>CM068543.1:12467430-13824114 GCA_035048495.1 Euptelea pleiosperma
TGGGGTAATATAGCTCAACTGTTGTTTTCCTTTCATCAGTCCATTCCTAGAGAGGCTGATTTATCAGACGCACAACACAATCCCAGATAGAATAGAGCATAAGTTTATGTGAAATTCAGAGAGCCTTATTGCTTTGCTTCACTATATGCAGACCAACCAAAAGCACAAGATTTAAATTCTAAAACCAGTTGAATTTGACATTAAGAGTACTCTGTGCCACAGAGGTAAATGATACGAGACCATGTTTCACATTCCAAAATTGTCATTTCTCTAACAAATTCAAACTTGAAAGTAATGCATCCAAATTTAAGCGTATAGAAGATGCAGAAGCCTAGATTTGTTCTTACAAGCTATGACCAGTCTGGAGAATAACTTCCGGAGCCATCCAATATGGAGTACCCTTCATTGATTTGGCACCCGATACAGTTGCCTATCATGGTCCACGAGCCTTATAAGCATATGATACTCCACTGTGTACGAGATATAATGAAAATGGTTTTTTGACCATAAACCATAAGAAAAGTGTTTTGCGAGGAGAATACCAGTTCGACAACTTGCTTTGATGCACCAAAGTCAGCAAGCTTGATGCAGCCTCTGTTATCAACTAGGATGTTTGCCCCCTAAGTTTGTCAGAATCCATAAAATTTCACTTGTTTAGAAGAAGAAAGTGGAACATTAGAAATAGCTAGATGATAAATAGACAAAGAAAGTATGCCTTAATGTCCCTATGTATGATTCCATTCTGATGGAGATACTCCAGCCCCTTCAATAACTGTTTCGTGTACGTTTTAATGACCTGTTCAACAATAAAGTATCGCAAGCAAACATGAATATTCTGAACATATCTCTTGGAAGCTTTTTAAGAACAACAGTAACTTACAGCCTCAGGGAATGAGCCGAATTTCTCAAGCAGTGACGAAATCGATCCCCCAGGAACAAATTCCAAAAGAATAATCAAGCTGTATTCCTCCCTTGCAGTTCCCAGATATCTCTGCCCCCCAAAAGAAAAAACGGACACAGTTGGATAAGAGAACAGATGATTATTACTTTAATAAAAAAAAATTTGAGAATGTAAGGAGCACCAGTGCACCACCCACCACTATGTTCGGATGAGAGAGGTTGTTAAGAAGCTTGACTTCTTCCTCGAGCTCCTGAATATGAGCCTGGACGAGAAATTCAAACAGAACAAATTGTATGAAAAAGTGTACCTTTCAAGCTTTCGAGGGGTCTGTAACTTTCAGACTTACATAGAAAACGTTTCTAATTAACCAAATAACTAGAAAGAACCAGCAACGTATGACAATAGCAAAAATAAGAAGAAATTAAAGGAATTTCAAATTTTAATCAAATCAAACAAAGGAAAAATTGAAAATTATTTTAAGGAGAGCAGAATCCAATGCCTCACTTGGGCTTTACCCTTCGAAGAACTTTTCGACGCAATTGAAACCTACAAATATCACCAATAAAAATAAGATGAGAAAATTCAACAATCCCAAAAACCAAAGATCAGAGAAAACAAATTGCAGAGGAGACTGACCTCTTTCACAGCAAGAAGCTCACCGGAATCGAGATTCATCCCCATGTAGACTCGACCGTATGCGCCGCATCCGATGAGTTCGCCCTTACGCCATCGAATCGGAGGGGCATTCTCGGGTTCGAGTGTTGGTGGCTTCTGCATTTTGGAGAGAAACCCTACACTTGATTTACGAAGACAAGATCCAATCTTCTCAACAAGGCTTCCTTCTCTACCTTCATCTCTGGCGGAGCTGCTGCTACGAAGAACCAGAGATCGACGGACCGATCCGAAAATGTCCTGCATCTTCTGCTTCTGTTTCTCTTTTTTAGGGTTTCTTCGATTTTCACTCCATAGACATCGAAGAACAAAATATTTGTCGGAGATTTAAATGCGAAGTCTCGTCTCTGCTTCTTCTGTAAACATTTTTAAACTCATGACCCTTGCAGCTTGCGCTTCGTCCCGTATCCCTATCCTTGGCTTCGACAAAATTCCCTCCCATTCAACTTTTTTCAAAGGTTTTTGTTGTTCCCAAAATGCCCCTCACAACGGTTGTAAGCGGTTTTACTTTAGGGAAATAATAGCGTCATCCTTAGGACGATATTGTAATATCGTCGTCCCATATGTTCCAACCATTTGGGATTCGTGTTGTGGGAATCTCGGTTAATATCAGCGGTGGTCTGGATCTGGACCTTGAGGGACGATGACTACAGTATCATCTTAGGGACGATGCTAACGCATCCTTTTACTTTTACAGCCTTTTTAACGCAAAATACAAGCCACGTGGCACTCTCTTAGTGGACGCTGACCGTATGGATGTTTGGCCAGTCCCTCGGTGGACATCTAAACCAAAAATCAGCCTGATTGGTGATTTCCAAGCGATTCGACTGAAGTTATTTTCATGGGTTGATTTTAACGGTAGGAATTTGAGCATTATTTGGTTGCAAATATCCAAAGGTTGTAAATCACTAATCAAGCTGATTTTTGGTTTATAGGTCAAGCGAGGGACTGGCCAAACATCCATACGGTCAGCATCCACTAAGAGTGTGTCACGTGGTGGTTCGTAATTTGCACAAAAACTTATGTGACAACACCGTGACCGAAGTTTTAATTAGTGACTCATCTCATGCTTGAGGTGGACCCGGGTGTATTGATCATCAAGGTTTTAAATTTCGTCGAAAAATCGAAATTTTTAAAATTCCAAAATTTCAACCGATTTGCTGAAATTTTGTGAAATTTCACACGAAATCTCGACAATCATGAGTCGTTGTTTTTATTCCAATGACAAAAGATGAATCATACCTCAGTAATTCCAGGATCTCATTGCAAGACACCTTGCCGGAAACTGAAAACACTAGTGGTGTCTAGTGGGTGGCCTGTGCGGCTCCTCGACAAAGTATTTGCCAAAATCAGGTGTGAGTGGCTGAGTTTCACCGTCCATCGTTGGGGGATAAGATCTCAGCAGAGGGGGTACAAGTGGGGGAGACAACCATTGTCACTTGTCACGTAGATATTTTGTTTTACCAAAATACCCTTTTCAAAAATCTCGAAAGCACCCCACTCAACTACCTTTCCTCTATCTTGTATCATTCATGGTGTCACAACTTAACTCTCTCTACATCATCCTTTCCTTCTTCTGCGTCTCTACTACTATTACAACTACACTCTGTCTTCTTCCTTCTGACGTCCAGCTTCTCTTGGGAAAGATCAAACTTCTCTCTGTCAATGGCGAGGACTCAAATGGGTTCTCTACAGACTAGTGACTCTCACCTTCGCTGCAACGTCGTGTCCTCGTCTGAACGAACCGATACTTCTCTCTTTAGAGACCCATCTCTGCAACCCCTCTCTCTTCAACTTCTAGCTGCGGGTCTCTCAGGAGAAATCCCCAAAGAATCTTCAATTATTTAGCTCTACTCACACCATCCCCATGACTCATGAGTCCATCAGGCTAAGGTTGAGCCTACTCAAGTTGCACTAGCCCATTTAGAAAAAAAAAAAATTTGAAAACAGGATTGTGAGGCACTAGCAGACCGAATAGGGCATTTATAAAAGGGCCGGGCTCCAATTACCGCCCTAAAATGGCTGACTCTGGTTACAGGACACAATATGAGCCACGTGGCACTCTCTTAGAGGACTCTGACCATATGGATGTTTGTCCAATCCCTAGGTGGACCTACAAAACAAAAATCAGCCTGATTAATGATTTCTAGGCATTGGATTTTTGTACCTCAAATACTGCACAAATTCCCACCGTTGAGATCAACCCATAAAAATAAGGGGAACCTTTATTTTTGGACAAAACGTTGATGACCGGGCCCTGAGATGACAGGGCAGCAGATCTTGGCACGTGGAATTTGTAGGGCTGACCACCTCGGCCTCACCACAAACGTACACACGTAAGTAGTGGAGTGCTTTTTGCCAAAACACTCACCTGTGTACGTGGGTGGTGAGGCCGAGGTGGTCCGCAGGTACAAAATCTATGTGCTGAGATCTGCTGCCATGTCATCTCCTTCAATGACAGGTTATTTTTTGGTTCGCACCAGATGATGATTAGTGGAATTTGTAGGGAATGTCCACCTAGACCTCACCACCCACGTACAAAAGAGTGTTTTGGCAAAAAGCACTCAAGTACTCACTTGGGTGAGTGTGTGGGGGAGGCCGAGGTGGTCAGTCCGTACAAATTCTATGTGCAAAAATCCAAAGGTTGTAAATCATTAATCAGGCTGATTTTTGGTTGTAGGTCCACGGAGGGACTGGCCGAACATCCATACGGTCAGCGTCCTATGATCGTGTGCCATGTGGCTCGTATTGAGTGCTGTGACCGGCTCGTATGGATGTTTGGCCAGTCCCTTGGTAGACCTACAAACTAATAATCAGCATGATTAGTGATTTACAACCTTTGGATTTTTGCACCCAAACAACGCTCAATAATGCTCAAATTCTTACCGTTAAAATCAACCCATGAAAATAACTTCAATTGAATCGGTTAGAAATCACTAATTAGGCTGACTTTTTGTGTACCGGTCCACCGAGGGACTGGCCAAACATCCATATGGTCATTGTCCTCAAATAGTGTGCCACGTGGCTCGTATTGTGTGCTGTGACCAGCTTCCGTCACATCTTGTGACCACAGGCAAGGTGCTTGCTGCGTGTCTTATGTACGGTAGCAAGTCGCATCCGCACGAATCACAAACTCATCCTCTCCACTCTCCTCTCCTCATCTGGTTAACCTATTTCAAAAAGAGAAAAAATAAAAGTAAAAAAAGCAAAGCAACAAGAAGAAGACCGTGGCAATTTTTACAGGACACTGACTATAGATGTTTGACCCAAGGTTTAAAGGAGGCCGGTTTAACGCATTAGGGGGCGTTACCGTTAAAACAGATTGTAACCACCAGGGGCAAAAAGGAAAAAAGGGAAAAATAGAATTTAACGGATTTTAACAGAAAAAGGGTGCTGAAAGTCAAATTTTGAAACTTGAAAATTTCAAAAAACCAAAAAATGGATTTTAACGGAATTTAACAGCCATTTTTTTTCCACAAAATTTTTCAGAATTTAATTGCTGTTAAAACGGTTTTAACGGCCGTTAAAATGAAAAAAAAAATGGCCATTAAATTCAAAGCATCAAAACGGATTTTAACAATTTTACGGTAACGGGCTTGGGGCGTTACCCTTTAAACGGCCGTTTAAACCGTTTAAACGGCTGCTTTTAAAACCATGACTTTGACCCTAGCTAGTAAATTCGCTTATTATACACATTTAATACACTATTTTTTTTGAAGGAACATTTAATATTGCAGTATAAAATAAAAAATCAGAAAAATTACGAATCTTAAGATTATACGAATAAAACACGTATTATTCATGTTTAATACATGGATTTTATTTATTTTTAAATAAAACATGTTAAATGGCCTCATAAAATGAAAAAATAGATAAAATTCAGGCTTTATAAGGCTAAACGAATATAAATTTCAACAATGACCAAATTTTTGATCAGATGTTTTTGTCCCGAAACCGAATTAAACTCGAACTTTTCTCGTTTCGAATCTTTACCGAATTGCTAACTATGGGTTTGCCCCAAGCCCAGTATGTTAAAAACTGTTAAAACCCGTTTCGACGCTTAGAAATTAACGGCTGTTAAAATCTGAAAAATTTTGTGGAAAAAAATGGCCATTATTTCCGTTAAATTCCATTTTTTCATTTTTCAAAATTCTAATTTTAAATATCGGCACCATTTTTCCATTGAATTCGTTACAATTCATTTTTTTTTTTTCCATTTTTTTTCAATTTTCCCCATCCGCTACCATCTGTTTTAACGGTAATGCCCCTAATCTGTTATACCGTTAAAACAGTCTCCTTTAAACCTTGGTTTGGTCAATTCCTAGGTGGAGTAAAACTTCGGTCACAACGCACATCATATGCCACATGGCACACTCTTGGTGGACGCTAACCATATGGATGTTTGGCCAATCACTAGATGGATGTACAAACCAAAAATAGACCTGATCAGTGATTTCTAAGCGTTGGATTGAAGTTATTTTCATGGGTTGATTTTTACCGTATGAATTTTGAGCATGATTTGGGTGCAAAGATCCATAGGTTGTAAATCACTAATCAGGCTGATTTTTGGTTTGCAGGTCTACTCAGGGACTGGCCAAACATCTATACAGTCAGCGCCCACTAAGAGTGTGCCACATATCTCGTATTGTGCCATGTTTGACCAAAATCAACGTGATGTGATTTTTAAGCTAGGTTAGTTGAATTGATGACCCCACGACCTCCCTAAAGAGGTGGATACACACCAACCATTTGAGCTGCCTCCTTTGAGCAGTTGTGCCAGGAGTAGAGATCCCCTTTACCTGTTTTGACCGGGTCCATGCAGATTTCACCTGCTAATCCGTGGGGCCACACGATGGTGACTACAAAAAAAAAAGATGAAGTCATTTTTAGAGAAAAAAGGAAATTACTCTTTTACTCTCACCAAACCTGAGCAGGTTTACAGAGGAGGAGAGGATGAGTTTGTGGCTCGTGTGGATGCGACTTGCTACGATACGTAAGCCAGGCCTGGCAAGCACCTTGCCTATGGTCTGGTAGATACCAGACCACAGGTGGTCAGGCAAGTTTTACTCGTGTCAGTGTACTCTTTATCACAATCACTAACTGTTTGGTACGTGAGAAAAAGAGTTCCGACGGCGAATATTACCTTGGCTAAATATTTGTTCATATCAATATTTAACAATGTTTGGTACGTGTATGAGCTAGCTCACTTCAACTTCATTTTTTTTCAATTTGAGTGGGTCCCACATATCAAAGTAAGTCAAAAATAGGTTGGACGAGTGCGGGAACCACATATTATGTCAAAAGATAAAAAAAATTTCATTTTTATCTTTCTTATATATTAAAAAACTAATTTTTATTGAAAATAGTGATTTTTCGGTGAGAAAATATTTACACAGGAGGGGAGGTGATCAAATGTTTTCCTGCGGCGGAGGAAAAATATGTGGGCCCGGCTAAATATTTGCTGAGGGCAAGTGGCTGCCAAACGCACCCGGGCGAATATTAGTGTGCGCAAATATTTTATTTTCCCGGGCCGCAGTGGGTTACCAAACAGCCCTAAAAGAAAAGGACTAGTTTGTTGGGCGGCCTTTTCAATCAATGTACGTCCCATTGCGTACTTCTGTACTTGATAGAAAGACCGTATGAAGCTTTATTGTCCCCCAAGTTAACCTTCGGTCATACCTGTGTGAGCAAAGCCGATCACACACCACAATATAAGCCACGTGGCATGCTCTTAGAGAACGATGACCGAATGGATGTTTGGCCAGTCCCTCGTTGGATCTGAAAACTAAAACTCAACCTGATTAGTTATGTCAGACCTTTGGATCTAGTACCCAAAATAATGGTCAATAATGCACTAAATTCTACGGTTAAAAGCAACCCATGCAAATGACTCCAATCCAACGCTTAGAAATCACTAATCAAGCTGATTTTTGGTTTACAAGTCTGAGGGACTAGCCAAAACATCCATACGGTCAACGTCGACCTCTAAGAGTGTGCCCCGTGGCTCATATTGTGATGTGGGATCGGCTTTGCTCACACACAAGTGTGAGCGAAGGTTTTCTCTTCCCTGGATCCGCTCTGGCTCTTTCTCCATATTTGTGCAGAAAGAGCGTATGAAGCTTTACGATTCCCTGGATTCGCTTTGGCTATTTCTTGAGATTTCCCTGTATGACATGTACCCCAAAAAAGCGCCTCCTCGAAAGATATATGCGTTCTTTAGATGCGAGATTCTATATCCAATATCAGCTAATTCCCTTGGCATGGCAGGTCAAATATCCTCAGATGTAATTCAGAGTAAATTGCACAAAATAGGGAAGAAAAAATTGATTATGATATTCTAATTTAGCTGTTTATTTTTCGTCTTTTCGCACATTCCACCGTAGTCGAGATGCATCAAATGTCGAAGATTGAGTTCTAGCATACTACTGCAAGAAGTATGAGATACAAATATAGCCAATCTGATTCTCGTTAATCCGTAACTTTTCTTCAACAAACGTAAATAATCGTGTTAGCTTTTTGAATTGGATGTTGATTTTTTGTGGGTACCAAGAACAGCATGTTAACAAATGTGGGGATCATTGTGATTTTTATACAAAAAATTCGTAGCCGTGTCGGTTAAAAGGTGTTTCACTTACAACATGCATTACGTGAATCGTGTGGATCCATGGTCTCAACTGGCCAGAACACTATAAAATTAACGCTTTAAGCGAGTCCATTTTGGTCACTTGTGCATTATTAGTGATTCATTTCGGTCACTATAAGCATGTGCCTACTTTTCAATAATACAGGCATTAGCGATTGACACGGGTCATTAGGGCAAGTGATCACAAAAATGGACTCGTAAATGTGAAGCTTTTTTTTTAAAAAAAAGAAAAAAGCCAAACAAATACATATGCTTGCATTTAATCATCAATCAAGGGCGCACACATACCTCAAAAACCAGAAACAAAAAAAATCCAAAAAAATAAAAATAAAAACAAGGGTTCACACGCACGTACGTGCACGTGCGCACACACGACACATGAAAGGCTCATGTTAGCACATTCAACTGGTTCACATCTAAACGCCATTCAAGTATTTCCCTTCCCCCTTCTTCTTACTGCTCGACAAATGTG
Organism: Euptelea pleiosperma; assembly: GCA_035048495.1. NCBI lineage: Eukaryota > Viridiplantae > Streptophyta > Magnoliopsida > Ranunculales > Eupteleaceae > Euptelea > Euptelea pleiosperma. The sequence goes on from CM068543.1 coordinate 12,476,119, forward strand.
CGACAAATTCATCAATGTTCTTGTCTGAGCTCCCACCTTCACTAATTGCCTCTTTAGCTAACTTTCTCCATTTACGAGCATTCCTCTTAATCTCTTGATTTCTTTCTCCATCCATTACTTGTTTTATACACATTTGAAGTTCTTCTCTACCCACAGTCCCCTTCTCATCATCCTTAGCTCTCACCCCCACTTTCCAAACATCTTTGATAAACTTAGCATTAGTACACTGATCAGCCCACTTAGCCACTCCCACCATTGGCACACCGAGGCTCAACCCCTCCAGTGTCGAGTTCCACCCACAATGTGTTACAAAGCAACCCACGGCTTCATGGGCTAGCACCTCTAGTTGGTTGCACCATGTCACAACTAAACCCTGCTCTTGTGTCGACTCTACAAACCCATCTGGTAACTTGCTACGTTCGGACTCCTTCACCACCCAGAGGAAATGCCAGCCACCCCCCTTCAATCCCCATGCAATTTCTTCCATCTGCGTGATCGTCAATGCTACCATGCTTCCAAAGGATATGTATAAAACTGATTCCCGTGGCTTTGTTCCAAGCCACTTCATTATTTCATCACTAAATATTGGCTTCCATAGGCTAGCTCCATACCCTTTATCACCCTCAATTCGCCCGTCCAAGTATGACGATGGAACCATTGGCCCAATCAACTTCGCAGGCCAGAACCCCGATATGCCTTTTGCCTCCTTTTTAAACACAAAATGCCAAACATTTACACTCAACAATGACTAATAGCATAACAAATAAAGGTAATGTGATTTAAATTAAATAAAAAAAAAAATCTTTTGACAGCCTTTAAAGCATCTCTAGCACGTAATTGTCTTCTCTAAGCCAAAGTTAATTTGAGAAAAACCCCCAAATTCATCCTTCATCAGGGTCGCTAACTTCCTCGCTATTTTGAGGGATTAGCTAAAAAAACTCTCCACCCCACCAATGTTAGCGAAATTCCTCATTCGTCATATCTTCCCACCATTTAAATGATCTTACCATTTTACAAGTGCATATACGTGCAAGGATCAAAAGTAACTTTATAATTTAAAAAGGATGCAAAGTGATAATTTTACTAAATCTCTAGGTTATTTTGAAGAAGCAAATGAAAATGACACTTTTTGTTAAAGCTCTCATTGGTAAAAGGGCAAAGGGCTTGATTGTTATTCAAATATAGCAAAAGGGATGTGGGATATGTTGGAGATGCTCTTACACTCTCACGTTTGTCTTCTGATAGTTTATATTGATCATTAAATATTTTTATATATGTTGATTATTTAATGTCTTAATAGCATCAATTTACCTTTGGAATATCCAATACTTTATTGTAAAAGCATCTCCAACCGAACGCTAAACAAGGTCTATTTTGGAGACCCCATTTTGAGTCTCTATATTTGGAGACCCACAGATGAGTCTAAAAAAAATATCTATTACTGTTCATTAAAGTGAAATTTCAATTTTGCCATTTTTTCATATATTAAAATGTAACTCATATGTCACTTTTTTTACTTTTAAATCATAGTTTTATAAATTTAATCTACAAAAATTTGATTTTTTAAAATTTGTGTCGTTGAAAAGATATTGTATATACCTTTAAAATGAGATTAATATTGAATATTTAACGTATATTTAAAAAAAAAAAAATATTTTTTCATTATATATTTATTAGGGCTCGCAATAGATCGAGTTCGAAATGAATCAATATTGATCCGAACGCAATCCAATAAAAAAAATATGCCGATCCGGATTTGACTTGATAAGAAATAAAATGTAAATTCTTAGAGGGAAATCTAGAAATAGCATTTTAGAGATAAGTGATTATAGTCGGAGTGAGAATCGAGATGCTCCAAAAGCACATTTCATTAAAATACAATTTGTTTGATCTCTATAATAGAGATCTTGGTTAGAGATGCTCTAAACACTAAGAAAGTGCAAGAAAGAGTTTTAAGCAACTCTAATAAGAAAACTTTCACCCTCACAATGCAACGAGACTGAGGTGACATTAATGAGAGAATTTTTGAAGCAGCGATCATACACCCAATGATCACATGTCATGGGGTTTAGGATCTTGTTTTAAACTAACTTTCAAAAAGTAACCATGGGTATATGTCGACAAATCTGGTCTGCAACTATAAAAGTATGCAAACATTGTCAGCACTGTTGGATGTTCCTTGAAAAATGTGTTATTTCAATGTTTTAAAAAAATATTTTATAAATTAAAAACATGTTTTTCATGGAGCATTCAATGGTGGATACAATTTTTGCATACTTTTAAGTCAGCAAATAGTTGCACTAGATTTGTCCGATATATGTGGTGCTCGATCATTGGCATGTGATTGCGCGTCGCTTCAAAAGTTTTCTCCACGTTAATCAAGACCACCTGTTGGGCTGTGGTCTACACATGCACTTGAGGAATATGTCCTTTTAAAACATGTGGACCCCAGTTTATAACATATGATCTGTGATTATTGAAATTTGAAAGTTTGAGATTGACCACATTTCTTAGAAGTCGGTGGCCAGATCGACTTCTAAATTTTTGGTGCCACAAAGGTTCCATCCTAGCTTACCCACCAAAAGAAAACCACACATTTGGTTGTTATCTTGATTGGTATTCATGGGTCTATAGATTGTAACTATTGTTTTATCAACTGGCAGCAGGATAACCAGGGCCGTCTCGATACAAGTTGAGGCCTAAGGCAAAAACTCTATATAAAAGCCTTTTTATATTTAATATATTAATATATATGGTATTAATTAAAAAATTTAAACTCTCTATATAATATGAAATCTTTAAATAAAAATTATTCGTGATAATAAAAAACTATGAAAAAAATCAACTTGATTGGTGATTTCTAGCCATTGGACTTACTACCCAAAAAACAACCTTGAATCCAACGGCTAGAATCATGTCCTACAAAGTACTAAAATCTATGGCTAGAGATCATCAATCAGGTTGATTTTTGGTTTGTATATCTTTATACAGGGTGGACTAAAAATCTCTGTAGTTAGTGGGACCTGGGTTGGGGGGCCTTCGCTCACCGGAGGCCTTAGGCAACCGCCTTAATGGCCTTAAGGTAGAGCCGGCCCTGACGATAACCATAACTACCTTACAATTTTGGAATAATAATTTGATACACCTACGTACGTACGTACCTCGCGTTCCAATTCTTCGAAAGTGTTTCCTAGGATCCAATCAACCAGTTCCAAGTTGGAATACTGGTTCAGTTTCATTGTTAAGTAAGCAGGGAAATCTTCCGGCTTCCTAAGAAAACTCGGCAAGTCAAAATAACCCAAGGGTGGAACACCAGGAATCGATAATGGCGTGTCTTCTAGCTTCACAGGCAAAGTTATGAGACCTTGGTGTATGCGATAGAATACGGAGCATTCTGTAGCTGAGTTAGTGAAGAATGCAGCTCCATATATACCATGCTGTCTAGCCACATCGAGAGCCCAAATTAGGAACGAGTCGTAAACGATACAATTGACCGGTGAGCTGGAGTCGGCGAACTTTTTGATGAGCTCGGACAGTGTCCTCGACCCGACAGCCTTGAATGAGTCAAGGTAAGCTTGCTCGTTAGAAGCTTGTGCATAGCCAGCGTCATCGAACCCATCAGAGATGGGCTCGACACCAACGTTCGCAACATGTATGGACTTGATAGTGTAGTAGGTGGTGGCTAGTGTGGCCTTGAGTCCTTTAGAGGCTAGGCGCTTAGCAAATTGGAGGAGAGGGTTTATGTGTCCTTGAGAAGGATATGGGATCACAAGAACATGAGCTTTATGCTCAATCTCCATTTTTTCTGATGATTTTAAGTCCATTGCATTTCTCATTGGAAAACTATTTTATAGTCTCCTTTGAAGGGGTCACTGATTGTTGTCCATTATTCGATTTCACCTCTTGGGGCATCGCTGTCGTAACCAGGACGTTGAGTCTGATTGCTTCCCCTTGAAAAAGAACCTCCTGAAGAGTAAACTTCTATCACAAGAAATTGTAAATCACACAATCACAAGCCAATGAGTTCTCGGCACGTACACAAGTGCTTTTGCAACGTACCCATGTGCTTTGCCTTTTAGGTGTACGTGCCGAGAACTCATTGGCTGTGATTGTGTGATTTGCAATCCGATTGTGACAGAAGTTTTACTCCCTCCTGAAGAAGGAGAGGGTTCTAGACAAAGTTTAAAGGGGTCCGTTATAACGGACTGGGCGTGTTACCATTTTTTCCGTTATAACGAAAAAAAACGCTCATGGGCAAAAATGGAAAAAAAAATGGGAAAAATGGAAAATAACGGAAATAACCAAAAAAACAGAAAAAATGGCACTGTAAAATTTGAATTTCAAAATTTCAAAAATGAAAAATAACGGAAAAAAATAAAAATAACGGCGTTTTTTTCACAAAATTTTCCAGAAAATAATGGTTGTTATTTTCGTTATAACGGAAAATAAGGGCCGTTATTTTCGTTATAACGGCCGTTATTTTCTGGGCGTTTTAACGGTCCATAACATAACGGGGTAGGTCCGAATCCGTTATAACGACCGTTTTTTAAACCTTGGTTCTAGATGTACGCGAAAAGAATCGCTGGTCCCGGGGGCATTCAAAACATGGTTTTAAAAAATGGCTGTTATAACGGATTCGCACCTCCCCCATTATGTTATGAACAGTTAAAACACTGAAAAAATAAAGGCTGTTATTTTCGTTATAACGGCCGTTAGTTTTCCGTTATAATGAAAATAACAACTGTTATTTTCCATTTTTGCCCCTGAGCATTACAATCGTTATAACGGAAAAAATAGGAACGCTCCACCTTTATAACTGCCCCTTTTAAACTCTGCTTCAAAGTTCAAACTTTGAAGGTTCCCCTACCAAAATGTCTGACACATACTTCAAGGCCTAAACCCAACCCACGTTAACACCTTGGTTAGTTGGTTAATGGTGGTTAGTGGTGTTAACGTGGGTTAACAAGGGGTACGTGTCAGACATTTTGGGAGGGGACCTTCCAGCGATTCTTTTCTCTCTAGCACTACCCCTCGGAAAATTGGTCCAGTTTTTTTTTTAATCAACTTCTCTATTCCAAATGAAAAGGGATATATTACAGGGAAACGGACGATCTATTTTCCCTTAAAGCAGAGATAAGCCAAGGGGGAAGTCCCTATCCCATAAAGAAAAGTGCAAAAAATTAAGAGCTTTAGAAGCTAAAGTATGAGCAGCCCCATTAACAGACCGGGTGAGTGACTGATGAGGACCAGCCCACAGCTGAAGAGCTCTTCCTTCAGAACGGTGATCAGGCCCAAGCCATCCGATTCTACAATTAGCTTGTCCACCCCCAAAACGAGAAGCAACCAGCTGCAAGCCCATCTTATGGCTCGAGCCTCTGTTTCTTTGACAGAGTCGGCTCGAGATAGTGGGATCCTCCTGCCATAAGACATTCATTAAGATAATTGCGAATAACAAAACCCAAACCCGCCTGTTTATTAGTCCAATTAGTAAGACGTACCTATATATATATATAAATTCTATCACTCAACGTTGTTGACTAGCACTCAATATGAGTCACGTGGCACATTCTAAGAGGACTCTGATCGTATGGATGATTGGCCAATCCGTAGGTAGTCTGCAAACCAAAAATCAGCTTGGTTAGTGATTTCAAACCTTTGGATATTTGTACCTCTAATAATGGCCAATAATGCTCAAATTCTCACAGTTAAAATCAACCCATGAAAATAATTCTAATCCAATGCCTAGAAATCACTAATTGGGCTGATTTTTGGTTTTTAGGCCCACCTAGGGATTGGCCAAACATCCATTCGGTCAGAGTCCTCTAAGAGTGTGCCACGTGGCTCATATTCGGTCAGAGTCCTCTAAGGAGGGGTCATACCCTTAAACCTAAGGCACTTTTTCGGGTGGCCACCCTTGTTAGGAAGAACCGAAGAAGTTGAGATGCTCAGTCTACTGTAGTTTTTTTTCTTTTTTTGGTGTTTCTTCTTCTTGTTGTTTTCGATCTTCTTTGTCTTGGGAGGCTTTCTCAGCCTCCAAGCTTTTTAACTTGTCAAAAAAAAAAAAGTTTATTAGTATCCAGCTGGCGAAGTTGGTAAGATTTATGAGTGGATGAGTGTGACATGGCATTAAAAACGGCCGTTTAAACAGTTATGCCCCAAGCCCATTTCCGTTAAAACCGTTTAAACACGTTTTATCAGTTTTGAATAAAACGGCTGTTTTTTTGTTTTAACGGCCGTTAAAATCGTTTAAACAGCCGTTTAATTCTGAAAAATTTTGTGGAAAAAATGGCCGTTAAATCCGTTTAATTTGGTTAAAATATTCCGTTAATTTTTTTTTTTTTTTTAATTTTCAAATTTCAAAATTTGAATTTCAGTGCCATTTTTTTCCATTAAAATCCGTTAGAATCGTTAAAACTGTCAAAATCTGTTTAATTCCGTTAAATTCTATTTTTTTTTTCTATTTTAACGGTAACGCCCCCCAATCCGTTTAACCGTTAAAACGGCCTCCTTTAAACCTTGGCATGTGATACCCCGACCAACGTTCTAAACCCGCTTTCATGATTTCATCCACTAAGTAAGGCCCAATCTGATTCAAGTAAAATGGCCAAGTAACTAGGGCCCAAACTTTGAATCATTTGTCTTCCATTTTGGTCTACTAAGGTCATGTATGCCCCTCAGCCAAACGAGACACACATGTTGATGTACCAGCTGATTCCTTTGAAATAAAAGTGACTTTTAGAAAGCTCCTTTAATAAAGAAAAGAGAGAGTGAAGTACAGATAACAGGCTAACATTGCCTTTTGTAGATGATGCATGTTTATTACTGCAACCTACCATCATCAATAGCTTACATGGGAGAATAAATTCGCCGGTCTCCGGGACATGTACCCTTTGTTAACCACCCTTAGCTAACTAACCAATGGTTTAACATGGGTTAGGTTTAGACATTGGCAGACGAACAAATGATATATATATATCGCAAATACTCTATTATTCCTCTCCCCTCCGCAATCTCCAAATAACCGCCAACAGAGTCAATGCCCACATTCTTCTCCCAAGGCAGCCTAACCCCTTCCTCCAAGTAAAAAAATATCTCCTTAATCTTAGGAACAACCCACAACACTCCAAACTCCCTGAATAACTCTGTCCAAACAAGCCGCACATATCTGCACTGTAAGAATAAAATATCAACTTATTCTCCCCTATGCAAACAAAGAGGACAATTATCTACTACTCTAATCTTTCTCTTCCAAAGAAAGTTCTTAGTTTGAAGTCTTCTTCGAACCATGTACCAAGCTAGAAATCGCACTTTGGATAGAGCTACATCTCCAAACTCTAGCTGTATGAAACTCCTCATTATCCTCTCTTACAATGCCCCATAGAAGATCGAATGAAAGGAAAACTTACTTTTACTATCGAAGGTCCACCATCTAGTATCGTTTCTCGAGCTTAAAGAGTCTCTCACCTTGAGCATTAGAACTGCCACCTTTGTGCTATGTTATGTGGAGCCTGATGGTACTGTACATAAAGGCACGACATTGCGTTCCTAATTTTGTACTTTTATATAGAGATACAAAAACCCTAGCTTCCGTTGGGGGTAATATTTACCTTGATTTTCATGAGACAATCATTCATTGTATTGTGAGTGTTTCTTTTGCCTCAGTATAGTGGAATCGGTGTGATCCGTGGATGTACCTCAATCCCGAGGGAACTATGTAAATCTGTGTCGTGTGTTTGCATCTTTATTTATTGTTCTTTCTTCCAACACCTTGGCACCTCCTAATCATAGAGTTGGCGACGAAAAACCTAGCTCCTAAGCCGGTTGGCTGTCAATAGTAACCTGCATAACAGAAATAAATTTCTTATCTAAAATAAGAAAGAGATCATGAAACTCAAACTGGAGGTTGCCCTCCATGTACCACTATCCTCCCAAAATATTTCCCTCCCCACTTTTAACGTAACCCCTTCTTCAAAATTTTGAATACGCTTCATAATACCCCTTCATGCACCACAACCATATGCTCCTCTTGAATTGCACTGCTCCACCCCATAACACCTTTCCAACACTTGCCCATGATAACTCTACCCCTATAGACTATCCCTCTCAACCCCAAACCTCCACAATCATTTTCCTTTTAATGCCTCATTCAATCTACATAAATCTCTCAATCCCAAATCACCTCTCTCTTTCTCCGTCCTGTTAGCACCCTTTTCTTTACCATATTAATCTTGTGCTCATCACCTTTACCACTCCATAGAAAGTCTTTCTCGGTCTTGTTACCACCCTTTACTTTACCATATTAATCTTCCGCTCATCACTTTTATCGCTCCATAGAAAGTTCCGCATTAGTTTAATCACCATCTTTTCTACACTTGCCAGCATCAGATAAATTGAGATAAATAATAGTACGGCAAGCTGGAAAAGGTGCTCTTGATGAGGACAAGTCTGCCTCCTTTCAACAAAAATCTAACCTTCCATCTAGCTAGTCGACTCTTCAAACATTAAATCACAAGATCCCAAATAGTTTTACTGTCGCTCCTAAAGGAAATGTTGCATAACTAATGCCCTCGACCTCACCTACTCCGAAAACCTTTGATTTGGTTAAATTGATATGCAGCCTAGAAACGACCTTGAAGCAACTTAAGACTCCCTTAAGAAAGATTGAGTTGGCCCTCTTGCCATCGAGAAAAAAAATAATATTATCGATGAATTGGAGGTGTGAAATCGACATGCCACTCCTACCTACCTTGAAACGCTCTAGCAAGCCTAGCTCCTAAGCTCTTTTCATCATACGACTAAAGACTTCCATTATCAGAACAAACATGAAGGGCGATAATGGATCCCCCTACCTTAGACTCTTCGAGATCTTAAAAAACTTAGCATGAGAACCATTGACCATCATCGAGAAAGATGCCGTCACAATGCACGTACTTTCGAATTCAACCTCTCCATTTGACCCCAAAACCCATACGCTCAAGAACATAATCTAAGAATGCCCTTACTCACATGATCATAGGCTTTCTCTATATCCAATTTAAACACCAACCCAGGCCTACCCTCTTTTAATCTAGAATATATGCATTCATTGGCTATCCGAGTACAATGTCCATAATCTGTCTACCTAGAACAAACGTCATTTGTTGCTCTGATACAATGTTAGCAATTACCCTACGAATCCTCAAAGCAAGAATCTTAGTCAATATTTTATACACATTGCCTACAAGGCCAATAGGTCTAAAATCCCTAATATTCTCCACCCCTTGCCTCTTCAATATAATGGAAAAAAATGTACAATTTCACTCATAATCCAAAACAATAATTGTCTTGAAAATCCTTAACTAAGACCATAAAGTCCTGACGAACTGTCTCTTAAAAAGTATCGAAGAAAGCCAAGGTAAACCATCCGGTCCTGTGATTTTATCACCCTCCATATTTCTCAACGCCTGGACCACCACTTCCTAGCCTCTGAAAAAACTTTTCCAACATCTCACTTTGCTCCTGTATAAGAGTCGAGCTAGATAAACCATGTTCAACCAGGCCAACTGGTTGACCTGTCATATAGCATAGAACAATAGAAAACCTACTTCTAGAGTAAAACTTGCCTCATGACCAGCGACGATCATTGACGGGCCACAATATAAGCGACATGGCACATTTTTAGGGGACATTGACCTATATATAAGAGTCGGGCTAGGTAAACCATGTTCAACCAGGCCAACTGGTTGACCCGTCATATAGCATAGAACAATAGAAAACCTACTTCTAGAGTAAAACTTGCCTCATGACCAGCGACGATCATTGACGGGCCACAATATAAGCGACATGGCACATTTTTAGGGGACATTGACCTATGGATGTTTGGCCAATCCCTAGGTGGACCTACAAACCAAAAATCAACCTAATTAGTGATTTCTAAGCGTTGGATTGGAATTATTTTCATGGGTTGATTTTAACCATGGGAGTTTGAGCATTATTGACCATTATTTAAAGGTTTGAAATCACTAACCAGGTTGATGTTTAGGACCACCTAGGGATTGTCCAAACATCCATACGATCACCATGCATCCTCTAAAAATGTGCCACATGGATCATATTGTGGGCAGTCACGGCTTCAGTCATGGTCAGCCAAGTTTTACTCATATCTTTCTGTCTATGTCCACGACTCCCATCTTTTAAGAGTCCGGTTTTGCTCACGGACACGCACCCATGTCCATATGAGCCACGTGGTGCACTTTTAGAGCACTAACCGTGCGGATGTTTGGCCCCTAGTTCTGTGAGATATATAGTTTTGGTCAAATGGGCTTTGAACCCAAGACTTATATATATGAGTTTTGAAACCTAAGGGTGGAGCCCTTGGGCATCCCAAATTTTGTACCAAAGGGGTACAACTATGTAAACTAACATATTTTAAAAGGGTCGGGCTCCGTCGACAGATCTAAAATGACAGGTAAAATGATAGGGACACAATATAAGCCAGGTGGCACACTGTTACAGGACTGGGACCGTACGGATGTTTATCCCATCCCATGGTGGACCTCCAAACCAAAACTCAGCCTGATTAGTGATTTATAAGTGTTGCATCTTTGTATCTCAAATACTGCTCAAATTCCCACAGTTGAGATCATTCCATGAAAATAAGTTCAATCCAAAGCCAATAAATTACTAATCAGGCTGATTTTTGGTTTGTAGGTCCACCCTGGGATAAGACAAACATCCATACGGTCAGAGTCCTGTAACAGCATGCCATGTGGCTTATATTGTGTCCCTGTCATTTTAGATCTGTCAACGTAGCCCGACCCATTTAAATTACACATGTGCAAGCATGTGCCGGATCGGGTCGGGGTCCGAGGTCCTTGGTCTTTGGTAAGAAGTCATGCAATTCATGTGGGAGCCGTGTTAAGTTGCTTTTTACTAGGAAGCAAAGCAGAAGTCATGCAATTCACCTGGGAGCCGTGTTAAGTTGCTTTTATTAGGAAGCATGGATAACGTGGAGAAAATTTTTGAAGCAGCGAAGCAGTGGCCAATCACATTGCGCCACAATCCACTGTTCAAAAGCATTTCTAGGTTTTTTTCAAAAGCAACAGCGGATTGTGGCGCAATATGATTGGCCACTGCTTCAAAAAATTTCTCGGGGATAACGTGTGTCTAGTGTCCCTCTCTGCTGTAAATTTTTTTATCCTTGGACATTTTGATCCATGGCGTCCTTGGACTTATAATTAAGTGCCACCTGTCCTGACCCTTAGTTGATTTTTCTCCATTGTTAAGGGTAACTACATTTAAGGCTCACCTTAAACCAGACAGGTGGCACTTAACTATAAGTCCAAGGAAGCCATGGGTGGATAAACTGCCCCCCAAAACTAATAATTTCCTCCCATTAGTAATACGTGATAATTTTTTTTTACTGAGGGTCGCTCTCGTTGTTGCATCATTTGGGGGTACTCAAATCCAACGGCTAGAAGAAATCACTATCAGACTGATTTTTTGGTGCCTAGCTAGGTCCACCAAAGGCAGCTGGGCCAAACATCCATACTGTCTGTGGTCCTGAAGAGTGCGCTGCCTGGTGTGTTTTTTCACAACGCCACAAGGGGAGTGACCCTGGTCCAACCGTCAGTCCGGTACCTGTTTGGTTTTCAAAACACTGCAAATTTGTCACCAAACACCCATATCTCTCTCATACACAAAAGTTACAACTTACAGAACACACATTTAAGCCAACATCTTAATTTACATGTAATCATCATTAATCAAGTCTATTTCCTCTCCCCCCCCCCTTCTAATCACTCAGTAATTTTCCCACAAATTCATCAATGTTCTTGTCTGAGCTCCCACCTTCACTAATTGCCTCCTCAGCCAACTTTCTCCATTTTTTGGCATTCCTCCTAATCTCTTGGCTTCTCTCTCCTTCCATTACTTCTCCAATACACATTCCAAGTTCATCCCTTCTCATAATACCCTTCTCATCCACCTTAGCTCTTATTCCCACCCCCCAAACCTCTTCCACAAACTTAGCATTGGTTGGCTGATCAGTCCACTGTGGCACTCCCACCATTGGTACACCCAAGCTCAACCCTTCCAACGTGGAATTCCATCCACAATGCGTTACGAAGCAACCAATCGCTTCGTGGTTTAGCACCTCTAGTTGGTTGCACCATGCCACCACTAACCCCTTTTTTTCTATTGAGTCTGTGAAACTGTTTGGCAATTTAACATGCTCGGACTCCCTCAATATCCAAACAAAATGCCGATTGCTCCCCTGCAACCCCCATGCAATCTCTTCAACCTGTTCCGTTACGACTTCCGCCATGCTTCCAAATGACACGTACACCACCGACATCGGTGGCTTCCTCCCTAGCCACTTCATGCATTCATCGCTTGTTGTCTTCCAAAGACTGGCTCCATAACCTGTATCTCCTTTGATTCGCCTGTCTAGGTATGCTGATGGTACCATTGGCCCGATCATCATCAGTGGCCAGAGTGAGGACATTGCTTTTGCCACCTTGTTCGAAATCAGTGTAGTAATTTATTTGTTTATCGAATCATTACAAGTTTAGAACCACAAAAGGGTATTGATGATTTCTGACAATTTTTTTTTTTATGCATGGGCATAGGTAGGGGTGTCAATTTTTACCCCTTTAACCAAAACTGAATCAGAACTAGAACTGAAAACACTAGTTCTGGTTCCAGATTTTTTGAGAACCAACTAAAAAAGAACCGGAACAGAATGAAAATAACGATTTCAGTTCTCGGTTGATATATACCCGAAACCAATAGGAACCATAACTGATATACAAATATAGTGATGAAATTATAATATTATCAAGATTGGAACCATTGTACCTAAAACTGGAACTGAAACCAACTGGAACTAAATAGTTGGTTCTAGTTCTAGATCCATCATTTTGAGAACCGGAACCAATAAGAACTGGCAATATTGGTTCCGGTTCTGGATACCTTAGGAACCGAACCGAAACCAATCTCTAACACCTAGGGGTGTCAACGGGTCAGTTCCAGTTTGGTTACGAAGGTGGCCAGAACCGGAACTAACAGTTCTGGTTCTTATCGGTTCCGGTCCTTAACGGTTCCGGTTCTCAAAATGATGGATCCGGAACCGAAACTGATTATGTAGTTTTTGTCGGTTCTGGTTCCGGTTCCAGTTCCGTGTATACTGTGTCCAGTTAACACTATTTATATATCGGTTCCGGTTCTTATCGTTTCGGTTCTGGTTCTAATCGTTTCAGTTCCGTTCCAATTCTGGGTTTTTTTAATTGGTTACCAAAAATGTGGAACCGGAACTGGTATTTTGGGTTCGGTTAAAAGCGTAAAATTGAAACCGTACTGACACACCTAACCATAGGTAGGATAAAACTTTGATGACCGGGCCTTGTTATCGAAGGAGAAGACAAGTGGGCGGTGAGGCCGAGGTGGTCAGTCCGTACAAATCCACGTGCCATCATCTGCTGCCCTGTTTTTTCCTGTCATCGAAGTTTTACTCCCATAGGTACCAGTGTCCAATAAGGGACCGCCATCTGTACAAGGCAAGGAGGGGGCCCATGATTTGACACGAAAATTATCTAAGAAATGATGTGAGCCGAGTCCCACGGCTCTGATGACAGGTTCTGATTGGACACAATTACCCACACGAAAAAGCCTCTGTATCAAATTTTATTTCTATTTTCTTCTCAGGATTCTTCCAACCTCCACTTGCATGTTAGCTGTTAATTGAAGTAATAAAACTGGTTTGTATTTTAGCCTTCCTAGTTGTCAAAGGGTATCGAGCCCGACCCTATTAGTAGGGTCTGGTTCAGGAACTGATTAAAAATTGGGTCCAATTCAGGTCTACCCCTGTTTAGACCCAACTAGAACCGACTCTAAATAAGGTTATCCAATGGCTAAATGGATCTGAAATTTTAATAGGAGTTTCAGGATACCAGTATCCTATATCCTTAATCATATAAGTATTAAGAAAATCAGAGCATTTGATTTGCTACACTCACCTGGCTTTCCAACTTCTCAAAAGTGTTCCCCAATATCCAATCAGCTGTTTCCAAATTGGCGAATTTACTCATGATCAATGCCAAGTAAGCCGGGTAAGATGCTGGCGACCTAAGAAAACTAGGCAAGTCAGAAAAGCCCAGTGGAAGAAGCCCAGGTACAGACAATGGCATGGCTTCTGGGTTCACAGGCAAAGGCAAGAGACCGCGGCTGGCACGCCAATACATGGAGCAAACTGAGGCCGAGTTGGTGAAGAACGCAGCTCCGTATATACCATGTTGCTTAGCCACATCGAGAGCCCATGGTAAGAACGCGTCGTACACAAGGCAATTTACTGGGGAGCCTGAGTCGCCGAGTTTCGAAATGAGTTCAGCGAGAGTCCTAGAACCAACTTTTTTGAATGAGTCTACGTAGGTATTCACATCTGGGGCTTGCGCGAACCCCCCCTGATCGTAGCCATCGGAAATGGGTTCAACCTGTACGCCTGCGGCGTCAATGGACTTGACAGTGTAATATGTAGTGGCAAGGGTGATTTTGAGTCCTTTGGAAGCTAAGCGTTTGGCAAATTGGAGGAGAGGGTTTATGTGGCCTTGGCTAGGATATGTGAGCACTAGAACATGGCCTTTACTCTCTCCTTGTTTCTTCTCCATCTTTCTTTTTGTTTTTTTTGAAATTTCTTCTCCAAGGAAGAAGACTTATTTATAGGCCTTGTCGCCTAGGAACAGTCTATCGGTATTTGCCATCAAAAACTTTTATGACAGGGTGCAATATGAGCCATGTGGCACACTCTTAGAGGCCTCTGACCGTATGGATGTTTTTCCAATCCCTAGGTGGACCTACAAAGTTTGTACAAACCAAAAATCAGCTCGATTAGTGATTTCAAATCTTTGGATCTTTGTACCTAAAACAATGGTCAATAATGCTCAAATTCCCACGGTTAAGATCAACCCATGAAAATAATTCCAAGCCAACACCTAGAAATCACTAATCTGGATGATTTTTTGGTTTGTAGGTCCACCTAGGGATTGGCCAAACATCCATACGGTCAGAGTCCTCTAAGAGTGTGCCACATGGCTCATATTACAACCTGTCATCAAAGTTTTACTAACTTTTGGATCCTGCAACTTATAGTCAAGTGCCACCTGTCCTGGGGTTAAGTTGGCCCATTGACTGTAGTAGCTTTTCTCCACTGTGAAGGGTAACTAGAGTTTAGGGCCAACTTAATTCCAGGACAAGTGAGGCGTAACTATAAGTTGCAGGATCACTGGATCAAGGGCTACTGAGTGACCATATAGAAGAATACACTGAATTGTCCCGATTGATGTCACAATAGTCTACATCTTTTTCTTTCTTTGCCAACCAAGACTTTTGAGTGCAGAAATTTCGTCCTTATTTGAATCATTCAAACAATAAGAAAACATTCTACATTGATCACCAAAGTGTCATCTAACCACCCCCAATGAATGTGACTGATCAAATGGTGCAGACCTTCTAATCGGGTCAACTGTTGACCTTGGAGATCTCAAAGGTAGGACGGTGATTTTAGCACCAGGGTTTTGATCCAAGTGGTTTTTCTTGTCTTTTAGTGCCTTAGCATTCAATGGAGTTGCGTTTGCTAGCACATGTTTAATTATAAAGGAAGTGCTTAAGGCAGGCGCATCGCATATGTGGAAGGACTCCCTGAGATTAATGGAATTCATCTGTCGTAATTTTCTTGGTTGATTAAGGAGGGGAACATGAACTTTTGGTTCGAAAATTGATCTGAAAAAGGTTTAATTGCATACCAGGTTAATGTTGACATCATCCAAGATAAAAGGCGCTTCCCTAGTTGAAGCTGTTGAGAAAGACCTTCTTCTTGAACCTTTGCGTTAGGAGAATATTGCTAGCATCCTCTCGAGAAATTTTTTTGATCCATGGCATTCTGGCACTTATAGTTAAGTGCCACCCGGGCTGGTTAAGGTGGCCCTTAACTGTAGTTACCAATAAACAACTACAGTTAAGGGCCAGGACAGGTGGCACTTAACTATAAGTATCAGAATGCCATGGATCAATTGTCCCTGGATCAAAAATTTCTGGTATTGTACTCTAATCCTACGGCCACTGAATTTTAATCACTTCTCAAATACAGAACAGAAAAAAGCCTCGTTCTGCCACATGGCAGAGTGCTATTGCACTGAAGCTTGGCATGGGGAGATGCTGAGGTGGCAACAGACATGGACTCCTTCGGCCCATCGCCTCAGCTGCCACACATAAAAAAAAAAACCCACCACTCCTGAGAAGAGTTCTAGAGTGTAGTTCCAGAAAACCTGTCCCCAACATATTACTATTTGTTTTATTTGATAGGCAACAAGTTATTATTTCATTAAAACGTAAAAATGTTGACATGAGAAAAGAGAAACCAGATACTTAAAAAAGTCTACCATGATCAGAAAAACACTTCCATACAAAGAAGAAGGAACACTACCTAGCATGCCACATGCTCTTATGCAAGCTTCAACTGAATCATCGCACAACCAGCTACTGCCTTACTCTATACAGATTCATCTGCATCTATGTACATTTTGATCTCCAGTGTGATCTGCAAACAGAGCGAAGACGTCTTTATCTATGAACCATATCTACATCTTATACTACCTCCTAACTCCTAACGCTCGACAACTGCACAAAAAAAATCAGGCAGCTTCATTCTTTACAGCACGCACTACAACTACCTTTGCAACTCTGATCCAATGCTTCTAACCATATCTATCCACTTTTCGTTTCCCCCTCTTTTTTTTTGAAGCCACAATCCTCCTTATTGAAAATCTCCATCTTAGCACGCTGAATAGCACTGTCCATCTTGTCTGAGCTTTATCGGTGGCAGAAGCTGCAGCAGACCGAGCTGACACGGCAAGGAAGCCACTGACAGCAGTTCGTAGGTCTGCCTGTGATTCCAAACTGAGATTTTCAGACTGAAGGGAAGTCTCAGAATCAAAATACTGTAGATGGTCTCCACTGAAGAAAGACGGGGTCATGGAGTCCATGTCACAGATTAGGGAATTGGTGACTTGGCTTTGGAAACTGGAAGGATGGCCGTATCCAAGATCCATGTTGTCAATACTTTGCAAGGTGTAATTATCCAAGCTCCTCATGCCCCCAGTGGTTAATATGGAGGGAACAATATCTGAAGATGAAGCATTTGGTTGGGTAAAACTGAATCCACTGGCGTGAGAACTTGGGAAATTACTACTGTAGGAACTCCCTGCCACGGTTGAGCTGGAAGGACAACAAACAGCAGGCAAATGCGACGACCAGTCCATAATGCCCCCATCATTGCAGGAGACCACTTCCTCCCAGTGTTCATATGCAACTTTTACCAGCTTGTATGCATCAGCCTGGTAGAACAGTTCCAATCAAAGAGTTGAGAGAGAGAGAGAGACAGAGAGAGAGAGAGAGAGGCCAAGTAAAAAACCATGCCTTTTCAGTTTCTGAGAGCTCATCAAAGGGAGTGAATTTCCGTTCGGCAAGGATCCCCAAAGCTTTCCCAATAATGTTGAAGACCACACCCATTCTCTGCTGAGCATTGGGAGGATAGTACACATAAATCTGGTCATCAAGTGCACACGTCCTAGCATGGTCCACAGCGATTTCCCACATCTTTGAAGACATACCCGTGCCTAGGATCTGCAGATGCATATCAGAGGAGTTGAGGTCATGTGGTGGGTGGTGAAATTTTGCAAACACAAATACCTTCATATTAACTAGTTAATGCTACTGGAAATTGTTCAAATATGACCAAGTATTTATGATTGGATGGTGTAAAACATAGAGATAATCTTCTGTATCAGGAGACTGTTGGCAAAGGTTTTTATCAAGATACAATAGGAGAGCTGAATATTCTCAGGAACTTATCCATTGGAGAAATATTCTTTCATTCCATGAAGTGTCATCTTAAACATGTTTATCGCAAAATTGGAACATAAAAGTAAAACTTTTGAGAACTTCTTTTTCCACATAGTTTTTACTTCTTCGACCACCCCAGAAGTGGAAGAGTAGCAAATAAACAAATCACCCCTCTGGTTTTAGGCTCTCGGATACTAAAAGCATCTTCAAGTCATAGGTGAAGGTTCGGTATTTGCTACTTCATTAACTTTTGGGGTAGTGTAAGAATTAAAAATCATGGTGCAAAAGGTATATGTTCAATTCTTTTTCATAAAAGTAGTTTTTTTTTATAAGAAGATGAAAAAACCTATTTCATAAAAATAGTTGTCTATCATGTTCAAATATTATCTTTAATGAGTTTAATATAATTTCATGCTTTCTTTTTCAAAAATATAATGATAAGTTTATCAAAAAACTATTTCTTGATCTGAAAAGAAGATGAAAAAACCTAGCAAAAAGAATAAAAATATTAACATGAACTCAACTTATTGCACTAATTGCAGTATAATAGAGATGAATGAGTAAATCACTGTTAATTGTTACTAAGGTGAAAAATATAATGAAGGAGCAGTGGCGGTACATTTCGAAGCCTCTGAGTGTCTATACAGAGTAGTGTAAGAAAATCTTTCACAGTGTTGATGTTTTCACTACTCAGACGCTTATGGAAAGCACCGTCTTTTCCAATTTTTTCTAGGCGCCATACTTCATCGACGAGAGATGGAGGATAGTGCTTCTTGTACACTGCAAGAAGAAACCAGATATTGGGTTTTGAGTTTCCCGTTTTCAGCTACATAAACTTCTAACTGCATGTTAAGTTATAAACAAAGCCAAGAAAACTATCCCATAACTCTTATAAGGTAGAAGGTTTCGAGGTAAGAAGAGGCATACAATAATTTAAATTAGCTTATAAAGCAGTGCAGATGCTTTAATTCTCCAAGTTGAAAGATTATTTCCAGCATTCCAAGTTGTAAAATCACTGAAGTTGCAAAAACTAATCACTCCATTTAGCAGTATTAGGGAAAGTATGTTAGGAAAAGAACTTAGCTAACAAAGATTGGTCTGCGATAGATAAATCAGTGAGATGAAGATTGTGCTGAATTACATAAAATGTAGTAACATATAAGCAAATAAGAAAAATTGGAACACTGGGACTGGAATCAATGAAGGAATTAGAAATAAAGAATAGCAAAGCTTACAAGGAACAACTAAAAGATCCATCAAGCACCCAATAAAATTCCATGACAGAGAACTTAAGTGATAAGAAGGGCAGAAACCAACGAAAGATATATTAATAACAGAACACACTTTGGGAAGTATTATA
Source organism: Euptelea pleiosperma (assembly GCA_035048495.1). Taxonomy (NCBI): domain Eukaryota; kingdom Viridiplantae; phylum Streptophyta; class Magnoliopsida; order Ranunculales; family Eupteleaceae; genus Euptelea; species Euptelea pleiosperma. The sequence goes on from CM068543.1 coordinate 12,495,353, forward strand.
AAAAAAAGAAGATTAAATGCAGATACTAAAGAATTCCATCGAAAGAAGACATGAGAAGCCTTCGGATGTGACAGACAAGAGACCAGTGATGTCCATGTCATTGTCCCATCAACACTGATTCTCATCACTCCATTTCAGATTGAACCCATGACAAACATTCCAAACGTGAACTTTGTACTTATCAAACTTGCAGCATCATGCTTTGGTACATATGTCAATCACTTCTGACTTCTGAGCAGTTGAAATGTGAATAATCAACTTTCCAGCTACTACCTTCTCTTAGACAAAAATTGAAGGCAACATGCCTTCAATGAAACATGAAGATTAAAATAAATAAAAGATTACAGTTCAACCCCTTAGTCATGGCATCACAGAATGGTGTATCCAACTGAAGATCTATCCTTTATCCAAAAAACAACAAAAAAATGGAGATCTGTCAGACGGACATGTAAAATCCATTTCATCAGTCTAAAGGTCAGCTATTGTTCCTTGAACAAGCTCTTCCCCTTTGACCACATGAGCAATCTCTTTCAAATTGCGAATTTGCACAGTTTTGTACAATTCCTTCAAATTTCTGAGTCGTCCATCTGTTCGGTTACAACCCATGATTCTCATACAGCTAACTACAAGACATAGGCAAAGATGTATTAAAATAAGTCATCAAGGGAGACAGGCCCACTACATTGCCTTCTAGAAATTTCAGATTGCAAGTGTAAGATCAGCCTTTTACCTGTCCTCAGTCACTATAGAGGATCGACACGTGCCAACGACCATTTCTCTCTAACTAGCTTGAGATCTTTGAGGAAAACATCACTCCGCTTTCTACTTCTTTCCAGTACAATTACATTTGAAATTGAATTATACCACCACCTACAATGTTATCCCTAGTTTCTTAAGCTAACATTTCCTCAACATTCCTTTGTCTGCATAATCACCCTTGCCAGGGTTTGAAATCTTGGTCTAGTTCCTCTTTGTAGCTCTTTTTAAGGGTAGTCTTGGTTGTTTCAGTGTGGTTTCCCCTTTTTTCAATATACTCTAATACTTAGCAGAAAAAAAAAAAAAAAAAAAAAACTTCAACTAGCTCGGCATCTCAGTATACTGATAAAAAAAAAAGATGTCCCAACCAAGACGGAACAAGATATTGTCTTGATATGCAAAGATATGAAGATGCATTACACTATACTACTTTTAATCCCTACTTAAGCTAAATATGTCATTTATCTTTCATATATGTTATAAAAGACCAATATATTATAACAAGGTTGTAATTAATTCTATTAATTTTCTGGGATGAGACAATACATAGTCGTGGTACCTCACCAAAACAAGATGTCTCACCCAAGATGATCCAAGAAGGTACCCTAGGATACGGTGAACCATGCCTTCCACCCATATATCCTCCTTCAAACCTTTTAAAGAATTGATAGAATTACTCCACCTCCATTTCATCATACAAACCCCTCAAGAACTACTTGGACACATGGGTTAAACCTCAAGAAGGATCTAGAAGAGGTCATCCATGGGTATGATAATCAAGTAAGCAAGATTTAGTTGCGACTTACCATCAACAATATCGTCAATTGCAACTAGAGTGAGTAGGTAAGCAACCAATTAGCAAGATTTGCAAAGTTCGCACGAGAGGTAAGGGATTTGTGCTTGCAAGGAACCAAAACTAATTTCAAATGCGAACTATCATCCTCAAACTCTTTTTTTCTTCAATAATTTGTTGTAATTTAGGTTGTAACCAGTGGAGAAAAGACTACGGAGAGAAGAAGAGAAATAGTAATGGAGGCGGAAGAAGGTGTAGAAGGAGATTAGGGTTAGAGAGAGAAGTTGTGCGAAGAGAAGAGATTGAATTATTATTCAATCTCTCTCACACAAGTATTATATATATGATGGGGAGAACCCCTACAATGACCAAAATGTGGAGTTAAGTAGTGGGGCCACTTAACTCCCGTAAAGATAAAACGTGGGTTAAGTGGCTGGCCCACTTAACCCTCCTAAGAAACGAAATAATGCAAGATTTCGCGAAATATTGAGTGAACAATGTTTTTCGACCTAGCCGTAGTATAAAAATGTATTATGTCGGTCGAAAGTCGAAATATTTCAACTTTATTTTGACATAAATAAAATATTTTGAACGAACATAGGAAACCTCTCATTTTTGCTCAAAATCATCCCAAATTCAGTTTTTGTTTGAATCAAGACCCCTCCCATCAATTCTGTCTAAAAAAGAGCACTGCATCAAGGATTTCTTGTGAAAAACCTCGTAGATTGATCATGAAATCGATTCAAAGCCCATTTTGAGGTATTTCCAAATTTGAAATGTAAGTATGAACTTCTTGTTATAAACTGAAATATTTATTGTTTCTTGCTACAATAGGTAGAACAGATGTAAACGCATCAAATATATAAATCGATGATGCATTTACACTGGATTTGTGCATGGATTGAGGATCGTTATGGCGGAAAATTCAAAATTTGGAAAAACCCTAATTTAGTTGGTTTTCATCCTGAACATTCAAGGTTGTACATGAATTAATTACATTTTGCATAACATAGCTCGATCTACAACTTGGTTGGGTGTATTTTGTTTTAGAGAATATTTAAAATTTTAGAAAATTAGGCAAATGCTATAACTTAACAGCTAATAGACTTTCTAAAATTATACATAATATTAGGAAATCAATGTAAGCGAATTAGGATTCTTTAACACCTTGATTTTATGACTATTTTTTATTAATAATAAATATTGAATTAAAGAATATTAAAATTTTAAAATTTTTTAAAATGTCAAGGATCCTAACGCATCAAATCGATGCATATGAGATGCATTATTTCTTTCTAATTGGTTTAAATAGTTCATAGGACACAAGTCATGGTTCAAAGATGCAAGTTTTGTGTTGATGATTTCAGTAGTTTCGATCCAAAACCTAGTGAAACCTTAATGACCATTAGTTATGGTGAAACCTAGTTTTGGACAAAACAAATCGAAACATATGTAGTTTCGTCTTATAGCTAAACAGAAACATTCTGAAACAAAACGAGAGAAACATTTCGGTTTCAATCTTAACTTTGAACCATGGAACTAGTACTATTAAGTCCTAGCCCAAAGGTCTACGTGGTTGTGACTATTCTATATTGTGTACTTGTCTATTTGAAGACATTTCTGGATATAATGAACCTAATTTGAGATTATTTGATGATTATAATCATTTCTATTTGTCATTATTGCTATCTTTTAGTTATCTGACTATCAAATACCAACCCCAGCATATTACAGATTGCTATGGTCATTCATTTCTCCACTATATACCGTATATTATGATTTGATAGCTTATGAGTGTGTTTTTATGTTTATTTTATCATTACCAAGTAGCAAGCCTAGTCCCAACCGTCTCTATAACCGTACCCCAAATAACATTGGACCTATAACTGGCTCCTAAAGGTAGACCAAGGTATTTGGTTGGTAAGCAACCCACCCTACATCCCAGAATGTTAGCCAAAGCTTCAATGTTATCCACCTACCCCACGTCGTAAACTGTGCTCTTGCCCAGGTTAATGCGAAGTCCCGACACTGCCTCATGGCAAATCAGAAGCCCCCTCAGGAATCTTAACTAGGTGATTGAAGCATCCAGGAAGACAAGAGTGTCGTCTGCAAACTGCAAGTGAGAGATCATTGGAACATTCGAGGCCACTTTGAAACTAGTCAACTCTCCCTCCTGAACTCCTCTGGACAGCATCCTCCCCAAAGCCTCAACAAGAACTATGAATAGGAATGGTAACAACGGATCCCCTTGTCTTAGCCCTCTCGAGCTTCTGAAATAGCTAGCCGGAGAGCCGTTCACCAAAATGGAGAAGGAAGCAGTCAAGACACACTTCCAAATCCATCTTTTCCACTTATCCCCAAATCCCATCCTTCAAAGTAAATAGTCCAAGAAACCCCAATTGACATGGTCATACACCTTCTCCGTGTCAATTTTGCAAATTATACCCAATAAGCTATCCCTGATCCTGGAGTCGATGCATTCATTGGCTATTAGGACTCCAACCATAATCAGTCTACCTGATACAAAAGCTCCTTCATAAGGCAAGATAACGGATGTCATAACCCTACTCATTCTCGAAGCAGGAGCTTTAACCAAAATTTTATACACGTTGCCCACCAAACTAATAGGCCTGAATCCTGAAATGTCTACTACTCCTTGCCTCTTCAGGATGTGGTAACAAAAGTACTGTTGGAAGTGTAATCTAGAACACTACCACCGTCTTCATAAAATCTGGTCCCACAACACTCCAACAATACTTGAAGAACGCTAGGGTGAAACCATCTGGCCTTGGGGCCTTGTCTCCTGCCAAATCTGTGATCACCTTCACTATCTCCTCCTCCTCAAACGGTCTCTCAAGCCAATCTCTGTCCTCGGAGCAAATATTGTCGAATTGGAGACCGTCTAAACGAGGGCGATAATCTTCCGACTCGAGTAAAGACCACCATAGAACTCCACAACCCCTTTTCTGATACTATCTTCATCCTCCAAAGTGCCACCTCCAATGTCCAGCCGAAAGATGTAGTTGTTTCTCTTGTGAGCATTCGCCATTCTATGGAAAATTGTGTTGTTGTCCCCTTCCTTTAGCCATCGAACTCTAGATTTTTGTTTTCAGCTTATCTCCTCCATAAGAACAAGTTTCTAATACTCTGCCTTTAAATTGACCCTGGAACTGCGCTCCTCGAATGAGAGAGGATTGTCTTCCTCCTTCCAATCCAACTTCCCAATGTTCTCGAGCACAACTCCCTTTCTCTGATCAACTCTCCCTAGCACCTCCTTGTTCCACTGCTTAATCTTAACTTTAAGCTCTTTGAGTTTGTATCTCATCACCTCGCTAGCCCTCCCCGAGATAGATAAACTGTTCCACCACTCCTCCACCTTCTCCTTGAACTCGGGACACAACAACCACATATTTTCGAAGCAAAAGGGAGTGAGGCGGCTACAGATACCTCCACAATCCAAAGGAGACGAACATGGTCAGACGTCGGTCTAGGGACAACAGTCTGAGAAACCCTTGCAAAGTGCTCTTCCCAACTGCTAGACACCAAAAATCAATCCAATCTACTGAGAATGGGTGTCTCCTGATTATTAGACCACATATAAGTTCCCCCTCCCATAGGGAGGTCCATGAGGTAGTTCCTATTAACAAACTTGTCTCACTCCCTCATGCTTCTAGTCATCCTGCTGCCCCCTTACTTCTCATGAGGGAACCTGATCACATTAAAATTCCCCCTATACACAACGGCAAGTCCCACAACCCCTCCACATCATCCAACTCCTCCCAAAATTGTGGCCTAGCTCTCCTTTTTGTGGAACCATACACCCCTAACAAGACCCCAAAAAACTGATCCCCCACTAAATTGCATAAGACCGAAATAGAAAAGGCGCCTATCACCCCATCTGAAACTTGCAACCAATTTTTATCCCAAATAAGAATAATCCCCCTAGACGAGCTCATATCCGGAAGCCCGTACCACCCAGCCTCTCCAAAACCACATAAATCCCTGATGACCAGACTGTCTATTTTATCCAACTTCATCTCCTAAAGCATGATGACCTTAGCTCCCCATCTTCTAATAACACTTTTAACCACTGCTTTCCTCTCCTTACCAAGGTTTAAAAAGGCTAGTTCGGGTACTGAGGCGGTTTGCCTCCAAAAGGGGTTGCGTAGCCTCGAGGCGAATTTGAGGCATAAGTCTCATTTTCAAAAAACAAATTGTTGAAAAATTCTAAAAAAAAGTATAATCAATTCTAGAAAAATTAGAAACAGCATACTGTGTGAAAAAAATAGCTTAAATAAGCATAAAAGTTATTGAGGTTATAGCATTTACCTTAGGAGTGACACTGTTGGGCACTCGAGCTGAAAGCCTGATGTTGATATCAAATCTCAAAAACATAAATCACATAACTAAATTACTAAATCTAAATAGTTAATAAGTTAAGTCTACTAACAAAGTAACTTCTTTTTTATAAGTAATACTAACAAAGATAAAAATAGGAAAATAGTCAAGCAACTCTGTAATGCTTTGATTTCTTACTTGAGTTTGGTGAGGTGCCTCACATGAAAACCGTAGGAAGCGACGGAATCAAAATCTGATGAGATTTGAGTTCTCTATGATAATTTCTTTCAAGTGGAGATAATTAGGGATGAAAGCTTAGATTTAGGGTTTCTCACAAAATAAAAGGTTTTAGAGAACAAAATTAAGACTTTTTAGGTCATTTTTATCATAAAAGATTATTGGAAAGGTATTTTGGAAAAATTAGTGAATTTGTTTTTAAAAATGGAAAATAAAGGGTTACGGTTTTGGGTTTTAACATGTCAAAGTGAGGCTATAGCCTCATGTGCGCCTCGAAAACCTTACCCTAGTATCATTAAATTACAGGAATAAGGGAAGAGAAACCCTGCTGCCATTGTTGTGCCACGTCCCAAATTTGAAATTAGAACCTAATGTCGTGATTAATTTGCTACATCAAAAATTCAGCATTACAACTTCGGTCATGCTATTGGCAGCATAAACCCATGGACATGGATTCTTTTCTCTAGGCTACAACAAAATATCCTCTATTGTGTAAAAAATCTTCCCTCCCAACTTTCTAGGTTGCAGTTCTTTTTTAGACATACAACGGTTTTGTGTCCACTATCATTTCAAAAATAACATGAGATCTTAACTCAAAAAGGGCAAAAAAAGGGTGTGTCCATTCATAGAAGCAACATTAATATCAAGTCCCCCTAATTCTGAAATCCAACTTCTTAAGAACTAAAACTCAGGCTTTCTTTTTTACCTTGAAAAATCACACCTTCATTCCTTATATTTGTCACCCACTGAACTTGCTAGCAAGGACCATAGAATACCCTTCCCCCAAAACCATCAGGTTTTAGTGTTTTACCATTATCCTTCTTTCTTTCTACCACCTTTTTCCATTGCTCCAATCTTAATGCCCTCTCTAGACACTGCTAGAAGCTCCTTCATAATCAAGCACACTTGAACTTTTAGGTACAACTAGACCATCATAACTTCATCTGCCGTGTAAATTGGATCTTTATATCCAGCGTTCATTCGAATTTCATCATTGCTCAAAATTTTCTAGACTCCCCCCATTCAGTGTCCCACCAGCTATGGCTCCATCAAATTCCACCAACCAAAAACAAATTTTCTCTAAAATTATTTAGGAATATTAGAAAAGGTGCTTACTTTGCAGACATTTTTGCTTCATGGTCTCATTTAAAACAGTTTATGGGTTGAACAGATGGGATCACTCTTCTTTAGTTGTTGCTTCTTGTCCTCTTTCTTTGGTGGTCTAGGCCACCAGGGTTTCATCATAAGTTTAGTTGTTAGTGCATTTTGGTTTGTTGTTCATATATTTGGCTCTTACAAAGATTATCATTACTAATTCTGATATATAAATAAGTTTGTGTAATTGAATTCTTCAAGTTGTGGACAACTTATCTGAGCATTGGCAACATCATGGTTTAAAATCTTGAACCGTTTCGTATAATAAGTCACATTCTATCTTGTTACCGGTCTGATACATAAAGGAATGTATCAATACGTATCAGAAAAGAAATCTAATTAACTAAATTAATTCTTCATTGCAAATGTGCTTTAAAAGGTACTATTATTTTACCAAACATCATATTTTAGTTAATCTAAGCATCAGACAGTTTACTGTAATGTATTTTCTTATTGAAGCATATTGTGATTTTTCCTGCGTATCGTATTTTCTCGTAAATACGTCTCAGTTTTTCAGCTCACTAATATGCAAAATGATAATAATATTTGCAACCATGGCTGCATATGATGAGCAATTAATCTTCATTTACTTGATGTAATTACAAGATAATCTAGACCATATCATATCTTAAAATATCATCAGTACTCACATTCTCCACGATGATCCTTGACCATGAAAGCTTCAGTCTTTGCTTCTCTTACTCTAATTCCATCACAGTTATCATCAACAACTCTGGCTCCCAATCTGAACTTACGGCTCCTCGTCCAGCTCGAATTATCTGTAAAAGCCAGCTCACCTACCACACCAATGCCCTCATTAAGATCCAAAAATACATCCCCTGTAAGAAGTGGTCTCTTTCCTTCCCGTTCTTTAACAATATAACTTTTAAATTCTTCAAGTGTCCAATTGTCTTCTTCATCACCTTCAAAATCTCCCTCTAGAACTACCATTTCCACCTTTGCTGAGGATTCAGGACCTGAGTTGACAACTTGCCCGGTCAGGGCATCTACTAAAGCTACTTTTATGATGGAACCTTCCTCTCCATCAATTCTAGAGCCAGTGAAAACCGGAAGAGAAAGTTTATTTCTGAATTGTAGTTGTAAGCTTCTTGATGTAGAAGAATGGAACTGTTTGCCGCAATTTCTGAACAAGAAGTGAACAGATGTATCAACCACATAATTGTCATGATCAAGGAGGCCTTTCAATAATTTCTTACAAGAAAGGATATTATTCGCCAAGGAGTATTAGTTCTTACTGCTTCATGCTCGCCAAATGCTTTCTTAATGCCACTTCAACTTCCTCTTTTACCTGAAAGAACAAAATACATCAATGAACTATTATTACAGCATTTACTGACTGCAAAAGTAACAAAGACCATTTCTTTAAGAGCATAAAAACAAGAATTCATAAGAAATCATCATTATCCAAATATAGTACATAGTTATGATGGATACTTCGACATGCCTAGAGTACCTGTATCAACATACCGACATTTCATTATTTAGTATGATTTAAGTACTAAAAAATAATAGAGCTTTAGAAAAATAAATATTAAAGCACAATATCAACATATTAAATGGGATACCTATATCCATAGCCGTGTCTTGGATTTAAGGGGACCTTGAAAAAATATATACGTATGGGTTTAAGGAGATTCTGAGGTAGAGAAACGTTGAAAATGTTAAGGAATCGGCACACAAGAGAAACCTTCTTTTGGTGAAGGAGAGTCACACCACTTCGAAGAAAATAACTGAGGGGAGCCACACCACTCTAGAACCACCTTTGATGGAGTAACACCATCAAAATAAAGGAGTCATACACCTGAGATAACATGCAGTAAACAGCAGCTCAAAATACTTCATTCAATGGCCTAGTAAGCAAGGGGTACATAGGGTTACAACCATACATAGATGTAGCCTAGGTGGTAGCACTTCTTTCCATCCCTGATGACAGCACAAGTTTCCGTTGAAGGTTCTGTCATTTTCTAGTTCTAGTACTGTTGTAGCAGCTTTCAAAATATATTCAATCTTTCGTAGTTGTTCATGACTCTCTAGTTTCAAGCATGGAAGGAGGCGATCACGTGTCACTGTCACTCCTCTGTTCACAGGACGGTGATGGGGAGCAAGTGGACCTAGCAACACGAGCTGCTTGTATGTCGTTAAATCTCATTATTGTCATTAAGGGTAGTTTTGTCTTTTCACCTTTTTATATACTTTGGATTCTTATAAATAAGATTATGAGGAGACCAAATAATACATGTTCAACTCTCTCATTTTCTCTTCCCTACTTCTCTTCTCTCTCTCTATTCTTACATGGTATCAGAGCACGTGAATATTAGCCCCGATTATTGTTCTCTAATTTTCCCTAAAATCCTAATCTTCTCTTCTTCCCTTTGTTTCTCCTTTTTTACAGCTAGGGTTTTGATCTAAGAGGAGCCGCAGGCTAGAGTTACCTTCTCTAAGGTTGTAGCAGCCTATGTAAAGGTTGCCGCAAGCCCTAAAGTGTTGTTTGGGCAGCGTATATAATTGTTACTGCAAGGACTGTTGGTGCGGTTTGGTATTATTTGGTGACTGTTGATGCTGTTTGGTGATTATTCTGGTGTTGTTCTGGTGATTGTTGATGATGTTTTTGTTGCTGGAATTTTATGCTGCGGCCCCTAAAGTGAGGGTTTAATACTGATTTGTTGCTTTAGCAACAATGGGTTTTAGTGTTCCTATACCAGTTCGTGACTAGTTACCCTTGTTTCTACGGTAACTTTGTGGTTGATTTCCACATACTATGGCTACCTTGGGTGATGGTAAAACACCTCCTTGGCGTATGTCAGATAGAGTTGCAGCTGGTTAGTTATTATTGTTAATGTAATTAATGTATCGGCATAAGGCCACTGGGAGGTTGGAGGCTGAAGGCTACCGGGGTTCTGGGGCAGGGCCGCCGTACAACGTCCATACGTTTCTTAGGGGTATTTCAATAATTTTGTACTTACTTTATATATATTTATATATTAAGGGATGTATGGAGAGAAATTTATGTTGCTTCGTACAAGTCCCTCTTTCTCCCCATTTCTTCTTTCTCTCATTCTCCATGAAACCCTAATTAACTAACAGAGCTCAAATCACGTCGATTAAATTGAACATTATCAATTATTTATTATGGTCTCAATCTGTAAAGGTTCTTGTGTACGAAGAAGAAACTAAAATATATTATAGATGAGCCTCCTAATGATGATAAAGGGTATGATGACTGGCAGATTCAAAAGTCTTTAGTCATGACTCGGCTATGGAATAATATGAAGTCGAAGATCCCATGAATGTGATGTTTCTTGACACTGCCAAGAAAATCTGAGATTCCATCAAGGAGATGTACTCAGAACGCCAGAATGTCTCTCGCATCTATCAGTTGTTTGAGGCAATGTTTAACTCAAAACAAGGAGACAAATCCCTCAGTAAACATTATAGTTCTATTTGTGGTATGTGGGAAGAGTTACAGATTTATCATCCCATTACCATTGACCTCGAACAACAGAATCGACAACTGAAGAAGTTTCAAGTGGCTTTATTCCTTTCTAGTATGAATTCCAATCAGCGTTCAATTATAGGGGAGATTTTAGCTAGTGAATCTCTTCCCAGTGTAGCCAATGCTTGTTCACGGTTAGAGAGAATCCATTGGAACTCGGGATTCGGGTTCGAAAGAGAGTTTAGCCCTTGTTTCTACTAGGAGGTCTGAGACTTCCAGCGGTCGTGGTTGATGTGGCATTGCTCGTGGTAGCGACAGAGGTCGTGGTGGTCGTGGTTCTAGTCGCAATGGTCATGGTACTGGTCAAGGTGAGGCTTTGAAGTATACCATATAAACAATATAAAAATAGAAGCTAAATGTATGATTAAGATTTGTTTGAATAAGTAGAAGTTGTCAAATATAAGAACTTTAGGATTTTATACCATGCTAATGGTTATCTAGCCAAATCAAAGTCCTAGTCACAAAAATCTCCGCTGATTTTTCGAATTCACGAATCAATCGCCGATTAATCGGTAAAATTGGTAAAATCTCCGATTAATCAAAAAACTCAGCAATTAATCAGCAATTTTGTCGATTAATCGAATGAGAGCCCTTTTTTTCCCCTTTTGATTTCAATTTTGCCGGTTTTTGGAATTATGAAGGATATATCTTGATTATGACTTATGACTTATTATTTTGGAATTATAGATGTGCTTTTCATCATATAAATGTGTTTTGTTAAAAACTACATTTCTAACTTGAAAAATGCCATGATATACTCATTTTTTTGCCGATTTCTGTCGATTTTATCTGAATTTTCCCGACTTGACCCCTTGCCGATTTATTGAAGAATCCTGACTTTGTGACTATGATCAAAGTAACTAGTGAGGCTATCTATATGAACCAACAACCTTCAATTAAGGGGCCATTTAGCACCTAGTGACTACCATCACCCATATGGGTTCTATTCACCTCCAATCATGGTTTAAAGTCTCAATCTCAAGATATATCTTGGTTAGCTAAAAACTAAGATGTCTTGACTGAGATGATATAAGACAAACCAAGACATTGGCAAGACAAGTCGATGCAATTTGAAACAAACCAAGACAAATCACCAATGTATCATTCTGGTCACCCTGACACCGAGACGTCTCAGCTGAGACATTCCAAGACAGAATGATACTTGAACCATGCCTCCATATTCTGACCCTTGACCTCTACTACACAATCATCATTGGGAGGGATCCCCATCACTTATCTCTTGTCATGTCTTATCAATTGAAAAATCTATGAGGAATACCACCCTAAATCTAAAGGCTGTAATAAAGCATGATGACTTTTGAAAGTACTCATTACCTGAATGCATAACACATGCATGTTAATTTACAACCTCTATTCTAAGGATGATCCTTGTAATAAAGCACATCAACCCCTCATCACCAGATGAAGCCTTTAAAATCTGTCCCACAATTATTACTAATCAAACTTCTCAAGGGCAAAGAGTATGTCCCATCATCACCATCATGGGATAAACCCTCACACTAGAAGTATGGGTTCTAACACTTACTTCAATGACCTTCAAAAATGGGATACTACTCCAAGGTTTTGGTTTGGTGGAGATTCCCACTTCCTTCTAAGTGACACACCATTTATCATTGGACAAAACTTTATGTTGCACTTGGGAATGAATAATCACTTTCTAGGTAACTTTAGCCTCATAGATCCGAATGCTAGTATTAGGTAGACCCAATGTCGTATCACTAACACACTTGATGAATTCTCTTGTTATCACTTGTCACTTGTCACTTAAAGAGTCTTTCCCTTCAAGTTCATTGATTGATGTAGGCCTCCTCCTAAATCTCCAGATTAAAAGCAAAGCATACGTCAAATGCATGCATATATGCACATAAGAACATAGTGCAAAACGGAGATCATAACTTGAAAAAATTACAATAGAACTATACATTCCATAGATGTGAGTGGCATGCAATCTGCACAAAAACTCCACAATACCAACAAGTTTGATTCATTTAATTAGGAAAAAGAGTTTTAGTACAATACCTTTCTCCAATAGTTTACATTAAACCTAACATACATGGATACGCAAGTATTCAAGGAAGCAGTATACGGAAAATCAAAGCTGACATGTACACATATTAAGTGCACAGTAGCAACCATCCAAAAGCATAAGTTCATCATTCCAGCAAAATTATTTGATGAAGATGCACTTACGACTCTACGAATCAAGGGCTCCAGAGCAAAGAGGAACTTTTGAAAGGCATCCATCTTTATCGCTTCCAGTACCACACTAAAACCATTAAGAAAAAAATTAGAAGCAAGCAAACAAACTATTATTAGCATAATCCAAATGGTCACCAAAGTCTTCCAATATTGTTTTCCAAATAGCATAACCACAAAATGCGAAAATTTAGCGAATCCATTTCAATTTTTGTGATCATAAGCAATTTTTTTACCAATTTTTCAGGATAACATGCAAAACCATTCTGTTTCTCAAGATTAAAAGCATACCCATTTCATCACTCTCCATAATAAACATACTCAGCTCATCTTTCATCATCTCTTACCCACTTCGGTTTTTCATAAAACCAAGCAAACCCAATTCATATTTCACGATGATAAGCAAACCTATTCCATTTCTCAAGATTAAAGCACACACCAAACATACTCAATTCCTTCATACCATAAAAATAGGCGAATCCATTTCGTTTCACGAAGTTCAGAAAATTAAGCAAAACCCACTTCAGTAAGAATACCCAACTCATCATATTTTTGGAATTTGGATTAGTGGTATTAAGAGTAACAGAAGAAAAAGAAGAAAATTATCTCACTTTCTAAGAGCAGGAACCTTTTGACGCTTCTCCTCATGACTTTTGCCCTCCGATCCTACCTTGCCATCTTCAGGTTGCCGCTTCTGAGACATAGTCGAAGTTGGGAAGATAAGAGATTAGGTGGTGATGATCATCAACTCCAAAGAACATCCACTGCAATCAATGCTCAGCAAAGCGAGAAGTAGACGATAGAAACAACAATAATTAATAATAGATGGGTAAATTCCAAAACCCAACCATCTATCCATGTCTCACTTTGGCTGTCTCTCAGAGATAGAAATATTGTTAGATTGAACCGCGAGAGAGAGAGAGGGAGAGGGAGAAGGAGGTAAAACTGCTACCATGAAAATAATAACACAGAGTCGCGGGACGAAGGATTGGATTCGAGCGGGGGGACCCACGGAAAGCGCGTAACGGAGGAAAAAGAGTCACATCGACACGGCTTCAGTCCTTTCTTTCTTGGATGATTTCGTGAATCATGCTTTTCATTAACTCTGTCGCTTCCAAAGGAATATTACAAACGAGATGTTTGTATTTGCAATTCCGATTCCTCCACAAACAACTCGAAAATTCTATCCGACGGATATCCCCCACAAAAATATGTGTGCATTGAAGCCATTGACCATTGGATTCAAGAGACCCACAGTTCACGAGGCAACAATTACGTGGATCTCTTGACTCCAACGGTCAATGGCCTCAACCCCACAGTTTTTTGTCGGGTAATTCGTGGATAGCCCAACCCGACCTTTATGGCTGAACCCAAGCCCAACCCGATTGGGTTAGTCAAGTTGGTCCGGTTGATCAATTTCTTAATTTTTGGTTGGAAAGGTTGCTAAAAATTTTCATATTTAAATTGTATATTGGTCAATATAATGACCGTCATGCTAGCTATTAAATAATATATATATATAGGGTTGGGATATTCTTACTAATGGACGTGGGGCCCACATGCAGATGAGTTAAGAGATGACTAATAGAATTTTTACTAATAGAATGACTAATGGACTTGGGGGCCCATGTTCACATGAGTTAAGAACTGATTTTTGGTGAGGATACTCTTCTCAAAATGGATATCAACCACACAAAAAATCAGCCCATTCCAACATTTCCAGCCATGTAAAAAGTGGATTGCAAATTGAAATTTTTTGGACCATCTATTTTCACCAATAAATTTAGGTCCATCTTTGATAGGGTTAGAAGTTTTAAAAATTACTGATTATTGGCGAAGATGATCTTCATGGTGAGGAGATCATCCTCGTCAAAAATCAGCTCTTAACTCATCTGAATGTGGGCCCCATGTCCATTAGTCGTTCTATTAGTAAGAATTTCATTAGTCATTATATATTTATATTTCATCCTTACAGGTTTATTCAAATAAAAATTACAAGTTCAAAATTCTCTACATAATCTTGCTCCTACAAATGCCAAATAATTTGCCTTCAACTGTAGATAGTAAAATCAATGTGGATGGTAACACAAGTTTAAAATAGAATGGAACTTACACATTGGTGAAACTCGTGATTTCAGCCAAGACTTAAAGCACCTCCATCATCAGTAACATAGCAATGAGCTTTTCATCTGCTCGCCTTCTCATACAGAATTGAAGTCGAGTCATCGGTGTCGTGATACACCTCTTGTAGTGGGCCATCTCCGTGAATTTGTCATGAGTATGTCTTTAATAATGTGTGTGTGTATACATCGGGCTCGAGTTGGGCTGAAGCCTCAACCTTAGCCAAACCCGATTTGATCGGGTTGTCAAAATCTAAGCTTGAGCCCGACCCGAGTACTGAAGGAGCCAACCCAACCCCAACGTCGAGTTGAGTCCGTCAGGCTTGGGTTGAGTCTGCCCAAGTTACAGCCCTAGCATAGCGGGACCAAATCCCTCATGCAATTCTATATGTGACATGTGTCTTTTTTGGTGATCACTGACCGGCTACAAATCAATCCATGAAAAGATTCTAACCCAAAGGCTAGAAATTACCAATCTAGCTGGATTTTGGCCTGTAGGTCCACCAATAGTTGGGGCGAACATCCATACTATCTGTGGTCTCCATGATTACGACAGTGGCACATACAGCATTGCATAAAATTTCCTTCAACTTAACTATCTTGATGGGCCCAGCTCTTAGTAATTCAAAAGTTTCCCTCTATTTCAAGATGGCCATCCCATCAATGGTGAGCATTACTTTGTGGACCATAGATTGAATTAGAATAAATGTAGTAAAAATATGTAACAAGGTAGACGTGACTCCAGGTACAACGATTTTTGTTACTCAACATTGCTGTCTGGGCCCACTGACCCATGGATGTTTGGCTGGATATACAAACCAAAAATCACCCTGATTATTTTAGTACTTTTTATAAAGTGTGATTCTAGCTGTTTGATTCAACCATTTTTGGGTACTAAATCCAACGGTTAAGAATCATCAAACAAGCTGATTTTTGGTATGAATGTCTACCAAGTGGTGTGCTAAACATCCATGCGGTCAGTGGGCCCAGATGGCAACGGTGAGTAACAAAACTTGATAAGGCGTCAGGTCTACCTTGTCACATCACAACCCCCGTAAGTGTATGTTTTTTTAATACAAGAGGTCACTCAACTCTCGGGCTTTTTATCCTTTTTTAACAAAAAAAAAAAAAAAAACATTCTTGCAATATGTCAATGGACTGGACCTAGGTTCGGCAGCTTTTCGGCCCACCAAAATTTTAAAAAGTAAACAATTCAAGCCCAAGACTGATACGAATATACGATTAACAGTGTCCACCATAAGGTAGCAAATATAGTGGCCCATAAGAGGTTTCAGGCCTAATTCGGAATTGCATCGTGCCCAAGCTTGGGCGTATTAAAAATTTAACAAAAGGTAGGTCTAGGGCTAGCCCATTTGCAACCTGATGTAGAACAAGGCCCTGCTTGGTTTGCTGCACTGGGATGCAAAGGCATTCACTTGCGACAGTTTTGGAATATGGCTGGGGGGCATGCAAATGAGTTGGTGTCCAACTGGTTGACATTTGCCAAGCCCTTGCAAACTCCTTAACAAAATAGATGCAAGTAAGTGCAGCCCAAAAACCATGGCAAGTGGGTGCATTGTCACTCACAGCATTTGCACTAGAGGGCAAAATGCATCACAATGCAGCGAACCAAGCAGAGGCCAAGTCACAGATGATTACATAGAGCAGTTTGATTAGAAGAAGGCATTCCGTGGACAGGGTCAGTGTGTCCATAGCCAATCCATAAGTTCATATATTGGATGGACATTTTGGATTCCAAGTGATGGCCCATTGGAAATGGGTCCAAGCCCAGATCATTTGTTAAGCATAGCCCAGGTAGGTAGATGAATTACATTGGGGGCTTCAAGTTCAAAATATACTTTAAGACTTTAGCTTGCCTGCCTTTAGCACGAAGTGATAAAATGGGTGGGCGCGTGGGTCGGTGCGTGTGAGATCCACCGACCCCCAAAATGGACTATACTAGGTCACCATAACCTGATGTATGTCCTTACGACATTATCAAAAGAAGATGAAAAAAAATTTGTTTATTTGTTCTACGGCCTTCTTTTTGGATTTTTTATTTTTATTTTTTTCGATAAGTTTTTTATTAGGCTGGTCTTTCATGCAGATGGTATGGGTATCCATCAAATCATCAAAACTTTGATGGCTAAGTGCCGAGTTAAACTTGGATGACCGCTGATGGTCAGTGAAGCTGCTGACTACCCACATTATGAGCCACGTGGCACATTTTTAGAGAACACCGACTGTATGGATTTTGGCCAATCCCTGAATGGACCCACAAACCAAAAATCAACCTGGGTAGTGATTTCTAAGCTGTTGGATTCGAGTCATCTTCATGGGTTGATTTTAACCGTGGGAATTTGAGCATTGCTGACCATTATTTGGTATACAAGGATCTTTAATCAGGTTGATATTTGGCCAAACATCCATTCGGACAACGTCCTCTAAGAGTGTGTCACGTGGCTCATATTGTGAGCTTCGTTGACAGCTGACGGCTGATGGTCAGGGAAGTTTCACTCCTAAATGCTTAGCAGCAAGGGGCTCTCCACTCGACACATACCACCCACCACCAACCTGTCTTCAAAAAAGATCTAAAATTGCAATCGATTTCAAATACAAGGGCTATTGAACATATATAGTTCGAAGCCTACCGGTACCACGGTTCGGATCGCCCCCGATCCAAAAAATGGATCCTCTTGCCCAAGATCACTGTTTCCCATAGAAGTATCACCTTGTCATGACCGAGATTTCGAACCATCAGATGTTTGGTCCCATTGTCCTATACTCAATCTGAGCCACATTTATTTTGCCTACCAAGATTAAAAGAAAAATTGTGAGCCACATATGCAACCATACGGCCCGGCATAATGTACTTTTGGCTACCTACCTACCTACCTACCTACCTACCTAATGGCTAATCTATAATAAGGGCAGAGCGGGCCACGCCATCTTTTAAAATTTTCTCGTATCAAATCATGACCAATATGTGTAGGTACAAACCTACCAAGAAGCTGGACGATGTTGATGCAGAGACGTAGATGATGTAGAGCGTTTTTTTGTTGTAGGTTTGTAGTCCAATAAGATTTGGACAGAGTAGTAGGTTAGGGTGAAAAATTTTCTTGTCCCCATTGAAGTCCTTCCCAATGTCTGGCCCATCTCTTGGTAGATCTACACTCCAAAAATCAGGATGACTGGTGATTTTTTAGCAGTAGCAGTAGATTGTAACACCTAAAAATAGGTCAATTCTAATGGGCCAGACATCATCCGTCAAAATGCTCAATTCCAATGGCTAGAAGTCGGTTTGTAGGTCCACCAAGATGTGAAACAAACATCCATAGTTCAGTGGGATAGATCTAAGAGTTTGACCTGTGAGAGCAAATGGGGACTGCCATCTGTACATGGCAGAGTGGGGCCCACATCACTTCTTAGTAAATTCTCCTAAAACGAATAATCAATAATATATGTACCCCGACCATGCCATGTACAAAATGGCAGCTCTGAATGGCCGCACAAACCTGCCTACAACCAAAACGCCTCTACATTAATCAGGCTGATTTTTGTTTTATATATAGGGTCATCGAGGGACTGGCCAAACATCCATACGCACAGCGTCCACTAAAAATATGCCATGTGGCTCGTATTTTGTATTGTGACAGAAGCTTATGACACAACACTGTGACAGAAGTTTTACTCGATGAAGCCCAATGTGCGAACGTGAGCCACAGGGCTGGGGCCCAACTCTTTTCAAGGCCAAAGCCTAAGACAATCCAATCGTTTGTCTGCTCCTTGAGGAAGTCCAAGGCAGTATGATGTACCATAATACAAAGACAAATGGGATGCAGTAGAAGGCTACAAGCAGGTGGGGCCACGAGAAAAAATTAGCTGGTCCCGGGACTCCCAAAGTATCTGATACGTACCCATTGTCAACCACCCATAGCTATCTTCGTAGACTAGTTATTGAAGACATTATGTGCTGTTTGGCTGCAAGAATTAGGGGGAGATTACTACCTTTAATTGGCATATATATGTCCTATCTTGGTGGAGAAGAAGGAAGTTTTCTTGGTGATGCATTTTTAAGGGGTTGAAAATCTACTTTTTTGTGTATCTGCTATTCCTTATCCTTGTTCCTCCACCAAAGTATAGTTGAATTTGTGCCGTTCGTCTTACCCTCTACAAGGAAGATGCTACACATGTACCCAAACAAACTCCCGCATGCATCTGACCTCAGTTGGGAGTCGTGTTCTTGGCCGTGGATTTCAAGAATCCAATGGTGGTTGATGGCACTGAGCTGGCATCACTCTTTTCACTCCCGCATGGCTGAGAACACGACTTTTCTGACCCCATAGTAAAAATATATATACTGGTGTGGACTAGAGACGTTCAAAAATGAGATCAGAGTCGAGGACGTTTCTTCCTATCGAGTGAGGTGAATGTCACGACCTAGTTAGTGCGACACGTTAGGGTTATTGGGTGGAATGGTGTATATAGGTGTGTGAGTTTAATCCTACATCGGCTAGGTACAAATCAAAGCGGACAATATCATAGTGGTGTGGAACAAGATCGTTTATAAAGTAACCATGGTTGTATGCATGTGGCACACGATCATTGGGGGAATGATCGCCGCTTCAGAAATCCCACGACTTCAATGAATTGTTAAATGTAGACGGATCAACAATATTAGAGTCAACCATCGATCCCTACAAAAGATATTCTAGTGTGATGGAATGGTTAGGATGATCTGATCGCTGTGAATTTTTTTTTTTGGAAGGTGATGCAGCTCATTAACCTAACATTATCTTAACCATGTGGATTTAACAAACCCAACGTGGTCAAAAGAGAAGTCGCTAAATCCCGAAATGTATATATTTGTTTCAAATATAAAAACAAAGCAATAGGGTGTGTCGGTTAATAAACTAGAGACAACACAGCCTCTTATAAGACTAGATGTATTATTTTAGCAGACATGGTCATCGAGACAAGTGATTTAAACATTTGCTCGGACTGGTTAACAACTACCCATGTCGCAGTACCCTCGTGTGAAGCTGGCATCGACAGTCTGACCTCACCATCCAATGTAGTTTCTCTCTCTACCACCTTCTCTATATCTACCACACAGCCTCCTCTTCCTTCATTGAAACGTCACTTCCTTGCTCTTTCACCCTTTCTTCCCTTCTTTTGCTTTTCTTTCACAATGGCGTTGAAAGCCATTATCTTGTTGGTGGCCTCCTTTCTCTTACTTACTTCAAGGGTAATGCTCTCTCTCTCTCTCTCTCTCTCAAAACTGATTAATATTTCTTGCTATAGGTTTCATCAAATGAGGAGACTTTTGTGGAGGTAATTTTAAGTCTGTTCCTTTCCTTGTATTAATCTGTTTGGTTAATTAGCATGGACTAAAGTTTGACCTCGTAATTGCAGGTCAAAGCGACCTTGGGCTTGACCCTATGACAACATGATCCTAACTGAATAATTGGTTATAAAAAGACCTACATTTTTTTTATGTGTTGCATTGATAATATTCGAGACTATATCCCCGAGGGGTGGGACGGAGATGGCTGCCAGGACCTCGCTTTGGGTCAGCAGATGTCCTGAGTTCGAAACCTCCTGGGGCCACCCTCTGGTAGACCTGGCACATGTGAAAGGGGGTAACATACATGCTCCGTGGGAATAATTAAGTGCTATAAGAGGCCCGGAAACCCATGTTATAAAAAGGGTATTTTAGTAACACCCCCTTAAAGTTTGAAAGTAATTTGTAATACCCCCTTATACTTTCAAACTTAAAGATTACCCCCCCCCCCGTTGGTTGACTAAAGTTAAAATGGGCTCAAATTACACGTCTTTAGCATTGTACTTGCAATAGTATTAATTGTCCTTTCATAGGTGCATTAACGGGCGCATGATGCATGTCACATTTTAGGGTTAGT
Source organism: Euptelea pleiosperma (assembly GCA_035048495.1). Taxonomy (NCBI): domain Eukaryota; kingdom Viridiplantae; phylum Streptophyta; class Magnoliopsida; order Ranunculales; family Eupteleaceae; genus Euptelea; species Euptelea pleiosperma. The sequence goes on from CM068543.1 coordinate 12,516,404, forward strand.
GAAATTATAGTTAAACTAGGTCAAGGGGGGTAATCCTAAAGTTTGAAAGTATAAGAGGGTATTACAAATTTCTTTTAAATTTCAGGGGGTGTTACTAAAATACCCAAAAAATATATTCGAGATTATTTATGCAACTACTCATGCGATATTTCCTAACTAAGTCATTTTTAATGTGAATCAAGCGTGCATGTTGATTTACACGTTTTATTGGACGTTTTCAATTAGGCCTCTTATGCCAAACCACCAGTCAAGGTTCTTGCTCCAGATCCAGTCCCAGGCAAGGCTCCTGCTCCAGCCCCAGTCAATGCACCGGCTCCAACCCCAGTATTGTTGCCTCCAGTCAACATATCAGGTGACATTTTGTAGATCTTGTGATCGAAACCAATATAGCAGTTTTTATTGTTAATTTTAGCATTTTTCTTATTTGTACCCATATGTTGTTGGAATGTGCTCAACACGCATTATACCAACATCCATCCACGGGTGCGTATGAAGGAAAAAAAAAAAAAAAACTTTAGGGTATGTTTGGATTGACACTTCTAAAAAATGACTTTTTGAAAATATATTGTTGAAAATGTATTTTTCTTAGAGAGGTTGTTTAGATCATAATTAATGCAAAATGTCTTTATCTTATCTTAGTGGGCCCCATCCCTATAATTGATGAGAGATACATGAGGAGGGTGGGAGTATGATTTTTTTGTTTATTATGTTCATTGAGCTAGCAAAATTTTAAAAAGTCTGTTTTAATTACTTTAAAAAAAAAAAAAAAAACAGCTTTCAACTATTTTATTTATTTTATAAAAAGACTTTTTAACTTAACAAATATATTTTATGGAATAAAAACTTTTTCAAAAATGGTCATCCAAACAATGTCATTTTGAAAATATCTTCTTGAGAATAAAAAGGACTTTTTTTAAGTCTAAAAATGGCAATTCAAACTAGGCTTAATCTCGGGGACATATTGGCCATCAAACAACTTCTTGGGGTTGTCTGTTAATCTTAAACTTCTGCACTAAGTATGAGAATCTGAACCAAAATAATCTCTTTGCTCAATGGGGTTTAAATAGTTAACTTATTTATAAATGTATTTGTTGGGTGCAGAGTGCCCCCGGCTATGCGGAGCAAGAGGTCGGTGTAAACTGCATTCGAGGCTGAGAGATTGCACGAGAGTGTGTGTTACATGCTGCGTACGATGCAAATGTGTTCCACCCGGCACATATGGTAACAGGGAGATGTGTGGGAAATGCTACATTGAAATGAAAACCCACGGCAATAGACCCAAGTGCCCTTAAATTGTTCTAAACCCAAAAGCTTCCCCAGAGAGAGAGAGAGAGAGAGAGAGAGATGTAATGGGTTCCATAAAGAAGAAATAGGTTTTTTTTAATAATCCAAAGAATGTACAATTTAATCAAATGGTTAGAATCATCCAATCACATCTTCTAGTCAATTGCTATTGGTTTGATAATCCATTTTCAATATGCTTATTTACCATGTATACATGGCCTGGATAAGCCCAACAAGCTTTATGTCATGGCCCGTTCTAGGTTGGAGTTGGGCCAATTACCCAGAGGTGGGTTTAATTTGGCCCAACACATGATACAATTGCAAAATAAAAATTGAAATAATTTTGTTATAAGCCAGGCAAGGTATAATCAAATTAGTGAGTTAATTTAAGTTGTAACATTTGCATGTTATATGAAGGTTCGGACCCAGTTGGGATCACTAATGGATAACCATTGGACCAATTAAACTTAAATGAGTGTTCAGGGACAAGGCCTCAAAGCTAATTTTCTTGTTTGATAGTGGGTCCAAGGTAGCTTCTGGCCCAGTCCTGAATTACACGGGTAATTAAATGCCTCTCACCATCCTGTACAACTTAAGATATTTTAGAAAAACAACTCTTTATATTCCTAAAATCTCCCTACCATCTAAATTTTATTGAATTCTCTACACCCATACCATGGTCTTAAAAATGGCCGTTTAAACGGTAACGCCCCCCGTTACTGTAAGCCCGTTTTGAATTTAGGTTTTTCTCATTTTAACGGTCGTCAAAACCGTTTGAACGGCCGTTAAATCCGTTTTAACAGCCGTTAAATTCTGGAAATTTTGTGAAAAAAAATGACCGTTAAATCCATTTTTTTTTTTTCTGTTGAATCCTGTTTTTTAAATTTTCAATTTCAAATTTCAAATTTTAAATTTTGAAATTTGAATTTCAACGCCATTTTTTCTGCTCAAATCCTTTTTCGCCCCTGGCCGTTACAATATGTTTTAACGGTAACGCCCCCCGAGTCCGTTATACCATTAAAACGGCATCCATTAAACCTTCCCCAAAACCAAGGTTTAAAGGAGGCCGTTTTAACGGTTTAATGGATTGGGGGCATTACTGTTAATACGCATTATAACAGACATGGGCAAAAATAAAAAAGAAAAAAAAAAGAAAAAGGATTTCAACATAAAAAAATGGTGCTGAAATTCAAATTTTGAAATTTGAAATTCAAAATTTGAAATTTGAAATTCAAATTTTAAAAAAACAAAAAAAACAGAATCTAACGGAAAAATGGAATTTAACAGAAATAACGGCCTTTTTCAATAAAAATATTCCAGATTTTAGCGGATGTTAAAACGATTTTAATGGCTGTTAAATTGAAAAAAATGGCCGTTAATTTTTAAGTGTCAAAATGGTTTTTATCTTAACGGGCTTGGGGTGTTACCGTTTTAACATCTGCTAAAACCGTTTAGACTGCATTATTTTAAACCATGCCCAAAACATCTCACCCCACTTTTTGATGATAATAATAATAATGTCATATTGGTCGCATCTACGGGTGTAAATGGGGTCGAGCCAGGCGACTTGCAAGGCGGACTGGGCTGCAAGTCAAATCCCAAGCCCAGGCCTAATCCTTAAGTTTGTCACCGCAGGCTGGGGTGTCCACCAGTCAAATTAATGACCGTTGGGCACAAAAGGGAAGAGCCGAAGAGGGAATATCATTCAATCGAAATATTAGGAACTCGTTATTTTGAGGGTATAATAGACAATAATATTGATAATCTAATGACGATCACCTCCATGAATTTCCATTACGCGTCGCCGCTGATGAAAAATCTAATCACGACCCATTCGTTAATGTGTCACACTTTTGCTCAGAGACGTCTTTGAGGAAAAATGGACTCCAGATTTTTCTACGAAACATCACGTCAAAAAACACACTTATCGGGAGCAAGGGTTTTTGTGGTTCACAACTTCACACGTTCGTGATCAACCTTTCATGGCAAAGAACACACGAGTGAAACCGTGTCTCCAAACCCTACTTTTTGACCCTTCGTACACATCTCAAAATCACAGTTCACTGAATATAATATATGGAAAATACTATCCCACGGATAACCGGACAAACATATATGCGGTTTGGGGCCGTTGACCATCGGATTCAAGAGATCCACAGTCCACAAGTCAACAACTGCATGCATCTCTGTACCTCAAATAATGGTCAATATTGCTTAAATCCCCACGGTTCCCATGAAAATAATTCCAATCCAAGGACTAGAAATCCCTAATCGGACAGATTTTTTGTTTGTAGGTCCACCTAGGGATTGGTCAAACATCTATACGGTCATTGTCCTTTAAGAGAGAGTCACGTGGCTCATATTGCGCCCTGTCATCAAAGTTTTAAACATAGTCCTGAATTCGAATTTAATGTGCTCAACGAACCACGCCAAATGTCAGAATGGGCTGATTTGACTTTCTGAGGAGATAATTGTCACAAAAATCTAGCCCTTGATCACGTGGGCCTTGTAAGGTTTGTCCAGCCCATCCATATTTATTAACTAATTAAAATAAACTGACACGTGCATTAACTCATAACACTACTCAAAGTCAAAGAGTCAAAACACACATACACTCGAGCCAAAGACACGCACATATACATCACACCGTCTGCTTTTATATACTTTACGGGCCTATGGGCCTACGGGCACTTGGTCTTATTACCGTGAGTCCTCATGTCTGTGTAGCAGCTTCCACACATTTCTCTGTTTCCTGAAGTTCCAGGGGGAACACACTTGCACCTCACGCAGCACGTCCCGCATGCCCGTGCACAAACGTTCGGTCTCGAATGAAGGCTGCACCGAACACCGCACAATCCATCGCAATCTGAAAAAAAACAACCACCACCAACTTCCCATGTAAGATAACTGATGGGCTCCTCCAATTTAGCCCAACAACAGATTTTTGTATGGGCTTCACATAACGAAGAAAAATGATAAACCCACCTATTTCCTGCATGAGCCTTCTATTCCCACCTCTTACAACAGCCTGCGGACCACTCGAAAACCATGACCTTTAATAAGAAAAATAAAATAAAACCCAGAAAAGAATTATAAGAAAAAATAAATAAATAAAGAAATGTTTTACCTGGTCCGCCACGTCACCTTCTATAGTAGAGACCTGCATGTAATAGAAGGATATGTGAGACTAACTGTAACAGTAACCCAGAAAACCACTAGATTTTATAGTCAACTGATTTTGGAGTGGAACGGAAATGAGAAAACCACTCCTCACCTCCATGACGCAGAAGAGCAAAACCGACACCAGAAGAAACACCCGTATCGCCATTGCAGCCTGCACCAGCAGTGTTACTGAATCGAAGAGCAACCTGGCCTTTTATAGCGTTTTATTTTCGACCACGCAAGCTAAATACCCACAGCCTTTACTAATATTACGATAAGACCTCATGCAGGACCATGCCTTAGGCCTCCGTCTGCCATTGGTCCCGATTGGTGAATCTTTCTAATCTTGGTCCCACCAATTGAATTTGCACAAATTAAAGGTGGGGATGGGCTGACTGACCCCACAACGCAAATTATAAAAATGATGGAAAAACAAGTCAGTCGAGCAGCGTTGATCATCGAAAGGTCGGGATCTTGGTAAAACGTCCTCCTGAGGCTGACTGCATCATTTTGCTTGCTAGTACGATGAATCACCCATCCTAGCTGGGTGACAAGTGTACAAGATCCAAAGGCCAAGGTGATTGTACGGATGTGAAATAGCTGAGTCGGTTGGAGGCATAATGAGAACGGGCGACAAAGCGACAGCTGAGTTTAACTCGGCCTGGAGCGATTGTACGATTGTCCTTTTGCTCGTTCTGGCAAACGCAGTGTCCAGACTCTGCAGTCTGCGCCTTAGGTCTACGCCATGGGATGGTCTTCGGTATTCACACTAGAAAATCTTAGTACAACTTTGGATCCTAAAAGGTCGTCCTCCCGAGGCTGGACGCCAACATTTTCTATAACACGGAGCTACACAACACGACAAAAACATTCTCAAAAACACTAAGCTGGACAACACGACAAAATATATATAAAATCGTAACGTATCATTTTCACTTTTCAGTACATCTAGTACTGTTGTCGATTCTCGGTACACTTGATTTTTTCTCTTTTTCACATCCTTTCCACTACCATACAATGAGATGACGGATCATCAACGGCCCAGTATGACCAACGTGGCATATTCTTAGAGATCACTGACCGTATAGATGTTTGGAGTTTGGACCAATGGACCTACGGATCAAAAAATTAGTTTAATTAGTGATTTTTAAGCGTTTGATTAGAATCGTTTTCGTGGGTTGATATTTAAACCATACAATGTGATCCCTGACGATATGGATGTTTGGACGAATCTCGTTTTTAACCCTATAGGTTTACTTAATAATTATAATATATTTAACCTCCAACCAAATATTAAAATAATTAAAAAAAATTAAAATTTTTTTTCATATTAATTAAAAAAAATTAATTGATATTATTCTATTCTTTAATTAAATTTATTATAAATTTGAGATTCAACTAATTAATTAATGATAACTTATGCATAGTTAGTGTAACTTACAAAATTATCATATATTTACATCAAATAGTTTCAAGAGATTCTTACAAATGTTTAATTAATAAATGGGTCGAGCTCAAGGGAACCCCATTTCTGACCCCATCTTAGCGTACCCATATAGAAGATGAATCAATGACTGATTTTTGGCGAGGATGATCTCTATGGTGAGGAGATCATCTTCACAAAAATTCAAATCATTCTAATAGTCATAGATTGGTTTAGAAGCTGAAGCATTATGGAACGTCAATTTTTACAGTGTAACTTTAAAACCACATTTGATGGGGTTAGAAATTTCAGAATGGGCTGATTTTTTGTTGGGGCGATCTATATGGTGAGGTTATCATCCCCACCAAAAATCATCCATTGATTCATCTTCTACGTGGGTAAGCCAAGATGGGGGTTCAAAAAACGGAGTTAGAAATGGGGGTCCCTTGAGCCCGACCCTAAATGTATTAAAGATACTTAATTAATCTTAATCATCATCTTAGCGTTATTTTTTACAGTTTACTGATTCTTGGGCACTTGATGAGTCTCACCACCATTAAATTTATTATGCTTTTTATAAGTTTAAGTTCGTTATCATTTATTAATAAAATGATCTTAAATTATCAAAATTTCATCATCTTATGTGACATAATATTGATGTTCTAGCTAAGTTCCTACATTAATTTTGTGTCACTAATAGAATATAGGGAATTTTTGACATACCCCACCACGCTATCTTTAAAATTTGACATACCCCCCCACAATTTGAAACAGCTAACATACCCCCTATGACTCGGTCCACTGTCATTTGACCAGTGTTGACCCGAGTTGACTACCACATTTTGTATTAAATGGCAAAAATGCCCTTGTCTTCAACATTAGAGTAAGGGTTTGGGCCAAAGCCCAAATCAAACGGCTGTGATGGACGCCCGGCCAAGAGATTCCAATGGGTTGGCCGCCCATCACCGTCGACCAACCCATCGGAGTCTCACGACCAGCTGGCCACCATTTCGGCAATAATTTAAAACCCAAGGTGAAAAAAAAAAAACACAAAACATACAATTTTAGTTTTAAAATTTTCATTAACAAAAATGAAAAATAAGACAAAGCAATTTATATTTTAAGCTTTTGAGATGTGGATTTTAGAAAGATGGGTTCTCCCAATTTTAAAATTTTATTCTACAATAAAATCTATAAAAAATCCCATTCATTCATGAGTTTTATTTATTTTTTGGGGTTTTTTCTTCTCAATATTTGTTTAATTCATCAGAAAACCAAAAAAAATCTCAAGTTTACCAACATGGGTTTTAATTTTTATTTTTAATCTTCTCTTTTCATGTTTGATTTGAGGTATGGGTTTTGGCCTAAACCCAAACTCTTGATCTAATGTTGAAGACAAGGGCACTTTCGTCTTTTAATACAAAATTAGGTAGTCAACTCGGGTCAACATTGGTCAAATGACAGTGGACCGAGTCGTAGGGGGGTATGTCAGCTTTTTCAAATTCTGGGGGGCTATGTCAAATTTTAAAGATAACATGGGGGGGGGGGGGTATGTCAAAAATTCCCTAGAATATAACTAGAAATAATGCTTACTCGAAGAATGTCAAAATTACCCCTCTATTGATAACTTACACTAGTACTCCTAAATAAAAGTTTAGGGTATAGTACTACAATTAAAAATCATGACACAAAATGATTATTATATGAATGCCTACCAAGGGATGGGCTAAATGTCCATGCGATCAGTGGGCCCAGATGGCAATGATGAGTAACAAAAATTGTGCTTTCTCGCATCGAAAAACATAATTAATAGTGATGTGTGCTAATGAACACCTAAAAATTGACATCTTGTCGTTAAAAAGTGTATCTCGAGTTGTGTGCTAAATAGTGATGCTCAAATTCCACGAGTAAAATTAACCCATGAAAGGGATTACAAAAATAAAAAATAAAAAATCAACCTATGAAAATGACTCATATCGTATGCCTAGAAATCAATCGTTAGGCTGATCTTTGCATGTTGGTCCACCTATGGATGGGACAAGCATCCATTGGGTTAGTGGTCTCTAATAGTGTGCCACTTTTTCCAAATAATACTCAAAATCTATGGTTAAAAACAAGTTATAAAAACTATGAAAAAGATTGTAATCCAATAGATATAAATTACTAATGAAGATGAATTTTGGTATGTAGGTCCACCTACGGATGGACCAAACATCTATACAATCAGTGATCTTTAAGAATGTACCACGTGTAAAGTGCACGTCCAATGCATTCCCTTGGTCGTAATAAAAACAAAAGGTGGTATATATCAAGGTTTAAAAAATGGCCGTTATAACGGATTCGGACCTACCCCGTTACGTTATGGACCGTTAAAATGCCCAGAAAATAACGGCCGTTATTTTCCGTTATAACGAAAATAACGACCGTTATTTTCTGAAAAATTTTGTGAAAAAAACGGCTGTTATTTTCATTTTTTTTCCGTTATATTCTGTTTTTTTTCTGTTTTTTTCTATTTTTAAAAATTTTGAAATTCAAATTTTAAAATTCAAAATTTGAATTTCAGCTCCACTTTTTCCTTTTTTTCCCGTTATTTCTGTTATTTTTTCATTTTTTTCCGTTTTTGTCCCTGAGCGTTTTTTTTCGTTATAACGGAAAAAACGGTAACACCCCCAGTCTGTTATACCGTTATAACGGTCCCCCTCAAACCTTGGTATATATCACTCAGCTAGCGGCAGAAAATGATGCTATCATTCCAAGGGCCACTGCCATGGGTGGTCCATGAACAAAACACAAACGAATAAGCGCTAAGGGACGCCATCCCAATAAATCTGATTTATGATTGCGATTTTTTTTCTTTGCTTTGATTCGAAGGACAGCGTAGTGGGGAGTCTGGGGACAAGGGGAAGTATGGGCCCCTTTTTCTGACCATCATGACTCATGCATGGTCACTTTTCTTGCACCATTATAAATTTGATGTAGAACTTCGAGTATTTGGGTACTCCGATCCAAATTTGAAATCACTGATCAGGTGTTTTTTTGCCTTCTTGTATGTGGGGCCACCTTTGGATGGGCCAAACAGTCGTACGGTCAGTAGTCTCTAAGAATGTGTCACGTGGCTCATATTTGCGGTCCGTCGTCAACGTTGATCATGGACGTCGGTCCTCACTGCAGAAGTCCTCTTGAGGATGACCGCAACACCTCTCATGAAGTAATGGTCCTTTTACTCTTTTAGAGAGCAGGTGGGAGGAGAATAAAACTTCGCTGACAAGTGACAGCCCGCAGTCAACCGAGCCGCTGGCAATATGAGCCATGTGGCACACTTTTAGAGGACGCTGACCGTATGGATGTTTGGCCAATTCCTTGATGGACTAGTGAAACGCACAATACGAGCCACGTGGCACATTTTAAGAGGACGCTGACCGTATGGATGTTTGGCGAATTCCTTGAAGGACGAGTAAAAGGCACAGTGCGAACCACGTGGCACACTCTTAGTGGAACTACAAACCAAAAAGCAACATGATTGGTGATTTCTAGGAGTTGGATTTGAGTTAGTTTCATTGGTTGATTTTAACAGTGTGAATTTGACCATTTTTTGGGGTATAAATATCCAACGGTGTAAATAACTAATCAGAAGAATTTTTTGGTATGTAGGTCCACCTAGGGATTGGCTGAACATCCGTACGATCAGCATTCTTGAAAAGTGGCACATGGCTCATATTGTGGCGGTCAGCGAAGTTTTACTCGAGGTTTGACCGCTTGAGACTTGTGGGACGAGTCCTGTCCTGCAACGTCGGTACCAAGTATGTCTCTATCTCAAGCATTGCTCAAGCAGTCTAGCTGTCTCTCTCTCTCTCTCTCTCTCTATAATGGGAACCAGCTCAAGACGTAGCTGGCATTCATTTTCCATTACCACGTGGACGGCCATTGTGGATCCACGTCATCGCACATTTATCAAGACATACATTGACCTCTATGCAGAGTAAAACTTCCATCACACGAAATTGTAAATCACACAAAACACAGCCAATGAGTTCTCGGCACGTACACAAGTGCTTTGCAACGTACCCATGTGCTTTTGCTTTTTAGGTGTACGTGCCGAGAACTCATTGGCTGTGTTTTGTGTGATTTGCAATCCCATTGTGACAGAAGTTTTATTCCTCTGTGCATTATGCGGGATTACCCACTGTTAATGGAGGACAAAGAAGAAGTACAGACTGATCTGGACCGTCGATATCCTTAGCCAACGTCTGTTGTCCACTGGATAGTTGTTATCGACGAATATGGGGAAGGCCCAAGGTCGGTATTGCTCTTGGGTCCTTTCCAATGCATTATCGCTTAGAAAGGAAAAGTTTTTGATCCATGTACAATCTGTATACACTATACACACACGTGTTTCTCGAGGACCACACACACACACTGTACACAAGCAAGTTCTATGTTCATATTATTTATATTTGAACAAATTTGTTTTGACCTAGTTATATTTAAATCAAATTTTTGATAAACTTTATTTCTTGGCTTTTTCTCACCCCTAGACCCCTGGGCAATGGGCTGACCCATGGATCGTGGGTCGGATCGGGCTGTAGGTAGGGTCCCAAATCCCTGAGATCGGGGCGTGTCAAGATCAGTACTATACACCTTACTCATCAATCATGGGATACCTAACTTTAATTAGCACATCATACATAATGGGTTACAAACCGACGTATATCTGTTTCTTATGATGCGCATCGATGCAATTTGACATACAACTAGATCCCGACCCCACTTTATTTTGATGAGAAGAGTATATAGTGCAGCCGCACTACACCGGATCAATGCTTTATAGTCTACATATAATTAAGACTCCTATAATCTTAGTCAAATCAATCCACGGATAATTTCTAATAGATACAACTTTTGATTTCTTTAGACTTCTTTTGAAGGAGAGAGATTTTGTACGATTAAGAAGGATGTAAACCTACGTGAGAAATATGTATTGAGGAATTATCTGGATCGGGGGATTGAAGCCCACCGATCCGATCCAAACCAGGCTCTGTCTCGCCCCAAGATATATCACTGTTTCACTAAGGATTCCCACTTTGTCTCGGCCGAGATGGGCCGATCCCGTTCTGGATAAGACCGATCCGGATTGGGCTCGGACCCCACTGATCCAACCTCTGATCCCTAAATTTCCTAATCTAATCCTAATTAAATCTCGTTCATTTTCCTAACTCTAGCCTTGAGATCATCTAGACACATGAGTGAGCTACATCCCATGCCACATACATGTTGGAAGTACATTTTGTACTTCCAGCAGTTTTGTACTACATTTGTGTGTCCCATAGGTACGTGGTGCCAATCCAGGCATATCCGACGTTCATACGGAACAGTTCGAAGTATGTTTTGGATTGTTCTTTTGGGCACTTGCTACAATATGGATCCCACCTGGGGGATCTCTTGGGAGTCGTGTTCTCGGCCGTGGATTTCGAGAATCGAACGGTGGTTGATAGGGCTTCAAAAAGTGATGTCAGCTAAACGTTATCAACCACCGTTGGATTCTCGGAATCCGCGGCCGAGAACACGACTCCTCCGAAAAGGGGGGGCCTAATAAACTTTTGGTTAACTACAAAACAGGTGGAATTAAGATACAAAAACCTCACATCATTGATACATTCGACAAGCAAACGGATACAAAAATGGCGCATTGCACACCACCCTGGAAGCTCCAAGAAAAATGCTCCCTTGCTTAGGTCTTCTCGCCCGGCCAGCAAAATACATTGTTTGTACCTATTAATTACCTCATGCAATAGAAAAAATTTCTAGCCCTTTCTACAGATAAAATCCGACTGACACGTGTCCAAATTAATAACAAAGACAAGGCAGAAGCCATAGACTTCACCGTCTGATGACCTCTCATACTAAAGCTGGCAAAGGCCTAGGATACATCCCAAGCCCGTTGACAAAGGCAGTCACCCCCTTATATATAGAGGGGATAGAAGAACATGCAATGATCAAGTCACCAAACTAGAAAAAAAAACTACCAAGGGGCAGGGGGTATCATCATCATTCATCAAGGAAACACAGATATGGCGTTCTCGATCACAGCCGTTACTTTCACCATTTGCTTCGCTGTTTTGGTACTCTGTGTTGTTGCTCATCCTATGGACGACATGCCCAACATGCCCAACATGTGGAGCCCCAGCCCCAGCCCCACCCCCGTCAACCCCACCCCATCGGAGAGCTCCCTCAATTCTTTTCCCTCAATGGTGGCTGGAGTCATCGGTCTTGTTGTTTCGTTTCTCGCACTTAAAGAGAGGATTTGAAGCTTCTCGATCATTTCGTTTCCATGTGGTGAATGTGGTTTGTGTTGTTTCCTTCTGTTGTTTTTGTTACTTCTTTGATTCAGCATTTATGCATTTTGTGTGGGTACGTTTCGTGGTCTCTTCGTTACATGGGACAGTTTAAATAATGTTTGGGCTTCCGTATATCTGGAGTGTCTGATATGCCTTAAGGTGCCATTGCTTTACACTCATTTATGTACTCTCTCTCTCTTTCTCTCTCTCTCTCTCTCTCTCTAAAGGAAAATAAATAAAGATCATGGAAATTGAACGATGGAGATCTTATTTATCATCATTTTTGACGTTTTTGGAAAAAAAATGGGGTATTTTAGTAATTCCCCCCTTTATTTGAATCTCTTGAATCCAACGGTCAAAGGTCTCAACCCCGGTTATCCGTGGGGTGGATATAAGTGGGGACGAGGCGTTACCTCCTAATGAGAGCATTTATTTTACCACCGACTTATCATCAATGTGCACCCACAATATAATCAAGACTACGTACACAGGACCACAACTTGTCGATATTACAGGGGATGTGTGAGGGAGATGCCTTTGAGGAGAATAGGGAGAAAATATTTTATGTGAGGCATTTCTGTTTATGGAGTTGTGGAACCATCTCATGTGCTGCCATCTGTACATTTAGAGAGTGAGAGCCACGTCACTTAATAGAAGAATATTCCACTTTACCATGTACAAGTGGCAGCACTTGAGATGGTTCATGTACAATATAATGCTCCACATAAAAAAAAAAATTCTCCTTATTAGGAGATATGACATCACTCATTTTTTTCAAAATTTTTTTCAGTAGTAGCCTACCCACAACTACCACCTACATGGAGATCTGTATCTCAGACCTCTAGAACTTCTAAAGTAACCAGTTGGAGATCTGTTAACCATCATCTAGAAAAACACCAATTAATGGAATGCATTTCTTGATCTATTTCCTCTAATCTCAATGCAAAGCCTATCCTACTCAACTAGGAATCCAAAAAATCTCAGTTTTCCCAACACCCCAAATCGGATGTGAGAGTCAATGCACTCATTTGCTATAAGAACTCCATCCAAGATCTGTCTGCCATTTACAAAAGCCTATTGGACTGAAGATATGACCACATGTAATATTGTCTGGAATCTGGATGCCAAGGACTTCGCTAGAATCTTGTAAATGCTATCGACTAGGCTGATTGGTCTAAAGTATGTCAAATATGTTTGATGCTCCTTGTTTCGTAGGAAATAAGGAAGTGAAAGTATATATTGTTTTCGCAGTCCAAGAATGCCTCATCATTCAGATACCACTTTCATAAAGGAACTACCTACCACATCTATCTCAACAATGGCTACAAAAAACGAAAGGGAACCCATCTTGCCTCGATTAGGATCATCGAACTTCTTCACATATCGTTTTCTCCATAGCATTATGACGATTCACAATATCCAATAGAAATACTGAAGGATTCTCTCTACAACCGCTCCATCGCATGGCCTCTCCAATTGCCGCTATATTAGAGAGGAACCGCATTGAGGAATCGAACTCCAAGCTTGTATGCACCAACTCCAAACCCCCAATTCCACCTTTGGACTCCTCAAAAAGCATCTTGCCTGAGTCAAGAGATATTTGTGTGTGGTATACTCGCATTGAGAAACACCAATGAGCTTGACCCCTTTTTGACTTGGGGTATATATGCTCCTAACATCCACTTGCTCATCACACTTAACTAGCGACCAATTCTCTTTCTCCATAGCAACAACATCCTCACACTGGAATGATTGGCATAGACCCACCCCAGAGTGGATTTCATTGAGGACTTTCTAAGCGAGATGCACCTTAAAAGAGGACTGTCAAAAGACCTCTTGTATAGGTGCTCTAATTGGCCAACTTTTGAACCCCACTACAAGCTAGTACTTCTTTTCGAGATGGAGAAAGAGTGCTTGTTCGGAGATAGTCACTGATAGGGTCCATTCAGTTGGGCCTCAGTAGTTGGTCAATAAAATCACTCTCGAGTTTCTAACTCAGAAGCTGTTCTCGATATTTCAGTTGGATAGACCTATATATCAAATGCTGTCGGGACATGACAACAATATATGCCAAGGAGTACTCCACGTGGCGATTTTCAAGTTGGAGATTCTCCAGAATGGGAGGTTGAACGAAATTGGAGGAAGAAGATTACTTAGACTCCTCAGATGACTCCCTGTTGAGCTTGATATCTTCAGACCCTTCTCGAGGTTGTTAACCTCCTTCACCTAGGCATGTCTTCTTTCTCAGCGATCTCTGGTTAAACTAGTTATCCTTGAATGCAGACGTGTAGAGTAAATTGATCTCTCTAGGGACCTGCAACTGATCTCACCCCGATGATTACCTCGAGTGGCCAAGAGGTGAGCTATCATTTCAGTTCGATCCCCGTTCTCCCGGGCAATCCTCCATCCTCTTTGTATGTTCTTACTGCAACCTAAACATCTCGGCTAACTGGTGCTCGAGGCCTCCCAGTACTCTCACAGGGTCTCTACGCGGGTAAATGGCCCTTGGGGGTAGGGCAAGTAGCTACTACTGGTTTTACCCACCATATATAACTCTAGTAACTAGGGAAGCATGTTGGCTTGTCACTTCCCACAGCTGGCTCCAGAAATGTGAGACCCAAATTTGGTTAAAAGGGAATCCGACCAAACACCTCAATAGTTCGACTAGAATGAATGAGTTATTGTTCTCAACGATGAGTTGGTAAATCGATTACTCAAGTTGAGTACGAGCTGGTGAATATCAAGAGATCTTCTTGGAAGTCCCAATGTTTGTCCCCTTCATTCATAGAGGTTTAGTGGTAGGTAGTACGTGATGTTTCTCTTGTGCTGAGTGTTAGCTGAGTGTTACTATAATATATATAGCATTGTCGGTACATGTGAAATCAATGGTTACTTCTCTCTGTCTTGATTCTACGAAAATAGAACATGTCCCATTTTGAGCAGATGAGATTTGTACCTTCATTTGAAATTATGCCTAATTACCCTAGTAGCATAGTTCCTTTGTCCAAGCTAGTTTTTTTTTCGGGAAGTCGACTTTCCTATCTGCTAAATCAAACTCTGTGTTGGTTCGGAATGTAGTCGACAAAGCTTTAAGGATTATGTGGAACAACTTGGGCCGACATGTGTTACTTGGGTCCAAGTTGCCAAAATAAAAACTTATTTCATGAATCTCGAGGCGACATGTGTACAATTTTAGGCATACACCCTCACACTACGTGTAGTCCTAACAGTTTTTTCTGAGAGGTGTTTTAATGTAATACATTTTAGTAAATATGATATAACAAAACAGGACGGTTGTCTCCCCCTCTTATCTGGCTTCATAAGGAGGGCTGAGATCTTGTCACGCCAAATGGACGGTGGATCTCAGCCACTCACACCCAATTTTGACAAACGCTTTGTCCATGAGTGCCGTGGGCCGGGTCACCTACTATTTACCTACATATAAGGAATGAAATGAGTTGGATTTACATATAGCTAGCCCAAGGGTCAGGGTCAGGAACCCCACTTTTTATGTCTCGAGAGGGGTGTTACTGTTAAAACGGATTGAAACGGCCAAGGACAAAAAATAAAAAAAATAATTTTTAATAATTTTAACCATGGTTTTAAAAATGGCTGTTTTAACAGCCGTTTAAATGATAATGCCCCAAGCCCGTTTCCATTAAAACCGTTTAAACACGTTTTTGAATTTAACGGCAATTTTTTTTTGTTTAAACGATCGTTAAAATCGTTTAAACAACCTGTTAAATTCTGAAAAATTTTGTGAAAAAAATGGCCGTTAAATCCGTTTAATTTCCGTTAAAATCTGTTTAATTTCCATTAAATTCAATTTTTTTTTTTAATTTTCAAAATTTGAATTTGAGAGCCATTTTCCGTTAAAATCGTTAAAATCCGTTTAATTCCATTTTTTTCATTTTTACCCCTAACCTTTCAATCTGTTTTAACTGCCGTTTAAACGGTAATGCCCCCAGTCCGTTTAACCGTTAAAACAGCCTCCTTTAAACCTTGACTTTAACAGAAAAAAGTGTTGCTTAAATTCAAAATTTAAAATTTTAAAATTTAAAATTTAAAAAAAAAATATAGAATTTAACGGAAATTTAATAGTTTTTTTATACCCCTCTTATCTTATATGGCTTCAATAATGAGTGGCTGAGATCCACTATGCTTCGTATCGATGGCTGAGATTAACTCCCTCCCGATTTTGATAAACACTTTGTCGGAAAGTGCCACGGGCATGGGCCACCCACGCATATATCAAGACAACTCAGTTGTATTTTCTTATCTTATCCATTCATCTAATGTGGACGGTTAGATAAAAAGTGGTTGAGATCAAATCCATCAATCTAATGTGGACGGTTAGATTTTAGCCACTAAATCCACCTCATTTGACCTCAATTTATTCAAAATTTAAATTTCAACACCCTTATTTTTTGTTATTTCTGTTATTTTCTCATTTCTCCCCTTGTGAGTTACAATCCATTATAACAGCCGTTATAATGGAAAAAATGGTAGCTCCCCAGTCCGTTATACCGTTTGAGTGCCGAAGGCACCCAATTTTTGCAAACGCTTTTGTTGGAGAGTGCCGTCGGCATGTGCCATTTACTATTCTATATAACAAAACCATTGGTTGTCTCCCTACTTATACCTCCTCTTATAAGCATCAACAAAGAAGGGCCAAGATCTAATCCTCCCCCAAATGGATGGTGGATCTCTGCTACCCACTAGTATATATATATATATATATATATATATATATACCAATGCACTATACCAATCAATATATAATTTATAACCCCCCACCAAAACTAAAATTGCTTAGACAAGGATTAAGAGGACTAATGAAAATAACAGAAGGAATGTAAAGGAAAAACATGAAGTCATGTACCTGTTAACAGTTATAAATCAATTCCTGTTACTACCTTCAAAATTTAGAAGGTACGAATGTGCAAAAGCAGCGTGTATCGCTGCCCCGATGGGCAGGACATCCTCATCGATGACAAAGTAAGGGCTATGAGGTGGGTGGATGGATCCAGCCTTCTCATTCCTTGTTCCTATCAAAAGGAGGGAGCCAGGTATCTTCTCTAAGTAGAAGGCGAAATCTTCGCTCCCCATAAGGCAAGGAGCTATAAGTGTGTTTTTATCTCCCACGATCTCGGTTGAGACACGATGCACGTGTTCATAAATTCTCTCATCGTTAACAGTTGGAGGAATCATAGGATGCTCCTCCTCTAGAAAGTCCAGTTCACCTGAGCAACGATACACTGCCGCTTGCCCTGTAATAATCTGAAACATAGAGATTTCAATACAGAAATCTTCATGCATTTAATGAAAACTAGCTATATAAGAATTTTTTCCTCCACATTTTGAGATAGTTTGGTTGATGAGCTTTGCTATCAGAGGATGTGAACTTGCAAACTATGCTTCAGGTGATATCCATCCACAGTCAGCACAAATTACATTCTATCTGGGTCGTAGCCCAACAATCACAGATTGTTTTATGGATATGCCGCTAACAATCGTTTTATGGACATGCCCATAAATTTATCAGCTTCCAGAAGTAGGGATAGCCGCATGCATCGGTGAGACATTTAGGAATATCCAGTGAGACATTTAGGAATATCCGATCCATGCGAGTTCTGAGCTATAACCCATGATTGGAAGGTTTGGATTGATGGGCAAGATAATTAGGGATGTTAGTGTGCCACATTTCATTTCTCATAAAAAAATTATCACTAGTAATTGGAGTACGACGAGGATAGAATAGAATAGAGAGAAACGCGCTTTCACATCTTCTTAACCCGATCCCTTTGGTCGTATAGTACAATTTCTTTATTTGTGAGATTATTTTCCCACGGAAAGTATTGAGATTGAAGAATTATATAAAAGATTGCTAACTATGCCTAAATCGCAGATAAACAAGACATTTTCTCAATATGGGGAGGAATACTAGCAAACAACCCTTAATGGAGTTGCAAAGATGCAAACCCTTAAAAGGCGTGGTTTTCGAGGCAATTTTCCTGTCTCAGATGCAACCCCTTTAAGGGATTGCTTGCTAGCATTCCTCATTTTTTGGCCATGTAAACTGAAACGCTGCAAAACTTAGTAGTTAAAGCGGATTGCAAATCACACAATCACAAGCCAATGAGTTCTCAGCACGTATTCAAGTGCTTTTTGCAACGTACCCATGTGCTTTTGCTTTGAGGTGTACGTGCCCCGAGAACTCATTGGCTTGTGATTGTGTGATTTCCAATCCATTGTGACAAAAGTTTTATTCGAGGCTTTTGCTTTGAGGTGTACGTGCCGAGAACTCATTGGCTTGTGATTGTGTGATTTCCAATCCATTGTGACAAAAGTTTTACTCTCCTCGAACATACTAAAGCTATTAAAGAGGTTTTGCTTTTAAAAAGGAAAGCTTAGAGTAGAGTAGGTGATATTGAAACTCATTAGTTGGTAGTTGGTACCTCTTGTATTCTTTGCTCTAATGCGTTGAAGCTCTGCTTTTTGAAAGCCCTGAAAGTACCAGCAATTATAGCTGAGTCTGGAATATCGTTATATGCACTCCCCCCATGAACCTTGGATACGGAAACCACCTGCACCAAACCGCTACTCAGCTGTATAACCTTTTGAATATCATAAATAATGGAGCTCCATTTAGGGCGTGTTTGATTGCCAAGTAGGAAAATTGTATTTTCCTTGGGAAAACACAACTGTCCCTTGTTAGATAGCCATTTTAAATCTTTATAATTTCTCCTACTAACCCATTTAAATCTGGATAGTTTCCCTACTAAGCCCAGAATTCATTTCCCATCCAGATAGGTGAGAATTCATTTCCACCTGAAAATTAGCCTTTATATTCTCACATGATTGAAATATATGTGTTCTCATGTTGCAATCAATCAGCCGTTTAAAGCATTTCCCAGATGTATTTTCTCGGAAAAATTCTCTGTGCGATCAAACACGCTCTTATTAAGGCGCTGCGACTTAAATTGGTTGATTAAACCAACACATCTACAAACATTGAGAATTGCAGGATCCATGGTGTTTGTAACTGTGAGAAATTATAATTGGCTCACAAGCCATTGAATTTTCTCTCTTAAGGGGGTGTTCGGTCGCAACGGCAAATTAAAATTGCAAATTTTTCCAGTCATGGCCCAATTTTGGGTGCAATAATATAGTATCGGGTATTATATATAGATGGTGAAGATTGTATATTACAATATGGTGCCTATCTAGAAGAATAATTGAGATTACCTCGGATTCCATAGGGTCTATCTCCCTTGAAACAATGTTTTGTAAGCTAATTATTGATGCAGACGCTGCCAAGATGGGGTTGATCGAGTATTGCGGAATGGCTGCATGACCTCCTTTCCCACTAATCTTTGCTTTGAAAGCTCCACATCCTGCTAGAAATTCTCCAGGTCTGGATGCCACAACCCCAGTAGGGTATCGATAAGCTGTATGCATGGAGAAGATTGCCTCTACATTTTCGAGCACCCCCTCTTCGATCATTTTTCGCGCTCCTTCACCTCGTTCCTCAGCAGGTTGAAATATAAGAACCACAGTTCCCTAAGCAGCCATGAAGATGTAGGGATTAGCACAACTCTAGAGCAATTTAAAATGATTTTATTTATAAATTTGTCTTAATTTCATGTCACCTGCAATGTTTTTCGGAGTTCTTGCAGTATCTTTGCAGCACCAAGGAGCATGCTAACATGTGCATCATGTCCACAGGCATGCATTTTCTCATCTACTTTGCTCTTGTGCTCCCACTCCACCATTTCCTACATGGACAAAATTTCACACTTTCTAAAATATTTTTAATATGAGATATTGGGGTAAGGTTCTGGCATACTTGGATCCATGTCATTCATATTGGGCATCCTGACAACCTTGCCCACTTTACCATCTGTACTCCCCTTTTTTTTTCTTCCTTCTTCTTAAAGTGATGATCTTCAAGGCAAAAAATATAACTAGAAGTTGGGAAACGCTGTGTGTTTTCTTTGTGACCATATGTTGAGACTAACAGACTTCAGTCATTTTTTGACTAACTTTGTAAAATTTCTTCTAAATCTTTAATGACTTTATCTTATCCTGAAGTATTTCTACAGTGAAATTAATTAATACTTCAGCAACATCAGCAAAGAATATATATCTATGGACATGATTTACTTGTAAAATGAGATGTGGGTCCATGATGGAAACAACAGCTACTGTTCCTGGAATCTTTTATTAAATTTTCTATGATCAGCATTCTTAATTATCAAAAACCAGTAAATCCATTGACAGCTTATATATAAAAGAGATAAGTACAAAAACAAGAGTAAGAGATAGCTTACCTGAATTGGCAAAGCATCCATATCTGCTCTAAGGGCAACAAAGGGTGGAGACCCAGACCCGATAGTGGCTACTACGCCAGTATGCGCAACGGGCCACCGATACCGAATTCCCATCCGATCGAGCTCACGCCTAATGAGCGCGCTAGTCTCAAATTCCTCGTAAGCAAGCTCTGGGTACTCATGAATTTCTCTCCTTATCTTTTTCAGCCAGTTTACGGTATCGGGAAGATTAGCGAGCCTAATTATCTCATCTTTTATCGAAAAATCTCGACTGTTTCGAGGCGAATGAGAACCTGGTTCTTCGCCGAAAGACGATTGTGGGTTCGAACAAGTGCCGATGGTGATAACAATTGTGAGGAAAAGAGAGAGGTGCAAGAGATCCATGGATTACTTACAGCCTTGGCCGAGTACATAACCACCTTCTTCCTTCCTCTACCAAGCAAAAGGGAACTCCACTGAAAATTTTCTTGACATTCTTTATCCGGTTCTTATAGCAAGGAAAATCTTTGTTATTATTTGTATATATTGTTATTTTTCTTCAATTTGCAGCAGACGCACTCTATATTTCTTTCTTTATGACAGCATGAGGTCTCACCATTTTAGAGGCAACATTTATTCTCCTTGTGAACATTCAATTTGATGCTCCCTGAAGTCCATACCATTCATCGATCTGAACCATTCGATCGGTGGGTCACCTCTTTTATAGTGTATTTCACTAGAATCAAATTGATTGATTAGATGCTGGTTGTAGGATATTAATCATCACTGTGATGGGGAGAAAGAATATAGCAAAGTCGGTGAATTGAGTAAACAGGCAGTGAGACTCAATTGTTGAACAAAACTGTATTGATGATTAGGTGGGTTGTATTGAGGGATGGGGAGCATTACCCTCAATGCTCCAATAAAACATTATATATTTTCTCTTGTATTATTTGTATATTTAGATATTTAGATATTTATTTATGAAGGAAAGCGAGACAGCAAGGGGCGGCAGCTGACGAGGGAGTAGCGCACGTGATTAAAAATGTGTTAAATGAGTTAATGTTGACGCGCACATGAGTGGGGACGGCTGCTTTTAAGTAAAAATTGCCTGAACCTTTGGGTCTTTGTACCAAATAATGCTCAAATAATGCTCAAATTACTGGACAGGACAGGACAGGACAGGACAGGAAGATGGGAAGAAGCTCCTTCATGATTTATAAAACGACCGTTATAACGGTAATGCCCCAACCCTGTTACGTTATTTCGTCCAAAAACAGTGGCTATTATTGAGGTTATTTTGAAAAAAAAAAAAAAAAAATCATGCTGAATCAAATAATCTTAAACCTCTGATTTATTGACTTTCTTCTATGCGTCAAAGGTAGGTAATTCAACTGGGTCTATTTTCAGGCCCAAGATAATTTTTAATGGGGCCCATCAAAAAGTTGGTCCCAACTCCTAACCCCACGGATGTGTGCCATTTGTGTGATAGATGCAAATAGGATGACGTCAAATAGTCTGGTTCTAATGATGATAGTTCTCATGGATGATGTGGCACTTTTTCTTTTTCGTGCCCTTAATTACATTCAAAATCCTTGTTATTTCAGCATGATTTTGACATCTAACCATATTTAGGTTAGCACTTTGATTAGAATAAAGTACAATGAGAAAGACTTTGATGTCTAGTCTGGACATCAAATGTTGATGTCCCCTCCCCCAAAAATGCCATGTGGCACAATTCTTAGGCTCATTGACCCCATGAATCCTTTGCCCATCCCTTACACACTAAAATTTAGCCTCGTTGTTGATTTATGGCCATGGGATTTGAGAATTTTTCATGGAAGATTTCTACCCGATGATTAAGCATTTTTTGGGTACTCAAATCCAATGGAGAGAAATCACCTATCAGTCTGATTTTTAGTGGGTCCTAGTCGTGTCACTTATCATCAGATTCAAACTAGTGGTGTCAAGAGTAAAACTTCACAATGCGTAATACGAGCCACGTGGCACACTATTAGAGGGCACTGACCGTATGGATGTTTTGCCAGTCCCTCGGTGGACCTGCTAACTGAAAATCAGTCTGATGAGTGATTTACAACCTTTGGATCTTTGCACCCAAATAACGCTCAATAATGCTCAATTTCCTACGGTTAAAATCAACCAATGAAAATAACTTCATTCCAACGCTCAGAAAACACTGATCAGGTTAATTTTTGAATTTTGTAGGTCCGATTAGTGATTGGCCAAACATCCACACAGTCAGCGACCTATATCTGGCTCGTATTGCGTTGTGACCGAAGTTTTACTCGTGGTGTCAACAGGTCGGGTACTACTATATCCAGATCTGTCTGACCCAATCAAATCTAAAAATTCCCGAGAAACCCGACAACACGTGTTGGATAGCTAAGAGAGAATTTGTGTACCAACACCGAACTTGCCCAATTATTAATCTGGCCTAAAATGATAGATCCAGGCACCTGACCTGATTAAATCGGGTCATCTATATTTGGGTACCAATGGATGCTCTAGATTCCAACTCTAATAAGTCTGACCCGGTGGACTTGGTAGTTCACAGGTTCAATTGCTTGGCCTAAATGAGGGACCAACCGGTTATTCTGAATTTTTTTTTAATATTATAAAAAGTAACTAAAAAATTTAGATTTTCGGGTTGATGTTGACCCGAACCAATTTGAGGACTGGTTCCGGGCCAGTCCGGATCTGACCACTGGTATCATTGTCCCTAGGTCCAGACCGTTGGATGGTTTTCAAGATTGTATGTGTAGACCATCAGCAGTATGGACATACGGAACACGATAGGGACCACGGCCATTATGGATGATGCTGACAATGCCCTTATTAGGAGGGGCCACCAATTGAAGACCAGTATCATCCACATACATGGAGGATGGTGACAATGTCCCCACCGGGTTCGGAAAGGAACACGTGCGTCGTACCACAGTGTTAAGACTTGGACGATATGATGATTGATTGATCAATCTCCACTTGTGGGAATCAGTTCTTGTCACATTATGCAAGTGCACTGAATTTAGAATCAAAATCACGTTATGGGAAAAAAAAATGTTTAGTGGCGGCCTCTGATCTCCCACGCCGGTAGGTCTTGGGCGAGTAAAACTTATGTCACAAGATGTTGTGACGAAAGCCGGTCACAGCACTCAATGCCAGCCACATCGCATATTATTAGAGGACGATGACCGTATGGATGTTTTGCCAGTCCCTCGGTGGACTGGTACACAAAAAATCAGCTTGATTAGTGATTTCTAACCGATTCAGTTGAAGTTATTTTCATGGGTTGATTTTAACGGTAGGAATCTGAGCATTATTGAGCGTTATTTGGGTGCAAAAATCCAAAGGTTGTAAATCACTAATTAGGCTGATTTTTGGTTCGTAGGTCGACCAAGGGGCTGGACAAACATCCATACGGTCAGCACCCTCTGATCGTGTGCCACGTGGCTTGTATTGAGTGCTGTGACCTGCTTCCGTCACAACATCTTGTGACACAAGTTTTACTCGTCTTGGGCAGCAATTTCGGTTCCCTACAGCGTCAGAAATTATAACGCGACAACTAAAGGGGTGGCGATACAACATCGATCGGAATCTGCTATGTAAAGATGATCAGGTGGATTGCCATGATCAAGTGAAACACTTAACGATAAATTAATATGCTTCATATACAAAATTGGACTGTATATTGAAGGAATTCAGTGACATGAATAAGAATTTTTTTTTTTTTTTTTTAAATTATTGATTTGATGTTTAAATTACATGCCCACCAGCACAATAACCCTTGCACCTAGCCTTCTTGTTCCATAAGACTTCATTTATTTTTTGTTGCAAAAAGAATGGCTTGCTATTGGGCAGTCAGAAGGGTCATCGGAGAATCAAACTATGAACCATAATCCACAGTAGCCAGCCACGCTACATGTCCTTTGCCTACAACTCATCGAGTCAATTCCACAATCCTCATCAGTCGTACACCTGTGGTCAGCACGAACATCAGGAACGTGGCAAGCACTCTCAACCTGACAACCAGCATTTCCACCTCCTGGGGTTATAGTAGTAGGGCAGACTTGCAAAGACATTGCACTGGCACGTTTTGCTTGGTAGCTTCCACTCTGCACAAGATAGATCATTCATTTTCTACTCTTTTTCTTTGATGCTTCTATAGGAGGGTCTGAACAAATGAGAATGGACCATATCGGCTGGAAGGGGTAGAAAACAAACCAAATTGGACACTTTGTTTTAAAATGAACACACAATCAGCACTCGACTACTTTTCCAGAAAGAACTTTGAGAAATTCAACTTGTACATTTGAAAGTTTTAGCAGCTCTTGGAATATAGATTTCTGAAATATTAGCTCATGAAGGGTAGAAGCAACACCTTGATAAAAGTCCAATTAGTAGACGTGTAGGCCTCTGGAAGCTTCTCATGCCAAGCACTTTTTACTGGAAGAGGGTGACCCTCAGTTGTAAAGATATAATTTTGATCAACCAAAAATGAATCATCAAACAGAAGGTAAAGATATTTGCACCTATAAAAAAAGAAAAGGTAAACATTATTTCAAATACAGCATAACAGGTAACAAAAGGAACTGTAATCACCGAAACATGTATGAAGGATATAGAATTACTCACGTCTCAGCAAGGAAGAAACTATGCTGATGATCTTCCAGTTGCATAGTTGTCACATCTTTAATGCTTGCAAACCCACCTTCCACTTTGGTGTAAAAA
The DNA here is from genome assembly GCA_035048495.1 of Euptelea pleiosperma. Lineage (NCBI taxonomy): Eukaryota > Viridiplantae > Streptophyta > Magnoliopsida > Ranunculales > Eupteleaceae > Euptelea > Euptelea pleiosperma. The sequence goes on from CM068543.1 coordinate 12,541,669, forward strand.
TTAAGAGAGTTCACAATTGATTCACCCACGTGGATGTACCAAGGATCTGATAATGTAAAAGGGATCGTTAACCAAGAGCTGCAGAAAAATGAAAAGCCATAAAATGTTCAACATGAAAATTGAGTTATGATCACCTGGTCATATTTAACTTGTGTGGCTAAAAAATTTTATTACCGTTCCAAGTTCACAATTTTTTTTTTTTTATGGGTGTTCCAAGTTCACAATTCAGAGTCGAGAGTATAGTTGGAAACCTAGAAGCATTCAAGTGAGAAAAGGAAACTGAAGCTTTAATGTAGCCACATCAGCAGCCATGTCATCCCAATGGAGGCATGATGTCAACGCCAGAATTTTTATGTGGCATCAAATCTGGGGATCTTTTTTCTGGGGTCTAGTGTGTTTGTCTATTTAGGAGTCTGTTTTAGAAGTTTCTAGAGGTAGTTGTTAATTATGACTTGGAGTATGGAGTTGAAGTTTTCCATATTGAATAGAAGTTTTAGTTGGAATAGGAGTTTTATGTTAGGGCTATTATAAAGTGATTATAAGCACAGAAGACCAACAAGGTTTTTGGTCAATTATTTTCTCTCTTGTTAATATTCTGTGTGAGATTGCTGAAACACACTGTTTCAAACACTGAAACCTAGTGTTTCAAGGGATATTCTGTGTGAGATTGCTGAAACACACTGTTTCAAACACTGAAACCTAGTGTTTCAAGGGTAGCCAGCCCCTATTTTACTCCTATTCGCAGGGTATAGGATCTTTGCAGTACTTCTCCACGTTGAACTTCCTTTGTTGGCTGCTGGAGCATACAAGGATTTACATGTCAAGATATTCAAGCAAGGTGATTTACTGGATATTCCACATCAGAAGGCAGCAAGTATGAGGTCAAACAACTACAGTCCACCCGGTTGTGTAGATTTGTTGCTTGATAAAGGTATACATAATCGATCAAGCTAAAGATAAGAGATTGAAATAATTGATGAAGCAAAATTATCGGACCTTTGGTGGCTTGATAAAGGTAAAGTGTGGACTCTGCTAATTCAGGGCGTAAAGGATAATATTTCTCTGTAGGATGCAACATATCACGGTCCAGCAAGTACCTATATGACATGTGAATTTCCAATTAGACAAAAATTTGACTGCAACTTTAGAAGTCAACTGAAATGTATGGTAAAAACATATAACAGGGGTAGAAGCAGAGGACAAGAAAAGAAGGGCATGGATTTAGGGGTCAACAATCTACTTTCCATTAACATATAAAATAATTCTAAAATGTCCAATTGTAAGCAAGACTTCCAAACGATGAATACCTTTCTGGTAGCACCCCAAACTTCTCCCATACATGGAAAAACTCACGATGTGATGAATTAGCAGCTGCAATATCTCCAACAAGAACCTGTTTTACAATAATTTAGAAATCAAGATCATTCAAGGTTTGTTCCAGGCTTCCAACTATCACCCGTGAAAATGTCAAGGCCTTCAATTACTTGCCTGTAGACCAGGCCAAAATGCTTGAAGGCTCGTAAGTTGCCAATAGGTTGCCTTTCCTGTCCGCATATCAGATTCATGGTACCTGGAATACAGTTACTTGGAATTACTTCATATTGAACTTACTGTATGATACCTGGTTTTAAGATTCCACAAATTCAGCTGAACAATTCTAATTTTAGGAGGCCAAAACAAAGAATGAATTTGTATATAAATTTACGAAAATTCCTTATTAATTTAATTCAGTAAATTCAAATTAGATAGACTAGTTAATCAAATTAGCTAGTCTCCACGGACAACCGCCGGATCAACTAGTCTAGCTCCCCCTTCTACCATGAAAGGACCCTCAAGCTTTCACTCAAGATTTGAAGGCCTTGCAAAGTGTCTTTAACTCTGCCCTATCTGAATTCACCATCCCAATGGCACCGAAAAGGCTTTAAGAATTTCTTCCTGATCATCTTTAAAAACTCCTCTAATCCTGGTGGGCCTGGGAGAGGAGCCCAAAGAACGACTGTGAAAATTTAGTTTAATCCACCCCATCTTCACTTCTTCTAAGAGGGCTTCTCCTTTTCAACGACCTGATCACTACAAATGTCATCACTCCAATTACTCCCAAAAAATGACACATTTATATCCCCAAAATCCTTCAAAATGAGGGCCCAATCCAGTAAGTCAACTTTTGCCCTAATTATGTTCCAGAAAGTTGAATGAATCGAATCAAATCTTGAAATATGAATGGTAAATAGAAGTGGATCCTTGTTCCAGTTTTATTTCACTACTATGAAGTTCAGAGCATGTAATTGAAGTATAACATTTCCTTATTCTGCTTTTATTTCACTATTATGAAGTTAAGAGTAGGTACTTCTTCAAAAAAATTCCTAGGTAACACATAAAAATTGTTAAAATATTATCTATTCTTTAGTCATCAAACACGAGGAAACACAGATGAAAGTAACCCTTAAAGAAAGGAAATTGGCTCACAGAACAAAGTGAACAAGTAAAAAACCAAAAACATTCACCCAAACTAGAAGAGGAATGCTTGGTGCAGTACCATGGGCCGTGCCGGAAATAATTCTGTACAGCAACATAAGCAGAATGGAACATGTCCCAGAACTCCTCCCTTCCGAAAAGAATGTGGGCTTTCATTAGATACTCATAGAATGAATCAACTCCTACAAGAGGTGACCAGAAAACCAGCATCAAAAAACAGAAAGTTTACACACCACCAGCAAAGATGGAAAACTGACTTCAGGCATGCATTATCATTTGAGAACAAGGCAACTCTAGTCAGGAAGTTTTATAATCTCAGACTCTACTAGCAAATTAAATCAATGAAACTGAAAGATTTATGTAATTCTGATGAACTTCATGACATGGAAACTAGCACATAAAGGATGTCAAAAGCACAAAGATGATGTACCAGCCCCAATGCCAGATGAATACTCCATCCATTCCCCAGTGACCACATCCAGTGTCGTGCCTAGGAGATTTAAAGGACTTCGCATACTCCATAACTTACGAAGAGCGCGCAAAGCTGCAGCCTCATACCTGGAGTCACCAGTTAATTGTGATAATGCTCCCATTTCAAGGATGAGTGAACCTGAATCCAGAAATGAAAAATCAGCAAATTTCGAGACTTGCACTTTGGTTTCCTGCATCTTAGACTGAACATGGTAAGCCCCTCACCACACCCTGATGTGCTTGTTTCGGTCGTTTCATTCTCCATCACTCCATACTGTCCATCAAAGAATTTCGCATTGACGTGGAGTCATAAAATCCCTCTTATAAACAAAGCCAGCAGGCAATATTAATACTTTCAAAATTCAAAAGATCAGTTATATTGAAAACCACCTTATGCGAGAACTAAACGCGTAAGCATGATTTGAGTGAAATATCTAAACAAAATTATAACATGCATGCTCTAGTATTTTTAAAATCGCAAGTGAAATTCTTTTTTCTTGGAGCATTGTTGGAATATTTAGCTCCATACGTGTTAGAATAGAAGCTCATTTGCATAACATCTAATGTATACAACTCAGACTCTTGTACAGAGACAATTCAAGTGGTCTTAAACAGTGGCACTTGGACATCTTGAACACTAATTTCCTAGTCTCTGACCTTTTCTCATTTCAAAATAACTTTGTCTCTAACATCTAATCAGCAAACTAGCTGGATTTTGATTACGTAGATCCACTATTTATTTTATATCATTGTACCATTAATCTTATTATCAAAGTGTCAGTTCATTTAATGCCAATGTATGGGTAGTTCAACGCACGTGGTAATAACATGTGGATAAGACTCAACACTTGCTGAAAACCTGGATACAAATGCCTTGGAGTATCAATATAAACGCATCTGTATCAAAGCTTGCAAGTTCATAGTCTCATCACCAAATAGCATCTTGATCTCATAACCACATAATACATTACAAGAACATGGGATTCTTTTTTCATTGTTTCTTTCTAGTTTTTCTCATTTTTTTTTCTTCTAAATCCAAGGTTCCACATCTTTTTTTCTTTTTATAATGTTACGCTTGATTTTTCTTGACTTAAATCAATGCCATCAGATCACCAAAGTATGTTAGTTGGGGGCTTTGGTTCATTCCCTCTATTAGACAGCTTTTAGAAATATTATTTTCCTCTGTATAATACAAAAGACATGCATGTCTAGTGATAAAATTAGAAGATAAATACTTGCCTAAGGACGAAAGGACCAGTAGAAGCAGCCCTCCCTGATGAGGCACAGGGAGTTGGGACCATTGTTATCTGCTCCATAGTTTGGTTCCCCCTCGTGGTCCACAATTCACCCATCTTTAGAGGTATTTAGAGAGGAATTACCAAGTTTGGCGATCTAGTTCTCTAAATCAGAGGCAATTCTTGGGGCCAAACATGGAAACCATAGTTAGACCCACCACACAGGTCTTCCTGGTCTAAAATTGATCCAATCAGATGATCACAAATGTCTGAACTAGAGACTTTTATCAGAATGATATGCCATATTCTTCTGATCACCGAAAGAATGCAATCATTGGATGGTTACAGTCATCAACTATTAACTCAAAAGATCTCCTAATGTTGGGACTGACCAAATGGAGTGTCACAAGTAACCAGGGTTTTAAATTTCATCTTAACAACCAAAATTTAGGTTTCGACCACTTCCGAAATCAGAACACAAAGAATTCTAAAATTTCGGGTAAGTATTCAATTTAAATAGAACGTGAGATAATTACTACATTTTTTTGCAATAAATTAAGAGTTCCTTATCTTAAGGATTGTAGAGAGAGAGAAAGAGAAGATTTTGTTCCTATAAATAAGGGATTTTATATAATCTTCTTTTTTCCAAGATTTTACTGAAATTTTGGTTTTGCCCTGAGTCGAGAACAAAATTTAAATCCTTGGTCACAACCCTGTGTGCCTGAATATGTGCAGCATATGCAAGTAGAATAGCTTCTTATTATCTAGACTAATTCTCCAAAATTGTAATAACAAACTTTGTCTTCGAAATAAATCATTTATATTAGGGAGGAGAAAAAACAAAAAACTGCTTGCTTTCCATGCCACACACTCCACGATACTCAACAGATATATTGAAATTTTTCAAAAAGCCAAAATTGATTAGTTTTCAGCTAGTAATCAGAAAAATAGTTCTATGCTAATTATTCATGCATAATAGGCCCCGGTTATTTCATGACTTTAAAGAGAAGAAACAAAGAATCTCAAACTCCCTTCCAAGGGTGAGCAGGATTTGTTGATTACAGCAATACTAATAAAATAACTTGGAAGTGATATACTGTTCACTCTCTGAAGCTTGTTCTAGAAAGTACCTTTAGATTAATCCATGCATAAGGCAATCCAGTGGGGGTATCAAATGCACGTAAGAAACGTTGCCCCAAATCTTCAGCCAGAATAAGTAACTGGCTCTTGTATGTTCCTTGAGCTAACCTGTTCGTAGAATCAGTTGCAAGAATATGAGCAGAAACAAGCCCTCCCAGAACTCTAATGTTGCACTACACAATTGAGAGAAAGGGGACAAGAACACCATCAGAACATTTCGTATTTAAGGCCCTGTATGGTAACCACATAAAAGTTTTCTAGGAAAGGATTCTTATGTCAAAAAGAATGGACCTAGAATATTTTTATGGACATTTATGGGCAAGAATCATATCTAGAAAACTTTTCTAAGGGCAACCACATAGGGCCTAAGTTGCTTCAAAGTGCATGAAAAAATCAGTCAACTGACAATCATCAATTAAAAAGATTGCTGCTGGCCCATTTTCTCAACCAGTTTTAGGAAGATTGATGTAATATTAACATGAAGCTTTTGAATTAGATACCTCAAACAGATTTATCCTTGCATCAACATCGAATGTAAGATTTTCAGAAAGCCAAAGGACTGCTCTTTCAAATTCTGTGTTGTTACCCAAGACAACGAGACTGCAAAAAAAAAAAAACATAAAGAGTAGAGATTGTTTACCAGAATAAAAATCCAATTGCCTGATGTGGATTCAAAGTCGCTATGACACACAACATTTATATGCAAAAGATTCCACTCTAATAGTGAAGCCTGAAGGAAATAAATAGAAGGAATCGAGGAGCTTAGAATATGACATATTGCCATATCAACGTAGTTTAGGTCCTCAAGTTGCAAAATAAACCAATAAAATTAAAATACGGGAACTAGAATGTTCAAATATAGCATTAATCATTTAATGTTCATATTAAACATCAATACCACAAAATATACAAAGGCTCATTAATGTAAAATTGAAATACTTGGCTGGCATTAACATCTTATGGCACAATATAGATTGATGCCTACACATTATAGCATGCTTCTAAATGTAGCTACAAAGTACAGAAAGAAGCAAATACATAAGGACATTTGTCTAGGCAAAAAGGTAAATAATTCCTCATATGACATTACTGCATATGAAAATAACAAAAGAGGTAGGTCAATAATTATATTCGTCTGACATAACTTTTTAAGTGAAAGACATTACAACACAATATAAAGAAGTGCCCATGTGTAATAACAAAATACAAAATTGCATCTATGGTCCATACAAATATAGTAAAACCGAAACTGTTGAGTTGAAATCGTATAAAGACCAAACTGTTAGCAGTAGCATTAGGAAGACAACACAAATATGTTCAGTACTTATATGTCCAAAGGTTTCACCCTAGGGGAATATATTATACCTGGACAATGATTCGATAAGTGTCAGGGCTGATCCATTGTAGTTCTGAGGTAAGTGTTCAAGCTGAAATTGAAACAAAAGACAGCTAACTGAAAAGCTCTTGTATTTTAAATACATTATATATCCGTAGCAGAAGATAAGTTCTCAAATAATAAACTATTACCTTTAGATTTCCAAGCTCACCAAGGGAGTCGGTAAAAGTTTTGGTAAGTGGTTTTAGCTCGTCATGCTGCAAAACAATGGAACAGATCACAGTGATGTAATACCCTAAACCAATTACCCAATTAAGTGACAAAATAATGCTATTTATCTCTGTCTCTCACTCTCTGTCATAGAAATGTTGCGAAAATCTAACTGCGAACAAGGTAACAACTGAACAGACTACAGAACACTTGTCAGGAAATGGAAAATTACCAATATGTGATAATCATCATGGAGTTGGAACTTACCGGAAATGCATGATTCATGTAGTTGTCATAAGCATGGTAAAACCTGAAAGGAAGAGAAATAACTGGATTGTAAAGAACAGTGGTCCCTCTATCCGATTAACCAAATAAAACTGTTTGAATAACATATAGGAAGCATAATTCAATCCAAACAAAATGAAACATGCAACCACTGTTGTTAGATACTAAATCAGAGCAGCTATTTCACCAGAGATTCTGCCTATCAATCAGACACCATGAAATTTCCTAAAACATGCAACATATTAAAAACCTACCATAGAATCATCAAAATCAAAACAACACTGTTGCGACCCTAAATTAGAAAGAGTCCTAATTTAGAATTAGGTCTCTATTTTAGTAAAGAATCCAAATTTGATTAGGATTAAGTATATTATGGTAGTTTCCTATTTCAATAAGGATTCGAATTAGTTTCCTATTTTAGTTAGGGTTTGAATTAGGTAAGTCTCTAGGGTTGAGAATCTATATAATGTAATCGCTTGTTGAGGAATGGATATCAATCAAGAAGAATGAATTAAAGTTACTTTGGTGGTACCGTGGTAGACTAGACGTCCAATTCAAAACGTCAAACAGAGGTCGAACCCACTCTAGTGGTTCACGACACAAGGAGGAAACCGCAGCCCTCTTCGCCAAGCTTCCAGAAGCCATAGCCAGCATGAACCACCGACTAGATGAGTTCCAACATGTCGTGATGGAGGAATTTCAAACTGTGTGCACGGACTCGAAAGGAACTCTAGACATCTCAAATGTGTAGTCCTTTTTCAAGTAGTCTCCAAGGCATGTCGCCCCAGTTATGCAGGCATGAACCCTCAAGATCGATCCTTTCTGTCTTGGGGGCCTGAACCCTATTGCAAAGCCCAAAGTTGCTTCAAATAAGCTGAAGGCTGTAGTGAAGCCAAAACCCAGTAACAGACCGAAGTCAGTGACCAAGCTGAAGTTGAAGCTAAAGGCCGGGCCAGTAAAGGCTTCAAGAAGTGCGACGAGGACTTCTCCAAGGAAAAAGGTATCGGCTCCAATGTCAACGAAAGCGGCAACGCGAATCCCAACGAAGCAACATTCATCCCAGCAAGCAGACAACGGGTGGAGATTTCGCAAGCAAGCAGACAACCTCATGTTTGCCTACCTCCGGATTCGTGTACCCTGTACCACCTCGAAATTTGCATTGACGTCAATGTCTTGGGTCCTAGTGGATGCGCGGGTATCAAATGCGATTTGGGATCTTGGTGGCATCGACCTTGAGGACAAGGTCGCTTTCAAAGGTGCGGGAATGTTGCAACCCTAAATTAGAAAGAGTCCTAATATAGAATTAGGTCTCTATTTTAGTAGAGAATCCATAGTAATAAAGAATCCTAATTAGTATATTAGGGTAGTTTCCTATTTCAATAAGGATTTGAATTAGTTTCCTATTTAGTTAGGGTTTGAATTAAGTAGGTCTCTAGGGTTGAGAAACTATATAATGTTATCACTTTTTTTTTTATAAGTTCAAAATGATATATTAATAGGAGATCGAGTAGATCTCAAAGGAGAAACAAAGAAAGGGCAAAAGCCAAAATACAACCCAACAAAACAGAACTCAAAATCCTAGGCACCACTATCATCTATCCAAAACTGCCTCCAAGCTAAAAACCAAATCCCCAAAGAAGGTACCTCTCAACTCCGGGAAGATGCTACCCCAACTAAAGAGCAAAGCCTTAATACTCAGTATCACTTCCTAAATGGAGCACATCTTGCTATTAAAGACTCTCTTACTCCTTTCCAACCAGATTCCCCAAATAACAGCAAACGGTATCATCTTCCACAAGATTGTTCCCCAAGGTGAAATAGCAATCTTGGAAATAGCAATCTTGGGCCATCCTCCCAATAATGCCCCAATAGATTGCGGGAAGACCCAAGATAGTCCCTGAAGTGCTAGAAAGTACTCCCATATCTGTTTGGCAAAATTACAGTGTAAAAGTGGTTAGTGCTTTCCCCATTGGCTTTACACATGGCACAAAAGTTCACCAATATCCATTTCCTCCCTATCATGTTGTCAGTAGTGAGAATCTTGTTTAATGAAGCAACGCATGCAAAAAAGCGCACTTTCATGGGGACTTTGGCTTTCCAAATGTTTGGGCACACATAAGTTTGGGTACGAGACAAACTGGTAACGGAACCATGGAAAGAAATCATTCTTAAACCCGATTTAGAATGCACCCAAGATAGATGATCCTCCTCAATGTCCATGACTGAGTAATGTTTCAAGCAATCCATTAGAAGTCTGAATTGTTCTTCCTCCCATACAAAGAGTTGTCTCCTGAGAGTCCCAAGGAGCCCCCCTAGAAGATCCATTCCAAAAGGACTTGATCAAATCACCTTTTCAAAGAGAAAGAAAGTACAGTCGTTTCCCGGAGGCATAAATCATCAACCCACTGATCCTCCCAAAATCTAATCCTACTCCCATCCCCCAAAGCAAAACTCGCTCCTGACATAAGACTATCACTTGTTGAGGAATGGAAATCAATTAAGAAGAATGAATTAAATTTGCTTTGGTGGTAGACGTCCAATTCAAAACGTCAAATAGAGGTCGAACCCACTCTAGTGGTTCACGATGAGATTTGCGATCCTTAACCCGTTATCTAAAAGACTCTCAAAAACTAAACACGGGTTATTAATTTGAGAGTTTGATAGAAAAAAACAGAATTCCAGTGAATCTACTTTGGTGAATTCATTAAACAAAAGAAGACCCAGATCGCAGATATTCCAAATTCACTAAACACCCAAAATATTCAAGTGGGTAGTGATGATTTTTACTCACATTTTGCGAACTTTCTCCCTCATATATCTCTTCTTAGCAGCTCCACGAAGATCGACTTCAGACGTGGCTAAGACGGATATGGTGAGAAAGATCACCAGAAAGAGAAGAACCCATGTCCCAAATCCTAGAATAGATTTGGGAGGCGACATGTTTCCGACCGATTCGAAGGTTACAACAAGATTAGATTCTTGCTTTTGTGCAGAGATTTGGACTGTAAAGCACGACGTTGATGGATTTGAGGAATACAGAGGAAGCTTAAATCAAAGAGATCTCTTCGCGAATTCGATAAGAAACTATTTAACTTTCAGGGGTTTCTTTTAGTACCCCTGATAAATCTTCTATATTAGTGAAACCCTTTTAAGTTTTCATTCTTTTGCTCTTGCCTCTTTGACTGTTCTGACTTTGGTTGACCAAATCCGAAAATTTAACTCTGTCGCCCAATAATTGAAGATTATTTTGGTTATATTGATCTTTTCAATTTTTTTAGTATCTGGGTTAATGATTCTGTCTAGGTTTATGAGATTATGACGGCCAAAAGATAGTCAGGAAATATAGCCGTCCGACGACGTTAAATTAGGGTCTTAGAGAAGATTTTAAGAAACTTGTCTTAATCAAGGTTTAAAAAACGGCTGTTATAACGGATTCGGACCTACCCCGTTACGTTATGGACCGTTAAAATGCCCAAAAAATAATGGTCGTTATAATTTTGAAAAATTTTGTGAAAAAAAACAGCTGTTACTTTTGTTTTTTCCGTTATTTTTTGTTATTTTTCCGTTCTATTCCGTTTTTTCATTATTTTCCATTTTTGAAATTCAAATTTTAAAATTCATAATTTGAATTTCCGCGCCAATTTTTCCATTTTTCCCGTTATTTTTCCATTTTTGCCCTTGAGGGAGAATAACGGCTGTTATAACGGAAAAAACAGTAACGCCCCCAGTCTGTTGTATTGTTATAACAGTCCCCTTTAAACCTTGGTCTTAATTGTGTAAATATTTTAATTAGATTAGATTTCTAAAACCTCCTTGGGGCCCATTTGGCAACACTGAAATAAGTTGCTTTTTTGCTTCCAAAAGCTAAAAAGTTGAAAAGTTTGTTTGGGTATCCATTTTGGAATTACTTCTCGAAAGTCAAAAACTTACTTTTTGTGGAAGTAAATTTTTTTTGCTTCTTGCTTTCGGTCGAAGCAAAAGTCAAAAAAAAAAAATTGCGGAACCGACGCTTCTAATTTTAAGTGAATTTTTTCAAATACCAATTTTACCCTTGTAAATTTCACATTATGAAGTGTCTATAGAAACCATCTTATGAAAGGAGAAAAAACAACGATGGTTTGTTGAGGAGATCCGCAAACCATCTGTTTTTTGAAAAATAATTACCCATAGAATCACTTACCTGGTGCGTCGTTTCCATTATAATTAAAAAAAATTATAAAAAAAAACATGTGATATTGGTTTACGATCTTTATTAATGGTTTATTAGAATATAAAAGGGTAATTACTAAAAAAATTAACGTTTTTAATATTTATCACCGAACAGCCAACGACTTTTCAACATTTCCCAGTTTGTTAATTTCGGCACATTTTCGGACATTATTACCCTTACTGTCAAAACAATTTTTCCATTGCAAAAAGTAAAAAAAAAAAAAGTACACCTACATTTATTGTCAAAATAACTTTTTCATTACCAAATAAAGCTTCTCCGGTAAGCTTTCTTCTTCATTTTTTTTCCTGTAAGCTTTCTTCATTTGTTCATACGCAGATATCAAATATTATAATACAGTAAGCTTTCTTCATTTTTTCATTTCTTTTTCATCCGTTTTCTCATTTGCTCTCTTTTCTCCCTTTTTACCATCCTTTTTTCATTTTCTAAAGCTTCTCCGGTAAGCTTTCTTCTTCATTTTTTTTTTTTATAAGCTTTCTTCATTTGTTCATACGTAGATATCAAAGATTGTAATACGGTAAGCTTTTTTTATTTTTTTATTTTTTTTTCATTCATTTTCTCATTTGCTCTCTTTTCTCCTTTTCTATCATCCGTTTTCTCCTTTGCTCTCTTTTCTCCCTTTCTATCACCGTTTTCACATTTTCTAACATCTATTTTCTCTATTTTTATCTTCTCTTTTCTCCATTTTTATCATCCATTCTATCGTCTGTTTTCTCCTACTCTGTTGTCTGTTTTCTCTTTTTTCTATCATCCGTTTTCTCCTTTGCTCTATTTTCTCCCTTTGTATCATCAATTTTTTCATTTTCTAACATCTATTTTCTCTATTTTTATCTTCTCTTTTCTTATTTTCTATCATCCATTTTCTCATTTTCTATCATCTCTCTTCACATTTTCTATCGTCTATTTTCTTACTCCGTCGTCTATTTTCTCCAACTCCGTCGTTTGTTTTCTCCTTTTCTATCATCCGTTTTCTCCTTTGCTCTCTTTTCTCCATTTTTATCATCCGTTTTCTCCTTTTTTAACATCTATTTTCTTCATTTCTATCTTCTCTTTTCTCCTTTTCTATCATCAATTTTCTCATTTTCCATCATCTCTTTTCACATTTTCTATCATCTGTTTTCTCCTATTTTGTCGTCTGTTTTCTCCTCTCCGTCGTTTGTTTTCTCTTTTTTTATCATCTGTTTTTTCTTTTGCTCTCTTTTTTCCCTTTCTATCATCCGTTTTCTCATTTTCTAACATCTATTTTTCATTTTCTATCATCTCTTTTCTCCTTTTTATCATCCATTTTCTCCTTTTTCATCATCTCTTTTCACATTTTTTATCGTTTGTTCTCTCCTACTCCGTCGTCTGTTTTCTCTTTTTATATCATCCGTTTTCTCATTTGCTCTCTTTTTTCCCTTTCTATCATCCGTTTTCTCCTTTTCTAACATCTATTTTCTTCATTTCTATCTTCTTTTTTTTTTTCTTTTCTATAATCCATTTTCTCATTTTTCATCATCTCTTTTCACATTTTCTATCGTCTGTTTTCTCCTACTTTGTCGTCTGTTTTCTCTTTTTTTTATCATCCGTTTTCTCCTTTTCTAACATCTATTTTTTCCATTTCTATCTTCTCTTTTCTCATTTTCTATTTTCTTCTTTTCCATAATCTCTTTTCACATTTTCTATCGTCTGTTTTCTCCTACTCAGTCGTCTGTTTTTTCTTTTTCTTTCATCCGTTTTCTCCTTTGCTATCTTTTCTCCTTTTCTATCACCCGTTTTCTCATTTTCTAACATCTATTTTCTCATTTTCTATCATCCATTTTCTCATTTGCTAACATCTATTTTCTCCTTTTTCATCATCCATTTTCTCCTTTGCTAACATCATACGAGACAATTATTAAACTTGTTAAGAAATGCAAGTTATAAAACTTGACAATTATGAATGGATGTTGTCATCTCTAATAACAAATAGTTTAATAAGTAACTCTCGATCTATTCATTTGTTCTGTTCTAATACATCAATTAAAGGACAAAACTGATGACGAGAGAAAACAGATGATAGAATAGGAGCAAACTGACGATAGAAGAGAGTCAAGAAGACAGACGACAGACAAGAAGAAAACAGACATAGATAAAACAGACAAAATACAAGAAAGACGAAAATAGACGACAAACAAGAAGAAAACAGAAAATAGACATAGAGAAAACAGACAAAATACAAGCAAGACGAAAATAGACGACATACAAAAAGAAAACAACCGACAGACAAAGAGAAAACATACAACATACAAAGAGAAAATAGACAACATATGAGATATATAGACAATACAAAACAAACGACAGACATAGAGAAAAGAGACAACATACAAGCAAGACGAAAACAGACAACATACAACAGACGACATATAAAGAGAAAACAGCCGACAGACAAAGAGAAAACAGACGACACACGAGATATATAGACAACACAAAATAGACAACATACATAGAGAAAATAGACAACATATAAGACAAAAACAGACGACATACAAAGAGAAAACATACAACATACCTTCCTCTCCTCTTCAGCCTTCCTTTCCTCTTCCTCATCCACCCTCCTCTTCTCTTCAGCCTTCCTTTTCTCTTCCTCCTCCACCCTCCTCTCCTCTTCAGTCTTCCTTTTCTCCTGTGATTTCTTTGGCATGTTCTATCATCTGTTTTCTCCTCGTGTCTATTTTCTACTTTGATATTATATGTTTTCTCCTTTCATATCATCTCTTTTACATTTTCATGTCGTTTATTTTCTACTGTTCTATCATTGGTTTCTCCTCATGTCTATTTAATTATTTAGGTGATTATAGTGAGTTTTTTCATGGCCATTGTTGATCTTGTATCAGAGAGAACAAATGATAGAGAAGGAGAAAACATATTTCAAAATAAGAGAAACAGACGACAGAATATGAGGAAATAGATGATAAAATAGGAAAAAATAAAAAAATAGAACATAAAGAATGTCATTGTCAAAAAAAGTTGATTGCTTTTTAGAGTGATCCCCAGCTATTAGATCATAATCGGACGGTTGATCCAAAAGTATTTTAGAGCCATCATTGGGAATATGAGTAGAAAAAGTTGTAGGCGTACGGTCGTGTCAGCTTTGTTTTAGTCGCCTTTTTGAAGTCACACCTAAAGTTAAGGGCAAAATCGATAATCGTTGCTTTTTTGACTATTCGTTGTCTTGTCGGGCAGAAACATTGCAACCGTTAATTTCTAGGGAAATTACCCAATATAATATGTATGTAAAATTATAAGAAAATGACTTTTTTACTTAATTCATGCCAAACTAACTTTTTCACTTTTTGACTTATAAGTCGGTGTTTCACCAAACAAACTTTTGCTTCCAAATAGCAACTTTTAAATCCAGCAACTTAATTTAGAAGTTACTTTTTGCTTCCATTGGTTTGCCAAACGAGCCCTTAATACAATATAGCGTTTTCTAAAATAAATAAGTAATTACTATTAAGTGAGTTAAATAAGGAAACATTTAACATCGATGGTCGGGTGGCGATGGTCAGGACCACGCTTTGGGAAAACAGAGGTCCTGAGTTTGAATCCCCCCTGGGGCCACTCCCTGGGATATATCCCAGTAGACTTGGCGTGCAAGGTTAGCTAGGGGTACACCCGTGCCCCATGGGATTAGTCGGGTGCTCTAAGAAGCCCGGATACCCACGGCATCAAAAATAAATAAATAAACATATATGATCCAACTGAGTATGTGTTGTTCAAATTAATTAGGAAAGCCTTTAGATTTCAATGATGGGTAGAAATCAATTATTCAACTTGCTCTGAGCCCCCGTTGGTTCTTTGCTAAGAGACAAAGTGGAGAAGGATGTCTTGGATTAATTAGGTGATCGATAAGTTTGTTTATTACATCTATAGATATGTATGTATTAATTATTTTTTATATTAATTCTTCATAGATCATGATCATCGTTTGTATGGTTTGATTATAGGAATCCATGAGCTTATATTATTGTTATGTGATCGAAAGTTGAGATCAAAGCATAACGTGAGCTTATGATCAAATTGATCTAATGATCATGATCTCACTCTTGTTTTTTATCATGATATTATTTTATGAAAATCAGGTTTTTATTTGATTGATCGTAGATTATTGATCATATATATGTTTACGGGTTCTTCTCCATATGATTATTATTTGTGGTTATTTTTTGCATGTGATGTTATTTTGTGATTAGGGGTCCCGCAATTGAATGTTATTTGTGGGCTATTGGTTAACATGGAGTGTTAATAAGGTACTTGTTAATGTCAACTTTTTTTAGCCTTGATTTTGTCAAGGAGAGACGCCCTTTCAAAGGGCGTTTAGTTACTTTTTTTTGTAAATATTAGAAAATTGTTTTTGTTTTTGTAAATACATATTTTTTTCGTTTAAGAAACTTTTCGAATACTTTATGTGGAGCCATCTCAAGGGGAGAGGCTTCCATGTGCCAGGGGCGTACAAACCAAACAAAACAGCCCTGTTGTTCAGTGTTCGCCACGTTAGCAAAAAAAGCAAAAAGCAAAAACAAAAAAAAAATGAAAACCAACAAACCTGGGTTGCAGTTGCCTGGGTAGTTTTGCTTTTCACTGACGAGGCGAACACTGAGCAGGGTCGTTTTGTTTGGTCTATACGGCCCTGGCGCATGGAAATTGTGGCCATTCGAATCGAACTCGATTTTATCCTTCCTTTTGCGGATCATGGTGGATAGGTGGAAAAATTTTGAGTTTCGATTGCCTTCTCTCAACCATGTTTCCCTAGATTTATCTCGCCAAAGTTGTTCCCCCCAAAGCATAGCTCTATCGAGTTCATATAAGCAATTTCCTTTTCTTTTTTGTTATTCTCATGCGAGGGCTCCTTTGATTGGATGGAGGCAAGCAGGGCCATCTCGATAAAAGGTGATGCCTAAGTCGAAAACTCTATATAAGGCCTTTTTTATATATAGATTAATATATGTATTAATTAAAAAATAATTAAACTCAGATATAATTGGAAATCATTATATAAAAACTATTCTTGATAATAAAAAACTAAAGAAAAATTTAGATGTAGAGGACTCCCACCGTAGTCGATGTGGAGGACTCTTATGGCCCTACATAGATCATTTTTTTGGCCCAATGACTGTTTTTATGTTCAACCCACCTATTGGTGGATAAACACGCTAAAAATCAGCTTGATTGATGATTTCTAGCTATTAGATTCACTACCCAAAATACATGCTTGAATCCAATGGCTAGAATCATGTTCTAAAAAGTACTAAAATCTATGGATAGAGATAATCAATCAAGTTGATTTTTGGTTGTATATCCAATAAGAGGTGGGCTAAAAATCCATGTGGTTAGTTAGTGGGACCTGGGCTGGGGACTTCTCTCACCAAGGGGGCTTAGGCGACCGTCTTAAGGTAGAGCCAGCCCTAGAGGCAAGGTGCAATATATGCTAAGGGGTCGCCCCAGGGGGTTATAATTAACTCAGCTGTCCCAAAGCGAGGTCCTTGCCATCTCCGCCCGACCCTCGGGGTTTGATGATTGACCCTCCATCACGTTGGCCCAATCTGAAATGTTGGTACATAAAGAATTTGAATCCCCAATCAATGGGTACTATTGTCGTTTTTCTGCACCACATGAAAATTGAAAGGGCCATTTCTCATTTCCCTTTTTCCTATCTTTCTCACACCCGTTTCCCTTTATAGCAACTATGCACGAAATATAATTTGAAGGCTGGAGGGCTCTGTCTGAGGACTCCTCTTTTTCTACTCTTGTCCTCGGCCGTGGATTCCAATAATCCAACGGTTATTTTGTTTTGGCAAAAAGTATTATGTGAGTCAATGCTATCAACCACCGTTCGATTCTCAGAATCCACGCCCGAGAACACGAGTGAAAAGACGTGTCAGAAAAGACCAGTACCCTGAAGGGCTGAACCCGACCTTACTGCTTACTATGGACGCCATTCCTATTAGCATGCACCCAAACCCCACCCGCGTATTTTAGCAAAAACTCAAAGTTTTTCGTCGACAGAAGGCCAAAGAAACGGGATTGTAGTAACTAGTAACCCTCGTTTTTCTCTCTCTCTCTCTCTCCTCCTGAGTCTAGTCCCCAAACAAATATAACATATCTCACCCTAAAACCCCTCCCCTCCACAACATTTGGTCTTCCCTCTCGCCCTATTTTTGTTAAGCACAAAGCTAGCTCTCTCTGTGTCTCTCTGTGTAGAACCAGGTCTCAAGCCCTCTGCAATGGCATTACCTTTACTTCTCATCCTTCTCTTTTCCTCCATTGCTTTTGTTCCTTCACAATCAATGCTCACCACCAACTACTACGCCAACTCATGCCCAAACCTCCATCAGATCATACAAACCATCGTCACCACCAAGCAAATCACAAACCCCACCACCGCTGGCGGCACCCTCCGACTCTTCTTCCACGACTGCATGGTGGAGGGATGCGACGCTTCCGTACTCATCACTTCCAACTCCTTCAACAAAGCCGAACGTGACGCAGACATCAACCTCTCCCTCCCAGGTGACGCCTTCGACGTCGTCGTCCGTGCCAAGACCGCTCTCGAGCTGGAATGCCCAGGCATCGTTTCTTGTGCCGACATCCTCGCTCTCACCACCCGTCACCTCGTAAGCATGGTTGGTGGACCCTTCTATGAAGTCCGATTAGGGCGCAAAGATGGATTCATATCTAAAGCTTCGCGTGTGGATGGGAACCTCCCTAGACCTACAATGCAAATGTCGGAGATGATTTCTATATTCGCATCAAAGGGGTTCTCGGTTCAGGAGATGGTGGCGCTGAGTGGTGCACATACAATCGGATTCTCTCACTGTAAGGAATTTGCGAAGAGAATCTTCAATTACAACGAGGAGTCGACGGTAGATCCATCATTGAACCCTCAGTATGCAGAGGGATTAAGGATAGCTTGCGCAAACTACGAGGTGATCCCCGCAATGTCGGCTTTCAACGACGTGCTGAGCCCAAGCAGATTCGACAATATGTATTATCAGAATCTGCGTCGGGGGTTGGGATTGTTGGCATCGGATAACGCATTGATTGGTGATCCGAGGACGAAGGCGTACGTGGAGATATACGGGGCAAACCAGACAGCGTTCTTTGAGGCGTTTGCTAATGCAATGGAGAAGCTGAGTGTGCACGGGGTGAAGACGGGACGGAAGGGAGAGGTCCGACACAGATGCGATGCCTTCAATGCAATTTAAAAGAGTTAAATAGTTAATTATGAGGATGGGGTTGGAAGAGGAAGAAGCAAGCAAGCAAGCTTTTGTAGTTTATGATTCCCTTAATTCTTTAGATAAGATTTATTAATCACAATATTGCTAATAACCTAATTATTTGTGGTTTTTCAAGTTGGATTTTGTCTTCTTTGAGAATCTGCCTACTTGGATGTTCTTAGGTCTTTTTTTTTTCACGTGAGTTTTGTTGTTTAGAATTTTTAGATTTTATTGCTATTTTTAACGGTGTTTCCGACCAAACCCTTCACACATGAGAGTAAAACTTTAGAGGACAGGGCTCAATATGAGCCACGTGGAACATTCTTAGAGGACTCTAACCGTATGGATGTTTGACCAATCCCTGCTAGGTGGACCTATAAACCAAAAATCAGCTCTATTAGTGATTTCAAACCTTTCCATCTTTGTAGCTCAAATAATGGTCAATAATATACTCAAATTCACACGGTTAAAATTAACACATGAAAATAATTCCAATCCAACGCTGATTTTTGGTGTTTAGGTCAACCTAGGGATTGGTCAAACATCCATACGGTTAGAGTCCTCTAAGAATGTTCCACGTGGCTCATATTGAGCCCTGTCCTCTAAAGTTTTACTCTTCACTCACATGAGATGCATGCAGAGAGAGCACTGCAAAATTTTCAGAGAGAGAAACTCCTGAAAATGTACCAAAGAAAAGATGTAACAAGGTTTACCTACGCTTTTTGGCTGAGGCAGGACGATTTTTTTACTTACCAGCATATTTGTTTCATACCAAAAAATCAGCTTGTTTGATGATTTTTAGCCGTTGGTTTTAGCTAAAAAAATGGTTGAATCCAAAGGCTAAAATCAAGTCTTAAAAAGTATTAAAATCTATGGCTTAGATTACCAATCAGGGTGATTTTTGGTGTGCATGTCAACAAAGGGGAGTAAAACTTGCCTCAACACCGATGGTCAGGGAAGCCATGACCACCCATAATAAGAGCCACGCGGTACACTCTTATACGACGCTGACCGTATGGATGTTCAAACCTTAAGTGGATCTTACAAACCAAAAATCAGCCTGATTAGTGATTTCAAACCTTTGGATCTTTGTACCCAAATAATGCTCGAATTCCTACGGTTAAAATCAACCCATGAAAATGACTTCAACTAACGCTTAGAAATCACTGATAGGTTGATTTTGGATTTATATGTCCACTTAGGGATTGGCCAAACATCTATAAGGTCAATGTCCTCTAAGAAATTGCCACGTGGCTTATATTGTCGGTGGTCAGGTAAGATTTACTCCACAAAGGATGGGCTGAAGTCTGAGCATCCATGCGGTCAGTGGGCCCAAAAAATTGTGCTTCCTCATTACAAAAATCGTCAGGTATACCTTGTTACATATTTTTCCAAAGAAAAAAACATCCCGAAGAGAAAGAGCTCTCTCACAATTGATTCTATTTTAATTGCGTTCTTGAGCTTGAAAGACATATTTTCCTTGAAATTCTTTTTCTGAAAAACAAAATAAAGCAGAATAACTACAGCTGTCTGTGCAGTACACACAAGGAGATTTTAGGAAGATGGAGAAGCAGATTTTAGTCAATCTGTTTCCTTTGTGAGTTCTTTTGATTACGAGTTTCTCCAAGTCCTACTCAAAAAAACAAAAAGCAACAAAAATTCTGAGTCATACATATGGATCAGTAAATAAGCAAGTCTGATCATTGCGCGAAAAAAAACTCATTTGGTCCTAACGTTCTGAAGTTCAGGAGCTTACGCGAAGACAATAGACACTGAGAAAGTGAATAGTGAAAATTTGAATTAACTGAGGGGAGAGAGTAGACATTTTGAACTTCCACAATGTTTGTTCAAAAAGAAATTCTACGGCCATCTATGGCTTCCAAGCAGTGTAGCAAGACCCCAGCCTGAGCCAGCCGATTGAACCGATAAACTGGCTCCTTAACAGTGTCAGGTTAACCTAAACCTGAGCAAGATACAATATGATCTCTTTTAGCTAAGAAAGAATCATTTTCGAACTTCAATATTCAGTGGGGGACAGATAAAAACTAAAAGTTTAGTATAAACCCCCATATACCTGCCACAATCAGTGCACATGCCATTCTATTTGAAGTATGCAATCCACAAGCCATCTATTGAATGAGCTATAGAACCCCGAGAATTTCATGCAGGCAAGAGCTAAAAGTAGCTTGATGAATCAAGTCAAGGTTGATTCATGGATTGACTAGAAATTGCAAGTAAAGAAAGACAACAAATAAACAAAAACAAAAGAGCAAAGGCAACAAGGAATTTTTTTTATATAAAAACAGCGAATTGTTATCCTTTACAAGCATAAGATACAAAAACATTGTACCAGACCCTTCATCTCTTTTTACTTGATCATTGATCTGTTTGGCCTTGGGTAGAGTAGAGCAGAGCAAACCATCAGCCAAAGGTTGCTTGGTCTCACACTCCGCTTGCACATATGCATAACCACTATTAAGGTACAGTGGATTCATCACCTAGAAGTTGCTCGTTGAAGCTTCCCCCACAATTGGATAAAATAAAATACAACCCTACAAGAAGAGGATATCAAACCTTTGTCAATATGGGAAGATACAACAGGTAACAAGGTAAAGGAATGTTACGATGCTTTACCCTGTTCAGCAAGGCTTCGTCTTGTCCACCTTCAAGTGGATATTGTACCATTTCTTCTTCTTTGACCTATCCCTCGTCATAGGCTTCTTATATCTTGCTTGGCGCTCTTCTTCCTTTTTAGACTCCTTGTAGGAACCTCTGATCTTGCTACCACTCGAACTCCACTTCAGGGGCACAGCAGTAGAGTATGAGGCATGGATTGTGTTCCTTCGCTTAAGAAGCTCATCAATCTGAAGAAGAAAAACATAATAGTAGGAGACAAAATCAAGATTCAAGGAGCTCCACTTCAACAACTTCCAATGAACTAAAAATGCATTATATAGAACTATGAAATTCTATCATAAAGCATTTAGGAAGAACTCACATCCTGCATTTCTTGTGCATATCTACTGGTCATCTCTGTGAATTGCGCCAGGACCTGT
The DNA here is from genome assembly GCA_035048495.1 of Euptelea pleiosperma. Lineage (NCBI taxonomy): Eukaryota > Viridiplantae > Streptophyta > Magnoliopsida > Ranunculales > Eupteleaceae > Euptelea > Euptelea pleiosperma. The sequence continues at coordinate 12,563,343 of CM068543.1, forward strand.
CATACTCAGCATGGATATAAACGAAAGAAAGTAGGTGTTTCTTCAAGGTATAAGAAGTGCTCATACAAAAGCCCAAACCTCTCTGTACTCGGTCTCGAACTTAGAGAGTTCCGTCCTCTTAGTTAAAATTTGAGCTTCCACGGCCCTGAGCTTTTCCTTTTCTTCTGGAAATGGTGCAGCACAAAGAGCTTCTATTGTGTAGTTTGCACTTTTGAAAAAGTTGTCACCTGCAAATGTGTACCGAAATATGGACAAACAGTGGAATGTAGGCTCATCAGAGTGCAAAATAAAGAAAAGTATCATGCCTAACTGGATTCAGGAAGTCACGGAACTGACCATAAACAGCAAATACATGGGTGCCTGCTTTTAGTTCAGTTATTTCACATGGCTGAAATCCATCCAATTTTTTGAAGAAGGCAGCATCAGGATCCTTTGCAGCTGCCATCTGGAGCCACCAAAATTTGAAAGGAAAAATAGGGAAACAATGAATAAAGATGTGTTTTGGAAATCAAGAGTCATATATTATTTCCAATGCAGTTAGCTCACCGAATTGACTGTTTGATCCAATCGGTAAACAGGGAAACCAAGAAAATACATCCCAGCAGACGTAACCTTTCCTGTTTTTGTGCTGTCCTCCTACACCAGAAAGACGTTAGGCTATACATAGTTACATACAATTTACTTCATCAGAAAGAAGCAAGACACAATAATCTATTCATCTCCTTCATCCTTATCTGCAAATGGTAATACATTCAGTATTAACCAGAGGTAATCTCAGTTTAGTTAAGCAGACTTCCAATTACATCCATAAAATTCCCCAGAGAATGTAACTACCTGTAATGCAAGGCTTAATCCGCCATTCTCTTCCTGCTCAAAGTACAATAACTGAACCAAACCAAGCCTGTTAATAACAAACTAAGGGAGTAGAATTTGTAAAATAAATCAATTTACAATACCTAGTAGCATGAAACAATCCTAAACATAAAAATATGAACAAAAGGCTAAGTGAATTGTCATTTATGCAGTACAGAAATGCTTGTGGATGCAAGAAAATTGATAGGCTTGGAAAGTGATAAGTTTTCAGCTATTAGATGAAAAAAGAAGAAAAACAAATCTGAGATAACCCATTTGGAGCTTAAGAGAGCTGATTTTTGAAACTTGACTTTTGTGAAGAACATGAGAGAAACAGGAGTTTATATTTGGAGTCCATAAATTGGAACCCTGCAACCATAGTCTGGCCCCAATCTGAATCCCAGCCAACAAGATTGGTATACAATCAAAATTCAGTACATAGGTGCCATTTGGCATGCAATGCTATGTCCTATTGAGGTTCATAGATTTTTGGAGGTCCAAGTTTGAATAAATCCTTATCACATGCAAAAGCAACTAGTACATTTGTCATTTATCAAGGAAGAAACTGCACTGTTGACAATCAAGTAATTTGTCAGGAATGGAGCATAACGCCACTCCAATTGTGATACATACCAACCAGTAACAGGTCGCATGGTAACTGTTTCACATGCTAGTCTGAATGAACAAATTGAGGACTTTTGCACAAAAGGCCATGTCATGAGTCATGACAAGAGATCACCAAACCAATTTTTATTTTTTTTATTTTACAGAATCAAATTTAGTTGAGTATAATGTTTATTTCCATTGGACCGTTGAATCTACTTGTAGTAATAAATTATAAGATGGATGAGATATAGAAATATGGTACAGCTGGTTACACGTTTTTGAGCCCTTAAGTGGTATATTACCAAGCTAAAAGTTCTACAAAACTCAGCTTAGTATGGCCCTCATGTAGTCACAAATACCAGAAAGAGCACATTACTGAAGTAATGTACTTTTAGGGTTAGTTTCAAATGCGAAGATCTAAGACTTTGGAAGTGTGTCAAACTAGTGCATTAATAACTTGCATTTTTTTAGGGTACTTTGAGCCTGAATGTTTTCACAGTTATAGAAGAAATTCAAGAGAAGAAGTGAAAGGACCCACTTCATTATATAAATTTTTAATTTCAATTATAGAAAAAGGACCCACTTCATAACGGTACACCTCAAAATTTTGTTTGGTTGTAAATGAAAGAAATCATTCTCCACAAATTTCTTAGGGGAAATCCAAACCCACTATTTGTATTTAAAATATCTAATTTCTAAATGTCTTATGTTATTAAAGGTTAGCCTCAGTTGACTTATGCTTATCATCGCGTTGACTTAATTTACTTTTAACAGTTTGCAGTAAAGACCCTAACCTATTAGAAGACTGAAATATCACCCTTCTTTTGGCCACCTTGAGGTGATTGATGTTCCATTATAAATTATTATCATGCTTTTTTTAATAAGTAAATACTATCACATTTTTATGAAGGAGAATCCAATTCATCCAAACTTAATACAATCACAAGGAAACGTTAAAGTAGAAGACCACGCCAAACGCGTGCAATTGTTGTAGAAACATCCTATAAAGGCCAATACTTTGCACAAACCTTAAATTTGCTTTTGTCCTGTGATTGCACTCGACAAACAAACCCTGCTTGTGCTTCCTGTTCTGTTATTGTTACAGAATAGAAGTGAGCACATTGTTTCTCAACCTGTAAATAGATGAGAATGTTTTCGAGTTCATTCAGTAGATAAAGTCACAAGAAAAGCAAAAGAAAAATTTTAGGAAAAATAGCAGTTAAAGAATATCTGACCTTCTTAAACAAAAGTTGTCCCAGCTGAAGTGGACGAATGGTTACAATTCCATTCAGTGCTTCCTCCAAGACAGTTGCTGAGACAGTGGTTTTTATGGGCACACCAAGTTTACTGATGTAGTGTAAATATAAGAACAGAACTGAGTACATCATTTCGTGGCCCAAGGCTCATGAGTAAATGAGACTCCTGTAATAAGTGAAAAATGCAGAACTTCACTAAAAAATAGCTTACCTAAAAAGCGCAGCAAACATGGTGTTCACAGCTCCCAAACTTGAAAGATCTAGCTCCAATTCTTGGCTTTCTGATTCAATAGCCTAGGGAAAATCCATTTACATCAGTCTTTAACATCAATTCTGGATGTTATATATAAGAAACTTAGCCAAAGCCTAAGTTAAATTGAATTGTATAAAACACTTAAATATATAAATTAAAGAACTGGAACAATTGGAGACTCTAAATGATCCCTAAATTGTAGCATGAGAGCTCATACAGTTTTACGCCCACCTAATTATCTTACCTCAAAACCAGCTGTGTCATACTGACGTCGTTTATCTGGATCAGACAGAATATTATATGAAAACGTGACCTCCTTAAACATATCAGCTGCTTTAGGATCATTTGCATTTTTGTCGGGATGATACCTGAAAAATGCATGATAATAGCAAAGTATAGTTGAAAAGAAGAAAAAAAAAATCATCTTAAATGCAGAATATAAAAACGTTGAAGCTCATAATTCGGCCGTATTATTCAAATATATGGAAATGACATGTATATTTGAATTAAAACAAAATTTTGGGTATCAAACCCATAAATTTTCCTGTACCATACTTACATCCCCCAAAACAAACTATTTTTACATGATTAAAACTACCCAACACTAGAAATGTGTCAAAACTAAATTATACCAGAGTTTTGTCCGCACCGTATTTCTGCCATATGCTGAATTACTAACAAAGGGTTAAACCTCTCCATGAGTCCCTAGCATTTGCTTATCAGATAGTAATGCTTCCATATGCTTAGGCTTTTAGAGGATGGATTCTAGATATGGTTATTTCTTGACATCAGAATACCAAGCAAGCTTTGATGGTTTTCTAATTTAGGTGAGATGGGTTGACATATGATAGCATATCATATCCGAGGCTTCTACACAATAGTATGTAATTAATTAACATGAAAATATCTAGGTAGGAATTTCCTATAAGCTTCGTTATTAATTTCAACTAGCACACTTTAGATTTGATTTATGTGCATCTTATATAGTTGAAACATTAAAATATATATTGGAATTATAGCATACAATAAATCTCCAATATTCTGACTCTAGGTCCCATTACGAACCTGGCTTCTCTGACAGCAATGACAATGTTCTAATGAATACAAAAAGGAGATGAATCTATAGCTCTACTTAATTAGCTGCAATGGCTCACTTATAATGTCATCAGGTTGCATATAATTAGCCAAATCAAGAAACTGTACTCCGATGCTACAAAGCCATATACTTAATTTGCATGGAGCATAATCGACTCACACTCCAAAACAATTCTACAGAAGTATTACTGTATCTGGCTAAATAATTAGAACATCAAAAAGTTTTCCCACAATATCAAGCATTGCCACCAAATGCATTCAATGAGTCAGGAACATTCTCGAAGAAACCATTTTGACGGGCTTTCCAGTAAAATGGATGAGATCTCTGTTTCGTATTTATTTGTTTCTCTTTCCTTTTAGTTTTACTTGGGCAAGTTGAAAATAGATAGTCGAAAAGATGTTGGGAGGCAAGAAATGTCGAGAATAATGGAAAAGCAAAACCAGACATACGCAACAAAGCTTTCAATTTGGGACACTATGATCCATTTATTTTATTTTTATTTTATTTTATCTTGGAAAAACTTGAGTCACACTGAGGAGAGAGTAATGTGTCAAAGATTAAGATAAAAGCAAGGATATGTTAGAGAAGTTAACCATTAAAGATATCTTCATACTTAGGCAAATAATGCAAAGTTTCTAAGAAAAAGAATCTCCGCATAATCTTTATTGACTTAAACAAAGCATATGATAGATTCAATAGGAAATTAAGTTGTTGGGTGTTGAGGAAAAAGATTTTCGAGCCGAAACATTAACATCATTAAGGAAATGCATAGGAGAACAATAACCAGTGACAGAACAGTTAGTCGGGAGACAAGTGAGTTCTTAGTTATAGTGGGCTTGCTCCAAGAGACAGCCCTACATCCGTATCTTTTTCAGTAATGGATGAATTAATCACTCATACTAAAGAAAGATCCCTTGGCATATGGTATTGGCAGATGATGTAGCATTGGATGATGAGACTAGAGAGAGTAATGCAAAATTAGAACTATGGGGGGATGCCTTAGAAATTAGGGGTTTTAAAACGAGTAGGACCAAGACAGAGTATAAGCATTGCAACTTTAGTGAGACCAAGCAAATGGATGAGATGCTAAAGAGCGAAACAATGAAAAGGATGTTCAAAATGCACTGGTGTTCTCACCTAGGAATCTAGGAGCATTCTTGTTATCAACGTTCGAAATGCACAAGCCGTCCTCTTTCGCAAATGGGAATACTAAGAAAAACAAAATGAGAAATGAGCACATCCTCGGAATCAAGGAGTAGGCCCAATATGAGATAAAATAAAAGGAATGACAACTGACATGATTTCAGCATGTACAACAAGACCAACGACGGCACCAATGAGAAGGGGCGCTTTGGTGTAGGTTGAAGGCTCTATAAAGGGCGCGAGGATGGCTGAATTGGCATGGATTGAGATATTAAGAGAATTTCTGAACTCAAATGCCTTAAAATAAGATATAGCTGTTGATAGAATTGAATGGCCAAATAGGATTCAAGTCACCGACACCAAATAGTTTGGGTAAAGCATTGAGAATGGTGATGATGCTGGTAAGCTGCGGTTAAACCCAGAGTTCACGGTTACAGCTAAGACAAATGCTCTCACGGCACCAACATGTAGATCGATACGAACAAATGAACTCCCAAAGTCCAACACAAAAAAAATAAAAAATTCACACCGACAACCGCAAAATTCAAAAAACGTAAATACAAAACATTTCACAACCTTAAAAAGGTTAAAAAAAACTTCAAAAAAACATAAATTAGCTTACTTAAGAGCCATTTTTCGGTATGCGCTCTTAATTTCCTGATCTGTTGAGTTCCGAGAAACACCAAGAACCTCGTACGGATCTCTCCGTTGTTGTTGCTTCGGGGCTTCATTCTTCTCTGATTTCGAAGAGACGCCGTTAGCCGGCATTTTCGCTGAGATTCGGATTGAAAAAGAGGCCCTTTCTCCAGAAACCCAAGAAATGTATTCGCTAGCACGAATTCCCACACGGAATCTCACAGAAATTCATGGATTTTCCAGAAAAAATACAACTCTCGATCTCTCATTTCCTCTCAAATCTAACGAATTCGATTTTAAGAACCGTTTAAGTACATCGATAAACACGAGGCGTGAGAGAGAGAGGGGGGGGAGCTGGAGCTTTGGTGGAGCGTAGAGAGAAAGAGAGAGCGAGAGCGAGAGCAGAGGAGACAAGAGCGAGAAAATGGAGGGGAAATTCGCTGGAAACTATTAGCATCTTATAACAAAAAAAAGAGTTCTTATAACGCGCGTGGTGCGTAGTACGCATCGATTCGTTTTGAGTCATCGAGTGTACTCGCACGCAAGCACTGCAACTGCCACAGGGGGGGGGGATAAAAGCGAAGAAAAGAAATGCGTATTGCGCAACAAAGTACATTGTTAATCCCGGCGTATTATAAGGCCTTCCCAAAATTCAAACTTTTGTCTTATTTAAAAAAGAGCAAAAAAAGTTGATTCAAACTTCAAAGGGTGGGAAACCCGGGGCTCGAGTCTCGACCCGAGCGGAATCGTAATCAAAGGAGCATCCCACGATCCAAACCGTGATCTGCGATTGACATCATTGACTTAGAAACTTGTGAACCGAAATACTGATTGATAATATCATACTATGAAATTATGAAATTGACTAAAGTACCCTTATAAATTGTTTCAAAAACAGGGAGCTAATCTTATTGAAATGATTTGCATCAAAATCTTGATCATATGGTGAACGTGAGAACCCCAAGGGTTGAGTTCGGGTGGGCAGGACTCCACTCCAAATGGTAGGAGGTTCTGAGTTCAACTCTCCTTGTGACCACCCCCCTGAAAGAGTAGGGTAATAAGTGGCACAGTCCACATTAACTCTCCCAATACATTCCGGCACGTGTGGAAGGGGTGACTATAATGCCCCGGGGACTAGTCGGGTGCTCTAAGAGGCTCGGATACCTATGGTGACCATGAGATACTACTCACCATCTAGTCAGTACAAGTAGGGGTGTTAACGGGTCGGTTCCGATTTGGTTCCTAAGGTGGCCAGAAAAGTCCTTAACGGTTCTAGTTCTCAAAATAATGGATCCAGAATCGGAATCGATTATGTAGTTTTTGTCGGTTCTAGTTCCAGGTATATTGGGTCCAATCTTGATAATGTGAGAGTTTTAACACTATATTTTATATAGGTTTTAGTTCTTATCGGTTCGGTTCCGGTTCCTATCAGTTTCGGTTCTATATTAAACTACCCAGAATCGAATCCATTATTTCCAATTCAGTTCCAATTCCGGTTCTTTTTTAATCGGTTCCCAAAAATTCTGGAATCCGGTTAAACGGGTAAAATTGACACTACTAAATACAAAGGTGCCTTCTAGTTGATACATGAAATCAATGTTTGTTCAACATCAAATGGTGTTTATCAACTAGTCATCTCGAGATATAGTTAAAGCTGTACATGGGTTTGTTAGGCCTATTCACAATTTCACACGGTACCTAATTTATCATATCCGTGCCACGGTGGTGCCATTTTGGGGTGGGTAAAATTTGGGTGTGCCTTCGGATGTTCATCGACGCATCATAAACAAATAATGATTAAATTTAATCGAATAAATAAAATAATATAAAAAGGAAATAAAGATGTTCATCATTGGAATCCAATCGATTATATTATTAACTTAATCCGTGGAGGCAATCCACTATGACATCTGTGTGTTGCATTGCTTAATCTCCAATTTCCCCTCCCTCTTTATTTCTTTCTACAATTTTTTTTTTAATTTGATTAAATTTAATCGTTTTTTGTTTGTAGTGTGTGAATAGGTAAACATTTGAGAACACACCCAAATTTTACCCAACACAAAATGGCGCCATCTATGTTGACAAATATGGTATCCACAATACACCAGTAGGAATTTGGTCCCGTTCAACTTATATCACCGTTCCTTAATTTAGACGTGAATCAATATCGAGGAAAAGAAGCCTCAAAGCCGTATCGTACACTCTCGTTTAGTTCAAATGTAGCCTGCGTAGAAAACGGAAGTGCGCTCCTGTACACTCCAGCTTGAAAGCCTTGTCGTGAATAGCACTGGAAAACAAAGCAAGTAACTTGTTGCAAATCCATGGACCCAAGTCATTCTATTTTGTTCCTTTTTTTTTATGAGCATATTCTAATTTAATCTATTAACGAAAAATGAAAATGACAATTCTATTTACTGGGATTTGTGCATGAAGAATGGGACCTTTGATATCATTGGTTACCCACCATCTAACCAATGCATGGCCTTCTAGTCGGTACATGAAATCGACGTTCATTTAGAATCAAATGGCTATCGTGCCAGGTCTACTGGGAAATATCCTACGGGGTGGCCCCTATGGGATTTGAACTCAGGAGATCTACTGACCCAAAGCGAGGTCCTAGCCATGTTGTAACATTTCGAATTTACTACGGCGGCTGGTGTTACAGCTTGCCACATCTCGACCCCTCCAACAGGCATCCGAGGTCAGCGGTGGAGCCAGGAAGGGGCAAGGGGGCTCAACTGTTAAAATCTTTAAAACCAAAAAAAAAATCTGAATTTGTTCCCCCCTCAATTTTAGTTTAGTGACCCCTATTCGAGAACGCTGACCGTATGGATGTTTTGGCAGTCCATAGGTGGACCTACCTACCAAAACACAGCCTGATTAATGGTTTCGAACCACGGTTGAAAATTAACCCATGAAAACGACTCCAATCCAACGCTTATAAATCACTAATCAGGCTAATTTTTAGTCTATATGTCCATCTAGGGTTGAGCCAATCATCCATACGGTAAGAAATTTTTCGGGCTGGGGGAGATCAAACCGAGTGCCGAGTCTACCGACACATTAATATAGTTGGGTGCCACTATTTAAGTGCAGCAAGTAAAGGTATATTTATTCTGAATTACTAAACAATTTTAGTAGAATTACAGTGTTTTTCCTCTATTTTTGGGTGATTGGGTTAGGTAAAACTTGGAAAGGGTAAAGATGAGTTTTCTTGTAGGGTTTTGTGAAATTTTTGTCCTAAAAGAAATGGATGAAGATAAATGGGAGTAGACTAGAGTGACAATGTACTGCTCTCTGTCACGTTAGATCTCAATCAGACGATGGACAAGGCTGCTAACTAGAATACAATGTGAGCGTAGCACCGACTGACAGGGAGAGGCATATAGGCTTGTCTTTAAGCTCGGAGCTTCTGGAGGTGGGAGGGAGACTGAACACCTAATTGCTAAGATCTTATTGCTGTCCTCAGATCAAAGAGATAAGGATGTCACACCTCCAAATTGACAAGACGTCCTTGAGCGGGGTCTTTCATTCCACGAAACGCCAAGATATACACTCACTTTGATTGTCCTTACCTCTTTCTAAGAAGGCTACGTTTAGCACTAATATGTAAAGTGCGCTTGAGTTAAGTTGGTATTATTAAAAAATTATTTTACCGTGTTTTGTAAAAAAAAAAAGTGCCTTTTATGACAAAATCAAAAATATTAAGGATAAATTTGTAATATTTTTAAAAACAGCTTCTCGCAAAAACAATTAGCAGAAGTTGTTCAGAAAACAACTTTTGCTTATGGCAATTTGGGAGTTTATTGGACTTTTATAAGGTGTTTTTTAAGTTTCACCAAATGTATAGTTTTTTTCGTTAAGTGCTTAAAAATAATTAAAGCTGGCTTATTACGGTTTTTAAGCTTATCCAAACACAACCACACGGCTGATACAAGTTGAGTCATAAGGCGAAAACTCTATATATTTAATATATTAATTAAAAACTGTCTGTATAATAGGAATCTTTATTTAACAACTATTCTTGTTAATAAAAAATACGAAAAAAAATTAGATGTAAAGGACTTCCGTTGCAGTCCATGCAGAGGATTTTCGTGGCCCTACATCATTTTTTTCAGGCCCAACAACTGTAGATGTTTGGCCCACCTATTGGTGGATGAACGTACTACAAATCAGATTGATTGGTGATTTCTAGCCATTGGGTGGTCAGGGCTCCCTAACCGTTGCTGGTCAGGCAAGTTTTACTCTCAAAACTGGGGATAAATTTTTACTCTCAAAACTCAGGATAATTGAGGGAGTAAAGGTGTCATCTTCTTGGAGATCTTGACTAGCAGAGGTCCGACAACATACAAAAGAATGAACAAGACACTTTGTAAACCACATGGAAAAGGGTGTGGACACGTGCCTATATTACATAACACTATAAAAAAGGACATCAAACACTTTTTTTTTTGTGACGGGGGTGTCCGGATCTCGAAGACTAAATCCCTCGGGTGTGTGCCGAACCCTTTGACACGCACCGGGCGCTTCTAAGAAAAATCCCAGCAGGGTGGCCTTCAAGGGGTGCAGTCTTGAACTCACGACCTTGACCTTGGGGAACATACCCAAGTCGCTACGTCTTACCGCTGAACAACTCCCAGCCATACATCTCATGGATTCCCCTTTGCACGACATGTACCTCTAAAAATGCCCTAATGCAACTTAAACTCAACCTTGGTTACTTTTTTTTTGGTTTTTGTTTTAACATGGGCTGTGGTTGTACAAGGGAAATAAGGGATTTAATGTGCTGAGCTAGATTGGTGAGCTTTAAGATACATCCCGAATGGTCTCGGACTTGGGCTGCATTTATATGCCCGACAATTATGACATGGGCTTGATTTTAAAGGCTTCCTAAATAAATGGGCTGGGATTGGCTTAATATATAATAAAGGGTCACGTCAGGATCAAGGGACACAAATTTTCACACCAATTTTGGCGTACCCACGTGGAAGATAAATCAATGGGGGATTTTTGGTGAGGATGATCTCCTCACCATATAGGTTACCCCATTCTGAAATTTCTAACCCCATCAAATGTGGGTTTCAAATTAACAGTAAAGAAATAGACAATCCATAATTCTTCAACTTGTAAACCAGGCTACAAATATTAGAATGATTTGAATTTTTGTGAGGGTGATCTCCTCACCATAGGGACCATCCTGACCAAAAATCATCTAATTTCAAAACTTCTAATTTATATATGGGTCGGGCTCAAGTGACTCCCTTTTTTCTGACCCCTCTTGGTGTTGGTGTGCTCGGCCATGGATTTCAAGAATCCAACTGTGGTTGTCAATGTTAGAGAATATATATCATAATAAGTTGTGTGAGATATACCCTATATTCTCTAACAGTCAACACTAAGCTGGCATCACTTTTTTCACTTTTTGGGATTCATGAAATCCACGCCCAGCACACCAACACCAAGAGGGGTCCGAACATGTGTACAGAGAAGTAAATAGGGCAACAGATTTTTTGGCGTCATCCCTTGATTCTTTCCATCCTGGTTTTGTTAACATCACGAAGGATGACGCCTCTGGGCATGTTTACTACAGATTGTAACTTTGATCATTAATGAACAGGTAGGGGTCTGCCTAACCCCAAGCTTATTTACCAAAAAAAATTAAAAAATTACCTTACCCTATCTATTAACTAGTAAATGGCCCATGCCCACGACACTCTCCGACAAAAGTGTTTGCAAAAATTGGGTGCCTTCGGCACTCAAACGGTACAACGGACTGGGGTGTTCCCGTTTTTCCATTATAATGGCTGTTATAACGGATTTTAACGCACATAGGGAGAAATGGGAAAATAACAGAAATAACAAAAAATAACAATGTTGAAATTCAAATTTTGAATAAATTGAGGTCAAATGAGGCGGATTGAGTGACTGAAATCTAACCGTCCACATTAGATCGATGGATTTGATCTCAACCACTCTTTATCTAACTGTCCACATTAGATAGATGGATAAGGTAAGAGAATACAACTGAGTTGTCTTGTTATATGCGTGAGTGGCCTGTGCCCATGGCACTTTCCGACAAAGTGTTTGTCAAAATCGGGTGGGAGTTAATCTCAGCCATCGATATGAAGCATAGTGGATCTCAACTACTCATTATTGAACCCATATAAGATACGAGGGGGTATAAAAAAACCACAGTCACTTGTTATATTGATAGTAGGTGGCTCGTGCCCACGGCACTCTCCAACAAAGCATTTGTCAAAATTGGGTGTAAGTGGCTTAGATCCACCATCCATTTGGGGTGATAAGATCTCGGTCATCCTTTGTGAAGCCGATAAGACAGGGGATAACTGACTTCTCTATTTTGTTATATAGATGTATAATGGGTGGCCGGTGCCCTCGTCACTCCCCTACAAAGCATTTCCCAAAATCGAGTGTGAGTGGTTGAGATCCATAGTCCATTTGGGGGATAAGATCTCGATCATCCTTTGTAAAGCCGATAAGAGGGGTATAAGTGGGGAGACAATTCCCCTGTTAAATAATCAACCGTCTAAATTTTATTTTATGTAAGGGTTGATATGGGCCCTTTGGATATATGAAGCCTATAATATGGGGGAGGGGGGGGGGGAGACAACCGCTATGTTTTGTTATATAGATAGTGGGTGGCCTGTGCCCACGACACTCTCCAACAAAGCGTTTGCCAAAATCAGGTGTGAGTGGCTGAGATCCACTGTCTATTTTGGAGATAAGATCTTGGCCCTTCTTTGTTGAAACATATAAGAGGGGGTATAAGAGGGGGAGACAACTTCCCTGTTTTGTTATATAGACTAGTAAATGGCCCGTGCCCACGGCACTCTCCGACAAAAGCGTTTGCAAAAACCAGGTGCCTTCAGCACTCAAACGGTATAACAAACTGGGGCGTTACTGTTTTTTCCATTATAACGGCTGTTATAACAGATTGTAACGCACAGAGGGAGAAATGGGAAAATAACAGAAATAACGGTGTTGAAATTCAAATTTTGAACAAATTGAGGTCAAATGAGGCGGATTGAGTGGTTGAAATCTAACCGTCCGCGTTAGATCGATGGATTTTATCTCAACCACTCTTTATCTGACCGTCCACCTTAGATGGATGGATAAGATAAGATAATACAACTGAGTTGTCTTGTTATATGCATGGGTGGCCCGTGCCTGCGGCACTTTCCGACAAAGTGTTTGTCAAAATCAAGTGGGAGTTAATCTTAGCCATCAATATGAAGCATAGTGGATCTCAGCCACTCATTACTGAAGCCATATAAGATAAGAGGAGTATAAGACAACCACTGTCACTTGTTATTTAGATAGTGGGTGGCCCGTGCCCACGGCACTCTCCAACAAAGCGTTTACCAAAATCGGGTGTGAGTGGCTGAGATCCACTGTCTATTTTGAAGATAAGATCTTGGCCCTTCTTTGTTGAAACATATAAGAGGGGGTATAAGTGGGGAGACAACTTCCTTGTTTTGTTATATAGACTAGTAGGTGGCCCGTGCCCACGGCACTCTCCGACAAAAGCGTTTGCCAAAATCCACTATCCATTTGGGGTGATAAGATCTCGGCCATCCTTTGTGAAGCCAATAAAAGTGAGGATAAGTGACTTCTCTGTTTTGTTATATATATGTATAGTGGGTGGCCCGTGCCCTCGGCACTCCCCTACAAAGCATTTCCCAAAATCGGGTGTGAGTGGTTGAGATCCATAGTCCATTTGGGGATAAGATCTCGGCCATCCTTTGTAAAGCCGATAAGAGGGGTATAAGTGGGGAGACAATTTCCCTGTTAAATTAATCCAACCGTCTAAATTTTATTTTATGTAAGGGTTGATATGGGCTATTACAACGGCTGTTATAACGGATTGTAACCAAATAAGGAGAAATAAAAAAATACAAAAAATAATGGTGTTGAAATTCAAATTTTGAATAAATTGAGGTCAAATGAGGCGGATTGAGTGGCTGAAATCTAACCATCCACATTAGATCGATAGATTTGATCTCAACCACTCTTTATCTAACCGTCCACATTAGATGGATGGATAAGATAAGAGAATACAATTGAGTTGTCTTGTTATATGCGTGGGTGGCCCGTGCCCACAGCACTTTTCGACAAAGTGTTTGTCAAAATTTGGTGGGAGTTAATCTCAGCCATCGATATTGATATTCGCTCAAAAGTGTTTATTTTAAGCAATTATCCTTTTAGCGTTATTGCATTCTCCTACGTAAAATACTCTATTTACCTACTTTTCTACGTAAGAGTCTCTTCTGTTGCGTAGAACACACTTTTCTGGACGAAATGGTATATTTGCATGCATTAAACATATTTTTGGAAGTCTAAATATTAAGCCGTTCTGATAAAGTCTCATTACGCGCTTCTTCTGTCGCAGGAAACCCCGATGGGATGATTCTCGAGACTTGTGGGCCCAAATCGATCATGAAAGCCCATTATCAAAGCTTAAAGAGCCCACATGATATGACTAGAAGATATGGGCCAAATATGGGCTGAATAAGATGACCAAAAAGCCAGCCCAAAGAACGAAGAGAGCAGGAGAGCCAATGACCAAGAGACGGACCAAAGCGTTTAAAGCCACATGAGTCAGCAAAGAATGATAGTCGACTCTACTGGAGAAGCGTGAGGATGGTCACAGTGAAGACCAGGGTTCCAGACCCTCCGCCAGTGCTTTTTTTTCCATTTTTTTGATACTTTTTCTCTCATCTCTTCTTATTCTCTCTCTCTCTTCATCTCTCGATCCTCGAATCTACTGACCTAACCCCAGAACTCCTACCCATCGGCTCTATCTCATCTCCCTTAGCTTTCTGACCATTGGATCTTCCATCGGACCGTTGGATCTTCAATCGGACCGTTGGATCTCTCTAGATCTGTCGATCTACCAATCTGAGTCCCAATCAAGTCACCATCCATCCGATCGCCATCAAACTGTCTGTCACATCATCTTGTGAGATGATGGACATCATCAATCCATACGGGCCAGTAGCCGGGCCCATCTTCATCGACCCGCTGTCCGACCAGTTAGTGGACCCCGCGAATTTCAAAATAATTTTAATTAAATGGGGGGTCCACTAATTGGGGAGATTCCCCATAGAAAAGTAGGTTTTTACTTAAAAAAAAAAAAAAATTATTTTTCTTATTTTTTTATTTTCAAAAATCCCCTATTTCCATTAAAGGAAATAGGGAAGCTTTAAAAGGAGAAGGATAGGGGTTCGTTCGAACCCTAATCCCTCTCCCCTCTCCTCCTCTCCTTCCCCCTATCCTTTCCCTTCTTCCCCGCGTTCTTTTTTTTCCTCTTCTTCCTCCTTTCTTCTTCGTCTTCTTCCCTATACTTCGCCGGAGTTGCAGGTTTGCAACTCCGGCCGTTCTTCTTCTTCTTCTTCTTTCTCCTTCTCTCCTCTGTCTTCTTCTTCTCATATTTTTAGTTTTCGTTTTTTTTTCATTACCGTTTTCTACCGGAGTTGCAGCCTGCAACTCCGGTCAGCCGCCACCATTTTCCCTTCTTCTTCATCGTTTTCTTCTCTTCTTCTGCCCCTCTTCCTCGTCTGCAACCAGCACCTCCCACCTTCGTAGCAGCAACGTGCTGGTGTTGCATAACAGCAACACCAACACCACCACGACCGCCTGCAGCCACCACCATTACCGCCTGTGCCTCTTGCACCGTTGCAAGCTCTACCACAGCCACCGTCTCTCTCCCATCCTTCCTCTCCCATATTCCCTGCATACATCCCATCCATCCACCATTGTTCTTGCTGGGCGAACCAGCAAGAACGGAGTGCCATTACAACACCATTCCGCCCAAACCAAAAAAAAAAAAAAAAAAAAAAAAAAAAAAAAAAGAAAAGAAAGAAAGAAGGAGAAGAAAGAAAGAAGGAGGAGGGGACGTCCTTACCTGCTGTTCCAGATCGTCTCCAGCTGCTGCCCCCCTCCACGTTCAGCTGCTGTCCTCAAAGTTGCTTCACCCAACGGCTAACACCTACGACTTCATGCTGCCAGTAGCAACGTGTATTGCACACCAGCAACACCGTTTCCCACAATGCACCATAGCTCACCACGTGGCTGCTACCATTTTGAGCCACCAGTTGCTGCCCCGTGTTGTGTGGACGTCCACCAAATCGCACCTCCTTCCACCACCCACAAGCTTGCTGCCCATACCGACGCATGCTCCCACGTGCGCACAAGATCCATGTGGCGGATGCAAAACCTTTGGTAAGTTCATGGTGAGATCTATTTTTCTCTCTTTCCTTTCCTTATTTCTCTAGAATTCTCAATTTCTATCTCTAGAATAGTTTCCTCTTTCTCTCTCTAAACCTTCACTTTCTCTCTCTTAAACTCTCTCTCTCTACTTTTCTCTCCTAAATTTTCTCTTTCTCTCTCTACCCTAATCTCTTTTAATGCTTTCTAGTTTAGTTATTTTTATTTGATTTTCATTGTAAGAGACAAGTTCAGTTAAATAAATATGAATTAAGTGTGATTGAGTTACGTTCTCTGCAAATTTCCCATCATTTTATGTTCATTATTGCGCTAACCCGACTAATCCCGAGTGCGGATCGACATCCGACACGAATCCCTATACAGAATCGTTGAATTTTACAGGATAATCAGATAATATTACAAATATGTTGAAGTTAGGGTTTCCGTAACCAACGACGCGGAAAAACCCTATTTTCAGATATGAAGCATAGTGGATCTCAACCACTCATTATTGAAGCCATATAGATAAGATGGGGTATAAGAAAACCATAGTCACTTGTTATATTGATAGTGGGTGGCCCGTGCCCACGGCACTCCCCGACAAAGCATTTGCCCAAATTGGGTGTGAGTGGCTGAGATCCACCGTCCAATTGCGGATAAGATCTCAGCCATCTATATATGAAGCCTATAAGAGGGGGAGACAACTGAGCTGATTTCTTATGTAGATAGTGGGTGGCCTGTGCCCACGACACTCTCCAACAAAGTGTTTGCCAAATCGGGTGTGAGTGGCTAAGATCCACCGGCTATTTGGGGATAAGATCTCAGCCCTTCTTTGTTGAAAAGATAAGAGGGGGTATAAGTGGGGAGACAACTTCCCTGTTTTGTTATATAGACTAATAGGTGCCCATGCCATCGGCACTCCTCGACAAAGAATTTGCCAAAATCAGGTGAGTGGCGGAGATCCACCGTCCATTTGGGGGAGGATTAGAGGAGGTATAAGTAGGGAGACAACCAATGTGTTTTGTTATATAGAATAGTAAATGGCCCATGCCCACGGCACTCTCCGACAAAAGCATTTGTAAAAATTTGGTGCCTTCGGCACTCAAACGGTATAACGGACTGGGGCGTTACCGTTTTTTCCATTACAACAGCTGTTATAATGGATTGTAACGCACAGAGGGAAAAATAGTAAAATAACAGAAATAACAAAAAATAACGGTGTTGAAATTCAAATTTTGAATAAATTGAAGTCAAATGAGGCGGATTGAGTGGCTGAAATCTAACCATCCGCATTAGATCGATGGATTTGATCTCAACCACTCTTTATCTAACCGTCCACATTAGATGGATGGATAAGATAAGAGAATACAACTGAGTTGTCTTGTTATATGCGTGGGTGGCCCATGCCCGCGGTACTTTCCGACAAAGTGTTTGTCAAAATCGGGTGGGAGTTAATCTCAGCTATCGATATGAAGCATAGTGGATCTCAGCCACTCATTATTGAAGTCATATAAGATAAGAGGGGTATAAGACAACCACTGTCACTTGTTATATAGATAGTGGGTGACCCGTGCCCAAGGCACTCTCCAACAAAGCGTTTGTCAAAATTGGGTTTGAATGGCTGAGATCCATTATCTATTTGGGGGATAAGATCTTAGCCCTTCTTTGTCTAAATAGATAAGAGGGGGTATAAGTGGGGAGACAACTTCCCTGTTTTGTTATATAGACTAGTTATTAGGACCCATGCTAAAGCACGAGCGAAGAAATAAGATTATAAATTATTTTAATATTATTATATTATATTTTTGAAGTCATATATTATTGATGGTTTTCTTAATTAATTTTTTATTTTATTTTTGTATAAAATCATACAAAAGTAACAAATGTAACATTGAAATTAGAACAATTAAATTATTTATAGCTAATTTAACAAAATAAGATATATTCAAAAACCTTAACAAAAATAAAACCAATATAACAAAACTGAAGAAACATAATAAAACTTATAGACAGGAAGTTAAACTTTAAGCTAATATACATTTTAATCCGGATATGGAAAGCAAGAAAGAAATACACCTTAACAACAAATTAAAAAAGAGATTGCAAATTCTCCAAGCCAATGACCCCCTCAAGCAAGGAAACCACTGAAATGTTTCGATATTATTTTATTTATTTCATTTTTTTAACATAAATTCGTGGTTTTAGTTGTTTCAATTGTTGGATTTTCTTACACTTATGTTTAAGCTCTCATACTTTCTATATCACAGGTGTCTACTTGATTTTTGTTGTCACTTTTTTTATAGACATTTTGTTTTCTCCATGAAGGTTTCATTTTCCTTCATATTTTTCTCTACATGATTATGTAAGTTAGTTTGATTTACTTATATTTGATGGATTATTTGGGTCGTTTGATGATGATTTAACTCCGTTGTTATTGTTGAGATGCTTAGAACTTGAAATCTATCTTGCAAACTATAAGTTGTGAAATCTTCAACTAGTGATTATTATTTTTTTCATGTTTTTTGTATTGGATTTTGTGGAAAAATTTAAACCATGAAAAAAAAAAAAGCAATTAAGAAGTAATCCAAAAGAAGAGAGAAAATATACGATGAGGGAAAAAGTTACCTGGTCAATGTGGTGATTAGTGATTATGTAGTAGAAAGAGAGTTTGCTCTCGCCGTTGGATGTGTAGTTATAGAAATTTTTTGCTTCTACGTCTTTTGCTCTTGACGTCCGACCTTCTAATGAATAGGCATCCAATGTTCTACTATAGAGAATTCTTTTGCTACGGCGTGACATTTTGCTTAGAGAAGAAGAAGAGACATTTTGAGAGATGGAGGAGAGAGACATGTGTTAACATTTTGGGAAGGAGAACATATGTTTTAAAAAAAATAAAAAAGATATTTTGGGATTGGAATCTCGTGAAATTATTCCATCTTTAACTAAAGTTTTAATCTAGCAAAAAAAAAATATTTAACTAAAGTTTTTACAAAATCTAAAATATATCCTTATTTTTAGTAACATAGATGAAAGTGTAAACGAATTTTTTTTTTTTTTTTTTGTAAAAAAAATAAAAATGGAGAAAGAGCCACGGGATGAGAAAAAAAACGCTTGTTTCATACGTTAGAGCTTTAATATAGTATATAGATAGATACAGATATAGATGGTGTCTTCTCCACCTTAAAAAAGCCTCTGAACTTCCAACGTATTTCAAGAGATAAGTACTCCAAAGCGTGCCTTGATTTTATTACTTTAAGACACATGGTAACAATGTAGTATCTTTGGCCCTCGATCAACATCACACATGAATCTCAAAGGAGGACTACCTTCTTAGAAATTCAATCAACATCACACATGAGTCTCAAGTACCACCTTCTTAGAAATGAGCATGAAGATGTGAAAGATGCACTACTAAAGTTTTGCAGCTTTCAAGTCAAAATAGAGTTGAACCTTTTCAAGTAGAACTTTGAGAGACAGACCACAATATGAGCCACATGGCACAATTTTAGAGACGACTGACCATATGGGTGTTTGGCCCATCCCTAGGTGGACCTACATACAAACAATCAGCCTGAGTAGTGATTTCAAACCTTTGGATCTTTGTACCCCAAATAATGCTTAAATTCCACGGTTAAAAATCAACCTATAGAAACTACTCCAATCCAACAGTTAGAAATCACTAATGAGGCTAATTTTTTTGTCTGTAGGTCCACCTAGGTTTGGACAAATATCCATATGTTCAGCGATCGCAAAGAATACGCCATATGGCACATACTGTGGTCCGTTGGGACAAATGTCCGGCAGTAAAGTCTATTCAACCTTTTTCCATAAAGGCACCCAACATAATTTCTTGGAGCCCTCCTTGTGAAAGAAAAGAAAATACCCTTTTTAAAATGGTGGCATTATTTGCACACACTATTTCCATACGTATACACACGCATCTAAATAACACATCTAAACTACGCACACCAGAAGTTGCACAATAACAAAAAAATGTTCATTTTAAAATCAAAGTTGTTTTTATTCTATGATAAGAGAACGTTCAATTTTGCATTTAGAAAGGGTAGATTTGTCTTTTAGATTAATAGGATTCATTTATCAAGAGTGGTGCCTTAGTCAAAATATTAGGAACCTATAATTCTTGTATGAGCTTGAACCCCATACTTGACATATTTCTCCTAAAACAAAATTAGAAAAAGAAAGATACTTGATTACACACAAAAAATGACACTTATGTCATTCCCGGTAGTACTTAGTATAATAAGACACTTTAAAATCGGCCCATGGATTTGGAAGCAACATAACAGAATAAAAATTTGATGTCCACCCAAAAATCAATGCCACTTGACAAATTCTTTCGGGTCCACTGACACCATGAACGTTGGGCCCACTCATTAGTGAGCCTCCAAACAAAAAATTAACTTGATTGGTAATTTCTAGCAGTTGGATTTGAACATTTTTCAATGGGCCGATGGTTGGTCTGTAGACCATGAATCGGACTGATTCTTGCATGTAAATCTACTGATGGTGACCGAAAATCCAAAGGGTCAGTGGGCCCGAAAGAGAGTTCCACGTGGCTTTTGGTGGTGGACTGTGGGTATCAAAGTATGACGTGTGGCCTTTACATCAAAGTTTCTCTATGTAGAAAAGGAAAAAGAACAACAAATGTAAACTACGGATTGAGTTGATTACAACAACAACAAAAAAAAAAACTCCGGAATGAGTTGTTTGCATGCTCTCTAGCACTCTATTTCTACGGCAAAGAAACCATAGCAGCAGAGGCCTCGAGACTGGTGGGTCAGCCGATTCCTATATCGGCAGATTGATTAGCTTGACATCAAAATCCGAATTTGCTACAAATGCATTCTTTACAACATCAACACTGAAGAATCTAGCATCGGGTTGATAGATGGTTCGTATTCTGTTCTTTCACGGGGGTTTCCCTTCTTCTTCGGTTATACACCATTTTTTGCAAGGTTTTGCTTTGTGGATATTTGATATTATGACTTTTCGGGTCTGGATTTTGGTTAATTTGAACTGGGTTTGTGTGGTTTGGTGACTATGAGATGGATTGAATTGGTTTTATGGCATTGGTTCATTTTATTGCGTTTTGTTTGTTTTGATAATTAGGTGTTTTTACCTGGCCCTCCATTTATTTGGATAAAAAAAATACCAAAAAAGAAGAAATAGAATTGAAAGGAGGGGATAGAGTGGAAGTAACTAAAATTGAAAACTAACCCGTTTGCTTTTCTTCTTTCTCTCTGTTCCGTTTTGTTCATCTTTCTGTTGGAGCTTTGTCCTTGCGGCGAAGCACCACAGTTGAGTGCTACCTCAGCAGTGTCGAACGGAAGAGGCGAGAACGGCAGGCAAAGGGAGAACGGCGGAGGCGTGCAGCTGAACGGCCATGACATCTAAGGGTTATAATCCTTTTAAAACTGTGGTAAGATTTTAGGGGAAGAGAATGGGGAGAGGAAGAGATGCATTGAGAGAGGGAGAGACGGGAGAGGAGAATCGGAAAGGGTGTTTTTGAAAAAATATTGCAAAAAACGATGGTCGTGGGATTGAAAAAAAAAAAAAAAGAATAAAAAAAAGAACAGTGTAAATTTATTTCAAATTAATTATGTAATATCCTTTTGAGTTTGTAACATTTAAACTTTCAGCGACGAAACCTTTTGATTTTGTAAACGCACTTAGTAAAGTATTGATGATGACCAATGTTGTTAAACCCAGCCCGGCCCGGCCGGTTGAACCGGTGACCTAGACATAAAACTGGGTTGGGTCAACCCTGACCCAGCAATTCAACAAGAAACCGTTCATTTAGTAGCAACCCACTTGACCCGGACGGTCGAACCGGTGACCCAGCTGACCCGGACGGGTTGAAACGGTTGACCCAGACTGGTTAAACCTCACCTTCCCCTCCCATGGTGTTGCTGCAACCTCTCGGAGCTACGGAAGAGCCTAGAGACCACAACTTCCCCTAACCTCTACCCTCAAGTCTCCGAGTTCCACGGAAACATGGTAAGAATTTCCCATGTCAGAGACTGGTTAGGCTCAAGTCCAAGACCTCTATAGCAGATCTGTTGATCTCCAAGAGACCTCTGGTTCCTCCCCCGCCTGCTTGAAGACGTTGGGGGTCCAAATGTAAAACAGTATGTAAACCTTGCACACCCACCTATGTAAGACTAGGAAATTGATCATCCCTAAAACAACCCACCTGAGGAGTCCAGCCAGAGAAGGCAACCTAGAGTCCCCCCATCAAGGATCCGAAACCCCCTACATAACAAGCCACAGGGAAGAAAACTCTCAACTTGTTCGGGCACTGTGGAAAGCACCACAGAACTCCAAATCTCGAAAGCTCCCATTAACGAACCAGGGTAAGAAGTTTTTATCCTCTAAACCCCATCTGCCTGTTGCCCTGTTCTAGTATACCCAAAACATGGGAAACTTGGCGTCAAGGGTTGAACCGGATGACCCAGCGGTTGAACCGGTAACCCAGTGAACCGGTACCTTGACCGGGTCGATGACTGGTCCGGGTATGAAAACATTGCTGATGACTAGACTCACATGGTGTCGAAGTTAATGTCTAATTAACATTTTCAAAAAAGCTAAATAGGAAACGGAGAGACAGAGCCAAAACGTGTGAGAGAGAAGGTTAAGTTGTTAACCTTTGCGAAGGGGTATTTTTGGAAAACACCTTGAAAAAAAGATGGAGAGTGCGCCACTTCAGCAATGCCGAGCTTTAGTATAGATATAGATAGATAATAGATAGATGGGCAAGGCCTCTCTCGTTCCTAGCTATATATCTCGGGTCGTGCTCAAGGAGCTGGTCCGGATCCAAATCCGACCCATTAACAACTCTAAAGGGAACCCTGAAAAATAATGGGACCGCCCCGCCCCATCTAGTACCATCCTCAATGCTCTAATGGAACACTAGATAATACTGTACCAGTTATATCGTTCGGTGATGAACAAGGATGAAATTGTGTTCACATGTTCCCTCTGTTCAAAATTACCTCACCTCACAACCGCCGTCTTCTTCAACTTCCACAAACCCTTCTAACATTCAAACGCTCATCTCATACCCAAACTACTAAAATCTCCTCCTCACAGCCACCATCACCACCACCACAAGAGGCCCTCGTAGCCGAACTCATCCTGAAAAACAACTCAGAAACCCTATCCCTAACCCTAGAAAAATGCACGGTCCATTGGTACCCCGATCTCGTCGATCGAGTCCTCAAACGCCTCTGGAACGACGGACCCAAAGCACTCCAATTCTTCAGATTCCTCGACCGCCACCCCACCTACAAACACTCCTCATCCTCCTTCGATCACGCCATCGACATCGCCGGTCGATTGCGAGACTACAAAACTCTCTGGACCCTCGTCTCCCGAATGCGTAACCGGCGTATCGGTCCCACCCCCAAAACCTTCGCAATTATCATCGAACGTTATGTCTCTGCCGGCAAAGCAGATCGAGCGGTTAAGGTTTTTCTATCGATGCACGAACACGGTTGCCCTCAGGACTTACACTCATTCAATACCTTCCTCGATGTGCTCTGTAAGTCCAAGCGTGTCGAAATGGCCTACTCTTTTTTTAGGGTTTTTAAGCGGAGATTTAAAGCAGATACTGTTAGTTACAATATAATTGCCTATGGTTGGTGTTTGATTAAGAGAACTCCGAAAGCATTAGAGATTCTGAAGGAAATGGTGGAGAGGGGATTGGATCCGACGCTCTTGACTTATAACATATTGCTCAAAGGGTTCTTTAGAGCCGGGCAGATTAAAGAAGCTTGGGAATTTTTCCTGCAAATGAAGAAGAGAGGGTGTGAGCTTGATGTGATTACTTACACTACCGTCGTTCATGGATTTGGAGTGGCGGGTGAGGTCGATAAAGCTCGAAAGGTCTTCAATGGGATGGTTAGGGAGGGGTGCCTTCCTTCGGTGGCCACTTACAATGCTTTAATTCAGGTCTTGTGTAAGAAGGATAGTGTGGAGAATGCTCTTGTGGTTTTTGAGGAGATGGGGCGAAAGGGGTATGTACCGAATTCGACCACTTATAATGTGATCATCAGAGGTCTATGTCATGTTGGCGCAATGGATAGGGCGATGGAATTTATGGGGAGAATGAAGGATGATGAATGTGAGCCGAATGTGCAGACTTATAATGTCGTGATTCGGTATTTCTGTGATGCTGGAGAGATTGAAAAGGGTTTGGAGGTTTTTTGGAAGATGAACAGTGGAGATTGTTTGCCTAATTTGGATACTTACAATGTTTTGATTAGTGCGATGTTTGTGAGGAAGAAGGCAGATGATTTGTTGGTGGCAGGGAGGTTGTTGATAGAGATGGTGGATAGAGGATTTGTACCTCGGAGGTTCACTTTTAATCAGGTCTTGAATGGGCTTTTGCTGACTGGGAATCAGGGTTTTGCGAAAGAAATTTTGAGAGCACAGAACATGTGTAGTCGGCTTCCTCGAAAGTTTAAATTGTGACCCCAAAGGATCAGTTAGGAACCAGAATCACGAGTTCTTGACATGTATTGTTTTGTGTAATTAACTTCACTGTTTGAACTGTAATTTAATTTAATTTTATTACATAAACGAGTCGATAATAATAAATTTGAGAATAGGTTCAGGATTTCTCTTTTTGCGTGATTATTTTGAAATGCTAAAAGTGTATTGGCTTGCTGTTTATCGTTAATTCTCACATATCTTTCATTCATGTTCACTATATCAAATGCTTGCTTTCTTTTATCATGTTAGCTGGTCTAGTCTAACAGTTGCAGGCATAAAATCATGGAAGAGCTTAACACTCGACAAAGTTATAACTGGTAAGAATCTTGTTGGGATTGGATTTGAAATCTGGTATATGTGGGATATTTTAGTCCTTACTGGCGCGGTTTGGCCCCCTAGTTGAACCATGAGTTTGGCTTGGCTGTCCCACAAGAATACAAGTCTTTTTTTGCAGGTGGTGAGTTCTATTTATCATGTATGTCGATGTAGGCCACACGTTGCAGTAGCATTAGAAAATCACGTAAGCTCTGTGAATGCTTCACAAGGGGCTGGTAGGGGTGTTAACCTTAAGCCTTCAACACAACACTCACATTAGCTGGTTCTTATGGGGCTTTTTTTATTAGAACCATTACATTTAGATACATTCACAACCTGAAATAAGCCGAGGCAGTTTCACTTACAAAGGGGCTATCAAGAATCCAGTCTTGTGGGACTACAAATATCCAACACAGAGGCCTTAGAATCAATAATCCAAGAAGATTTTGAGTGTAAAATACCTGCACCTGTACAGCATGACTAGAAGTTTTTGTGTAGTCGATTCTTTTGATCTTGTGAAGATTTTGCCTGATGTTGCTAAGTTTGTCCACATTTACAATCCTGAACCAACATAGTAGCAACTTGTGGGACGTCTGGAGGTTGATCATAGACAACCCAAAATTTGCTTTCATCTGTATTATTTTGTTTTGTAATGGACATCATGCTTGTTTAGTAGAAGTTCAACTGAATCAGTTGCGACAAAACCATTCAAAACTCTACTTGCAACTCCATAATAGTGCGAGCTGGAGATTCAATTGAGGTTACGAAATTGACCTCTGCAAGGCTATGAGGCAGATCTGAAATAGATTGATATGAGATTCAAAATCGATTGTTGCAACGCTATAGGCATGAGAATTTGAACTTTTTGTAGTGTACTGAATTATTATAAATTCTCTAGAAATCAAATGACATTAGATCTTGTTGTGTGTGAGATGAAAAATGGATGTGCTAGTTATTGCCACATATTTGTAAAAGATGGATATGAGTATAGCCGAAAAACAACTCTCACAGAAACCATCCTGAATCTTTTTCAACAAATCCAAAAGAGAAGTGAAGAGGAGAATAGTGGAAGCCTTGGCTGTTTTACTTAGAACTTGTTAAAAAAAGAAAAGGCAGGCTGAGAACTTCGCTTAACTTTTTGTCAGCTTTCATTAGATGGCATGCTTGGGAGTAATGGATTTTCATTTTTGTTCATAGCTGAAGAAAAGCCATCAATAACACAATTCACAATGAATGCCAGTGCATGGCATTACATAATTGGCAGCAAACACATTAGACACTTGATTAGGCGAAAACAAACTTTCACATTTTCTAGCCGACTTCAGCCTGTAACTGTCCGATATGCAAACTGGCTGCTGCTCTGATTCACAGTTAACTGGTGGTGCATATGTTTGTTTGACATGAGTAAATCCTGAATCTGCTCTGTTGCTGTTAGGAAGCCTGCTGGAGGGCATAGGTATCTTCCATGATCACCTGAAGTTGGTATTGAAGCCTGAGTACTGTTTTAGGCAAAGGAAGACGACTGTGCCAGGGGTTTGTGTTGTATGATTAGTGGCTGCTGATGAAGTACAGAACCTACCAACCAATCATCATGCGGTTGGAAATTTGTGCTGCTTCCTACGTACTGCCTATTAGACCACGGATAATTTGCTGGAAGGTTTAAGAATGTAAAAAAACTAAAGAAGATAAGCTGCCTACCTGCACTGGAATCTGTTATACCCCTCTTCTAGAGGAACTGCATATATTTGACTGCATAGTAAGGCCTAATTGAAGATCCAAACTTTTACAGCTTTGCTTGGGAACAGGCAAGGGGGAAGGCTTAATGACTACAGGTCTGTTCTCATGGGAATGGGACCCATGGGGTTGTATCAGGCTAAACTTACGAGTATCTTGTTGAACTGGGACATGAGGAGGTAGAGAGTACGAGTTCGAGGCAAGGGACCCTTTTAGGTACGCATTTTGATCATAGGGGTTGAAACTAATCTGAGACTCTTCATACAGCGTGAACTCAGGAACATAGGAGTAAGGTTCATAAACCCAAGGAGGGGAGCCATAGTAACCGACACCATGGGGACTCTGGAAAGGTTGAAGGTAACGATTGAGGCTTGTCTTCCTTGCCTGAAGCTGCAATCTTTTCTTCTTCAGCCTCTCCTTTTTATGGGCATTCTGATGACCCCCCAATGCCTGCGAGTTTGCAAACTCCTTGAAACAAAATTGGCACTCGTATTTCTTGTCTTCTACCTCGCTCACTGGACTTTTCTCTTTAACAGGTTTCTCCCTCCGAGACAAGACCGTGTTGGAGGAATTCACACTTTCATCTCCTTCTTCAGACCCTCTCAAACTCCTCCCATCCTTTGTATAGGGATCCACCTCGAAGCCAAACAATCGGAGCTTCTTCTCTTCAACGTGGATTCTAACGCTGAAGTCATCATCTACCTCCCATCTGGGAGAGAGGAGATCAGAGGCAGCACCACCTTGTTCTACCACATCCTTTTCCATGTCTCTCAATGGTAAGTTTAGGATATCTTGTAGAACTGATGCACAAATTAGTTGTTTGGCTTCTCTTCCTTTTATAGCAACTCATTCGGGATCCAACAATGCATTGCACCCCCGAAACAGGATTAGATTGATAATCATGAACAGCATAGACATATACCGAAGGAGTCAATAAAAGGAGAAAAAAAGTCAGATGCAAAGAGCCGTCATGCTGTATTGGGTTAAAACTTTTCCATATTATAGTAGATACGCTTCAAACTTTCCCCATCAAAGAGGATTCAGTGTGTTTGTTTATTAAGGGAAAAATCCATGGTCTATAAGAAATTTGATAATCTACATGTTTACATGCAACTATAGTACCAATTGGGCATTTAAAACACATATTCCATGCTTTAAAGAGGAGAGAATGATGTTAGATTTACAGTAATCTGAAACAAAGTCAAAAGAGGTGGGGATGCAATCACCTAGAAGGAAGGCTCTCAACTTTGCAACAAATCTTTCACTGTACTTAATTGAATATTAAAGATTATTTTGCTTGACCAACTAAGGAGCCAGTAGCTTTATGTATTGTCCTCTTACCTTAGCTTCTTATATAATATACAAAAATTATATGAAATATCATACTTGTGGGTACCCAGTCCCATCCACAATAGAGCACTATAATATTGAGTATGTGGTTTTGTGGTTATCTGGCACACAAAGGAAGTTTCTTTATAACCTTCCCTAAACAAACCCTAAAAACTATCAATTTTGACCATGTTTTGGGATGCTCTTAGAATTATTAAGAGGGGTTATTGCTTGACAAAGGAATATTAGAAGTGGGTAATGATGTAAGCATATATACTAATAAGGGTCTTAAATGAGATCTGGGCATATCTTCTTAGAGGAAGCAAACCCTATATTTTATACCCAAAAGCATAGGTTTAAAGCTGAATGAAGTCATCAGTTTCTATTATATTGAATAAATAAGCAAATTATTTTTTGCTAGGCAATAAGCAAGCATTTGTGTTGGACAGTTGTTCTGATTGGACCCCACTTTTTTGTAGCTTTAGGACATTTTAGAAACTATTGGATTGTGTTGTTATTCCATTGTCTCACACTAGATCTTCAAATGGTGGACTTCCATCCCACCAATAGCTCTATCTCACTCCTATCAACTCCCACTCTTGTTTGTTTGTCTTTTTTTTTTTTCCTTATAATCTATTATTCTACTTGCTTTCTTTGCTTCGGGGGAAGAATTCCAACTAGGTATGCTAAGTCATCAAGCATTCACCATCTAACTAACATGTGGAACTAATGAGGCCATCCAGGAGCTAATTGGATTATGGTGGATGGGTGGGTGGGTTGGTTTATTGATTGATTTCATCTCTTCTTATTTCATTCCATTTTCATTTCATTTCATTTATCCCTGCGATGATAGTATCAAAAGGTGGTCCCTACCAATGAGTCACCCTCAAATCCCATTCCAATCCACTCTCTTTTTCTTGCAGTCTGGACAGTTCCCAAAGGAAACTAAGAATGCCAATATTGACTTAATATGCAATGAGATTGAAACCCCATTATTTATTTATTTCCTTCAAATCAGTGCTGCAACAATTATTTGATAGAAGGCAGACTTGGTCATGGGAGTGTCTTCTTTTTTGGTAACCCCATTCTTGGTGCACCTCAGCCAGAGTTTCCCATGGGCAACAAGAGATAACTCAGATACCCAACCAATGGCTCCTTTGCGATTCAAAATCTCTGTATAAATATTTGAAGCTTGCACAATTCCACCAATATTTGAGTGAAAACAGCTCTGAAAATATATTTGTATACAAGAAATTTCCTAGGAAATTCTGATAGAGTTGAATATCAGGAAGTGGAATCATGATTGTCACTAGAAAAAAAAAGTTGGGAGTAAACAGTTCGACATGAACGCGATTGGGTGGTACAAGATTTGACCAAGTGAAATTCAGGGTAGAAAGCCACACTGTCTGAGTCATGTAAAATCAATATGAGCATGGATAAGAACATGGCTATTAAATTATGATAAACTTTATCGGAAATGGAAATTTAAAAAAAATTATCAGGAGGTGTGAAAGCATCCAAACAGTAACCCAGCAACTTTACAATTAGGTACAACAGAAGGAATCCTAGGCAAAGTCATTATCAGAAAGATGATACGTTTCGATAGCCCATGAATTGGCATATTTAATAGCTCACGGGTTCAAACACTGCTGCCATAACAATGCATGGTTTGGTTGCTCACATTCAGCACAGTTTCAAAACAGGGGACTGCAGAATCCAAGGTAATGGAAGCCATCAGATTCTTCTAGTAATCCGGTTCTCCCATCGGAACCCATCAGGTATCGGGTACACGTGTGCTGTATAAAAAAAAATATGAAAAAAATTAATGAATAAACTCGACATCTTTAACATATTATATACAGAAGTTCTGGGTCCTATTGGTTTTGGTTCCGGTTTGGTCTGGGCACAACCCATTATATACTTCGGTTCTGAGTCTTTCGGATTCAGTCCTGAAACTGGATTCTTATCGGTTAATCGGATACCCACTGACACCCTTGTAGTGCGCAAGTACAATTGATTTAAAACCCTTTTGGACTTCACACTTCTTTGGATAATCAATGTGATATGGAGAACAAGTAATACACAGTAGATTGGACTGTTGCGATCAAATCAAAACGATTGATTTTGACTTAAGACTTAAGAGATCTAATTGGTGAGATCCATCCAAGGTTGGTTCTTACATCCATGGTTCAAAATCTCGTTCCGTCTTGTTCTGTCAATGTATCGAGACAATAAATAGGAGAATTTATCATCTCGTGCCAAAATACTAATTTAAGTACTAAAACTGATTTAAAAGCTTATTTCCATGCTGTATGTCTTTTATAACACATATAATGTTAAAAACAAATATAATTTAAAATTTAAATATTAAAAAATAATTTAATCTTATCGAGACATACTGTATTTTTCATTATCTCGTTCCATTTCGTTTTGTCTCGGTTGAGACATCTCATTCCGTGAGTTTACCAAGACAATGAAACAAAATGATATTTTGAATTTTGTCTACACCTTCAAAAAAGTGTCCCTGTAAACATCCCATCTAACAAAACAAGGGAGCGCATATTCACACACCCAGTTTCCTACCGGGGCAAACTCTTGGACGGGGCACACCCCAAAAGAATTTTGCACAATTGTGTCCGTCGGATGACAGTTGTCTTGTATGGGATTGTGGGCTCAGATTATAGTGTAGATTCACCGGTGACGGTTACTGACCACCCACAATATGAGCCACGTGACACTTTTTACCGTATGGATGTACAGCCAATCCCTAGGTGGACCTACGAATCAAAAATCAACCTGATTAATGATTTCTAGGAGTTGGATTGGAGCCATTTTCATGGGTTAAATTTTAACCATGGGAATTTGAGCATTATCGACCATTGTTGGGGTACATGATCGAAAGGTTTGAAATCACTAATCTGGCTGATTTTGGGTTTTTAGGTCCACCTAGGGATTGGCCAAACATCCATACGGTTAGTGTCCCCTAATAATGTGTGCCAAATGGCTCATTTTGTGGGTAGTCAGTGATCTTCGCCGGTCAGCCAAGTTTTACTTATTTTAGAGAGATCTCTTGGGGTGTGCCCCGACCAGTCCTCCACACCAACAGGAAATGGGGTGGTACAAAGGTACCATGAGATTCTAGGATTCCTCTTTCATTTCGCATGCACACGTGAAACAGCCTCCAAGAATAGCAAATTTCTAATTCCGTGCTTAGATCTATGACGTGAATTCAGATTCAAATTTAGAAGACAACAATGAATTAAGAAAAACAATCTCAGAATGAGTTTAATTGAGACAGATTTTGAGAAGAAAATTTTGAAAAAACTAAGAAGACAAAATGAATACAGAAAGAAATTTTAAAAGTAACCAAGTAGTCAAAAAAGGAAAAAAAATATTGAAATAGTTTGAGCAGGTACGAAATAGTTTGTGTAATAATTTCTTCACCGCATGTTACGGCGAAATAGGTTTCATATTGCAGATCACAAACATTTGGGATAAAGCATTGATGATGGTTACGATGATGATTTTTCCATCCAGCTGCAGGAACCATTTTCTCGTACGGATAAGCCGAGGGCACATAGCACTTCCCCACCCCGGCTTCACTCTCGTCAGACGATGATGACGACGACATTATGTCTTGAGTAGATGGTTGAAATCATTCAATTTGATCAAACTTTATGGAATTGAATGGTCCAGATTGTTCGATTAGCATGTGCACCAATTGGGTTACAAAGACATGTAGACACAAAGTTGTAGTTCATAATTTAAATATTAAGTTAATGGAAGGGACCCATATACGAGAGAAAAAATTAGCTGGCCCCGGGGGACTTCAAACTTTGATGTCCCCCTCCCAAAATGTCTGACAAGTACCCCTTGTTAACCACTAACCAGGGACTTAACTCGGGTTAAGTTAAGGGATTGAAGTACGTGTCCGACATTTTGGGTGGGGTGACTTCAAAGTTCGATGTCCCCCGGGCCATCGAATGTTCTCTCCATATACGAGATCCTTACACCACAAATCAGCCCAATCAATTCAATTGCATGCTTCTGTATCGCACGGCCAAAAACAATTCGCTGCGGATTGGGATCCACCACCCAAGAAGTCTCTATATCACCCAAACTATAAGCCTTAACCCTGAAAACCATCCTGAACAGAGCTGAATTACTGCTTACAAACAGTATCGATGAGTTAGAGCATTCTGTTTGACCTAATTCTGAAGTATATTAAAAATTTGAAACAACGGGTGGAAGAATCAAGAATCAAAATAATAAAAAATAATGTGGTATTATATACAATTTCACGGGTTCATCGGTGATTGACACCTGAGATTGGATGGGACAGGTTGCCAACCATCTCTCTAGAACCACCATAGCCTTCAAAGCAAATGACTACTGCTGCATCTGATCTCCACTCCTATTTTTAAAAACAAGAATAAGAAGGATAAGACTTCTTGTTCTAAATGAAATGAACAAGGCAAGCACTAGTGATCATAAATCTAAAATGAGAATTGTCATGGCTAGAGAACAGTTTCATTTTCAGTCAGGTGTAAATGATCTGCAGGAAGGTTAAAAAGCAAAAGGAACCAAAGAATTCCAATGGGGTTATAGCTGCTTTGCTAACCTTGATGTTGAATCTCAGCAGCCTTATTTTGTAACATGTAAAGCTTGGGAGTGTTAAAGTTGATTCCTTTCGACTCCTTTCGCAGTGAGCCAACTTATTTTATAAATATCAAGACCCAACGAGATCCTTGTGGCGAGCATTGGAAATGATCAAATATGAAAAGGGAGGCACAAGCTATTCCAGTAGGAATAACCACCTGTTAACAAGAAGCCAAATATCATCCCAAGTGTACTGAATAGACCTTCAGTCAAATGCTGATACCTAAATTTGTCGCGCAAAATACTTTACATACCCATCTAAATATGTATCCTTGGTCATCATTCCATGTATATGGGATATTCATGCCAAATATTCCATATACGTGTCTTGGTTTGGACACGTACAACCAGGACTAGCAACAGCATCAGTCAGGAGGAGTTCTTTCGCACAAGTTGAAGGCCATAAAATGAAGCAGGGAACACCGAATATGACATAGAGTGAGGTAGTAAGAAATCATTTAATGAAATATGCCCTGACAGAAGATATAGCTCTTAATAGAGTTGGATGGCAAAAAAGGATTCATGTAGCTGACCCCAGATAGTTGGGACAAGGTATGTGATGATGATAATGATTTAGATGAGTAGAAATAGATAGTGTCCTTGCTAAATAGTGTATCTACGACTTCAAATTCCAGTAAGATAAGCTGAAACACTGAAAATAAGCATCCCATGGTTTTCTTAGCATGTCATTAAGAAATATGTAACCAACACCATCCTATGCAAATGTGATTTAAAGTGGGCAAGAGAAAACATAATTTTACTATATAAGAGTAAAACATATGTATGAAACTACATATAAAAAAAATCCTTATAAAAGGAAGTACATTAAAAAATTGACTTGACCTACACTATTGTTAGATAGCACAAGTAACCATGCCTTTTGAACCCGAGCAGTCAATCTTGTCATTGCACTCTTCAGTTTACGAAACCCGATCCAAGTTACGACTACTAATCTGTATGTTATGCTAATTGTTTAACAAATAAACTTTAAAAGAGCAGAACAAAAATGCTCAACTAGATACGTGAACAGCTGAAGACAAGGATAAGAGAAGAGCAAAAGAAACAAGCTAAAAAACCATGACTTAAATTTCAATATTACATGTCACATGTAAGAATAGCAGGCACGTTAATCTTTGGGGTAATTCTGCTCAAACTAACAGTTTCAAAACATGATCAATATGTCATCATGTTCCAACAAACAAGAGTTAATACCAGTTTATAAGTGCGGGAAATAATCATAAACCTAAGCCTGAAATCTAATTTTTGGATTTGAGAATATAGAAGGTCGTGGGAGCTTATAGCAACGAATGGTTCTAGAGCCAGTATTGAAGGTAAGTTCTGTCCCCAAGGTGAAGCCTCTTCTAACAAATCTTTATTTTCCTCTTCTTTCTATTAGCCATTCAGACGATGCTACAGACTACAGGTAAAGATATTACAAAGGGATTGCCAAATGAGGAGTTGGTTGGAGCAAGAATCACTATGCTCGCTTTTTATTCTTGTTTCTCAGTCGAGTAGAATACTAGAATTTGTACAACCACCACAATGATTGTTACTATTATCATTTAATAACATATTAATCATGTTGGTTGGACCAAGAATCACACTACGTTTCCTTCTTATTCTTGTATCTCCGTTGAGTAAAATACAAGAATTTGTACAACGAACACAATGTTTCTTACAATTATCATTTTAAAAACATATAACATCATGTGTATCTTCCATAATATATGTCGCATTGCTGACTGTTGTATTGTTCTTTACTTAGATGATCACTACTACTAATCTATGTTAATCATTGTCATGCATTTACCTTTTTTGCAAATATTATGCACATTAATATAATTCTGTGGAAAGATATTGACTTGTACAATATGAATGCATTGGATCTCTTTTAGGGATGGCATGCGTGTACTCATTCTCAATTTTCACACCGTGTCCATTTCCCTCTTCTGGCAAACCTTGATTTATCCCCCATCAGTTCATCTAGCAAGCCTTTCCTTCTTCCAAAGCAATATTCTTGCTGCTTGGGATCTCTGACCACTCCCCCATACTCATAAATTTCAGTGATATCCCCGAAAAAGGTCTGAAACCATCAGTTTTATAATAAGCAAGTATCCCACCTAGATTTCCTATAGCAAGTTCATGGAGCTCAGAACATCCATCCTAAAGTAACCAATGTTTGCCAATTTTTTTAGTAGTGTGAGTACAAAGAGCTTCTTAGGCTGCTGTCCAGCTATCTATAAATACCCCATGTACTCATCTATTTTACACGAGTTGGATAAAGTGATAAGTTTTCTTCTTGGCTGCTATAAGGTTGGAAGCCTTGCTTTGGTGGTGCGATTGCATCCTTTAGAAGCTCTAGATTTGGGGCTCATTCCAGCACCAGGGTCTCCATATAAATGGTGAGACTCTGCTTCATATGCTTCTCTTTTCTCTCTCTCTTTTTTACTTTTATTTTCCACGCTTCTATCCAGCATAAATTTTTGGTATCAAAGCTGTTGTCCAGTATCATCTACCGTCAGTAAGGTAAGTGACATGTTATCGGACGTTAGAACTAAAGGCGAAGAAGTCCAAAGAGAGTTGAATTCAAGACCATCCAACAATGTTTTTGCCACATTGCAAAAGGCAGAAGTTTCAGGTCAAACAGCTACACTTGGGGGACACAAATAATAGATTCTTCAACAGCTCCATGCAGGCAACAAGGAACCACAACCGTATTATTTCCATCTCAGATAGCAGGGCAAGCTTCTCAACAACCAAGATGCCATCAAATCTAAAGCAGTAAAATAATTTCAAAGCATTCTATGCTCCAACCTTGACAATTCCGAAGATATGTGAAATATTTAAACCCAGACCTAATTAAAAAGCTAGATAATTCTCGACAACAAATCCTATGTAGTGAGAAAACCGACTGATGACTTTTGGCATCTATGGGCCTTAACCAGTACAGCAGCAAGCCTAGAAAACAGCCTGGCCAGCCCAAAGACTCGAATTATGGGTCTTGAACCTAAGTCCAGAGATTGTTTGGTCATGTACAACGAAGACCAATGACAGCACCAGTGAGGAGGAATGTGCAAGTCGAAGGGCCTAAAGGACGAGGGGAAAGCCAAGCTTACTTCAGCAGGGTTCTATTTTCTGGAAAAAGGATTGTTTGGGCCACTTCAGGAACTTCTCTCATGTTGCCGACGAATCTATCTTGTAGTTGAGATCACTATGTTGTGCAGTCATATCACTCTTGCTCTCGTCGATTGTAAGTTAGAGCTCGGGCCACGCCCAGAATGAGTCACCCATTGATAACGGAAATTGTCCCCAACGTCTGGACTCATGGAGTCAGCATAGAGCTTCCAAGTTGTTGAGGTGGGATGCCCATTCCTAGTGTTGACTGTGGGTACAACAATGAACTTTCCTAGTTTCCCTTAATCGACATAATTTTGAATCTTGCGCATAACGAATTGACACCCATTAGTATCATGTCCTCTACAGCGATGGATGGCACATAACTTATTCAAATTCATTCCACTTTCAGGAGGTTTCACCAATCTCGGTCATTGGAAGAAGGGTTCAACCTATATTCTTGCTAACACCCGATCGAGAAGCATTTTAATGGGGCAAGACGTTGAGGTGGTCTCTCGAATGGGAGAGCATTGACATTTGGTCGATTACCTTCCCAACCTTGTTTTCTTGTCGACTGATTTCAATAGACACTTTCCCTTGGCTTACTATCATAAGCGATGGTTGTTTGCACGTTTACTCTACATCAGTGAGGTGATTTGTTTATCTTCTTCCAACTTACCATACTTGTCAGTTCGGTTGTTTAACTCAACCAAATCGTTCGGAGGATTCTTTACGAGAGATTCATATAACTTTGAGTTATGCAGTAAAGTAGCTTTAAAAGCTATCATGACAATCACCTCGTCAACTACCGAGACGAATCAAGATATATAGAAAAAATCCTCACTTTACCTTGAGTTTTGGAACTCTATTTATAGAGCTGATAGTCGGTGAAACTGTTGATAAGTTTCTTGATCCGAGGATGAGGTTGAAAGATATATATCAGGTGTGAAGTCCCTTTGGTCTTTTGTTTGTTAGAAATGTAGTAGGTGGTTACCGCCTATTGTAGGTATTTTGAAATATGCATGTGAAAAAGAAAGGTGACAAGTAGGTTGCTATTGACTAGGAAGAATATAGGTGTTTCTGGGCCGATTGGTTGGCTCAGCTTGAGCCAAAGGTTCAACTCACCCTAAGTCGAGGGTGGAGCCGAGGGTGTTTATCATGAAGGGTCTCGGCTCAATTGTTCTATGTGTCACCTTGGACTATGTCTTCGGATGCCTCGGCAGTCCGAGGTGTTGTCTCAGACTTGGGCTGGACTTGGGCTGTTTGAAGCAGAGATCTTCCCCATCAATGTTCGAGGACACGTGTATGATCTAGATGGAGTACATATTTTTGGCATTCACAATATTCCAAAACTATATTTGTTTGGAACCTCTATTAGCGTAATTAGAGACATTTAGTGACTCAACCCTGACTAAATGTTTTGCATGCTTGAAGCATCCATAACCATAGAAAACCATATTACTACAAAAACTAACTACAACAACATAATTATCATAGTTCAATTGCATAAAAAATAATAACAAACATGCAATTATCCAATTATTCCTTAATCCGGTCTTAGGGTTAATGTCGAGCTCCCCAAAATGTATTATAAGTGCAGAAAATCCGACCACTCTAGCAGGACAATGGATGCAACATCAAGTCACACCTTTGGGTGAAAACTCAACATGCAGATCGCTTCCTAGGTGATGAACACAAATACAGAACTGATGAATCATAATCAAGCAGATCTAGGCATTACCTCACCTTTAGGCAGAGGTCTACCCTTCTACCACAAGAAACATATTGCACCACTCAGATGACACCAAAACAGTGGCCTCCTTTGGGCCGACCAGTTATCTAGAACAACTAAGTAACAACTTGTGACCCCAATAAGAAATTGATAATTTCCCAAAAATGGAGCAGTTGTCATATTCATAATCACGCTCACTTTGGGCAGACTAACATGCCTACTTCAACTACAACTGCCCGAACGGCCACTTAACTTTACTAATCCATCTTCAACCCCATAAGCTAGACCTGAGGATTTTACCATCCCATTCATCATGTTTAGGTCCTTCGAGTAATTCAACCTCAAGCCTTTAATTATTTCTTGCACCAAATTCAATTTGTAAAATTTTCTCTGGACTCATTTAGGATTTGAACCAAATTGCAAAAGACAACGCCGCTAGGGGCATTTTTTCTGTAATTCGAAAACCCTTATTCCATGTGTGATGGGTTCAATCAGCCCACATGGTCAAACCATGCCCATCCACTCTAACTGTACCCAATGGGTTTTGAACTATGAATGTGAGTGCATTGGTTTGGCTTGCATGGCCATCCCATACACATACCCATACACAAAAAGGAGTAGTTTGGTCCAAGCATGGGCTGAACCCCAACCGAATCACATACGTGATGGGTTGGTGGGTTCGACCAATGCATGACCGAAACGCAGCCCATAACAATAGACTCCAACCATATCCATATGAAGTGTTGAGCCTACACTTGGCCAATCCCTGTGAAAGCAAAAATGTTGGGCTATATCGGTCTTGAAAATCCATACGGTGCAATACATAACAATAGAAAAAATAGATAACTATTCTGAAAAAAGAGCATGATCATAATAAAATTATTGAAGCATTCAACAAAGTAATCAAATCAGGCACAATGGCGGTAAGACATTCTTATTAAACCTAATCCTTAAGTAAAAATTAATAGAAAAAGAATTCATGCTTCAATAAGTATGAGAATATATTTTCCTGCCCTAAGAATGTTGATAGATCCAAACCGAAACCCAAAATATGACTTAGAGCAAGGGTATGAGCCAAAGCTCTGATACTACATGTAAAATATCCTCAAGTACGATCAAATCATAAGTAAATTGCATTCAAGCAAATAGGACCGATACCCATTGACCTAAGCGCAAGAAATAATGATTGAACTTCAACATACATAACGTTGATGGCTTTCTGATTGAATGGAGGTTTGATAATGATCCGATGAACATGCCCTTCAAGCTTTGGAATGTGCAAGAGCTGAGACTCTTCACCTCTTTTTTCTAGTTAATCGATGGGGTTTGTATAATAGAGCAAGAGTGTGGGACGTCCCCTTCTTTAAGTGCCTTATATAATTTTTGTTGGAAAGAGCGAAGTGTATATTCGGAATAATTAAATTAATAACAGAAATCAATAACCGAAAAAAAGAATTCTAGAAACTAATGATAGGCAGTAGTTTAAAACCAATAGTAGTAGTCTGCAAGCAGAAATATATTCTTCTATAAGATCAAAAATAAACTTAAGGTGATTGACGCTTACTGCAAGTTGAAACCTTGATGCTATCAAATATGTTAGAAGTTCTTATCCCAGGATACAACTACCCTTCTTCATAGATTCTAGCACAGAGCAGTGAAGAATTGAACCCTTTGTGGACGAATCCAGAAAATAAGAACTTTTGAAAACAGAGGAAAGGTTTCTGTAAAACAGAGGTTACTATTTTTCGTATATCTCACATACCCCTCAAACTTCTCTTTATATAGAGGTAGAGAGAGGGCCGTTTAGTCCTAATAACTCTCATTAAGGGATAAAGGGTAACAATGCTAAATATATTAATAGGATGAACGATAATAAAATATATTAAAAAGAGTTTCTATTAAAGAGAAGAAAATCAAAGGTTTTTAGCCCAAAAAGATAGGCTGGGATTACAAGAGTCCCCACAGTCCACGACCCGACCTAGTTCAGCACGTGTGTGGCTAATGTGATGCATGGTTGTGCCTAGAGCTGCAACTTTGGCGGGCTCAACATGAGCCCAACGGGATCAACCCGACTTTGGGTCGAACTTGGGTTGAATTGTATCGGGCTCGAGCTCAATTTTCAAAACCTGACAAACTCTGGTTGAACCCTCAGCCAACCCGGCCCAACTATATAACTTAAGCCCCCCCCCGGGTGACCCCTCTCCTCTTTCTCCCTCTCATTCTCCCGTCTCTCACATCGTTGTCTTTTGAAGGATCATCTGAACCATAATCCCAGAAAGTTTTCTATCCTTTTTTTTCAGTCACTCATGGAAACAATAATTCAGAATCTAGAACCTTAAAAAGAAGCTTCGAAGCTCCCTTTTTACTGTTATTACAAATTCTTAAACCCTAAACCTAGAAAATAAAAGAAAAAATAAAATTTTCAAGAAAAATATAGAAACCTTATGAAGCTCATAACTTCCTGAAACCTCAAACCCAAAACAACCCGACCAACCAGATCGGGTTGGGCTCGGGCTGAGCATGTTCAGTCTGACCTCAAGTTGGGCCGGGTTAGGGTTAGATGATTTGAAGGTCAGGTTGGGCTAGGGTTGACCCTCAACCCGCTTGAGTTGCAGCCTTAGTTGTGCCCAGTGGGCACAAAATTGGCTCTAAAAGGTGGCTCCACCTTTTAGAGCCAACTCTCATCCTTATATACTCAAGAATCTCCACACTCCCTAGCAATGTCGGATTAAAAGTTTTCTCAAAACTTTTGACTTCAAAGTGTAGAAGCACTTTTGATTTCCCTCCAAAATTTTCATTTCAAAATCATTTTTAAAAGTTAGTTGAATAAAAGCAATGTAGGTAAAGGCCCTAGGTTCAACACTCCCTAGGACACTTTTTGCTTTAATAATTTTATTCAGCCATTTATCTAACAACTTTCTCCTCCCGGGGTCTAACACGACCATAGGGTTGGGACTTGGGAGAGGAGCTGCACTTTTCTTGTTATATGTGGCCGTGCCAAAACCATGCAACCAGACACACCAGCTTTCCTTAATCATCAATATCACTTAGTTTCCTTTTCTCTATCGAATTCTTTTCGATACAGACCAAATGAGGAGTTTTTCAAAAGGACGGGTCGATCAATAAGTTCTTGTTACCAGAAGCTTTTCTCACAGCAAACCCAACGCCATTAATGGGATTCTCGATAGATTTCAACTAAGCAGCATGAACCTAAACCGAAGCAAAATTAGATTAAGGCTCTGTATGGTTGCCATGAATAAGTTTTGTAAAAATGATTTTTGCATATAAATTTCATAACACTTTTTTCTGTATCAACACGTACAAATCCTTTTTCTGTAAAAAAAAAATGATCACCATACAGAGCCTAAATAAACAAATGTAACCATGAAAATGTAGACTCAACAACATTCAAAACTCCCCAATTTGTTCTAAATTAAGGATACCCAGTAAGCCAAATTCAAGGACGACGTGAAAGAACTGAAATTACTTACATTTCTGAAGTCGGGAAAGCGAGTTTGAGATAAGAGAAAGCCCTTGAGGAACTCGCATCGGTGGTGTTCTGCGACAGTATAATGCACAGCAGACCGTCCAACACAATCTCATCTTGATGATTGCAAGACCCATCATCGTCGTCATCATCATCTAATGGTTCTGATTTCACCGGATTGCGATCCAAACCGCTCGATTGAACCGGTGGAGAAGAATCCGGTCAGGGTTTACGGAACGTGGGTAATTCTTCAGGTAAGGGCATATTCGCACACCCCATTTCCTGTCTGGGGGACTCCTGGTCGACGCACACCCGGAAAAAGAGAGAACTCTCTAAAACGACTAAAACTCGGCTCGGCTGACCGACGATAATATTAGCCACGTGGCACAATTTTTGAGGATACTGACTGTATGGATATTTGGTCAGTCCCTTAAGTGGACCTACAAACCAAATATCAGTCTAATTAATGGTTTCAAACCTTTCGATCTTGTACTCCAAATAATGGTCGATAATGTTCAAATTCTAACCGTTAAAATCGACCCATGAAAATGGTTCCAATCCAACGCTTTCGAGTCACTAATCAGGTTTATTTTTGGTTTGTATCTCCTCCATCCTCCACCTAAGGATTGACCAAACATCCATACGGTCAGTGTCCTCTAACATTGTGACACATGGATAAAATAGCATTATTGATGATTTCTAGGCGTTGATCTGAGTGCCCCAAATGTTTCTCGAATCTCACTGCTAGAAAACTCAAGTCGAATCACCAATCGAGTTGGTTTTGGTCTGTGGGTCCACCTAGAGATGGCCAAACATTCTTACGGTCAGTGGTCTTAGAGATTGTGCCACATGGCTCATATGATGTTGTCGAGCATTTTTTGTTAAAGCCGAACGAGCTTGACGCAAAACAAAAGGGATGTTTAGCCCACTCAAACTTTTGAATATACACAAAAAAGTATCCATGATTGGTAATTTCTAGCCATAGATTATAGTACATTTGAAGACGTGATTCTAGTTGTTGGATTTAACCCTTTTTTTCTGAGAAGTGAAACCAATGGCTAAAAATTACATGTCCTAAACATCCATGCAGTCAGTGAGCCCATATGGCAGTGAGTAACAGAAATCACGCTACCTGATGCTCATTCGTTTGTATGAATGGGTGAGCTGTGAATAACAAAAAATGTGCCACCTGTGACATCCACTAGAATCCGTTTATTTATCAGGTTAGGCTCAAATAAAATTTAATTTAATGCCAACTCATTTGGCCACGGACACATTGCCATGCCAACTCACAATGTTGACATGTTTTGAGAAAGACAAGTTTCATTATTCAGCCACTAAGGATACCAACATATCCTCTAACTTTGGACAGATGGGAGGATGAATCAAAACAATTTGCTTTTCTTTTTTTGTGAACAACTTGTCAAGACCATTAATTTTAGGGAGGAAATGAAATTCTTGTGGAATCCATCTATCTACCTCCTTATCTATTATTATTTTAAAGCCAAAACTGCAGTAACCCCACATGACGTTCACCACCTAGTATCCATCCTAGTTAGTAAATTCGCTTATTACATACGTTTAATACCCCATTATTTTGTATAAAATAAAAAATTAAATTAAATAATCACAAATTTTAAGATTATACGAATAAAACACGTATTATTCGTGTTTAATATACGAATTTTTTATTTTTTTAAATAAAAACATGTTAAATGGGGGCCGCATAAAATGAAAAAATTGGTAAAATTCAGGCTTTTGAAGGCTAAACGAATATAAATTTCAACAATGATCGGATTTTTTTTATCCCAAAACCGAATTATACTCAAACTTTTTCCGTTTCGAATATTTGCCGTATACTGAATTGCTAACTATGGTATTAGTTCCTTTTTTTCATTTGCCAACCTATTAGTTCATTAAATGTTCTAAGATCTTTTCTACAAAAAAAAAAAAAGAAGTTCATGAAATGTCACTTCATAACACTCACCATTATGCGTTCAAAAAAGTTATAAGTCATTGAAAAAAATCTTATTACTATTTAATTACTTTCCGTGCCAAATGCTTTTAACCGTTAAACATGCACAATGGTTATTGGGCAATTCTTGATTATATTAATTAGTCATACTTATCTATATAACAAATCAGCTCAGTTGTCCCCCCTCTTATAGGCTTCAATAAATAAGGGCCGAGATCTTATCCCCCAACTAGACGGTGGATCTCAGTTACTCATCACTAGATTTTGGCAAATGCTTTGTCGGGGGAATGCCATGGGCACGGGCCACCCACTAGTCTTTAAGTGAATTGATTGTTTATTTTTAAAGCAACCCATTAATTCTTTATGTTTTAAAATTGCTTGTTTATATATATATTTTTTTAAAGTTTCCGTTAATATCTACACCCATTTCTTACATCCAATTCTTACACCCAGTGGTGGGGCCTCCATGTTGGACAATCCAGTTATACATGAATTTTCATTGCCATGACGACGATCATCACAAAAAATTCAGTCCATATCAATGTTGCTAATCATATAAAAACTTGATCGAAAGTAATGATTTAATTGGACGGTCTGGATTTTTCAAATTAAAGTCGATTTTTCGTGAGGTTAAGAATGTCAAACGCAGTATGGAGCAAGGTTTAAAGGGGACCGTTATAACGGTATAACAGACTGGGGGTGTTACTGTTTTTCCTGTTATAACAAAAAAAAACACTCGGGCAAAAAAAAAAAAAAAAAAGGGAAAATAACAGAAAAAATGGCGCTGAAATTCAAAATTTGAATTTCAAAAATTTCAAAAATG
Organism: Euptelea pleiosperma; assembly: GCA_035048495.1. Classification (NCBI taxonomy): domain Eukaryota; kingdom Viridiplantae; phylum Streptophyta; class Magnoliopsida; order Ranunculales; family Eupteleaceae; genus Euptelea; species Euptelea pleiosperma. The sequence goes on from CM068543.1 coordinate 12,607,094, forward strand.
AAAAATAACGGCCATTTTTTTTCACAAAATTTTTCAGAAAATAACGGTCGTTATTTTGGTTATAACGGAAAAATAATTTTCTGAGTGTTTTAACGGTCCATAACATAACGGGGTAGGTCCGAATCCGTTATAACGGCCGTTTTTTAAACCTTGGTATGGACTAAGGTTTAAAGGAGGCCGTTCTAACGGTTAAACGGACTAGGGGTAACCGTTTAAAAGGCCACTAAAACGGATTGAAACGGCCAGGGGCAAAAATGGGAAAAAAATGGGAAAAACAAAATTAAACGGATTTTAATGGGTTTTAACTGTTTTAACGATTTTAACAGAAAAAAACAGAAAAAATGGCGCTGGAATTCAAATTTTGAAATTTAAAAATTAAAAAAAAAAGGAATTTAACGGATTCTAACGGAAATTAAACAGATTTAACAGTCGTTTTTTTCACAAAAATTTTCAGAATTAAACGGCTGTTTAAACGATTTTAACGGCCGTTAAAACAAAAAAAGAAAAGGCCGTTTTTTTCAAAACTGATAAAATATGTTTAAACGGCCGTTAAAACTGTTTAAATTGCCGTTTTTAAAATCATGGTATGGACAACTCACTGTGATTGGATTGTCCAACGTGATCTCCATGTGTGGGCTCCACCACCACCAGATTTAGCTCTAGACGGATTCCTTTTAAAATATCTTAAACCTGCCTTCTTAATCACAATGAATACTACTATGGCCAAAGAGAAGAAACAAATGAAATATTCAATCAAGTGTCCCACCAAATAAACTATTTCCAAGTCAATGCCTATGTGTTTCTCATTGTATTTGATTCATAAGCCAAAGCATGGTACAAAGTCTACGCCGCCGCGATCCGGATATGGATCATCTCACCCGATAGATCTGTTTCCTAAAGATGAAGTCTCACATTGTCTCCACTCTCGAGCGAGATGCACCAATCCCGTTCTAGATCAGACTGATCCGGATAAGAATTGGAGCGAACCATGAACCAATGTAAGCCAAGGTTTTAAATTTCGACGAACAGTTCAATTGGCAAAATTTCAAAATTTTCATTACTAGTCTCAATTCCAAATTTTCCAAAATTTCACACGAAATCTGGGTTTGGGCCCTCCTCATTACTAGTCTCAATTCCAAATTTTCCAAAATTTCACACGAAATCTGGGTTTCGGCCCTCCACTGACTCTCTCTTTCGGTTTCGGTTTCGGTTTCGACTCTCTTTTTCTTTTTTTCTTCTTTCTTAATTTTCCGATAAGAAATCCGGATGCTTTTCTTGAGTCCAGTCTCATTGAGAAAATTCTTCTTTGTTTTTACTTTTTACACCATCCTCAAACTCCTATTTACATCTTTAGTTTTTAGTTTTTACCACCCAAGACAGGGAAAAATTAAAAAAAGAAAAAAACCAAAAAAATCAAAACAAAAACAAACCCTAGCTGAAAAAACCAGACTCGAACACATTAAAACTCGGTCGAGTTTGCACCTGCCACGTTCTTCCCACAGGCCACTCGGTAACGACTCCGACTCAGTGCCTCCGAGTCCTCCACTTCGTCCTCTTCTTCACTTTCTTTTCTACCTCTCATCATCTGTAACATCTTCTTCGCTTTCTCTCTCGCCCTCTCATTTCCTCTCTCCGCCACCTCCCTCAACACCTCCACCGCTCCTGCCTCCTTCGCCAAACCTTTAAACCTTAAACTTCCATGACTCAGTGCATACAACGCCGCCACACAATTCTCCCGAGTCGCCTCCGAGTCCAACACCTCCCATCTCAACATCTCCACAAAGCACTCAACTGCATTGGCGTCCAGCATTGCTGCGCGCCCTTCAGTGCAATTTGCTAAATTGCATAGTATGAGCAATGCCCGGCTTGCTAGACCCCCTGGGGCCTTCGCCATAGCTAACAGCATTGGGACCGAACCGAGTTTCACTAGTTTGGATCGGTTACTCTGATCGAGTGAAAGGTTATACAAAGCAAGTGCCGAGTCATGCCGCGCCCGCTCGCTCTCCGATCGGAGCGTGTGGAGGAGAGGCGGCAATGCGCCTAAAACGCCTATCGCCGTTTTGTTCTCGTCATCAAGGGCTAAACTGAAGAGTGCACCGGCCGCGTGTTCCTGCGCTTCAGAGAATCCTCCCTTTAACACGTCGATCAACAGCGGGACCATCCCCGACCGTACGATCTTCACCTTGTTGATCTTCTCCAACGAAAGATTCACCAAAGCTGCAACTGCGTTTATCTGAATAGTAGAGTACCGTGAGACCATGACAGATCGGAGGGCCGAGAGTAATCGAGGAGTGCAGAGAGGAACCCTGATTTCTTCGTTAGTTCTCGTGATCTTTCGTAATGAGATCACGGCTTCTTCTTGCTCGAACACTTGAGAGCTCTTAAGCTTAACGACGATCTCCTCCTCTTCAGACAAATTAGGGTTTCCGGTATCTTCTGCAACGATCTCGGAAGACGACGAAGAAGAATAACACGAGGGCCGAGTCGCGAAAGGCAGAGGCGTAGTCGGAATCGTCGTGGTTACAAATTCCTCCGAGCTTGAGTAGAAGTGACTCGCCCGACGATTCACCTCAGTCGCCGCGTAGGAAAATTTCACCGGTGGGTTCTCCGCAATCGCTTTAAGCAACTCCTTCTCCGAAACTTCAATCTTTCCCTCTCGATTCATCTCCGAATTTTCTTCTACTTTCTTGTTTTCCTCTTGAGACGCCATTAATGTACGGACAATCTTCTCCACGACGCCGAATTCAAGGGGTTTCGGCCGTTCGACACCAGAAGCCTCGCACCAGTTGAGAATTGTCGATTTTAAGTTGATGTTGGTGATTACAGTAGAAAAATCGGGTTTTGAGCCGTCAAAGAGGACCGGTGTAAAACGTAAGTTAACACAAATTTGAACGCAGTTCCGCTCGAAGGTCTGACCTGAAGAAACGATTACCGGATCCGCCATTAAAGACCCAGAAATCGGACAGACGAATTCCTTTGGGGGAGGTTTAGAAGCAGAAGGAGATCGGTGGAAGGAGATCTTCCACCTGTTCTTGGCACTACCCATAACTGCAAATCTTTCTCAATCTTTTCAGTCTCTCTTCTATCTTATTAGAGCTTGAAGAGCTGTTCTTGAAAATCTTTAATAAATCGAGACAAAAATCCCAAATTTTTTCCGCTGTCGACGAAGCAAACACGACGAGATACAACGAACTAAACAGTTGGAGTTCCTCAAATTTAAATAAAGTTTTCTCTGATGCAATGAACTAAACAGTTGGAGAAGTTCTTGAAAGATAAGAGAGGGATAGGAGTCGATGTTGTTACCCTGCGCCTTTCTGCGCACACTATAATGGGCCAGGTCTTCTTGGGTGCAGCGACACAGTCTTTGATGTTAAAAAGGAGTTTGGTTTGGTTTGGTTTGGCTCCTCCTTGAGATAGCCCAAGAAAGAAGAAAAAACACCGAAGAGATTACGTTGCGGGAGCCAACAGAATTTACGACATCTGACCTCGGTTTTTTGAGATATTTACGATCTTGCATGATTTTCAATCATTATTCCAATTCCTGAAATGCCCTTATGAGACATTAAATAATAACGAATGTGACATTGAAAAAGTAGTTAGTTATGGAGTAAAACTTTTGTCACAAAGCAAAATACCAGCCACGTGGCATACACTTAGTGGACGCTGACCGTATGGATGTTTGGCCAGTCCCGCGGTGGACATATAAACCAAAAATCAGTCTGAATAGTGATTTCTAATGATTCGATTGAAGCGCGAGAAAATATTTGCTGAATCTGAATCCTTCGATTTTGAAGTGCCACATGGAGCCATCTTTCCGTGCCACAAAGGAACAAAGCCCTTGATGCGTGGGCCATACGTAGATGTGAGGCCTGCTTGATAGGAATCCTTATATGTGGGGCCCAACAAGTATGCGTGGCCTTGATATGTGGCTTACCTATTACGTGTGGACATATCCGATACGCGGGGTTTTTCAATGTAGGGTCCACTTGGCATGTATGGCCCAATATATGGGGGCAGCTAACATGTTTGTCACACAGAGCACGTAGAGCCTACTTAAAATGTGAATGCCAGATATGTAGGGTCTACCTACTATATGTGGCATACCTTGTACGTGTCACTTAGTTTTGGAAATCTCAAAATTTTGTAATACGTGTTAGATACTTAGATGATAGATGATAGATGATAGATGATGGGAGAGAAAACATTCCTTGGCCCTGGCGGACTTCAAACTTTGAAGTCTCCCGACCCAAAATGTCTAACAAGTACCCCAATCCCTTAACTCAACCCTGGTTAAGCCCTTGGTTAGTGGTCAAAAAGGAGTACTGTCAGACATTTTGGGAGGGGGACATGAAAGTTTGAAGTCCCCCGGGGCCAGCGAAAATTTTCTCGATGATGGGATGGGTGTAATCATTTATTTAAATATTTAATATCAAAAGTTTAAAATTCCCTTTTTTTTTTTTACGATAATTACATAAATCAAATTTCTATTTTCAAAATAAAAAAAGTGGCAAAATAACAGTTGTCACATTCGGTGGCCGTTCATTATAAGTAGCTAGGAAAGGTGATCATGATATGTTATCTTGGATTTATAGCCATATATATAGGATTCTTCTAGGTGGGACCCATCACCAAGCTAATACTCAAGTTATTCTTCTTCTCCCATCTAGACCTAAGTATTGCTGTTCTTATGGGCTAAGAATTATGAATGTTACACGTTCGTATCAAACACCCTGAGTACAATTTTGTCACACGCGATCGAGTAAACGGCAAGAAACGTTAGCCTGCTAAACAGTTAGCCGAAGCATGCAAGAAGTTGCTAAGCCGAAAGCAAAGAGTGAAACCGAAACTGCTCGATCGCCTAACACATACAGTTTTATACTGTATTAGGAGGTGGCACGTGCGTCACACATGAGTGAGCGTCTTGTGAAGCCCGTGTGAAGGGCATGTCCCAACCCTAGTTTTGGCTTTAAAGTAGTATAGATTTTATTGTTACAGAAACCAAAACCTTTCGTGGGATGGTTTGACGCGTTTTTGCCCAATTCGTGCTTCCAAAACATGCTCCCTGAGCCAAAATGGATGCATGTGTGTTCTAGATCAAAACGTAAACTTTCTTAAAAGAGTCGCCCCTTTGTGTCAAGTGGCAGAGACGGGAAGGTGCTAGGGGGCATCTGACCCCCCTCAACTTTCAAAATCTTTTGATTTCTTTTTTTATTTTCAAAAGTACCCTTAAATTTTAGTTTAATGTCCCCCTCATATTTTAATCTTCCAAAAACACCCTTAGAAGTACGAATTGGGCAAATATGGATCAAGCCATCCAACATTCCAACTCCAAGATGTAGTAGGCAAGGCCGTCTCTACCATAAAGCCATTAAGGCAGTCGGTCTTCGGCCCTAAGTGAGAGAAGGCCCTACAAACCACATGGATGTTTAGCCCACCCCTAGTTGGATATACAAACCAAAAATCAACCTGATTGGTATTCTCTAGGCATAGATTTTAGTACTTTTTAGGATTGATTCTAGCCACTAGACTCAAGCATGTTTTTTTGGGTAGTAAATCCAATGCCTATAAATTATCAATCAAGCTGATTTTAGTGTGTTTATCCATCAATAGGTGGGCTGAACATCTAGCGGTCATTAAGCCCAAAAAATAATATTTGTATGGCAATGAAAGTCCTCTGCATGGATGCAACGGGACTACGGGAATCCTTTGCATCTAAATTTTTTTTACTAGCTTTTGATTGTCATGAATAGTAAAGAACTAAATTTTTTAATTAATAGGTTAAATATAAAAAGGCCTTATTCGTAGTTTTCGCCTTAGGCCTCAACTTGCATCGAGATGGCGCCAGTTGGCCGCCAAGTCGCGTCAATGTATCCCTTTGGAAGATCAGCCTCCACAAGTCTTCATAACGAGTTTTGGAACCTACATAATCATATGGAGCCAATATCTCATGCCAATGTTTACCACCAATAAGGTCATGCGATATGTAAGCCCACGTGATCCTAAGTCTACTTTGAAAGTTTTTGAGACGCCATGGATCAACAAGTCCGACGATCAAAACATTTCTCCCTAATTGGAGTCGAAGTTGCAGCTGTTCAAGACATAAAGTTTGAGCAAATTGGAAGAGTCGCATGATTTGGTAGTTGCGGGCCCTAGTAGACGTGCACCTCTCAAGACGCACAATTCTTAAACAATAAAAGAAGGGTCAGGATCGGGGGACAACCATATGAGATACCCACATAGAAGATGAATCAATGGCTGATTTTTGGTGAGCGAAACAGTGGATTTTTGAAGCAGCGAAGCAGTGGCCAATTACATGGTGCGACAACCAGCTGTTGCTTCTGACATACCCAGAAATGCTTTTTGAAAAGCAGGTTGTGGCATCATGTGATCGGCCACTGCTTCAAAAAATTTCGGAGGGGTCAGAAAAAAGTTATCACCTGAGCCTTACCCAGTGGAGGGCCCAAGAATTTGATCAAGAGAGGACAAAATCACAAAAAATTTGTTTTAAGGGAGGGTAAAATCTTGAAAAAAGAAAATCAGAGGGGGGCAAACCAAAGGAAAATGTACTTTAGGAAGTAAATTTTTTAATTTTTTATAAATAATTTCAAAGTTGAGGGGAGGCAACTGCCCCCTAGGCCCTTTTTGGGTCCGCCTCTAGCCTTACCTTTTTGAAAAAAGGGTGGGGCTCAGGGGACCCCCATTTTTCTGACCCCTCTTGGTGTTCGAATGCTCATCCATGGATTGCAAGAATCCAACTGTGATTGTCACTGCCGAGCTGGCATCACTTTTTTCACTTTCAGGGGCTCTGTCAACCACTGTTGGATTCGTGAAAGCCACGGCTGAGCATGCGAACACCAAGAGGGGTCAGAAAAATGTGGGTCCTCGGAACCTGAGCCTTTAAAAAAAGGCTGGTTTGTTGTGGTTTTTAAACTTGTGCAAATGAAGCTCAAGTCAGGAGGCATTGTTTGGTAAGCCCAAAGATTCCACTTGCCGTACAGCTCTCTGTTTTTATTTGTTGTTATTGATCAAAATTGAAACAGTAGTCACTTAAATTAAGCTCCTAATGCACCGAGAAAGAGATGGAGCCTATCATTGCAAAACCCTCCTTTTTTCTGTTGGGCTTTCTTTTTGATTTTCGAGATAAAAGTGACCCACTTCAACAGTGCTTTACAGTCGGGCTCCCTTGACAGATCTAAAATGACAGGTAAAATGACAAGGACATAAAATATAAGCCAGGTGGCACACTGTTACAGGACTCTGACCGTACGGATATTTGTCCTATCCCATGGTGGACCTACAAACCAAAAATCAGCCTGGTTAGTGGTTTATAAGTGTTGCATCTTTGTACCTCAAATTCCCACAGTTGAGATCAGCCCATGAAAATAAGTCCAATCCAAAGCCTATAAATCACTGATCAGGCTGATTTTTGGTTTGATACCCAAAATCACTTTGGATACCAGTATCGCTTCTCTTTTCTTGTATGATTGCCATTGTGGGTCCGTTTTGCTCGGATGTTTGGATCATCCGTTCACATTCAAAGCCAGACTCAAAAGTATGTCCGCACCATTGGTTGCACTTTGCGTCATTCCAGTCGTTCCCATCCTCGTACCTTCCTGCTCCTTGATGTTAATTAGAGATCCAAGGCACTTTGGTACCCAGTTATAAATATGCCAAACAAAGCTAGCTTTCTTGAGAAGCGCGCTATTTATCAAAAGCCGGTAAGGTAGTGTCGATAATAATCTACTTTTCTCATTTACTTTCTATCTTTTCTATCTCGATCTTTGTGGTTGGGAGAATGAAAAAGGCGATCAAAAGCTTCATGTGCAATGGTTGAGCAAAGGTCTCTCTAAATATAGGGATCAAAAATCTGAGCTTATGAATACGGCTCTTCTAGGGAAATGACTTCGACACTTTGGGATGGAAGCAGTTGATCTGTTCTTCGTAGGACTGGTGTGTGAGGGATATATCAAACGTGATCCTAAATTTCTCTAAGAAAGTGAAGTTCAATGTGGGTAAAGGCAATATGGTTTGGTTTTGGGAAGACAAATAGTGTGGTAACATTTCCCTGAAAGATGGGTTTCATCTTCTATACTTGATCTCAGACAAAAAGTGGAATGCGGTGCAGGATTTCTTAATTGGGCCGGAGAAATAGCTGCGTAGGACTTTAGAGTTGAAGTGTAACCTTAATGATTGGGAGATGGGCCTTAATTATTGCCGACCTCCTTGCTAAGGTCTATGCTACCCCATTTTTGGCTCCACAATGCTAATAGTTAATTTGTTCATGGTGTTGGGAACAAACACATCCTTAGATGCAAAGCTAGATGAAGAAAACAAGAAACAAGCAAAACTACAACACAAGATATAAGTGGTTCACCCAATGAAAAGCTATGTCCACAGTAATTGCAATCGGTTCACTACTACGAATGAGAGATCAGTAACGAAGGGAACAAAGGGAAAGAACTTTATCTTCATTTTACAAGAATAACAAAAGAAACCCAAAACCCAAACTCTCAAATTCTCTTCGCGCTCTATCCAAAATAATCAGAGACGATATTAAATAGAAATCTTTAACCTTGAAACCAAAATAACCGTCAAATTTGAAAAATCATAAGAATCAATGGTTGACATTCCTTCCATGAAAAGTGCAATATTGCATGGTCAAGGGCACCAAGCTCCACTTGGCCAATCGAAAGAATTTGCTTATGTGATGGACGGTCAAGATTGGCAACATTAGCCTTCCATGTGGCAGGAAAAAGGTTGTACATGAGAAGCCTACACTGAAATACATTACATAATGAACACAGATACTTAGATTGTCCATCCAATTCCCTTCTCTGGGTGGGAGAGATTTTCTTGCACATGACAGCTGAGGTGGTAGGCATAGAATGGATGCCAGGTGTTTCGCATCTAGACCTTCCCCGAATGTGGAAAGCTTCAGCCCGTCCCTGTGCCATACACGTGGGGCATAACGCGCACACAATTGATCCGACTAAAAAACTTATGTGAACCATTTGTTGCATGCATGGTGAACATGATGACAGTTTAACATTCTGATCTATAGGCTAATTACACTTTGATGGATTGGATGGTTAAGATCGTCCTAGTGGCTAGATATGATAGATGAGATATATTGTGTGGGACCCATCCTCTTGTGTTTTTGTGGGGTTACATAACAAATAGTGTGGACTATAATAAATACTTTGTATATAATATTGATTCCTTTATAGTTGTGGTGGAGCTTGTACGTGGGTGTGACTTTTTAGTCCCACATCGGATGGGAGAGAGAAGTGTGGAGGAAGGGGTGAGTAGAAGAGGGGCGGGAGTGGGTGGAGAGAAGCATCTTTGCGCTTGGGGCAATGACGCAGCTAGTGAGGTTATAACCGAGGCGCGTCAATTGCTGGTTGAAAACTATTTCCAAACCCCCTCTTTGGCCTGGGTTTTGCCCTGGCCATTGAGAATTTCTGGAAGGGCTCCCTCTAAAAAAGGGTAAAGCCCAACAATTCTGTTTCCAAATATTTTTTATTAATTTGTAAATGCCAGCTCCAAATAACTATTTTTAATCAATAAGGGGGTGGGTTGAAAGTTGTGATAAAGAGGAATTTTTACAAAGTGGTCAGAAAAATTGGTGGGGATCAATTTTACACAAGTTTTGGAATGGAATGATTTTTGGTGAGGGCAATATATAAAAAATTCGAATCATGGTTTACAATAATGCGGTTTTAACGTTAAAACGATAACGTCCCAAGCCCGTTTTGATGCACAGAAAATAACTGCCGTGAAAAAATGGCCTTTATTTCAGTTAAAAATCGTTATTTTTCCATTAAATTCCTTTTTTTTTCGTTAATTTGAATTTCAGTGCCATTTTTTTTCCGTTATAAACAATTTTTTCTGTTTTTTCCCATTTTTCCCCGTCCTTTACAATCCATTTTAATGGTAAACGCCCCCAGTCCGTTATACTGTTAAAACTTAAAACGGCCTCTTTTAAACCTTGATTCAAATCATTCTGATATTCGTAGCTTGGTTTACAAGTTGAAGAACTATGGAAATTTCCGTCTAATTTTTACCGTTAATTTGAAACCATCATTGGGGTTAGAAATTTCAGAATGTGCTGATTTTTTGTAGGCGTGATCTATATGGTGAGAAAAATCAGCCATTGGATTTATCATCCACGTGGGTAAGCCAAAATTTGTGAAATTTTGTGTCAATTTGTGTCGCCTGATCCTGACCCTTCACAAAAATGCCAGAACAGAATATAGAATCTAGTTTAAGACACACTCATTTGATCTTTTGCAAGGTGGCTCTAAATCTGTATTGCTCTGCAAGTAGGAAATACATCAGCTACAAATTTCGTACAGCAGACCAAACCCTAAATAATTTTGATCCATGTAAGTAGGATGCAGCAGCTAAACAATCTAATTAATCTTTGCTACAAAGGGGCTCTTTCAGCCAGAGAACGTGAAAAATAATGCCTCTTATTAACGACCAAGGAAAAGCTCTTTCCAGGAGATAATTTGCAAATTTTTGGAGCTTAATTGGTTCAGCTGCTAAGGGCCTATTTAAAATATGAATGAAATGGCATGGGAAGAAATTGATTCAAGTAGTTCTAAGGGGCTCTTTCTTTGATTCAAGTAGTTCTATGTAATTTTTTTTTTTTTATTATTATTATAAGCCAGCACATAGTTCAGATCTACCAGCAGGCATTCATCTATCTCTGGCTCTCAAAGAAATAATCTTGGAACGAAGAATTTTATCCATCAAAAATTCATGGGCCAAAAGAAATACATGGACTATCAGTTTGATATACAAGATTCTAGAATATGAGGTCTCCGTACCCCAAAACAGTAATGGTGCTTTGTATGTATGTATCCCTCCAAAGTTCTATTTATCACAGTTGCCGTTTGGAACGAGGTAAAACTGCACGAAGAATCTTCTTCCTCGGTCCCTGCAATCCAACAGCTTTTATAAGAAACAGAGCTAATTATGACTGGAATTATTTCAAAGTAGACAGCTTGGCAAGGTTCATCATCTTTTCAAGTATAAGGTAAATTATGCAGAAAGCTTAAGTTGTGTTTATTTTGATTTTTGTTATCCTTTGAACCACAGCATCATTGCTGAGATGCTAGTAGAACACTACTTCACACCAGCTGTTGTTGAGGTGGTACTGTATTAGCATAACATAGGTCTCTTTCCTTACCTTTTGACATTCAATTGATTCCCCCAAATTCTTTTTGGATCACTCCTAATGTATTACTGGATAGCATTTCTTGAACATAAACTGATTCTGGTTAGGTTATCCAGATAATTGCATATTCTTGGACCTTGGTGTAATGGTATGGAAGCAATAATAGGATAAGGTACTAATATTTAAGTTTGATTTTGAACCAATGCAATAGAAAACATCTGACATGCAGAAAAATTTCTAGATAATAGAATACGTTAAAACTATATAAATAGAAAATACAATTTATGTACAGAAAGTACATGAGTTGATGACAGTTTATGAATATATGAACCATATTCACAGTCCAACGAAAGCAGGTAAAAATGATGAGACACTTATATAGAATTCTAGAACTGAAAATACCATTGGTATCCCCAAGTCTTTGAGGTCATTGTCCCCCATCTGCTTCAATGCAGTCATGTCCACCTGCAAATTTGATTACAATGTGTCAGACATCAACCGCCGCTAAAAACAAGAAGAAACTACAAAAGTACCCTTTACAGTAAAAGTATCAGAAATCAGGAAAATTTCTATAGTATTTGGAATTTCCACTTTTCTGATGCTGTTCCTACGTAAAATATTATTAGTCCTAGACGCATTCCTATGGAATTTCGACCCTGTATGTCATTCTCTGGTCTCTTCAAATGGACTTGCAACTCTCTTCAGGCTTCATACCTTCTAAGGTTGCTCTCCGACTACTTAAGAAGGCCAAATTTTAGAAGGATAAGTATATTCAAATTAACCATTGCAGCTTCCTGGACACTCCATAGTAAATTGTAAGTTTTCTTAAATATTAATTACGTATAAGTTAACACATTAAAATCTTAGCAGAGTTTTTGTTGGCACCTTATACGTAGTAATGGATGAGCAACAGCATCATGTACATTCAGCTACTCAAAAAATGTCTGAAATAGACTATTAGCCACTTGAAGGCTTCATTTTCAGATTTAACAAAGTAACTAATGTATGTTCTTGCGAAAAGGATTCAGACTTCATCAATCCTTTTCTAAAGATTCAGCTTGAATTATAGTATTTGAACTGTGAACGGTAAGAACTTGCTACGCCAAACTCATGCCTGATCATGTGTTCCTATGTGGGGAGCAAGTTCGTATAGGGGTTAATAATACTTGAAAATATAATTATTCATTAACAGCATGAACCAGCTTCTAACAGTTCTCATACTCCTATAAACAATCAGAAGGAAAATAATCAGGATATATGTTATCTGCCAATCCCCTACGCCTGCTATAGGAGCAGCCTTCAAAATCCCGCCATCTCTTCAGTAAGGTGGTACCAGTGTACCACCAAGCTCAAACCAGAGCTGAACACTGAATCTAAGTTGTAGATGCATCTCTTCCATGCCATTATCTATCTATGACAATTTTTACATGAGATTTTTCCTCCCTCTAGTGATTGTATTGTGATATTTTGTGCATTTATTTCCCTCCACTAGCCAAGTAGTGCTATATTTAGCCTCTAGATCTTTTCTTCCACAGAGTTGCACCTTTTTAAGCCTAACCCTCAAAACTCAAAGCACTCTTCGCTCGCGAGATTGGTTTCCTAGAACCAAGAATCCATTTTGGCTAGGCTATTCCAAATTCAATATTTCCTCAATTCAAGATCGTCTAAAACTTCTCTACTCCACTTCCTAAGCTCTTCTTTGAAAGCCTAAGTTTCTTGAACGAATATACAACAGGCAGCATATCTGGTGACTGACGAAACCACATTTCGGAAGGGTAATGATACCTGTACCAGTGTTGTGTCGTGTCGTGTCCACACGGATATGGACACTGGGCAAGGTACCGACACGTATCCTTCATAAAAATTTGAAAAATGAAAATTTTAAACTAAAAAATAGGATACTCGTATCTGTTTCCGTGTCCTTGATTTTGGAAAATTACAGTCGTATCCCTGCTTCCCATATCTATTTCCGTGTCCATATCCGGGCATCATAGGTAAAGGTTGTTCGATGATTCAAGCAAAACGGGCTAGCTCTTTGATATTTCCTTCATCAAAATTCTTGGATGAAATTCTGTATTTATCTTCACGCCTTGAAGATGGACAGAAACATGGTGAAGTCTAAACATAACCAAGTGGAAAGATTAGACCGTTAGACCAAATGCTCTTGGGTCCCTTGTACCACCAGACTCATTATCATAATAAACTAAAAAAAGATCTCCATGAAAGAAGTGAATCTTGTTCCAAAGACTTCTTATAACTGCCCCTACTGGACGGAGGATCCGCTGATGGTACTTTCCCTATGGTTCTCTATCTGATGCAAATATGACCGCCATCAGCTAAACATTCTAGTAAACAGCAGGTCAGCTTCACACTTCAATTCATCAAGGCAAGGTAACTAATGGTAGCAAGTTTTATAATTCTAATCAAATAAGGACAGTCTCAGACATTCATTCTTCAACTACAAGTATGCTTATGTGCAATGTGCCACTTTACATGCACCTAAAAAAATCAATAGCAGCTTACTCACTTCCTCGGCCTGAAAGATAATGCCATATTTCCCCAGACCCAGTGAATGCAGCAAGCTAGCAACAGTAAGTGGTTCCTCACCCTACATAAAGCCAACAAAAAAGAATAATGAGAAGAGGTATGTAGAGACCTAATGTTCACAGGTCAAAATATAAATATAAACACGCCAGACACATCCCTAAAGGAAGTGTAATGGTTGTACAAATTCATCAACAAACCATGAAGTTGAAAAGGTGCCACCATTTTCAGCCTTTTCAAATATTAAAACTCTAGAGATCAAAAGCTAGAAAGACAGAGTTTAAACTTTAAACACTCGGGCTAGCCGTAATGGTTTCAGGGGATGCCAAAACAGGTCGCTTATGTATGCGACTAGGTTGCACAGTACCAGACTTCATGCATAGTTAGCAACAGCTAGGCCGAGTTGAATCATACTAGTCCACGATGCATCGTAGTATCAATTTTGGTGTTGACAGTTGCTTGAGGAAATTGAGTTTTTTAAACATTGAAAAACACAAAAAATTGGATAATTTCCATTTCTAGCAATCCAGCATCATCATCATATTATTTTATTAGACTCATGATGCAAGTGACTTAAATTTCGATTCAGCCCCTCATTACTAATTCTAAAGTTAACATTAACTCCACCAACTTGGACACCATGTTTCAATGTTGCCTTTCAACGATTATGGCTTTGGCAAAAGAGCAAAGACATCAACACATAAACCAATGGTTGTCCTTTTTTTTCATGGAAGTTAGACATGAGAAAACTGTATGAAAATTCTTTCCCATAGACTGATTTTCAGTTTCCATGAGCCATATTTAACAATTCAATATACTATGACAAAAAATGTAAGATGTGGGCAATCATGATATGTATTTTCATTGTATTCTGTTTTCTTTTCCAGAACGCTTAAAATGCACATGTCATCCTCCGTGAAGAATTAGTCTTATTAAAACTAGAGAACTTGACATTCCCCCCATAAGATATCCTTCCCGACTTCCATAATAAAGGAGTTACTTCTACATATGAGCATTATAAAATGGTATTTGACTTCTCCAAAAATAGTCATTTTATGTAACATACCAGAAAATAGTATCTGTACTATGCCCAACTCATTAAAATACGCAATAGTGGCCATGTGAAAAGGTTGTTCTATTAATAATCCATTCAGAGTTAAGGCAAGAAAAATAGTAAATAGTAAAAGTCGAGCAGGTTGTACTGTATATGAACTCTTCTGCATGATGCCATTGCCATGATTTGGAGGAAGTCGCACAACCGGCTTTGCAGCTTCAAGAGGTATGGTAGATTTCGTCATTAAAGACATGGACCTTGAAGCATCAAGACCATCTTTGCTCATAAATGGAGTGGGTCTTGAAGCATCAACACGCCTAATTGATGGAATTTGCCGTGGTGCATCCATACTCCTTGGTGGGGAAAGACCCCTAGAAGTACCTAAAATTCCATCTGGGGATCTCTGTCTCAGTCCATCCAAAGTCCAAGCAGAGTAAGATTTTCTCAACGAGTCCGTCGGGAGCATGTCATCTGCACTCCTTGTAGGAGGAATTCGCCTCAAAAGGCTGGTCAACTTTGGTTCAGGCATTCGTTGTCGCATATCAACTCTCATTGGAGGCTGAACTGTCCTTGATAGCTTTTCACGGAGGTCCGTGTTATTTTTTTTTTCACCAGCATTCCAAGTTCGCCTAGACACGTTTTTGCGCATGAGTTTGAATCGCAAGTCATCTCGACCGACCCGTGCACCTTTAGTCATTTAAGGAGCTCCAAGTCAGTTGGGGGAAAACTTGATAAGGAGTCAAGAATTACCAAAAATGCAATGATAAATCAATGCTAGTCTAACAGACAATAGAAGTGCTTTGCTTGTTACCGTCCACATTATCATCAATCGAACTCAATTTATTACCATCTCCCCGTTGGCTGCATAACACAAAAAAAACCCACCAACCAATATGGAAGTCAAAACCAACGTTTTATGACTGCTTTGAGCAAATAGCTACAAATACTTAACATTCATGCCAATCATAACCATATGTTTTTGTTGGAGAAACCCACGAACCATTATGGATTTGTTTCAAGACTCTTGAAATTTGTTCCTAGCTTATGCCTGTGCTGAAGAATTTCAAATCCTAAGGTGGTGTTTAGTAACGAAGCGTTCATCTTCATAAAGTGCAACATAATCTAAAGTGACGCAATTCAAAACAAACTTTTCAATGGATTTAACTAGCACCAAGTTTTGTTAAAAAAAAAAGGCACAAAGCACGCTTAGACAGACAGATAATCACATGCTATCTGTATTCCCCAAAATCAATCCTGGGTAACTAACCTACTAAAATGCCGTCCCATTTAAATTGGTGCCGCAACAAGTTCAAACCAGTAACCAAACACTACTAGAAACTTCAGAACAAGACCCACTCTTGGAAACTAATGCAAGTCATTTCATATGTAAATTCAGTCAGAAAATATTTTGCACCGTTTATTTTTGGGCTCACTCCTGTACGATGAGGGATTGTCCACATTGCTCCCCAATCTCTCTCTTAGGGATCGCTTACTTCCAGATGATGGTACGGAATCATAACGAGAACTATCTGATATGGGACCAGGTCTCTTTACAACCTGCAAAACAATCCAATAAATCTAAACTCTTCAGCTCAATCCAGATTACCAAACAAACCCAAAAGCTAACCAATTCAAAAGTCCCACCAGAGACGAACAAAAATCTCATTCATCCTCGTCGCAAAACGAGCTAGAGGAGTGAAACAGTTACTATAACTAAGTCTCAAAACAACTGATCTAGAATCTATTTCAGGTCATCATCATCTATTCCTTAACCCTAAATGTTTTGGATCGGCAACATGAATCCTATTTTGTCATCTTCTGTCAAACCATAAGACTTCAGATCTTTTCTTACTACCACCAGAATCTATTTCAGGTAAGGTAGCAAAAAAAAAAACATTAATATAAGCAAAACTGATAAAATCCTAGAGCCCTCTACAAAACCCTAATTTCAGTTAGAAGGATTAAGAGAAGAGATACCTGACCAGTACGCCCCAGTGTAATGGTGACCTGGGGCCTCGACATTTCGTTTTTCAGTTAACTGAAACCCTAGAAAAACCAAATCAAACAATCAATCAAACAAAAAAGTAATCGAATCAAACGCGAGAATCGAAGATCGAAACCCTAAACCCCATCACTGAGAAGGATCGAGTTTGATGGAGAAGAAAGGAATCCCACAACATACTGCCGAGTCTTGTTTTCTATATAAAAAAGTAAACGAGGAGACGAAGGAAGATCGCGCAGACTTGAGAGGGAGAGGGAGAGGGAGAGAGTTTCGTCGACCTCGTGGGGGACTTTTCGGTGCAACTTCGGGGAAAAGACTTGGCCCGGCGGTGGCACCGAATGCAATTCCTGATTCGACCGATAAGTTCCTCTTTCTACGAGAAATGTTTCGTCACATTAAGGGTATTTTAGTCTTTTAGCATTAACATTAGCTTGTCCAAAGCCAATTAAGAATTGAATGCGCATTTAGGCTCCGTTGTTTTTTTTTCACGCGTGTTTCAGGAGGTGCGCGCTTCAGAACCCACGCATGTTCAACGCGCGCGACTTCGAATGTTAGGCGTTTAGAATAATTTAATAAATCGCGCGCGAAACAAATTATGTGTGTTTGTTTGCACAAATAACTGTGCATATTGCGTCCAATTCAGTGCATTGCACCACATTATATAAAATATATATTGACGTTTTTAGACTGCCAGGTGGACTCGATTTTGACATTTTATTTCTAGATATACATATAGAATTATAATAATATTATTACATAATATTATTTTAATAATAATGTATTATATTAATATGATATAATATTAATATAATAATATTATTATATATAATATTAATAATATTATATTATGAATTACAAAAAAAAATATTATATTATATTATTATATGATAATCATATATTATATTATATTATTACATAATATTATTATAATATCAATATTATTAATATTAATATATTAATAATATAATGATATTATTATAATGAATTATATTATATTATTAATAATAATGTATTATATTAATATTATAATAATAATATTATCATAATATATTATTTTATATAATATATAATATAGTAAAAATCATTTTATAAATATAGTGTGTTATACCGTGCGATGCACCATAAGTATGTCTTATGGTACAACAGCGCGTGTTGTAACACGCAATTTCATATGTGTTCCGATTCTCAGGGGGAGTGAGTGTTGCAACACGCACATAGGCGCACATTGAGGGCTCTGGTACACATTGTGAGTCATGCACATTAGTGCAAACAAACACATATTTTTTGATTGAGTTGCGCATGACAACACCAATGCGCGCACATTTGTAAAAAACAAACACAGCCTTAATGAACTTGTACCAGGGAGGCATTTAATGATTTAAGGGTCAAGATTGGGGGACAACCATTTTGGCGTGAAGAATCTCCTAGCGATAGATCACCCCCACAAAAATTCAGCCCATTCTAAAACTTCTAACCCCATCAAATATGATTTTCAAGTTACAGGGTAAAAATAGACGGTTCATAATTCTTCAACTTCTAAACCAGTCTACGAATAGCGAAATGATTTGAATTTTTGTAAGATGATCTCCTCATCATAAAGATCATTGTCACAAAAAATCAGCCATTGATTCATCTTCTATTGGGTACGCCAAATGTTGTCCCCTCAATCCTGACCCATGATTTAATAGTAACTTTTTTTTTTCTTAATGATTTTTGAAAGCAAAATATTTGATTAAAAGAAAATATTTGTTTCAATAACGTTGAGGACGATGAAGGAACATTTAATGAACTAATAGGTAAGCTACCACAAAAGCAAAAGAATTAATAGGTGCTTAGGTGAACTTCGTGTGGCACGTCGCATACCTAAGTTTTGGCTTTAAAATAGTAATAAATAAAGTTATTATTTATTTTATTTTAAAAATACTAAAATATCCTCAAAACACGCAATATAAATTTGTTTTAAATTGAGTTTTTAGTCTTTTTACAATTTTGGAAAGGATCTATCTAGAGAAAATTTTTAAATACAGAGGACTTTGGATGCAATCGATGCAAAGGACTCTTGTAGCCCTACATAGCTCATTTTTTTGGACCCACTAACCGCATGGATATTTAACCTACCTCTTGGTGGATATACATACCAAAAAACATTGTGATTGGTTTCTTTAACCATAGATTATACACATTATTGATTCTAGCCCTTGGATTTAAGCATATTTTTTGTTATATAATCCAATGGCTAGAAATTATTAATCAAGTTGATTATTGGCATGTGTATCCACCAAGGGGTGGACTAAATATCCATGCGGTTAGTGGGTCCAAAAAAATAATCTATGTAAGGCCACGAGAGCCCTCTTCATCGACTGCATCCAAAGTCCTTTGCATCTAAAATATTTCCTCTATCTAGAACTACCTCACGTCCATCGTCCCCACTAATAATGTTATGGATGCTTTTAAACCTCAATTCAAACTACGACTAATAATTTGATGGCAATATTTAGATAAACTGCCAACGAATTAACAAACCATCCCCATTAACCAATCGAGCATCTACCCAAGAAGAATCAATCTGGACTTGATGATCAACTTCCTCTTGTAGTACCCCTACTCCATGGGAAGTCAAATCCCCGCTACCTTTCACGACGTAACATTGCTTAGGGTGTACTCACTATCACGACACAAAGGACAATCGATTGATTGTTTTTGGACTGGTCTTTCAGGGAATCCAAATGGGATTTATGTCTCAGAAGAAACCCTTTCGAGTGGGAAAAACAACAGATTGAGGTGTTGCTAGAGTGCTTGAAACTATACCTTGTAAACAACAATGAGAAGGATACCTTGGTCTGGAACCACACCAAATCAGGCCTATTTTCCGTTCACTCTTTTTATAAAATTCTATCAACTCCAGCATCACCACCATCTACCCCACATTGAGCATCATTTGTACTCCTTGATTTGGAAATCCAATGCCCCTTTGAAAATTCGTTTCTTTGCTTGGGTCGCAACCCTTAATAAGATTTTTACTGTTAAAAATTTGATTACTAGAAAATGGGTGATAGTGGATTACTGTGTCTTGTGTAAGGCTAATGGAGAAAGTACTAACCATATCTTTGTTCATTGTGAATTTGTCGATAGATTTGGTCACTTTTTCCTTGGCCACATGAACTTATGTTGGGTTTTCCCGGCAACACTAGGATAAGTCATTGAGAGTTGGCTTCATACGCCCACATCGACTAGGGGCAAAGTGATATGGAGATTGTTACCACTAGCAATTACTTAGGGAGTTTGGCTGGAAAGGAACATAAGACCATTCCTAGGCAAGGAAAGATCACTCCAAGAGGCCATCATCAATATTAAAGCATTAATCTTCAACTGGGGCAGCATATCACAAGAAATGAGGGGGACGTTCTTTGACGATAGTCTTTAGATTGGATCAATTATTGTACTAACTTTGTTACTTTTTGTATCCGAGATCTTCTCGATCTCTTTCTTTCCATCAATATGTTTTTCGGCTTATCCAAAAAAAAAAAAAAAAGAGAGATGTCCTGAACCACTAGACATAACTGTCATTACGGTTACATTACCTACCTACTATGATACGACGTAACATTGCTTACTTGTTATTGTCCATTTTAAAACTTCGTTCAAATCATTCGATTAGGTTGATTTTTAATGCAGTAGATATCACTGGGGATCCACCAAAAACCTAGATATCAAATAGTAATCTACTCCATAAAATTAAGGGGGTGATTTTGGAAGTTGTTATTTGAAAGCAAAAGTATGTTTGGTAAAACACTTAAAAAAAGTTGTTTCGGCATGAAATAACTTAAAAAATTATTCTTACAATTTTATATACATATCAAATTCAAAACTATACTTGATAAAAATGATGACAGTTAGTCTTTCCAAAATGTGTTTTCATTCATTTATTGTTAAAAAAACTATAAAAAGGAAAGAAGATGATAGAGGGAGTGAGGTGTCATTATTTTTTTCAATCAAAATATTACAAGGGGAGGTTAATATAAGGCCGTGTTTGATTGCAAGGAAAATTTTTCCAAGAAAATACATCTGGGATATGCCTTAAATGGCTGATTGATTGCAACTGAGAACACATATTTCAATCATGTGAGAAAATAAAGGTGTATTTTCAGGTGGAAATGAACTCTCGCCTATCTGGATGGGAAATGAATTCCGACTTAATAGGAAAAATTATCCAGATTTAAATAGCTTTTTAGGAAAAATTATACAGATTTATACTTGCTGTTTTCCTAAGGCAAATGCAATTTTCCCACTTGGTAATCAAACACGGCCTAAAAGATTCACTTAAGTTAGTTTTTACACACATGCTAAAATTAGGAGAACAATTTTTTTGTTTCTACTTCCACTGGAAGCATTAAAAAAAAAAAGTCTTCAAATATAAGTTACTTTTTGACTTTCAAAAAGCACAATGGAAGTTGACATCTAAACGAACTTTTTTTGTTTTTTGTTTTACTTTTAGAAGAAAAAAAAATTTTGTGTTACCAAATAGGCCCTGGTTACATCGCATAATCAAACATCCCATCCATTTCACTTTTGTTCAAATCCAATCTAAAAAAAGTTTACATTTGGGGGCTGTTTGGATTAGGTGTGCAAATTTGGCCCATGGCCTGTTAATCATCCAGAGAATCCAGTCTAAGCTTGGGCTGGGCTTTGAAGTTGAGCTCACAGCCCATCCCGTTAAAAGAGCTTCACCAGCCAGGCCTTGTAGCTTGTCAGGTCGGGCCACAAAACTTCCTTAACGGATCGCAAACCACTCCCAAGAAAATATTTGATGTTCCTGGAGCTGTCCCTGGGGACTTCCAAATTTACAGTCTTCCCCTCCCAAAAATGCCACGTTGAGCTCACTTTCGAGCCCACTGACCTTATGGATGTTTGGATGACATGATACCATTGAATCGAACTCTCTTGGTTAGACTGTCCAACAGTGCCCGTCTTTGTATGGCTCACATTATGAACAGTGAGTCAGCAGTTATATCTATTTTCTTATTTCAAAAAAAAAATTAACCTCCTCAAGATCATGCTTTCATTTTTTCCTCCAATGACTTTTTACCTTTCCATAATAATAGTAGAGTAAATTTAGTCTTCTAAGGGTGTGTTTCACTGCAGGCATACTCATGAGGGCCAATCTGACAGGTCGAGGGGAATCGGGCTTTCACGAAGCCACTAAAATGATACAAAACATGCAAAAGAGGAACCAAAGACTTTAATGTTGCAGCCAACAACCTGTATTGGGTCCACCCAGACACGCCTTGAGAAGACAGAATAAGGGGATAGGAAGAGAAGACAGAAGAAATGAAAGAAAAGAAACCAGACCCAGTCTGAAATTAGGATATAAACATATCATACAAGAAGGGATTATTCAAATTATGAATTCAATACACTAGATAGTTACATATTTGTGGTTGATTCCTTGATTTCTTCGAAGGAGATGGTCTGCATTGCAAGACAACCATTATGTGAGAGCAAGAACCAAACTGTACAATAACAATTGAAGAAAAAACAAATAAATGCATAAACAAAAACATAATCTCGAGCTTCAATTTTTGGTTTTGGCATAACTCCAGTATGTAGAAGAATCAGAACTTAAGGTTTAGTAGGTACTTAATAGTTTGTCTTTTTTTCTTCTTCATTTTTTTTTTGTAAGCTGGACTTGAGCCAGTTACCGTACGGCCTAATTCAACAATGTTTATAATGCAGGTTTTCCTTTCGTTTCTTTCAGAATGGAGTGAAGATGATACAAAGTGGTGTTTAAGGTAGGGATGAAGAAATTGATATGAATGAGAGATTACAAGTATACCAGAAGTTATTGGGGGATAAAAATGGTGGATGCCTTATCATGAAGACTGCAAAATACGGATTCCAGAATCTCGAGTGGAAAATAGGAATTGAGTTTCCAGAAACCCTTGAAGGTGCAAGCCTGAGCTTCCAACTCCTGGATAGGAACAATGTTTCGACAGAAAAGGATGATGAAAGATCTTGAGGACTTTCTTATGTAGAATTGCCTCTGTAATCTTTGGAGGACTTTGGCCTTTTCTTTTCTTTATTTCCCTCTTGGACTACCCTTTTAACAAATTTATCATTACAGAGTTAAAAAAAAAAAGAATAAAATAATGAAGGATTTAATAGCTTTACACAAGCAACTCCAGCTACCAGAACCATACCAAGATATGCAGTCGATGGCTACGAGTGCTCATAGATGACAAATAAATGGCGAAAACAGACTGCATGAAAATAGGCCCAACTGATGAATTGATGTTTCTACCCTCAGAGAACCACTAAAAAGGTCCATCATATTGACGAATTTTGAGTTATCAGTGAAACGATCAAAACTGAAAAAATTTCAGATAATTTCAGGCAGTGGTCGCAATATTTCAAGGAAGAAACAAAAATACTATTTATAATTTCAAAAAGTTCAGACATTTACAGGTTTCAGAGTGGAACTCATTTGGAACAGTAACCTCTCCATCAACAGAGAAAACTCCATGGAGATGACAAAAATAAGCAATTTTTGAAATTAAATTTGCAGTCACAATCCTAAACCTTAAACCAAGTGCACTAAATAGGGAGGTGATCACCTTGATCAATTTCAAGAACAGGATCAACAAATTTTTTTTTTTTATGAGTAACAGGATCAATATTATAATGTATATGAAATTAACTCTTGATATAAGTTAGGAAGCCGTGATATCGTAAAAATGTCATATTATATGAGATTTTTATACAAGTGGGCATCTTCTTCTTCTTTTTTGGTTAGTAAATGTGGCTCTCTTATTCAAATTAACCATTTAGAAGATTTTGGATTCAATGCGCCATATGTAATATTAAGTTAACATCAGTGATCCACCCTAAGTCTGTACCCTTTAGCACTAGTTATGAATGGATTAACTACTCATATTCACGGAGAGGTCCCTTGGTGTATGTTATTTGTAATGATGCAGTACAGGTTGATAAGACTAAAGAGGGAGTAAATGAAATACTAAAACCATAGAGAAATACTTTAAAAACTAAGGGTTTTAAGATAAGTAAAACAAAGACAGGATACATGCAAAGCAACTTTAGTAAGGACACTCAAAGGGATGAAACACAAGTTACGATTGATGGCAATAAATACCATAAATTATCATAAAAATAGAGAGATTGATGAGGATGTGACCCATTGAATTAGTGTTGGGTGACTAAAGTGGAAACGTGCTTCAAAAAATATTATGTGACAATTGTGCACCTATCAAACTATAGGAAAATTATTGCCTTAGTTGAAGACAAATACTATTGGCCACAGTTGAAAAGAGACGTGGGACGTTATGTAAAACGATGTTACACTTGTCAAGCAGCCAAGGGTCATGCGCAGAATACAGGTCTCTACACTCCATTACCGTTTCCTAATGCACCATGGGAAGATCTATCCATAGACTTTGTGTTGGGTCTTCCGCGGACTTAACGAGGTATGGATTCTGTGTTTGTGGTGGTTGACAGGTTTTCAAAGATAGCACACTTTATCGCGTGCAAAAAGACGTCGGATGCCACCAACATCGTCAATTTGTTCTTCAAGGAGATTGTTCGCTTGCACGGTCTCCCCAAGACTATCACGTCTGATCGTGATAGCAAGTTATTGAGCCATTTCTGGTGTACATTGTGGAGACGTTTGAATACTTCATTGCAGTATAGCAGTACGTGTCATCCCCAAACAGATAACTTGCTTTATGAAGCTAAATGTTGGGTAGTCAAGAAACAATATGTTCGTAGAATAAGTATAGCATAGATGAGGATGTTGAGATAGATGAGTGGAAAAACTAGGAAAGGCAATATCAGAAATGAACACATTTTGAGGAAATCTAGGAATTGCTCCAATAGGAAATAAAATAAAGGAAAGTCGATTGAAATATTTTGGACACATCGCCAAAGACCAACAACGGCACCAGTGAGAGAGCACTTTGGTGCAAGTAGAAGGTTCTAAAAGGGTGTGAGGAATGCAATAAATGATGTGAATTGAGGTAGTAATAAAAGATCTTAAGACACATGCTAACTTAACAGAAGATATAGTTCTAAATAGAGTTGACTGGTGAAATAGGAGTCATGTTGCTGACCTCAAAAATTTGGGATAAAGCATAGATGATGATGATGTATCATTAAATTAACAAGAATAAAGGAAAGTTGATTGAAATGGTTTGGACATGTACTCCAAAGACCAACAACGGCACTAGTGAGTAAGAGAACTTTGGTGCAAGTAGAAGGTTTTAAAAGGGTGTGAGGAACGCAGGAAATGATGTGAATTGAGGTAGTAATAA
The DNA here is from genome assembly GCA_035048495.1 of Euptelea pleiosperma. NCBI lineage: Eukaryota > Viridiplantae > Streptophyta > Magnoliopsida > Ranunculales > Eupteleaceae > Euptelea > Euptelea pleiosperma. Next base: position 12,632,197 of record CM068543.1, read on the forward strand.
AATGTCTTAAGACACATGCCTTAACAGAAGATGTAGCTCTAAATAGAGTTGACTGGTGAAATAGGATTCATGTTGCCGACCTCAAAATTTGGGATAAGGCGTAGATGATGATGATGTATCATTAAATTAACAAGAACATCTAAAGAGAAGCACGCAGATAAGTATCTTGAGAAGCCTAACAAAAAAAGAAGTTTCTTGAGATCACTGAACCCATGTTTAATGTGAAGAAGCGCATAAGTCAAAGCAGAATTAACACACATCATTTGTTTCAGATACAAGGTAGTTTCATAATGGACCCATTAAAAGTTGATAAGTTGTCAAAGAAGGCATTATGTTCAGTAACCTATACTAGAAAACAAGTTGATAACTACACGGAGAGGAAAGTTTGTTCATTGACAATGTTCATGTTTTAGATGGTAGTTTTATAATTTATGAGAAGAAAATTAACAGAAAACAGGCTGTAGGCAGATTAATTCAAGTCCACATCAAAGTTGATTTTGTAAAACAATGAGAGAATAATTTATAGTATTACCTGCTCCTGGCCAGCAAAATCATTATCAGGTGTGAGAAAAAGCATGCAGTGGCACTCCTTCCTGTCAAGAGAATGTTGAATTAAGATACCAAAGATCATATCATATGATTACAGTGACAACTTGTGAAGTAGGGGAAAAAGATACTATGTATTAACTCAAACGACTCAAAATTTACATACATAAGTCTCAAATAATAGATAATTCATATATTTCGAGCTGCATCCAAAACTCAAATCCTCTATATTTCAAATTAACCAAGTTCTTCACTATCTATTATCCAGAAACAATATCGTTTGTTCCAAATTTGCCAACTTGTTAAGGGCTGCCAATGGATCACAAAACCTACAAATTGTCAAGTCAAATAACAAGCGGGAGAGAGTTATCTGGACATGCATTTCATTGATATAGCATAATTCATCAAATACACGCACGCACACACACACACACACACACACATGCACACACAAATAACTCATGAAACACCATCATAAGATCTTCTGTGATGATGTCCCAACACCCTTTATAAAGAACTAGTGAACCATCTAGCTCCGGGGCTTTGTCACCACAAGAGCTTTGATAGCCACAAAGACTTCTGCTTCTTCAAGCTTCCTATCCAACAACTCTGATTTGCCACTATCCAACATATAAAAATCTAGATCGTCAAATAAAGATTCTTATAATACTTAAACAACCATTTTCCTTATTTCATTCTCATCCTCCACCAAACAATAATCAACCCATGGTCTTCTAATGAAATTTACTCTTAAACGAGCGTTAGCACAAGCACATGATTTTGGGCCAATTCATTCTTGATTTTTGACGCCAATTTATCTCCTCCCGAACATAAGTCTGCTAACTTTCACCTTACAACTTCTCTTTTCAAATCATCATCTCTAGAGAACCTGGGGGCTTCTTCAAATTAATACTGTAGTCACTCTCTCGGCATGCCAAAATCCTCACATTAAAAGCAAAAATAATGAAGTACAGAAGTAAACTAAGTCCCATAAGAATATCAAAAATTAACAATGATCAAAAGATTCAAAAAATTGGAAAAAAATTTAAAAACATACAGTGACCTGAAATTTATAACATTAGATCTGTTTTCATGTTACAAGTCACAATTACAATAAAGTAGTCATGCAAGAATTTTTTGTTCTAACAACCCAGGCCCAACACATTAGGGATCTACAAAGCTTTCAACTAACAAAGGGGCCAAAATCTATCCTCTTTCTTCTGGTTTCTAATAATGGATAAAACTGTACTCATATTTAATCCTGGATTAATGAAATATGAATCAAATCATGTAGATGATCACAATAATGGAAGCCGGGAAGGTAAACTCCATCATATTCTTTTGTTGACTAAATAAGTGCAGAGAGACCCACCTGCAGGCCTAACACCTATGAAGAACAGTGAGAATTTTTGGAGCTATCTAATACATAGAGTATTTTCAATTCAAAGTAAAGAAGATATATCTACCTTTCCCTCATGGGAACACATGGACAGTTCCAAAACCCTTGCCCTACCTCGGCAGCTTTGTCATCATAATGCCTGAAACACAATGTATCTGAGCATGGCAAATTATAACTTGAGGTACACAATATAATCAATCCTTGATTCTGCAACAGGTAGGATTCCAAGAAAAGAGGCAAAATAATTCTGCTCTGTTGCAGGACAAGTGAGAACAGTTTGTGAGAGAAATATTTACCTGCAAGGGCAAAGCGGAGCTCCCAATGAATCTTTATGGTCTGCTAATCCCTGTTTAAATTCCAAAGTGAATTGCTCTTATATAAAGTAATCCCGAACTATTTATTCAGAAGAAACGCGGAAGATTATGCAGAAAATTCAAATATAAGGAGTTATCATTTTCTACATCTGGTTGTTATAAAACATCACAGTTGATGGGTCACAAAATAGACCAAAGCTCATAAGAATAAATAATTTCTTTTTATTAGAAACAATAAATGTTATCTACATTTTGTTCCTTATTATTAACTGCGACCAAAGCTCTTAAGAATAGATATTATCTCCTCTTTGTTCCTTATTATATTTACTGAGACTTGCAACTTCAGCAAATTCCTGTTCCATGATTCGGTGGACTAGATTGCACACTGAACCTATGTACCCAATAATTGACGTGGATACTTATTGGGAAAAGAAGTGCACACTAACCAATTTAGTTCCTACAAACGTAGTCAAAGTTGCAACAAGTTCGGCACATGGAGGGGATGTCGAATTTTTAACAATTCAATTTGATAATTAAGTACAAGAAAGGGGTAGTAGCCAATATGTTGTCGAAACTACCTCAGCAGGTTGTTTCTAGCTTGATAGTGGCTATGAAGATCTAGCTTATGGTTCGTTCTGAGTACACTCAACAGTACAACTCCAATGAAGATTTTCAAGGCAGAATAGGAGAAGCTACAATGGGACATGTCACAGAATTTCAACTGAAGGATGGATTATTGTACAAGGGAACACAATTGTGTACCCAGAGATAATGATAAATTACTATGGGTTAGGCTCATACTTGTAGAGTGGCAAGACACAATTGTGTGTACCCATAGTTGAGAATACACTACTAAAACTATGACATTATGTGTTTTGACCAAAGATGCAACATGACGTAGCTCGACACATCAGGAGATGCATATTGTGCAACAAATCAAAGTCCTCTGACAGGAAGCTAGGACTATATACTCCATTACCAGCTCCTATTGTGCCTTGAGAGAGTATTTCGATGGGCTTTCTAGGAGGGTTACCGAAGACAAAATCTGGACATAATTATTTGTTTGTAGTTGTGGATTGTTTTAATAAGATGGTGAACCTGATTCCGTGCAAGAAGACTGTGACCAGTGAAAAAGCAGCAAAGTTGTTCTTTCAACATGTCTAGAAGAATTTCGGGTTGCCTACATCCATAATTTTAGATCAGGATAGTCGATTCTTGAGCAATTTTTGGAGGTCCTTGTGAGGAATGATGAACACTAAGCTGAAACGGAATACCGCTTTCCATCGACAGACAAGTAGACAAACAGAGGTCGTGAACAAAACAATGGTGCATCTCCTTTGAAGCTATAATTCCAATTATCCAAAACCTTGGGATGAAAACCTGCCTTATTTTTAGTTCGCATTTAATCGGGCTATTCATAGGTAGACACAAATATCACCGTTCAAGACATGTTTGGGTTATCGATGCCAAAGGTTTGGAATTCACTATTGGCGATCAACAATTAATTGGGAAAGAAAAGGTCAGGGCTCAACGTTTCTTGAAGCGAATAAGAAAAGTACACCAAGAGGTAGAGGCACAGTAGCTTAGATCAAAATAGAGGATCAACATCATCGGCAAATAGTGAGGTGTGATTTCCAAGAGGGTGAACTTGTTTGGCTTTGACTGAGTAAAGAGCAGTTGGAAGGAAATGGTAAAAAGTTGAAACCTCTCTAATATGTACCATTCAAAATTATAAAGAAGATTGGAGAAAACACTATCAGCTAGACTTGACACCTTACATGCAGATGTACTCAATAGTGAATGCTGAGAACTTGAAATTGTTTGAGCCTTCTATGCTAGATGAAGACCAAGACCAAAGAACTCGATTTCTATCTATCGATGATCTTTAGGTGGAACGAGAAAATCCATTGGCTAAGGACTGCATTTGGAAAGGAGGATGACAGAGAAACAACAGGGGAAGTATGACTCTGTTCGCATTGGCAAGAAGGGACAACTACCTAGCCAGTCAAGTGGTACCCTAGTCACAAAAATCCCTTTTTCAAAAAATCGCCAGAAACCGCCAATTTTTCGAATTCACGAATCGATTGCCAATTAAGCAATTAATTTTGCCGATTAATCGACTGAGACCAATTTTTTCTCCTTTTGATTTCGATTTTGCTGATTTTGAAATTTTGATTATGAATGATGAATCATGCTTATGAGTTATGACTTATTATTGTGGAATTATAGATGTACTTTTCATCATATAAATATGTTTTGTTAAAAACAACATTTCTAACTTGAAATATGCTATTATATATAGCTGATTTTTACCGAATTTTTCCGACTTGACCCCTTGCCGAATCCCAACTTTGTGACTATGAGTAGTACAGCAAGGACAGGGAAACAAGGGAATTTCCCCACCTTCAATTTTAGATTTAGCAGAAGCTAAATCCCCGAAATTATCCACGAGGATCTATATGCACAAACATGTCATTCGGAAAAAATTACAGGACATCGATATTTCGTGAGATGGGAAGTTCACACTAAAATGGATGTAACTTTGTCATACGAACTTAGATTATGACGATTCCGAAACCGTTGGAAACAAGAGAGGGGAGCTATGTGCTCGTTTTCCTAGGCCAAACAAATAATTTTTTTGGTAGGTTTTGAGATCGTTTGCCCCTTCAAAATCGCGGTCAAAGTAGCAATTTCTAAGATAAGAGTTGATATGCCCATAATAAGGACAAGATTATATTAACAACGGGTTCAAGGAGAATAACTACAGATTTGGAACAACCTGCATAAGCAAATGTAGAAATGTTGAAATAACCAAATGAACATGAACAGAGAAAATAATGTATAAAACTCATGTCAAGCAAATCAACAGTCAGGTTAGATGATTGCACAACTTATCAGAAAGCACCTCTACCTTGATAACAACAGAGGTGACTCCTTTATCAACACAGAAATATGTTCCTGAGCGACGAGCATACTGTTCTGAGAACTTCCTCATTATTTCAACAGATTTCTCTGAAGGCTCCACTGCAAAAGCATAGAGCAACATGTCAGAATAAAAGTGTTTATAGAACAAAATACGATCTACAACTACGTAAAAATAAGTTACAATAAATTAAGCAAGTTATATGCAATCTCCATTATTGATACTAAATGGATGAAGGAGGAAGGTTACATCAAGTTGGCAGCCAGTGTAACACTTTGCCAAATCTTACGATGAATCTTGATTCATGAATGGAGGAGCAGGATTTGTGCAACCGACCCCATATCGTTGGGAAAAGGCATGTGATAATGATAGATACTAAAGAACTGACAAGATTAAGTAAACCCCATCATCCTGCCAAAGCTATAGCATTCTACTCAATATGATGATCTACATCACTAGTAATCATTGTGATAAGAGGTTGTAAAACGTTGAGCCATATATGCATTTTGTCATTATGCTTATTTATATAAATTATCTGCTCTAGTGTGCTCTTACAAATGAAGAGTAACATAATCTTGTTCCTATGTAAGGGCTCAATCAAAACAACTTACTCTCATTTTAAAGTTGCATGAAGAAGTTCTGTTTTCCCCTATCGGATTGTTCATCTCATAAAAGGCTCCATCTTTTCCTCTTCTCGGTTCCCAGAGTTTTCCATGTGAACCCATCATAACCATTCTCTTTGTGACACTGTTTTCCAATTTTTCTTCAGGATTGTCCTCGTAGTTTCCTTATTCGTTGTGGAACCCCACTAATGTTTCATTAAACCCCCTATTTTCTGGGTTTTTCTTTCTTTCTTTTTTGTGAAACCCATTTCCATTCATTTATTCTCTCTGTCATTCCTCCAATTCATAACCTCTTACTATTGGTTGCATAAAAAATGATGAACTCTATTGTTTTTTCCTCTGATGCCAAGTTGCATCGATCAGTTTGTCTTAGAAAGCTGAAACAGTGAGGAAATTGATAAAAAATCAAAATGTGAACCTTCAGAGTTCAGACAACACGCTAACCAATAGAATAATACTCCTTAGGAAATAACCAACAACAGTCCTGAACCTAAGATCGTGCAAGACGATATGCCTTCCACTCCACACTCTTTTCTCTTTTCCGATGAATTTTTAGCTTGAATAAAATCAAGATTAGCCGTAGTTGCTCGTGGTTCTATGTTATTAAAAGGTGTCTGTCTCAGCTCCCCTACTAGGTTTCAAGAACCTGGACTTCTTTTCTTCATTTTTGATCCTCAAATTCTTGATATTGTTGAGGCGACTTCACAGGTATCACAATTTAGGCATTATTTGCACATTCAGGTGTTAAGATTTGGCCTCAAAAAGAATGTCTATCGATCAGAACTTCCACAAAAAATGAGTAATTCGAAGCCAAAAATAATCAGAGTTATATAGATAGAAGATGCAAATTAGGGCTATAAACGCCGAAATTGAAAACAGAAATCGAATTTAAAGATGTTCGACTGTTCTTACCTTTCGCTCGGATTACATGGCGGGAACGTTTTGGGGGAGATGAGAAGGTCGGTATGCCCACGCTGTAAAGGGAAGCTTGAACACTCATGGCGACGTCTGCAACCAACTGGCTTCTGTACAAGTCGGTTTTATAGTTTTTTTCTCCGGAAGTCTTAAGATTATTTTAAAGGCCATGCCCGCCACTCGTTAAGTAAATCGGTGATAGATAACAGAGAGGAAATACCGAACCGCAGCTCCCAACCAAACACGTTTGTACAGCGTGTGAAAGGACCATAATGCCCTGAATTTATAGGAATAATTGTGATCATCTATAATCGGGAGGTAGTGCTCTTGGTCATTCACTTCACTGTTCTCGTCTATTCCCATTGGAGACGTGGAAGCACGAGTCCGGCTTATAGGACCACCTTCCCAAAATGCCACGTTAAGGCCCACTGACAATGACTGTCGTCGACCTACACACGAAAAATCAGATTTTTCGTCGTGGGCTTTATGGAGTTCCTCAGTCCGAACGGCTAGTAATTATCAATCAAGCTGATTTTGGTGTATAGGTCCACCAAGGAGTGGGACAAACATTCATTGGTTAGTGGGCCCAAAAGAGTGTGCCTTAACATTTGGATAGTTTCTATTCCTCTAAAGATCCGATTCATTACTTATTATTGACAACTTAATTGTTAGGTATGAGATTTTGGTGAATTTTTGTGTAATGTACAAGTCCAATGGTGAATCCACAAATCATTAGTTGACGTATTGTGACATAGATGGGGGGAAATATTTTTTCGGGCTGGTGGGGCTCTCATGAGTAATAGCACAATCATTTGAAGTTTTGTTAAGTGGGTGGCCTAAGCTTCAGCTCTGTAGGGTGAGTGACAAAAAGGTTTTACAAAAGATTTGTATGTTAAAAAGCCTTAATACAGGAAAAGTTTTATGACATTTATATGCAAAAATCATTTCTAGAAAACTTATTCAGTACATATATATATATCCTTACATCGGAATTTTGCTTTATAGTAATGGGGATATATCAACGCCAAAGTTAAAATATAATAGAGGAACTGGCTTGATCATGGTTGATGAAGCTCTACACCATTGACTATGCAAGTGTCTGATCACGTGGTTGATCTAGTCTAGTCTAGTCGTTGGGAATTGGGATAAGACCTGTAACAGTAACAAATTGCGCCCATTTTGGCTTTTGTTGCGAAATTAACTGATTCATATCTCACCCATGATCCATCAACGTAACGTATCTTTGCAGTTTTTTGTTTTTTTCTTCCATTTCACCGAATCTTTTTGGTTGGATGAGTGTCAATAGTCAATAGAGTCGGATCATGAACTATAGTTGAAATGATATTGCAGACCTTTTAACTGAAAAAATAAAAAGTGATCAAAAAAGATGTTTAGCTTCTTCAAGAGTCGCAACCTATACGATTATATCGTAGAACCCACATGGTTTAGAAGGGGGAATAGTCTGTGGGCCCCACCTTGTGGCAACTCGTGAAAAAAGTCTTAACACATCTTTTTTGATGTCCGAGTAAAACTTTGCTGACATCCGACGGTCAGCAAAGTCGTTGACATTTTACAATATGAGCCACGTGGCACACTTAGAGGACTCCGATGGAATGGGTGCTTTGCCAATCCTAGGTGAACCTACAAACCAAAAAGCAGCCTGATTAGTGATTTCAAACCTTTGGATCTTTGTACCCCCAAATAATGGTCAATAATACTCAATTTCCCACGATTAAAATCAACCCACGAATATTACCCCAATACAACACTTAGAAATCACTAATCATGTTGATTTTTGGTTTGTAGACCTAGGGATTGGCCAAACATCCATATGGTAAGCGTCCCCAAATAATGTGCCATGTGGCTCATATTGTGGGCTGTGAGCGAAGTTTTGCCATTTCGCTCAAAACCTCCTTCTCTCTGAGTCTCACAGCGCACCTCTCTTCAAGCGGAAGTGCAAGCTCGGATGGTACATGTTAGCGCTGGCCGAAGGTCCTCACTTATAGTTTTCAGGCACTATATAAACCATACATATAGTATAGTGCATCTCCTTATATAGATACGAGATATCGGAAGGAAAAATATGGCTTATATAAAAAAGAGTTCAAAAAACGGAATAACTATTTTCTTTATTTTGTTTGGTCATAGTGCGTGTACCTCGTGTGAGATATATATATATATATATTTTTTTTTTTTTTTGTTTGGTCATAGTGCATGTACCTCGTGTGAGATATACATGGTCACAGTGCATATATATGCCCAAATATGCCCAAAGTACCCCTCTTTTGTTTCTTTTCATTTTCTTGATTTTTTTAGTTTGGAAGGGGTTCTTCGGTCTTAATAGTGTCAAAGACACATCAGCCTTGCAACTATCCAATGCTCTCTTTTATTATAAAAATAAAAAAATCTTATTTCTAATATTACCCTCAAGTTCATTAAATTGGCAAGTATTACCTCTTTCAAGTGTAGAAATTGTTTTAATTGATAAGGGTTCTTTGGTCATTCAGTATTTTCATATTCCAACAAAGCTGTTCAAGTAATTATTACATTTAACGGACTAATTTAATATGAAACCATTACATAAAGTATGTAAACATTGTCAATATTGTTGGATTTCCCTTGAAAATTGTGTTATTTTCAATGTTTTCAAAATAAAATATTTTATAAATTAAAAACATACTTTTCAAAGGTAAGACCTTCCCTTGTTAAATGTCTTCAGGTTGCCTGGGACGTCCACGTTCCACATCAATGTTGATGAGGGACAATAGTATAAGCCACGTAGTATACTCTTAGAGACTATTGACCTTATGGATGTTTGTCTCATTCCTAGGTGGACCTATATACCAAATATTAGTCTGATTAGTGATTTCAAACCTTTGGATCCGAGTACCTCAAAGAATGCTTGAAATCTATGGTTAAAATCAGCCCATGAAAACAACTCCAATCAAACCCTTAAAAACCACTAATCAGGCTGGGTTTTTATATATAGGCCCACCTAGAGATGGGCCTAGCATCGATACGATCAGTGATCTCTATAGGTGTTCCACGTGTAAGGCGCTTCCATGTGTAAGGTGCACGTGGCGTTCCCCTAGTATATATATATATATATGTGTGTGTGTATGTGTTTAACACGGAAAAACAAAATAGTACTGCAACACAGTGTATCTCCAAAAATGTGGTTGTCATGTATGTATATACCTATGTTTTAAAATGACACAAGATATGTACATAAATTAGGTGCTATATATGGATGTATACCTAACTAACACGCATATAAATGTACGTATCTTGCATGTATGTACGTATATATGTATGGATCTATATGTATGTTCTAATTCAGAAACCCTAAATAATAACGAAATAGAAGACTACCTCCAAGTTCTAGATATTATGATAAACTTGCACCATCGATACCGTATTGAAACACCATAAACCATGTAATATAACACAAGACAAGAAAGAGAGAGCTGATCATCGTGTTCTTTTCAAAGTTCAAACACATACATGAACATACCGTAATCATATATGTCTTCTTCTTCTTCTTCTTCTAATCACCTAAACCAAAACCCAAATGCCAAAAAACGAATATCTAACACAAATAAAGAAAGCCATGGCCCATGTAGCCATGTAGGTGATGAACCTCCCAAAACTTGTGTAATTTGTTTGATCTAGCAAACGATCGGACCGAGATGCTTGATTCCCCAAGAAAGAAATGATTTTGAAGAAGACCCTTCATTCATAAGAGATTAGAGAAGTGAAGGGGTTTATATGTAGGGCTTCTTCTTCTTCAGTGATCAGTGAAACCCAGTTTCATCTTCTCTACATCTCTTTTTTCTTCTTCTCTTTGTTGTTCTTCTTCTTGATGATGATGATGATGATGACGACGATGATGATGTTGTTGTTGGGGGTGGATGAGGGCGTAATGATGGTAACGGAGAGGAGATTGATGGGAGGAGAGAAGACATGATTGCTGTTGGGTGTTGGTGTTGAAAGGAGGGAGAAAATCCAAGGTATTTCGTGCCATCAACCATGGCAGATGAGTCTGTACACATGGAGAGAATTATCATGAAACCCATGTTCGTGCTCCTTCCCCAAAGAAAATGGATTTCTTATTAGAAAACAGCTTTCTTGGGTTGAGTTAAAGAGCTTTGACAGTACTAGATTACTGGTTGAGAGAAAGAGTAGGTTTGGGAAAGAGCTTTATGGGTATATCGTGCAAACCTTTTAAGATGTCTGTAACGGAAAACAAGACAAAAATGTTGGTTGCTTTGCTCCCATCCTTTTTTTTAGTAATGATCACATGGTCCGGGGTCCATGGACCATGCTGCATGGTGCATGGTTGTGTCATTTTTTCAATGGTCAAGTTTACTGCACGCTTACTTTAATAATTAATTAACTAAAACATAACTATTTGCAAGTATAATCTTGACCAATGACAAAAGGACACCACTTTGCAATATAACAACATCCATGGACCCCGGACCATGAGATCATTACTCTCGTTTTTTTTTCTTATACAAGTTGCTTTGGTTTTACACTTTTAATCAAGGCAAAATTCTTCTGGAGCGACACTGCAGAATCTTCGCTGTGATGCTGCTTTTTTATGTGGATGAAGACTTGGCCAGCTCAGCCTGGTCCATCTGCTAGACGACCCTCTGGATATTGACCATGTGAATAGTGTCTCAAGAAAAAACAAACCCACATCTATTTTACTTATTAAGGAGAGAAGGGGGTTTTGGGGTTACTAACGCTATTCTCCATAATTCCCAAGGTGTTGCCACATGTAAAGTGCACGTGGCTTCCCCAAGTTTCAATATACGTATATACCCTACAACGTATTGTAATTCTATATAACCCCTTAATTTATTAAGCAGGGAAAAGGCAAAAATAAAAAATGCCTCTTTTTGTTAAGTGGCAAAATGGGGAGTCCCATTGGGACTACCACCCCCAGTTGCCATGTGTAAAGGCGAAACCCTGCCACTCCAGAGAAGAGTTGTGGAGAAGCCGTCCAGTTTACTCAAAATCGGATTTTATCTCTCTATATATATATATAGTTTATGTATTAAAGAGCATAATGAATGTATATAGGTACATATATTATTCGGACACATGGTGCACATGCAGGGTATCACGAGTCTACAGTGGGTCTCACATAACATACATATATATCATAAGTCAAAAGTTGATCCAATTCGGTGATTGTAACTAATCTTATCTATAGTTTGTCTTCTTTATCAATACTTAATTTCCAGTTGGTTGTGATCATCCTATCATATTGATTAATTTACCCTAGGGTGCCTGTCTAGAGAGAGAGAGAGAGAGAGAATTTTTTTAGGGTTTTGGGAAAGGCTTTGAAAGGGAATATTGGGCCTGGTTCAAGGTTTTGTTAATAGAAAAGAAGACTGGTGGTTGTCTTTGTTTAGGTTTCAAAAATAACCCATTAATTAAGTCTACCCAAACAGCTTTTTCTCCACGTTCTCCTTTGTTTTTTATCCTATAGGCAAGGCCAAGTAATGGATGGGAAAAGTGAGTCTCTAAAGTAAGTTTTATGAGATCTGAAGCTTTTAAGCCGAGATCAAAAGCTGATTATATATCATGTTTTCTTTACATTGAAACTAATTCCCTTTTATTAGCTGAGCAAACCTCCAGTGTTGCCCACCAACACCTGTCCTCCGTGTTGGCCACACTATTGGGCCCATGAATGTTTGTGAACTTACACCGGAAAAATCATCTTGATAGATGATTTCTAGCCAATATTGGATTTGAACCTTTTTCATCGTGGGCTAGCTCCATGAACTAGCCCACAGGTGAAAAAGCATTGATCCAAGCCCATGAAGAAAATGCATAAATCCAATGGCTTATAAAGTTATAATCACCTATCAGGCTGATTTTAGGGGTGGATGTTCACCAAGGGGTGGGTCAGTGGATCCAAGAGTTTGCTACGTGGCAAAAAGTTATGGTGTGAGCAACACCGGGGACGGGTATTAGTGGGAACACTTCAGATTGCCTCTAATTGAAACAAGTAGCGAGTAGATTGTTAATGTCAGCCTCAAATCATAATCAACGGCTGTAGAGACGGGGATCCACTAATTTTTCTTTTTCTGATTCCACTCACAGATTGGGTGGTGGCTCCTATGCTTCAACAGGCAAAAGGATTCTTCCAAGTTCCAAGTATTGGGACTTGTTTGCGCTCCAAAGATCTCTTGTAAAAGTAGTGTCACCTCCCGTCCCTCACATGGCTGATGGAACTAAAAGTGGCCCGCTTTGGTATCTCGCGATGTACTGAGTTAGATAGTCATGCGAAGAATTATTTATTATATTTTTATTTTTATTTAAGGCTGGACCCAAAGACAGAGCGCATATAGCAGCATTAAGCTCGTTAGCATGGTTTTAAAAATGGCCGTTTAAACGGTAACGCCCCAAGTCCATTTCCGTTAAAACCGTTTAAACACATTTTAACGTTTTTGAATTTAACGGCCGTTAAAATCTTTTAAAAGGTCGTTAAAATTGCTTAAACAACCGTTAAATTCTGGAAAAAGAAATGACCATTAAATCCATTTAATACCGTTAAAATCAGTTAAATTTCCGTTAAATTTCATTTTTTTTTTAATTTTCAAATTTCAAAATTTGAATTTCAGCACCATTTTTTCCTTTAAAATCCGTTAAATTCCATTTTTTTCTTTTTCTTTTTTTATTTTTGCCCCTGACCATTTAAACGGTAACGCCCCTAGTCCGTTTAACCATTAAAACGGCCTCCTTTAAACCTTGCTCGTGAGCACGCATTATTATTATTATTATTATTATGTGAGGATGATCTCCATGATGATAAACCCTTTACTCCTCCCCGTGGCAATGTTTTATTTTATAAGTCAAAAAGCATTGGTAATTTTTGTTGGATTTTGAAATACGGAATACACTTTAATTAATAAAATAAACCAATTCAAATTTAGGATTTCTATCGTTCAAAACATTAATCATAATCAATGATAAATCACATAACCGTAATCGCTTAATCCTTAGATATTGGGCCCACATGGACCATGCATGTGGATCGATCCCAATACATATCATCTGAACAACATACAATCCAATTGATTTGATATAAAACCATGCGTGCGAAAGGCCATACATAAATAATTAAATAATAATAATAATTTTTCAGCAGACTCCAAGGACCCCCCATTTTTTACAACCACTTTGGCGCACCCACATAGAAGATGAATCAATGGCTGATTTTTGGTGAGGATGATCTCCTCACCATATAGATCACCCCTACAAAAAAATCAGCCCATTCTGAAATTTCTAACCCCGTCAAATGTGGTTTTCAAGTATCACAGTAAAAATCAACGATTCATAATTCTTCAACTTCTAAACCAGTCTATGAATATCAGAATGATTTGAATTTTTGTGAGGGTGATCTCCTCACCATAGAGATCATCCTCACCAAAAATCAACCATTGATTCATCTTCTATGTGGGTACACCAAAGAGGGGGTAAAAAATGGGTGTGCCTCGAGTTCGACTCTTTTATCACAGCCTATACATATTCTTTAAAAATGTAATTGGGTTTACTTATACATTGGAAAAAGCCGAGCAGAAAGAGAAAATTATTGTGCACATTGCCGAACCACATAAATCTGTTACGTCCCGTCTGTTTGATCTTTTTGTTGATTTTGTAGTTGATTGGTCGTTAACAACCTCCCACTAAGGGAGGGTACACAACAACCAACAACTCTGCTTTTAAAGATTTAACATCTTGATTCATCGGCTTGTCAATTCTTGGTGTAATACTTGGTTGCAAATGATTGATGGTTTTGCAAAATCTATGGTGTTGTGGTTGTGTGATTTGAACAAGACTACGTCAATATGGTTCAAACCAAGGTTTAAAGGGGACCGTTATAACGGTATAAGGACTGGGGGCGTTACCATTTTTCCGTTATAACGGAAAAAAATACTCAAGAGGCAAAAATGGAAAATAACTGAAATAACGGAAATAATGGCGCTGAAATTCAAAATTTGAATTTCAAAATTTCAAAAATGAAAAATAAATGAAAAAAAACCAGAATATAACAGAAAAAACAAAAATAACAGCCATTTTTTTCCCACAAAATTTTCCAGAAAATAACGGTCGTTATTTTCGTTATAACGGTCGTTATTTTCGTTATAACGGAAAATAACGGCCGTTATTTTCGTTATAACAGCCGTTATTTTTGTTATAATAGCTGTTATTTTTTGAGCGTTTTAACTGTCTATAACGTAATGGGGTGTGTCTGAATCCGTTATAACGGCCGTTATTTTTGTTATAACGGCCGTTTTTTAAACCTTGGTTCAAACAGCGTGGGTTGTAGGTTTCAAGGAATTGGAGTACATGCAGGGTACTTTAGTTCCTTAGTAGATTTACAAGGTCAAAAGGTAGATCTAATTATATGATCCTTACCATACGATCTGTAGACTTTTTTCCTGGACCATCCCCAGAAATGGGCCACCTAACTGAGGCTCACCCGATGGTTTTGATGGGTACTTATGGTTCTATAGGGGGAACTGTTGATGTATTAGTATGGTAATACATCAACAGTTCTCACTCCATTTCCTCTATTGGACAGCAAGAAAATGACAAACGGTACAAAGAAGAAAAGTAAAAAATGTATTAAAAAAATCGACTAAAATAATTTTAAAATAAATAAAACCAAAGAAAAGTAAAAATATTAATTACTTTTTGTCTTATAAAATGAATTTTCATGTTCAACACTGAATAATCCGGACAAGTTTGTGAATTATTCAAGAATAATTGGATCATGTTAAAAAATGCACCAATGAATAGGATGTCATTTGGTCCGTGTTTAAAATAATTAGTATGGTTCATGAATTATTCAAAAATTTACTAATTATGGTTGTCAATTCTCTTTATTGACGGGACCCGCATGTTAGACTATCTATCAAATGACACATACATGTCAGACGGTGACTCGTGCAACTTATCTACCAGACGGCACCCGCACATTAGACTATCTATCAGACGTCACCTGCATGTTAGACGGTGACTCGTGCAACTTATCTATCAGACGACACCTGGATGTTACACAGTTATGTATACTGATATCTTTTACTCACAAAGTACTCATTTAGTACTTGCATATAGTGCTAAGACAGTAGTCTTACTCGTGCAAGGGTCATGTGCTCATTAATAGGAATTTTATTTTTTGCCATGCTAGCTAGTGTTGCGCACTAGCATGGGGGTCAAAAATAAATCGTAGGATTGGCAGGGCAAGGTTATGAAAGGTTGATCAGAGGCAATCTTATTCGCAAAACCACTAAACATGTGATAACGGGATACTCGCTTGATCGACCGTCATCTGAGCTGCACGGAGGCATCGTAACATGCCACATGTTCAATCAAAGGGTCGTAATCAAATACGAAAGCACCACCTCAAATTCACGTGGCACAATACGGGCCCGCGATGAGACAAATTACCACATTTATTACAATCGTGCCTTCTTAACCTTCAACTCTCCACTATAAAGAGAGCAGATGGTTGAGGGAAAAGAAGAGGATAACAGAGCCAATGTGTTACCCTAATCTTTTACCCTATTCATTTTTCTTAACATTTCATCTTCATTCTTTGTGGTCTCTACAACCGTTTAGTCTGCAGAACTCTGGACTCGGGTGTCATGGATTCCCCTTTAACATTGCTTCTATCTATGTTGCTTTGTGTTCTAATGTGATTACCATCAATAAAGAGAATCGATTATATTTTCTGAATTCTAGATCTCATTTATCTGTTTACAAATGGTAATGCCCCAACCTTGTCAATGTTATTAAAAAAAGGTGACATTATTTGCACACACAATTTCCACATGTACACACACCATAAGTTGTACAAAAAAAAACTGACGAAGAAGAAGAACCCACTACCACTATCCTCTTCTTCACCACCGCCTTCTTCTCTTGTCACCATGCCACCACCAAGGCACCTCTCTCCCCTCTCTCCCTCTCCCTTAAAAAAAATCCGCATGCATGTTGAAAGCCCAGGGCTAACATGCCTTTGTCTACGTCAGCAGGCAACACTTGTCGACTTGCACGCATAAATTTTTTAAGGGAGGGAGAGAAGGGGATGGAGGACGGAGGTGCCTTGGTGGTGGTGGCAGTAGAATAAGAAGGGGGTGGTGGTGGTGCAGTGGTTGTGGCGGTGGTCAATGTGCGGTTGTGGTGAAGAACAAGAGGATGGTGATGGGTTCCTCTTCTTCATCAATTCTTTTATTTTTGTGCAACTTATCGTGTGTGTAGATTATATGTATGTGCACATATAAAAATGGTGTGTGCAAATAATGTCATCCTTAAAAAATAATGCCCAAAATTGAAACAGCGGGCTTAGTTCTGTAACGCTTTTTTATTCATATTCCACTATTATCGAAGTTATTTTGAAATAATAATAATTTTTTGATGGTTGAATCAGATGTGAAAGATGTCAACAACTGGAGTATTTTTTATCTTGTGATTTCTAGCTGTTGGATTCAAATAATTTATGGATGACTAGAGATCACCAATCGGGCAGAGGTTACTAGGTCAATCAAGAGTGGGCCAATCATTCTTGGGTCAGTAGGTCCGAATGAGTGTGCCACATGGTGCATTTATGCAGTAAAAATATGAGCCACGTGGCCCACTCTTAGAGGATGTGTATGGATGTTTGGCCAATCCCTAGGCGGACCTACAAACCAAAAATCAGCCTGATTAGTGATTTCTAGGCGTTGGATTGGAATTATTTTTCATGGGTTGATTTAACCGTGGGAATTTGAGCATTATTGACCATTATTTGAGGTACAAAGATCCAACGGGTTTGAAATCGCTAATTAAGCTGATTTTTGGTTTGTAGGTCCACCTAGGGAGGGTGCCACCTGGATCATATTGCACGCTGTCATCAAAGTTTTACTAGAAATTTTATGAAGCGGTGGAAATTTAGAAGCAGCGATCATGAGCCAGGTACACATAAGTGTAGGGGCAATGATATTGCGTCAGCTTAACCCTGGTGTAGTCGGCGCAATATCATTGGCCACATGATCACTGCTTCTAAATTTCTGCCGCTTCAAAAGTTTTCTCAAGTTTTACTCCCCTAGCCCCACAGGAAAATTTTCCGCCGCAATAAATTCTCTCTGCATTCACTCTCTCTCTCTTCCGACTTTCATCAAACACTTCCGCTACATGGGAAGCAACAATCTGGTTACTCGGGGCTCCTAATCACCCTCCAGAAGCCTCAACTCTCTCCTCCTTGAAACCGTAAACTTCTGCCAAGAAGAGACGATCTCTCTATCACTCTCTTCCTTTTCAGTTTTGGATTCCACTGCGAACGGAGACGAGTGAGGTCATGAAAAGGCACGTTGAGGACTCACTTGTAACTATCTCTCAACCTTGTCGATGTTGGCAATGACCCGGGCCTTCCCGGATTAATCTTTTAGCTATTGTGTTCCCAGGTCATTTCTCTCGAATTATCCAACGTATCATAAAACAAGTTTTTATTATCGGAGGCCTTTATAGAAGATATTATAAGAGTTTCAGTTCGTTGCATTTCGTTGGAGATTCAAACGTGGGTATGTAAGACTTTTGTGATTGGTAGGTTGAAAATTTACCCTTTTGGAGTTAATTTATAACCATTTCTTGGATTATTGGTTTGACTAATGTGGAAGTTTTATGTGCAAGAACAGAGGTTTATTTTGGCAAGTACTCCTGTTACTAACGTCATTATGTATCTGTGTGTATGGGAGAGGAATGGGGAATTGAATTGAATTGAATTGCCATGCGTATAGTCAGTCAGTAAAACCAAATCACGCATTTGGCCACTAATATGTTCTTGAATCTTGACACAAATCCCCTCCTCTTTTTCATCTATGATGTTTCTGGTTCCACAATGGATGAAGAAGCTAAACCAAGAAATCAAGTAAGCATGGTTTCTAGTGCCAAAATGTTTCGATATCCTCTCCTCTCATAGTGCCACTTGTCAACTGCATGGAGTGCCATGCATTGTTCTTTTTGGTTTGTCTAGGTGCTGCCAATAAGCTCCACATATCACATGGAGAAGATTAGAGTCCAGCTTGTAGTAGGAGTGTTGTTTTGATGAAGAGTCCAAGTTGTTTAGGAGTTGTTACGATAGAAAAGAGTCCAAGCTGTTAGGATGTTTATCAAGTGTTGATCCATGTGGATTTAAGTTGTTTGAGTTCTTTGAATGAGTCTAATCAGTCAAGTTGGTTAGAAGAGTCCTATATAGGATGTATTGGATTAGTTGAAGAAAGGGAAAAACTTTTTCTTTTTCTGCATTGTAGTTAGCGAATGAGTAGATAATTTATAAAAATTAATGTTAGCTTGCCAAGGCTCTACTATTTTGGTATCAGAACTTCTCCATCCTGCGCCCGCCCATGATGTCCACAAAATGCTATAATGTCCCTGTTGATAACGCGGTTGATCACATTCGAACTGAGCTAGCTACTACTACTCACTACAGTGTCACCGATCTGCATGCCAGAGTCACTGAGCTGACTGAGGTCTTATTGAAGATCTAAGACACCCCGGCCATGAGGTTACAAACGTCATCGCCACCTGCGACTGTTCGAGGGCCTTCCCAACGTCCATATCCGGACATTTGCTCTCCTCCATTTCCTACTCAGTTTCAAGGGTTTCAAGGAAGGCCAATCCGGCTTGACTTCCCTATCTTCAATTGTAGGGATCCTAAAGTCTAGATCTTTCGAGCTCAACAGTTCCAACACCTTAATGGCATTCCGGAAGATTACTTGGTTGATGTGGCTTTGGTCCATCCGACGGACGAGGCTATTCCTTTGTATCAATGGTTGAACAAGACTATTGGACGACCCTCTTGGGGTGCATTTCTTCAAGCTTTATGTAGTCGCTTCGGTGTGTCAGAAGATGAGGACCTTGAAGGATCGTTGGCTAAGCTTCAACAAACGACCACTGTATGGGATTACTAGGCCAAGTTCGAACATCGCTTTATTTCAGGACTTAATGAGGAGATTCAACATGGCGTCAAGCTCCTCAACCCCATTTCATTGAGTCATGCCTACGCAGTAGCCAAGCAACAAGAGGAAGCTACCGTAGCTCTTGTTGCATCCGTTAACTGGCAATCTCCACTTTGAGCAACACCCATACACTCCCTTCCTCCACTTTACCCACCAACGGCTGCCACTCCAACCCCACTTGTGCCATCATCTAAGCTCTCCCTTCCAACACCCCATCGATTTCCAAATCCCATAGTGTACCCCTTGGTGTTCGACGATTGAGCTTGGCTGAACAACATGAATGTAGGGAAAATACTTGTGCTTCAACTGTGATGAGCAATTTTGACTAGGGCATCGTTGCCAATGCCCTCAGTTGTTGTTACTGGAAACCGACGAAGGTTCAGAGTCGGCGCCTGGCTTTGATGATTTCAATACGCCCATGACGGTGATCTCTCTAAATGCTCTCATCGAGACCCAGCATCCTGAAACAATGTGACTTTCCAACCAGATTAAGAGGCGATCAATGACTATACTGGTCGAATCTGGCGGCACATACAATTCCTTTTACTCGGCCATCGCCAAGCAATGCTGGTATTTGTTGACCCATGCTGACCCTATTACAGTTAATGTCACTAATGGCAATGCTTTACAGAGCCTGGGGCGTTGCCACAACGTCACCTTGTCCATATAATGCTATAAGTTCACCGGGAGTATTTTTCTTCTTCCTATTTGTGGATATGATGTGGTTTAGGGGGTTGAATGGCTCAAATTGCTAGGCACTATTAACTGGAACTTTAGGGATCTGACGATGCAATTCTGATTGGGTGAGGATTTAAACCAGTTAACTAGCGGCGCATCTACAAATGAATTCCACATTCTTTTCTATCATCAATGCCAAGGTATCTTGGTCTACCTCATACAACCTACTGTTGAAATTGAGCTCCCTTTGCATTCTTTTGTCATTTCCTTCACCAGTTTGCGGACATATTTGCCGAACCGCCCTTCAGAAGCCACGATTCCATGATCATCGAATCCTTGTTAAAAGAAAATATGGTACGTGGCGCATGTGTAGTGATTACCACGCCCTTAATGGGACCACGGTTAAGGATTGTTACCCCATTCCATTTATAGATGAATTACTAGACGAATTACATGGGGCTACTGTGTTTTATAAACTTGATCTCTACTTGAGTTATCACAAGATTCGGGTTGTTGAACCCGACATACACAAGGCGACATTCAGAACACATGAGGGTCATTATGAGTTCCTCATGATTCCCTTCGGCCTATCGAATGCCCCATCAACCTTTTAGAGCCTTATGAACAAAAATTTTAGGCCATTCTTAAGGCGGTTCGTTTTGGTATTTTCGACGATATACTCATTTACAACATCAATTTTAAAGACCATTGGATCATCTCACGTTTGTGTTTCAACTCCTTCATGCCAATAGCTTTTCATCAAATGCAGCAATGCCAGCAAATGCCGTTTTGCTCGAACGTCAGTTGAATACTTTGGCCATGTTATCTCTAGCAAGGGTGTTGAGGTTGACCCTTCCAAGATCGAGGAAATGCAACAATGGTTGAAACCCTCTTCTATCAAAGCACTCTGGGGATCTTGACTAGGAAATATCATAAGTTCTTCATGGATTATGGAAAAATTGTTGCACTGATGAACATGCTTTGCAAGGATTCTTTCCATTGGGCATTTGGGATATAGAAGCTACGGTTGCCTTTGAATCTCTCAAAAGGGTGCTCACCGCCACCCCTGTGTTGGCTTTACAGAACTTTTCCCAATAATTTGTTCTTAAGCGTGATGCTTTTGGGTTAGGCATCGGGACCGTTCTCATGCAAAATAGTCACCCGGCCTATCTCAGCAAGGCATTATCCAGTCGACATCTTACTTTTCCATCTATGACATAGAAATGTTGGCTATTATATTTGTGGTTTTGAAATGGAGGCCATACTTGATGGTGCGCCACTTCAAGATCCTCACCAATCATCGGACCCTCAAATATTTTATGGAGTTAACCACCCTGGAACAACCAAAGTGGCTTGCTAAATTAATATGGTATGACTATGAAATAATCTACCGTTCATGCCAAGAAAAACGTTGCCGCTGACGCCTTCTCCCGTCAAGGTGAATATCCTACTCTTCATATGGTTTCTGAATCTGTATTTATCAGCTCTCACCAACATTGTTGCTGAGTATTCTCAAGACCCGGTTCTTTGTAAGGTCCAAGACAAACTACGGCTTAATCTGGCTGTCACCACTCACTTTCCCTTGATAACGACATTATTCATTATAAAGGTTGCATTGTCGTTCCATCTACTTCCGATGGGTGCCATCGAATTTTTAAGGAATTCCATGCTTGTTGCTGAGTATTGTCAAGACCCGGTTCTTTGTAAGGTTCAAGACAAACTACGGCTTAATCCGGCTGTCACCCCTCACTTTCCCTTGATAACGACATTATTCATTATAAAGGTTGCATTGTCGTTCCATCTACTTCCGATGGGTGCCATCGAATTTTTAAGGAATTCCATGCTACATTAGTTGGTGGCCATCTAGTTTTCTGCCAACGTACAAGCGGGTATCGACCACTTTTTATTGGACGGGAATTAAGAGGGCGATCCGACAATATGTGGCCGAGTGCGATGTTTGTTAGTGTACCAAATATGAGATCATTGCTCCTTGGGGCTTATTGTGGCCACTGCCCATCATGCCCATCACTTCTGATGTAGGGTTGATATTTGAATGGATTTTATCGATGGACTGCCCCTTTCGAAGCACAAAATGACCATTATGGTGGTAGTGGACTGTTTCAGCAAGTGCGCTCATTTTTTGGCACTCACACACCCTTACACGACGTTCATGGTTGCAACGGATTTCGTTTGGGATGTCGCCAAATTGCATGGAATGCCAAGGTCCATTGTCAACAATAGAGATTTATCAACCAGTTTTAGGAGGCTTTTTTTTATCAACAGGGTACACAACTACGTCGAAGAACAACTTACCACCCAGAATCTGATGATTAGATTGAAGTCATTAACCGGTCTGTTGAACAATGCATTCCCTGTTTTGCCAATTAGTGTCCCCACCATTAGGTTCAATGGCTCCCCTGGGTGGAGTTTTGGTAAACCACTTCATTCCATACTTCCATCAAAATGTCCCCATTCCAAGCCGTCTATGGATGGCCTCCTCCTTGCGTTGACACTTATGTATCCGACTCTACACACACACACACACACACTCACGTGCGCGCGCTAGTCTATGGACCTTTCCAAGTTGTGGCACTTGGTGTAGGACTAGTTGCTTACAGACTTGCATGCGTTACCAATCATTGTCATGTATCTACCCTGTATTTCATGTGTCCGTCCTTAAAACGAAATTGGGTGCTCACGTGTCCTTGCCCACTCTTCCTCTGATTTTTTTATTTTGGTACTCGCAATTGGATCCCCAACAATATACTTGATTGTGGACTTTTCAAGCATAAGCATCAAGCCGTTATCAAGGTCCTTGTGCAGTGGGAAGGACTTTCCGAAGAGGATGCTTCCTGGGAGGTGTACTATGATTTTGTTGCCCGTTTTCCATCTTTTGCAATTCTTGAGGACAAGTTGCCAATCAAGAGGGGTGTATTGTTATGATACCCTCTCCTCTCATAGCACCATGTGTTAACTACATGGGGAGCCATGCATTGTTCTCGTTTGGTTTGTATAATTGTTCCCAATAAGCTCCATCAGCCTCCATGTATCACATGGAGAAGATTGGAGCCCAGCTTGTAGTAGGGGTGTGGTTTTGATTTGTTTCTTGATGAAGAGTCCAAGATGTTTAGGAGTTGTTACAATAGAAAGGGTCCAAGCTGTTAGGATGTTTTCAAGTGTTGATCCATGTGGATCTAAGTTGTTTGAGTTCTTTGAATGAGTCAAGTTGGTTAGAGGAGTCCTGTATAGGATTTTCTGGATTGGTAAAGAAGAAAAGGAAGAGTACTGGATTGGTTGAAGAAGAAAAGGAAAAACTAACTCTTTTTCTGCTTTGTAGTTAGTTAATGAGTAGATAATTAATAGAAATTAACGTTAGCTTGCCAAGGCTCTACCAAAAACGGTGTCATCAAAGCAACTACTTGGACCTATAGTAAAAATAAGTTGAATTTTCTAAGCAGCTACATGTTTAAAGAGTTGAATTGATGAATTAGGGTTAGAGTTAGGGTTAGGTTTAGGTTTGTGGAAGAGAGAAGAGAGGAGAGAAGAGAGAAGATGGATGTCCATTGTGCTTAGGTCACAATGACTCCATAAATCTTATTTATGTAAGTCCAAAATACAAAAGACAAATATACCCCTCAAGGGGGTATTTACAGAACTACCCCCCGATACATATAAAATACGTATTTCTACGTATATGATAACACTCCCCCTCAAGTTGGTGCATAAATATCTCTCATGCCCAACTTGCACAAGCACTTATGGAGTTGCCAACTGGGAACTCCCTTCGTGAAAACATCTGCAACCTGTTCATCAGTCTTCACAAATGAGGTGCACACTGCCCCAGAGATAATCTTCTCTCTAATGAAGTGTCGGTCCACCTCAATGTGTTTGGCACGATCATGCTGAACGGGATTGTGAGTAATGCTGATGGCAGCCTTGTTGTCACAATATAAGCTCACAGATCCAGAAACTGGGAAACCAAGTTCAGCAACCAACACTTTCAACCAAAGCATCTCACACAAGCCATGAGCCATTGCTCTGAATTCGGCCTCTGCACTAGATCTGGCGACCACGGGTTGCTTCTTGCTTCTCCAAGTGACCAGATTGCCCCCAACAAAGGTGCAATATCCAGAAGTGGATCTCCGATCATCTTTGGCCCCTGCCCAGTCTGCATCGGTATAAGCCTCTATACGCATGTGGCCATTCTTCTCAAACAGAAGACCTCTACCAGGGGCTGACTTAAGATACCTCAAGATCCGATGTGCTGCCTCTAAATGAACACCTCTGGGTGAGTGCATATACTGACTGATCACACTCACTGCATAGGCAATGTCAGGTCGAGTCAGGGAGAGATAGATCAATCGCCCAATTAGTCTCTGAAAGCTCCCTACATCCTGTAGGAGTTCACTACTGGCATCTGCTAGCTGGTGATTCTGCTCTATAGGAGTTTCCACTGGTTTGGTACCCAACCTGCCTGAGTCTTGTAACAAGTCTAAGACATACTTCCTCTGAGAGATGAAGATTCCCTGACTGGATCTTGCAACTTCGATGCCTAGGAAGTATTTGAGAGGTCCTAGATCTTTGGTTTCAAACTCCTCCGCTAACTGAAGCTTCAGCTTGGCTACCTCTGCTGCATCATTCCCTGTGAGAATGATGTCATCAACATAAACAATGAGGGCAGTGGTGTTTTTCCCTTGATGCTTCACAAATAGGGTGTGATCAGCCTGACTTTGAGTGTAACCCAGCTTCTTCACGGCTAAGGTGAATCTCTCGAACCATGCCCTTGGAGATTGTTTAAGCCCATAGAGGGCTTTCTTCAGTCTACACACCTTGCTACTTTGTCCTGGTGGAGTGAATCCAGGAGGAGGCACCATGTAGACTTCTTCATGTAGGTC
The DNA here is from genome assembly GCA_035048495.1 of Euptelea pleiosperma. Lineage (NCBI taxonomy): Eukaryota > Viridiplantae > Streptophyta > Magnoliopsida > Ranunculales > Eupteleaceae > Euptelea > Euptelea pleiosperma. The sequence continues at coordinate 12,657,509 of CM068543.1, forward strand.
CCCATGAAGAAAAGCATTCTTTACATCTAGCTTATGCAAATGCCACTCTTGATTTGCTGCCACTGACAACAACACCCTGATGGAGTTCATCTTTGCCACAGGTGCAAAGGTCTCCACATAGTCAATCCCATAGGTCTGGGTGTACCCCTTGGCTACTAATCTCGCCTTGTACTTCTCAACAGACCCGTCTGCCTTGTGTTTGACTGTGAACACCCATCTGCAACCCACAGGTTTCTTGCCTCTTGGCAGGTCAACAAGCTCCCATGTCCCATTCTTGTCCAGAGCTTTCATTTCCTCTATCATAGCAGCTTTCCATCTTGGTTGAGCCAGCCCTTCTGCCACTGAAGAGGGTATAGGAATAGTGGAAAGGGAAGTGATAAAGGCTTTATAGGAGGGGGACAAGGCATCATAGGAGACAAAGTTACTCAGAGGATGCTGAGTGCAGCTTCTGACTCCTTTTCTTAGAGCAATAGGAAGATCAGAAGCATCAGTAGAAGGAGAAATGACAGGCTTAGAAAGAGGTGGAGGATTACCTGGATCCAAGGTAGGAACCACTGGTACTGGATCGGCTGTAGCTTTCTCCCTTCTGCTATAGACTTTGAGCTCCTTCTGAGCTCCAGGAGCACTATCAATCCCACTAGTAATATGAGTAGGCGGAGAGCTCTCAAACTCTAAGGGAGGAGATAGGGATATAGCAGGAAGAGGAACAGTCCACCTCTCTTCACTACGACTCTCCCCCTGAAGAGAGGTGGGGGAGAAAAAAGACAGCTCCTCACGGAAGGTGACATCCATGCAGACAAACTTCTTCCCAGAAAACGGATGGTAACACTTGTATCCCTTGTGGGTAGAGGAGTAACCAAGAAAGACGCACTTGAGTGCTTTAGGATCGAGTTTGGTGCGATGGGGACCCAGGATATGTACATAGCATACACACCCAAAGATGCGAGGAGGAATAGTGAATAGAGGAGAGCCAGGAACAAGGACTTGAATAGGAGACTGGAAATTAAGCACTCGAGATGGTATTCTGTTAGTCAAGTAGGCAGCCGTCAACACAGCATCTGACCAATAAGATTTGGGGACCTGAGAGCCAATCAAGAGAGACCGAGCTATCTCAGTCAAGTGCCGCATTTTCCTTTCAGCTACACCATTCTGTTGAGGAGTGTAGCTGCAGGAATTTTGGTGACAAATCCCATGGTCAATGAGGTAATGTTGAAGACCCCCAAACATATATTCTCCACCCTGGTCAGTACGAAGAACCTTGATGGAGATACCATACTGGGTCTGGATCATCTTATGAAAACCCTTAAAGATGGAATGAACCTCATCTTTGGTTTTCATGAGATAGACCCATGTACACCTAGTATGATCATCAACAAAAGAAACAAAATAGCGGAAGCCAAAGATAGAAGTAGTGGGGGAAGGGCCCCATACATCAGAATGCACAATGTCAAAACAAGTAGAACTTCTATTACCTTTGGATGGATAATTCGATCTACAATGCTTAGAGAGCTCACAAGTCTCACAGTGTAAAGCCGAAAAAGAAACAGAAACAAACAAACTAGGAAATAAAAGTTTCAAATACTGAAAAGAGACATGCCCTAGACGGGCATGCCAGTTCAAAACAACATCTATCCTACTACCACTACTAGCAGACGACTGTAGTGCTGTGGGCTCAGGAAGGCGTCCATCCAGAAGGTAGAGGCCATGAGCTTCATGTCCAGTGCCAATCGTCCTCCTCGTCTCTAGGTCCTGAAAGACACAAGAAGTAGGAGAAAAAGTGACACTACAGTTTAGGGATTTAGTCAAAGCACTAACAGAAAGTAGGTTAGAAGTAAATCTGGGAATATGCAAAACTGATGAAAGAAGCAATTGGGGAGAGAGAAGGATATTCCCTTTCCCAGACACAGAAGATAAGGTGCCATCAGCTGTCTTCACCTTATCACGGCCAGAACATATGGAATAAGTAGAAAATAAAGAAGACAAGCCCGTCATGTGTTCCGAAGCCCCTAAATCAATGATCCAAGTGGGGTTGGATGATGGGAGGGACACATGATGAGCAAGTCTAGTGTTACCTGACTGTGCGAAGGAGGTGGATGATATGGCAGATGGACCATCAAGCTGCTGAAGGAGGCGTCGAAGGCCTGCATACTCGGTGGTTGAAAAACCACTAGGAGGAGCTGAAGGAAGAGGGCTCGCTAGGGCCTGTCCTGGGAAAGGAGCAGAAGAATCCACACTGACTGTATGAGCACTGGAGGAGGCTGGTTGGCTAGGACGCCCATGTAGCTTCCAACACTTGGCACGCACATGCCCTAACTTGCCGCAGAAATCACACTTGGGCCTCTCTCTAGGCAGAGACTTCCCAGGAGAAGATCCAGTAGGAGCATAAGATGTAGCTGAGGTAGGCTGATGAGATATACCCCTCGAAGGCTGCTGTAACTGCTGAGGCTGATAAGCAGGAGAAGCTGCTAGCGCTGATCGCTCTAGAAGGGGATGCTCACTCTGAAAAGAGATCCTCCGACTCTCCTCACTCTGAAGATAGGCATACACCTCACTGAGAGAGGGAAGATCCATCCTACTACTCAAAATCTGAACACGGGCAAGCTCATAAGACGGATTGAGCCCAGCCAGAAAATCAAAGATCCGGCCCTTCTCTATATATCGACGAAAGGGCGCAACCTCTGATGGGTTGAGAGGCTGATAAGAGTAGTAATGATCAAGCTCCTGCCACAAGGTACAAAGAGCAGTGTAGTACTGGGAGAGAGACTTCTCCCCCTGCCGAAAGTGGGAGATAGTCTGTCGCAGTTGAAATGCCCGTCCTGTGTTCTGCTGCTGTGAGTAAGTCTTCTCAGTGATCTCCTAGACCTCTTGCGCTGTGTGCATAAATAAGAAACTCTCACTGATATCAGGCTCCATAGAGTTGAGGAGCCATGACATGACAGTGATCATCTGTCTGCCACTGTCGATAAGATGGATCGGTCTTGGGAGGCTCAACTGTATCTCCCGTAGTGTGACCCAACTTCCCACGGCCTCCAATAAACAACCGTGCTGCCTGTGCCCAACGCAAATAATTCTTGCCGTCTAGCTTTACTGATGTGATCTGTAAGCTAGGGTTCTCATAGGCCAAGTGATACACCATAGGGCCTCCAATACCAGTGGAGGGAACATCAGTGCTCACATCTGACCCTGAAGGAGAAGGCAAGGAAGGCGGGGTAACCATGGGAGGTGAAGGGTCTGCCATGAAGGACTATCACTCAGAACAACCAAATAGGAGCGCCGGAATGTCACAAGCAAGCACCTGAGGGCCAGAACACGGCTAAAGGGCCACACCGAAGGCTATAAACACATCTGATGAAGTCCCAAAGAACACATAGACCTCAAGGATACAACACCCATCTAATATAAGTCATTAGAGGAGGTAACAGACCACCCGATAGGCCAAATAAGTCCAACTGAAAGCCCAAATTAGGTATAGATAGCAATAGGAAGAGTAAAACAACTCTCAATACCCTTCAATCAGCCATTGAAATACCTTAAGGGATAGATTAGTGAGTGTGGTACACTGCCAACAGCCCAAAGAGGGCAAAAAACCGTACCGGCGGTAATAACAAGGGGTATTTTTCGACCCCAAACCTTCAATCCTTCTCAGATCCACTCAAAAGTAGTATCATCATGAAGGTAACATTGTAGGGGATTGAAACAAAGCAACAAATCCCCCCAAAAAACTCCTTAAGGGACTGATATTAAGGCTGGTATGAAAAACGAAATCTCTCGATTTTTTGAGAACGAGGAGCAAAAAACAGTCCAAATCAACCCAGAAAATTATCAAAAAATCACTAAAAAAGAGGATAAATCATACTCTTTCAAGTGGTGAAGTTTCAGGTTGAATGGGGAACTCTGTCCGTACAGTTGTTGACGTCAGCCGTACGGCTTTGATGACGTCATCGTTTGCCTGGTTGATCTCCGGTCTGTCCTCTTGTAGAAAACACTAAGGTTGGCTCTGATACCAAGTTGAATTGATGAATTAGGGTTAGAGTTAGGGTTAGGTTTAGGTTTGTGGAAGAGAGAAGAGAGGAGAGAAGAGAGAAGATGGATGTCTATTGTGCTTAGGTCACAATGACTCCATAAATCTTATTTATGTAAGTCCAAAATACAAAAGACAAATATACCCCTCAAGGGGGTATTTACAGAACTACCCCCCGATACATATAAAATACGTATTTCTACGTATATGATAACATAAAGAACTACTCTGCAAACTCAACATATATCTCAGCCCTATTGAGATCAATTGGTGATTGCCTTAAATTGTTTTCATACTACAATGCACTGAATTTTTGATGTTGATGGTGTCTGACTTTTAATTTCATCAAATTTAATAGGCTTTTCTGGTTTTGAATATATGCAACAAGGAATATGATCTTGGTTCAGGGAAGAGCTTCATCATATGGGAAGAATGATAACCAATACACCATAAATAAATGTTATCCGTGATGATGTCAAGGATAAAGCCTTTTCATATTGTTGTGAGGAATATCTTGTTCAATGTAAGGTAATTATTTAAAATAAATTGGCCTCGTTAAATTAACACCATCTGTAACTGTCCTTTCTACTTGTAAATTTTAAGTCCGTTCAATCTACGTTGGCCTTGCTGGAATTTGACCTGACCCCTTGTTTTGAAAGAAGTGCTTCTCTTCCAACTACCCCAAAGCTTTATCTTTAGGCCATTTTTGTCTGCAACCACATAAAAGTTAAAGGACCCTCAGACTCCTTTTTTTTCTCCCTTAAACTGTCGAATTTCTAGTTAAAAATGCGGTGTTGTTTGTTAAATATCAATACCCACTCTGGAATGTCATAGAATAGTTTAGCATGTCGGAGAAAATTCAAAACAAAAATCTCTAGGTAGGCGGTTTAATGGGTCAGTAATAAGGGACGTTGAATACAGTCTGAATACAGTCGGTGACACAGCCAGAAAACTCCAGCAGCAATGTGTTGAAAGTATTCCTAAAGTTTGAAAGTATAAGGGCGTCTTACGAATTACTTTTAAATTTCAGGGGGTGTTATAAAAATATCCAACTATCAAACAGATGACCAGATTGTACTTAATGTACAAATATACACTATGAGGGTGCCAGCTTGCTAAGTTGTAAGGTTTGTGAGTGTTCATACCACAACCTGGGTTCAATACACACCTTCACCCACTGACCTGCTTGCGTACCAAAAGAATTGTAATAATAACATACAAATATACAAATACCTGTTTGATAACATGGTGAAATGCCCTTCCAATCGCTTTTTCATTCATTTTTCAAAGATGTGAACTTGGCTTATTTATAGTTCTTCTCTACCATTTTCTGCTACTTGATACTTGTAAAAGAAGGAAGTTAGAAATGCGGAAAAAACAATTCTATTATTGGGAGCTTCCATTACTGTGCTCAGGCTTGGTTTTCTGATAGTTCCAGTTTTGATATATCAATAAATCATGCATATTTGGTGATAAATTGGGAAATATTGCTGGGTTAGTTAATAGCTTGAAATGAAGGTGGACACTTTATTAATATATTATTTTTCCTAGTGGCCTTCAATATGTTTTTATCCTACTTTGTATAATGTGAGACAGTGTGCAATAGTATGTTGATCATTTGATCAGCTTACATTGGGTAACAACTAACTAAAAATAGTTTGCTTAAAATCATGCAATGTAGCAACTCTAGCATTTTGGAGATCTAAGGAAAGCCTTCTTGTGAATGTATGGAAATTGTTGGAGATACAACTCAATTGTATGACTGCACAGGTTGGCTGCACAGGTTGGATGCAGAATATAGGTTTGTGGGCTTTACTCTGCACTAGGTCTCCATCAGAGCCCTCCCGCACCCCTGTTGTAAGGTCTTACAGATTATTATTTTCATTGGTCAGATCAGTTGGATAGCTACCCAATCAATGTAAACTTCCTTTCGTAATTTCATCCTTTTCATTCTCCAAATATGGATGTAGTTCACACATAATAGTTTTTTGGGCCTACACATTTACATGCATTATTAACACCATAGGTCATTACTTCAGTTATCCAAGTTCAACTAGTCTTTTATTGTACCCAGTGGAATTAAAGAGTCCATACGAATGGTGAACCGCTATTGATTGCTTAAAAGATCGTTCCATCCCAAGTATCCCTATGATCATGGTACACCGGCAAAGGTACCGCTGTAAGTAATTCACAATCATCCAATTTGCTGTTTCTTTCAATCCTAATTAGTCTGTGTTTGTGTGGCTACTTTAAAACTTTCAAATGGGAAAAAATAAATATAAAGAAAATGAACTTTTCCCCCCCTCTAGGTACTTGATTTGGTTTGATCAATTCCCTGTTCAATAGGTTGTAGCTCTTTAACTATACATTCTTAGAGGTTAATTAGCAAAGATGGTTATATATGGATGAAGGTTTTTGGAAGTTAAATGTATTCTGTTCCTTTTGTTTTCCTTTTCTTATGACCCTCCTTTTCTTTGTTCTGAATGCAGTTTGTTATATCATTAGGAGCTGCTTAGGAGGTCTAAAATGTGCCCTTACAACAAGATGACAACTTTGTAAATCCCCTTGTATCTGAATTCAGAGGAGTACCTTTACAGTCCTCAGGTGAAAGGAGTTCTCAGGATTGATTCTCAATTGACGCTACCTTGAACGGGTTTTAGCCTTCCTAAACCTAACACAAGTAAATAAAGAATGTGGTTTAAAAATGTAATTTCATTTCAAAAACGGTAATGTTACTTTTAAAATATTACTCATCTAAACTGGAAACAATTAGGACATTACTGAGCAATTTATGAATTTTGTGTGAATAGATTAGTATGTTCGAGTCAGGAATTTGGTTTATTGTATGAAACAAGTATTAGATTGCAAATCACATTCAGTATAACATTTTCAAGTAACAAGGCATGCGCAAGTGTCACAATGAATGACATCAATTGCCAGAATTTCTGTAGCCATGCCAAAAAATATATTACGCATAACTATCTAGCTAATAGTTTAATCTATCTTATACAATAAGTGTGGAGGCATGATGCATCGCTATCAATATCTGACGATAGCTCTTGCCAATCCAAAAGATATGTGACATGCATACTTCTGATATAGTTGATAAATCAATCATTTATACCAGCTAGGCCTTCATTATAGTTTGGTGGGTAGGGAGTGGGTGGTAGTTTTTGTGTTAGGTTTGGGTTGCTTTTCTTCTTCCTATTTTCCCATCCCTCATGGAACACTGGGACTGAAACAGGTTTCTGTACAAGGAAATTTTCGACTTATGCTCTGTATGGTTGCCCTGAACAAGTTTTCTAGAAATGATTTTTGCATATAAATGTCATAAAATTAACTTTTTTCTGTATCAACACTGTCTGACGTACAAATTATTTTTCTGTATTACTTTTTTGTTGATGAACATTTTGTCCATTCTCTGTTTTATATTAAGCTTGGTTAAAAGGGGTGATTTAAGCATTCTAGATGAGGAAAATTGTAATGACTTGTGATCTTGATTTGGCTGATTTTCCATTTTAAATTTAAGCATTTAGGCAAAAAGGGATGATTAATGCTTCTTTTTTACAATTCAGCTGTTTCACGTTGCCGAAATATACACGCACGCACATGATCCCCACAAGTTAGAATTAAGATTTTTAAATAACATAAAATAGGATGAGAACGAATGCGATATTGTTCCTTTAATCACCTTTAAGATGAGTAATTGATTGGATTTGTACCCCTTGTCTCCCAGTCCGATACCGATGATATGCATATGTTAATAAATAATATTAATTTGAAAAGGAAGGATCAAAGGGTTGCCAACCAGGCTCCCACCCCACTTGCATTTAATTAAGTGGATGAAGCCTTAAAGGCTCCTATAAATGTAATTAAATAAGTTGAAAGAGATTATAGACTTTTTCTTTTTACCTACCAAAAAAACAAATAGATTCAAACTAATTTTCTCAAATTAGGATCAAAGTGTGACGCATTCACAATTATGGGGACCCAATCCATTTATTGTAATGTCGAGTTTCTCATGATCGAGTTGGTTTGTGGTGCTAATCACATTGTACTTTGGTGTGGGAATTATAATGGGGTCATTTCTCAATTATTATTAGCCTATTTCTTTGGTGAATTCTAGGGGTTAGATGATAAATAAAATGCCTATTAACTTTGTAATAATGCGGCCGACATCTCTTTCGGTTCTTCGGTCATCTAGAAGTGTAAATTCCCATTCTGCCTGGATCCGGTATCATATGTTGAACAACTCTTATTTAATGTTTGGGGCTTTGAAGCTACCGACGACTTATCGTTCCATTCCATCAGCTGCCTTTAGAAAAGACTACAGTGTCGCCTTTAATAATGAATATTGTGCTCTTTTTTATTTTTTAAGTGAAATCATCTTGCTATGCCGTGTATATGCATTTGACTGCCAAGAAGGTGAAGCAGAATTTGGTTCCTTCTTTGATAGCATCTCTTGACCAAGGTTTAAAATTTCGTTTCGGAGGAATGTCTTGGTCAAGTGAAAATCTGAGACTAACTCCAAAACAAAACAAGACATTGAAAAAATAGTGATTGTATCGTAATGTCTCAGCAAAACAAACTAAAACATTACGAAACGAAGCATACGAAACATTGCACGTTTCTTTTTGATTCTCTTAAATTTCAGAATGTTTCATATGAAACATTCCGAAATTTTAAACCATGCTCTTGACCAAAGCTATTGCCTTGTCAACTTCTCTTGATGCATTAGGGTAGCATTTCTTCCTATAAAAGAATTCCTTACTTCAACTTTGGGGCATTTGGACATGGGCCTGCTTTAAATCTCATGTTTTCAGGATCTAGCACAATCTTAATCTAGAAAAACCAGTCTTAGATCCTGTTTTAAAGGCAAAATATTAAAAAGTAAGGCCCACAAAAATGGGCGCTATGCGTTCACCACAGCACAGAAGGACCAGGCCTTGGATAGACCACGGTTGGCCCCATATTTTGAGTTTCCAAACAGGCTTAGCGTATTGAAAGAGCAAAGTAAGAAGTTTTCTTGACAGGAAGTGAACCTTTAGTTTTGTTTTTCCTAGTCTAAACTCATCCGTGTTTCCTCCTCTCCCAGGCACAATAATTCTTCCTTTATATTATTCCTTCTCGATTGTTTAAAAAGGTTTAAAGTCGATTCAAAACAAATAATAGAAGATACATAAAAAATGATTGATTATCAACCTTAGTCTTTAAAGATTTAGAATATTTACAACATCAGCTTTATGTGAAGGACCTCTTTAGAATATAATAAGATTAGTATATTGCATAGGCATCCTTACATTTGAGTGCAAATACATTCTAACAACCAATTCAAAATGTATTTAGAGATTTTGGGTATTCATCAAAAAAAAAAAAACCCGATTGTGAGTTGTAATTTTGAATACAGGCCCCTCCGCAAACCAGCCTAAAAACCATTTAATCTTTCAAAAATGGTGTAAACTGAATCCGAGGTATGTTGATTTCGACATGTTGACTAAGCGAATTTCCAATTTGGCTGTAAAGCGAAAAAAAAAATGTTTGAATCATGATTTGGTTGATTCCCTCTAAGTCAAAATCTACAGTCTTTTATACATAGAATACATGGTGCCAGAAATTAAGGAGATCGAATGTGGTTTTCTCAGAATATAGGGAAGGGTGAGAGTGAGTTCTCTCAATCTACTTTTAATACTACTAATCAAAGGATTTTATGCCCTTGGTCTCCTGGAACCAGAGGTCTCAACCAATCTTCACAAATATAAAAAAAAAAACACAAAGAAACAGTTGAGAAAGTAGAAATTAAAGGGTTATGGCACAAAAGATGTAGGGAAGAGAGGGCACCTTTTCCCCTAACCCCCACACCAATTGTTATAAAATATATGTAAACCCTTCAATGATTTCAGGTCTCCTGTCAAGTAAGACTTATGAGAGTAGAAGCTTCCATAACCCCATCTTCAAATAGCACCATAGTACAATTGCTTGGATTTATGGTTTCTACTAGTTAGGAGGAAAATGATATCATCATCCTAGGATGATTCTGAATCATCCTCATCACTTTGTCTAGACTGTTGGATGTTCTTCGAGATTCAAGATTGGTGTGCATCAATTGTCTAGGTCAAGGGAGGTAGGAGGATGATAGGGACGGCGGGCACTAGGGATAATGAGAAATGACCCCCATAGTGTGTTGAACTATTCACTCTATCCAATAAAAGATCAGCTATTTTAAAGTAAAATACCACCCCAATTTCAGCACTTCGATTTGGGAATAATGGACGACTCATAAAAAGGTGTATGGCATCATTATTAATCACGAATCCAAGGGCTGACACTAAGGTGGTACTGTACTAAAGTGCCACTGGGGCTATGACATCAGTGCTTAGAGATATTAAAAAAATTAAAAAAAAAAACCTGTTAAAATGTTACACTAGTTTTATTGTTGAAAATCGATATTCCATAAACCAACAAAAAGTTGGGGAGAGTAGAAAAGATAAATCACGGATAACATATTTATGTTTCGTTGGTGTGCCTACATCCACGGGTGGGAAGAGCTCTTTCATTATCGATATATAAAGAATCTGGTTTACAATAGTTTCCTCTCCCTCTCTCTCAATTTATAAGTGAAACCCTACCACCCCCTTTAAAGATATGTATAATTGATGGTACAAAGAAATACCCAATTACCCTCAAAACAAGTTATACCTCAACATAAACTGTATGTCCGTATATATATGGACAAAAAAATAATGGCTCTGGCAGTCAGGAGCTTCGCCCCTGGACCTCCGGATAGAGGGCACGTTACCCCCAGCCAGTTCACGTAAAGTTGTGGCTTAATGAACATAAATCCTTCTAGAGATTAAAAAGAAAAAATGTTAAAATGTTACACTACTTTTATTGTTGAAAATTGATCTTCCATGAATCAATAAAAATTGGAGAGAATTGAAAAGTTCAATCATACGCACAATAGATTTATGTGGTTTAGTAATGTGCCTACATCCATGGGTGAGATCTTCACTATCTATAAAGAATTAGGGTTACAATAATTTCTCCTCTCTCTCTCTCTCTCTCTCAATTTATAAGTATAACCCTAACACTCCTTCAAAGAATATATATAATCTCTAGTACAAACAAATACCCAAGTACCCCCAATACAAGTTGTGCCTCAACATAAACTGTATAGACTTGTACAGACGGGAGCTCCGACCCCAGACCCCTGGACAAGGGGAATGTTACCCCCCACCCAATTCCCGCAAAGTTGCAACTCAATGAACATAAATCTCTGCATAATAGTACTCCCTAAAGAATACAAGACACCTAACACAACAATGTGAGTATTTCAGACCTCATCAACTCTTAGCCATTAAGACTTCATCAACTCTTAGTCATTAAGTTGGCCAATGTCAAGATTCAAGCTTGGATGAGGTTGTGTAGGAGTTGGGACAAGGCCCATTACCGAATGATGATCATGATGATGATGGTAGATGATATAAATTATTATGTATATTAACATCATATTATCGTATAGTTGAAGATCTGATTAATTAAACTAAACACCCATTAACCCCACATATATAAAGATTATAAATAAATTATAGCCTTCCATGACAAAAATTACACTCAAACTTCTAAACCATACATGAACAAACTAATAGAAACCACTCCTCAAAAAATCTGAGTAGGATCCCCTTACATCTCATATTTTCAGACCTCCCCTTAATACTATTAACTAATTAATCTGTCAAAAAAAAAAAAAAAAATTTCCAATGTTCTCATCCTTATTTACAACAAAACCCACTAAAGAAAGGGAACCGAAATCTGCCGCACCTTTATATCACAGTCCAAACTGCCACTGTAAACAAGATAAGAAGTACTACCTGCAGACCCTGTAGAAGAAGAACTGTAATGATCAACGGCCACAGTCAAGCACTTGACTGGGCCCCTGTGTCCTTCCAAGATTGCCAAACATGAGTAACCTTCATTAGATTCAACAGTACTCCTTCTCCAAATTCTTACTGTTTTATCCGCCGATCCACTGCAAATCAAATCTGAGACTATGGCCAAGCATAAGATCGCCTTGGTGTGCCCTCTTAGTGCACCCACAACTACCATATGACGATCAGCAGCATCAGCAGTTGCTGCCCAAACAACGATTGATCGATCACACGCACCCGAATACAGTGTAGACCCATCAGTGCTAAGTGACAACGCATTAACAGCCGACTCATGTTTCTCAAGTGTAGTCACCAATGAATGTTTCTTCTCTCCTGAAACCTTCCTCCATACCTTAATTTTCTTGTCTGCTGATCCTGTGTAGACGAAACCATCGGTAGACAACGCAACAGCATTGATCGCATCATCATGTGCGTTGTTCACCGACTCCAAACACTTGAAGTCTGATGTTCTCCAGATTTTGAACGTTCGATCCCAAGAACCGGAGTAAAGGAGGGACCCATCTCTCGATAAGGCAAGCGCAGATATGGTGTCAACATGATGGACCCATGTGCATTTCTTGTGGCGACGCACTTGAACATGGTTCTTGGGAGGGAGTAATCTCATGACACGATCACTGACTGTGGGAAGCGTGGCCAAGCGCTTGTACTTCCGGTGGTGGGTGTTATCGATTTGCCAAACTCGGATCTTGTGATCTTGATGAGCACTGAACAGTTTATCACCATAGATCACTAGCGATTTCACCGCACCCTTTCCTATAGCTACCACGTTGTTTGATGAATTCTCCTGAAGTACTGGTTCAAGGTTTGAAGGGTCGCGAGTCCAAACTCGAATTTCATTGTCAGAAGAACCACTGTAGAGGAATTTTCCGGCGAGGGTGAGGGAGAAGACATAAGAGGAGTGGCCTTTGAGAGTAGAGATGCATTGGTGGTGATGGGTGGTAGGAGGTTGTTGTTTTCCGGTGAGGGAAGGAAGAGATGGGAGACTTTGTTGAGAAGAGCGAGAGGTTGACTCTGATTTGTCATCTGAGCGAGAAGCTGAGGGGCATGGCACAATTCCCATATTTTTTTAAGAGAGAGGAAGAAGGTAAGTTACATATATAAGGGAGGAGGGGTGGGGGAGAGTGGCCGGAAAAGTGGCGTACTTGAGAAAAGAGGGGCGTATTGTAGCAAAAAGGGTAATGGTGGGGGGAGAGTGTGTGGCCCGGCCGGGGTAGACTAATGAAGTTGGTGAGAGGAGTCAAGAGTGGGGAATTGGTTTTGCATGACCACATGGGGCATCCATCTTAGCACTGTTCACACATAACATGCTTTTTTGCTCACGCAATGCCAAGAGACTTGCTTCAAAAAACAAAAAATTCCATTTGTGGCACTACCATGGGTAAGATAAACTAGTAGATTCAATGTTATTAAACCCGCCCCGGCTGGTGACCCGGCCACAAAACCGGGTTGGGTTGATCCCGACCCAGTAATCTTTGAAAAAAACGCTCACATTCTTGTAATCCGCTCAACCTAACTGATCCAAACATGGGTTGAACCGGTGACCCAGTGTGGTCCACAAGGGGTGGGCAAAACATTCATGGGTCAGTGGCCCCAAAGAGTTGCCATGTGGCGAGTTGACCCAATCGACCCAACAGTTGAACTGGTGACCCAGTAAACCAGTCCCTCGACCGGTCCGGGTATGAAAACAATGAGATTCATCGAGTTTGTGACGTTTTGCTTCCTACCTTGTGTGTTCACCTTCCAATTTGGTCCTACACATTGGAATAGGGCATGAAATAGATCGGGTGTAAGTGGATCTAGATCCAAATCTGAATGTAGGGATGTTCAACCATGCCAATATCCAAATTTGAATTGGGGTGACCACAAGCAAACTACAGCGTATGCAAACACACAACACAGATTTACGTGGTTCCCTCAAGATTATGGACTCGCACCGATTTCACTATGCTCTGAGGTAAAAGAAAACTCACGGTGTAATAATGAAGTCTCACAAAAAAAAAAAAACAACAACAACAAGATATATGTAACCCTAAAACAAAATTAGAAATTTGTATCACCATGTAAAAGTACAGACAAGCCCTCAAAAACCTCTAGAAAATAGTTAAGACTGATAATAGCTACTGACCTGATTTACAAGTAAACTAGCATCATCAGACTCCACAAAACATAACAATACTTCTACAGAGATTGGAACCGATTTGAGGTTTGAATCATGGTTTAAAAAACGGATGTTACAACAAAAATAATGACCATTATAACGGATTCCAACCTCCCCCGCTCTAAAAATAACGGCCATTATTTTTGTTATAACGGTCGTTATTTTTCCATTTTAATAGAAATAACCACCGTTATTTCTGTTATAAAGTTTATTTTGGTGCCGTTATTATCATTGTTTTCATTATTTCCATATTTTTCCTGTTATTGCCCCTGTGCGTTACAATCTGTTATAACGGAAAAAGGGTAACGCCCCCCTGTGCGTTATAACAGAAAAGCAGTAACCGATTGATGAAAACGGGTCCTAGATTAAGGATCCATATATATGATGAAAACGTAGAGAGATTGGTCCGATAATCAGAGCTAACCCGCTCCATCTTGGCTTTTTTGGACCCATTTAATGGTGGCGGACAGGGAGGATTACCTCTCTATATTTCCACTCATGTCTTATTATTCCAATACATATAATCCTGTTGGGATATCGATGATATAACTTATTATAGAGGAGGTACATGGGTACCACAGTGGACCCGAACCCAAATACAGTACGGATTTAGATTTATTGTACATTTTCCGATTGGTGGGTCACTGAGCTACCAAACTATAGATGGTCATGGGGGTTTGAATCATGTAACGCCGTCGATCGTAAGATCAATGGTATTGGAACCTGCAACAACATTTTAAAATGGTATCTACAATCTACCAAATTGAATCTCTAGTAAACTATTTTCTTCCTCTATAATCTTAGTGCAAAAGAAAAAAAAAATAGGATAGAAAAAGTTCTGGCAAAGGTTGATGGAGACCACTTTGTTTTGTTGATAAATTTAAGTACAAAAAAGGACACATGGAATCATATAGGGTTTGGTAGATGGGCAATGAAACCTTCTTCTATCTCCTGTGTTCTGGTTTTCAAGAACTGAAGATGACAGATATATATATATATATAGGGTATACCCCTAGCTAAAAAGGACACTTGAATTTAGGAAATAATGACAAAGTTGCTCCTCTGTCTATTCCCCTAGCTTTGTAGGTATACCCTAGAAGTGGAAGACAAGCCCATTGTGGAGTTAATGAGTGTGTTTTCTTCAATTTTCTTGGATGGAACCTGTACTCAGTTTTTAGTGAAATTCTGAATATTTATCCAATGTGAAAAGTGGTATTCAATGTGGTCCATTCAAGAATCAAACTTGCTTACATCTACCCATCTGGGTTCTCCTGATTTTCTCATAAAATGGTAATTGAGCTTTTGTGTTGCCCTTTCTCCATCTCCAACTTATCTTCTTCTTCCTATTGTAGATTTCTTGGGTGGGCCCAATGAAAATGGGCCTTTCTGGCCCAAATGTGGTATTCCGAACTGGCCGCTTCCATATGGGCCCACTGACTGCATGGATGTTTAGCACACCCCTTGGTAGACATTCATACCAAAACTCAGCTTTTTGATGATTTTTTAACCGTTAGATTTAGTACTCAAAAAGGTTGGATCCAACATAATCATGCCTAAAGTACTAAAAACTAATGGCTAGAGATTACCAATTTTGGTTAATTTGTATATCCACCAAGAGGTGGGCTAAACATCCATGAAGTCCGTGGGCCCAGAGGACAACGGGGAGTAACAAAAATCGCTCTACCTGACGCCATTCTTTTCCATATTGGTAAGAAATTGGTTGAAGTCATCTTAATGGGTTGGTTATGGAATAAGATGGGAGTTCTTCTTGATGGGTCCCACCATCCTTTGCATGTGAAGCTACATGACTGTAAACCATGCTTGATGAAGACTCATTGAATCAAAAGAAAGAAAAAGATTTAAAATTGTTTATGTGGAATTGTAATAATTAATTATTTATGGTACTATATATAGTAATTATTATTCTAATTAAAAATTCGCCGTTCGCAAAGGAAACGCGTTGCTTGTCATAGCTCGTTCGGTCAATGCTCACCGATTTTAGGATCTTGCTGAGCTTGAGTGGTTTGAATTGTGGTGATGGCTATGATGATTGATTAATTTAAGCGGTTTGATTTAGGGGTTTTGCTATCTTTAAGAGCTCTTGATTGGTTCGTAGCTAGGCTGGCTTTTCCAAGAGCCTCTTTCATGTGCTGATCCCCTAGAATTTCTCTTTGTAAGACTGAGTCTTCGACTTTTTCTTTTTTTTTTTAAAATTTTTCTGTCCTTGATAAGGACTAGTTACTGTAGGACTCTAAGCGGCTGTCCAAGAACGCTACATCACAACTAAAGTACCATGGGGGACCATTATGTCAAGAAATCGAAACCTGTTACCTGTCAAGGTCCCCACATATTTTTCGTTTTAGACCTTAGGGGTTCCTTTCCATTTTCATCATGAAAGCAACGTGAAAATGAAAATAGGAAGAACATATTCCATAAAGTATTCCTGTTTTTTTAGGTTATCCAATAAGAGTAATGAGGGGAGCTGGTGTTACCTCGGCTCCCGTGCAAGCCACTTTACTTTTAATAGATAATAACAAAAATGGCTTGCACGGATCGTAAGTACACTTTGCCAATGAGAACCAGACATCGATGGCCCCTCGTTACTATTATTGGATTGTCAAAAAATAGGCTTTTATTTTAGTAAAACCTCCCTGAAATTTGAAAGTAATTAGTAATACCCCCTTATACTTTTGAACTTTAGAATTACCCCCTTAACGTAGTTTAACCGTGGTTGACTTAAGTAAAAAAAAGAAAGAAAGGACTTGATTCATACGGCGTTTGCATTTTACTTGCAATATTATGGTATTTTCATAGGAGCATTAACAGGTGTACGATGCATGTCACATTTTAACATTAGTCAAATGATGGTTAAAGTAGGTGATTGTTAGAAAGTGGATATTGGTAAACTACTGTGTTATGTGTAAATCTGAGAGGAGAATACAAATCATCTACTTGTGTATTGTGATTTTGCTAGACAGGTGGGGTCATACTTTCTAGCACACGTGGGCCTTGCTTGGGCAATACCTGAATCCATCAGAGTCTTGTTCGGTGTATGGCCTCAGATTTCCTCATCATCTAGGAGACGACTTCTTTGGAAGATGTTGTCTGCGATCATTTGGGGGTTGTGGTCGGAAAGGAATAGGAGGGTTTTTACAGGCAAGGAGAGTTCTTTTTGAAATACTTGTCAGAGTATCAAGACTCTCCTATTTTATTGTAGTAGAGATTAGAGGTGTCTTTTTCAGCGACATGGTGTTTAGTTTCGATATTGTTTTTTAATTTCTTGTATCTTTCTCTCCTTTGTATCTTTTTAGAGCTATTCTCGATCTCCTTGTAGTATACATGCTTGGACTTATAAAAAAAAAAAATTTAACTAGGTCAAGGGGGTAATCTTGAAGTTTGAAAGTATAAGGAGGTATTACTAATTACTTTCAAATTTCAGGGAGTGTTACTAAAATAACCCTTAGGGGCATTGGTGTCTTTTTCTCACTGGCCGAAGTGCATGCAGCAACTGTAGTTAAATATTCCAAAATGACAAAAAAAAATTGGCTTGTAAGGAGCCCAAGGTGCAGTTTCGCCCAAACAGTAAAAGCCATGCAGTCCCTATCGAGAAGTCCACGAAGGGTTGTCGTGGCTTTTCATTGGACCGAAGTGTCCCTCGAGCTAGGGCTGTAAATGTATCGGGATAACTTGGGTCTGGACTCATGGATCAAGGTATTGTGTCTATTGGATCAAGTTTGGATCTACAAATCGTGATCCAATAAGCTATCGGATCAATTCCAGATCGACCTTGATCCGATCTGATAAAGACACGAAAGATATATTATTGAAATATATTAAACGAATGAAATGTATGTTGATAAACATCTTACCATTTCGATTGAATTGGGCCTGGATTGAGGTATTTGGGTCCATTGGATCGGTTTTAGATCAACCCTGATATTATCCCATCCCAAACCATTGGGAGCCTTACCTCGAGCACCGTGTTAGTCACTTAGCTTAGTATATATTTTAAATAATAGCAAAAAAAAAAAAAGAAAACTGGCTTGCACCGAAGACTTTAGGCCAATCAGGAAAACAAAAAAGGTACTCTTATGGAGAACCCCATAGGGGAGTAAACTTTGATGACGGGGCACAATATGAGCCACATGGCACACTCTTAGAGAACATTGACCGCCTGGATGTTTGGCCAATCCCTAGTGGACCTACAAACCAAAAATCAGCCCGATTAGTGATTTCTAGACGTTGGATTGGAATTATTTTGATGGGTTGATTTTAGCCGTTGAATTTGAGCAATATTAACCATTATTTGAGATGCAAAGAATCAAAGGTTTGAAATCACTAATCAAACTGATTTTTGGTTTGTTGGTCCACCTAGGGATTGGAAAAACATCCATACGGTCAGAATCCTATTATTGAATCATCGTTCAATAAAAGGCCGAATGCAACTCGTAAGACCTTTTGCATATGTTGTCTGTGGAGCCCACAGTCACAATGACTATTCGTTCCAAAAGACAACGAAATTGAGGTACTAAAGGACCAGATGATTCCATGCGTGTATGTGTCTACTTCTACTTTGTCTTTTGCTTTTAGAATAGTATTTAGGTGAAGAAAATCAACATGATTATTGGTCAATATTGACCCCATTGGATAATACCAACCTTCCGATCTATCTACCAAACAGTCTCTTTCAGTGGTTTGTCAAAAAGATTATGAAAGAGTCAATTGATCAGATGCTTAAGATCATCAGATTTAGATTCTGACGTGGGAAATATCCCCCTAACTGTAGTTTGTGACAATTGTCTTCAAAATCGTTAAAGATTACTCTTGACTGAAGACTTTTGGGCTGTAGGCCATCCACTAGAATTCCAGACTGATGCATGGGTGGGCCATGTTTACGATGGGTGATGCAACCTTCCCAGAAACCTATTTGAGCTTCTTTGCTTTCCTTACACTGGGACTTAAGCTTCCTTAGGGTCTGTTTGGTAAGACAGAATGAGGACCAAAATGCCATTTCACTGGCTATTTCTATGTTCCAACGCTTTACAAAAATTCTGATAGTTTATTGGACAGTGCCAAATTGAATTAAATCCAAACTTGGATGTCCAAGCATGCCCTTAGTGTGTAGGTTTGAATTCAAGTGGTTAAGATCATCGACATGTAATATTGATGCAGTAAGTCAAAAAGCAAAAAAAAAAAATTCTGTAGCTCCAGTTGTTGAAGAAAATAAAGTTCAAGCTGGTATCAGGCTTTTATGTTTACAAATTATACTCATTAATGTTTGATTTGTATGATTGCATACGATCTTGCACGTGTTGGTTCCACAGTTTTCTCTTGACAGTCATGAATCCTAATGAAAAATCTCAAGCTCTGACTGTTAAACGGGAAAGGAGATATCGACAGCAATGGCAGAGCCAGGATTGCAATACATAAGCATTACAAAATCCAAATATTTGCCTCCTATAGGATTTTTAGCCTTAAACACCAAAGTTTCTCCCAGTCATGCAAAGTGAGTCTGAGTAGCAACTCACATTTCTTAAATTCATTTATTTCTTCATTTTTCAACAAGGGATCAATTTCAAGGGCGTTTAGTTTGAATTAGACCACACTTTGTGAGCTAACTCAGCAAGTTTGCAAAGCCTCTAGTATTTTACAATAGTATCCAACAGAGAAGGAATATAGAACCACACTTACAAAATGGACAACTTTCAAAACATAACGCAGTTTTTACATGAATCTGCACCGCGTATTGATGTAAAAAAGCACATCTCAAGGTGAAGTGTCAAAAAATTAAAGAGGACCCATTGTTAATGAGAGCTTTTTACCAATAAGTTCATTGTCCATTATGATTTATGCAGAGAAACAATAGGTAGGAATATGAACAGTTACAAGAATTAAAGATATACAGACATACATATCGTGTTTACTTACAAACCAAGGATTTACATGATATACACGATCACATCAAACGCATAAAAACATAGCGGAATTAAACATGGGATGCATATTCACACCGTGGAGGCAAGTTGGTCCCTGTAGATGGCAGAGGTCCATATTTGGGAGAAAGGAAATGCATCAGTGCATAAGAAGTAATCACATATATAAATAACCTTATTTTATTAATTTATGGAGGATGGATAGGTCCACAGATACATTATGAACGTGAGTATTACTACACTACTCACATTTTGGGATGCAGGTACTGAGCCAATGAGAGAGGTTTAGGACCACCAAACCAGTCAATCAAAAATATATCTTCAATTTCTAGTTTGAAGACCTGGAAGTTGTGATCCTTAGGCCAGTCTGTCACCCACCAACAACAAAGAGGAAGAAAAAGTTAATACTGTGAGTCACCAAAAGCAAAAAAGCGACAAGAAACAGCTATTACCAAGCTTCTATGTCATGTTATCAACAGAAAACGGGAGGTGCTACTATATTGAAGACTTCTGTTATTACCCTTCATCTCAGCATGTTTTGAAAACAAGGCAGATTCAGCAAATTCTGCTTCCTTCGAGTTTCCGTTGACCAACTTCAACTGAAATACCATACATGAACAAGGTTCAAACAAAATTAGCTGAAATTAAAACATTAAGCAGTTCTGAACTTGATTAAGCATCTATTTTTCTAGTATAAAAGATGGGGTTTTCAAATTCAATGGTCCTCAATTTGGCATTAATTACCAAATGTGTAAGCGATGTTGATGCCAGTGATACTTGGTATCTCCTTATTTTTGTATAATATTAAAAAAGAGGTTAACTAAAATGGGCCTTAGCATGCTTCCAATTTCTGGAGATCAATTTTCTAATAGTAAGATATTTTCTCCCTCAAAACTTGCATGGGACAGCATACAAAGCCTTAAATTGTTTCATACAGATGCAAAGGTACACCATAGGCAGACTAATAGGGTTCATGAGGTTTAGTGAGCCAACTGTAGTATGCCGGCTAGTCTGATGGGTGTTAGCTGTCATTTCCTAACACTCATTAGGATAAGAACATCTCAATAGTGCCAAATTACTTAGGGATAGTGATCTTTGATATAATTTCATATTTCCTCAATTACTCATGGATGTGGTGGAGTTTGCAAGTTGCATGGTTGTGGCGTTGGTTTTCATTGATTCGTAAGGAACTTTTTAGTAATTTTCCAAGTGATCAGTTCGACAATGTGAGCTTTATTTTATTGACATTTCTTTTGCTTCCAGCTTCACTTAGAGGTTGATTCTTTTACACATTCCCACCTTCCATTTTCGGTAGACAAAACGTTTGGTGTTGCCAACAGGTAAGCCTGGTTTTAAGGAGATCAATAATTCAAAGGTGCAATAGTTTTGAATCCAAGAACTGTCACTCAACAATACAGGCCTTTACCAAGTCACATAAGTAGGCATTTGCAGATGATTCGAGTGAACCTGCTGTACATGTCTTTATGAACCATTATAAACGTCTTTATGTGTTTGTAGATGTACTGGTACAAGGTTTGTATTCCAAGTTCCAACTGATTCGAGTGGCTGTTCAATTTGTAAATAGACTGATAAATAACCTAGTCACAGAGTTCGTGCCAGAGGTTCTGAGTAAGCATGGTATCCGAATTATTGAGTACCTTGGTTACACCAAGGAATTGTTGACTAAGTTTCAGCTTAATGGGGATTGTTTAGGATATATTGAAAGGTTATTGAAAACTAAGTCATTTAGAAATGAAAACAATTCTCACGAAAAAAAATGGAGAGAAAAGCTTCAGCAATTTGTAAGCAATCTACCAACGAATTGTTGACTAAGTTTCAGCTTAATGGGGATTGTTTAGGACTGAACTTTTTAAGTGTTATGTAACAAAACTCCAAATTGCACTTCTCAGTATTTTGGTCTTTTTTTGTAATTTTATATCTGATATATGTGCTCCTTATATAATAGGGTCAACAATACAGTTAGGTTAATATATCCAAAATGCAGTGGTGCTTAAGTATATTTTTTACATTGCCATCACAGCCTTGAAGCATATTCACAATTTACATTTCTAATCAGTATACTAATCAAACTGTATCATAATTTGTATCTAATAATAACTTGACATTTCCTATTATATTTTCAATCACGAAAAAACCGTTGATTTATTCTTAGTATCGTAAGATGCAATAGGATATTACTCAACTTCGTTTTGGTAAATAGTAGAACGTCTCCTGCACTCATCTGTCATAGTCTTGATTATTTTAAAATTTTAGTGAACCTTATATTGTTGTCAGCAAGAAAAAATTCCAGGTGGTAGGTAATGTCAATAAGCACATAAAATTCAAAAGAAAAACTCGCAGATGGTGATCATATGACAACTATTATTGAAGGAACTTATAGTTTCTAACCAAAATGGTTCTCAAGAGGAACAATATTACATGGAAATATAGAATAGAATGCCATGGGAAACAGTGATAATCGTTAATTATTAAATAATCCTTCTGCAGTGACTTTGCTTCAATTGCTATGTGCAAGATATATAGACAAACTTTTCATAATAAAACTACTAAGAATTGCTTACCATCTGGATCAGTATCTGCTACTGCAGTCATCGGTAATAAAATAACTTAATTGCTTGTTTTTCAAAAATGATCATCAACTAGCATAAATGATATGTCATTGTTGAGAAATTTTCCACCAAGCACATAGAGATATTGTAACAAGGACATGCTGCTTTAGTAAGATTGCAATGTTAGTGGTATGTGTCAACATCTATGTTGCTGGACCCATAAAAACCCCTACGGTACCCATGTCGACACGACATGACATGGGCATGGGTATGGGATCCATGTCGGATATGCCTCAGGCATACATGAATATATTTGTCAAAAAAATTAAAAAGCATAAATGACTTTAAAGATTGAAAGAAATAAGAAAAATATTATAATATTAGAAATTTTATGTTATTAACTATATTCATGTCCTAGTACCCTAAGGACCTGTTTGGAAATCTCATGTTTTCATGGCCTAGCCTAGTTCAGAGATGGAAGACTGATTCAGAGTTGCAACTTCTTTTCAAAAAGCCAATTCTAGTCCTGATACCATGTTGATAACCACTTTACTCTAAAAGCTTAAGCTGTTAGAGGGAGGCTTAACAATGTATACCAAAGGATCCTTGGCACACACACGGACCGGCACCGCACGAGTCCAGTGCAGCTACTCAATAGCGTAGTGTCCTGTCTCATGGGCAATAGTATATGTATCATGGAAAAAACTGAAAAAGTCGGCCCTACATAGCTACCAATCACAAGCCAAAACAACTAGACCTGGACTAACCATGGCTGGCCTCATTTCCAAACAAGCCCATAAGATTTGGGATGAGCAAGTCTGACACTTGAAGCCATACCGACACCCAACACCTATACACATACCCCAGTTACATAGGTTAATATCAATGCAGAAGCTGGGACAACATCTTAATTAACTCCTTGATGTATGTTATTTCTTATCTAATATTTGTATAGTTCTACTGTAGTTATATGAACTAACTTGCTTAACATTTTATCTTCCAATTTTATGTATGTTAGAGTTTGGGGGTCACAGCGACAACAAAATATAACAATCAAATAAGCTCAATCCAACTGGTTACGATCACACCACAAAATACGCCTACACTAACCGAACCATGTTACAATTAGCCAAACAATGCCACATGTCCAAGCACCAAGCACTAATAGAAGAAGAATACAAATAAATAAAGAAATTTCTCTCCCCTCTTTATACGCGCAGCACACACACATTGAAAAGAAAACTCCCCTTTACTCATCTTCAACAAATTACAATGCTTCTCTTCTTTCTAATGTAAAGGAGAAATGAGCAACCATATGGTGCCCCTTTATAGAAAAGAAGCTAAAACAATACTAATGAAACTCAACCATTCCTAATCTAATATCTTAATCTAACCACTCCAGGAAGCTTGCAGCTGCAGTGGGGGTGGAATTGGTTCGGAGGGGACTGTATTGGCTCTCGGACAGTATGTTTTGGCATAATAGAGGATTTTAGCAAGTCCATTGGGAGATAAGTTCGTATCTCAAGGAGTGGTTTCCGCGGAGAAGTGGGCAGTAGTCTCGTGAGAGAAAGAGGGATCTCCAGATTCAAGGGGGGTGTTGGCCAGGTCGTCTTCTATGGAGGTAGTCGTAGGACCTTGGCCTGAAGTTGTTACTATAAGGTCTTCTAGGGAGGTAGACCCTACTGACTGGTTGGTATCCACAATTATGGGGATTGGAGTATCCCTAAGATGTTGTTTTCAAGTTAGTAAAATCGATTGCAACACCTTTGAAGATCCCGGGAGGTGGCAGGGTGTCTATGGTGTTAGGGGAAGTGGTAGACGGGAACGTGGATCAATTTGATGTTAAGGGAAGCAGATCCAGGACAGAGACGTAGTTCCTATCTGTTAATGGGGATAAAGAGTTGATAGTTTTGAATGATGGGTGTGGAGAGGGTTTGGGAGGATAACATTTGTGTCAGTCCTAGTGACAACCCAACTAGAATATCCTGTGAACTTCAAAGGTTGGCTTGTCAGTTTAATTCGGGCGACGTTTTGGGTGTTGGATGTCATGGGAAAGGGAGGAAGGTGTTTGTTGTTTAGTGAGGACAAAGATCTTGTCTTAGAATGTCAGAGGTTTGGGGAGTAAAGAGAGAAGGGCGGTGGTGAAAAGTGTTATTAGTAGATGGGGAACCAAGGTGTGCATCCTTTAGGAAACCAAATTAGAAAAGATGGAAGCTCGAGACATTAAAGATGTGTGTGGTTTTAAAGACTTTTGGTGGCACAATCTTCCGGCCTATTGTTCTTCCGGAGGCGTTATTATTTGGGATTGTAGGTTTCTGGATGTTAAGGATGTGGTGGGGTTGGGGGAGGGGGGCTTTCTTGATGTCTATTTTATGTAATTTTGTGGAGGAGCAATTTTTGTGGGTGTTATCTGAGTTGTATGGTCCCACAGAGAGGCAATTTCAATCTCAATTATGGGAGGAACTAGATGATGTAGCGGGTCTTTGGGACCTTCCGTGGTGCAATGGAGGGGGCTTCAATGTTATTCGATTTTCTCACAAGAAGAAAGGAGGAAGTAGGATGACTAGAAGTATGAGGGAGTTTAGTTCTTTTATCAATCGTAACTTTCTCTTAGATCTACCTATGGGAGGGGGAAATGGTCTAATAATCAGGATATTAGATTGGATAGATTTTTGGTATGTAACAGATGGGAGAAACACTTTTCAGGTGGCTATTCCCAGACATGCTTCAGATCACATACCCCTCCTGCTAGACTGAGGGCAGGATTCGTATTTGCCCCTCTCCGTCAGTTCGAGACTATGTGGCTGCTTTGTTCTAAGTTTAAGGAAAAGGTGGAGTGGTGGAACGGTGGAACGGTTTTTCCTTCAATGGGTAAGCGGGGGTGGTTTTTAGGAGGAAGCTAAAAGCTCTCAAAGATAAGATCAAGTAGAGGAATCGAGAGGAGTTTAGGAGGGTTGATCAGAAGAAGGCTTCTATTCTTGAAGAGATTTCTTCGATTGATAGGGAGGAAGACCATTCTTTATCTTTAGAAGAACGTGGTAGGAGAGTCAATCTCAAAGCAGAGTACCATCACTTAATGAAGATGGAAGAGGTTAGTTGGAAGTATAAACCAAGGGGTGGTTGAAGGGGGAGACAATAATCCTAAATTCTTCCACAAGATGACAAATGCTCATAGGAGAGGCATCTTTCTAGCCCGCCTCGAGATCAACAATACCTTTATAGAGGACAAGGAGAGTGTTAGAAAGAGGGTGGTATATTTCTATTCTGAATTGTATACCAAGCTGGTTTCATCTAGACCCCACCTGGATTCTCTTCCTTTTGACTGTATCAATTCTAAGGATAGAGACTGGGTGGAGAGACCCTTCCAATAAGAAGAGATTCTACGATCTATATCAGCATTAGTGACAAAGGGGCCCGACGATTTTCCTTGGCTTTTTTTAAGCAGTGTTGGGTATGGTTGAGGAGGCTTTTATGAAGGTGGTGACAGAGTTCCAAGAGGATGGCTATCTAGACTATACATCCAATAGTAGCTTTGTGGTTCTGGTTCCCAAGAATAAAGGGATGGATGATATCTTGAGCTTCAAATCTACTAGCTTGGTGGGGAGCATGTACAAGATCTTAGTTAAGACACTTGCTTCTAGAATTTCCAGGGTGTTGCCTTCTATGATCTTGCTAACCCAATGAGCGTTTGTGAAGAGAAGATAGACCTTAGATGACATTCTTTTAGCAAATGAGTGCATTTGTTCTAGGATTAAAGCGGGAGTTCTAGAGATTGTTTGCAAAATAGATATTGAAAAGGCGTACCGCGTACGATCATGTTAGTTGGAGCTTTCTGGATTACGTGCTTGGTAGAATAGGTTTTGGTTCTAAGTGGAGGAAGTTTGAGTTGTATTTATTTGGCTTCTTTCTCCATATTAGTTAACGGGACCCCTGCTGGTTATTTCATATGTTCGAGTCCATTGTTGCCATACTTATTCATTGTGGTGACAGAGGCTTTAGGGAGGATGGTGACTAGAACCGTGGATGATGCAGAGTTAACAGGTTTTGTAGTGGGTACAAGGCTTTTGACAATATCCCACCTTCAGTTTGTAGATGATACCCTCATATTCATTGGGGCTTCTTTTTCCCAAGTTACTTTTTTCATAGGCCTCTTATGTTGTTTCGAAGCGGTATTAGGCCTACGAGTCAATATGTCCAAGAGTAAGGTTTTCGGGATAGGGGAAGTGGAGAATATTACGGGTTTGGCAGATATCCTAGGATGTGGCTTGGGTAACTTGCCTACTAAGTATTTTGGGGCTTCCTTTAGGGGCGAGTTACAAATTAAAGGCTCTTTGAGACCCTATGATTGAGAGATTTGGGAGTCGATTGGCTATGTGGAAGACTAGATACCTTCCAAGGGGGAAATTGTTTTTGATTAAGCATTGCCTCTCCAATTTGCCCAATTATTTTTTTCGCTTTTCACCATCCTAAGGGTATTGCGGATGTTCTTGAAAAAATTATGAGGATTTCTTATGAACGATAGAGTGGAGGTCGCAAGTTCCATTTGGTTGCTTGGAAGATTGTGTGCCTTCCTAAACCTCAAAGAGGATTAGGGATTAGGAATATCTCTGTCATGAATGCGACTCTTCTGAACAAATGGTTGTGGAGATTTGGGGTTGAGGTGTCCAGCTTGCGGAGGGAGGCGATTGCCGAAAAATATGGGGTCTCAGATTTCGGCTTGGTAAGGGAGACCAGTTCATTCGACTTTGGGGGGGCATTATAAAGATTTCTGAGAAGTTCTCCAAGGGGGTGATGTACAAAGCGGGGCTTGGGGATAGGGTTAGGTTCTGGGAGGACAGGTGGTGCGAAGAAATCACTCTTATAGAGGATTTTCCCAGTATCTTTGCTCTTTCTAACAAGAAGAATGCTCTATTCAATCTTGTTCCATTCGGTATGGGGAAGATATGGCTTAGAATTTTGGCCTCAGAAAGAAGCTTAATGATTAGGAGATAGAGGTAGTGGTTGGTTTATTGTCTCGCATGCATGATTGTTCCTTGCCTTCCTCGGAGTTAGATAAGCGTCTTTGGAATTGGTCGAAGAATGCTCATTTCTTGGTTCGGTCTTTCTATAAGGTATTATCCAGACCTTTATGTGATAGTTATCCGGCTCCTCTCGTGTGGGGTTCTAAATTGCCTTCCAAGATTGCGTTCTTCTTACGAACTGCATTGTTGGATAAATTCTGATAGTGAATCACTTGATCGCCAAAAGGGTTCTTATCGTGGATTTCTGCTCGAAGTGTAAACACAGTGGGGAATCGTGTGACCATCTCTTCCTGTACTGTGATGTGGCGATAGTTGTTTGGATGGCATTCTTTATAGACTTCGGAATGGCTTGGGTGCTGAATCTGCCAATCTAGTCTCTAGTTGGTTTACTTTGGCTTATTTTTCTAGAGGGTGAGTGTTATGGTGCATGCTCCCCTTTTGCAATTTGTTGGGGTCTATGGAAGGAAAGAAATTTGAGAGTTTTTAAAGGAAGGAATGAAGGAAGGAAGAGGTGGAAAACAACATTCTCAAGAGTCTGAAGTTTTTGTAGTCCAAAGCTTTTCTTGAAAGCCGAGGTCTTTTCTTTGAGGATTCCGTGTTCCCCTGGGATTTTCTTTGTTCTAGAGAATGCATTTAGTTTTGCTTTTGTTGTTTGTTTTCGTCTTTTGAGTCTTACTCTTTGTAAGTCATCTCGACCTATTTGGCCTCATTCGTAATCTCTTTTGGCTTTTGTCCTTAATAAATTCTACACTTACCAAAAAATATCTTAAAACCATATTAGGTCTAAGTTCATTGAAACTTTAGGATTCCTTTTGCTTGACATAAAATTAAGCTAACGTAATCCTAATAAAAACAAACTCTTAAGAGTCCTATCTATATAACTCAACAATGAGAGCTATCTTTGGATATCAAGTGGGTGGCCCCATTTTGTTTTGGCGCAAGAAATAGAGGCAGCGATGACTCTCTTAACAATGTCTGATTGTATGGATGTGTGAGCATGTTGATTTTGTTGGAGTTGTTTTAGATACCTCATATCCGTTGATGACGGCAATAACATATCAATACCAAAGTCACATAGCAATAGAATCGTAAAAGGAGTGCTAAAAATGGACATGAGTTTTGGAAATACAGTGTAAAATAAATGAGCAGTTAACTAACCAGAAAAAATTAACACGAACCATGACTACTTTTCTGCCACCTATAAATCAACAGTTAGTCATATTTAATTTTTCAACACACCTTTCCTGTAAGGGTAAGTTTTGCGCAAGTGGGATTCTCAGGATCTGTCTTGCCACAAGATCCAAGAGGGAACTCGCTGATTGTGAATGAAGACCTATCATCCTTCAATGCATTTCTTGCAGTGGGATCAAGAGTTGTCAAGTAGAAATATGGGATGCCACGGCCCTTATCGGGTAGTCCATCACTAAATGAAACTACATTCCTGAATGGTATTCAGATAGTTAAGATAATAGACAACTCAGTGAGCACTCATTGGCCAATAACATACCTATGTTGATGTCTCGAAGATGTTTTCAAAAAAATCAGCCTTTATATCACTTGAAAGAGGAAGAACTTACCCAAAGGGAGCTCCTCCCAATTCAATTGAAATGGTACTGCAGGAACAAAATGACCGTCATGTTCAAATTATTTAAGCTTCAGAGCATATGAATCTTTTATGACAACATAAGACTTTCCACAACAAAGAATACTAGGTTGAGATGTTTTGGAAAGAAGTATAGAAAGTATATACAACAAATATAAGTCAATTACTTCACAATGGTTTGATTTAATTGCACTTGGAAGATATAGGGTTCATGTTGACTACTCCAAACATTTGGGATAAGGTATAGATGATGATGGAGATTATGAATATCCATGTTCGACAATCAAGTGGGGATGCAGGAGCCTTTCAATGTTTGATATATTTTATATTGTTTTGTAAGCCTCAAACACTTATTTCTCTTTAATTCTAGGCTAGATTGCTGTAAATTAGAAAATTGCTGCATTTCCATTCTTTATATTAGTAAGGATCCAACTCCCAAACCTAGGATTTGACTGATCTGAATACCTAACACTAGGATCCAAATTCGACCCGCATCCGAATAGGATTAATTTACATGTATCGTATCCAACCTGCTTTCATTCGAAACACATATCAATGATCCAAACCTACTAATATGGGTCCATATTCGATCAGATCTTGGGTCTAACCCGCCCCATTCCATGCCCTAGCAGCTGTGGTAAGAGGGAGCACTGACGACAAGGGTGGTGATTGTGATAAGAAGAGAGAGAGAGAGAGAGAGAGACATTATATAAGCAGGTTTTTTTAATCATGATTTATCGTCAGGAAAAAAATGTTTTATGTCTATTCTCACCAAACGCATTTATTGGTGTTGATAATCAATTATGAGGTTGATAAGTTGATTATCCTAATTGTTACCAAATGGGTCCTTAACATAATAAGATATTAATAACTTTTAACTGTAGTTTTCTGAAGTTAATGGTACAGTAGCCACTCTACAACATGTGAAAATACGTTTTTAGAGGCATTTATGCTTAGATCTGCCCATGCATCAGTTAGTTACCTGTAAAGCTTAGATCTGGATTGAGTATCGTATTTGACTGTGCCGTTGAAAGGGAAGCTTTGGAATTGAAATCTTTGTGCAGGTAGGTAACAAGGCCAGTCCATCTTGTAAGAATTTCACGTGCCGTACATATTGTGTTGTACACATATGTTAGACACATGCTAAAATAATCTTAATTTATAGATATACTTTGTTTCAGCTGTTATTTCTATATGTTTACATCATTTTATTGTATATCAGCTTGTGCTTTAAAAGGCGTTTGAGGCATACGCCTTGAGGCTCGCCTCGGGGCAAGGCTTTCCCAAAACGCCCTAAGGCTTATTAAAAAGGCTTCAAAGCTTATGAAGCTTACGCCTCGTCTACTGAGGCTTTAAAAAAGGCTTACACATCACGCCTTTTACACATTTTTTAATGCCTTGTCTCATAAGCTTGCGCCTCACATGCATATGTTAGTGAAGTGGGGTAACTTACCTTACAAAATCAAAAAAATTCTTTTTTTTATAAATCATAATTAAATAATAATAATAATAATAATAATAAGCTATTCTAGCTTAAATAAAAGCAACAAAAACATTTCTTTTCCCCACATGAAATAGATTAATGTTATTTTTTCACAAATTTAACTAAAATTATCCTTTTTATTGAATTATCCTATAATTTATATATTTTTTATTTTCAGTATTTATTTAAAAAGGCATGTTCGTGAGTATTACGCCTCACACTTTAGGCCATTGAAGTACCTTGCCCCAGGCCTTCGCGTTTAAAATCATTGGATTAGAGTGGCTGTTACACTCTTAAGTTTTGTTTTTGTTTTAGTGGACTTGGAAAGTTGGAAGTATGAAACTATGGATGAGGTACACTCATAATTTGATTTTGATGAGTTCCAAACTTTGTATATGGAAGTATGAAACTATGAATATGATTATGGTACTCTTTTGATTTTGATGAGTTTAGAATTTGGATTTGGATATTGAAATGTGAATTGTCATAATTTTTTCTTATTTTTTGAGACCATTCCTTGATTTCTCCCTTTTTTGGAATATTTGCTATTTATGTTTATATTTAATTATTTAGCTACTTAAAAATGCATGTTCGAGAGGCTTACACCTTACTCCTTGAGGCTTGCACCTTAAGGCTTTGGCTCGTGAAGCACCTAGCCTCACGCCTTAGCGTTTAAAAACACTGATAAAAATGCAGTTTCTTATCTAAAAGCATTCTTTCTACATTGTACACTTAACACGAACCAAAGTATTTTATAAAATATATCTCTCAACATATGGAATAAACTGTAAAGACGTATTAGTATATCGTGTCGGTGGGTGGGGGTCAAAGTGTCTGACGCTTCATATTTGTGAAGGACAACAAAACACTGCCTGTGTCTTTGTTACACAAGTGCGCAGCTCAAGGAATTAAATTTCGTTTTCAACTGGGTTTCGGCCCAGGTTGAAACCTAAATTTCAACTGAAATTTTGGTAAAATCTTAGAAAATAAAAGGTATGTTTAATTGTTAGATTTATTAAAATCGCTTATTTATAGGAAGTTAAGAACCAAATCTTATCTCTTCCCCTCTCTCCAATCCCTAAAATTAAGAAAATTTTAATTTATTCCTTAAATATTTGAGAAAATATATGAATTATCGGAGAAAATATGTTCATTAATACGAAATCGAAATATTTAGTGTTTCAATTTCAGTGGAGGTCGAAACTGAAATTTGTGGTTTCGACAAAATTTAAAACACTGGCGCATGAGATACAAATTATTTTCTTACTTGTTTTATGCCATTGTGCTTATATATCTATTACAACTCCTAACCAACCTTTACTCATCACAATAACCAACGTTAAAAAAAAAGCCCTAATTGAGACTACTCCCTTGATGAAACCACTAAAGGCGTGTTTGATTGCACAGAAAATTTTCCCGAGAAAATACATCTGGGAAATGCCTTAAATGGCCGTTTGATTGCAACTGAGAACACATATTTCAATCATGTGAGAAAATAAAGGCGTATTTTCAGGTGGAAATGAATTCTCACCTATCCGGATGGGAAATGAATTCCGGGCTTAGTAGGGAAAATTATCCAGATTTAAATGGCTTGGTAAGGAAAATTATACAGATTGACAATGGCTATATAACAAGGGACAGTTGTGTTTACCCAAGGAAAATGCAATTTTCCCACTTGGCAATCAAACACGCCTAAGTAATTGCAGAACCAAGACCAAACTCGTTACCATGAGCCTGTGGTCCACCAAACCAATCAGTCCATCAAAACAAGGAATTTAGAATCTCTAAACGAAATGCTTTTTAAGTATTCAACCAAAAATGAATAGTCAACCATGTAACTAAAAAAGACAGAAAAATGTGCTAAAACAGAAATCAACACACCCAGAACATGTGAACGAGGGGAAAAAATTCCAAAATCAAAGACAACTCTGTAATGGGTCTCTTAACCAGCATTAAAACAAACCACTAAACACAAACAATTTAAGCACAGATAATGATAATGATACTCACTTAACCTCCAACAAATCAACCAACCCACCATATCAAAGAATTTACAATTTCTCCAACAAGAAACATTTCTAAAAATTTAACAAATTCAGCAAACCTCAATCACATAAAACCAAAAAAACATACAAAACCCATGTCCTAAAACAGAAAATCAAAGATACCCACAACACTTAAATAAGCAATAAATTAAAAAGAAAAAGATTGAGAGAAAGAGAGGAATTATACCTTAAAACCCCCCATGAATTCTGAGAGGCCAACCATCGAGCTGTAGCAGCGGCATCTGTAGGGTCTGGTTTCGATACGAAGAGAAGTGGCCGCCCATGTACGGCAACCGAAGCTTCAAGGACAACAAAAACGAGGAAGAAACTAAAATAAGAGACGCCTTTGAACTCCATTCTTCTTTTCTCCTCAGTATCTTTAGATATCTAGAGATGCAGAGACGAACTATATCCGCGCATATATAGAATACCAATCTGTATGTTATATACAGAAACAAAACACGATTTGTGTGTCTGATACAGTTTCGTACTCACCAGAAAAGCCAAAACACAGGGGAAAGTTAAAGCTAAACAAATTAAAACGGCTCTTCCAATGTTTTCCATTGAGTAAAACTTACATCACACGAAATTGTAAATCACACAAAACACAGCCAATGAGTTCTCGGCACGTACACAAGTGCTTGCAACGCACCCATGTGCTTTTGCTTTTTAGATGTACGTGCCGAGAACTCATTGGCTGTGTTTTGTGTGATTTGCAATCCCATTGTGACAGAAGTTTTACTCTTTTCCATTGAGCTTCCCGGGGCCCACACAGCATGGCTTATGCGCCCATTCCTTTTCGTTTATCTCCTCCGGTTTTATTTGAAATAAGGTTGAAACTACGATTTTGCCCCTTACGAGGACACTACGCAGTTGGGGACATCAGCATTGGCCCAGAATCAAACCCGCAAAACTCGGTCTCAACTATCCCGGACCCGGGACAAACTATTTTAGAACCAGATAAAAAAAAACCTGGAATAGAAGAAAATAATAGGTTTTGTTTCTTAGTACAATAGTACCCAGATTGAATGGGAACCGACCACGTTGACACCCGTATTACCACCCCTACCATGAGGGAGCTGTGTCGGAGGGTCTACTTGGACTTTGTTTTGCATGTATCCTAGACCATGCTTGGTTCGCTGCACGGTGATGCATTTTGCACTTCAGTGTCCACAGTTTTTGGGCTGCATATGCTTGTATCCATTTTCTTAAAGAGTTTGCTAACGGCTTGGCAACCACTTGCACAGCAACTCATTTGCACGCCCCGAACCCAATCAGGTGTAATCACAAAACCATGGCAAGTGGGTGCATTGCATCCGATTTGCATTGAACCGAACAGGGCCCTAATTACACTGGTCAGGAGAGATGTAGTGCAAAGAATCAATGAATTAGACCTCAGCACTAGAATTCTCAGCCACATGATCATGCATATCTCGATTCAAATCGTGCAAATGGTTACTAATTGTGATTATCGGGGTCACTCGATTAACCAGGTGTGAAACTTGCTAATTATGATTATCGGGTCACTCGTTAACCCCGTGCGAATTTTGGGCATGACCCACCAAAAAATAGCTCAACTATTGGATGTCATCGATTTGTGGGGCTCAAGTCTAGGATACAAATTTTCTTGGGTCGGGCTCCAGTTAACACCCCTAAAATGACAGGCTCCGGTTACACGACACAATATAAGCCGCGTAGCATACTCTTATTGGACTATGACCATATGGATGTTTGTCCAATCCTGACCTACAAACCAAAAATCAGCCTGATAAGTGATTTATAGACGTTAGATCTTTGTACCTCAAATACTGCTCAAATTCCCACAGTTGAGATTAACCCATGAAAATAAGTCCAATCCAACGCCTATAAATCACTAATCAGGCTGATTTTTGGTTTGTAGGTCTACTTGGGGATTGGCCAAACATCTCTACTGTCAGAGTCTTCTAAAAGTATGCCACGTGGCTCATATTGTGTCCTGTAACTAGAGCCTGTCATTTTAGGGCGGTAACTGGCGCCTGTGCCAATTTTCTTTTATGCTTTTAATTTTTTGGTACACCATAGGTAGGGGTGTCAACGGGTCGGTTCCGGTTCGGTTCCTAAGGTGACCAGAACTAGAACAAACGGTTCCGGTTCTTATCGGTTTGGGTACTTATCGGTTCCGGTTCTCAAAGTGATGGTACCAGAACCGGAATCGATTATGTAGTTTTTGTCAGTTCCGGTTCCGGTTTCGGGTATAATGGGTCAAATCTTGGTAATATGAGAATTTTTACACTATATTTATATATTGGTTCCGATTCTTATCGGTTCGGTTCCGGTTCTTATCGGTTTCGGTTCCATATTAGAGTACCAGAACCATAACCATTAGTTTCCGGTTCGGTTCCGGTTCTAGTTCTTTTTAATCGGTTCCCAAAAATGTGGTACCGGAACCGGTGTTTTCGGTTCCGGTTAAATCGGGTAAAATTGACACCCCTAACCATAGGGTGCTTATAATTAGGGGTAGTTTCGTCATAATGATGTTGCATCTTTCATTTCATCTGCCCTTTTCTGCTCATGCCACGTAGGAGCATTTACGACAAAAAGATAATGCCATGTAGGATAGGGAAAATGACAAAAGAATCCGGAATTGTGATGGGCTTGCGTGAACGATTCCTTGTGCAGTTGGTTGGACATTATGCACTTATTGCGATATTTAATCAGAAAGAGTCGATCCTATAGGACAGGGCGTTGGGTAACTTACCCAACATCAAGCCTCCTGACTTGCCACATATGCGGGTTGCATCTCCGGTCAACGAGTTAGATGGCACATCTGATTACAAACCGTACGATTTCACAATCCATGGTGCTTCAGCCTTGATAACGTGTAGCTTTAGACACCATTGATTAATATATACAATTTAAGTAGATAGTTTGCGAGATACCAGATCCAGCCTTTTTAATTCTTCGCAACTTGCCACAGCTACTTCCCCTCACGTTCAAAACGCCCATCCCTGATGTCAAGGTTTTGGTTGAGTTTCCATGTGACCAATTAAGGAAGGAAACACTTCTCCTTTACATTTTTCTTTTTTTTCTTTAAGTTTTTGGCAAGAAAATAAATTTCATGATAATAAATATTTCACAAAATATTTTTATTTTCTAGGTTATTGACAAGAAGGAATACATGCATGAAAAAATGTTAAATGTTATTTTCTAGGTTACCGCAATATTCCTCTTTTCGTTTTAAGGTCTTTAAGTTGTACCAAACCACTCTTTCTCATTAGTACCACGGTTGATCTTCGTTGCAAATGCTTAAACCATCTTAATCGACTTTCACTTATTTTATTTTTCATTGGGTTATTCTTAGGTTTTCTCAACTATACTCGTTTCTAATTTTGTTTTACTTACTGTCTCTATTCATTCATCTTAACATTATCATCTTTACTACACTCATTTTATGAATATGTTGTTTCTTAATTGCCCGTCATTCAACTTCATAAAGCATATAAATGATTTCATGACTATGTTGTAAAAAATTATTTTATAGCTTGATAGGTATTCGTTGATAACGTAATACTTCAAAAAGTGTGTCGCCATTTTAACAATCTTTGTGAATAATTGAACTTAAATAATAAATTTTTTTGCTTTGGGGTATTTCTTGTCCATCAGTCATAACTGATGTTTTATTCCTATTAGTATCTTTACTATAGTTGTATTGCATGTATTCTATCGTCTGATTTGATACTAACGGGATTGATATTATTAATAAAATATATAATATTATGTTTTACACACTATAAGTAAATTTATTATATCCATAAAACTTAAGTTGATAAAATTCTTTTACTATTGATCGTTTAAATTAATAATCATGCTCATAAAGGATGGTTCTTTAACATAATAATAAATAAATCACATACATGCGTTTACGATTTTCGGTGATTCATAGTTGAGAAAAACACAATCCACATGCAGAGGAGTCTCCCGAGTAGAGTATTAAAGCTTAGAGAAGAAAGAACTAAAAAGAGCGAGTCTTTCATCCTTTTCAAAATCCTAATGTCAATGGGACTCTTGTTATAGGGCTAAAAATTGTGGGACATCCTTTATTTGTGCTTATCTAGAAAGAGAGACAAGGGGTTACACTTTAATTAGAAAGTTTATAATTTTTTAGAACTCTTTTTTACAAGCACACCGAACTTATACATAAAGCTACCACTTGCCCGTGCCCACGGCACTCCTCGACAAAGTGTTTGTCAAAATTGGATGTGAGTGGTTGAGATCCACAGTCCAGTTGGGGGGATAAGATCTCGGCCCTTCCTTATGAAGCCTATAAGAGGGGGAGACAACTTCCTTGTTTTGTTATATAGACAACTAGTGGGTGCCCCGTGCCATCGGCACTCCTCGACAAAGAATTTGTCAAAATCAGGTGAGTGGCGGAGATCCACCGTTCATTTGGGAGAGGATTAGATCTCGTCCCTTCTTTGTTGATGCTTATAAGAGGAGGTATAAGTAGGGAGACAACCAATGTGTTTTGTAATATAGAATAGTAAATGGCCCATGCCCACGGCACTCTCCAACAAAAGCGTTTGTAAAAATTGGGTGC
The DNA here is from genome assembly GCA_035048495.1 of Euptelea pleiosperma. Lineage (NCBI taxonomy): Eukaryota > Viridiplantae > Streptophyta > Magnoliopsida > Ranunculales > Eupteleaceae > Euptelea > Euptelea pleiosperma. The sequence goes on from CM068543.1 coordinate 12,694,865, forward strand.
CTTCGGAACTCAAACGGTATAACAGACTGGGGCGTTACCATTTTTTCCATTATAACGGTTATTATAACGGATTGTAACGCACAGAGGGAGAGATGGGAAAATAATAGAAATAATAAAAAATAACGATGTTGAAATTTTAATTTTGAATAAATTGAGGTCAAATGACGTAGATTGAGTGGCTGAAATTTAACCGTCCAAATTAGATGGATGGATAAGATAAGAGAATACAACTGAGTTGTCTTGATATATGCGTGGGTAGCCATGCCCGCGGCACTTTCCGACAAAGTGTTTGTCAAAATCGGGGTGGAAGTTAATCTCAGCCATCGCTATGAAGCATAGTGGATCTCAGCCACTCATTATTGAAGCCATATAAGATAAGAGGGGTATAAGAAAACCATTAAATTTTCGTTAAATTCTATTTTTTTTTTAAATTTTAAAATTTTAAAATTTGAATTTCAGCACCACTTTTTTCCGTTAAAATCATTAAAATCCGTTTAAATCCATTTTTTTCATTTTTACCCCTGCCGTTTCAATCCGTTTTAACCGTAACACCCCTCTTGAGGCATAAAAAGTGGGGCTCCTAAGCCTGACCCTTGGGCTATATGTAAATCCAACCCATTTCATTCCTTATATGTAGGTAAATAGTAGGTGACCTCTGCCCACGACACTCATCGACAAAGCATTTATCAAAATTGGGTGTGAGTGGCTGAAATCCACTGTCCATTTGGTGTGATGAGATCTCGGTCATCTTTTATGAAGCTGGATAAGAGGGAAAGACAACCGTCCTGTTTTGTTATATAGATGTTTAATTAATTTTCTGTCTAACACTTAAGTAAGCTAATCCGACCTTGAGTTTTAACAAATTCCTAGATTAAAGTGCAGGACCTAGGGGCTTGTCTAGCCCATTTTTCTTGAGTCTGTATCCTAGGCAAAGTTTATTAGGCCCTTTCAATTCCAAAATGCCACTTGGAACACTCTTTCTAGCCCACTTACCCTGTGAAAGTTGCCCACTCTTGGCACCAAAAAGCAGCCTGATGGATGATTTTTAGCCGTTGGATTCGAGCTTCTTTTCATTATTGCTTCCTGTGAACAGGCATATGGATGAGTTCCAAGTACATGGTGAAAAGAAGCTCAAAATCCAATGGCTAGAAATCATCAATCACTTTGATTTTTGGTGTGGGAGTCCACCAAGTGCGGACCAAAAATTCAGGTGGCATTTTGGGGAGGTGTCAACTTTGTTTAGGACCTGTCCTTTTCAAGCCGGCCGGGCAGTTGAGTAAAACTTCGGTGACCGCCACGATGACTACCCACAACATGAGCCACGTGACACACTTTTAGAGGAGGCTGACCATATGGATTTTTGGCCACTCACTAAATGGGCTTATAAACCAAAATCCGCCTGATTATTGATTTATAAGCATAGGATTGGAGTCATTTTCATGGGTTGATTTTAACCTTGGGAATTTAAGCATTATTTGGGTACAGAGATCCAAAGGTTTGAAATCACTAATCAAGCAGGTTATTGGTTTGCTGGCCCATCTAGGGATTGGCCAAATGGTCAGTGTCATCTACAAATCGTGCCACGTGGCTCAGATTGTTGGCTGTCATCGTGGACGGTCAGCGAAGTTTTACTTATAGTTTATGAGCTGTCGGATCTTTATTTTGTTGGTAAGTGAGTTGTCGGATCTTTACACGTTCTTCTGGAAGAGTCCACTCTTGCTTACGGACGTTCGTGACCAAAAACGCTGACCGACGGTTTATGATCCAAGTGGAATACTCTTACCGACCACTGACTGTATGGACCTATAGACCAAAATTCAGCTCGATTGGTGATTTCTAGCCGTTGGATCTGAATTCTTTTCATGGATTGGTTTTAAGCTGTGAGATTCAAGCATTATTTGGGTAGGTCAGATCAACGTCTAAAGATCACCAATCATGCTGTTTTTTTGGTCTGTATGGTCAAACATCCATACAGTCAATGTTCTCTAAGTGCGTGCCACGTGGCTCATATTGCCGTCCGAGCAAAAGTGGACTCCATGTGGACGACTTCTTTTGTCTAACTAGAGGTTCTGCGGCTTCCGCCACCACCATTATTGCGACGTCAGAAACAAAATTTCCTTGATGGATATTTAGATCGACGGTCTTGGAGTGCAAGACCATTTAGTTTGGTAGCCCGAGAGGTATCACATGCTTCCCTTCCTCTCTCATATAATATCGTTTTTCTTTGAGTTGTTTTGCTGTCCTCCTGAGAACTACGTCTTCCCTAGTTCCAAATTATCGGATGGTCATCGTCCAGATTCGTGCCAAGCGCCTCGAGGATGTGGTTATGGCCTTGGTGGTTACTAATAAAAACGGTGCTCCTCAGGAGGACAAAAACAAATTCCATTTTCCTTACCCGTCTCTTTCTTTGAAAGTTCCTCCCGTTCAAACCACCCAGCAACGCAAGGTCGAAAGACAAGGAAGCGAGTTTTTCAAATCTGAACATGAAGAACAGACCATCGAAGAACAAAACCAAAACAATTCCGGATTTCTTTTTCTTCTCTTAGATCTCTCTCGACCAAACCCAGATGGGACTCTACACCTTCTGCTTAGCTGGAGGTGGGTTCGTGCTAATCGGCGCCTGGGAGGCCCTCGTCTCATCCTACGCCCACCTAAACCCCTCTCCTCCTCCTTCTCCTTCTCCTTCTCTCCACCAAACCACAACAAAAATCAGAAAAATAAGAAATAATCCATTTTTTTCCTCTGTTAGTTTCACCGCTATTGCTCTTGTATCCTTCTTCTTCATCGTAAACTCCTTAATTTCCTTAACCGACGCCCTTCACACCAACGACCGAGTCGGATTCGCTCTCCAATTAGATATCATCTCGATCGCTTCGCTCTTCCTTCTCTACTCCGTCGTCGGTCTCTTGATTAATTTCACTAATTTGATTCCGTTACCTTCATCGATCCTCAGTCTAATTGCTCTCTTCGCTTTCGGGCAAGAATTTATCCTCTTTTACCTTCAGAGAAAAGACCCAAATGGAATCGAGAACAGATACTTTGATCTCTTACTTGTTCCCATCACGGTTTGCATTTTCTCCACCCTTCTCCAATTGGGTTGCCCAAAATCCAATTTTCCGAGCTTGGCTCGTGGGGTCGGTTTGATTCTGCATGGGACATGGTTTGTTCAAATGGGTTTCTCCTTTTATACGAATTTGATGGCTCATGGATGCGCTTTGCATGAAAAGAGTAGAGGGAATTTTACAGTGAAGTGCAAAGGGCACCCGGAGTATCACAGGAGCAAAGCAATTGCGACACTTCAGTTCAATTGTCATCTCGCTTTTCTTGTGGTTTTGATAGTAGGGCTGTATTCGTTTATTGGTCGGAAGTATGGGATTCCCATTGATTACTTGAATTATAAGCCTCTCAATGCGGAATTGCGCCAGTTGGATAATCATACCCAGTTTACGTTGGAATCTGATGATGATGAGATTATGGTGGAGGAGAATATGGCGAATCAGAAGGCTGTTGGTATTGTACCAGAGCCGGGGGTTAATGGTTTTGGTTCTCATTAATGAGGTAAATCTGATTGCTTTTAGTTGCAGAATGAGAAGTTCCACACTATTCTTTGTGATGGGGTGGAGCTTAGAAGATTTTTTTTCTTCGTATAAACGAATTGGAGACTGCAGTTTTTGCTAGTTTCAGTTTAAGAAATAGGCTGGGCTGTCTTCTGTCATTTTGATATTCCGATTTTGATGCTTGTTATGATATCTCATACTGATCGTCTCACTTTGCTCTGCTATTGAGTGATTGGTCGTGAATCGATTAGTTCACAATATGTAGAATGTACTTTTAGATTATCCAATATGAGATCCCAAAAGAATCAAAGTAATATAAATTGAATTCTGAAAAGGATAAGAAAAGAAGGCATTTATCGAATTGTGAAGTTTGAAACAGAATTGTTTTCTGAAGTTTGATATTTTTACTCCAAGGATTAGATGTGTAAATTTTTTAGCCCGATTTGATATAATTTGGTTTAGTGGTTTTGGTTTCATCTCCTTATGTTGCTTGATTAAGTTGATTGGTCTACTCAACGAACCGTTGGGGCCTACACCCCAAAACTTTCATCCCACTGCAACTTCAAGGAGGCAATGAGTGGTCCTCCTTGAAGTTGTTTCTTATTGACAGAGGGAAATTGGAAGGAAAAATGTTTTGGATGTTATGAGACATATGTAACCCACCTCATTTATTCCAATACTTTGATTCCATGTAAACATTTCACATCAGGAGTATTTGGGTACATCATTCTCCCTAGAAAGTTGTAACTTTCCTCTGAAATTAATCAGAAAAGGCAGATTTGACATTCATTTTATGGTATCAAACCTCTATAAGTGGACCTTAGTTTCTGTGAGGACTTACCTATTGGGTGACCATAGTTCTCAGCAAGCTGGGAGACCGGAGACATGTCAAGCGTGTGGATGCTAGATCCCATGGTTCTTGAATTACAGGGTTCTATCTTATGTATCAGCTTGCTGTTCCCAATTCAGCGAACCTGCCATCCATGATCCGTTTCGCTCGATCTTCATGGATGGCTAATATCGGGCACTCCACGATATAACAATGATCGAAGCATAATTCAAACTTTAGTTTAATGCAAATGAATATAATGGCACTCATTTGGGATAAAATGCTATCATTATACAGGTTGGAACCTCGATAATTCCGATCTTTCTAGTTAAACTATCTTTTTGTAATGTCTCTTTTCTCCAATGTTAAGGATTTTTTACTGTTAGTATCTCAAGTTCCAGACAACTTCATAACCACCCATATGGCTGGCTTCTCCCAACGACAGGTTCAGGGATCGATTCACCCACTCTATCTACTTGGTGACTGATGGGTCCGTCCGTCCATAAAGGGTAGCAGTGGGATGAATAAGAGAGATTTGACCACAGTTGGTTTATATTCTATCTACTTGGTGACTGATGGGTCCGTCCTTCCATAAAGGGTAGCAGTGGGATGAATAAGAGAGATTTGACCACAGTTGGTTTATATTCAGCATTGGACGTCATCACGTCAGTTACATTAGAAACACGGAGTTCAAGTATAGTTGCAAAAAATTTTGGACTCTACTACATGTAATTCTTTGTAGGAATATGCAGCAAGATGATACCAGTAGAACTTATCAAAAAAAAAAGATGATACTAGTAGAGGCTTCAATGTTTAGGTCGTGTTATTGGCACATACATGTACTTTGGATATATAATGCATTCTTTTGGTGTCACAAATGTAAAATATGGGATTTAAGTAGTCGTAGGAAGTTTTTTACTCACATTAGAAACGCCATTTGGTTTTAACCATCTGAATACCGTGGGTAATTTCTATGGAAATCCCATTGTACTACACTACTTTTCTTCGTTACTTATTAAAAAAAATCATAGTACTATCAATAGTTTCTATTATTGCTTGGGCAAGGAGAAATGACTTTTGAAGACAAGTTGAAGATCATGCACTTATCATTCCTTTTTGTGACCTAAAGCCAAGGGCGCGTTCATTTTATATTATATACACATGTTTTATAGGTATGGTTTATTGTAGTTGATATGACACTTATTGTAGTCGATAATACAGATAAGGAAAAGAAATCCCTAGAACAAAAATAAAAACACAAGGCTAGGGAATAGAATTCCCAATGAACAAAGAATCTGCATGGACTCCTTCCTTGGCCAAAGTATCTGCCACGTCATTAGCCGCCCTAAACATATGAGAGAATATAGTAGTCCATCTAGGGGTGTCAATTTTACCCGATTTAACCGGAACCGAATAGGAACCGGAACCGAAAACACTGGTTCCGGTACCACATTTTTGGGAACCGATTAAAAAGAACCGGAACCGGAACCGAACCGGAAACTAATGGTTACGGTTCCGGTACTCTAATATGGAACCGAAACCGATAAGAACCGGAACCGAACCGATAAGAACCGGAACCGATGTATAAATATAGTGTAAAAATTTTCATATTACCAAGATTGGACCCGTTATACCCGAAACTGGAACCGGAACCGGAACCGACAAAAACTACATAATCGGTTCCGGTTCTGGTACCATCACTTTGAGAACCGGAACCGATAAGTACCCGAACCGATAAGAACCGGAACCGTTTGTTCCGGTTCTGGTCACCTTAGGAACCGAACCGGAACCGACCCGTTGACACCCCTAAGTCCATCCTCTGATTAGCTCTCTAGTTTGGCCTAGAATATTATCCATCCGCCATGGACCAAGCTCCTCTCTAGATACCCAACTAATGGCATTTGCCGAATTGCTTTAGACTATCAAAGGACCCGAGAGATGATCTTTAAAAATTTGCAACCCTGAAGTAGAGATTTGTCTTCAGCTTCATTTGAGTCCACTATCCTACTGGACCTAAAAAAACCTTGAGGACAACACCATTCTCATCTCTGGAGAGAACTACCATCAAAATTTAATTCAATAAAACCCCTCTCTGGCCTACTCCAATTTGGCTTCAGCTTCACCTTAATAGGGCCGCTATCAATAATGTTATTCCATTTACATAGAAAATCTAAACATAGAAAGGCCTCTAAACTCCTCCAAAATTAGAGCCCAATCAACTAGGACCCGCCATAAGATGAAATAAAACCCTAATTTATTCTTAGGGTTAGGAGTTGATAATGATAAAAGAAATGAAGAAAGACAGAGAGAAGAAAATATTTTAGGAATGGGAGACATTAAAGTGGCCCAGCTCCCATTTGTCTATTTAAATTTTATAACAAAATGAAACATGACAAAATTGCCCCTACATAAACTAGACAATTACAAGTATGCCTTTTTTAATACTCTCCCTCAAGTTGATTTATAGATGTCAATCATGCCCAACTTGCATAAGGTCCCAGACAATTTAGCCTCGGCTACACCTTTGGTAAGAATGTCTGTTACTTGCTCATTTGACTTCACAAATGGTGTACAAATTGGCATGTCTTCAAATTTTTCTCGAACAAAATACAGACCAACTTCAATATGCTTGGTTCTATCATGTTGTACGGGATTATGAGCTAGACTAATAGTTGCTTTATTACACAATAGACGCTCATCAGACTTGGTGCATCAAAACCTAGTTCTAATAAGAGCATCCTCAGCCAAAGAATCTCACACCTAGTTTTAGAGATTGTACCAGGATCTCGGGGGTAGCATATTCATGGCTAGGATAGGGTTAGTTAGGATTATGAGTATGATATCTGGGTCTCTTGGATACTGGGTCCCAAGAAGAAGTTTGGGTCATTGCCTAAACCAATGAATGGTCGTTCAATGCCCTCTCTGTGATTTTTGAATGGGAGAAAGATGAGGATCTGGTGAGGGCGTTGTAGAGCGAGAGATGGAGAGGGAGAGGGGGAGGGAGAGGGAGAGGGAGAGGGAGGGAGGGGTGTGATTAAAGGTCATGATCCCCTGATTTGTGCCATCCTACCCATATTGTAGGTGGAAGAAGATGGTAGTCAGGGACATGTATGTGTCAAGATGCAATGTTGATTCTTTTCATGGTATGAGGTTGCGTAGTATGAGGTTGATTTGTCAGGGTGACGTCTTGTCGTGGAAGTTAATTCTCTCTTTTCCTTGCATGTGTCTAGGTGGCGGTTGAGCCATGAGTCATAGCAACTCATGCTTTGGTTATATTGGGGGTGAGGTCCTTTGTAGGAGATGATGCATCCGAAAGGTTGTTTCATTCCTCGAGAAACTTAGCCTTGGACATGTTTCTCCTCTCCTCTTGGTCCCCAATCCTACTATCGCCCTATGATCCCCAATGATACTCATGGTGCTGCCATGGTATTTCGATCAATAAAGTGGGGAAGTGCAGTTCTTTGCAGTTGTTATGGGCATCTGGGTATTGGATTAGTTGGGATAATCTATGGAATGGGTTTACTAATCTCCAGTAGAAATAGTAGTCCCTTGCTTGAGTAGGCGCATGAAGCATGGAGGTGCCTCGTTGAACATTAAGTATGGGTGGAGTTTTCCTTAACGTGTTGTCAAGGATTTTTAAGCCCCCATGTACTTGTACAACGAGACATGAATTCATTCTCATAATTTGTTCATTCAAGGCGTTATTCAAAGTTTATTCACAGATAAGTTGGGGTTTGTATGCCGTCAGTGGTGCGTGAGTTCGTTAAAAAAGGCTAGGTCTCGCTTGGGATACACATTGTGTTGCCCCCACCATTGGATGGGTCTTGAGGAAGTGAATCTTGCTGCTCCGCCTTAATGGGACGTAGGTGCCGCGGATGCTAGGATGCCTTTGGTTTGAGTAGGCTATTCTATCCTTGAGGGTTTTGTCTTAGTGGCATGCTCAGATTTGAAGTTCAAAATGATACTATTTATGAGATAGGTAGGATTTGTGAAATCATAAGGTGAGTGGGGCAGATATTGGGCCGATTCCCATGCGATCTTTCCTCGAGATCCTCAAGTAAACCGTTCTTTCATTGTTTTTATTTTCAAGGCGTACATGTATAGAGTGTTATGATTCCTCGAGCTCCACCTGTTGGGGTATATCGTTTTTTGCAGAATTGTACATAGGACAACCACCTTACATTTGGAATGATAGTTTCCTTGAAAATCGGGTAACTGTTCTTCCATCATTGCACGTTGCTAGATGTGTAGTCTTTTTTACTATTGTTAGTATTGTTTTTTTCATTTAGTGGGGCTATTGAACTGCTCAACGTGGTTCTGTTATAATAATTTTCCTTAATGCTCCCACGTAGTAGGCTTAAGTTCTCCGTTGCTTCTCTTTTATTTAATTTTAATTTCTCTTTTGCCTTTCCCATCTTCCTTCTCCTGGTTTTGCTTCTTCCATGAACCATCATGGCTGACAATATTCTTCTATTTGTTGTTGATGGTTTCTTTGAGGTCAACGAGGAATGTAGTTGCCGTGTACCTAAGTCATCCCATAGATGTGAGCTTTTGTATGTCTTCGGACGCTGGACATCCAGGGTTCCTAGATCATCTCTCTTGCATTCGATTTTCTTTTTCTTGAATCCTTTTCAAGGATGTTGGTCTTGATCGGGCTGGTTGGTTCAAAGAGTGTTGTTTCGATTCATTGTTTGTGAGAAGATTGAGAGATGCAAAGGTCTTAGTGGTTGTGTTTTTGTCTAGCCTAGTGAAGATAAACGTGGACAATCATGGTATGGCGAGTTCAATTAGTTATTGGAATTGTTCTACTTGCACTTCAATCGCTGCGTGGGGTGAGATTTTTGTTTACATAGTGATAGAGGAAATGGTTTTACGTTTTCACCTTTCGCTCACAGCTAACATTGCTATTAGAGCTTTGGAACTATCTCGAGAAGTACCTCCATGTTTGTAGCGATGTGGAGATGAGCGCTAAGAGATTGCGATCCGAGTTGGAAAGTGAACGAGTTCCAACGTCTCATTTTGACCGGTGGGTCTGATACTTTTGGGGGTAATCAAGACAATGCGAGTGCCTTTCACCTAGGTCTTGGCCAGACCTTCTTATTGGGGGGAGTGATGCAGAACTGGTAGGTGATTCAGCAAGAACGCAAGAGGAAGCAGGAACGGAACCCTCCGTTCAAGAACACAAACAATAGGTCTTCACCTAAACTCAAATCTTCATTCAATCTCAAAACGTGGGGATTATATCCTTATTACATCTTATTTATATATCTAAATTCCTAAAAATTCATTTTTCTAAAGCAACTAGGTTTCCTAGTTATCTTTATAAGAACACAAGCAAATCTTAATCAAAGCAAATCAAAGCAATCCTAATCAAACAAAAACAAAAACTATAGAACTCCTTATCCAACTCGGAAACGTCTGAATCGAGCTGCATCAGTGAGGCTATCCTCTCATACTAGCATCCTAATTATATGTTATGGCAGGTTCCCAATCTAGAGTGCAGAGGAATGCCATCCCTATCATCGTCAGAATGGCCTAGGGGGAAGTGGTGCCTTTGACCCCAGTTTTTGGGTTCATTGGATCATTAGTTGGTGTTAGGGATACGTAGTTTTGAGACTATATCGTCCTGGTGGACACTCATGCGGATACAACGTTCCTTCAATCGTGGTGCTAAGAGCACCTTAAAGGATATTTCCCTTCTCCTCGTTCTCGTTGTTTTCGGTGCTTCTTTCGCTGGTCTTCTGGCACACCATTTACCATGGAGTCACGCCTTTTAAGGTGGCATGGGATGAATTCAGTAAAGAGGGAGCCTCTTGTGTTACTTTGAAAGAGAGGAGTACATCATAATTTCGACCTTACTAACTAATCCTTGATGGCGTTGATCAGCCAAGGGTTGGGTCGATTCTGGAAATGATACAATGGATCTGGCTAAGAGGGTTGCTTTAACGGAGGGGGAAAAGCGTATTACTATTGGCCTTTACTATTTCCTCTGTTGTGGTGTTTCGGTATTTGTATTGGATCCCTATGGGTTATCACCCAGACAAATTTGCTCGTCAACTGGGTTTTGATCAAAATATGCCACTAGCCTCTCGCAAGGTTTTGGAGCCATTTGGCCCTCTGAATTGCTTTATTTCTAATGGGATGGTGTTGCGCCTTAGCGAGGAATCACTTTTTTTTCCCTTCAAACTCACGTGGGTTCTTTGTGAGTTCTCACACCTTGAATGTTTATGATCAAACTTTGAGGTTACTTCTCGGATTTATTGCGCCAACAATAGATCTCCTGGCGTTTGTAAGGTTAGACCCACTTGGAGATCACATCGGCATTGTTCAGGAAGTAGTAAAATTGATTACGTCTAGCTCTAGAGATAGTAGTGGAGGATCGACTAGGACTTCATCAGAAAGGAGGGAGAAGAATCCTTCTCGTAAGAGGCAAAACCTTCAATGCAAGTATGAAGTACCTCTTAAGGGATCGCCCCAGTCGTTGGTTCATAGGTGACACCTACATTGTCTGTGGATAGCTCAAATTCGGATGAAAATCCATTGCCTTCTTTTAGGTCTTAGGTTCGGTACCCCTAGACTTTTCTTGCTCCTTTCGTCAAAGGCATATACTACGCCTCTTGCAGGGGAAGGGTTTGAACGTGCACTTTCACTTGACGGTGATTTTTTAGATGTCGATTTGTATTGTCACAGACAATGTCAAGATCCTCATCGGGAGCTCTACGAGAGGATTTGTTGTTGCCATGGTCCTTTGAATTTAGGCTCTCATGGATGTTCCTGTCCAAGCGCATTGCCAGCACTTGTAGACGACTATGATACCCGAATACCTATACTAGTGCTTCATACCAGTGGTATGTCATGTTGACATGGATACGGACATCGGATACGGTACCAACACATATCCCCATGTGTCCATAAAAAGTTGAAAAACTAGAAAAAATGAAAATTTTGAACTACAAAATACCGTGTCCCTAATTTTGAAAAATGTCAAGTCGTATCCCCGCTTCTCATATCCATATCCGGATCCGGGCATCATTGGTAGACGTGGTACTTTGGATGGGGAGGGAAATGGAAGGTTTTCAAATTTTGGGGTTGCCACTGGATAGTTGGTAGAGATGGGAGAATAGGCCGATGGAGCTTGACTAGGTGTTTGGTTTGAACATTAAGTGGCCAAGGATCGTGTTGGGGAAGTTTGCGTTGGTTGGGAATGGCTCCATCGTGGGGAAACGGTCATGCGGAAGTGAGATTCGAGGTAGAAAGCGAGACGTAGCATGTAGTGGAACTCCGAAACGTGTTGGAGATGATAAGAAATGAGATTCTTGAGATGGAGCGAGAGTTGGGAGCGCCGGAGGCGTGCCTTGCACACATACGGCGTGACTTTGGTGATTCCTCATCAAGTGATCCGCGCACGACTCTTGTAGTTGGGTTGTTTTGATTGCTTTCCTTGTGCTTGTTGTTCTATTTATAAAATCTTTGTTGTTTATGTTTAGTGTATTGGGGAGGTTACTTCCACAAACTCTATGTATTCTTGCTTTGTGAGGCTTGATATCAGTTTTGTACTGCTTTGCTAAGTTTTAGGGTGCACCTGGGAGTCCTTCTCTGGTGCAAGCGGTGTAAAAACTCTTTTCTTTCCGCCATTTTTGCTAATTTCCATGTTTCAACTCACCACTATTTACTTATGTAGGCTTAATTTGTGCATTGTCGATTGTATGGTTATGTTCTTGTCACCATACGTTGTAGAAGTTACAACCTGCCCTTTTACCTAATGGAAGGGAAAATAAAGAATAACTCAAAGCTGCTCAGTTTGACATTGAGGCTGTTCTTGCATGTAGAACTGCCTTGTTGGGAAGCAGTGAGTGAAAAGAGATAATTTGTTTCGTTAACCCCTCTCTTATTGTATTGGAGATCGTTGTCTTAGTATGATAAATAATGCGAACTTCTTATTGGAGTCGCCATTGTTTAGCCAGAGATCATGCCAGGATTTGGGGGTAGCTTGTTCGTGACCGAGATAGGGTTACTTAGGATTGTGAGTATGATATATGGGTCTCATGAATATTGGATCTGGGTAACTAGGTTCAGGGAGAACGTTGGGTCGTTGTCTAAACATATGAATGGTCGTTCAATGCCCTTTCTGTGATATTTAAACAAGAGACAGATAAGAGGAGAGTTGGTGAGGTTGTGGACGAGAAAGAGAGATGCTTGCAGGAAGACGGGTTGCCTTCTTCCCTTGTTCTGGGTTCTTGCATTGAGGTGTGATTAAAGGTCATGATCCCCCTGATCTGTGCCTTCCTGCCCTTTTTTATAGGTTGAGGGAGGTGGTCATGTCCGTTTCAAGATGTAGTGTTGACGCTTTTCATGGTTTCTTAAAAGAAAGGGGCATTTGCATACATTCTTGGTGGTCTTTATGATCCCTTGGTTGTTTTTCATGCTTCTTTGTGATCATTTGATTATCTTGCTTGAAAGTCTTCACCGTTTTCATGCATATGTTCGTTCTGGGTCATGTGTACATATATCTATTTCTATTAACACTCCCAACATAGTAAAATCCTTATAGTCTCAAGGTGATGCTTAAGAAGAAATGTGGAACTGAGCATCCCATCTTTCTACTAGTAGTCCACTTTTGTTTTAAAGGATTCTTCTTTCAAGTAGCATATAAATAGGCCTGTGAATATATGAGAACTGCAAGACTATCAGAAACTCCCTTAACTTCTAAGAGAACTTGATTAGTCTCCTGTCTTTACACTCGATGTTCTCCTTCTTGCCCTCCTCTCTCATGCCCTCATGCCCTCATGCCCTCATTTCCCACATTGGGGTTGGGGTTGGGATTCGACTGGAACCCTTTCAGTTCATACGGCAGTTGCAGGGAAGCAGGGATCCCACCCAACCATAAAAGGACTCTGAGCTCAAGTGATATCTGGAGTAGTTTGGATACCTAAACTATCATCTCTGATTCTCTTTAACGACCCCACCCATGCAGAAGATGATGACTTCAATGATCTTTTCGAGTTGACCATCATGACATACCAGGTCAATTACCATTTGAAGCCACTAGGAGACTAGATTCCTGTATGGTAGAGCCCATGTAACAAGGACATGACACTTTTAGGATTTTTTGCTGTGTCGGATACGTCGACACACATCTGGACACATAAAACCGTGTCACCCTTTATTTTAATAATTTTTATTACAAAAATGATTTCTAAAAGAGGGTTGTTGTGTTCCATCTTTCATACGATGCTTTTTTTTATAAAATTGTTAACCACAACTATATTTGTTTGATAGTTTTCCTTTTATAAATCTACTTTTGTTTATTATGTTATTGAATAGCTACATGGCATATGGAAATGTTTTCTTTTACTTCCATTTTTTTTTTTTTGAAAGAACTTCTGGTTTAAATATAACTAAAATATTGTATAATAATAATATGTACGGATGTGTGTGTTTCGGGCTTCTTATAGGTGCCGTGTTAGACACCTCGTATCTGTGTCAGACATGGACACACGTGTCTGTGTCATTATTACATAGGGTAGAGCGGATGATAATGCCTGAATGTGGGGTTCCAAACATTTTCAATGGTACAACTTTAATGCAATCAAAAAAGGAAAACTAACACCACCTTCCTAACTCCCTGCGCTTCATCCTTCCCACAACTCACAAGATGGCCGCTTGATAAGATTGATATTGCCTATGCATTCCTCCATGGAGCTTGAGTTGACATCCTAGTCCCATTTGCAAACAAGCTTTTGCAAGATGGGCGGTCTTGAGCTACTTTAGGTTGAGATTAAGACTATACCATCTATCTAAAGAACAAGAGAGATGTACAAAATTGCATCAAGTAGTGTGGGAGTTAACTTATGAGCCACATATAAAACTATGGAAAGAGTGTTGGGAGTAAAGATTAAGACAAGAAACTAGAATATCAAGGAACCGATTTAGTTTCATTGTAGGTAGGTCAATAATCTAGGCTATTTTCTTGCTTTAAATTGTAATAGAAAAGTTTGAGGAAAGAGGAAGAATCTCTAGGTGATCTTTATCGACCTACAAAAGCATATGATAGTCTCTAGAAATTTAATTTGATGGGGCATCGAGAGAAAAATGAGTTGCAAGTAAATATATTGGCACCATTCAGGACATGTCTATGGGTGTGGTAACTAGTGTGATTATAGTGAGTTTGCATCAGGGATTAGCCCTAGGGTTTGTACTCTTCGATGAATCAACTGCTCATATTCAGAGAGAAGTTCCTTGGTGTATGCCACTTACAAATGATGTACTGTTGGTTGTTTACAAAACAATAATAGGACCTGTGTTCAGTGTTGTCAGACTTGGGCATTCATTTAAAAATTGGGCTCTTTTTTATCATACCATTCATCCTGGGTCGTTGAACCGGCAACCTGTTCGACTCAGACAGGATGTTATCCAACAGCCTGTCCATGCAAATGCTCAAAATCCTCTTTTTTTTTTAAATGTTACTGTTACTTTTGGATAATTCACAAACTATAGAGGGAGAAAATTTACTAATATAGAGAAGATTTACTAATATAGAGTTGATTTACTAATATAGAAAAGATTTACTAATACAATAAATAAATTAAAAATTTTGGTTTGTTGATTATAAAATAGATAAAATCAATTTTTTGATAATAAAATTAATTATAATGTCAGCTGATGTTAGGGGCCAACCTGGCCTGGCCCTTATACTGATTTCTTAACATTGTTATATGTTATTTGCAAATGATTTAGTGTTAGTTATTTACCCTAGATGTACTCATTTCAAGTTTTGTCTCCTCTAGTATTTCCACTTGTCCATCTCAACGTCTCAATTTTTGTTACAAACATTCTATGGACTAAATGTTTTTTGATTGTCCAGCATTCTGCTCCATAAACCATAGATCCTCCATGGGAATCTAGGAGTAACCCCAATAGGGAATAAGATAAAGTCAATTGAGATGGTTTGGCATGTAAAATGATGACAAATGATGGCAACAACGAGTGCTTGGTGCAGGTTGAAGGCTATAATAGGGCAAATGGAAGGCTGAAAGTGACAGAGGTAGTAAGAAAAGATTTGAAGGCAAATGTCTTCACAGAGTAAGGAAGCTGATCTAAAGTCTGAACTTCCTCAGTGGCAAAACCGTTAAGTTTGTAGGACTAAGCGGTTATTTTGTTGTAGAGTTGAACTTACTGAGAGGCTGGAGATTATCTAAGATCAGGGGAGATGGTGGTGAGAGAAGAAACAAGAGTACTGTGTTGGGCTTTCGTCTTGAATTCTATTAGAAACAGGATTTCCTTCTCTTCTAAGAGTGCGCCGCGTGGCCCATTCTGTGGTTTGTCATTGACGTTTATGACGTCTGCCGCATATTTCTTCAAAAAAATTGGTACCAATATCATCACCTATTATTGACAGTTACTTGCCACTTTGCCCACCTTTGAGCAAAATCCCCGCTCCGCCATTGGCCATCACAACATTTGAAAGAAAATAATGTCCAGAATATTATAACAAGGGTCAGGCTCCCGTGACCAGCCTTTTAATTATGACAAGTCTTGTCAGGCATGAATTCCGAGAATCCAACGGTTGTGATAGCATTGAATGAACTGGCATTTACTTTTTACCAAAGAAAACCATCGTTGGATTCTCGGAATCCACATCCGACAAGGCCTTTCCTGTGAGCATCTCATAAAAGGCTGGTCATGGGAGCTTGTGACTAATAGGGTGTTCGGCTCCTATGAACGGCCTTTTATGAGAGGTTCATATGATAGGTCTTGTCAAGTATGAATTTCGAGAATCCAACGGTTATGATAGCATTGAGCTGGTGTTCACTTTTTGCTAGAGCAAACCATCATTGGATTCTTGGAATCCACATCCGACAAAGGCCTGTCTTGTGAGCCTGTCATAAAAGGCTGGTCACGAGAGCCTATGCCTTATATAGGGTCGGGGTCCCATGATCGACCTTTTATGACAGGTCTTGTCAGGCATGAATTCCAAGAATCCAACGGTCTAACAAACATCGTTTCGCTAGGCATATTTTGACATGAGTAGAAAATCAATATTTAATTTGTTTGAATACTTCTTAATTAATAATTCACAAATAACAGCTCTCAACTTTCTTTTAGAACCATTGAATACTCTTGCATTGGGTTTAATCTAAGTGACCAGCGCTTAGTGCGGGTACGTGCGGGAGCGAGTACATGAGAGCGTCGAATTTGAGAAGGTCCCAAAGTTCAGAACACCCCAGAGCGTGTTATATATAAATCATATCTACACGTACAAGCCAACTAATTATAAAGGATTAAAAAAGTCAGTCAATCCATTCAAATTGTAACAAGCTAACAGTATTGAATAATTGACAAATACCAATAGTAACCTCGATCACAATATAATGAAATTTCAAAAAGTAAGTCAATTTTATGATCTCATTTGAAATCCAACGAATGCATGTTCTCATAAACCTTTTTAGAATTGTGTGGTAAGATTATCAACTCTCTGATTAGTGTTAAGGGTTATATTGTGGTCCAACATCACCAATTACCATACTTGATGCAATGTGCTAGTTATTGTCAGAAATCTTGATGAACACTGCTCATTTTGGTTACACCTTTTTATCATTTTAAATCAAATAGTATCACCAATATTTCAAAGCCCCTGTATGTTTGTTTTTTTTTTTTTTTCCTTTTTAAGGGAACCTCCACAGACAAAGGGAAACTTCATTGATGTGAAAAAAGTGTTTACACCTAGATAGGGGCCGGGGGGACATAAATACCTTACCTCTCAAGATACTATAAAAGGGCGAGAATACTAAATAAATAAAAAAACTCAATACAAGTAAAATCAGAACTAGGTTCTAATGTAAGGCGTACCAATCTTGTCCACCCGAATAAACCCAACAAGTTTCGGAGGGCCATTATCTCTAAATCCCATGTATGCTCTAATAAGTAACCCATTCCTGGCCATGTAATATGCCGCTACATTTGACTCTTGGTAGATATGCATGATAGAGTACTCGAATTCTTTCAACAAGTCCATCACTTTCCACCACCAAGATTTAAGATGCCAAGGATTGAGAGTAGGTTTAGTGATCTAAGATACCACAACTTATTGTATTGGTTTCTTTGTCAGCCGAATAGCATACCAAAACTGATTTTATAGTTCTTGCCTACAAAAACCCCACCTTTAAATACCATGTCTTGGTTAATGTGCTTGAACACATTGAGACTTCTTTCATAATTAATGACAAATTGTAGAACTTTCATCTAACTCAAACTTTGCATTGAAACCTAGCTCATTGAAAGATTCGGCTAAACTAATGCTAGAAAGACTAATTGCAGGCAACAAGTATGATTGCCTCCAATTTTATTCACTGCAGAGAGAGAAAGAGAGGAGGAGAAGACGCACCTGCTCGTGGTGTTCTTCTTCACGTCTTTTGGTTGTCTTCTTATTCTTCTAAAAATCAAATCTAATAAAATAGTTAAAACTATTTTAGTATGTACTTAGGTTTAATTAGGTCATAATTGTAATTTTAACAAAAAAAAAATGGGGGCGGTTGGGAGGATGCATCTTCCACACCGGGGATTCGCACCTTTAGGACGCGGATTCACACCGTCGGGAGAGCAGATTGCAGCAATTGGGAGTGCGGTTTGCAACGAATGGGAGCGCGGATTGATGCTGAATCTGCACCCAACCCGTGAGTTCACGGTTTGAGTGCGGGACCGCTACCCAAAGGGGGCGGTTCTGGTTACCAAGGGTTTAATACACTTACGTCTCGGATTAGCTAGCTTCAAACTTCTTAAGAGATGAAATACTATCAAAATCTGAAGGGTCAGCAAACACCTATTTTCATACACAATTTCACACAAAAAATTGTCCGGGGACCAATATATAAAATTAGAAGTTTTGGAATGGGATGATTTTGGGTGAGGATATATGGTCTCTATGGTGAGGAGATCACCCTCACAAAAATTCAAATCATTATGATATTCATAGCATGGTTTACAAGTTGAAGAATTATGGACCATCTATTTTTTACCATTAACTTGAAACCCACATTTGATGGTGTTAGAAAATTCAGAATGGGCTGATTTTTTTGTAGGGATGATCTATATGGTGAGGAAATCATCCTCACCAATAATCAGCCATTGATTAATCTTCCACGTGGGTACACCAAAATTGTGTGTGAAAATAGGTGTGCACTTAGCCTGACCCAAATCTGAAATACCAAATGCACGACAAATTAATGATTATCCACGTGCATAATATAAAGTCCTAACTCCTAATCATGAGCACAATAATAGACTTCCCTTGCACAAAAATTTTTCTATAGTAAATGGCCCGTGCCCACGGCACTCGATCTCCGACAAAAGCGTTTGCAAAAATTGGGTGCCTTTGGCACTTAAACGGTATAACGGACTGAGGCGTTACTATTTTTTCCATTATAACGGCTGTTATAACAGATTGTAACGCATAGAGGGGGAAATGGGAAAATAACATAAATAACAAAAATTAACGGTGTTGAAATTCAAATTTTGAATAAATTGAGGTCAAATGAGGCGGATTGAGTGGCTGAAATCTAACCGTCCACATTAGATCGATGGATTTGATCTCAACCAATCTTTATCTAACCGTCCACATTAGATGGATGGATAAGATAAGAGAATACAACTGAGTTGTCTTGTTATATACGTGGGTGGCCCCTGCCCGCGGCACTTTTCGACAAAGTGTTTGTCAAAATTGTGTGAAAGTTAATCTCAGCTGTCGATATGAAGCATAGTGGATCTCAACCACTCATTATTGAAGCCATATAAGATAAGAGGGGGTATAAGAAAATCACAGTCATCACTTGTTATATTTACTGTGGGTGGCCCGTGCCCTCGGCACTCCGTCAAAGCATTTGCCAAAATCAGGTGTGAGTGGCTGAGATCCACCGTCATTTGGGGGAAAAGATCTTGGCCGTCTTTTGTCAAAATAGATAAGAGGGGGTATAAGTGGGGAGACAACTTCCCTGTTTTGTTATATAGACTAGTGGGTGCCCCATGCCATCGGCACTCCTCGACAAAGAATTTGTCAAAATCAGGTGAGTGGCGGAGATCCATCGTCCATTTGGGGGAGGATTAGATCTCGGCCCTTCTTTGTTGATGCTTATAAAAGGAGGTATAAGTAGGGAGAAAATCAATGTATTTTGTTATGTAGAATAGTAAATGGCCCATGCCCACGACACTCTCCGACAAAAGCGTTTGCAAAAATTGGGCGCCTTCGGCACTCAAATGGTATAACGGACTGGGGCGTTACCGTTTTTCCATTATAATGGCAGTTATAACGGATTGTATCGCACAGGGGGAGAAATGGGAAAATAACAGAAATAACAAAAATAACGGTGTTGAAATTTAAATTGAGGTCAAATGAGGCGGATTGAGTGGCTGAAAACTAACTGTCCACATTAGATCAATGGATTTGATCTCAACTACTCTTTATCTAACCGTCCACATTAGATGGATGGATAAGATAAGAGAATACAACTGAGTTGTCTTGATATATGCATGGGTGGCCCGTGCCCGCGGCACTTTCCGACAAAGTGTATGTCAAAATCGGGTGGGAGTTAATCTTAGCCATAGATATGAAGCATAGTGGAGATATCTCAGTCACTCATTATTAAAGCCATATAAGATAAGAGGGGTATAAGAAAAACATTAAATTTCAGTTAAATTCTTTTTTTTTTCTATTTTTTCAAATTTCAAAATTTGAATTTCAGCATCACTTTTTGCCGTTAAAATCATTAAAATCCATTTTTTCTATTTTTGCCCCTGGCCGTTTCAATCTGTTTTAACTGTAACACCCCTCTCGAGGCATAAAAAGTGGGGGTCCTGAGCCTGACCCTTGGGCTATATGTAAATCCAACCCACTTCATTCTTTATATGTAGGTAAATAGGTGACCCGTGCCAACGACACTTATCGATAAAGTGTTTGTCAAAATTGGGTGTGAGTGGCTGAGATCTACCGTCCATTTGGTGTGATAAGATCTCGGCCATCCTTTATGAAGCCGGATAAGAAGGGGAGACAACCGTCTTGTTTTGTTATATAGATAGTGGGTGGCCCATGCCAACGGCACTCTCCAACAAAGCCTTTGTCAAAATTAGGTGTGAGTGGCTGAGATCCGCGGCCTATTTTGGGATAAGATCTTGGCCCTTCTTTGTTGAAACATATAAGAGGGGGTACAAGTGGGGAGACAACTTCCCTGTTTTGTTATATAGATAGCTAATCTCAATGGTCTTGACTTTATACTTATCGTGTTACAAAAGAACATCGTGTTTCACGTGTTATTATATTTCATGAATCGGAGTACTTTTTCTTTCCACATAAAGAAATATTCTGTGGACCCCACCATTATTTTCTAAAAGTGACCCATTCTTTTCTATTGAAAACGCATGCCTTCTGCCGACTGGTTGTTGCTGCACTGAGCTGCTTGAAAACGCACCACCTGGCACTCTTTCAGACCAAAAAAAATCAGTCTGATTTGTGATCTCTATCAAATCCGATGGCTAGCAAGCAAATCATTTGGGAGTAAAACTTGTGTCACAAGATGTTGTGACGGAAGCCGGTCACAGCACTCAATGCGAGCCACGTGGCACACGATCAGAGGACGCTGACCGTATGGATGTTTGGCCAGTCCCTCTATGGACCTACAAACCAAAAAACAGTCTGATTAGTGATTTAGAACCTTTGGATTTTTGCACCCAAATAACGCTCAATAAAGCTCAAATTTCTACCGTTAAAATGAACCCATAAAAATAACTTCAATCGAATCGGTTAGAAATCACTAATCAGGCTGATTTTTTGTGTACCAGTCCACAAGGGACTGGCCAAACATCCATACGGTCATTGTCCTCAAATAGTATGTCACGTGGTTCGTATTGTGTGCTGTGACTGGCTTCCGTCACAACATCTTGTGACACAAGTTTTAGTCGTGCTATAGATTACCCATCATTCATGGGTCGGTGGGCCCTGAAGAGTAGTGTCATGTGCAACTTTTTCCAGTGTCAAACGAAGAGGCCTGCTTATTACGTACTAATCTTGGAGTAAAACTTCTATCACACGAAATTGTAAATCACACAATCACAAGCCAATGAGTTCTCGGCACCACGTACACAAGTGCTTATGCAACGTACCCACGTGCTTTTGCTTTTTAGGTGTACGTGCCGAGAACTCATTGGCTGTGTTTGTGTGATTTGCAATCCGATTGTGACAGAAGTTTTACTCCTAATCTTGTTTGACACGGTCTTTTGCCACATTTTAGAAATGGGAGCTCCGCTCCACACGCTTCATATCTAATTACTAATTGTAAAATGTTGCTGTGAACATCAAGTAGAGGATCTAGTCTAGGGTCAAGATAGTGTATGGTCATCAAGATTCACATTTCATAATCCGAGGAGGATCCAACGGTTTGACCTGAGAAGAACTTTCTGCTCCAGAGTCTGATTTCATTGTATGTGTGGAAAAATTTTCTGTTGCCTTGAATGCAAGTTGAATCAGGGCCTCTCTGTGTGTGTGAGAGTGCGCCTGTGGTCCAACTCACAGGACAACTATTGTCCTACTGCAGCCTGAGAGGGTGCCGAACTGATTAGGACTGGACCTCCCCCGTTATGTACCGTTTTAATGCTCAGAAAATAAAGGTTGTTATTTTTGTTACAACGACTATTATTTTTCCATTATAACAAAATAAAGGCTTATTTTCTGAAAAGATGTGTTAAAAAAGTCCATTATTTTTTTTTTCCGTTATTAATTTTTATTTTTAGTCCCGTTTACTTCCGTTATTTTCCCTGTTTGCCCCTGTGCGCTACAATCCTTTGCAACGGTTTCCATTATATCGTTATAACGGTCCCTATTAAACCTTGGTTAAACAGGAGAGGCCGTATAGCAAATTTTCAGTCTTATCCGATTTGGTAACTGTCCTTTGCAAGCGAGTAAAACTTCTATCACACGAAAGAAATTGTAAATCACACAATCACAAGCCAATGAGTTCTCGGCACGTACACAAGTGCTTTTGCAACGTACCCATGTGCTTTTGCTTTTTAGGTGTACGTGCCGAGAACTCATTGGCTGTGTTTGTGTGATTTGCAATCCGATTGTGACAGAAGTTTTACTTTTGCAAGCAAATAAGAAAATTATTTTATTTGTACTTACCTGCCATAAATATAACAAATTAAAAAATTGAGTGGAATTGTTCAAGCCGGATTCCTCGTTATTATGGAGAGAGAATATTATAATCCTAATAAACTCAATTTCACCAAAGAACGTAGAAAAAAAATCTACGGGTCATCGGTTCACCGGCCCAACCGGCCTGGGTTTAACAACACTGTCCCATTGTGAGTAGATGTTTTCACCAACTAACCTAAACTTGTGGTCTTGATTACTGCGACCTCAATTTTGCAGCCGTAGCTCGTAATGCGACAGACAAAGTGTTCTTGTTTTTTGGGGCCACGACGACGTAAGTAGTGAGGTCAGTGGGTAAAAGTGACCCACAAAGTGGGCTGGCTGACATTCTCTGGTCGCGACCAACTCAAGCTTGTCCCAGCCGCATTGCTTCATGATTCGACACCAGAGTTTGTTTTCGTGGGGGCTCAGAACAACTTCTGTCCTCTTATCTTCTTCTCCACTAACTCACTTAACTCTGCAAAGTACTCTCCAACCAACACATTTTCTCTATATATTGATGGCCTGCTGAGGAGTTTCCACCCCCACCCCCACCCCCACCCCCACACACATCAGCCATGTTACAACTAGAGCTTTTAGCTTCATCTCTCCTCTTCATTCTCTCCTTCTTCTTGCTCTTCATCACTTCTAAATATGTTAATTCGAAATCATCTTCATCAACGGCTGTAAAATTGCCAAGATGCTACCCATTGGTGGGTTCGTCTTTAGCCTTCTTAGCAAATCGAAACAGACGTAACCAATGGCTTGCAGAAGTTATTTTAAACTCCCCCACTGGAACCTTTGTTCTTCATCGTCCTCTTGGTGTTCGTCAGGTCTTCACTGCTAATCCTGCAAATGTACAACACATCCTCAAAACCCAATTCCATCTCTACCCTAAAGGCGATTACCTCCATACCTCCCTCACTGATTTCCTTGGCTCCGGCATATTCAATGCCGACGGTCAAAACTGGAAGTTCCAGAGACAAATATCAAGCCATGCATTTAACACCAAGTCTCTCCGTAAGTTCGTCGAGACTGTCGTCGATACCCAACTCTCCAACCGCCTCCTTCCCATTCTCTCAGCTACTGCTGCCAAAAAATCCGTGCTCGATCTGCAAGATATTCTCCAAAGATTTGCCTTCGACAACATTTGCAAGATCGCTTTCGGGTACGATCCTGGATATCTCGCACCATCGCTTCCACCAACAGAATTCGCTGTTGCTTTCGAAACTGCTGTTCGCATAAGCAGCGTGCGGTTTAATTGTGTGCTCCCGTTGATCTGGAAGGTCAAACGGATACTTAATATCGGATCCGAAAAGCATCTCAGGAAGGCGATTTCGCAAGTCCGTGAATTCGCGCAAAAAATCGTTAGAGAAAAGAAACAAGAACTCAAAGATAAATCTACACTAGAAACCGTTGATCTTCTATCGAGAATCTTGAATTCCGGCCATTTAGACGAAGCTTTCGTGACGGATATGGTTATCAGTTTTATTTTAGCGGGTCGGGATACCACTTCGGCGGCTTTGACATGGTTTTTCTGGTTACTTTCTTGCAACCCTCAAGTAGAAGAAGAGATATTGAAGGAGATAATTGAGAAACCGGCAGCAACGGTTTACGACGAAGTAAAAGACATGGTTTACACCCATGCGTGTCTCTGCGAGAGCATGCGACTGTACCCGCCGGTCCCCACTGACACCAAGGAGGCGGCAGCCAACGATGTTTTACCGGACGGGACGGTTGTAAAGAAGGGGATGAGAGTAGCATACCATCCTTATGCAATGGGGAGGATGGAAAGGTTGTGGGGTAAGGACTGGCCGGAATTCAGGCCGGAGAGGTGGTTAGAGAGAGATAAGGTGACCGGAAAGTGGAGTTTCGTGGCGAGGGACTTGTATACTTACCCGGTGTTCCAAGCAGGGCCGAGAATGTGCTTAGGGAAGGAGATGGCGTTCTTACAAATGAAGGGGGTCGTAGCTGGAGTTCTCCGCGGATTTCGGGTGGTGCCGGCGAAAGAAAATGGTTCTGAGCCAGTTTTAATCGCTGATCTGACTTCCAAGATGAAAGGTGGTTTTCCGGTGAGGATTGAGGCAAGGGAGAGTGACGTGGTGAAGTGAGTTTATGATACTCAAGCGCACAGTAATAGATGCGCATCAGTTTGGATTTGACGGTTTATGCGTCTCATGAATGGAAAGTAACAGACAAATCCAAAAGATTTGGACCGGTCTCTGTGTGCATGAGTAGCATGGAGAAAAAGTTTGCATTGACCGACAAACTAAAGTGAGTGGATCCGTATGGATGGATGGTGACAGGAGTATTATTGCACACTAAATTATCCTCATTATTAATAAGATGAAAGTACGGTTTCACTCGTGTGTTGTAATTGCACGTGTGTGTTGAATTTCACAATCTTTTTCAGTTCCTGTACTGAGTCCAGGGAGTTGGATACTTCTCCTACGGTTATTTGTTCGCCACGTCCTCCTTTTTAAAGTTAGTTTTATATCTTTATATTTTAGTACAGGACATATGTATTACTCTTGATCAAGAGAAAGAAGCACGTGGTTGCAAATATAAATGTATATATATTTTGTTAATGTGTTTTACGGTTCCGACCTATTTTTAGTGTGGTTTATGTCAAGGTTTAAAGGGGACTGTTATAACGGTATAACGGACTGGGGGCGTTACCGTTTTTTCCGCTATAACGAAAAAAAATGCTCAAGGGCAAAAATGGAAAAATAACGGAAAAAAAAGAAATAACTGAAAATAACGGGAAAAAATGGCACTGAAATTCAAATTTTCAAAAATGGAAAATAACGGAAAAAAAATGAAAATAACGGCCTTTTTTTTCACAAAAATTTCCAGAAAATAATGGTCGTTATTTTCGTTATAACAGAAAAATAATGGAAAACAACGGCCGTTATTTTTGTTATAACAGCCGTTATTTTCTGGGTGTTTTAACGGCCCATAATGTAACGGGGTAGGTCCGAATCCGTTATAACGGCCGTTTGTTTCGTTATAATGGGTGTTTTTTAAACCTTGGTTTATGTTTGTAAAGATGATGAATAAACAAATTTTATATACATTTTTATATTAGAAATGAATATAAATTTTTTTACCAACCTTTCATAGTGATACAATAAAAAATTTGAGTAATTAATTACCAACTTGACTAACTCGATTGGATTGGGCTTGAGCTGAAAATTCTAGGCCTCTGACCTTGGGTTGGATTAGTGAGCCTGACAAAATGCGCTATGCAAGGCCACGAGAGTCCTCTACATTGACTGCATCCAAAGTCCTAACGATCTAATTTTTTTTTTACCCAAATGGAGTGTGTTTTACTTAAAATCAACAAAAAAGCAAAACATTATTTCATATAAGATGTTTAGAGACTAGAACATTAAAAAACAAAAAGTAAAACAAAAATTAAGTTTAATATATTTATAAAAATAGATACAAGTTTTGAAAAATTATAGAAAAGATAACTAAGCGCCCTTTCAAAGGACGTCCGCTCGCTAAAATACCAAAGTACCTTGGGTTAAAAAGCTGATGACGAGCACTCTCCACTCTCCTCCCTCTAATCCTCGATAGGTATGTTGATTTTATATTTTGTCTTTTTTATTTTTTTCTTTGAAGAAAAACTTTGATGACAGTGCACTATTGGCCCCAATATGAGCCACGTGGCATACTCTTAGAGAAATATATCTGACCATATGGATGTTTGGCCAATCCTTAGGTGAACCTACAAACCAAAAACCAACCGGATCGGTGATTTCTAGGTGTTGGATTGGAATTAGTTTTATGGGTTGAATTTTTTTTTTTTTTTAATCATTTCATGGGTTGATTTTAACCATGAGAATTTGAACATTATTAACCATTATTTGAGGTACAAAGATCCAAAGGTTTCAGCCTGATCAGTGAAACCCTTTAAAAGGGAGAATGAACCTGACATACTCTCTTTTAAAGGGTGTTTGTCAGGAGTATTTCGGTCATCCCAGAGAGACCCGTTTGAAAAGATGCTTAGTTACTTTTTCTATAATTTTTCAAAACTTGTATATGTTTTTATAAATATATTAAACTTGATTTTTTTTAAAAGTTCTGTAAAAAAAAATTAGAAATGATAAAAAAAAAATGTCTATAAGCATATATAGAAATAAAAAAGTAAAAATAGTTGGGATGGTAGGAACCCAAAAAATCAAGGAAAGGATGTAAGACACATGCCTAACCAAAACATAAAAGTTAGGTGAAAAAGGGTGTTGAGCTTTATCAAGAAAGTCTGATGGATATAGGACATTTGTGGAAAGTTGATAAGAAACGAACAAGCATAATGCCATAAACAAGATCCAATCAAGAAAATTTCCAAAGTCTTTACAACGAAAACCCCACTTACATCGAGATAATGGTGGGGATACATATCTTACTGATACGACTTCTTCAGATTCCAAATCGAGCTTACTCTAATCGAACACTTTCTTGACAATAACCCCTCTCTCAACGAGACAAATTTTGAAGCCAAGCGGGGATCATGCGCCAGGTTAACCCTGGTGTACCTGGTGCAATATTATTGGCCACATGATCCCCGTTTCTAAATTTCTGGCCGCTTCAAAAAATATCTCCTCTTCGACTTCATTATCGGACAACGATGTACCATTGAAAAATGCAATCCCACATCCCCCATGGCAAGGAACAATCCCTAGCAGCAAAAAACAGCAAAAAAAACGTGTGGGACTGATGGTGGCAGTGGGGTGTGTTACGGAGATCGATGATCAACCACGAACTGTGGAAACCACAAAGAAGAGAAAAACAATCACACCCACAAGAGATAAATTTACATTGAAAAACAATAAGGGTTATGTCCATGGGTGACAACCTTCGAGTCTATTATATGCGAATTGAAAATGATACAAACCTAACAATTGGATTATATATGAGTCCCAACTCCCAAGTCCTAGTCCAAAACTAAAAAGGAAACCACACACAATTACACACAAAAAAAAACCCCAAAGCATGGTCTTCGAAATATTGGGACCTCCTCGGAATTTGGGATGTTCTTCAAAATTTGAATCAAGGTTTAAAAGGGGCCGTTTTAACAGTATAATGTGCTGGAGGTGTTACCATTTTTTCCGTTATAACGGTATAATGTACTGGAGGCATTACCATTTTTTCCCATTATAAAATATTGTAATGCACAGGAACAAAAACGGAAAAATGGCACTACAAGCTAAAATTCAAAATTTGAACAAAATTTATAACAAAAATTAACAATAATAACTGTCGTTGTTTAAAAAAAATGGCCGTGGTGTTAAAACAGTACATAACGTAACGGATGGGGTTCGAATCAGTTACAACAGCCGTTTCTAAACCATGATTTGTATAGTGGAAATCTTGAGGACTAAAAGATTACCAGAGGGTACCTGAGGACGGGAGGTCTGTACCTAAGGATGGCCACTTAAGAGTAAAACTTGTCACAAGATGTTGTGACCGAAGCCAGTCACAACCCACAATACGAGCCATGTGGCACACTATTAGGGGGCTCTGACCGTATGGAGGTTTGGCCAGTCCCTCGATGGACCTGCAAACCCAAAATCAGACTGAATAGTGATTTACAACCTTTGGATCTTTGCACCCAAATAACGCTCTCAAATTCCTATGGTTAAAATCAACCCATGAAAATAACTTCAATCCAACACTTAGAAGTCACTAATCAGGATGATTTTTGGTTTACAGATCCACCGAGGGACTGGCTAAACATCCATACGGTCAGCACCCTCTAATAATATGCCTCGTGGCTTGTATTGTGGATTGTGACAGAAGTTTTACTCTGGCCACTTCGGATGACGGTAACGCTGCCCAATTAAGATTCTTAGCATATCCAAAGTAGAAAACGAGGACACTTCTACAGGACAGGCCTACAAGTATATCCCAAACCGTGAGTAAAACTTGTCACAATCGGATTGCAAATCACACAATCACAGCCAATGAGTTCTCGGCACGTACACCTAAAAGCAAAAGCACATGGGTACGTTGCAAAAGCACTTGTGTACGTGCTGAGAACTCATTGGCTTGTGATTGTGTGGTTTACAATTTCTTGTGATAGAAGTTTTACTCCCAAACCGTGATAGTGAGTGGCTTGGAGCAGGAGCTTTCACCAGTGAGTGGGAGCTCTAGAATGGTACGATTCCCACAATTGCAAATGCACCATATGTGTGGCAGGAGAAAAGATTCGTTGGTCCCGGGGACCTAAAAATCAGTCCCATTAGTGATATCTAAGCATAGGATTGGAGTCGTTTTTGTTGTTGGAGTGTGTTTTATAGCAGTGGCCACCAGTCGGTCGTGGACCCTTTGATATGCATTGTTACGCCTCCCTCTAAAAGTGGGAGGCCCCAATTTTGAGTCCTCGGCAAAGTGCTAAAGGGGGTGTTTGATTGTGACCGATGCTCTGACTCTTTAGACCAATGGACCTTTTGATATGCGTTAATGTTGTTGGAGTGTATTGTTTGGCTGTGGCCTCTTTAGACTAGTGGATACATTGTTATGCCTCCCTCTAACAGCTTAAGCTTTTAGAGTAAAGTGGTTATCAACATGGTAGCAGAGCGGGAGGTGCCAGTAGGTCGCGAGTTCAAGTCCTCGGCACTTTTAGAGTGTGTTGTTTGGCTCTGATCATTACTCCGCCTCTTTCGACCAGTGTACCCTTTGATATGCATTGTTATGTAGGAGTGTGTTGTTTGGCTGTGGCCAACACTCTAACTCTTTAGACCCATGGACCCTTTGATATACATAGTTATGTTGCAGTGTGTTGTTTGGCTGTGGCCAGCACTCCACCTATTTAGACCCATGGACCCTTTGATATACATTGTTATGCATCTTCTATCAACTTAAGCTTTTAGAGTAAAGTGGTTATCAACATGGTATTAGAGCAAGAAGTCCCAATAGGTCGCGAGTTCGAGTTCTTGGCAAAGTACTGAAGGGGATCCTTTTGATATACATTGCTACGCCTCCTTCTAACAGCTTACACTCGTAAAGTTAAGTGATTCTCAACACTTTTCAAGGGTTTATTTATAACAGTGGAATTTGAACATTATTGGCGGTACAAAGATCCAAAGTTTCGAAATCACTTATGAAGCTGATTTTTGGTTTGTAGGTCCATCTAGGGTTGGCCAAACATGCTTGCATCCATTTTCTTAAAGAGTTTGTATGGGCTTGGCAACTACCTCATTTGTACGCCCGCAACCAATCACTGGTATTCCCAAAATTGTGGCAAGTGAGTGCAAACCAAGCAGAGCCAAAGTGTTAGGGCAATGTTATTTGCGTGTCTAAGCTCTCACACCAGAGGCAACCAGAACTAAGCTAGCCCATGGGCTCTTGTGCACGCGCATGGACTTATTTCTTACCTTACACTTCAAGTCTACAAGCAACAAGCTCTATATGTAAGCTCGTTTTCTTTTATGTGGGACTAATGTTTTATACAAGCATTTCTCTTTGTAAACTAACATTACAAATTATAAGTAGGTTAGTTTGGAGCCAATTTTCCATTCACCCATAAAGGGTCTTGGTTAAATAATTTAACCTCATTATTCTCCTTACCAAGAAGATGAAAAATTAATGTAGACCCGCCTCAAAAGGAATGTGGGTCCCACATTTATTTATCTTCAAAGCGACTTCATTACTCATATTTTTTTATTTTTCAAAACCAGTTTTTTCCAACACCATATACCAAACGTTGGACATCCAATCAACAATTTGTCAAATAAATCCAAAATTGGTACAGAAACATTAACAAAATTGGACTTAATTAGAGGTTTTAAAAGTCTGATAGGTCCAAAACAAGGGCGCGCCACTCATCTATCTATTATCTATACTAAAGCTCGGCATTGCTGAGGTGGCGCTCTCTCCATCAACATTTTTTCCGAAAATACCCTCCATATTTTTTTCAACATTTTTTCCAAAAATATCCCTACACTCAACTTTATCTCTCCTCTATTTACTCATTCTCATAACTATACCTCTCCTTAAATCCCTCATCAATTCTTAATTTCCCTACCAATAAAGACGTGTTCTCTTTCTTATTTTAATAAATATTTCCTTAAATCCCTCATCAATTCTTAATTTTCCTACCAATAAAAACATGTTCTCTTTCTTATTTTAATAAATCTATCCCTATTTACCATAAATAAAATTCTCCACCTTCTTTCAATTCTCAATATATCTTTCTCTTTCTTAAATAGAAAACCTCTTATACTATGTAATACCTCTCATACCATAAATAAAAAATCTATATATATATATCTATACTAAAGCTCGGCACTGCTGAGGTGGCGCTCCCTACATCTTTTTTACATCTTTTTTTTTCAAAAATACCCATATTCATTCTCTCAACCAAAATTAATGTTATCTTTTGAAAATTTTCCTTCTCCAAAACGTCTTCTTTTGGACTCTTCCTTTTCCAAACCGTTTCTTCTTCCAACCAAGATTGTCTCTTCTTCTCCTTAAACTCCTCTTCCGTCTTTACAACTTCTTCTTTCCCTAAAACTTTCCTTTACATATTTTATTTCCAAAACGTCACACCATTCTCCAATTATTTTCTAAAATCTCTCCATCAGCTTTTAAAACATCGCATCATTCCCCAATTATTTCTTAAAATCTTTCCATCAATTTTTAAAAACGTCTCTATAAATATTATTTGATTTCCTTCCAAAACATTACGTCTCATTCTCACATGCCTACAAAATAAATCCTCTTTTATCTATTCCCTACTCTCCACCCAACGCATCCACTAAGATTAGATTATCTGGTGAGGGAAGATTTGAAAATCGCCATTAAATGCGGTACGAACGTTGATTTTGCATAGAGAAGGATGATGAAATTTGGGATTGGGACCTTCAAAAAACCTACGTCCCATTTTCATCGTCGTCGAAAGAAATCCTTTTATCTATTCCCTACTCTCCACCGACGAATCCACTAAGATTGGATTATCTGGTGCAGGATGCTCTGGAAATTGCCATTAAAATTGAGCGTTAATGCAGTAGAGGAGGATAAAGTTTAGGATTGGGATAACAATGTACAAAAATTGTTGGCGCTGCAAGCATCGTGTTTCCTCTACTAAGCAATAATTAGATGTATAGGTTTTCTTGGTTAGATTATGAATATTGTCATTTATGTTATTATTGGGCATGTCAAAAAAATTATTTCGATATGTAAATTATTTTAACAGTGCCCGTGCTTTAGCACGGGCTATTGATTACTAGTTTAGAGTTAGACACAAGAAGATGGACCCATGTTAATAGTCTGATAGTTCCCTTGCATTATGTAAAAATATCATAAAACCTTTTCTGGGTCAACACTTCATAGAAACTTTTTGTTGATCATCATGCAGGCCGGGCATTACAAAAGAATATATTTTAGGAAAAAGACGTATCAAGGTAGATCTAACGCTTGCGTCAGGTAGTGTCCTCTGGGTCCACCGACCCCATGGATGTTTATGCACACCAAAATCACCCAGATTGGTAATCTCTTGCCATTAATATTAGTAATTTTTAATGCGTGATTCTAGCCATTGGATTTTGAGTACTAAAACCAATGGCTAAATATCATCAAACAAGCTGATTTTTGGTATGAATGATAAGAGTTAAGATACTAACACAATTACGAATGGCAACACAAGTTTACAACAGAATAAGACCTACGCATTGGCGAAACTCACGGCTTCAGCCAATACTAAAGAGTAACTCCATTATTAGCAACATAACAATGAGTTTTTCAACTTCTCATGTTCTCATAGAGAATTGAAGTCAAGCCATTAGTGTTGTGATGCACCTCTTGCAGTAGTTGCCTCCATGGAATTGTCTCAAGCATGTCTTTGATAATGTGTGTGTTTGCGTGCGTGTGTGTGTCAAGCTCGGGTTGGGTTGAAACTTCAACCTTAGCCCAACCCTATTTGACAGGGTTATCAAAATCTAGGCCCGAGCCCAACCTGAGTACTGAAGGGGCTAACCCAAAGTCGGGTTGAGCCCGTCGGGCTCGGGTTCAGTGGCACATAATAAGGAACTGGACAGTCATTTCAAAAGTTTGATCCATCCTGCAGCCCATGTCATGCTACGACCCACCACATACTGTGCTTTGTTTAAGAATTGCAGACATTGAATTTCTAAGGATCTTTTAAACAAAATAATAATTCTAATTTTTTTATCAGGAGAATAGGGTAAGCAAGAAACAACTGAACAACTGGTTTGACCCGCTCATTACGAAGGAAATTCCTAGCCTCCGAGCAGGCCTGAGATTCCAAGACCATCCCCTCTGTAGGACTTATACAGATGCACTCCTAACCCTGTCCTAATCCCTGTTAAAAATGTAAACAGAGTTGAGTTTAATGTCAGGTCAGTTTTAGGGGTACATGTCTCGCAAAGGAAAGGGGTTAGTTAGGGCAGGTTTATGGGTACATGTATCGCCAAGGAAAGGGCCTGCCAGGATCGAAGGCTGGTCACAATAAAAAAAAAACAAAGGGAGATCAAAACAAAGAAGAAGACCCAGAGAAACAGTTAGCATGGTCATGGTTTACAAGGGACCATTATAACAGCTTAACGGTAGGCGACCATTGCCATTATTTTACCAGACACTGGCATCTTAACTGTAGAAAAAGGGTAATGGTAGAAGAGTGTTACTCTTAATAGCCATTACAACTGTTATATAGCTGGGTTGTCCAATGTTTCTTTACAACAGCCCGCCACCATACAGAAAGGCAAACGAAACTGTACCCCTTCCGTCACATGACAAAGTGCTATTGAGCAACAACTAAAACCTCGGTAGAAACATGTCTGGAGAATGACAATGATCCAAGCCTTAGCTAGTAAGAATATACTTGACAAGGGGGAGGGGGTTGGGGAACCAAAAAGTTGTTAAAACCATGGTTCAAGATGCATTTGCTTACCTTTTCCAACCAGCGCATCTGGTAAAATAATTTACATTCATTTCCCATATCCATTTTTTTGGAACAATTCCTCGGCCAACTATGATCATTTCTATAAATAAAAGCAAAAAACAAACAGAAAATGGGTAGAACAGGTCTAATAGAGTTTTGACGAACTGGGTTTTGTTTTGCAGCGGAAAAAGTTGTCTTGAAAGGCATTAAGATACCTGTCTGTCAATAAGTTCAGAAAGCAAGCAATGCAGCTGAGATAAGAAACTTCTTTCACAACCATCATTCTTCATAGAACAATGGGCTTCATTATAAACCATCAAATCACAAATCATCCAAACAAATCCCTCTCGAACAGTCACAACCAACATCAGAATAGAAAAGCTCAACAAACTTATCACATCAACCTAATAATAAACCGACAAGGATTATATTCCCCAACCGAGAATTTCAGATAATATTCTTGTCAGACAACCAAAGAAGGCGATATCTATAAACTCAAAAACCATGAAGCTTAATTTGCTCCTTCTTCACAATGCCAGCCTGATGAAGAAAGATGCAAGAAGTATCAGCAAGAATGGACAAATTAGAAGTTTGGAATATGAAGAAAAGCTGGTTCATAGTATACCTGAACAAGGAAAGTGGACACATTCTTCCGCTGATCACCTTGAAGTTGAATAACCTGCAACATAACAACATTGAAAATACTAATTGCCAGGGACTAATATACATTGAATAAATAACAGTCATCTCAACAAAAAAAATAAAATGAAACAATGGCACAGAATAACATTATGGTGTACCTGTCCCAGCTCTGGGTCCTGGACAACGGTACCATTGCAGCAGAATTCCTTCTTTAGATCCTTCAAGATCTTGTTGTAGCTGAATTCTTTCTTCAACCCCTGTACAGTGGTCAGGCTTTTCCTACCATTTCGCTGCTGTACGCGCACATGCACATACTCCTTTGACCCAGCACCAGAGTCGTCAGCATTTGCCTCAGCGAATGGATCTGCCCAAGTCCAACAAAAGAGGGGTGAGAAAACGAGCACACTAGAAGACTGGGCACACATAAAAATAAAAGATAGATAAATTGGCGCATGACAACTGTCTTCACTAGATAGGAAAAAATTCAGATCAAAATTGGAGTTTGGAAGATAAAACAACTTGCATACTTCATCTGCGATAGCTGATCCTCAATTCCCCCTTTAATGAGTTAATTTTCAGGACTTTTATGCATGACCCGAAAACCATGAATAAGGATACAGATGTAAAACAGATTGTCTAAGCTCAACTTATCTAGACATTGATTACAAACATTCATATCCACAGTGGAAGAAATACATTTACAAGATCCTCCAAGAGTCAATGCCAAATTCTTTGATCATGAAATAACTGAAATCAAGTTATCTTCCAATCAAGAGCATCGACACATTAAATTTTGCTTCCCATTTTAGTTTGGAATATAACCATACTATGATTTTCTCATTCCTTTTTGTTACTTAACGTTGAAGAAATAGTAATGTAATTTACAGAGATTTTCACATTTTTTTGGGTATACAAGCACATACATGTACAAAACAGATGAATGGTGAAGTCCATGTACCAAAAGCAGTAGGAATCTGGACGTCGAGAGCAGACATGAACTTTGTCGGTACTAAATCTTAACAGAAGCTCTCACTTGCTTTATCACACACAAGATGCACAAAGCTGAGAGAATGAGAAGTTTCCATCAGTTACTCATGGATAATAATAAAATGATATAGCATCGAGCTGAAACAGAATGTCAATTAACATTAGCAATTGGACACATCATTTTAAGCAGATGACCGTAATTCTTTAGAGCATACTAATTTGGACCCTAGATTCTTTTAATAATTAATAATTTATCTTTATAAATGATTGAGAGTTTAATTCGGATACGGTTTCATTTTCTTTTTTCCTTTTTCTATTTATTTGTTTGCCTTTCAAAAAAACCTTCATTCAAAAGAAATTTATACAGAAAAATCATAAAATGCAACACGAAGGATAAATTACACAAGAAATAACTGGAACAAACACACAGATCAAGGAATTTACAGGGAAAACACAAATAATCCATAAACCACCAATGCATATGAAATTGACAAAGAACAGTTAATAAACATAAACTGAAACCTAGTAACATTCGAAAACCCAAAAAAAAAAAAACAATAAACTCTATAGAATCAAAGCATCACATAGTGAGGAATCAACCAAGAAATCATATGGACAACGAAATTTCATACTTCAGAAAACATTGGATAAAAAGTAAGAAATAAGAATTCCGCAATGAGCGAAAGCCTGATGGACCAATGCTGCGTGTAGTGACTGGTTTCTGGGATCCAGATAATACGAATCAAGGGTAACAAAAATCAAATGTAAACCCATGTAAATATTGATAACTTACAACCCAAATGCAGTATGTATACCACCTCAATCCAACATACACCCCATCCATCGCAAATTTAGAACCCATCCATATATTTTCAAACTAATTTTCCAAAATAACTCCAATCTTTTGGATTGCAAATTTGCAAGCCTAAATATATATTCCGTTTTATTCTCAAACTCCCCTTGCTGAGCAGATTGCAAAAATTGAAACCATATCCCCCAAAATTTCTACTTTATTGCAACCCAATCTGTACCAACTTCCCTTAACATGCTAACATGAGTTACACCACAAATTTGCAAACCCATTTTGAAATTGGAGGAATCAACAGAAATTAAGACGATTATAAAATTTAATTTTAATTAACTATGACTATAAAAGAAATAAAAAACCTTTCCCTAATGATCATCCCGAAGCTATCAAAGAAATGAAAAAAAATTCCTCCCATCAAGATCAAATCAAAGAGAATACAAAAAATACGAGAAAACCCTCAAATAATATCGAGCAACAAAGGAAGAACTTTGTTTTTGAGGATTAGAAACCAATTACCGTAAAAATCCAAAAAGAAAATTGAGGGAAAAAAATGTAACGAATATATAGGGGAGACCGATAGGACGTACCACGAGTCCACGACGAATATGTTGGAGAAGAAGAAGTGAAGAACAAGTTGAACAACAGAGTCGAATGGCGTGGGGGAGAGCGAGGGCGGGGAAGAGTAAAATATCAGGCCTAACAAATTAGGCCCCGGCATCTACATTTGCTTACATACCTAACCCAAGGCCCCATTTGTGAAAGGGAAATTTTGTCCTACCCGTACTTTCATCCCGGTACTACTAGCCTCATTGGTGTTTATTTCGTTGACCATAGCCATTTATAGTGTTTAACTTTGACTGCCATTACCGAAATACTGGTGCATGTTTCAAATTGTGAAAATACTGGCATTAGTTGGTTCCTGCCAACTCGCGTGTGTAATTATAACACTTTAAATGTCTTTTCAAATTCTTTTTACTTTTGCCACATGACTGAACCTCTACCACTAAAGTTACATTGTTAATCATGCTTGACCTTTAATACTATATATTAATGGGTAATGTGACTCATGGTAACATTTGGCTTTACCGACATGTGGAGTCCTAGCATGTTGAGCCCAAATGACAACAAAGTCCTAATTTGTAAGTAAAACTTGGCTGAATGACACTCAGTGACCATCACCCACAATATGAGCCGTGTGGCATGTTTTAGAAGACATTGACTGTATGGATGTTTGGTCAATCCCTATGTGGACCTATAAACAAAAGTTAACCTAATTAGTGATTTTTGAGCATTGGATTGGAAGTAAAACTTCGGTGACAACAGATTATCATAGATCTGGTAACAACACGCAATATGATCGAGCCATGTGACACACTCATAGAGGACTCTAACCATATGGATGTTTGGCCAATCCCTATGTGGACATACAAACCAAAACTCAACCTGATTAGTGATTTATAGGCGTTGCATTAGAATTATTTTCATGGGTTGATTTTAACCATAGGAATTTGAGCATCATTGGTTGAAAATGACTCTAATCCAATGCTTAAAAATCACTAATCATACTTATTTTTTGAGATATAGGTTCACTTAGGGTTGGGCCAAACATTCGTACGGTTAGTGGTATCTAAGAGTGTGCCACGTAGCTCATTCAATGGTCCTTCATTAGCGTATCTAGGACGTGGCTCATTCAACGGTCCATCCTCAACTATCTAAGAGTGTGCCACATAGCTCATTTAATGGTCTATCATCAGTGTATCTAAAAGTATGTCTACTTATGAATGTGCTATGTGGCTCATTCAGTGGTCCATTATCAACGTATCTGAATGTGCCACTTAGCTCATATGATAGTCAGGGGTGAAATAGAAGTATAGTTGACATTAATGACGGGTCAGTGGTTAAAGGGTACAGACTACAGACATATGTGTTGGCAAATTCATAAATACATGGAGGTAAAGGTAAAATGGTCAAGCATGAACAATGTTAACACTCCATCTGAGTTTGTCTGAATCAAAAAAAAAAAATCAAAATATAGATCAAGGGGGCAAACGCAACAAACTGATAGTACCGAGAGGTACCGCAAATATCGACGAAAGTACAGAGGTAGTACAAAATTTCCCTTTGTGAAACAACTCTTTGGTGGGATACAAATTAGATCAAATGATTGGGTTGATCTTTTGACCGGAAAAATCTATTTGGTGGGACCCATCAAGTGAAGGCTCGCTGGCACATAAAAAGCAGTGGTTATGCCGTCTGAACATCTCATTAGCACGTAATCCTTATCTGACGGTAATGAAGGCGTGAAGCATCACTTGCAAAGTCAATAACACATGGTGCTCGATCTCTCAGTTGTGTTTGATTATGATCAGAAGTTAAAGAAAATAACACGTGGTATGTTAGACTTTAGAGTACCATTACAATCATCTCCGTCGTTCTTGCGTATATCAATGAAAATTCCTTGAGATACGCGTCATTTCAAATTCCAAACCTGAATGACTCGCAAGCATTGGATTAGGATCCAAGGGTGTGAACCTAAAGAAAACACCGTCCGTTATGTTCCTCAGGACCACTCTAAAGCACTGCTTATAGGTAACGCCAACTAACGATAATTGGCGGTTGGTGGTTAGAGTTTTAAAATGAACCCCAAGGGAAGCAGCTCTTCTTTACTCCAAGCCGGCAGCCCCTGCTATTTGTCTCGTACTAATCGCCTTACTTCAATGGAATCTGCTTCCCCTTTCTCTAACCTGCTCCCCTCCAATTTTCTTTACTCCTCTACTCTCCTTCCACACCTAGGGTTTCGTCTGAACCCAACAAAGTTTCATCAGCCATGGATTCTGCATTTCCCGCCTTTTCTTCTTCCTTCTTCTTTCTTATCATCTGCTGCGTCTTCTCCGTTGCTCGATCGTCTACAATCGGAGTTAATCACATTTCTCCGCTTCTCGAAGTACAGGATCGAGAGAGGGCCCCTCCTTGGGTCCAAGTAGCCGCCGCTCACGGCGTTCGTAGTAGACTCCTTCCTTCTCATTCGTCGAGCTTCGAATTCGAGATCGTCTCTAAGGTATCCCACCCAATTGTCCTTTTTTTTCTTAATTTTATTTCTGGACTTAATTTTTTCTATGTAAATCAGCAATTGAAGCAAATTCTTTAATGCATTAATATCAGCTGCGATTTTAATTTTATGCAATTGGAAATCCGAATAATACATTTCTTCACCGCAAAAATCTCATGAATTCTCTGATGCTAGGAGCAATGTGGTGGAAAGTCTTGCTTTATGATCAGCAACCATCCCTCTTTCGGTCGTAGAGGGGCTCCAGAAATTCGGTTTGTTGCAGTGCTTAAGTTCTTTCATGGTTATTAATCATTATTTTAAACGATATATCTTGTAGTTACTTATGTTTTACTTTTTATACTAATGGAAATAGAAGAAACAAGACAGCTATAAAACATAAATTTATAACATTCAAGACGTTCGCAAGTGTGGAAACCATCTTGTTCTTTATTCCAAGTGGCCATCTTGTATTAAGAAGTGGAAGCTTAATGTCAGCTCTTTTTAAAAAGATAATCACTATTCATTTGATTGAAGTTTCATTCAAGCGCGATTCTTGAAAATCTACTCTCCACACCTCTGATAGATCCTATGATGTTCTGAGGTTGGACTGGTACTACACCTGTAATCTTAGCATCCTAGTTCTTCTTCTTCTTAAATATGCGAGGTCGTAAACATTCTCAAAGATGGACCACTCAACAGTTAATCACACTGTTTAGTATCTGAATATTTAAATTATGTTATAAACTTGCAATATGTTTATCTACAAAATGCCGTTCGAATCATCTAATTAGAACATAGTACTCTGGGTTTGGAAATTTAATTAGAATTGGTGGGGCAAGCGGGGTGGAACTTTCGGCTGGTCTGCACTGGTATTTGAAGCATTTGTGTGGGGCACATATTTCCTGGGATAAAACTGGTGGTGCACAACTATCTTCAGTACCTAAACCAGGATTCCTTCCTCGTGTTCAAGCTGCTGGTGTTTTGATTCAGAGACCCGTTCCTTGGAATTACTACCAGAATGCTGTTACATCTAGCTGTAAGCAACTGTCTTCAAATGGATATTTATTTTCTAACTAACTTCCATATCTTTTTACTATATATATTCTTCATGTTTGGTTGTTAATGGATTCCGATACTTAGTATTTTTCCTTCGTGTGTGTTTATACTATCCTGTTTTGTGCTTTCAACAGATACATTTGCCTGGTGGGATTGGGAAAGGTGGCAAAAGGAAATTGATTGGATGGCTCTTCAAGGTGTCAATTTGCCTCTTGCATTTACTGGGCAAGAGGCTATCTGGCAAAAAGTATTCCAGGTACCTTCGTTCTCTTATTCTCTTATTCCCTTTGCATGAAAAGAAAATGTCTCAAATAATATTCATCTCAACAGAATACTTATTTTGTCTGCATTTTGTTTCTCTTTGAGAAGACTTGGTTGAAAGCAATGTGCACTACTATATTGTTGATAATGGTGGCTTGTCAAAAAGAAAACATACACATTTGTAGAAGAACATGCTTCCTGGTATAGCTGAGCTGGGTATTGTTCATATTTTTTACTCTTGAAATTTTTCTGTTTTCCCTTTTATGCTCTTACCTAGTTAGTGGAGTTAATAATACCCAAGATGTAGAAGTGCAAGTCATCAAACAGTTCAAGCGTACATAAAGAAATTGTTTGACCAGCTCTGCACTCTTAAAACCCTCCAGAGACCTTCAATGGATTATGTCCATATGCTGAATGCTGCTTAAATAATAACTGGTAAACATGCAACTTTTTTGCATGTTGATAAGACTCTTATTAATCATCAGTGGTGTGAGAAATGCCCTTCAAGAATCCTTATGTAACAATTTGGGTGATTTTTCATTCTTCCCCTGTGCTCTTCCTAGATCCTTGTACCTTTTAAGTTGTTATCACTCTGATATCTGATGTTTAATTTATAATACATCTACTTGACCAATTACATCTAAAGGCCCTTGCACCAAATCTCTGTCCTTACTTTTGCATTGCACTTCTTGCTAGCAAATCTATGCCCTAAAAGACATATCCACATAAACCTCAGCACAGTTCGTTCTTCCTACTTATCTCGACTTGGTGAAAGTGTGCTCTGCGCACTTATAAAAAAAAAAGTGTCCTCTGCGCATGTGCAACACTAACTCCGTCTTAAGAAAATAATTTTTATACACAATATGATAAATTGTCAAACCCTCCAGCTGAAAGGAGAAGAATTCTTTTATGTACAAACAATGGATTCATATCACTAGTAAATATTAAAAAAACGTTTGGGTACTTCTATCTAATAGAAATATGAATGGTGCGTTGTCGATGAAACAATAAATAGCAAAAATGTGATGTGATTTATACCTAAGAAGAACTTCTCTAAGATAATATGTTGACTTAATGATTTGTGTTCTTGGAGAGAAGATTCTTGTTATTTCTATTATGGATAATAGCCACTAGTGGCAGAGCCAGGATTTTGTTCCGGGGGGACGAGGCAGCAAAGGACAAAGTTGGGTGTGGGGGCAACCCCAAAAAGAAAAAAATGAGGGGGGGGGGGGGGGGGGGGGGCAGCAATTTCCCTCTAGACTAGGGTAATATTGGTAACTAATATTTTTTTTTTATGAAATTTTCGTAGTTGAGGGGGGGGGGGGGGGGGGCAGCTGCCACTGATAGCCACAGTGATATATGATAACATTGTAATGTTATTTCATAGTAGATTTATGTTTCATAGATTGTGTATTGTTTGTTTGGTAGGCTGAATTTATAAGTGTAAGACCTTAGGATTCACTGAAAACATATTTAACAAGTTGGCTAAGCTTATCTTTATTTAATTCTTAGCACATTCAGAATTTTATGAGCTCATCTTATCTAAGAAACTTATCTTTTTCTTTTTCATTGTCATTTTTGAGCAGATTTTTAATATTAGCAGTTCAGATTTGAGTGATTTCTTTGGAGGTCCCGCATTTCTTGCGTGGTCACGTATGGGAAATTTGCATGGGTGAGCTTGCAAGTTCAATGCTTTTTTTTAAATGTTGGTGAAATTATTTTGGTTTTGGACTTGAATTTTTTTACTTTCCACTTGTTTCCATAACATGCTAGTTTATGTAGAATAAACTAACATTTTAAGGTATCTCTGATTCTATTAAATTCGTTGTTCCAAATCTTCTCAAAATTAGTTATATCTTATATAGATCACATTTGACTTACTGAAATAATAATGCTCAACAGCAAATCGTATTGCTTGTAGCCTAGCACTTAAACTGGACATTCAAATTTGTTTAACCTTTGCGGTTGTGGGCTCGAAAGAAATTTAAATAGAGACAAAGTGATAAACAACAGTAAGTATGAAAAAGTATAAGCATTACTGAAAGGTTGGGGCTCTTAGAGTGGAGATGTTGGGTCAGGTGTTGTGCAATGATTCATTAGTTTGCCAAGTAGGAATGCACAAAAATATGTCTTGGAGATACATATAATTCCAAATTATGTGAGAGAAACACAGGATGTGAGCTAGGTGAAGTGCAGAAGCTGATTATAGGGCAATGACTATGCCATAAGTGAGCTGGTTTGGCTGAAGGCTCTCATGATTGTCTATTTGGGAGGAAGAGATCTGTCACTCAATAATACAGGCCTATGGAAGCTTTAAAGCATATTGAAGGTATTGACTTTAAACTCATTTGTCCCTTTGTCGACTTGTAAGTGCTGTTGGGTTCAGTTAACCAACCCTAAATTTCTATGCAAGGACTACATATTTTCCTGAAATTACTGATTATCATGTATAGTTGTTTTTTCAAGCAACAGATAATCTGTGGCTCAGAATTTATTTATTAAGTGGACTCTTCTGGCAAACGTTTTCTTCTCATAGGCATTAGTGTTCTTGAATCCCTGAAATTAGAAGCTTCTGATTTTGATTATTACAAGTTCACTCTATTTTTGCAATGAACTCTGTTGATGGATGTTTCTTCTGCTATTTTTGTATTTTATCCAACACATTATACGTACAATTATTCAATGGCAGATGGGGTGGGCCACTTCCGCAAAGTTGGTTTGATCAACAACTAATTTTGCAGAAGAAAATTCTTGCCAGAATGTATGAATTTGGAATGACTCCAGGTACCAATTCTTATTTTGAATTTACTCTTTGCTACTTTTGTGGTTGCCAACACTACTTTGGTACAGTTTTTCATATATCAACAGATAGAAGTGTAATTCTTTAAGTTTTAATGATGTAATATATGTTTACTCTTTGGTCAGTACCATGAGGCATTGTCGCTTTGACTTTCCATTTAGTGCCAATTTATTATAATTGATATATTTGGTGTTGGCAACATGAATCCTGTTCTGGCATTCAATTCTATCTAGAGCTATGTAATTGATATATAATTCTGTTTCATTAACTTTGCCACTATTCCTGGAAAGTATTTATGAACATTAGTTAAAAAACACTCGTGATTACCTTGACTGCATCAATTCCCAAAAACTGAGGGATGGGCTCCTCACAGGTTTCTCTTAGTTGGGATACCCACATTTAGGCTCCTAAGGGTATTCTAAGGAGTTGGGAGAGTAATGAAGTCCATTCTTGGAGGTTTGCATTGAGATACTTCAAGGTTTTAAGCCAAAGTCAAATCAGGTTAGTACACAATGGGGTTTCTACAAGTATCAGAAAGAATGTTATACAATGAAAAGCAAAAAACAAGGGTAAATAGAAAAGTACCCAAGTTTTTTTTTTATGGTTTGTCATATTACACCTGAACTTTGTAAATTGTACAAATGCTATTAATTTTGTGGTATTCTATGGCTGGAAGTGGTGGTTCTCTCAAACTTCTATTATCATTGTGTTTCCATATTGTTCTTTAAAACGAAGGAAAACATTAAAAATCAGTGAAGTTTAATCTAGGGTTACTGTGTTCATATGTTTTGATATCATTTCCATATCAAATTTGAACATCTTCCATCAAATACACATTTTTGTTTGAAGGCATCTGTGTTAGGATCTTAATGGTTAAGACCTAAGCTTTATCCACCTCTATCACCTAGGTGCTTTGGTGTATTGGTTGGGGTCTTAACATTTGGTATCAAAGCCAACCCCATGTCCCGAGTTCGAGTCATAGAAGGGGAAACCTGTGGAAAAAAGAGGCTAGAGGGAGAGCACCATGTGGAAAGGGCTACCTGGACCATAGAGTAGGCCGCCGAGGACGTCGTCTGAGGAAGCGTGGTGGTATGTTAGGATCCTAATGGTTGAGACCTAAGCTTTATGCATCTCTATCACCTAGGTGCTTTTGGTGTATTGGTTTGGATCTTGACAATATGCTTTTATACCCTTGTGATGTGAAATCCTAAATGAGGAAGAATCACTTTTTTAAAATTCAAAATGTCCCTAAGAAACGTAAATAGTGTTTGATTTTTGAAATTAGTACCAATCGAGCTTCTTTTCTTCCTTTCAATATTGTGTGCAATGAAAAATTCATAATGCTATTCTCATGTGCTTTTCAGTCCTTCCAGCTTTTTCTGGAAATGTACCTGCTGCATTGAAATCTATATTTCCTTCAGCAAAAATAACACGCCTAGGAAATTGGTAAGTAGTGCCATCTGTTGTCTTGACAAATTATATTGCATCATTCTTGTCTGGCTTATAATTATTTACTTCCAGAAATATGCTGATTAGAGGTCCTATTTTGATTATGACATTGTCCCTAACTTATGCTTCCCACTTGGTTGTGAATCTTAATGTTCAGTTATTTTGCATCATTCAAAGGTTGTAATAGT
Organism: Euptelea pleiosperma; assembly: GCA_035048495.1. Classification (NCBI taxonomy): domain Eukaryota; kingdom Viridiplantae; phylum Streptophyta; class Magnoliopsida; order Ranunculales; family Eupteleaceae; genus Euptelea; species Euptelea pleiosperma. Next base: position 12,739,569 of record CM068543.1, read on the forward strand.
ACTATGGTAACTTTCTTTTTATTGTGTAAGGTTTACTGTTGACGGCGACTCTAGATGGTGCTGCACATATCTTCTTGATGCAACGGATCCCTTGTTCATCGAAATTGGGAAAGCATTTATTGAGCAACAACTGAAAGGTGTGCTCCACTGTCGAAATGTCTTCAAATTGTTCCTCTCTCTCTCTCTCTCTCTCTCTCTCTCTCTCTCTCTCTGTGACATTTGGAACTATCTTTTTGGTCAGAATATGGTAGGAGCGGCCACATATACAATTGGTAATGTTTCCACTCTTCAACTTTTACAGTTGCTTTCTAAATCCTTGTTATTTTTGTCATCTGTTTTATCCATTCTTCCTTGTAAAGGGACCACTTAATATTTGTTAAGAGTTTATTGAATGAAATTATTGATTAAACAATATTAAGTGATATCAGAATCTATCAAACATATATTCTTGCTGAAATATACAGAATTACCTACATAAGTCCTGTTACTGTAACACAGGGATATGTGCTGAAATATAAATTATTAATATTTTTTTGGTAAGCAACCTTGCTTTTATAGTAAATACATCTTTTATAACACATATAAAAGATAAAACATATTTTTTTTATCTTGATTAAGCATTAAAGATTTTGTAAGGTATATTTACATATTTGCGTGTCGAGACATAACATTTTTTCCCAATGTCTCTTTTTATCTCATTCCATCTTAGTCTAAAGGTTTCATTCTGTCAGCTTACTAAGACGCCAAACGAAACCAAGATTTTAACCTAGGTCCGCAAGAAGATCATGTTAGACAATCTAACTGTACTATGAGTTGTCCTCATCATGTGATTATCATCATCAAAAGTCATTCCATTCCGAAATTACTGACCATATGTAAAGTTGACCTGAAGTAATAGTTTAATTGGAGGGTCCGGAGTATTTGACTTCAAGTCAACTTTTCATGAGGTCAGAATGCCAGGATTGACTGATTTTTCGTGAGGATGGTCTCCATGATATGGACAACTCACTCTACGGTTGGATTGTTGAACATGATCTTCATGTGGGCCCCACGAACAGAGTAAGTATATATAATATTTATATAAATTGTTTTTGATGTACTGTAAGTTGAATTTAAGTCAGCCTATGTTTCTTGTATGTACGGATGTTGGGTCAAATCCGAAGACCATTGACGAAATCCCTTTTCCCTTTCAACCCACAACAAGGTTCCTACATGACATTAATGCTTTTCATTCTCTCTTGATGAAGAAGATGACGATCCACAAAGAATGGTTTTTTTTAGGAGTGAGTCAACTCGGTCTCTTGTTTCGTTATTCTAGAGCCTCCCCTCGTCTCTCCTTCCCTTTTTCTTTTCTTTCCTTTATATTTTAGAGGTTTTCAGACCTCATTTAAAATGCTATTCACCCATGAAGGTGCTTGTTTCTAGCATCTGTTTTCTCTTCCAGCTGTTCATTTCAACCTTCTTTTTGAATGGAGAAACTCTTTGTTTCTTCCCTTCATGTTTCCAGCAGCAATTGTTCCCTCCATTCAATTTTGCAGCAGGTGTTCAGAAGTTTATTAAGGAAGTGCTATAATTATTAAAAAAAAAAGTTTAGAAGGGAAGTTCTATGCACTCTGAGATCCTTACTGATATGCAATGTTAAAAATGTTCTACAGTAGAAACTGTCTACAATATTTAGAACAGTTTAGGATCTACCTTCCTTTGATACTTCATTGTTTCAACCCTCATGCTAGTGTCATCAAATCATAGACATGGTAGAGCATTTGTGTGCTTAACAAGCAAGTAAAATCATAACATGCATTTAGTTTTGCATAGAATGACATGGGGTTTCGGAAAACAATTATGATCATAACATTCATCCGTGCTTTGTGTCTAAGAAGTTATATTATGACTAGAACATTTTAGTTTACCTCCGTTTTGATCAACAGAATCAATACAGATGACTTTCTCCAGACCAGACACTGTTTATGCTAGGGTTGCCTAACCGATATATTCACTAACATCAGACCCAACATCTTCTCAGATTCTTCAATTTGAAAGATCGCTTAATTCCCTTGGTTATGATGCCAGCTTCGTCCAATCAAACCATTATAGTGTTTGGGCTAAGTATACGCAATGAGTGAGATTTATGTATCTACTTAATTGTAAAATGTCCAGTTCAAATTTTACACATTTCAAAGAAAATTCCATTCCCTTTTTTTGTTTAACTAAGACAATATTCATCTTGTAAATTATATATTATGTTATAGTTAATAGAATTTAATGCAGTGCTGAAAGATTATACTTTTGATATTATTCCTTGGATGATCTTTTTGAGATCTGTTTTGAACTTGCAGTGATACTTTTGATGAGAACACTCCACCTGTAGATGACCCAGAATACATCTCCGCCTTAGGTGCAGCAATATTTAGAGCAATGCAAAGTGGCGATGATAATGCTGTCTGGCTAATGCAGGTACAATGAGGAATTGTTATTAATTATTAAGCTTAAACTCTGAGGACTTTTTTTTTGTGAAGGAGGCATTTTTTCTTATGTTAATTGTTTTCATTGATAGGTTGATCTTAGAAAAAAATTCACACAATATCTTTAATTATGTGTTCTAAAAAGATTTCGTTTTGTGATTGCAGTTTAACTAGCATATTTCAGTTTTGTTTCAATTGAACACTATTTCACAATACCCACCAACCACTTCTCAAATTCATGCCAGTGCTGTTCTTTTTTACATAGTTGATCTAGCCTTACTTTGTTTTATATCAATATAACTTTTATTTTGTTCATGACATCCCAATTAATCTAGTTTTTATTGTGCAGGGTTGGTTGTTTTCATATGATCCATTTTGGAGGCCACCACAAATGAAGGTGAGATCTATATTGTGATATGCATCTTGTCTTATTTTGTTATTGCATTGAATTTTTGCTTTTCATGTTAACATATTCATCTGCCTAGCATGTTAGTATCTTCATTGCTTCAAGAGCTTCATTTTTATGTCGATGTTAAAAAAATCTGAATCTCAACTTTTATTTGATGAGGGAAGGAGTTTGAGTTGACCTGACACTCCATGCACTTGGTAGAACATATGTTACCTGCGTATGGGTACAGGTGTCAGATACGGGTATGTGTTCAAGGGTCAGACTTGTTTAACCTCCAAATTTCGGGGTACTTAGACACAACTCGATAGTTAATATTTTAATATTATGACGGTTTAATTGTTACTTTGGTAATATTTTAATATTCTATTTTAATTATAATTGTAGTTGTACAATGCAATAGTGAATCATAGGAGTAGTATGAACTAGTTATATTTTTAGGTTAAGGTTGTAGGTTATAATTATAAGCGTGGATATTCTTTCTTCTCTTTTTTCCTTTTCTATTTATTTTGCCACATGGGTGTGTGTTCGACTCATTGGATACATACTCAACATAGAAAAAGTTCACTTAGAAAATTGGACACATTTGGTTGGTCCAACACGGATCCTATACCCATATCCATGTCGTGTCGACATGGGTACGGTGTGTTAAATAGAAGGGTCCGGGTATCTTCTCAAATGGCTACTTGAGTGAAAAGTTCTGCCTCTTGAAAGGTCACTATCTATGGACACAATATGATTTGAACCTTCCGAATGAACCTCTTTTCCTGGCATCTATTCATTTCATTGTGGCTTTAAATGACTCTTGGTATTTGATGGTTGGTCACTTGATTTAGAAAGCTAGTACTTCGGGCTGCATCATTATCTCTTGGTTGGAGAGAACTTGTTCTCAAGTTCGATTGAATGCCTTTTGGAGATGGGTCCATGATGCTTCCTCTACATGTTAAAAAAATACTAGTTGGGATTTTTAGATGTTGATGTGCTGGATTCTAGTGGACACCTGGACACTCAGCACTTATATATGTACTTAGGTAACACGGATAGACACCCATCTCAGCATTACTATTGTTAGATTTGGTGCAGCCGACTCTACCCTTGTCTAAAAAATTTGCTTCTTTCAACTAGTCATCCACATATCTTTATAAAAACCTTCTCCAAAATTATTTAACTTAGTAATTGTAGGTGGAGGAACAAATTGTCGGACTTCTTTTTACTTTTTTAATATGTCCCACCATATTTGGCATTGCTAGTATGGACTCTTCATTTTTTTTATAAGTATACTCTTCATTTTCTCTCTATTCTTAAAAAGTCTCTGTTGTCAATTCCAGGAACTTTTGTTAGTTCGTTTGTAGTCACTTATATGATTCGAAATTTGAAGACTCGGATCGTCAGCAAATCACATGGACTTCACTAGCTCATTAGATAAGACTAAAGCAAAGTCAGATAAAGCTCACATCAGCATTCAGTAAGCATCGTCGAAGATGGAGATCACCTCAGAGGTTAGTGAAAGTTGTAGCAACAATAAAGAATGGAACTCAACTCAGCGGACATTCACGCGCGATCAACTTTCTTTTTGTCAGGGGGCGACCACACGATTAGAGAGGCCAACCAGATCCCCTCTCCTTTGGCCTGAACCTCTTAACCTTTCGGATTGGTCTGAGCATCCGACCGGCCAAAAGGTGCGACCGACCGCACCCTTCTGACCCTGAGCTGTCAACCGCCCAAAAGGTGCGGCCAACCACCCCCTTTTCTGGTTTCAGGTGTTTATCTGAGTGGCCGACGACCCAAAATGTGCGGCCGACCACCCCTCGGAAACCTTTTTGTCTATGAGCAGCCGACCGCCCTGGAAATTCAGATCTTGACTTGGTCAAAATTGTGCCCGACCGCGCGATTTTTTCTTCGTGTGGGCTATCTCCAATGGGCTTATTTTAGTCCCTTTTTTCCTCCTATAGCGCCTTATATATGGGCTTTACCCTAGTTATTGTAACAGACTCTTTTACCCAAAAATCCCCTTTGAAATCCTGTGAAGATTAAAAGAGTTTGGTTCATTGTGAGTCTCACATGAGTTGCCGTAGCTTCATCATTCTATGGAGACTTCCAAGACTTGATAGCTTCCACTCCATCATCTCAAGCCTTCCTCTTCTACTGGTGGAGGATAATCTCTGTGAGTGGTACAATCTCGTTGAAACTTTTCTCGAAGATTCAAGCCATTTGGTTTGGATTCATTTGAAGGTTAGTATTTCATTGACAACCTTTTAGATGAATAGTTTCTATCAATATCTGTGAACCCTTATTTGCTTATACCCTTAGTGAGTGGTTACTCATTGTGACCTAGTTGAGGATTGTTTATCCTTTAGGAATTGAGATGCTCCTTGATTCTGCTAGCCTAGTTGACTCACTAGGTGCTTCAAGAGTGATTCTTGAGTGTTAGGTTGAGTGGATTCTTAGCCGGTTAGTTCATTCAATTGAGAAGTGTTGTAATGCATGATTGAGTGAATAATATGTTGCTCGTTTTGAGTGTTTGAGAGTGGACGTAGGTGTGAGAACACCGAACCATTATAAATATTTGGGTTGTGTGATTGTGAATCTTTGTTGTTTTGTCTCAAAGAAATATTATTATCAATCTCATTTGTGGGTGAATCTTAACTTGTTTAAGGCCTTAATCATTTCTGCATGAAATTACTTGTTAATTTGGAATCTTGGATCTACAGTGTGTACACTGTAAAGAAATTTTAATGGTCCTATTCACCCCCCCTTTAGGACTTGTCATAGTAGAAAGGGAATTTCATTTTTTTCTTTTTTCCTTATTGTGGAGCTCAAAAGCTAATAAACCAATTTCAGAATTGTCTTTAAACATAATTACAAAAAAAAAAGAATTGTCTTTAAACATAATCTACTTGTTAATTCAACAAGAATAATTGATGACAGAGGCCTAAAAGTGGCCTCTTTTTTTTTTAAAAGGTAAAGATGATATATTATTAAAAAAGTGGCCTCTACAATGCTTGATAAGTGCTCACCATTTATCCCTCGCCCAACTGAACAACTTTTGTTGGTGTGCCTATAACAACTCTAGTTCTTCTACTTATAAATCTTTTTGGTACAATTTGACATATAACTCGTAGCCAATATCCAAGCATTCTTAGGGTTGTTTGGATCTAGCTTTACCTCATCTATACTCTTAGAAACTAATGAATCTACATTATGACTGTTTTCATCAATATATGTCAATAACATCTTCTTTATAATTTTTTTTCTCTTCTGTCACTAGTGGGGACTGAGTAGCAATGCATTTGTGTTCTTGTTGATGTTTGCCAAGTGTGCTTCAGGCAATATAAGCCATTTGACCTGCTTTTCTTTGGTATTGTCCTTTGACCATCCTACATGCATCATCACATGCTACATATTTATATTTAGGCATTTTGAAAGCTAATCTTCTTTTCTTAAAGAGAAAACTTTAGAAACAAGTAGGGAATAAGGGGGATTCTACTTGAATCCGCTAATTTCTTCACTAGACCAAACAAGATCACATGCATACTTATTCGTAGATTCTTTTGCCTTGAACCCTAAGACAAACACTTGTGATATTTCCTCCCTATCCTATCTTGAAAGGTTGCAGTGAATAGAGGAAGGGATTATGAAGTGATGATAGCATTGCAACAAATTTATCCTTGTTCATAGGAGTGGTGAAGAATGTACTCATATCCAAACAATATTCATCATCATCATCATCATAAGCCTTTTTTCCCACCGGTATTGGGTCGGCTGCACAAATCTTGTTTCTCCATTCAATCCTGTTTAAAGCTGTCTCTTCCAGTAATGCAAGTTTCTTAAAATCTCTTCTCAGATGCTCACTTCATGCCCGTTTTGGCCTTCCCCTCACCCTTCTAGGCCCTTCAACTTGGACATTCCTCCTCACTGTGCTGCCATCAGTCTTCATTGTACATGACCAAACTATCTCATTTGGCTTTCCCTCATTTTGTCACTTATTGGGGATACTCCTATATTTTCACAAATGCATTCATTTCTAATTTTGTCTTTCTTACCACACAGCACACATCCATCTCAATGTCCGCATCTCGGCTATACTCATTTTATGAACATGTTTCTTGATTGCACATTCTGCTCCATAAAGCATCACCAGTCTTATTGTCATCTTATAGAATTTTCCTTTTAGTTTGATTGGCACACGTCGATCACATAGCACTTCGGAAGCACATCTCCACTTTAGCCACCCGCTTTAATTCCATGGGAAACATCCTGATAGTCAAATTATATTTGCTTTGATCCAATTTTTTGAATCTTCAAATGGTTTTATTGCACTTTTGCCATTCATTATCCTTATGTAGCTCTCCTGCTGTTGGCTATGATTGTGTTTCAGGCACTTCTACATTCTGTTCCAATTGGAAAGCTAGTTGTCCTTGATCTATTTGCTGAAGTGAAACCTATATGGATTACTTCAGAGCAGTTTTATGGTGTTCCTTACATCTGGTAAGCTGTAGTTTCTTTTTCTAGTTTTGGATGGATTTATATTACCTCAACCACATGAAACAGAGAGAATGTAATGAAAAGGTTAGAAGTTCAAAAACTTCTACTTACCATGGGCTCGATTGGTTGATGTTCTGCACGTCAACCACGACGTTGCAGGTATAATCCCATCTTATCCACCCCAAAAAAAACCAAATAAAACTTTTAAATGCTACTTTTTTTTCTGTTCTTTCTGACTAGTTCAAGGTGCCATTTTACAGGTGTATGCTGCACAATTTTGCAGGGAACATTGAGATGTATGGTCTTTTAGATGCAATAGCATCTGGACCTGTTGAAGCTCGTACAAGTGAAAACTCAACCATGGCAAGTTTCTCTAACTTGTTTCAAGAAATTATCTTTTTTGGCTTTTTAAGATATTACGAAGGCATTTTAGCTGCATTCTAGATACCCAAAATCAGTCCTCAGACAAACCGATTCAGCATATTCCAAGTTCTTAACCATGGTTGTATACATCCAGACATACATATATATGTATGTTTGTCTATGTGTGTGTATACATTCAGATATGTACGAAGACATACATATACATGTATGTGTGTCTCTATACAGTCAGATATGTATGAATCTATGTATATGTAATATGTAGTTATTTACATGGGTTTTGGTAACACTCGTCAACATTTGTGAATATGGTTATCGTTTACTGGACATTCTACAAATGATGTATGTTTAATGTGTGTATAAGGTGGAGTAACCGATTAAGTGTATTATAAGGCTATTTTTGGTAAAAATGAGAAAAGAACATCTATCTTATTAACTGGCTTGGCAGTATTAGCCCTTCTAAAAAGGTGTTTTAGTTCTATGTAAGATGGTCATTAGATTTTTTATTGGGTAATTTATGAAAATTTTATGCAAAACCTTAACAATGGTGATCTCGTAATTACCAATTTCTAATGGTCCATTAATAAAGAAAAATGATTCCTTAATTACAGAATCAGCATAATCAAATTTACCTAAGATGACCCCTCAAAAGATAAAAGTCCTCCATGTATTGAATGTCATGTACTCCTATAAAGTGCAATTTAATCGAGTTGAGTTTTGAGTTGTCGCTTCTGGCTTGAACCAAAAGCGGTGTTTCTATTGGATACAAAACTACCACTAATGAATTTTTCACATGTTATATTCTTACAAAAACATTAAATTACTAGTCATGGGTAGAAGATAAAAGGATCATTAGGAAAGTTTAATAGACAAAAATGTTCTGTGAATAATAGCCACATTCACCAATGTGGTGGATGTGGTGAATACTATCACTATATACATATTAGTGAGTCCGTGGGTGAAGACAGGTTTTAAAGCATTTTGTGGCATGGTTCAAGGTCTTGGTCTTGGGATCTGGACTGTCTGGGGCCAAAACTGAGTTGACTTGGGTGATACCGACGATCCATGCCCAAGTCATGGCAAGTGGCAACATAGAGCTCAAGACAAAAAAGAAAAAGAAAAACATGTCTTGCTCTTCTTCTTTCCTATTCTATTTTGGGGTTTCGCCTTCCCTTTTCAAATAACAATTAAGGTGAAGTAGGATCAAAAAAGGAAAAGAGAGAAAACCTTGACTGGTTTGACTTGTCCGAGTTGACTCGTGCGAGTCAAACAAGTCAAGCCAAGTCATTGGTGATTTGGGACTAGTCATGGGCGATACCTGGCTCATGGCAATACAGAGGTGACTCAGGTGAGTCAACTCGGTATCGCCTGAGACTTAAAAATATGTTTTGTGGAGCAAAATGCTCTATATGTTAGTCCCTTTTCGCATCTAGCAATGAAATTTGGTGTTTTTGGTTATGGATATGATTATTTACTATTTTGCTTCATAGGTTAATCATTTATTTACTTTTCTGAAGGTTGGTATTGGAATGTCCATGGAGGGTATTGAACAGAATCCTGTGGTATATGATCTTATATCTGAAATGACATTTCAACATAGCAAACTTGATGTGAAGGTAACGTTAAGTTTTATTTACATACTGAAGATTACATCTTTCATTCATCTTCCATTGTATGGTATTGGAATGTTAAACTGTAACTATAATCGATAAACTTAGCAAAGTAGTCTTTTACTTAATATTATTTCATTGTTAAGGTTCTACAGTTCATATTTTTCTTTGGATGAAACTGTGGTCAATGTTATGCATTATTCAAAATACATTTATTCGATATTAAGTAGAATACTGCTGATTCACTGCCTACTACATTAGCATCTTCAAGCATTTTCTGCAAATAAGTTAAATATTGTTATTGAAATGCTATTTACATTGAGTTCTATCTTCATCATAGATACTGGTCTCACCAGCATGATAGGTAAAGTGATGATTATAGAATTGTTCTTGAAGGAACTCTTTTTTGGTAGTTTTTTTTGTACATATATAAAAATATAAATATTAGAAATGGATATTTGTTTTGGGAGTGTATTTATGAGGCATGGGTGGGGGAAATTATTCTGTTAAATTAAGTCTTTTGCTTATTCTTCTTTCAGACGTGGATTGATCTATATCCAAGGAGACGTTATGGGAGGTCTGATCCATTCATACGTGATGCATGGAATATATTGTATCACACAATATACAATTGCACTGATGGTGCCTATGTAAGTCCCCCCACTTGTTGATTTTTTTCTATTTAATTAGGTAATATCAGATTGCTTGTTGATTTATTGCTGTAGTGGTAGACATGTGCCAAAATTAGATGCAAGTATCTTGAAAAATGCGAGTGTCAATCCTGTCATCCATCTTGTCAACCTTTGGAGGCATCTGTTTGTTTTGACCATCTTCCTAGTAAACAAGCCTAACTAGACGATATACACATTTCACTGAAATTGACAAAAAGCGAAAAGATTTGTTTGCAAAACAAGCAAGATAGAAATCTTGAATTCTACTATTAAATGAGTCCATAGATCTCCAAGTTTGACATGGTGAAGTATTTCAAAAACTTGTTGATTCATGAGTGCCATGAAGTCTTGTAAAAAGTGTCATTTAAAAATATAAAATGATGTTAAAATATTAGTAATAATGTATGCATTTATTATTGTTAAGTTAGAGAAGATGGAGAAAGAGAAGAGAGAAGATAGAGAGTCGAACTTAGCTAGTTTTGACTCATCATTTGAGTACATAACATAATGTAAAAAGACCACAATACCCCTAAGAATAAAATGCGCTCTAACACCCCCTTCAAGTTGGAGCACATAGATCTGCATACCTAGCTTGTTACATAAGAGAAAAGGGACTCTAGTCTAATGCCTTAGTAAACACATCACCAAGTTGATCATTTGAGTTAATATATGGAGTAGTAATCGTCTTATTCAGATACATGTACTTGACAAAGTGGCAATCAACTGCTATATGTTCAGTTCTTTCATGAAACACTGAATAGCAATAAAGAGAGCAGCCTGATTATCACAATAGATCTGCATAGGAGTAGAATCTCAGAACCCATCTTTTGAAGAAGAGATTTCACCCACATTATCTCACATGCAGTATGAGCCATAGCCCACATCGTACAAGATCTAGTAATCATATTTTACTTTTTATTCATTGATGTGACTAGGTTACCACTTACAAATATACAATATCCATAAGTGGACCTTCTATCAGAAAGCCTTCCAGCCCAATCTGGATTAGAAAAATCCGTAACACTAAGTGCGTGGATGGTCAATATAAACTACCTTTATCTAGGGCACCCTTCAAGTACCTCAAAATACGATACACAACATCCCAATGTGGTTGGCAGGAGAATGCATAAACTGACTCACAACCCCAACTACAAATGTAATATCTAGACGAGTTACTGTGAGATAAATCAACTTTTCAACCAGTTCTTATACCGATCTGGATAACTATACCACTCCCTATGTTCACCATCGAGCTTGTGAATAGAATCCATAGTAGTATCAACTGGCTTGAATCCCAACATTCATGTCTCTTTTAATAAGTCTATGAAATACTTCCTTTATGAGAGACTAATATCCTCCTTGGATCTCGCCACCTCACTGCCACGAAAATATCGAAAAGAGCCAAGAATCTTGGTTTGACAAGGTTGGCTCAAGTGAAATTTTAGGTAAACAATTCCACTATTGTCATTCCCCGTGATAATAATATCATCTACATTCACTACCGGAATAATAAATCTAGGAATTGTGGGATGAACAAACATTGAGTGATCAGAATAAGCACGCTTGTAGCCATAATATAACACAACTGCACTAAACTTATCAAACCATGCATGTGGAGACTACTTCATCCTGTAAATAGTTTTTTTCAACTTACACACCTTGTCAAATTGTCAACTAGCAACATATCCATGGGTTGCTCCATAAACACCTCTTCTTGTAAATCACCATGTAAGAAGGCATTTTTAATGTCCAACTGATACAAGGGCCAATCCATAAATACAGTCCACAGACAAAAGAACCCTAGCAAAGTTTAGGCGAGCAACAAGGGAAAATGTCTCATAGTAGTCTACGCCAAAGGTTTTAGTGTACCCTTTAGGAATTAAGTATGCTTTCTAATGCTCAATCGTGCCATCGGGATAATACTTGATGGCATACACCTAACCACACCCAACTGCTTGTTTTCGAGATGAAGAGTAGTCAGTTCTCACGTGTTTTTTTGGAGAAGAGCTTCTATTTCCTCATTCATAGCTTGTTTCCATTCAAAATAAGACAAGGCTTGTTAATAGGAGTTAGGAATAGAAACAACAGAAAGGGGCAAAGAAAAATCACAGGATAATGGAGACAAGATGAAATGACACAAAATTAGCAATTGGATGTTGAGTACATGAACGAATATCTTTACGCAAAGCAATGGGATTCGACATAAGGATCCTCAGGCGAAGTAGATTATTAAGGAGCATGCGATGCGGCAATGGTTGATGTAAATTTGGCCCTTCTGTGATAAACTTATAAGGGTTGTGTCAATCCAAGAGGCACATTAGTAGCAACAAGTAAAGGAACTAGAGGAGAAATAGTCCTCCCCCTGAGGACTAACAATAAATCACCATTTATACACTGACCTTCAGGAGAAAAGAATGTAACTCCAGCATAAACATAATAATAACGAGATGTTGGACATTAACGGCGATAACCTTTTTGAGTATGAGAGTAACTCATAAAAACACCCTTGATAGCATGAGAAGACAATTTATCATGACCAAGAACCAACATATAAACAAACGACACACAACCAAAGACACGTAAAGGCAGACCAAATGGAGATACATCAGGAAACAAAGTAGAAAATAGAGACAGACCTCACAGAATAGACAATGGCATTCAGTTAATCAGGCAACATGCAGTAAGCACAACATCCTCCCAGTAGGTTTTTGGAACACTCATATTTATCATCTAGGTATGTGCAACATCTAACGAATTTGATGTTTGCATTGGCCACACCATTTTGTTGGGACGTAAGGGCACACGAGGTTTGGTGAATAATCTCATTCTCGATGCAAAAAAATTGCAATTCATTTTTCATGTGTTGAAGTGCATTATCAGATCTAAGTATGTGAGTAGGTTATCAAATTGAACACCAATTTTCTTATGGAAGGTTTGGAAAATAGAAAATAACTTAGAACGATCTTTCGTTAAAAATAGCCACGTCATTCTAGAAAAATTATCAACAAAGATAACAAAATAAGAAAAATTAGGCACACTTTTAATTCGAGCAGGACCCAAATGATCATATGGACTATATCAAAAGGACTCGATTTACAACTATCAACACGACTAGGAAAAGAAACTCTTATGTTTGCTCAATTAACAAGCCTCACACTCTAATACTGACATAGGACTCAAGGAATTAACTGTCTCAATTTTGGAAGAGATGGATGACCCAAATGACAATGTCACTGATAGGGAGATACGCTCGAATAGAGAGTAGTTGCACAAGCTCTAGGATCCTTATCACAATAATACATGCCAGTGTGCTCATGTCCCCCACTAATCACCTTCTTCTTCGTGAGGTCTTGAAAAACACAAGGAGAAAAGGTTACTGAACACTTAAAATTATTTATTTGTTAACAGACATAAGATTAAAAGGAAAATTAGGAATGTAAAGAGTAGAGTACAATGAAAAAGATGTAGGGTGAATATCACCTCTACCAACAACTTTACATGTAAATCCATTAGCAAGAATAACCTTAGAATTTGAAGAATCAAAACTAGAGAAACTAGATGACATATTAGACTATGTTCAAAGGCTCGAGTCAATGACCCCATGAAGAGGACCGCTGAGCAAGAAGTTCATTAATTAGCCAGATTGGTAGTAGAAGTGGATGCGACAACAGATAGAGACCAAATCTTCTGGAGTAGAACCACTATTCATGAGAAATAGATGCAGAGCTAGAATTCTTCAGACCAAAACTAATTGCAAATGAAGCCTGTGACATACTCTTTGTAGTAATTTGCTATACCTCCTTGGAAGCCTAATTCGCCTAGGCTGTTTTGCCCCATTCATTCTAGCACCAATCAACAATTCGACTAGTAGCACCACAGTATGTACACTTTTGTTGCTCACCTCTACAATCACCACGGCCACTAGAGAAGTTACCATGACCACCAGAAAAATTTTCACGACCACCGAAAAAATTACCACGACCACTAGAAAAAATTTCATGACTATCGGAAAAATTACCATGGCCACTAGAACCACTCCTACGACCATCAGAAGATAGAAGGGATGAATTCTCTTTGGAACTACTAGTTCCCAAAGTTGGTACTCCTAGAGATGCTCTCTACAATCTATCATACACATTGATGGGATTACGGAGGGATTCGCTGGTTAGAATCTGCCCCTTGATTGAATGAAACTTAGAATTCAAACCTGAGAGAAACAAGGCAACCTGGAACTCCTCCCTTTGACATTTCTGCACTTCTATATTTGTAGCGAGAGGTTGATACATCTGCAACTCTTTCTACGTCTCGAACAATTGGTAAATTTTCTAGACATATTCTGGCCCTATGAATACATTTGCATTACTACATCCCAAATAGAGATTTAGCATCACTAGAAGTAGCCATCAAAACCAAACAACTCAACTATGTCAAAGATGAATTTAACCAACATGAATGTCACCTTAACTTTGTGAAAGCATCAAATCATCACTTCAGAGACTGTAATATAAAAATCCAGCAACAAACTGTCACTTCAGGGAATCCGACATCAAAAACACGACAACAAATCACACCACTTCAAGGTCTGCGGCACCATAATCCAGCAACAACACCTTGCTCTACGGCTTGCGGCAGCCATTACATAGGCTGCAGCAGCCTTAAAACACAATCCTAGCTTATGGCACCCCTAAAAACCAAAATCCTTGTTGTCGCAGGCCGTAGATCAAAGCCTAGCCTGTAACACCCTTAGAGATAAAAGAAAAAAAACCTAGGTTGAATTACCTCAACTTGATCTTCCAAGAAAGAATTAAGGAAAAATAAGAAAAGAAAAAGAGATTGGGGCTACAGTAGTATTCGCGTATCAGAGTTGCTCTTATATCATGTAAAGTTAGAGAAGTAGAGAGAAGAATAGAAGAGAGCAGAGAAAGTAGAGAAGGTTGAACTTAGTTAGTTTGGCACCCTGATATGTATATATCCAACACACTCTTAACAATTATCACGATTCCCAGTCTTCATAATTAGGGACACATGCTGTAAGCTGTTTTAAATGCCAAATTTTTTAGAGGTGTCCTTGCTCATTGCAAGAAACAAAGCAGATCACATGAGTTTCACGAAATGGAATCTAACTACCACTAAAAGGTACTTCTTTGGTTGGGACTGCTGTTTAGTGGTGCTTGAGTTTCTAACAATTTCTGAGGATCAATGCAACTACAACTGCCTTTACATCATGATAATCAAGTTCTGTAACTCGTATTTCACTTTTGCCATAAATTACAACTGCCTTCCCCAATATCTCGGTGTAGTATCTATCTCTTACTCTGCTTGGATTAGTCTATAGTGTGCAGAATCAGTTCTGTAATTCAATGCTTTACGAGCACATCTCACATTGCATCTTAATAAACTATAGCTGGCCTCATCTCATTCATTTCTGTGGAAAATGCCTATAAATTGTGACATAAAAAATGGCAAAATGGAAATAGGGCACTGAAATTTTCTAACAAAATATTATATTGGCAGTATAGTAGTACAAACTACAAAGGATGTATTAGTTGCACGTGGCCATACTAAATGATTACTACTTTTTATCTTGTCTGCATACCTCTCATTCAATTCCATATCCACAAATCTGTAATTAACTGTATCAAATGCCACTCTTTTAAACCTTTTATATCTATGACGTGGAAACAGGATAAAAATAGGGATGTAATTGTGGCGTTCCCAGATGTTGATCCGTCGTTTATTTCAGTAGCGGAAATATCTGCAAGTGGAAGGCATCAGCTTTCAAGTGAACATGTATCACGAAGAGCTTCATTGAAGGAAAAGGCGAATTCATTTGATCAACCACATCTGTGGTATTCAACTGCTGATGTGATACATGCATTAGAACTTTTCCTTGCAAGTGGGGATGAACTATCGGGAAGCCACACTTTCAGGTTAGCATCAGCAGGTTTTGCTCTATCCAACAGACATCTTAACTGCACCCAAAGCTTTAGTGTTTTTGTTTATTGTATATGTCTCTCTTAATTACTGCCCATAAGTTCGTAACACATTACCCACTTGGGCCACTTCCACACTTGATTTATGCATATTGATGTTTTCTTTTACAGCCTGGGAGACTACTATGTACCTGGCCTCCATTTTTCTCTGTCATGGATGTTCTTTTTTTGCCACTCTTAGGAATTGCATCCCCAACCATTAGAAATGTATCCCAAAATTGATTCTTTTTTTTTTTATTTCTCTCCTAGTCAGTTCACATCACTATAACCTTGTAACTGGTCCGTTTCGCACAAGAACAACTCTCTCGTTTGCATGATTAAGTTAGATACGGTTACTCTGCCACTCAGTACTCCAAACACAAGGGGTTTTTATGGTATCATTTGAGCTTAACATCAATATGAGAATTGATCTGGTCTCTTTATACAGTACCGTACATAATTTGTGGATAGTCAAAGTATGAGGAACCTTTTGCATTTCATACTTTCCAAGTTCTTATGTTGAACACCACACCATGTCGACTTTGTCACCTTTGATTGTCAGGGTATCTATATATTAGAAGTTCCATGAAGTGAAGGTATTTCTGGGTGTTACTACGCTTGCAATTTTTCTACTTATTACCGCTTATTAGGTATGTTGTGAATAGTACTGAATTTCATCTATATGCTATTTCCTTTGTCTCCTCAGATACGACCTTGTTGATCTCACACGACAAGCTTTGGCAAAGTATGCAAACCAAGTGTTCATAAAAGTCATAGAAGCCTACCAGTTGAATGATGTCCACGGAGTTACTTTCTACACCCGTAACTTTCTGGACCTTGTGACAGATATGGACATGCTCTTAGCTTGTCACGATGGGTTTCTTCTGGGACCTTGGTTAGAGAGCTCAAAGCAACTTGCCCAAGACCCAGAACAGGAAAAACAGGTTTCCTTCCTCACTCGTCTCTAATCAAAGCTCAAATATTGATGTTAACATCAAACATAAACCAAACTTTCGGATTTGTTTTATACAGTTCGAGTGGAATGCAAGAACTCAAATAACAATGTGGTTCGACAACTCGGATGAGGAAGCCAGTCTACTTCGTGACTATGGTAGGTGCAATGGGTTTAAGTCTACTAGTCTTATATGGGTTGTTTTTGGATGGATGAATTTCTCAGCACGTCCATGTATTCCCATTCTCACTTTGTTCCAGGGAACAAGTACTGGAGTGGACTTTTACGGGATTATTATGGCCCCCGAGCAGCAATTTATTTCAAATATCTAATAGAGAGTTTGGAGAAGGGCGATGGGTTTCGATTGAAGAACTGGAGGAGGGAGTGGATCAAGCTCACAAATGATTGGCAGAACAGTAGAAACATATTCCCAGTGAAAAGTGCAGGTGATGCTCTCAACACATCGCGGTGGCTATATGACAAATATTTGCGGAATCCTGATATATATGATCACTAAATAAAGCCATGGTAGGTTCCTTTGTTGTTCTAGTTTTTGCATCATCAACTCAAGCAAGGCTGCAGTTCGAAATATGAATTGCATGTCTACAAATCAATTAGAAACTATGTTCATAATAATGCTGGAAGTAATATTGTGGTGATGCAGGATCATGTACTGCTCTCTTGGTGTATGTCATATTGTATCTTTTAATGGTTCAAAGGTGGATACAGTGTTTGCATACTTTTAAATCTGCAAATGTATGCAGACTAGATTTCTAAGATATTTAGTGGGGAAAATCTAGTATGTGAAATACGGCGCACTCTCTCTGCTTAACGGGGATTGATTGTTTTCTAGACGAGACTAGCATGTCGTAGGTACGTAAGATTTTCTTCGAAATTTGTGTTGCAGTTATTGGGATTCCCATTGCACGAATGTCAAAGACCACCACACATTTTGTGGATTAGTGATTTACAACCTTTGGATCTTTGCACCCAAATAACGCTCAATAATGCTCAAATTCCTCCCATTAAAATCAACCCATGAAAATAACTTCAATCGAATCGCTTAGAAATCACTAATCATGCTGATTTTTGGTTTAGAGGTCTACCGAGGGACTGGCCCAAACAACCATACAGTCAGCGTCCACTAAGAGTGTGCCACGTGGCTTGTATTGTGCGCAGAAGTTTTACTCCTCAAGTGTGGAAGAACATTCAATGTTCTGAACGCACAGACAACAATGCTACAGCTATCATTTCCCGATTAGTTATGATTCCGAATCAGCAAATTCATCTTCTAGTATTTTCTTTCTAGAAGCACGCAAACACCTATTGAGAAAATGACAAATTCATCCAGTCTCACCCCTTGTTAGCAATCATCCGATTAATTCGCGAATTTTACGTTTTTTTCAACAAAAGTTTTATTCGTCTGAATATTTGTATAATTCGGAAAAATTCGATTTTT
Organism: Euptelea pleiosperma; assembly: GCA_035048495.1. Lineage (NCBI taxonomy): Eukaryota > Viridiplantae > Streptophyta > Magnoliopsida > Ranunculales > Eupteleaceae > Euptelea > Euptelea pleiosperma. Next base: position 12,757,967 of record CM068543.1, read on the forward strand.
TTCAAGCTCAGATGAATTGAACGCGTTTTTAAGAATTTTTGAAAAAATCGTTTCAAAAAAACAACGGGCCAAAACCGTTGTTTTTTTTAAACAACGGGTCCCAACCGTTGTTTATTCCCAGAAAAAATAAAATACCTTCCCCTCAGTTACTCTACCACTTGGGTAGATCTTAAGCGATCGCCCCTCCTAAGTGCAATAGATGCCATTAACCTAGGTCATGGGCCTTTTTGATCTCCCATTGACCCCATGAAGGTAAGTATATTTTCCCCCTTATATTCTAGTCCTATTTATACAACTCAAACTCCTTAACAATCACTTATTTCCCCCTTATATTTTAGTCTCTATGTTTTATTTAGCTGAAGATAAAAAGTAATTAGAACAAAACGTGCTTATTGGTTGACTCAACCTCAAGTAGTATATTGCTTATTAAATATATTGATTCTCTTTCAAAATATACCGAATTTTTAGTTTTCGAATTTTTAAAGGAGGACGTATAAAACACGTATAAACCGTATGCCGCATATTTGCCGTTTAGTGAATTTTTGACCAGATTATTAAAACCCAAAATCGAATAAAACTCGAATTTTTCCCGTATCGACTTTTTGCCGTATTACGAATTGCTAACAAGGGTCTCACCTAAAGTTGTAATCCAATATTCCAATGCACTGGTCCGAGTCGATAGCACTTTTGATGACTGGGTGAGTCATCAAATGTGATGACTACCACTTACTTCACTTGACAAGTACCCCTTTCAAACCCTGACGAACTGTTGTCAAGAACTTATCAGAAGTATCGTCCCAAGGTCTAGACTCCATAGTTAGCAATTCCAAGTGCGGCAAAACTACACGTTACGGGAAATGTTCGAGTATAATTTGGACTAGGAATCAATAGCCCGTGCTGAGAGCACGGGCACATTTTTGAATACTTGCCAAATCAAATCTATAATACTACTCATGAGATGGAAACCTTTTTAAAGCAAGTTATGTATGGGAAGCACTCTTTCTTGACTCTGTCATATGGTTATGTCAGAATTGCTATGTTCTGAGTCTGTAAGATCTTCATGAATTGCCTATTGCTGTGTCAGGAGCAGAAACTTAATTAATGGGAGAATATAATTAAAAGTCATTTCATTAGGATATCAGAAAATAGAAATGGTGATCCCCCCGTACCTTCAAATCCAAGTCTTCGGTCAGATCAACTGATCAAGACCCTACTAAAACCTCAAAGTGTTAGTCCTGTTGGAGCCTTTTCTTCTGCCTTACCAACTTGTTATTATGGAACTCCTCAACTAGAGTGAGAGACACTCAGAGAGATATCAACCCAGCAAAAACCTCGGATTATCTCTAGACAAAATAAAGTACTTCGTTGTAAAAATTAAAGAAAAGATATTATTACACTCTTAAAATAAAATAAATGGTGCATATCCAATAATAACAAAGTATGATGTTATGTAACTGTAATAAGTTGCCAAAGTGTGCAATCAAAAAGATATCTAACATTGGCAATAAGCAACTTCTGAACCATTTTTTAAGAAATGGCTAGCATTAACTGATTCTTACAACACTAAGTGATTACACACACCCTTGAAGCATAGCACACATGTAGCAGAAGCTCTTCTCATAGATGAATCTCATCTCTGTCAGCATCTCAAAACCACACATCAAATGAAACTCATCTCCCATGTAAAAACCCAAATTCTGTGATACTTGATATCTTAATAATGTACCTAAGTGTTGATTGCAAATGATGCATCTCAATAATTTGCACCATTTGTACACACACCACTGTTGACATCATATTATCAACAGTAGCATTTTCACGACAAATGAGGAGTTTAAAACATTTCTCAGATCGTCAACTGGATTCGACTCCCAAATTAGAGTATTTAATTTGTTGGCCAAAAAAATAGAGCACGTATCAAGGAAAATGAATTCAATTCGATCAAATTTTAAAAATGAGAAGACACATTAAAAATAAAAAAGATGAAGACAGATGCATACAGTTAAAAGAATGAACGTGAATGTTTAGAGAGAAATATATGAGAAGTAATGTGAATCCATAATCATCTCAAAAGTAGCAACAGTAAATAGGACAAATAATACCAAAAGAAGCAAACTAAAAAGAATATAGAAAAATAGAGATGGAGACGTGTAATAAAACTGATTCTTATGTGGAAACCAAAATAAAAGTCGAAGTATGAAAAAAAAATTAAGAGTATGCAAAATACGAAAAGAGATTAAAAATAGCTAAGTGAGAAAACATAGTACCTGAATGTAGACAGACTTGAGATGAGATCGAGGAGGTTGGATGAGTGAACATCGTGATGTTCTTGTTAATAAAGTTCATATTATGGCTGACTCAGTTTGGGTGTATGTTGCACTAAAGCCCCCTAACATTGCCTAAGATCTCATGATTTTAAATTAATGGTATATTGTTAAATGGTGCTTTCTATTGCCAAATAACTTGTCTTATTCTAATAATTTCTTTTATATATACGTTAGAGCTTATTAATGCAGTCTTTGTAGCGAATGAAAAACATAAAAAAAAATCTTATATTGAATACGGAAGATGTTTTAGAGTCCTGAAAATATGTTGGTGTACATCCTGAAGATGTTGAAGGGGTTCACCTTTAAAGCCACTCATGTACAGAAAGGAGAACATAAAAAATTATTAATCCACACACTCAAACACAAACATTCAGAGTGATACTTTAAAGAAATCAAACAACATTTTAATCCACCAAACAAACATCAAACCAATAATGAGAAATGACTTTTTTTCCTGCTGAAACACAGTCCAACCAAACCCCAGCAATTCCATTCAGATATTTGGGAAGCAAAAAAAAATTAACATACCCAAATTAACAAAAAGAAACTAAAAAATATTCATATGCAACAAAAGCAATCTCGAACCAAAAAAATATGTTACTTTGGAAAGGGTTGTTCACTAATAATTTAAGGAGACAATATAAACTGAGTAACTTGAACCTCGTCCTCGTTTAGTAATCTGAAATTGAGTTCACGAATAGGAGAGTAAATAAAAAAATCGTAACAAAATGAAGAAATAAAACACACATGTCCAAGTTTTGTTCCATGGATTTAAAAAAAAACTTTTTGTATAAGAAAATCAAAACAAAACAAAACATACCTAATTGTTTATTGTCTTGAAATGGATTGATGATGAACTACTTCTCGCTCTTGTGGGGTGTTCGATTCGTCCTCCGACCGACTACTAACCCAAGAATAAGAAGCCAGATGAGTATAAAATCTTAAAAGACCCAAAAATTTCTTTTGGGGATTTTCACCAAACAGTTGACATGAAATAGAGCACAACAAATCTAAAACCACTTCAACCATGCCAAAGAGAAATGATACAAAATCCAGAAGTATTCTTAAGGCCTCAAAATATCACTGCCATCTTCATCTTTGCAAGCGCAATGGCCTAAAATTGGTCCAACAACCTATTGACTGATGATGGTGGATCAACATCCAGTAAAACTAATGCTGTGATTAATACTTATCAAAAAAATATCAGCAAACCAAGTAACAAAATTAACTAATCAAATCATCATCATCATTGTCATAGTCATCCTCATACAAACATCCTTTGTAAGAGAGAGAGTAAGGTGAAAAGAGAAAGATAGCAAAAAACTAAAGGTTATATACCTTCAACGCTTGCTAGTATCAAACTATTTTTGAGAGGGAGAAAACCCCTCCCACTTGTTGAAAAGCATCATTTTTAAGAGGGAGACTAAGACGAACAGAGAAAGAGAAAAAAGTTCCTCACAAGAGTCATTTTCTTGTACCCAAGTGAGGGAATACCTCCACTTCAATAATGAGCTCTGCAATGAATTATGAATTAAGTCATGAGGCACGATTAGATACATGCAACATGCTTTCCAACTGTTCAAGTGTTAGGGTACTTCTTCAATGGGCTGTAACCCCAAAATTACAACCATCGACAGCTTGTTCTATGGTTTAGTTCTGTCTGCTCTTGAACTACGAATACACGTTTTTGAGTGCATAAGAGTTGAAATGCAAGAATAAGTTAAGTTATATTAGAGTAATGTTACAAAAAGGGCCATTATAATAATCTAAAAAAAATAAATAACAAAGTATAATAACAATGAATCTACCTCGTCTTTCTATCGAAGAGAAAAAATAGGTCGGAAATAGAATCCAGAATAGGGGGAAGAACCTCCTATACTCTTCTGAAAATCAGGAGAGAAGAAAAGCACCATTAGTCCATCAGTAGAAACAAAAGTGAAGAAAGGCCAAAAAAATAAATCAGAAAAGAAACTAAAAACCCAAGAAAATTAAACAATCAAAGAGAAATTTTGAAAGCAAGATTCACTCACCTTTGGACAGACAAATCTTTGAGATTACTTCCAGGTTTTCTCTCAATTTTTTGAAGAACGATTGGGGTTGGGGTTAGGAATGTTAGGTTTGTAGCTACTAATTAAGGCTTGAGAGCCCAACTCTTGAGGGAAACCCATGTTCAGTAATTGCTCCATCTACATTTCCATCTCCATCTCCATCTCTATGCAACCTGTAAAAGGTGCGTGGTTTGGAAGGTTGAATAGCGGAAGACGGAGAGATACCTATTCTAACCCATACAACAATGTGGAGGTGATCAAACGTCGGAGGAAGAGGCACAGGGTTAAGAGAGTAGGGAGAAGAAGTTCATCGGTCGTGTGGGGCAGAGGGAGAGATGTTTTGAAAGAGGGAAGTCTCGTTTTGGCTAAGAGAGGAGAGAGGAAAGGAGAGATGCTTGAGTAGGGGTATTTTTGAAAAAAATATTGAAAAAAAGATGGGGAGAGCGCCACCTCAGCAGTGCCGAGCTTTAGTATAAATAAATAGATTTGTCATTTAAAATTTGCGTTAAGCAATTTGACAAAAATAATTTAAAAAACCAAAAGAAATATCGACAATTTTTTATCTTATAAAATGACGTCTCATCATGTTCAAAACTAAATAATCAAGGAAAAATTCGGAAAATTTTATGAATAATTCAAAAAAATTAAAAAAATATGGGAATTTTTTTGTGTGTCATCTGTATTTTTGTGTTGTAAATCTCAAGGAAGATCTGTAGCTAGGGAGGACGGCTGCTATTGTGGGTTTCCTAAACAGTGTAAGAAGTCAAAAGGGTCAGGTTCCGGTGACCAACACCTTGGTGTACCCTCATAAAAGATGAATCAATGGCTGATGTTTGGTGAAGATAATCTCTATGGTGAGGAAATCATCCTCACAAAAATTCTAATCATTCTGATAATCATAGACTGGTTTAAAAGTTGAAGAATTATGAACCGTCGATTTTTATCGTGTAACTTGAAAACCCCATTTAACGGGGTTAAAAATTCCCGAATGGGCTGAATTTTTGTTGGGGTTATCTATATGGGGAGGAGATCATCCTGACCAAAAATCAGCCATTGATTCATCTTCTACGTGGGAACGCCAAGGTGTTGGTCACCGGAACCGACCCAAACTCAAAATATAAGGAAATTAAAAGATACAATAGGGTGGAACTTGGAAGGGAGAGTGTTGTAATTAAATGAAAACGAAAGGATAAGTTCGTCAACCAAAATTTGTAAGCAACGGCGTGCTGGTTCGGCAACCTGCAAGATACTTCTAGTAACGGGACAGATTTTGCCGCCAAAAAGAAAGAAGAATACTCGACCATGCACACGGAAGCGAAGTTTTAGTCAAAATATTCCGGAACTTTCTAGAAACTATGGACATACGCGCTTCGTAATATTACGATAGTACCCCCTTGCTTCTTATCGGATAGGACGACAAACATCCATACGGTCAGAGTCCTGCAACCGTGTGCCAAGTGGCCTATATTGTGTCCGTCCCTGTCATTTTGTCTGTCATTTTAGATCTGTCAACGGAGCCCGACCCATTTATTAATGCTCTAGAAAAAAATAAAAAGAAAAGAAAAGAAAATTTCCAATATTCACGCAGCCATTTTTCTGCAATCGAATTTGTGACATATAGCCATCAATTTGCCCCCTTAAAAAATTGGTGGGCCAGAGGCGACAAAAAATTTGTAACCGTTGATCCGTTGATCTGATTTGAACCGTTGATTATAAGTTTCACTAGCACAAGAAAAGTAAGCTGTTGATAGATGGGCTTGAACACGAATAGCATCCATTTTCTATGTAAATCATGGCTCTATTTTTAGTTTGAGAGAGAAATTTAAAGAGAGAAAAGGAGACACGTCACACACCGACCTACTTGGAGTTAATAAGGGTACTTTTGTCTTTTCAGAATATAAACACAAATAAAAACTTTGACCACGTTTAAGATTAGAAACGAGTGGGAAACTTGTGAATTGAAACAAAATCCAGATTGATAAGTTCCCTATGATCCAATATAAATAGGCCAACATCACCTCTCATATCAGAAGAGAAATCTAAAGCTTCAAGAAATCCATCTCTCAAGTCATCAACAAATTCTCTTTTTTTCTCTCGATCAAGAGATCAAGAAATTAATCTCTCATTTCATCAATGGAACGAAGCAGTTCGGTCGGGGCTTCATGGGCGGATCAATGGGACTACAGCAATCCGGATCCAGTCGTCCCTGAGAAGAAGAAGAAGAGCGGTGGTGCAACCGCCAAATACGGGAAGAAGGTAGGAGAAGGCTTCGAGAAAACCAAAACGGTGGCTTCAACAGGCGTGAAGAAAGTGAAAGAAGGGACTTCTTTTGGGATCAACTGGATCAAAGAGAAGTACAACAAGAGGACCCAGAAGCACTAAAGGGACGAAGGAAACATGGAGTCTCTCCTCCTCCTCTGATCTTAACTTCTTGTATTTTACCTTCTTTTTGGGTTTCTTGTTATTTCTGCAGCTCGTTTTGTTCTACACTAGAGATTTCATACTGATCATGTGTATTTGATTCTTTTGCTTATGTATAAATAATATCAATATGGGTTTTAGAGGATATCTTCTTCTTGATCTTTTCTTCGTTTTTCTTCCTTTTCGTCTCTTGGTGTGATGAACTCAAAGAATTTTTTCTAGGTTGCATTTGAATGGGATCTAGCAGTTTCAGAAAGAATGACCCGGCTACGTACGCCCATTGGGTCAAGCAACGCGTGGGGCAAAATTTGTCCCGGTTAGGAGGGTGTGCGTCATGTGTGACGCTGTTTCCAAGTTGACAGATGGAGGTCTCTTGGACAAAAACCATAGAGATTTCTAAGTAAAACTTCTGTCACAACGCACAATACGAGCCAGGTGGCATACTTTTAGTGGCCGCTGACTGTATGGATGTTTGGCCCGTCCCTATGTCAGGTGGACCTATAAAGATTTACAAACTTTGGATCTTTGCACCCAAATAACGCTCAATAATGCTCAAATTCCTACCGTTAAAATCAACCCATGATGATAACTTCAATGGAATCACTTAGAAATCACTAATCAGGCTGATTTTGGTTTAGAGGTCCACCGAGGGGACTGGCCAAACATCCATACGATCAGCATCCACTAAGAGTGTGCCACGTGGTTCGTATTGTGCGTTGTGACAGAAGCACTGTGACAGAAGTTTTACTCATTTTTAAGTATTTTTTTGCTTTCAAGAAGTTAGTTTGAGATTTTGAATAATCAACCACCATACATCATTGTCTGGTGGAAAGTTTATAGGCAAAAGTTTATCTAAACCTACACTCCAGAAATCTTCTCTGCAGTGCGGGCTGTCCTTTACACGTGGAGCGGTCGATTATAGCCGAACCTATGGGTTGACCATGTGGGTTGTATCGTCCATGTCAAGCTGGTTTGTCTACTTTTTTTTCCTACTATTCAGTCTATTCCCATATCAATTCCAGTCACTGACACGTGGGAAGATGCCGAGGCCCTTTGGGGCACCATCTCAACTGTGTCAACTGTCAACTGTAAAGAAAATTTCGTTAATCCATTTTTTATTCAAATCTTTCCAAGGCTCTCTTTCATGTCATCAGGCCAGAGGTGATGTCAATAATAATCTATTTTCTGATGTTATTCCCATGGTTTCAAAAACGGCCGTTATAACGGATTCGGACCTCCCCGTTACGAAAATTTGTGAAAAAAAAGGCAGTTTATTTCATTTTTTTCCCATTTTTTTCCTTTATTTTTCATTTTTTTTGAAAAAATTTAAAATTTTGTATTTCAGAGAAATTTTTCCGTTAATTTCCCATCATTTTCCATTTTTGCCCCTGAGCGTTACAATTTGTTATAACGGCCGTAATAATGGAAAAAAATGATAACGCCCCCAGTCCGTGATACCGTTATAACACCTCCTTTTAAACCTTATTCCTTTTCGGCATTGCAAGCTAAGACGTACACTGTCATTGATCTAAAATTTTAATTAATTAACCTGAAAAGCTGGATTAATATATATATATATATATATATATATTATATTGTTACGGCTGTATTCTTGTTGTATGTTGTCACATGTTGGGATGCCCCGGTCACAGCCTGTGTTCTGAAAGGCATAGGCATTGGGGAGATGCGTCAGGTACAAGGTCTAGCTATTTTTTAAGTATAAAGTTACAATAAATGATAGGGATATGCAGTAAGATATTATACAAATATATTAATAACTATCTATTCTACTTATTAACTAATTAAGGGTGTTTTTGGGTTACTCGCTATTAATCATATTTCTAAAAATGTCCTTTTGATTCTTTTCTTTTTTCTAAGTTATTTTTATTAAGAGGACCCATCTTACGCAGCGTAAACGCATTTAATGTGCTCACACGTAAACGCTCGTGTCAACTACTCCTCTCCCCTTCTTTAAACGACACCCCTATCATGTCTTCATATGTAACACACGTGCCGTCCTCTCGTACTTATTAACTAGCGAAGTCCTTTCTTGGTTACGAAGGCAATTAGTCACTTTCAAAAATGTCCCGCTTTTGATTCTTTCTTTTAAAAAAAAAAATTTATTTTTATTAACAGGGTTCTTAAGTCTTTACACAATGTGAACGCATTCCCAGCCTACACAATATTCCATGTGCATCGCGTTCGTTATTCTCTTGAAGTTTCATGCCTTTTTCTATTTGGGATATCAGGGAACTGGAATTATTTTATCATTAAAAGATTTGGATTTCAATAAGGCTTCCTGATGTGACCAAATCGATGAGGATCGAACTTCGCGCGTGAATGTAGTTATTTTTTGTGTTTAGATCCACCAAGTGGTGAGCTAAGCAACCATCGTCTGCTACATTTGTTCTTAGTGTAGTTATTTGATTCAGCTTTTGGCATTGAAGATCTATGAGGGAGTCCTGATCAATTATGACTATAATTAGTAGAATTAGTGAATTAAGTGGCGAAAACAAATTTACCTTATCCTCTGCCTTTTTAGGAAGGCACAACCATATCCCGTGTCTTGGAAGCATAGGTGGATTTTCGAGTCACATAAATTGATGCAGGCCAAATCCCTTCTCAAGACCGAGAGAAGAGCTTGTTACAAATCAAAGTAGTTGTAAAGAGGAGGAAGGAAAACTCAAGTTGCAAAATCACTAGGCCGTGTTTGATTACCAAGTGGGAAAATTGCATTTTCCTTGGGAAAACGTACAACTGTCCATTCTAAATCTGGATCTAATGGTAGAGAGAACAAATTGAAGTGTTGAAGGATTGCTTGAAATTTTATCTTGTCACTAATCGGGAAGAGGATCATATGGTCTGGATCCATTCTAAATTGGCAAGTTCTCGGTTTGTTCATTTTATGAGTTTTTATCTACCCCATCCCTACCATCACACTCACACTTCCCTCGTACGTTTGGAAATCACAAGCACCCTTAAAAGTTCATTTTTTTGCTTGGACTGCTACCCTCAATAAAATCCTTACTGTTGAAAATTTGATCATTAGAAAATGAATTTTAGTGGATTACTGTGTGATGCGTAAAGTTAATGGGGAAAGCACTAACCATCTTCTTGTACATTATGAGTTTGCCAGGCACGTGTGGTCTCTCTTCCTAGATCTTATGGACTTGTGTTGGGTCTTTTCGGATTCAATAGGGGATGTATTGAATAGTTGGCCCCTAGTTCCTAAGTCTCCTAGAGGCAAATTATTTTGGAAGATGATACCGATGGCAGTCATGTGGGGGGTCTGGCTAGAGAGGAACAAAAGAACGTTTTAAGGCAATGAGAGCTCGTTCCAAGAAGTTATGTTAAATATAAAGGCCTTATTGTTCAATTGGGCTAGCACTTCTAGGGAGATACATGGCACTTTTTTTAGTGATTTTGTGTTTAGATTTGATTAGATTTTATGTTAACTTTCTTCCTTTCCCTCTTGTACTCTTTGAGATCTTCTCGATCTCCTTTGCAATGATATTTGACTTATCAAAAAAAAAAAACACAACTGTCCATTGTTAGATAGCTAGCCATTATAAATCTGTATAATTTTTTCTAACAAGCCGTTTAAATTTGGATAATTTTCCCTACCAAGCCTAGAATAATTTCCCATGCAGATATGTGAGAATTCATTTTCACCAGAAACCTTTATTTTCTCACATGATTGAAATATGTGTTCTCAGTTGCAATCAATCAGCCATTTAAGGTATATCCCAAATGTTTTTTCTCGGGAAAATTTTCATGCAATCAAACAGGGCCTAAGAGAGAAAGGTTGGGGACGTTCCACACTCCTTTCTCCAGTTCTCAATTCAAATTCTATAATCACCAAAAGGTTATATTCTCTTTGCTCCATGGCTACATGTATATAGACCTCTCAACCCATCTTCCTATACAAGACGCTAAACCCAAAATAAAAGTTCCAAACTTGACTAACAAACTTCTTACAAGTCCTAAGTCTAACTTCTAAAAGTATCAACCCATCGTCCTAACTTCTAAATTTTGTTAGAAAAATAAAAGTCTCAAATTTTTTTAACAACTTGCAACAAGTTTCTAAACATTCAAAATGCAAGTAAGTCCTCATATCTGACCACTAATTTCCTAGTTAGGTCCAAGTTCCCACACCTAGTTAAACATAAACATCACTAAAGTTAACATCCCACAACTCAATCTTACCCATACAAATAACTACAATCCCCATGCATATTAAATACGCACACTTCCTTTTCTCAACATTATGGATCCCAATGATAGGTCAATCCAAGTATTCATGACCCATCGATCCAAGGTGCATCGTCACCACTTCTTTGACCGGGGATCAAATGTTTTCCATGGATTCTCTTATACTTTTGAACGGCTTGATGGATATGCATTGATGGTCCAATTGTTTCTTTGAAGGAATGGTCGATTTCCATTCGCAACATAAATTGAACCGAAATGGGTACCTGGTAATTACCTATATATGGTGGTAGTAATTGTATTAATTGCTCAATTTGCAAGACTAAACAAATAAAGTACCACCATGAAAGAAGTAGGAGAAAATAGTTAGATCTATCTTTCAAAATAGTTTTGCATATATAACAAGGAATTGCGAACAAAATGCATTTTTTTCTTAATTATTCCCAAAAAAGAATTACACTTGTTTGCCTGCTACTAGGTACGCAGGTACACCATCTCTCCTAGTGAAGCTGGTCTTAGATGCCCTTCTGTCCTCCTCTTATTCACTATTTTCATCTCTCGAACATGAAAACCACCAATATGTTATACGTCTCAAATTACTGTACTAATGCCAGTACTATAATAACGAGAAGGAGGTATAATAAGCATCGATCCTTTATTTGTTATAGTAATGGGAGATTTAATTAGAGACCGTATAAAGCATGTATGCCCTGAACGTCATCCCCATGCAGATCCCTCACTATAGTTCCAGGGATAATGGAAGCGAACATGACGGCACCCCGGACTGAGCTATGACCAAGCCCAAGAAGGTGTCCAATTTCATGAACCGCAACAGATTCTAAATCAAATGAACCCGAGCTTGGATTTGGATTAGTGCTCCAACTCTCGTCCGCATCGTAATGGAACCACCCAATGGTTGGTTGAAAAGCATGAGCCAGAGTCCCACCACGCCCATCAAATCCGGCATTGTCTCCATGATCACCACTGTGGAAGCCAATCTCAATGTCGGCGTTGGCACCATTCTGAGCTTCCTCAAACGTGAAATGGCTCACAGCTGCCCATCTCGCAAAAGCTTGTGAACAAATGGACCTCAACTCCTGGTTTCCAATGATTTGGACACTAGAACGGAATCGGTAGGTGAGATGGGTGTTGGATGGTGGCCATCTTGGGCTTCCTGGAAAGAAGCTGAAGTTTGAGACAGTACCGTGGAGAGAGATGGGACCGTGATGGTGTTTCTTCTTCCCCGATCGCATCCAAGTTGTGCCATTGATAATATCTGGAACCCCGCATCTAGGCATCGTCATCGTTTTCACCGTCTCAGAGTCGAGACTCCCGGTGACCTTCAGATGGTAATTGAGCTGGTAAGTTTTGACCGCCGACTCTACGAGATCATCGAACTCATCATCGTTTTCGTGGGTGATGAGGCTGTTGTTGTTGGTACTACCGTAGTTGAGATATCCAAATTTCTCAAGATACCGTTTGAGCTGATGCACCCCTTTTACAGTTTGTCCCTTGTGGCATCCCTCCAGATGTTGGAGGAATTCGAAGGGTTGACCACTTGGTTTGGACAGAATTATGTATGGCAACATGGCAAAGAGGAGAAGAAAGGCTCCCAAAAGAGAAGAAACTTTAGGGGACGTCGTCATTAGTATTTGCAAATACAGTCTCCTTCACTTGTGAATTGTAATAGAGGAAGCTTACTTCTTGGTGTTGGGAGGTGTTGCTTGCTATCTTAACTATTTATAGTGGGGTTGCCCGTTGGAGATGGCATTAACGTGTGTCGCATGTTAGAGACGTAGTTGAATGATTTGGAAGAGTAGTCGATTGTGTCGTGAGGAGATGGTAAGACTTTTACTAGTGGGCCATCCTTTTGCATGAGTGTAACGTGTACGGTATATCATTGTGCAGTTGTTCGATCGTAGTGAACGGCTGATACGCAATCACAGTGCGGTTGACCTTATGATGCTTCTTCTACATTTAGGGTCCTCAGTCTCATGTATTTAGACCGACTGGTCGACCGACCAAAGTCGCACAACCTTGCGGTCACTCGGGTTATCTTTCCGGAGTCTTCGTTTGATCACCAAGATATACGTTATGATGAAGAGAAGAAGTAAAATAATGCGAACGGTATACTAAGGTGCGAGAATAGACTTTCGTCCCACCCGTGTTCATTGTAGAAAACATTTGCTTACGTGTTGCGACTGCAAAAGTGATAGTCGCACTAATCAAGCCACAAGTTGAGGTGGGGTCGACATCACTTTTTGCAAAATCTCCTTATAATACATGTGGGGCCTACTTCGAATAGAAACTTTGCTGGCTGACCACAATATGAACCACGTGGCACACTCATAGAGGACGCCACAAATCGTAGGGTTCCCCTCTATAGCTCTCATCACCCGTGAGTAGCAATTACTCGTTCCCTTAAATTCATGATGACTAGGTCGTAAATCTGATATGCTCGTGGAGATAGTTCCTTAGGGTGATTAGGGAAGAACATGTGATGACATAGATTGCATCTTTGCCTACAAACAATACATTAAATTTAGAAAACATAGAAGTGAATTATCAAAAGCTACAATATACTGAGAATAAAATTTGTACCTGAGAGATGGCAAAATAGGAAAAAAATTGAAACAGTGATTGTAATTGCGCTGGCAATGAAATGAAGGTCTGTTGAAGCTCTATATGCATGCGTGCCCTCAACTCCTCATTAAATCGATGCTTCAAAACATCAACCTCGCCCTCAAGGCCCTTTCGTGCGCTTTCATCTCATTAACAATCTAAAAGCTTGTGTAATTTTGGAGTAAAAATAATAAGAAATTCTGAGGGGTTTAAATTATTTCAATCTCATTACATTAAGAAAGTATTAAAAAAATTTAATTGAATTGAATCAACTCCTGTAAGAACACAATTTGATATAAATTGTAGTCTAAAGAAAAATCAACTCCTATAAGAACATTATTTGAACATTATTTGATACTCCAAAATAATATATTATTTATTGTACATAATAGATTATACTAGACTAGAAATAACTTACATACGCTATAAGTAGGCTAAGTAGATATACCAACAACCTAGTACATGATCACTGAGAAACTCTTATTAGGATATTGAGATACCTAAATACTCATTAGGTTATAATTTACACTATTTGAGATATCCTACAGTACTAGAAGGATATAGAAATGCAAATTTCATTTCAAGGTTGTTAACCCAAGCCCAACCCAACCCAAGCTCGAGTATAGAAGTTTTTGCCCGAGCCCAACCCAATCAGGTTGGTAAATTACTCATTTTTATTTATTATTCTAAAAAGGTTAGTAAAATTTTTTATATCAATATATGGGGGAGATTGTGATTTATAAAGTTTAAAATATTATTATTTTAATTGGTGAGGCCAATGTGTTTGGAACCCAAGAACTCATAGAATTTAAATAACTAGGCTAAAAGAGAGCTACGACGCTAATGGGTTTTGAATCAAAAATCTTTTGATGTATTTAAAAGTTTCAAATCCTTTAATATTTTGGAGCCAAAACCTTATCATGTTTGAATTAAAAATGTTGAGGGAAATCTTTGGTTTGTTTTTTCACTCTTGTGCAAATTGATCCGTAATCTCACATTGTATGAGGATTCTATGTTCTACCTATATATATGAGAGGTTTGGAACCCAAGGGTGGAGCCCTTGGGCATCCCAATTTTGTGCCCTATGGGCACAACTATGCAAAACCAAATACTACAAATAAACACACACACATACACACACGTGTGCGCCAAGCCAAGCTGGGTCGGGTCATGGTCCTTGGTTGTTGGTCCTTAGTCCTTGGGCTTGGGCTTGGGCTTGGACTTAGACTTTGGCTTAGGCAATGACTTGGACTTGGGCTATCAAACCTTAAACATTTTTTTTTTTTTGAATGCGACTGTAATTGGTTTCTCTTGCACATAATACATGCTTGGTTTTCTAAAACATCAATGTAAATTTAAAAGCATTTATTTGTTACCATTTGGACTCGTTACTAAGGCCCAAACGGCTCTCTCTTCCAAGTTCTAGGTAAAGAGAAGAAGAGATGAGGCTCAACACACCACTACGGAAATACACTCTCTGATCATCTCTACTCTTCTTTCTTCTTTTGATGTACCGTGTCTCTCCAACCAGCAGAAATTCAGAAGGTACTATCCACTGTTAGTTCGAATTACTGGAGGTTTAGAGTGCTGCCTACCTTCAGTTGGCTGTTAAATCCTAAGAGCATTCGTTGATTAATTGTCAGCAAAACTTACGAAATGTAGCTGCGAAATTTGCTTTAGGACAACGTGTACAATGTGTGCCTCAACCTCATTTTAAACCGATTATAAGTTCATCTAACCTCTGTTTACAGTTTCCGTTATGAATTGTTCACTTGCTGAAGTTCTACATTTCGGATACTTCTTTATTCTGCTGATATTTAATTCTTAGTTAATATAAAATGCAGCAATGTTTTTCCTGTTTCTTTGTTTTAGTTTTATTCTTCTTCACTGATACATAAACCAAGAAAATCCGCAATAAAAGAACCCAGTTACAGTAGTTTTCATTTTTGTAGATTCTTAATGTTGAAATGTTTACATAAATGTACAAAGAACAGCAAGCTTAAGGTGCTTGACAAGGCTAAAAGCCAGTAGTACTTGTCTAGCCGGGCTTCTCTCATGTCATCAGAGAACCAACTATGTCTTCCTTCACTATCACTTGTGACAATCTCAATGAGTGATATTAGTATGGCACTAAGGAAGCTTCCCACACCAAAAACACTCAGATGGAGAGCCATACCCATAGTTCTCCTTCTACTTGGCACTTCGGTATAAAAGAACTCTTGCATCCCAACAACCGTGAAAACATCCGAAAAGCCCAAGATAATGTATTGAGGCAGCAACCAAAAGATGCTTAATGGGACTTTTTCTGATGATGATTCAAGAAGCCCTGATCTTCTACTAATGTCTAGCCTCTTAGTCTCGACGAGTGCTGCGATTACCATGGCAACAATTGAGAGAAACATCCCAATTCCCATCCTTTGCATCACACTAATCGCTTTATCGTCTCGGGTGATAAACCGTATGATGGGGATTATTATCTTGTCATATAAAGGCATTAGCAGTATAATAGAGACGTTTATCGCACTCTGTAGTGTCGCTGGAGGAATCATAAAGTTGTTACCAATGTTTCTCTTCATCGTCTTCCCTTGTTTGGTGAAGAAGGTGGCGGGTTGTTGGAAGATGATGGCAAACACTAGAAGCATTGTCCATATGGGCAAGAGCCTTAGTACAGCTTTTGAATCATCTAGTGTATCAACCCCATTGCTAGGTTTGTCATTCAAGCTTTCAGAACCATGGAACTCTTGGTCGCAGAGTGGTTTCTCTTGTAGTCTATAAACAAGCATAGCATGCGTTAGAAACTTCTTAAGGCGGGACTTGCCGAATAATGAATCCCACACTCAGACATGTATGCCGGAAAGGGATGCACTAAGGTCCTGCTTGGTTCAATGCAAATCGGATGCAATGCACTCACTTGCCACAGTTTTGGGATTACAAGTGATTGGTTGGGGCCGTGCCTCGAATGGGCTGGTGTGCAAGTGGTTGCTAAGCCCAGCCAAACTTTTTAAGAAAATGGATGCAAGCATGTGGAGCCCAAAAACCGTGGTACGTGACTCCAATGCAACTCACCGCATTTGCACTGGAGTTCAAAATGCATCCTAGTGCAGCGAACCAAGCAGGGCCTAAGTCACATATAAAACATTTGCTCGATAAACCAAATCATAGGCAGGTACTTGCTTGTGAGATATAAGAGATTTAAATTGAAGGAGGTGTTTAAGAGAACAACTTACTCGAGCTCGACCACCTCGGACTCTTTCGCTGGTAGGGTGATTCTATTCATCATTTTTGATGCAGTTGCCTTGATGGCTTGGATTATGTTTTCGATGGGCTTATCGCCGCCCATGGACTGCTTACGTGTATAGAATTGTGTCCCACATGAGAAAGGTGCAACAGACGTCGCCAATGCCATCGTAGGGATGGCAAATCCTAATCCCCAACCAAAGGTGTCTTGAATGTAGGACATAAGGGAAACACCCAAGAGACTGCCACTACATATACCAAAGTACCACCATTGGAAGAACAAGCTCTTCTTGTTAGTATTCTGATCATCTTTGTTACAGGGCAATTCGTCTTCGTTTTCGAGCTGATCTGCTCCGAATGCTTGCAAGCATGGATTATATCCACCTTGCCCTAAAGATATCAAATAGAGAGACCAAAGGAGAGAAGAAGAAGGTGAAGAAGAAGAGCTTTTTTTGCTTTTGGGTATCCATTCCCCCACCAATGCTGTTGATGTCAATGCCACAAGCCCCTTGACGAAAAGAATAGGAACAAAATTTCCATTAGACCAACAAACCAGAATCAACAATTGAACTCAAATAAATACATCATTCAAATATATTTCCATGGTCATGGTGTCAGTCAATGCTACACAGATGTAATTAGGCTGCCTTTAGGATTGCGGTCAGGGCCGGCTCTACCTTAAGGCCATAAAGGCGGTCACCTAAGGCCCCTTGGTGAGAGAAGGCCCCCAGGCCAGGTCCCACTAAGCACATGGATTTTTAGCCCACCCCTTATTGGATATACAAATTAAAAATCAACCTGATTGATTATCTATAGCCATAGATTTTAGTACCTTTTAGGATAGGATTCTAGCCGTTGGATTCAAGCATGTTTGTTGGGTAATAAATCCAATGGCAAGAAATCATCAATCAAGCTGATTTTTAGTGTGTTTATCCACCAATAGGTGGGCTGAACATCCACATAGTCATTGGGCCCAAAAAATGATCTATGTAGGGCCATGAAAGTCCTCTGCATCAACTAACCAAGAGTCCTCCACGTCTAAATTTTTTTTTCATGGTTTTTGATAATCTAGAATGGTTTTTTATACAAATATTTTCAATAATATAGAGAGTATTAATTTTCTATATATTAATAAATTAAATATAAAAAAAGGCCTTATATAGAGTTTTCGCCTTAGGCCTCAACTTGTATCAAGACGGCTCTGATTGCGGTAACCCGGACTTATAACTTATTGTAGTAACCTATGGATAAGCAATATCCAAAACTTATTGCTTTTCGGGACGCAAACTGGATGTCCATGAATAATAAAGATTGAAAGGTAAAATCGGTTAATAAAGATTGAAAGGTTACTTTTGATATTTTAAAGTTTTATTACAAATTTACTGGTTATTTACAATTTACAGTTTGTATTTCATGTATTATAAAAGTTTTACTTGAGTTTTAAATTTCAATATGTGCGAAATAAAAGTGTTAGACGCATAAGTTAAAAGCCACAAGAACTTTCAAAACTGTTTCTCCTTATCCTGCGAAACCAACTATTTTGACCCATTTCAAATCACAAAAAGTCAAAAAATAGTTAATTTGACTTATTATCCATAATGCGTGTGGTTTTGGCCGGTTGGTTTTGACACAAATTGGGATGAATCCAAACCTGACAACCTGAAGGGAGTTTAACCAAAACAGAAGCCATAAATATCCATTTTAATGGGAGGGAAAATCTGTATAGGACCCGGTCGGGTTGGGATTACCTGGTTGACATGACCCATTGCCGTACACACATTAAAAGAGGTTGATTGACTGCGTCAAGGCACGAGTGTTAACGGCTTTAAGTACCAATATTATATCTAGACTCAACTAAATTATTAATTTCTGAAATATGGATCTCTCCCGGCCAAAATGATAAGGCCTATCGGGTAACCCGGCATTGGGTCCGCGCCAACGAATAGAAAATGGAAAATTTTGCCTCAAGCATTGCTCGACCGCAAGCGTGTCACTTAAATCAAGAGCTACCCATCAATACACGAGGAGATGGGGCCCACATTGTGGCCCCCACCGCATGTATTGATGGATGGTCTTTTAGGTCAATCAACGAGCTAGTAAGGCAAAATTTTCTGAATAGAATATTTATATACCGGAACCGGTCCAAAATTTTCTCTATATTGTAGTCGGTACTAGTTGATCCAGAGTCCACACTTCTCGAACGGAATAGAGAAACAATTTTGATAAACCACGCCCAACGCCTGACCCCTGAATGTTGGGCCCACCCCACACAGTAAAATAGTCTGATTAGTGATTTCTAGCCGTTGGAAAAGGTTAACGATTGATGGAGAAAATTTTCTTATATAGGATGATCGTCTGATTGAATAGATCCAACGATGCAACAGTGAAGTCCTTAGATACCAAATTACAGCAACTAATTACGCAAATAAAAGGATTATATTCAGTATTCTGAGAAAACTCACCACAACATAGAGCAAAGAAGAGGCCAAGATGGTGGAATATCGATCCCAATAAGAGTCGGCAAGAAATGCGCCTAAGAGAGGAAGCATGAACGTGACCCCACACCAGCTATTCACGGTCTTGGCCGCCGATGAGTTGCTCAACTTCACCACTTCAGTTAGATAGGTTACTAGGTTTGACGCCACCCCCTTGTATGCAAATCTCTCCACACCAGCCACCACTAGTACAAGAAAATTTCGAAATTGAGTTTATTAGTGAAAATTTCAAAATTTCGACCCATAAAAATTTCACGGAATTTCATGAAAATATCTGAAATTTCGGTCCAAAATTCTGAAATTTCATTTTTCATGAATTTCGTTTTCAGCTAGCCGGAAACCGAAATTTCGGGCATTTCAATGAAATTTAAAACCCTGCATCTAATACCCCACTTGAGCACCAAACCAAAATATCTCTATCAAGTGATGGGTGAAACCAATTGTGTGGTCCTCAAGTTGCACCACCATGATCAACATCAGATGGTGTCTTGAGCACCATAATTTCGTCAACTTGAAGAGAGAGAGAGAGAGAGAGAGAGCGTTACCTATAATGAGAATACATGACTTGCTGAGTCCTTGAGATCTCCTTCCTCCGGCCATGTGAGAAAAAAGACTGAATATGTGAAGCAAATTAAGTAAAATATTGAAGGTGAAGAGGTACAGAAGAAAACACTTTCTCTCTTCCTATCACCGTCATGTGAGATAAATTAATTTCCTCGAATCATATAAAAATCTCAATCATCCCATCAACGTACAAACACTAGGAACACTGTTCTTGTTGGTTTGTTTTTCGACCACTAACGCGTCCCTTTGTTTAAAACTTTCTCTGATTGTTAAACGTAATGGGACACTAGGAAATCACTAAAACCCTTAAAACAATACTTAAAAAAATAGCCCTTTCAGTTGGTCAAGTCGTCACGGCGATGATATAGAAGCATAATGTGACATGCGACATGCAAGGATCACACTAGGGTTGTTAGCGGGTCGGTACGTTCCAGTTCGGTTCCTAAGGTACCCAGAATCGAAACTAATATTGCCGGTTCTTATCAGTTCCAGTTCTCAAAATGATGGATCCAGAATCGGAACCAATTATTTGTTTACGTTCGGTTTTGGTTCTGGCTATATTTGTTCCAATAATCTTGATAATATTACTATATAAACACTATATTTATATATTAGTTCTGGAATTCCTATCAGTTTCAGGTCCATATCAAACTACCTAGAACCGGATTTGTTATTTTCGGTTTGGTTTTGGTCAGGGCCGTCTCGATGCAAGTTAAGGGCTAAGGCGAAAATTCCATACGAGACCTTTTCTTTATTTATATATTAATATATATGGTATTAATTAAAATATTTAACTTTCTAGTGTAGAAAATCTTATTTAACAACTATTCATCATAATCAAAAGCTAGGAGAAATTTTTTGATGCAGTGTACTCTTACAGCCCTACGTAGATCATTTTTTTGGGCCTAATGACTGTGTGGATGTTCAGCCCACCTATTGGTGGATAAACAAACTAAAAATCAGCTTGATTGATGATTTATAGCCATTGGATTTACTACTCAAAAACCATGCTTGAATTCAATTGCTAGAATCAATCTTAAAAAGTACTAAAATCTATGGCTGGAGATAACCAATCAAGTTAATTTTTGGTTTGTATATCCAACAAGGGGTGGGCTAAACATCCATGTGTTTAGTGGGCTGGGGCCTTCTCTCACCTGGTGCCTAAGGCAACCGCCTTATTTGCCTTATGGTAGAAATGGCCCTAGTTCCGGCTCTAGTCTTTTTTAGTCGGTTCCCAAAAAATGTGGAACCGGGGCGGTTCTATTTTGGTTAAACGGATAAAATTGACACCCCTATATCACACGATCCTTTTTATTGCATCAGCCAATAATTTAATGATCAGTGGCATGCCCAATACTGGGCACGAATGAGATATTCTTTCAGATATTTAAGAGAACCAACCATAAACAAGCTTTGATGGCTCCAAGGGGAGGTGTGAGCTAAAGAAAAATGAAAAGTAAGGTTATACAGATATAATTCGGGTAAGGACAACGATGTATGACATGGTTCAAAGTGTCGGCCGACCCCATTCCAGATCGGGGATCAGGATCGGGATCGGAGCCCACTGATCCGATCCAAAACTGGATCGTCTCGCCCTGAGATCACTGTTCCCAAAGAAGTTTCACTTTGTCTCGGTGAGATGCGCCCATCCCGAGATTTCGAACCATGATGTATGCTAGGGTCCATCACATAGACGGCCAATGTTTTCTGTTTATACATACATATATGTATGTATTACAATGGATTATAAAACCCTGAAAAGGCGGAAACGGTAAACATGTGGAGGAGATTGATGTAGAAGATAGAAGAGAGAGAAAAAGAGAGGGTTTTGTGTGGTTGCCGAGTCGGATTTCACTTGGGAGTTACGGGCTAATGGGGCTCTTGTTTTGGCATGAGGGATTTATAGTTGCCACGCGCACAAGCTACACAAAACCGACACTAGTGCGCCTCTGCTTTCTGTTTGATTATTTGTCTCATCTACAGTCATCAAGCAACCAATGCATGACCTAAAAATCCTTTACAAGTGGCATTACGTATATGGTTTGTGGTGGGGTCAACAACAGTTCAATAAGTTTTTCCTACGGGTGTCATGGGTACCCGATTACCTGGCAGACCGCAGACCTGAACCCAACTATTTGGGTCCATTATCCATTTAAATAATTGGGTTCGGATTGGTACCCGAGTACAGAAGTTTTCTTCTTCTTTTTTGATAAGTTCAAAATTTATATATGGGTCGGGATCAGGGGGATCGTCTTTTCACTCGTGCTCTCGGCTGTGGATTTCGAGCGGAATCCACGTCCGAGAACTCGCATGAGAAGTTCAAAAAGATGAGTCCCCTGATCCCGACCGTTTATGCATAAGCAACATGGAAATGCATCAAAGAGGATAGGGGGTCAAGGAGACCACCTAGCACACAAAGAAGCCAAAGAAACTCTAAAATAACATCAAACTACTCTTCTATGTAGAGTAAGGACTAAGGACTCCCAATGGGATCCGGTTTGGATGTACCGGTACCCGACCCTGGCCTTGACCCTGACCTTGACACCTCTAGTTTCGCTGCTTTGCATCTATGTTTTAAAACTCGGAACTCGGACTCGACTCAGAAGTCCATTGGGTCGAGTCAACTCAAAAACTCGGGAGTCGACTCGGCGAGTCATTAAATTAATATTAAATATATAAAAAATAATATTTATTAAAAAAACTTTTGAAAAATCATTGAATATAGTAAAAAAATCAGAAATTAAAAAAAAACATTGAAATTTGAGTCGACTCAGCCGTTAAACAAATGGCTTGGCAAAGTTTTTGAGTCAACTCGGATGAGTTTCTGAGGCAACTCAGCGAGGTAGGCAAATCCGAGTTTGTATGCCGAGTCGACTCCAAATACGATCGAGTCGAGTAGCCACGGCCGAGTACCGAGTCGACTCGGCGAGTTTTAAAACATAGCTTTGCATATGCATTACTTGCTAGCACTCCTTAGTTCATACTTATCTATACTATTATAAAGCCAAATCCGATGACAGCCACGCAGGCTTCAATTAAATGTCTCTTTACTTTAAAGCCAAAACCTTGCCTCATTAAATGCCTCTCTATTTTAAAGTCAAAACTTAGGTTGGGTAGCCCCTTCACACAGGCTTGGTTCAAGTTGTCCAGCAAGGTCCCTCATCTATTATCTATACTAAAGCTCAGCACTGTTGAGGTGGCGCTCTCTCCATCTTTTTTCCATCGACTTTTTCAAATATACCATCTTTTTAGTTTTTTCAAAAATAACCCCTTCACACTCGCTTTAATGTTACTAAACTACAAGGGTATATTGGACTTTATCTCAACAACAACCTTTACTCTTCCAACCTCTTTGTTCCCAAACGTTTACTCCTATTAAAACCATTTCCATTAATCCTCTAAAACCCACCCCAGCACTGCTGAGGTGGCGATGTTTCCATTTTTTTCAAAAATACCCTTGAACCTCTTTAACATGGGTCGGGTTCGATGACCAACATTTTTGACCAACACCTTGGTGTACCCTCATAGGAGATGAATCAATGGCTGATTTTTGGTGAAGATGATCTATATGGTGAGGAGATCATCCTTACAAAAATTCGAATCGTTTTGATATTCATAGACTGGTTTAGAAGTTGAAGAATTATGGACCGTCGATTTTTACTGTGTAACTTGAAAACCACATTTAATGTGGTTAGAAATTTCAGAATGGGCTGATTTTTTGTTGGGGTTATCTATATGGTGAGGAGATCATCCTCACCCAAAATCAGCCATTGATTCATCTTCTATGTGGGTCCACCAAGGTGTTGGTCAAAAATGTTGGTAAGAAATGTTGGTCACCGGAACTCAACCCCTTTAACATCTCTTAAATTCTAAAAAAAATCCTTTACACTTAAACACGGTTCAAAACTCTATTCGTTTTTTTAATTCCAATATGCCTCTTACTCTACAGCATGCACGGCTCCCCAAGATGTCTCTCTATCTCCCCCATTACTCGTGTTGAATGAAAAATAATTTGATGGTATTTGAACGATCTCATTCTTGCCTAGCTCTAATCTGTCACATCTCCTACTTCTAATACTCTAAATGCTAAATCCCAAATCGTAATTTTATTTATTTTATTTGTTTTAGATATTGAGCAATATGCAGAGATTTCTGAGGCGTCATAAGCCACATACATGAGACATATTCAAACAAGTCTGCAAATAGAACACTGTTTCAATGGATTTGACACCAATCATCGCACACTGCTAAGACGATCGAGATTTGGTTTTAAGTGAAGGCAATTATAATATTTGTTGTTCTTCAAAAAAAAAAAATTTCATAAACTTTACCCATTTTTTTTTATTTTTTGATTTTTATAATTAGATCGATAAGATAAAATAATGGTTGCCATATGCGTCACCCATTCTTTTTTCCCTAAGGCGTTGTCAACTATTCATCTTCTATCAGGTATTTTTTCTAGATTTTTTTTCCTTTTTAATTAATTTTGATTTTGATTTGTGTTCTACTTTATTTTACTTTAGAAATGGAATAGAGATCTTGAATCAAGTGTTTGTGTTTATTGTTTGGGTTGCAATCAAAATGTATATTTAAACATCGTATATACACAAAAAAAAAAAAATTAGTTCTAAATAATTTTGGGAGCAATGACTTACTGATGGATTTAAATAGTAGATGGACCTACAATCAGCCTGATTAATTGTTTCTAACCGTTGGATTTAAGTCTTCTATCAATTGTTGTACTGTCATGGATTTTGATCCTTACGCTTGACATCACTATCAGACTTAGTTTTTAGTCTGCAAGTTTATCTAGAACTTAATTTATGATTATTGTGATATCTAAACGTTGCATTGGCATTGGATTTTGAGGGATTTTATTTTTAAATATATAACTTCTAGAGTTCACCAATCAATCTAACTTTTTGTATGTGTCTATCAAGAGGTGTGCGAAGCATCCATGCAGTTTGTGGGCCCATCGCCTATAATCTCAAACATGCAACATTCTGCAACAAAATTTCCTTCATTTTTCTTTTAATATTATAACATTTGAAAAGTGTATAAAAAAACTTCATGGTAATTAGCCTAATATTGGTTCTCAGAGAGAAATAGAGTTCTATTGGAATGCGATTCATTATTGATCTCTAAAAACTGTGTAACATTGCGTTTTAGGGGAGATGCGCATTGGTTCTTTAATGTGCCAATGTCCTCTCTGACATGTGTCGCTAGATGTTAGGGGTTAAGATGCTTAACTAAATGTTCGACAAATCTATATCTATATATCACCAAATCATAGAAGTGATATATATTACAAAAATCATAAAATGTCTTATTTTTAATAGGCGATGTGAGGTAAACGTAAAAGTTTGAATAGGTATAGTCCACGCACATGTACCATTAACACAATAATAATTATTTTTTTAACATTATATATGTGTCAAAATAAGATATAATTGTATATACAAAAAAAAAAACATTCCTTTTACTGTGCCCGTGCTAAGCACGGGCTATTGATTCCAAGTCAATAATGATGAGAGACCATAGTATAAGCCACGTGGCTCACTCTTAGAGACCATTGACCCTATGGATGGTTGGCCCATCCCTAGGTGGACCTATATACCAAATGTCTGCCTGATTAGTGATTTCAAACCTTTGGATTTGAGTACCTCAAATAATTAATGCTCAAAATCTACCGTGATAATGACTCCAATTGTAGATTTAACAAGGAATTAGTTACATCTATCTTTCAAAATAGTTTTGCATATATAACAAGGAATTGCGAACAAAATACATTTTTTTCATAATTACCCAAAAAAGAATTACACTTGTTTGCCTACTACTAGGTACGCAGGTACACCATCTCTCCTAGTGAAGCTGGTCTTAGATGCCCTTCTGTCCCTCCTCTTATTCACTATTTTCATCTCTCGAACATGAAAACCACCAATATGTTATACGTCTCAAATTACTATACTAATGCCAGTACTATAATAACGAGAAGGAGGTATAATAAGCATCGATCCTTTATTTGTTATAGTAATGGGAGATTTAATTAGAGACCGTATAAAGCATGTATGCCCTGAACGTCATCCCCATGCAGATCCCTCACTATAGTTCCAGGGATAATGGAAGCGAACATGACGGCACCCCGGACTGAGCTATGACCAAGCCCAAGAAGGTGTCCAATTTCATGAACCGCAACAGATTCTAAATCATATGAACCCGAGCTTGGATTTGGATTAGTGCTCCAACTCTCGTCCGCATCGTAATGGAACCACCCAATGGTTGGTTGAAAAGCATGAGCCAGAGTCCCACCACGCCCATCAAATCCGGCATTGTCTCCATGATCACCACTGTGGAAGCCAATCTCAATGTCGGCGTTGGCACCATTCTGAGCTTCCTCAAACGTGAAATGGCTCACAGCTGCCCATCTCGCAAAAGCTTGTGAACAAATGGACCTCAACTCCTGGTTTCCAATGATTTGGACACTAGAACGGAATCGGTAGGTGAGATGGGTGTTGGATGGTGGCCATCTTGGGCTTCCTGGAAAGAAGCTGAAGTTTGAGACAGTACTGTGGAGAGAGATGGGACCGTGATGGTGTTTCTTCTTCCCCGATCGCATCCAAGTTGTGCCATTGATAATATCTGGAACCCCGCATCTAGGCATCGTCATCGTTTTCACCGTCTCAGAGTCGAGACTCCCGGTGACCTTCAGATGGTAATTGAGCTGGTAAGTTTTGACCGCCGACTCTACGAGATCATCGAACTCATCATCGTTTTCGTGGGTGATGAGGCTGTTGTTGTTGGTACTACCGTAGTTGAGATATCCAAATTTCTCAAGATACCGTTTGAGCTGATGCACCCCTTTTACAGTTTGTCCCTTGTGGCATCCCTCCAGATGTTGGAGGAATTCGAAGGGTTGACCACTTGGTTTGGACAGAATTATGTATGGCAACATGGCAAAGAGGAGAAGAAAGGCTCCCAAAAGAGAAGAAACTTTAGGGGACGTCGTCATTAGTATTTGCAAATACAGTCTCCTTCACTTGTGAATTGTAATAGAGGAAGCTTACTTCTTGGTGTTGGGAGGTGTTGCTTGCTATCTTAACTATTTATAGTGGGGTTGCCCGTTGGAGATGGCATTAACGTGTGTCGCATGTTAGAGACGTAGTTGAATGATTTGGAAGAGTAGTCGATTGTGTCGTGAGGAGATGGTAAGACTTTTACTAGTGGGCCATCCTTTTGCATGAATGTAACGTGTACGGCGTATCATTGTGCAGTTGTTCGATCGTAGTGAACGGCTGATACGCAATCACAGTGCGGTTGACCTTATGATGCTTCTTCTACATTTAGGGTCCTCAGTCTCATGTATTTAGACCGACTGGTCGACCGACCAAAGTCGCACAACCTTGCGGTCACTCGGGTTCTCTTTCCGGAGTCTTCATTTGATCACCAAGATATACGTTATGATGAAGAGAAGAAGTAAAATAATGCGAACGGTATACTAAGGTGCGAGAATAGACTTTCGTCCCACCCGTGTTCATTGTAGAAAACATTTGCTTACGTGTTGCGACTGCAAAAGTGATAGTCGCACTAATCAAGCCACAAGTTGAGGTGGGGTCGACATCACTTTTTGCAAAATCTCCGTATAATACATGTGGGGCCTACTTCGAATAGAAACTTTGCTGGCCGACCACAATATGAACCACGCGGCACACTCATAGAGGACGCCACAAATCGTAGGGTTCCCCTCTATAGCTCTCATCACCCGTGGAGTAGCAATTACTCGTTCCCTTAAATTCATGATGACTAGGTCGTGAATCTGATATGCTCGTGGAGATAGTTCCTTAGGGTGATTAGGGAAGAACATGTGATGACATAGATTGCATCTTTGCCTACAAACAATACATTAAATTTTAGAAAACATAAAAGTGAATTATCAAAAGCAACAATATATTGAGAATAAAATTTGTACTTGAGAGGTGGCTAAATAGGAAAAAAATTGAAACAGTGATTGTAATTGCGTTGGCAATGAAATGAATGTCTGTTGAAGCTCTATATGCATGCGTGCCCTCAACTCCTCATTAAATGGATGCTTCAAAACATCAACTTCGCCCTCAAGGCCCTTTCATGCTCTCATCTCCTCATTAACAATCTAAAAGCTTGTGTAATTTTGGAGTAAAAATAATAAGAAATTCTGAGGGGTTTAAATTAATTCATTCTCATTACATTAAAAAAGTATTAAAAAATTTTAATTTAATTGAATCAACTCTGTAAGAACACTAAAATAAGCCAAAGAAACTCTAAAATAACATCAAACTACTCTTCTCTATAGAGTAAGGACTAAGGACTCCCAATGGGATCCGGTTTGGATGTATTGGTACCCGACCCTGGCCTTGACCCTGACCCGGACCCTGACACCTCTAGTTTCACTATTTTGCATATGCATTACTTGCTAGCACTCCTTAGTTCATACTTATCTATATATACTATTATAAAGCCAAATCCGATGACGTCCACGCAGGCTTCAATTAAATGTCTCTTTACTTTAAAGCCAAAACCTTGTCTCATTAAATGCCTCTCTACTTTAAAGTCAAAACTTAAGTTGCGTAGCCCCTTCACACAGGCTTGGTTCAAGTTGTCCAGCAAGGTCCCTCATCAATAATGATTAGAGACCATAGTATAAGCCACGTGGCTCACTCTTAGAGACCATTGACCCTATGGATGGTTGGCCCATCCCTAGGTGGACCTATATACCAAATGTCTGCCTGATTAGTGATTTCAAACCTTTGGATTTGAGTACCTCAAATAATGCTCGAAATCTACGGTGAAAATGACTCCAATCAAATCCTTAAAAATGGTTCACCTAAGGATGGACCAAACATCGATATGGTCAGTGATCTCTAAGAGTGCCAGTTGTAAAGTGTACCCCTAGTCAAATGTAAAATTCTTTCTAATTGTAGAAAAAGATACAAAGGAATGTTAGCAAGCAACGCCTTACTGTCATTGCATAGATGCAACCCCACAAAGGACAAGATAAAAAATGCCTTCAAAATCACACCTAAATTAAAATAATTATTTCTTTTGTCTTTTTGTTAGGTTTTTTTTTTTTTTTTTTTTTGCGAGGTAAGCATGTTTTGTAAAGATTAGTACTCGGTGGAGGCGGGTTTTGAACCCAGGTCTATGGTATCATCACCCACAAACTTTACCAACTGAGCAAGTTAGCACCTTCAAATGATTTCGAGGGGTGCAACATGAGGACTTCGCAGGAGGTCACCTATCCTAGTACTACTCTCGTCCAAGCACACTTAACTGTAGAGTTCTGATAGGATCCAATGCATTAGTGCTGCTATGATCGCACCCAAAGAACTCTTCGAAGGATGCAAGCAACCACTATGCCAACCATCACTTTTTGTGAGGTTGCATCTATGCAACTCCTTTGGGGTTGCTTGCTAGCATTCCTCAAAAGATATGATGCCAGCTCATACATATTTGATCACAGCACCGTAGCTCCTAAGATGTGATCCATGCCTATGGTCCTGGTAACTATAATTGAGATTTCGCCCTTTTGGGTTGGTAAGCCTGAATGAAACGAAACCATGACAGCCTATTTTTGGGATTACGCCTGCTTGCTTGCTTGGTGGAAAATATTCCAAATTTGCATAATTGAGATGGAGTGGCGATATCATCAGCCATCCAATTTCTAAGTTTATAGTACACAGCCCCTCGTGTCTTATTTTCATTGGGCACAATTTGTACCTCCTCTGTAGTGTTCTCGAAGAGGTACAACTTCTGTCCAATGAAAAATGGACACCTAGCATAAATTTATAAATGGGGTGCCTGATGGGATTATCATTCCTTGAGATGACCCCACCCTAAATCTTTCTAATCTTAAGCATTGATAGAGAAGTACGTAACTCGCACCACTCAAGATGGTTCTAATTGTCTTGAATTCTAATGGAGGAAAATGTAAGATGATCCTAGACTCGAATTGTTATGGGTTGTAATATAGGCCCATACTGGCCTACGGATGAAGGCCCGTTAGGTCTATGGGCCGGATTATTTTGGGTTTATGACCCAACCATTGATGACAGAGAGGCCATATTATTTTATTTTTAAGATTGTCTACTCGCAATTTACTTAGTTGACGATAAACCGCATGCATATTTTCATAATTTTTCAACTTAAGGCCAATTTAAAATTCAACTTCAATGAATATAAATGAATGGTACATAAGGACACTAGAGTGACTTCATGAGTCATTGATAACTCTTGAGAGCCTTTCAAGGATATTTTTTTTAATTCACCCGTAGGGTATTTTGATATATTTGATAATAAGGGCATAACTTTTTACTTAAACATCGGATTTGTGATCCAATTTAATGTTCTGGAATCCTTGATTAAAAATAAACAAACTTGTTTCTCACGTTAAATTTGAGATTCCGACGTATAGGACCCCAAAAACAGAGTTAAAATTAGATGTTTTATTAAATATAAAAATAAATAAAATTAATTAATAATTAAGGCTTGTGTAGATAATACTAATTACGTACTATATATGGGTCAGGATCAGGTGACAACAATTTCATACCACATTTTTTACAACAATTTTGGCGTACCCACATGGAAGATGAATCAATGGTTGATTTTTGGTGAGGTGATCTCCTCACCATATAGATCACCCCTTCTAAAAATTAGCCTATTCTGAAATTTCTAGCCCCATCAAATGTGATTTTCAAGTTAACGATAAAAATAAACGGTCCATGATTCTTCAACTTGTAAACCAGTCTACGAATATCAGAATGATTTGAATTTTTGTGATGATGATCTCTTCACCATAGAGACCATCCTCGCCAAAAAAATCATCCCATTCTAATACTTCTAATTTATAAATTGGCCCGCGCTAAGTTTTGTTGTAAAAAATGTTGTATGATATACTATTACATATGTGGCATTTATTTAATTAAATAAATTAATAGATACTTATGTAGAGGGAGTAATTAATGGAGTTTTGTTTGGAATTAAATAAATTGATGATGTCATGGAGGTGACTAGTCTAGTAGACCCCACATACAAAATAGTTGAGTGCTATATTAAGAGATAAGATTTTGAATTATTACATATCTTAGTGTGATTAAAGAATAAATTAGAAATAATTAATTTCATCTATGATTAATTTGAATATATTAATAGTGCATTATCTGAATTTAAAAAAAAAGGGTCAGTATCAGGGAACAACCATTTTTGACAACAATTTTTGACAAGATGAATCAATCATTGATTTTTGGTGAGGATGATCTCTATGGTGAGGAGATCATCCTCACAAAAATTCAAATCATTTCGATATTCTTAGACTGGTTTAGAAGTTGAAGAGTTATGGACTGTCTATTTTTACCGTGGTGATCTCCTCACCAAAAATCAGCCATTAATTCATCTTCTATGTGGGTACGCCAAAATGGTTGTAAAACATTATTGTCCCCCAATCCTGACCTTTTTTTAAATTCAAAAGATACTTGCAAGTTGTTGATTCTTCTTCAACCTTGGAATGGGGGTTTTGGTTGGGATTTCAACCTTCCTACCTACCCAAACTAGCCACCAATTCTTCAACGGCCAGATGCATGGTTGATGGTGAAGTGGTCACTGATGATTGTCAATGCTTCGGGGATAGTATGAATGTCAGAAATGAGACAAAAAATGATCTTAAAAGTGAGTTTTTGTGGACTTTTTTTTTTTAAAGATTGGTTTCTTGTGATGGATAGTGGGTTTTTAGAAAAAGAAAAATTCAGCTCATTCATGAATAGCGGTCATTTTTTTTTTCCCGGTTTTAATGGTATGTAACATAATGGGGGAGGTCCGAATCTGTTATAATGGCCGTTATTTTTCCCCGTTTTAACCGTATGTAACGTAACGGGGGAGGCCCAAATCCATTATAACGGCCGTTATTTTTGTTATAACGGCCGTTTTTTAAACCTTGGTTTGTTGAAACCTTTTAAAAAACCATTTACCCCAAAAGATCAACCTTTTGGCGAAGGGCGAAACAACTATGTATATCAAAGGGTCGTCAGGCCAACACAATACGTGCGCGGGAACGAATCATCCACTAACACTCCCCCTCCGTAGGAATACACTCTGCTGGAGACTTGAACCCGCGACCTCCCAAGCCATAAGGCTCTAATACCATGTTAAAGAACCATTCTGATACCATGTTAAAAAACCGAAAATCCCCATTAGGGTAATTTATTTTTTCAATTGTTTTTAGATGGTCAATGACAGTCACTAACTGTTTTCATGATCTATTTCGACTGACAGGGTCACAGGTCTCTACCGAAGACGCACAAGTGTGCAAGAGATATATAGGCATGAGTGCTCAGGAGATGATCGAGTCGTGTCGAGCGAAGTAATGTACGGGGCATGATTGGGTTGTGCAAGAGAAGTATTGGGATGAACGGGCAAGGCTAGGGCGTACTAGGTAAGGTGCTTGAGTTGTCCTGGGAGCTATTGGGTAGGGAAGCTTTACAAGGGGTCCAAGAATCTAGAATATGTATCTCGAGAAATGTGATACTCGAAAGTATGAATGGCCTCAAGTTTTGACGTTCCCTTCTTCCAAGCCCCCAAAGGCTTATTGTACTCTTTAGGGAAGGGATGGTGGCTTAACCTTCCTCGTGACTAGCATGGGTCATCAACTTGCACAACCCTATAGTGATCCAGGGCTGGGCTAAGGCATCTTGGAGGGGATGGCTTGAGTCTCCCTTGACATAAGACATGCCTTGGGATGGTGCGCAGCTGTGTGCCAAGCCTGTACTACGGGGTCTAATCGGCATAGAGGATTCAACTGTAATGTACGCTTGCTGTGCATTGTGGGTGACTCATGGGTCCTGAAGATGGATAGAGCTATCCCTTGCAACGGACTACTCAGGTGTGCTTGAGATGAATGTTTGGTGCTCCTAGGCTGAGTTACCCTAGTTGTGTGGCATGGTAGGTGTAGTAAGGCACGACACTATGCTAGGATGGGGCAATGACTGACTCTCGATAATTTGCTAGGTCAGGACATTTTGTTAGGTTACCTTGAGTGGTAACCCATGATTGTGATGTAGGCGAGACAAGCCTTCAATATTGAGGTGCAAGGAAGCTAGAATGTCACCTGGTCTATTCAGGGCATTGCTTGGATGACCTGGTATTATGCCCAAGTAGATCGAGCATGGAGGAGATAGTTAACTAGTCACACGTTCAAAGAACTTTGATGAGTGTGGGAACGCTAAGAGCAGGACGAGAGTCGAATGTGATTCAACGAAGGAACTAGTAGGCTAGTTGGACAGAGCTTAGTACATGAGACTCAAGATGATTTGTACCCCTATCAAGCATCAATGAATGGGATCATGATCGAATGAGTATTTGGATGGTAGTAAGGCTGGCTCTAATTAGGTGATGGTTTGAGCGTCCAACAATTTCGGCTGAAAGAAAAATGTGGCCATGACACTATGGACTGAGTCAACTGGACAAAAGAGGAGTTTTTTTTTCTCGTGTGATGGAGGGTCTCCAAAGAGATATTCACTTACAAGTTGCAAGACTCATTTTGGGTCCACGCCTTGTTTGAAGGCTCAATGGGGATTTCAAAGTTTGAAGTCCCCCCTCCAAAACGCCGTGTGGAGTACTCTTTAGGGCCAACTTACTTTATGGACCACCTATTGAGGAATCTACATATCAAAGTCCGTATAATTAGTGATTTATACACGTTTGATTTACCATTTTAATAACGTAGTTTTTGTCCGTTGAATTTGAGCTTTTTTTAGTATGCTAAATATAATTGTTATAAATCACTGATCAATCTGATCTTTGGTATGTAGGTCCACCAAGAGGCGGTCTTCTAACATCCATAAGGTCAGTAACCCTACACTAAGCTCCAAATGGCTTTTTTGGGACTGGGACAATTCAAATTTTGGAATGTCCGCGGGGCAGCAAATATTTTCCCCCAGATCACAAGGCATCGGTCCTCCCCCCTCCCATAAAGACGAGAGAGAGTGCAAAGTCTAGTCCGCGCCTCCTCGGTCGTCCTACTCAACCAGAAAAACTCACAAACCTCTTCAACCCCTCCAGAACCCCCAAAGCCAGTCCACCATGTCCGATCACAACCACCACCACCAGCAGCATCGACCACACCGTCTCTCAGTCCCCCTTCGCGGCCCTTACCCCTCCTTCGCCCCCACTACCACCGCCACTGCTACCTCCACCTCCATCTCTACCACCACCTCAAGACCTTACCCTCTCTATCCCTACTCTTCGTCAACCCCAACACCAACTCCATCCAAACAGCGTCTCTCTTCATTCAATTCAATCAACAGAAAATCAAACAACACCAATTCTCTCTCCTCTCTCTTTCTTCTCCTGTTCTCTCTTCGCTCTCTTTATTCTCTTCTCCCTTTCCTCCGCTCTTCTCCTTCTTTCTCTCTCTTCCCTTTCTCCTTCCTTGTCTCTCTCTTATCCTTCCTTCTCACCTTATCTTTCTCTCTCTTCTCTTCCTCTTCTTCTAAAGATCCCTTTCAACAACAACTGCACCAACCTATCTTCTCTCTAACTTTAATTACCCAATCTCAGCATCGTCTCCTTGTTGCCAAATCGATCCTTCTCGCAGTTGTCTTTCTCCTCAGGTTCCAAGCCCTCCGATACTGTGGTACCGCAGCAACAATTCTTGCTGAGTTGTGCGGAAATGTGGCGGCGAGGTTCGTTGCCGAGGGTCAGAATCGGAATGCTGGCCTTCGTGATCGAAATTATGCGTCGAAGGTTCGTGGGTTCTTTGCTTTGTTTATTGGGTTGTTTCTGCTATCGATTAGTTGGGATCGGATTGAATGCTTTCCTTTATCTTCCTTGAATTTTGGTAAGGGGAGTTTTTCTCTGTTTCCGGGTGGGAATTGTTTAAGGGTTTTACCCATGTTGCTTCCTTTTCTGTCTGGGTTTTTGGGGTGTTATGAGCGGGTTTCGATGAATTGGGGATCAATTAGGCAGTTGGGTCGGAAACGGGTTCGATTGATTTCGCTGTTTTTTACTACGGTTGTGCTTTTCTTTCCGGCTGTTATTAGTTTTTTCATGATCGAAGAAGAGGGAGATGGTGTTTCTATCGGGAATCTTGGTTGGCCTCTGGCGAATATTGTTGTTTTCGGGGTGCTTTTGAGTGAAAATTTTGGTGATGAGAAGTTGGTGAGTTCGAAAGATTTTCAGAGGGATTTCGTCGTGACATTTGTTTGTACTCTTGTTCTGGAGCTCTTCTATTTTCCTGAGCTCTCACTTTGGGGGCTTTTGTTCTGCGGTTTCTTGCTGTGGATTTCGGTTAGGGAATTGGATCCTATTTCTTTGAACTATCCTGAACTGGGCTCGGATGCTTCAGATTCATTCATTTCGATGATCATGAAACCCGTTCGTCACATTCTGAGTGAGAGGAAATCCCGTAAGATCGCACTTTTCCTTTTAATCAACGCGGCTTACATGGTTGTGGAATTCGTTGCTGGGTTCATGAGTAACAGCCTTGGGTTGATATCTGATGCCTGCCACATGTTGTTCGATTGTGCTGCTCTGGCAATTGGACTGTATGCATCTTACATCTCGAGATTGCCCGCGAACAGTCAGTTTAATTATGGACGTGGGAGATTCGAAGTTCTTTCTGGGTACGTTAATGCTGTTTTCCTTGTTCTTGTGGGAGCGCTCATCGTGCTAGAGTCATTCGAGAGGATTCTGGATCCTCAGGAGATTTCAACTAATAGTTTGTTAACTGTGTCAATTGGTGGGCTTGTGGTGAATGTGGTGGGATTGATTTTCTTTCATGAAGAGCACCACCATGCCCATGGTGGATCATGTTCGCATTCACATTCACATTCGGACTCCCACCACCACCATCATCATTCACATGAGAATGTTGTGCATGATCATAGGTCCCAAGGTGAGCATCATGAGTGCATTTCAGTCACCCATGATAAATCATGTGGTAGCCATGATCTCCACTGTCATGACCATGACCACCATGATCATATTAACCATGACCATAACGATGACTGTGGAGGAGACCACAAAATTGGGACTACAAGTCAGCATGATCATCATTGCCACAGTGATCACCACGACCATAGTCACCAGCATGATCCCCACGACCATAGTCACCAGCATGATCACCACGACCATACTCACCAACATGATCACCAGGACCATAGTCACCAACATGATCACCATGACCATCATCATCATCATCATACTGAACAGCATGCTTATCAGAACCCCGTTACCTCTTCAAGAAGTTTGCAGAAGCACTCTCATGAATGTCATGAACATGGTGAGTCTCATGCTCATAAAGACAGTTGTAGTCATAAAGATCATCAAAGCTCTTCTCACACCCATGCTCACGGATCAGATTTCCAGAGTCATTCCTTGTCGGGAAATAGCAGGTCCCAGTCAAAAGAATTGGCAATGGATGGAAAACTACTTGAGGAACCTCGAAAGAACCACCACCACATTGACCACAACATGGAAGGCATCTTCTTGCATGTTCTAGCAGACACGATGGGCAGTGTTGGGGTTGTCATCTCCACCCTCCTAATTAAGTACAAGGGATGGCTTGTAGCAGACCCTGCCTGCTCGATATTTATTTCGGTTTTGATCATAGCTTCGGTAATCCCATTGCTTAGGAACTCTGCTGAAATTTTGCTTCAAAGGGTACCTAGGGCTCATGAACAGGATCTGAAAGTGGCTCTGGAAGATGTTATGCGGATAAGTGGGGTTCATGGAATCGAGAATGTGCATGTGTGGAGCTTCACTAACACAGACATCGTTGGGACACTACATCTTCATGTCTATGCAGATACTGATAAAGCTTCTACCAAGGCACAGGTGTTGCACATATTACGTGATGCTGGAATCAAGGATGTGACTATTCAGGTGGAATATGCAAGGGACAAGTAGTGGAAGAACTATGGACCAAGTTCTCTTCTTCTTGAAGTTGGGACTCCCACAATTGGGCCACGTTTTCTCCAATTCCTTTCAACATGATTGTGATACCATGTTGGCATGGATGAATTTGCAAAGCCAGAGGAGGTTGTAGGGGGAGATACTCTCCATTAATCTTGTGGAACGATCATCAATTGGAGTTGTTGATGCTACTCCTGTGTCCTGATAGAGATGCTGTAGGAACGATCATCAATTTGTGGACTTGTGCAACTTTTAAAGGGTTAGCACTTCAGAAAGCTGTGAACTTGGTGTGAAAATGAGAATTGAGTTATATTAAGTGTCAGCAGTGGTATGACGCCCATTTTTGCTGGTAGTAAGATAAGCTTGCGGGTTTACACTCAATCAGGGTGAGGGTGTTCCCATTGATAAGAAACAAGCAAAGGTACTGGAATACATGGGTATGCATTTTGTGTACTTTTATTAATTAAGAACTTTTTTGGGATGCCAAGTTTTTTATTTTATTTTCTTGATTGATTAAGAAATACATTTAGAATGTTATAGGTGTTTGTAGGATCTTACATGTTTTTGTCAGCGTTGCCTTTTTACTAGCATTACTTGCTATTGGGCTTGCTTCATCTTCAACCAGGAGAGATCATATAAGATTATCATTCTTGTCAACACAATATTTACTTATGTAAAGAGAAAACAGAACCAAGCAAGCTACAATTTTGTTGTGTCTTGGATGAATTTAGGTCATGCTTCTGTAACTAGGATGTTGAAGTAATGCAATCTTGTTTTGTTCTTGGAAAGGTATTGATTTATCAAAGCACATTGAACTCACTTTCCTTTCTCTTAGATGGTACTTACTTGGAAGACCCATTGCATTCAAGAAGAAATGGTAGTTTTCACTCAGAAGAATTCAGTAGGATTAGCCCATGTTTGAATGATGACATACTTGATGAATTGGCATATCATGGCATGCAATACGTATCTTTGATAAGAACTAGAAGCTGTTCACGAGACGTTCTTCTCATAAACGATTCAGTTGGTGTTTGATGCTGGAAATTTTTATATGAAACTTCACTGAGATAAACATGAAAAAACGAAAAAAGAAAAAAAAAACTACAATGATTCTCACATGAAATAAACCTGAAAACCTGCAGCGAATATTTAAACTGAATGTTAGATAGACATGGAAATCCACATGGAAAGAAATACTCAGGCTGAGAATAAACTACTGATACCCACATCATAATAAAAAAACAATAGCTTGAGATTATTTCTGTTGAAGCACACAATGAAAGGGACACAAATACTTGCAACATAGATAAAGTCGAGTTAGTAATGAAACCATCAAATCTCTTATGGATACTGACCATGGATTAACTTCTCATGAAAATGTTTAACAAAAATTTAAGCAGAATGAAAAAAGAAAGTTTATTCAATAGGTTCTTGAGATTAAGAAGTTGTTACTTCAACATTACCTGGAAGGGTGCGCAATTTTTCTTAACCAATTCTACTCTGTTTCTTCCCTGGGCCCTTTCCTTGCTAAATTGGATCGGAAGTGTTAATGAAAACTTACTTCTTTGATTCCTTATTCATCAAAGAATCGCAAACATCTACCACATTCAAAATACTTTGGGTTCTAGCTCATTAACAATAAAAAGAGTATCGTTCGTACAACTGTAGGCAATGCTCTACATTCTTTTGCTGTTACTGGTTTTGTATACCTGCCTTTCTTAATCTGGCTTGCATTCCCGGGTAAGGGGATCTATATATGTTATTAATGAAATATGTTGTATCAATGAATGTGTGTTAATAAAATCTTTTACCATTAGTTATTTTACTCGAGCATTTGCAGTTTTTACTTTTATAAAATCAAATTTAGCAAGCTTATTGATCAGATCATCTCAATGTTATCGCCCATCCGACCTGATAAATTCCGATAGCTTATTAGATCGAGTCTATGATCTGATACGCTATCGGATCTGGTCTGGATCGTCCGTGGTCTGACCCATTGACAGTCCTAGTGAAAACAGTTCCTTACTGTCAGGTCCTTGTGATCTGCTCCGCATCAATTGTTGTTATCTTGCATCTTTTCTGTTTTGTTAGCTCGTGAGCCACCATATTAAATGGTCTTGGAGCTTGAACTGTCAAGTGTCTGACCGTTGTGATGTGATTCATCTCGCTTCTTTTCTGATTTGTTAGCTCTTGAAACACTATTAAATGGTCTTGGAGCTTGAGCTATCAAGTGTCTGACCGTTGTGATGCGATCCAACACCTTTTACTTGCTTATATCAGGTGGTTCATATACTATTTCTTTATGCTTTCAGATTCTTGCGCTAATGATTGTATGAGCAATGTTACCATCATCCCTAGTGAACGCTGATCATCGTGATTCACATCACTCAAATCTCAAATACCATCCAATGGCCTGAACCAGGGATGACGATAGAGGATGATACTTGTTATTTTCCAGATGGAAAATGCTATCCCACGGTTGACGGGACAAAAATATGTGCGATTTTGAGGTCAACACGCTGGGTGCTGATGGTCATCAATGGCCTCAACTGCACATTTTTTGTCTGGTTATCCGTGGCCGCTGGATAGCCCAACTCTTAAATTTTAAAGAGGAGTTGTGCCACCCCACGGGCCATGGCCACGGCCACGGATAACTGGACAAAAATATGAGCAGTTGAGGCCTTCAAGGGTTGGATTCAAGAGATCCATGGTGCACGAGGCAACAACTATTTACTCCTTGCAGTTGTTGGCTCGGGGACTGTGGATCTCTGGAATCCAATGGTCAATATTTCAACCGGACATATTTTTTGTCCAGTTGTCCGTGGGGTAGCACTTTCCTTTGCCGACCGATTATACGTTACCATGGCCCCAATGCAACAGATATGAGACAACCACGAGTAAAACTTGTGTCACAAGATGTTGTGACGGAACACGGTCACAGCACTCAAT
The DNA here is from genome assembly GCA_035048495.1 of Euptelea pleiosperma. Classification (NCBI taxonomy): domain Eukaryota; kingdom Viridiplantae; phylum Streptophyta; class Magnoliopsida; order Ranunculales; family Eupteleaceae; genus Euptelea; species Euptelea pleiosperma. Next base: position 12,797,777 of record CM068543.1, read on the forward strand.
AAGAGACACGTGGCACACGATCAGAGGTCTTTGACCGTATGGATGTTTGACCAGTCCCTCGGTGGACCTACAAACCAAAAATCAGCCTGATTAGTGATTTAAAACCTTTGGATCTTTGCACCCAAAAAACGCTCAATAATGCTCAAATTCCTACCGTTAAAATCAACCCGTGAAAATAACTTCAATAGAATCAGTTAGAAATCACTAATCAAGCTGATTTTTTGTGTTCCGGTCCACCGAGGGACTGCCCAAACATCCATACAGTCATCGTCCTCTAATAGTATACCACGTGGCTCATATTGAGTGCTGTGACCGTGTTCAGTCACAACATCTTGTGACACAAGTTTTACTCGACAACCACGGGCTTCGACATAGGAGTATGACATCACTGTTAACCATGCAGAAGGCTTGGATGGTCTTCATGATGATGGTACCGGGGCATGTCACACAAATCTGATACTTAAGCCTGGTACATGCAAACGTGCCTGCCCCCACTAATTAACGGTGTTGATCAACGCATGTGGGCCCACAATTATTTGAAAGTTAGTGTCCTAAATCAAAAAGTTTAAAGACCCACTTATCTGTCGTCTTCCTCTATATAAAGTCCCTCTCTCTCAGTGGTAGTGACTGTGAAAGATAAGCTAGCCATGGCGATCCAAATACCATCTCGTCAGCTCTTCATCGATGGCGAATGGAGAGAACCCATAAAAAACAATCGACTCCCGATCATCAACCCCGCCACCGAAGAGATCATAGGTTCGGATTTTCTTTTCCGCTACTTTTATCACTTTTTCTGCTTTTATGAACCCACTCAAATTAATGAATTTCCATGCTTCCATTAGTTTCTTCCACCAACTCAGTGCTTCCAGTCATCCCCCACCCACGACGGTCTACTGTTCTTATAAACGCGATTCCGATGCAGTGTGTAGTGGGGAGTCCCATCCCACCATTCAGTGGGTCCTACTCAGGAGATCACCCACACCAATAGATGATCTGATTGGATGACCAAATACACTTTTCTGTGAATCTTTCTCCATATTTCTGCGAAATCACCTAGAAGAGTGCGATTGATATAATATACAACCAGAAAGTGGACCGTCCTTTGTGTCTACCAATGAGGGAAGCACAAAATAATCTTGGGAATTTTTGACATATCTCCCATGTTATCGTTGAAATTTGACACACTTCCCTCACAATTTGAAAATTCCGACTTACCCCGTTGACCTGGTCCACCGTCTATGTCTGTTGTTGATCTATATTGACTAGATCAACTAACAATTTATTTTTTGAAAGAGCGAAAAATACCCTTTCTTCAACCTTTAATCATAAGAACTGTGGATTTGAACTGAACCCCAAATCAAACAGCTGTGGTGGTCGGCCGATCAAGAGACAACAATAGGTTGGCCACCGGCAACTAATTTACCAGAATCTCATGGCTGGCTAACTACCATTCTGGAGAGCAATTTTAATTCTAAACTCGTCTTTTATGTTTGTTTAAAGAAAAGAAAAAGTGTTGGCTGATGTTGCATATGCAACTAATGAATTTTAAGGAGATTTATAAGAATTACAAATACAAAGAAATGAGGTTTAAAGGAACTAAGAAAGGTTTTAAATAGGAGAAAAATAACCGAAATGATCCACGGGAATTTTGTAGCCTGTTAACCACCACAACCATTTGATTTGGGCTAAGCAAATCAACCCGTCAACCCTTCGCAACACATGCAATGGTTGGAATCATAACCACCAATATTCCAGTTATTTTGGACGGTTAGAAAAAAAAACACAGCTAAATGGTCCCATAGAAAAGTCCACAAATTCAGTGGTTATGATCTTCAGATCGAGTTTTGGCACAGGTTTCTTAGGTGGGAGCCATCAGACGGTGGGCTCCACCCGTGCATGAATGTCAATAAAGTATGCTACTAGATGGTTAGTTACTTTAGTAGACTGTTCTTTTAGTTTATCAAATATGGCAAGTTCCCGCCAAAGGTAGTTACTGCCTGTTCCCGCGGCTCTAAGGTTGGCAGTTGGGAGTGTTTCAGGGGATATACCTGCAGCAACTGCCGAGGATGTGGAGCTGGCTGTGGAAGCTGCTTGCAGTGCCCTCTCCAGAAACAAAGGAAGAGACTGGACCTCGGCCTCGGGGGCTTTTCGCGCCAAGTATTTACGTGACATAGCTTCCAAGATAAAAGAGAGAAAGTCTGAACTGGCTAAGCTCGAAGCAATTGATTGCGGGAAACCACTGGACGAGGCTGTGGGCGATATAGTATGCTTTTGACATGCTTTTCACATTTATTATTGAAGATCATCCTTACGTTTCTTATATGATTCTACTTCTTATCCAGAGTGCAGTTATTGGGTGTTTCGAGTATTATGCAGACCTTGCAGAAGCTTTAGATGGAAAGCAAAAGGCCCCCATCTCGCTCCCTATGCAAACATTTAAGAGTCACATTCTTAAGGAACCAATTGGAGTTGTTGCGCTGATTACTCCTTGGTATCGGATGTTTTCTTCCCTGATCGTCTACGGAGCTCTCAATTTTTCACTCTCGAATTACATAATTGAGACTTTTATATCTCTTAATATCGTTCAAATTATGGATTAATCAATTTTGTCTTAATCTGTTTCTAGTTTTTACTGTCTTCAGCATTTGGTCTGTATCTTCAAAATAAACATGGATATTAATTAGCAAGTTCCATTGAATTTCCTTTTTTTTTTTGGCCGTGTACTTAAAATCCAAGATTTCAGAGTTGCTTGCAATGATTTCCCTGTTATTAGTGTGCTTTTTAAGGTGTAGATAACAATTTGCGTTCGTTGCATATTCTGAACAATCGTTATTATACCCTGAATCTGTTGGAAGGTTTGGCTTTTTAAGGCAATTTTAGTAATCATCATTATGCATTCTATCTTCTGTTTGGCCTTGTGAATGGACATCTTTCCATAATCATAGAGCGATGCTTGAATGCAATTATTTCGCTTCATAAAATTGATATAAATATTATCTATTGCTTCTACTATGTTATGAGTGTATCTATTGATCCCTCTCTAAAGTTCAGCTTTTAGACGTTATTTGTGCATTTTATCCGATGCCCACACTGTTTGCTAAAAGAAAGGTCGACGTTCTAAGAAAAAAATTTGACAACTGGCACAATTTTTGCCAAAGGAACTACCCTCTCTTGATGGCTGCATGGAAGGTTGCTCCAGCCCTGGCTGCTGGCTGTACAGCTATACTAAAGCCCTCTGAGTTAGCATCTGTGTAAGGCTTTGTTTCCTCTTACTTTATGCTGGATCTTTTATCATCTCTGTTTTGTAGTTGTCACTTGTCTCCACATTTTCAATTTCAGGACTTGTTTGGAATTGGCTGAAGTGTGTAGAGAAGTATGCCTTCCGCCTGGAGTCTTAAACATTGTGACTGGATTAGGTCCAGAAGCCGGTGCTCCTTTGGTATCTCATCCTCATGTGGACAAGGTTTAGTTGTTTTGTTCAGTCTATGCTTATGAAAATGTTCTCATTTCACACTGAATCTCTGTTCATATAAAAATGGTGGTGCCCCTTCCTTTGAATGTTCACTAAATAGTAAGATTATTGGTTCTCAACTAGATTGCATTTACTGGAAGTAGTGCTACTGGTAGCACGATCATGACTAGTGCTGCTCAATTGGTCAAGGTATGTCATGACAGTTCTAGTTTTTATCTTTCCTTCTTATTGTACATTGATGTAAGATGTTGACTATCGGACTGATAATGGCTTAGGTGAACTGTTTCTCACACCATTCTGATACTTTATTGTACAAAGATGATGGCATCCATGTTACATGATTTTTTATGTACTCTGTTGATGCTTGCTTACATGACAGCCTGTTACATTGGAGCTTGGTGGAAAAAGTCCAATTCTTATATTTGAGGATGTGAACCTTGATAAAGGTAAGTTCCCTAGGAATCACACAACTTTTATTAGCAGAAAAATCTCCTTTTTTAACTATATGTCTGAACTTCTTTATGATTAAACAAATTTACATGGAATCTATAATTACTTTGTGGTGGTTTACACTTAACTTAGAACTTTCTAAGCTCTCAGTCTACTGAAACCAGCTGCCTAATATTATAATAAGTCTTTTTTTTTTGGATCCTGCTGTATTTTTTGTTTCTCATCCAAACAGCTGCTGAATGGGCTATATATGGTTGTTTCTTCACAAATGGCCAAATTTGTAGCGCAACATCTCGCCTTCTTGTTCATGTAAGTATGAGAAACAGACCATTATATTACATGAACATCTGCATGAAATTCAAGATGTTTCTCATGCTTAAGCTCACTAATACTTTTTGCCCATCTTTCTTCTACCCTTTCTACTGTTTTGTTTGATTAAGTAAAAGTCAATCATAGTACCACAGCTTAGAAGAAACTCGAAGAGCAATTACCCTTGACAAATGTGATCATACTAATATTTAATGTCTTCGAGGGAAAGACTACAATAAACCAAACAGAATATTGTTCTTCTAACACAACCTTCAAAGCTAGAGTATTAACTCGTTACAAATCATATCTTTGCAAGCAAAATAAATGACATTTTCCTGTCATTTACGTCAATTATCAATGTAGCATGCAAACTCTTTGCTTTCATTCCTGACATATTTCGGTCATATAAAGAAGTATTTATAAATATGTTTATGCAATATTCTAGGAAAGTGTTGCAGAGGAATTCCTAGAAAAACTTGTTAAGTGGAGCAAAAGCATCAAGGTTTCAGATCCCTTCGAAGAAGGTTGCAGGCTTGGACCTATTGTTAGTGAAGGGCAGGTAAGAGATTTGTTTAACCTACCTCATGCGCTCTGTCATTCTTTACAAACTTGTATTAAAAGCCGTAGAGATTCAAAAAAAGACTACTAACAAACATTAGACTCCATTCTGCAATAACATCTTTAGCTGTTCTTTTACCTGTACTGCATTAGGAAAAATGTTCAATTCAATTTCACAAAGAAATGAGATCATTGATTTTCTTTTTACTGGAAAACCAAACTAGTGGTGCGAGGGAAAGATACTACATGTATATAAAAAGAGGCCAAGTGAGAAAAGAAAAAAATTAGTGCAATGGTAACAGTCAATTTAGATTGCCTGCCAGTCCAGCAACCATTGCCAAATAGACTTACGGAAAGGAATTCCTGAGAGGCTAAGATTGAATAAAGGAGCACAATGAGTTTCTATAGGGTCTAGATTTGAACCAAGAGAACTGGGTTTTGTTCTTCCCTGCTAACATACCAAAATTGTGATTTTTGGAAAGGTCATCTATCAGGAATTAAAATGAGCAACTTATACATATTTCAATACTCAATAGACGTAGAACCAAATGATTTATTACCATAAAACATAGCATCTCAATAAAAAATTATGGTGTCCAACATAAAAGATTCACAAAATCCTATAATTACAAATCTACTCCTAACACGAGCTTAATAACTATTGCAACCTGTTACAAACTTTCCATTACTAGAACCTCCATGCCTCTTAGTCTTCCCTAAACTTTCATGGCACATCAGTCTTGCACCCCATGGAACAGGCTGGTGCATGTAGTCAGTGAAGCAAACAAGACATGAACAGAAACCTTGTGCTACTCAACTTGAGAATCTTTCATACAAGTTTATCGGTTTATAAAAATTAATTTTCTAACATATATTTTGTGTAGCAATTTCAAGTCAGTAATCATTTCCACCTGTTGATCATTTTGGATGTTCTTTCCATTATGAACTTCAACTATATGAAGTCAGGGTTACTTGAAACCTGCGAATGATAAACTTTCCCCTCATTCAAACTTCTACAGTAGTTTTCACTGGAAATGGTCTGAACCCAGCTAGTATTTCTCTACTGATTTCAGTACAAGAAGGTAATGAACTTTATTTCAACGGCTCAAACTGAAGGTGCAACCATTTTATGTGGTGGTGGCCGTCCCCAGGTATTATCATCTACTGATCAATATTTGGAGTGCCCCTCTTGAATTTGTTGTGATGACCAAACCATGTCACAATTGAATGGCAGAATTTAAATAAAGGGTTCTTCATCGAACCAACCATCATCACATATGTGGATACCTCCATGCATATTTGGAGGGAGGAGGTTTTTGGTCCTGTTTTATGTGTTAAAACATTTACCACTGAAGATGAAGCCGTTGAACTTGCAAATGACACCCAGTGAGTCCATTGTTCTTTATTAGATATACTTGTTTGGGTTTGACACTGGACAATTGGTTGAAACATGTGATAATGGTCTTCCACAGTTATGGTTTAGGTGGTGCAGTGTTTTCTAAGGATCCACAAAGGTGCGAGCGTGTGACCAAGGTATGCCTAGATTTGCACATGAAGTATTGGCACCAAATCTTAAGATTCTTAATGCATTATCTAGCTTCATATATGAAGCATGAAAAGTTCATGCTAACCACAAAGAACCGGGTCGTTCTGCAGGCTCTTCAAGCTGGAATTGTGTGGGTGAACTGCTCGCAACCCTGCTTCTTCCAGACTCCTTGGGGAGGCATCAAATGTAGCGGTTTTGGTCGTGAACTAGGAGAATGGTAAGAAACCCAGAGGCTTTAGAACAAGCTCATAGAACAGAAAATAACATCAAGTGGCCTCACCAAACTAACTTTTGACAATGGTGATTAACGTTGTCTGTAGGGGGCTTGACAACTACTTGAGCGTGAAGCAGGTGACGGAGTACATCTCTGATGACCCATGGGGGTGGTATCCATCCCCTTCAAAGAAGTAAAAATTGTCGAAAAGAAGCTGTGGTTGCCACCTAAAACATAACTCATGGATGCAGGGAACCACAACATAAGGTTGATGTATAAGGAACATTCAGAAGACTAGCATCGGTGTGACAATGATTAAACTTAAGTTTGACACTCTTAAGGATTTCAAACTCCAATATCATCCAATAGATTTTGGTGTATGAAAACTTAAATTGGAAAGAAGATGACCAACTCCATATGTTCATAAAAGCAGTATTGGTTAAGCAAGCAATCATCATTAGAGGCATTTCGCATTATAGTGCATGGAATTGGTCCCACCAAGAAAGTATAACCATCTTATCTATCATCTTTCTTATGAATCAGTCACCAGGCAGCGAGGATAGTCTAATCAGGTCATTTTGGCCTAGAACTCTAATTTGAAGACATCAAATGGTGGGTTCATTCATCAGACCTTAAGAATAGGAAATAGTTGTAAGTGGTGGACAAAACAGTGCAAAAACAAATATATCATAAAAACCATTTTGAAGCAATGTTCATGAAAAGTACCTGGGCCTATGTATCTTCAAGACCTAGATGGGGGTGAATAGGTCCGATTCAAATATTAACCAAGTAAAAAAATATTAACTATTCTATTCGGCCTGTAATTAAGGAGATTTTGGCTCTTGGAGGCCAAATGCCCAATCCTGAAGACAAGCAAATCAAATGAACATATCCATTGACCCGTGGACCCAATCCAGGTGGTGGGGTGCAGGTCCATTTTGGATACCAGTTAGAAGTCGGGTCGGGCCTGAATAGTACATGACCCGTCAGACAATAAATTGAGAAGACTTGAAGATGGTGCAAATGCGACCATTTTCTTTTCTCTCTCTTTATTTATTTTGATAAGCATGTGCGACCTTTGAATGCTGGTCCGCTGATCCTATCCAAAGGGATCACAGCATATTTCCCAAACTGACACTTAATTGTTTATGTTTATGTCTAGTAAAACTTCTGTCACAACGCAAAATATAAGCCACGTGGCACACTTATAGTGGACTCTGACCGTATGGATGTTTGGCCAGTCCCTTGGTGGACCTATAAACAAAAAATCAGCCTGATTAGTGATTTACAATCTTAGGATCTTTGCACCCAAATAACGCCCAATAATGCTCAACTTCCTACCGTTACTCTGACCGTATGGATGTTTGGCCAGTCCCCTATAAACCAAAAATCAGCCTGATTAGTGATTTACAACCTTTGGATCTTTGACCCAAATAACGCCCAATAATGCTCAAATTCCTACCATTAAAATCAACCCATGAAAATAACTTCAATCGAATCGCAAGCTGATTTTTTGGTTGGGGACTGACCAAACATCCATATGGTCAGCGTCTACTAAGAGTGTGCCACGTGGCTCGTATTGTGCCTTGTGACAGAACGCCGTGACAGAAGTTTTACTTTTATATGTCCAATGTGCACCTAAAATTTACAAGTACTGTGCAATCCTAACAACATGATCCGTTACTTATTATCTATGGCCATGAAAGAAGTGGCCCACCAATTTCAGTCCTGTTCAACCCGGAAAAAGAGATACATGGTAGAGAGCTTTGCTGACGGGTGTCAATATGAGCCATGTGGCATATTCTTAGAGATTTCTAACCTTATGGATGTTTGGCCCAACCCTAGGTGGACTTACAGACGAAAAACTATCCTGATTATTGATTTCTAAACGTGCGATTGGAGTCGTTTTCATGGGTAGATATTAACCTTGGATTTTGAGTATTATTTGGAGTACAAAGATCCAAAGGATTGAAATCACTAATCAGGCTGATTTTTGGTATTTAGGTCCACCTAGGGATGGGAAAACATCCATGCGGTCAGTGTCCTCTAAGAGTGTACCACGTGTCCCAGATTGTGGTCGGACGTCCGTCAACAAAGTTCCACTAGATGATCAATAATGTTTGTTAGTCATCACTTACAACTGATATAGTACACTAAGATGCAGGACACGTTGTATGGTAAGGAGTAAACCTTCGCTCACGCCTGTGTGTGAGCAAAGCCGATCACACACCACAATATGAGCCACTTGGCACACTCTTAGAGGAATATGAACGTATGGATGTTTGGCCAGTCCCTTGTTGGATCTGAAAACTAAAAATCAGCCTGATTAGTTATGTCAGACCTTTGGATCTAGTACCCCAAATAATGGTCAATAATGCTCTAGCTTCTACGATTAAAAGCTACCCATGCAAATGACTCCAATCCAACGCTTAGAAATCACTAATCAAGCTAATTTTTGGTTTACAAGTCCACCGAGGGACTAGCCAAACATCCATACGGTCATCGTCCTCTAAGAGTGTGCCCCGTGGCTCATATTGTGATGTGTGATCGGCTTTGCTCACACACAAGTATGAGCGAAGGTTTTCTCGTATGGTAAGAAAACGGGAATTGTGGGTCCCCGCGAAATCAAATAAAAGAAGAGTGATACTACAGTACAGACGATCCCACTCAAATTAGCGCTGGTCAGTGCTTAGTGGTTACACGTTACAGGCAGTCATGGTGATCCCAATACCCTCCCGTCAGCTCTTCATCGATGGCGAATGGAGAGAACCAGTCAAGAAAAAAAGGATTCCGATCATCAATCCCGCTACCGAAGAGATCATTGGTTCGATTTCTATGATTTTCTCAGTTTTTCTCTGATTTTCCCTGATTTTTTTTTCTCTAGTTTCTAACTTTCTATCACTACTTCTGCTTGAATCGAACGAACCCGCGGAAAATTTCTGTTAAGTTTCCCGAGTTTGCTTCTTCATAGATTGTAACGCCATTTTGTTGGTGCAATTCACGGTGTTGAATTTATGTTAGTTTGATATTCTCTGATCATGTTTTCTGAAAGATAGCATAAGCAATATAAGGAAAAAAGATTAGGTTTTTGGGTACTCTCACGAAACTAAATTTGTGGACTTGGGGGAACTTGTTTTAGGGGATATACCTGCAGCGACTGTCGAAGATGTGGAGCTTGCAGTGGATGCTGCTCGCAGGGCCCTATCTAGGAACAGAGGGAGAGATTGGGCCTTGGCATCGGGGGCTTCTCGGGCAAAGTACTTACGCGCCATTGCTGCTAAGGTATGTAACCATTCAATGTGGTTAATTGGGAATCTATCGACCTTTCTAGGAAAAAAGATCGAACAAAGTAATCTGATTTTAGCTGGGAGTTGGAACCTTGTTGGGTTAATTTAATTTCTAATAGGTTTCAATCCCAAGTCAATGCTGCACTTTCAAAATCCATCTGCTTGGCTGGGGAAAGTATGTCCTTTGCCGTAATTCAGGCTTTTGCAGTTTGTTTCACGTGAATTTCACTGTTTTGTATGTTGTCTGAACTTGTACATTTCTATAATTAAGTTAGGGGAAATTTAGAGCTTATTTGGATCACCATTTTGTGTGTGTGTGTGTGTGTGTCTCTCTCTCTCTCTCTATAATATATATATATATATATATATTGCCTGAAAATGTTTTCAAATATATGTTTTTTTTTGTGCAAAAAGGGAAATTTAGAAGGTTCATAGCTATAGTACCATTAATTTATTTATGCTTGTAAATGGATTTAAGAATTTGATGGTTTCTCTTCTCCTTTGTTTAAGATATCATGAGGAATTCCTTTTTTCCAATTGTATGCAGATAACAGAGAGAAAGTCGGTGCTGGCTAAGCTAGAAACCATTGATTGCGGAAAACCATTGGATGAAGCAGCATGGGATATAGTATGCTTACAATGATTTGAAAAACTTTATGGGTTAACTGTTATGTATATCTTATCTGCTTGTTCATGTCATGCAGGACGATGTTGCTGCGTGTTTCGAGTATTATGCCGAACTTGCAGAAGGTCTAGATGCAAAGAAAAAGGCTCGTGTTTCCCTTCCTATGGAGACGTTTAAGAGTCATGTTCTTAAGGAACCCATTGGAGTTGTTGGGCTGATTACTCCGTGGTATGTTATGTTTAAGCATTTATTCGACTTTATTTATTTATTTATTTTTTTGGGTAGTGAAATTACATAATTAGCACTTGTTTATTTAGTGATTGTGCAAATCTGTTTCTGCACTAAAGCATCGTTTGTGTGCTTTGCTTTAATTTTCAGCTGGGGAAAACTACTGGTATTCAATTTTCAAATTTCATTCTATTTCAATCTCTTTTAAGCAATGACAGCTTTTAGACTTGCATGCCTTCATGCATTCTGGTCACATCTTCTAAGAGCTTTGTTTAACGCGGGACAAGGGAACCATTCCACGATTTTTGGGAGGGAATGAAGAGAAGGCTACTATTCACGGCACTATTCAGGTGACACTATTCACGTTGCATTATTCACGTAACACTATTCATAGTGCTGTGGTACGATTTGGGTTTTCGTAGGTAAGAAATTAACTAAGGAGAAAATAGAGATGGAGAAAGAGAAGAGAATACGAGATAAGAGATAGAGAAAGAGATAGGGATAGAAAGATACATTCGGCTCGCACCGAATTAGCTTGGCTTCGCACCAAGAGAGGATGGCTTCACACCACAAGAGAGATTTTTCAAAGAGATTTTTGTTTCTTCATTCATAATTTTTCATTTTTCTAAAAATCAAAGAGTACATCACCTTTTATAAGACCTTACTTGAACTTTCCTAATTCTAATCTAATTGAAATTAGAACCTCCTAATACAAGTCAACTATTGCAATCAACAATAAAATTCTAATTGGAAACAAAATCTCAATTGAAAATCCTAGTTAAATTAAAACAAATCTTTGTGGGGTCCACTAAAAATAGTAAAATCAGAATTTACTATAAATAGTAAAAACGTGAAGTACTATAAATAGTAAATAGGATCCACTTAATTGGACATCGATTCGGTGTAGCGCGGACGATCGTAGTAGAATGCTCCCGCATCAAACCCTCTTGGTTGAAAAGAATTCGACCTCAAATTCAAGTTGAGATATTGCAATAAGCTTTTCCAGCGAAAGAAATATTTGGAGTACTTTCCCTTCAGTTTCTTTTTTGGCATCTTCAACAGGTGTACATTTTCTGAAACGTGGTCTATGTCCTCAATTTTGGTCTTCTTGGATAAGAAATCATTATTTGTTCCATCTGATTCATTTTCAACTCTCAATTTTGAAACAACAGAAACACCAGGTTTCGGACCAGGATTTTCTATACTTTTTGTGCCATCTTCAGTTGGAGCAATCTGAAGCAAGGGAATCAACTTTTTCATTCTCCACAGCTGCAAGCGAATCAATCTGCTTATACTCTGTATTTTCTTCTGATTCAACTGTAAGAGCTTCAGGACTGGCTAATTCCTCAGCTTTGGCTTTTTCTTCCTCGTCGATTCTTTTATTTTCCTTGGATAGAAAAACACCCTCTTGTTCAATGGCTTTCATTTCTTCGTTTACTTTCTTCTCGACTTGCTTTGAGACTTATTTATGGGTTTTTTTTGCTGTGAAACCTTCCAATAGCTTGTCGGAAAGAGGTGGAAAAACCATCAGTGGTGGCGTTGACTTTCCAATATGGTTGTCACTATGTAGTGGAACTCCGACGAAGATCGACTCTTCCAATTTGCTCTCCAAAAGATTTAATCGATCGTTTAGTCTGTAGGTACTGCTCTCAAAACAATTTACTGCATTGTTTAGCTTAACTAGTGCGATTGACAATTGTGAACTAATCTGAGACGTATTTTCGGAACACACTTAGGAATTTTGAACTTGGCTCTAATACCAAATTTGACGCAGGACGAGGGTATCGTTCTGCGATACTTTGGGAGGGTTTAGAGCGTTCATAGTGCTATGGTATGATTTGGGTTTTTTTAGGTAAGAAATTGATTAAAAAGACAATAGAGATGTAGAAATAGAATAGATAGGGATAGAAAGATACATTCGGCTTCGCACCGAATTAGCTTGGCTTCGCACCAAGAGAGGATGACTTCACACCACAAGAGGTATTTCTCAAAGAGATTTCTATTTCTTTATTCATAATTTCATTATCAAAATCAAAGGGTGCATCACCTTTTATAAGACTCCCTACTTGAACTTTCCTAATTCTAATCTAATTGAAATTAGAAACTCCTAATACAAGTCAACTATTGCAATCAATAATAAAATCCTAAATGGAAATAGAATCTAATTTTAACTGAGAATCCCAATTAAACTAAAACAAATCTTAATGGGGCCCCCATATCTAAAAATAGTTCAATCAGAATTTACTATAGTAATTTCGAGATGTACTATAAATAGTAAAAATGAGATATACTATAAATAGTAAAAGCATGGTCAACTTGTTTGACCGGGCACTGATTCGGTGTAGCGCAAACTATCGTAGTAGAATGCTTCCGCATCATTATTGCTCATAATCATTTGCTTTATTATGTGTATAATAATGAATTGTGCGGAACTTTTATGCCCCATTTTTATGTTTCACGTGAAGTCGTAAACCTCGTATTTGTTAGAAAATTTTGTGGCATTGTAAGGCATTTCTCCTTGTGATCTGTTTGAGTTGACATCTTTTTGGAATCATGAATAGATGTTTGGATGGTATTATTTCTCCTTATATGATTGACATGCATAAGAGTTGTCTGTCACTTTTTTTTTTTTAAATTAAAATTCCCTAGTAGGGGGAGGGAGTTCAATAGGACCCCCTACCAGTTTATTAGATACAAAACAAAATTACAAGAAGGGGGAGACATAAGAAACTTTGCCCCTGTGTTACAATAACTTATCATGATGCATCTAGTTCTAGTATGAATGCTGGATTACAGATTTTACCCACCAGTTTCTATTATCAGAAGTATTGCATTAGATGTTATTAGCTTTTGTGGTTGTTAACTTTTCATGATTGATCTGTGAACGTATGCCTTTATTAACTGAGGGCCGTAATGAAATCAATTGCAATAAGTCTGGGTGATGTGTATTACTCATACTATAGTTGTTTGGCAGCGGGATAATGCACTTTGAAAGTGCATCTCTTGAGCATATTAAGTGCTTGCTCTAGTTGAGTAATTAAGGTTGATCAATCATTTATTCGTGTGCAATTAAAATTCAATGCAATGGCGTCAAGTGTTTGGTGTCGCGTGGATTCGTGCCAAGTAAATAAGTGCCCTTGATGTTTGCAGCAAGAAACATCCATATTGCTTATAAATAGGTTTCTTTCTTGGATTCCTCTGAGCAGTGGTCTTGGTGCTTGATAAAATATAAATGGTTATTTTTATTTTTTCATTTATATATATATATTTTTTTTTCGTGAAGGAACTACCCTCTTTTGATGGCTACATGGAAAGTTGCTCCAGCCCTGGCTGCTGGGTGTGCAGCAATACTGAAACCGTCTGAGTTGGCATCCGTGTAAGGCTTCATTTTCGTTTTCCTTTTTTTCCTTTTCTTTTTAGTTATAACTTTATCATTTTTTTTCCATATGCTGCTCATCAGGTTTGCCTTTTTCAGGACTTGTTTGGAGTTGGCTGAGGTTTGTAGAGAAGTAGGTCTTCCTCCTGGTGTCCTTAACATTGTGACTGGATTAGGCCCAGAAGCTGGTGCTCCTTTGGCATCTCATCCTCATGTGGACAAGGTTTAGTTGTCTTTTTTAGTCATTTTGTGCACTCGAAACTGTATGAAATCTGGTCTTTTAATTCATCCTGCGACTCTCGTCATATAAATAGTTGTACTTATTGTTCATACCAATCATGGAGTAAGTAAAATTGGTTCTCAAATCTCAACCAGATTGCATTTACTGGAAGTAATGCAACGGGTAGCAAGATCATGAGCGCTGCAGCTCAAATAGTCAAGGTATGTTAAAGCATAGTCATCTACTGCATTCTTTCTGGCAACATTATGTTACTCTTTTTCATCTTTTCATGTTGTTCTCATTGGTGTTTGTTTGCACTACAGCCTGTTTCATTGGAGCTTGGTGGAAAAAGTCCAATTGTTGTATTTGAGGATGTAGACCTTGACAAAGGTTAGTGTTCAATCGGGGCCTACAACTTTAATTTGCTAGAATAATCATCTCGTAGAGGTGTTCTCTTTCCTTTTTTGTTTTGGGCCTTTTGTTCGGAGTTGCTCTTGGAGCTTCTCTTGCCCTTCCTTTACCTTTCTTTTTGCATCGGCTGTATAGTTTAGGGCCTTCATAAAATAAAATAAAAACTGACAAGATTTATAACTTTTTTTACAGAAAACAAATGAATATATAATATGTAATTAAGTTATAGTGGCTTTTAGTAATTTATTACTTATTAGCAGTTTTAAGCCTTTAGGCACCTGAAACCTGCTAGCATAGAAATATAGGTATACTTTTTTGTGGATATGGGTGTCCATATTTAGTGTGTTTCTCATTCTAAAACAGCTGCCGAGTGGACTATCTTTGGTTGTTTTTGGACGAATGGTCAGATCTGCAGTGCTACATCTCGTCTTATTGTGCATGTAAGTATGACAAACATATCCTATTGTCAGCTTTGACTTTTTTTTTTTCTCATATGTTCTAAATTTATTTTCTATTATTTCATCATTTTCTGGGCGTTTATGTCTCAAAGTTATTAATGTAGGGGCATTTTCACACTGGGCTCGAGTGGGGCAGCCTGTGTAAATGGGACACACTCGGGGTGGGATTGCCCGTGTGAAATGGGACTCATAAAGGAGGATTCGACCGAGGGTCTGGATCATGGGCTATGAGATAAAGGAATTTAATCTCACACTATCAACAGTCACGACTTTTGGGGAGTATTGGTTAGATGTCCTGCATCAAAGTAGTATCATAGCTAGAGGTCTCGAGTTCTAGACTCCTCATCGGGGGTGATTAATGCAGGGGCATTTTCATACCGGGCTCGAGTGGGGCAGCCTGCGTAAATGGGGCACACTCGGGGTGAGATGTCCTATGTGAAATGGGACCCACGAAGGAGGGTTTGACTGAGGGCCTAGATCTAGGCTATGAGATAAATGAATTTAATCTCACGTTCTCATCAGTCGCGACTTTTGGGGAGTATTGGTTAAATGTTATGCATCAAAGTGGTATCATTAATGCAGGGGCATTTTCACACCGGGCTCAAGTGGGGCAGCCTGCATAAATGGGGCACACTCGGGGTGGGATGGCCTATGTGAAATGGGACCCACGAAGGAGGGTTCGACTGAGGGCCTAGATCTAGGCTATGAGATAAAGGAATTTAATCTTGCGCCCTCATCGCAGCTTTTGGGGAGTATTGGTTAGATGTCCTGCATCAAAGTGGTATCAGAGCGGGAGGTCTCGTGTTCAAGACTTCTCATCGGAGGTGATTAATGCAGGGGCATTTTCACACTGGGCTCGAGTGGGGCAGCCTGTGTAAATGGGGCACACTTGGGGTGGGATGGCCCGTGTGAAATGGAACCCATGAAGGAGGGTTCGACCGAGGGCCTGGATCATGGGCTATGAGATAAAGGAATTTAATCTCACACTACCAACAGTCGCGGCTTTTGGGGAATATTGGTTAGATGTCCTGCATCCGTCATAAGTACAAGTGTTGGATATGATGTATGAGGTTCAGTAAAGACCATAGATTCATATATTTGGCTGTATACTTCAATTAATGTAAAAGAATTATCTCCTTATTGTATAATAGAGAAGGGTCATAGTGGGATAGGTTTTATCATGTATCTAGTGTCAATGACATGTATAAATATTATGTTATGTTTTCCATATATAAGCTTTCAATTGAAAAGTGTAGGACTCATGATCAAGGTTTAAAGTATCGGTAACTTAGTGCATAAGCGATATGTATTGTGATACGTATTAATACATTACTTATAGATTGGAAATATTTGTGATACGCATTGATGCATTACCCTAAACTGTGCGATGTCTAGATAACTCAAAAATATGATGTTTAAAGCAATTATACTACCCCTATAACCACATACGGAAATGAAACACAATTTGGTCATTGATATGCTAAGATACGCTGCACTAAAATATGTTAAATGCTTATATAAGCTACCAATATGGTGTTTAGGGCACTAATAGTACCTGCAAAACACATTTATCAATACATTTTTGAATTTTTAGGCACTTCTAGCCTTTTTTATTACTTTAAATATTTTTTAAACAAAAGGAGGTAATGTATCGTAATGTATCTGTACATATCTCACTATATGTTGTGATATTACAATACATAGGGAACTTCGATACTGCCACGAATTTTGATCTTCCCCTATGTATTGTGTCCATATTCTCAAATTACAATATGTTTGGTTCATTACAGTGCGTATCAATACTTTAAACCATGCTTACGATCCAGCTAAATGTTAATCTATATTTTTTGTAATCTAGAATAAAAGTGAAACCTAGAAGTGTCTCATTAGAATTCATGGAGTGTTAGAATCTGACACATATTGATAGTTTGACACAAATATTTCACATGTTAGATGTTACATTGGGAAGACTTTGGTAACAAATATGTGTGCTATATATCATGTCACAAGTGAAGCTCAAAAAAGACGACCAGATACCCTAGATAAATGTGTCCATACTCCACAATAATAGGCATCATCTTGAGGTGAAAGACTAATATAACTCGTAACAAGGATATATCTTTTTCCCACATGATGCGGGAACATTCTACTACGATCGTCCGCGCTACACTGAATCAATGCCCAATCAAATGGATCCTCTTTACTATTTATAGTAAATCCCGAATTTACTATTTATAGTAAATTCTGATTTTACTATTTTTAGTGGACCCCATGAAGATTTGTTTTAATTTAACTAGGATTTTATTGTTGATTGCAATAGTTGACTTGTATTAAGAGGTTCTAATTTCAATTAGATTAGAATTAAGAAAGTTCAAGTAGGGAGTCTTATAAAAGGTGATGTACCATTTGATTTAAAAAAAAAGGAAAAATTATGAATGAAGAAACAAAAATCTCTTTGAGAAATTTCTCTTGTGGTGTGATGCCATCCTCTCTTGGTGCAAAGCCAAGCTAATTCGGTACGAAGCCGAAGGTATCTTTCCATTCCCATCTCTTTCTCTTTCTCTATCTCTTCTCTCTTATTCTCTTCTTTTTCTCCATCTCTATTTTTTTTTAGTCAATTTCTTACCTAAGAAAACCCAAATCATACTACAACACTATGAATAGTGTTGCTTGAATAGTGCCACGTGAATAGTATCACGTGAATAGTGTCACATGAATAGTGCTGTGAATAGTAACCTTCTCTTCATTCCTTCACAAAAATCGCGGAGCGGTTCCCTTGTCCCTTGTCAAATTTGGTATCAGAGCAAGTTCGAATTTCCTGAGTATTTCGGACAGATGTCGCAGATTGGCTTGCGATCGTTGGCAATTGCGTTAGCTAAACTAAATGATGCAATAAATCGTTTTGAGAACAATAGCTACAGACTAAACGACCAGATAAATATTCTGGAGAGCAAATTGGAAGAGTCGATCTCCGCCAGAATTTCAATCCACAATTTTAACCATCTTAGAAAATCGCCGCCACCACCGCCAACTTTCCCACCTCACTCCGACGAACTATTGGGAGGTTATGAGTACGTATGTAGTGCAGAAAACCCCATATTGCAGTAGGTTATTGACAAAGATGATTACAATATCAATGTGGTTTCTGAGGGCATGAAACAAAAGCAAGCACAAACAAAGCAACTCCAGCAAGTTAATGCACCACTGGAATCCTTAAAACTCAGGCTTGTCCGCAACGAAGATCAGATAAAAGCCATTGAACAAGAGGGTGTTTTTCCATCTAAGGAAAATGAAAGAATCGACGAGGAAGAAAAAGCCAAAGCTGAGGAATTAGCCAGTCCTGAAGCTCCTACAGTTGAATCAGAAGAAAATATAGAGGATAAGCAGATTGATCCGCTTGTAGCTGTGGAGAATGAAAAAGTTGATGATTCCCTTGGTTCAGATGCTCTAACTGAAGATGGCACAAAAGTATAAAAGATCCCGGTCCCAAACCTGATGTTTCTGTTGTTTCAGAATCGACAGTTGAAAATGAACCAGATGGAACAAATAAGGATTTCTTATCCAAGAAGGCCAGAGTTGAGGACATAGACCATGTTTCAAAAAATTTACACCTGTTGAAGATGCAAAAGAAGAAACTGAAAGGAAAGTACTGAAAATATCTCTTCCGCTGGAAAAGCCTATTGCAATATCTCAACTTGAATTCGAGGTCGAATTCTTTTCAACCAGAGGGTTTGACGCGGGAGCATTCTACAACGATAGTCTGCACTACACTGAATCAGTGCCCGGTCAAACAAGTGGACCATGCTTTTAATATATATAGTAAATCTCGAAATTACTATTTATAGTAAATCCCGAAGTTACTATTTATAGTAAATTCTGATTGAACTATTTTTAGATATGTGGGCCCCATTAAGATTTGTTTTAGTTTGATTAGCATTCGCAGTTAAAATTAGATTTTATTTCCAATTAGGATTTTATTATTGATTGCAATAGTTGACTTGTATTAGGAGTTTCTAATTTCTAATTAGATTAGAATTAGGAAAGTTCAAGTAGGGAGTCTTATATAAATCAAAGGGTGATGACCCCTTGATTTTGATAATGAAATTATGAATAAAGAAATAAAAATCTCTTTGAGAAATCTCTCTTGTGGTGTGAAGTCATCCTCTCTTGGTGTGAAGCCGAAGGTATCTTTCTATCCCAATCTCTTCTCTTTCTTCATCTCTATTTTCTTTTTAGTCAATTTCTTACCTAAGAAAATCCAAATCATACCACAACACTGTGAATAGTGCTGCATGAATAGTGTCACGTGAATAATGATGTGAATAGTATCCCTCTTCTACCAGTTCTCCCTGCGGTACTCTAAACCCTCCCAAAAAATCGCGGAACGGTACGCCCGTCCTGTGTCACCACACCACCTCTAAAACTAGAGTACAAACTTCTTCATATCACTGCTTATAAGTAGATCTCACTTTAACCATTATCTCTTCAATGGATAGGTCAATTTTCTATGGTGGTACTACTTTCTTACATAGCTACCTCTGTTGCACTTATTTACTCATTGTAGATGTATAGGGGATATTTGGGTGCAAGGATACTGGTAGTGATTTCATTAAATTGGTGCCTCCATGTCTTCGTGGAAAAAAGTGGAGTTCTTTGGGAGGACTCTTCTCACAAAAAGTGCCATTTTTATGATTGTGCTATACCCAGCCATAGGGGTGTCAATAGGCACCCACTTACCTGTCAGGTTTGGGTCCATCCCTTTGGGCCTGATTCGGGATGGATTTGGGTACCCTGCTATGCAAGTTCCAGATACCCGATAGAACCAATCGATTTGGATGGGTCTGGGTCCCTTTTTCAGACCCAATAAATAATAGATTGGGTTTGGATATACCTGTACCTGCCCAAACATAATCCATTGACACCCCCCCCCCCCCCCAAAGAGACAAACAGTGGATTGCGTGTCTCATCTTATTGTCAACACTTCCCCTGCGGCCATACACACTGATGTTGTTTACTTATATGGAATATGGATAGAGCACTGTTGGATAATGTCTCCAATCCATATCCTTTAGGACGTGTTTAATTAATTTTAGGAGTCTTAAGTTTGACGTATGCATGCATGTGTATAATGTTACCCATACCTTTCAAACTGCCCGAGGTTCCTGTAACGACACAACATGACATGGGTATGGGTATGGGTATGGGTATGGCAACCGAATATTTTTATATTAAAAGTAATTAAAAAACATAAAAGTATTATAAAAATGACAGAAAAATATGAAAACATATCAAACTATATAGACATGTCACAACTGCAAATAGTCTATATGTTTTATCGCTACCATGATGAAGTTGTTCAATATCTCAACTGAACTCCTTTCTTAGTTTGTCTTCTTGTAATATTTATTTCTTGGTTAAGTATGATTTTTTCTTTAAAGTATGCCCAAATATATATTAAATGCAATTTTTCAGGAAAGCATTGCAGCGGAATTTCTACAGAAACTTGTTACCTGGAGCAAGAACATCAAGATGTCAGATCCCTTGGAAGAAGGTTGCAGGCTTGGTCCTGTTATTAGTGGAGGGCAGGTATGAAATTTAATAATCAATTCCTTTAGTTCCTATTTCTGTACTTCCAAAGTTTATTCTAAAAGCCACATGGTTCTATTAGAAAATTAACCAACATTTGGACTCCATGCTGCAGTAACTTCTCCTTTATCGTTTTCTTTTCCTGTACTGGATTAAAATATACATGTCATTCATTTCAAATTAGTAAATAGAAAAGATTAAAAGAAGGGAAGTATGTGAGTTGTACAACCAGACCATCAATTGTATGCTTTTACTTGGTACACATGGAAAGAGCTAGGTATCCCTGCTATAATTGTTGATAAGGTCATATAATACCAAAACCAGCCAATACAAGGTGTCTGACACGTCACCTTTAAGAAGCCAAATACGCAGATATGTCCGTACACATGAATTATAATTATATTTAAACCAGAATTTTCTTTTCGAAATAAAAATAAGGAAAAAAATATATGAAAAGTAAAAGAAAACATTTCTATAAACCATAGAAATATCCAATAACATATTAAAAAAATGTAGATTTATAAGAGAAACTATCAAACAATTATAGCTATGTTTAACAACTTTAAAAAAGTATTGTATGGAGATTGGAACACACCAACCCTTTTTAGAAATCAATTTTATTTTGAAATTGTTAAAATATAGGGTGACACCGCCATATGTGTCTGAAATTGTTAAAATAAAGGGTTACGCGGCCATACATGTCCAGATGTGTTTCAGGATGTGTCGACACGTGTGTCCGTGTTGATGTATCCAAGACGGCGAAAAACCCTAAAAGTGCTGAGTCCTTGTTATATAGCCTGTTAGAGTATACCTGAGATCCACAGCAGTTGTGTAGACATATTAGATTGTACATGCTCAAGATACACGCCGGGTGGACAAACCTTGAACTGATGTATCTCAAGGATTTATCACAGATTTTACCTAAGGTCCACAACACCTGGCTGTGAACCTGATGTCCTCTAAGGGTGATTTACAATGTTCCCAAGCTGCTCAGCTACTACAAACAAATGTGTGGGAGGAGAATATGCTTGAGATTGGATGGAGGAGCATAATCAGCTTCTGCTAGATGTAGATTCAAACCAACAGAGGTAGCTTGCTACTCAGAGACTAGTCAAAATCGTGATCTTTGGAGAGAGAATGTCATTCACAACCAATTGAAATGAACAGATAATACATATTTAATGTTCAATTGATATGAGCTGATTTGACTGTACCTACTTGAGTTGTTAGTTTCCTGTAAAAAGTAACTTTCTAGATGTAAATCTGCATCTCGGATTTTTTTCTGAACATTATCGTGAATGTCGTACATCTCTGTTTCGAACTTAAGCTCGCTGTATGGAAGTGTTAATATCTTTAAAGTGCTTGAATAATGTTGTCCTCTCATTCAAGTTGCTACACCATTTTTCAACGGAATTTCCATGAGAGAGATCCAGCTAATATATTCTCCATTTAATTCAGTACGAGAAGATAATGAAGTGTATTTCAACAGCTAAGACTGAAGGTGCAACCATTCTGTGTGGCGGGGGCCGCCCCCAGGTAAATTCTTCTACTGGTCAATACCTGCACCTGCACTGCTTTATTACAAAGTTTGTGCTGATGATCAAATGATGTCACAAATGAAATGGCAGCATTTAAAGAAAGGGTTCTTTATCGAGCCAACCATCATAACAGATGTGGATACCACCATGCAAATTTGGAGGGAGGAGGTTTTTGGACCTGTTTTATGTGTTAAAACATTTAGAACTGAAGACGAAGCCATTGAACTTGCAAATGACACCCAGTGAGTTAATTGCTTCCTTGAATATTTGTCTAAAACCCGATTGAGTGTTTACCTTAAGGTTTGACCCTGGAGAATTGGTTGAGACATACGTATTGGGCTTTCACAGATACGGCTTGGGTTCTGCTGTGATTTCCAAGGATCTGGAAAGGTGTGACCGCATGGCAAAGGTATAGATCTGTACCTGAAAATAATTGGCAATCATCCAACCCCAAGTAGCATGAAAAAATTCATGCCAATCCTAAATAAATGGAGACCGTATTACTCTTGGTCACAGGGAACCGCCTTTTATTTTTCGTTTTCATTTTATAATTTTTCAAAACGTAATTGTGTTCCTGTCATTTTGTTCTGCAGGCCATTCAGGCAGGGATTGTATGGGTGAACTGCTCACAACCTTGCTTCTCTCAAGCTCCTTGGGGAGGCATCAAACGTAGTGGTTTCGGGCGGGAATTAGGAGAATGGTAAGAATCCATAGTTTTCGTGCTAGTATCAATATACGACTTTGTGATACCATCACTAATGATTCTTGTTATCCCTTCCACAGGGGACTTGAAAACTACTTGAGTGTGAAGCAGGTTACACAATACATCTCGAACGACCCATGGGGGTGGTATTCACCTCCTTCAAAGCTGTGAAAATTACCAAAGCTATAATCGAAATGCAAAATTGCCTACATGCGTCTACGTAGAATAAAGTGAGGATCTAAATTAGAAAAATAAAGTGAGGATCTAAATTGGAAGTTCATGTACCGGACTTGATATTGAGAGACGCTTTGAATGCAAAATAGGATGGCCAGTCTATCTGTTCCGTAAAGCTCTCGAGTAAGCAATTGATTATCATGGTATGTGTTTTCCATTATAGCAAATTTTCGTCGCATCATAAGCCAGTGTGTATTTTGCTTGAGCATTTTGGTCATCCTCAACATTTTGTAGTCCCAAGCACACACTTTAGGACTTATAACTACTTTGGGAAATTGCAGCTCCTAAAATGTGCCAATGAAATCAGCTCCTAAAATGTGACAGATATAAAATGACAGGGACAGAGTATAAGCAAGGTGGCACACTGTTACAGGACTCTAACCGTACGGATGTTTGTCCTATCCTATGGTGGACCTACAAACCAAAAATCAGCCTGATTTGTGATTTATAAGTGTTGCATCTTTGTACCTCGAATACTGCTTGAATTCCCACAGTTGAGATCAGCCCATGAAAATAAGTCCAATCCAAAGCCTATAAATCACTAATCAGGAGGATTTTTGGTTTGTAGGTCCACCATGGGATAGGACAAACATCCATACGGTCAGAGTCCTGTAACAGTGTGCCACGTGGCTTATATTGTATCCCTGTCATTTTATCTGTCAACGGAGCCCGACCACTTTTGGGCTCAACGTATATGTATAAGTCTAAGGCCAAGCCCACTGTTGAGACTATCTTGGCAAATCGTGAAGCTGCAGAAGTGCACACCCAAAAATGTGAGTTTAAAACAATTTAGGTTAAAAAAAAGGGGAGTTAAAAAGGGTAAGTCATGACTAGTTTAATACTAATTTAGTTCAAAACTACGCACGTGTACATATATGTGCATACGCCCATGATGTAATAAAGTAATTAATGGGCTTTTAAAATAATACCAAATTTTGTGATGCTTCCTTTAAATCTTGTAATGTAAGCAAAACTCAGTTTCCAAAATATATTTCTCATTTATCAAGGTCTCCAAAAGCACATGAACTTCTATTTTTTTTTTTTTTCATAAATATTATATATAAAATTATGAGTTTTATTCAAAAGATTTTTGAAAATTCTAAAACTATGGGGTTTTTCAAACACAGTAGTTTAAAAAGTTTTTTTTTTTTTCTAGAAATGAGGTTTTTTTCTTCAAAAAAATGTGTTTTAAACGGGAACTTGCTAATGGATTACAAATAAAAAACGGGGACTTACTAATGTTGTCCCCATTCATTTTGCCTCATCAAGACCCATCTAAAAAAAATGAAAAAGAAAATTGCTTAGGGACTTTAAAGTTGAAAAGCCCAATCCATGGAAAGGCCCACAGAAACTTGAAGACTAATTTTGAGGCAGAAAAAGTACCTACACTATTCTTCGTATCTTCTCTTGCCCCGATTGAGGCTCTTGTATTCTCTTAATTAAATAGGTTTAAGTCTATACCTAGACTGATCTTTTTTTTTCAAAAAACGTTTTCAGCCCAAAAGAGGCGTATGGCCCTATTTAGGGAACATCTCTGATTTTATTTGAACCATTTGCTTCTCTCTCGTACCTCTTTTTTACTCACTTCCCTCGAGTGGAATATCTTTACATTTCTCTCTCTTTAATCTCGTTATTGTGACACTTATAACGAACTTATCAGCATGCGGCACATCTAGCAGCTATTAGCACACGGTTGTTTCTCTCCTTAAGCATCGCATTCAGTAGACGAGCGGATGTTCAATTCTATCTCTATGGTGATCTATTATTGGATTGGTATTTGGTCATTCACTTGTTTGCTAATTTATTATCTTTGTTTTATGAATTGAGACCTAGTTTATGAGTTTGATTTTCTTATTTGGCTCATAACTGTCAGCTGTTAAGGTAAATTATTAAAAGAGCTGTTTTGCATGGACACTTCCACTCAGCGGACAAATCGTGTGACCATATATTTGGACGACACGCCATGGACACTTAAATATTTGAATAATTAAAGTACTCAAATAAAAAGAGAGATAATTAATGAATTTTTCCTATAATTAAGGTATAAATTAAGATTTCTTTTGGATTGTAGAGAGAAAAAAGTAAAATTTTGTTTCTAAAATCCTAAAAATAATTATCTCACTTCCTATAAATAAGGAAAAATCTATTAACTATAGACTGGACCAATTTGAATAATTAAAATATTCAGCCAAGTTCCCGAATCCTATTTTTTGGGGTTTTCCGAGTCCGACACCTCGTATCCATGTCAGATTTCAACACACGTGTTCACATCCATGCAACACAGAAAAAGAGCTATCAAGTTTACTTTTTCATTTTCCTGGGGGGGGGGGGGGGGGGGGGGGTGGTGGTTTGGCAACACAAAAATAAGTAACTTATTAACTTTAATAAGCCAAAAAGTTAGTTTGGATGTGTTTCATATTTTAACTTGTAAAAAGTTAAAAATTACCTTAAAACTGAAGCTAAATTTTTTAGCTTTTAACTTCTAATAGAAACAACTTCTCAAAAATTAGAACCCCTCCCAACATTCTAATTTCTATGACTTTTTTACCTACAAGTAGAAGTTAGGGTTAGATTTTCCTAGGTTAAATTAATTTCTATTTTCTTCATCTATTTAAAAGGCCAATGTATTGATCATGGTTAAAAAAACGTCCGTTATTTCCGTTATTTTTCAGTTATAAATTTTTATTGAAATTTGAAATTCACATTTTGAATTTTAGCGCCATTTTTCCATTATGTCCCTGTGCGTTACAATCCGTTATAACAGAAAAAACGGTAATGCCCCAGACCATTTTACCGTTGCCTCGTGGACTGAATCTCTTGAATCCAATGACCAATAGAGCCTCAAAACCGCATATATTTTTTGTCCGGTTATCCATGGGATAGCATTTTACTTTCAAAATTTTAAAACATGGGGTTTTGTGGGTACGTATCAAGTGCAACAGATTTTTACTGATTGAGATAGAGACGTTACTGCAACTGAAAGTCGCTTTTGTATCAAGAGGATGCAGATCGAAATCGACAGTCCACCTCTCGACCGCACGTTTAAATTCCTCAGACGGATCTTCGATATCACAAAAAGAAACACACATGATCTACTTAGTAATAATGTCTTTGCTCTTTATTAATGTCAAGATGAACACGAGAGATCTAGAGAGAGAGAGAGAGAGTAGTTGATGCATGTCGTGATCAACATGGGTAGTCACAGGCACATTCGAGGACAAATCGGACACCAGGGGGATTGTAGCAATATCCTTTGGCCCCATAACCATGCCTATATAAGCATTGGTCTTGGCACGCTGATTCGCTTTTGCAGCCTTGCCAGGCTTCAGTGCAACCATCAACCATCCTCTCACCTGTGCAACGACAATAACAAGTAAATGAAGATCATCATCAGCCGCCAACTTAATTCAAAAATAAATAAATATAGTTTTCCTTGTGAAACTTCAACAAAAAAGTCATTGTTCTTTGAAAAAAAAAAACGATGAAATGGAGAAAGAAAAAGACCTGAAAGGAAAACCAGAAGGGCTAGGAAGAAGAAGAAGATAGTGGGTGAGAGCTTCGCCATCTTTAACAGAAAAAACTTCTTTGGTATTTCAGTGATCTCTTGGGATTCAATTATAGGTCTTGGAGTTGGGGAGCATTAATGAATTTCTAATCTGCGACTTAATTATAAGATTACGTGGGATTTTTAGTGTGGGCCCTTGTTTCCTTAAATGACAGAATCATATCTACCCCACCCTGTCATGTATAGAAGGTGCTCCCCCATTGGTTCACACACTTCCACACATAGTAAGATGTATGAGATGCGTGCAATGCAAAAACAAAAAAAAGCAATAGATTTGTTTTGGGCCCATTTGTTTTTGGAAAGAGTTTCCTTTTAAGATTTTTATTGCAAGATCTATCATATATGGAAATCTGCAACCCGATCTTTTTTTTCCTGTTCAAACCCGAATGTTTCCAAA
The DNA here is from genome assembly GCA_035048495.1 of Euptelea pleiosperma. Classification (NCBI taxonomy): domain Eukaryota; kingdom Viridiplantae; phylum Streptophyta; class Magnoliopsida; order Ranunculales; family Eupteleaceae; genus Euptelea; species Euptelea pleiosperma. The sequence goes on from CM068543.1 coordinate 12,824,954, forward strand.
ACCCGTGGGTTCTCTTCATTTTACAGGTTCCATATGAACCGAACCGATATTTATAAAATTTCCGATCTAACCGTTGGTGCGGACCTGTTTTTAAAACACTAAAAATAAACCATAATAAATTTTTTGAAGTGGGAGAGAGAGAGAGAGAGAGAGAGAGAGAGGTGTTTGGATGCAGGGTTAAGTCTAGATGGATTTGACTTATCCTGGTACAAGGCTTTTAACCTGTTTGGCTATGAAGAAACTTCTGAGTTGAATATCCCTTCTAGATTCTTTTCTTGGTTCAAGTTCAGCTTTGTTAGATGCGTACCAAAGTGGTTAATGGCCCAATATGCATATACTGTGTTTACAGATTAACTATTTTTACAGATAACGATGGTTGCTCTTTCCTGGTTGACAAGCTTCCCAACTTTGTAGCTTGTACAATATTAGCAGTTGGGCATCAAGGATGAGACAGAATAGCATGTCATGTCGGAACCGTTCATAAGTGCGACTGTATGAGCGAAAAACTAATTAGGCCGATGGCATCACAAGACCGAGATGGAAGAGCCATCATGATTCGGACTAGAGGAAGAAGGAACCTGAGCCCATAAGTGTAGTAATCAATCAGTTGTCTCGTTGCCCAAGGAATCAATTACAGGAGAGCCAATTAGGTAGCTATATATCGCAGTGAATATTTTTACGATGTGTGCCTCCTTCTGGAGAACCGCGAATATTTTCACAAAACAAATTTATCCCTTCTTGCAAAGAATGTATGAAAAATCCTCAACTCACATGAGTCGATCCTTGTAGACACAATTGGTCTTAAACACAAATATTTCTCAAAATCAGCATAATTCCTTGAGGCTGAGCACAAATCCAAAGACCCTCGGTGTTGGAAGAGTATCATAAAAGCAAAGAAAAGTTAAAAAAATTATCACTTCAGTTGGCTTATTGGGGACCGAACAAAGATCAACGTCTAAAAAGACCTTTAGATCTTTGATAATCAAAAGTACAAAATCACATGTACCGCCAGAGCCCCTGATTGTCATGTTGATGGTGTGGCTGATCTCATCCTCGATCCCCAATAGAAACTGAAACTAGCAACTGATCATCCAACTCACTTTTCCTCCAACAATAGCAACCCAGATAATGAGTATCCCCCCCTCAGCCGAAAAGTAATGGGTACTCCATATAAGGAATAAAAAATTAAAAGGAGAAAAGTTCCATAAAAAATGGAAGAAGGTGTTACACCTTTGTTACATTATTAAGCTGATCAGCCTTATAGCAAACCACGACATCTCGTACGTGATAAAGCTGCCTTAAGTGAGGCAATATATGTCAACTTCTATCCTGTGGCCCTCTTCGTCCCAATCAAGCTGTTTTACTGAAGATGAGAAAAAGGAAGGAGAGATTCACTGTTAGTGTACTTTAAGTACTAACATCAATTATTTGTTCACTTTAATGGAGTAAACCTTCTCTCACACTTGTGTGTGAGCAAAGCCGATCACACGTCATAATATGAGCCACCGGGCAAACTCTTAGAGGACGATGACCGTATGGATGTTTGGTTAGTCCCTCGGTGGACTTGTAAACCAAAAATTAGCTTGATTAGTGATTTCGAAGTGTTGGATTGGAGTCATTTGCCTGGGTTGCTTTTAACCGTAGAATTTAGAGCATTGTTGACCATTATTTGGGGTACTAGACCCAAAGGTCTGACGTAACTAATCAGGCTGATTTTTAGGTATTCAGGTCCCACGAGGGACTAGCCCAACATCCATACAGTCATCGTCCTCTAAGAATGTGCCACGTGGCTCTATTTGCTTTTCACCCACAACAATTATTGATACCAAACAAATATGAATCAGCGACAGCTCAGGATCACATGAAAGTTTAGTAATATCGTACGTGATTGTTTCACAAAATCAAGGTACCATATTAGACACTAGTGATTGGCCAAACTTGCACACGGTCAGCATCCACTAAGAGTGTGCCATGTGGCTCGTACCGTGATAAAAGTTTTACTCGTCAATGGGTTGACAAACACCCTTTTAAAGGATGTTTAGAGCTGACAGATGCCTTCTAATTTTTATCAGGGAGAGACGCCGTTTCAAAGGGCATTTAGTGACTTTTTTTTGTTTTTATAAAGGGTCGGGCTCGGGGGACGTCCATTTTTGACACCCATTTTGGCGTACCCTGTAGAAGATGAATCAATGGCTGATTTTTGGTGAGGATCCTCACAAAAATTCAAATCATTCCGATATTCTTATTTGTAAATTGGTTTAGAAGTTGAGGAATTATGGACCGTCGAGTTTTACTGTGTAACTTGAAAACCACATTTTATGAGGTTAGAAATTTCAGAATGGGCTGATCGTTTTTTGGGGTGATCTCCTCACCATAGAGATCATCCTCACCAAAAATCAGCCATTGATTCATCTTCTACGTGGGTACGCCAAAATGGGTGTCAAAAAGGAGGGTCCCCCGAGCCCGACCCTTTTATAAATAGTTTAAAAATTAATTTTTGTTTAAAAAATTTTCCGTTCTTTATATAGAAGCGTAGAATCTATAGATATCTAAGTAGAGAGAGAGAGAGAGAGAGAGAGAGAGATTGTGATTTAAAAGGTTTAGGGCTTTAGAGATCTACATTTTGTTTTGCATTAGAGATGGGGAGTTCGGAGGAGAAGGTAGTTGCTGTGATCATGGTAGGCGGGCCGACTAAAGGTATGAAATTGCTTGAAATTTCATTGAACAAGCTTGATTCCTTGAAATTACTGATCTTTTGATCGAGTAATTGTGATATATTTCCCTGTTTTCCTCAAATTTCGATTAGTTAAGTTCGAATTGTGTAGGAACACGTTTTCGACCACTGTCGTTGAATATCCCGAAGCCCCTGTTCCCTTTGGCAGGACAGCCAATGGTTCATCATCCGATCTCAGCTTGCAAAAGGGTATATTCTTCAATCCGTCTAGAGATATATGGTTTTAGGATCAAAGGGGGTACTTGTTTATCTATTCCCAGAGTAATTGAAATTACTGATGGCTCTTTTAGATCCCCAACTTGGTACAAATCTATCTCATTGGATTCTATGAGGAGCGGGAATTCGCATTGTATGTATCCTCAATCTCTAATGAGCTTAAAATCCCAGTCAGGTAACTTCTTGCATTGCTTTCCATTTAATTACTTTTGCATTTTTATGCCGAGTTCTGGTTCTGTTGTTCAAAATAAAGAAAGCAATATATAAGTTCATGGATCTTAGTGATCTTTCTTGTTTCTGTTGTTGCTTTAGATACTTGAAAGAAGACAAGCCACTTGGTTCAGCTGGCGGGCTTTACAACTTCAGAGATCTGATTATGGAAGAGAACCCGGTTTGAATCTTCTACTCCTATTTTCTCTCTTTTTATAATTGTAAATTGACATGAAATAAGTTTCTATCTGACTGCCTACATCTTTGAGATCAACCCCTTTACTATTGTTGTTTTGCTATAAAAATTGTGTGAAGAAATATAATCACAATCCATTTTTATGGTTTTATATCAACTCAATGTTAATCTGGTTTTTATTCATCTTATTGGCAGACACACATCTTTTTGCTGAATTGTGATGTTTGCTGCAGTTTTCCGCTGCCAGACATGCTTGGTAGGTCTCCTCTCTCACTAATAATTTGATACTCCTTAAATAAGCAATTTCTTTTTATTTATATTGATTCCTGTGTTTTACATGAACTGCATGCCTCTATACAAAGCAACAATTATTTAGCAATTGCAAGATTGTTCTTTTTTTAACTCTCACATGGCTTGCTGCTTCTTGCCCTGCAGAGGCCCATAGAAGATATGGTGGGATGGGGACAATCTTAGTAATCAAGGTGAGTCAACTCAGGCATGAACTGTTTGTTTTGGGGAGTTTTGTGGTCGGCATTCCGTTGCTCTTCCCCATGCTCATGTTTCTTTCTGTGCAGGTTTCTGCTGAAACAGCTAACCAATTTGGTGAATTGGTGGCTGATCCAATCACCAATGAATTGTTGCATTACACAGAGAAACCTGAGACTTTTGTACGTAGAATACAAGAAAATTAGTTACTGTTTAGCATGTGCTCAAGTCCATTAGTGTTCGATACCTTTAAATGGTTGATTCTGACTTGTTTACTGGCTTACTGCTCTGTTTCCTTATGGTCTTCTGTTCCCATGTTACGCAGGTGAGTGATCGAATAAACTGTGGTGTGTATATATTTACACCAGATATTTTTACTGCCATCCAGGATGTATCCTCGCAGCGGAAAGACAGAGGTTGGTTATTGTAGGCCCTTTGTCAATAGGTTGCTGCTATTTAAGTAAGATATTAATCCATGTTTTCTTTTACACAAACTGAGTCTATAGAAAATATATTGCCTTTTCCTGTGGAGAATTTTAAAGCTTTACAGTAGGACAAGCTCTATTTATTTTTTCTTCTCACCTATTACTTGTATACAACTTAGATTTTAGTGTTTATCTATCCATCTAGATTCATTACTTCTACACTTTATATTTTGTATATACTATTATTTATAATAAAATTTTCTTTAGAATTATCAAATTAAGTGAAAGGATGTGTCTGCATATGCATTAGGTTTCCTGCTGTAACATGTCCAACACTTCCTGTTTGTGTTAGATTTCATCATGCATATCGATGTCTAAGTTACAAGGCTTTCTAAACATGTTAAAACCCATCATGGTTGAGAAGGAACAAAATTTTGCTGGTTCTTATGATGGAAGCATCCTGTACTTCCTATATGTGTCCCAGGTAAAAGCTTGGACTCTTGGCATGAGCTGTAATAGAGTCCAATTTGACTCAGATGAGGGGTGTGGTAGTAAAATTAAGGTGAATAAGGTATTAAAGAACAATTGAATGGATAAAAAATGAAAAACTCCTTTTTTGCTGAACATTTTCAAAAAGTAGGAATTTGCAAGGGAACCGGAAACATGATACAGAACTTATAGCACAACCTTGAATGGATGCATTTAATAAAAAAAGTAGACAATACACAAATAGCCTTCTTGACTCTGAACAAATTGGTTTATATGTGAAAGTAGTGTTATGAAAATCGTGCAACTTACGATTTGGATCTAACGATTAAAATTAAATCTTAACCTAAACAACTTGAATCTTACGCCTGAATCCCTTTTTATAAAAATCCTACGAATTCTATGCAAATCTTACGGCTCAAGACTTGAATCTTACAATTTGAATAAAAATACAAGGCTCATTTTTAGGTAAAAATAATGAGTCCTATGTTTGTACCTTTTTTTTTCTAAACACTAAACACTAGAAAAAAGAAAATCAATGGCTATTTTTACTGATTAAACAAATTTATAACATGTTTCTTGCTATGTTTTTTCACACATATAAGATCACTTCAATATCAACCATGGATTGTTTTTAGTTTTTTGACTTTTAAAATTTTCCTCTTTAATATTTCAACTTAAAAGGGCCCTGAAAGATTAAAAAAAGTTAATAAAGATCTTAACAGAGAACTCCCAAGTGATTAGGGGTAAGCACAAGAAAACAACTGTACAAGTATTCAACATCGTCTGTAGTTTATTTTTCTCTATTTGCCCATTTTCAAGGTATTTAGTTTTTTTTTCTCTCTCTCTTTGCTCATTTTGAAGGTCCTAAGTTGATTATACACTCAAGAAGCGTAAACTTATTATTCTAAAATCTAAATAATGAATTCCTGGAGTACAATTATTGTAGGAAACAATACCTCGATCTTCCCAATATGATATTCAGGTGCATTAAACAACTTAAGGAAAAGAAATTTTATTATCTTTTTGAGAATTCTTCAAATCATTGTATACCAATGAGGACAAGACCGTTTGAAGTTTGAACCATGATTTTCTTAATAAAACAAGTGGTAGTTTGGTTTCAATTATCAGCTATTGAACTACTGCAGCTCAAAACTCAGTGGTGTGTTTTTTGAGACATTTTCTCTTTCTCTGTGTTCTTATTGTTGATTAGATATACTTAAACAGATTTAGATGTTTCATGTTGGCAATCGTAATGATATGCTGACAAAGTTTAATTGTTCCATGTTTCCAGACAGATAAAATATTCTGCCCTTGGAGATATCTGAACTCTATTTCCTTATTTGCAGCTAATCTGCGACGTGTATCCAGCTATGAAGCACTCCAGTCGGCTATAAAGTATGACTTTTTGCTGATTCTGAACTTCTCAATTTTGAAACTTCGGGTTATTTTTCTATGGATCTTCATGGATTACATGTCACTGTCACAAATAGTTGTGCAGTTACTATGTAATACGCATTGTATGCCTTGGGTATTTTTTTTTCTTAATTGTAATAGTCGATTCTGAAATTTATACTTGGGGGTTTATGCAGCTTATGATGTTATTAAATAAAATATCTTATGAAATAGCTTATGTTTTATGACCAAATTATCCTGAAGTAAGCATGAGATACAGGACTTTAGATATAACGAGGAATTAATAGCCCGTGCTTAGCACGGCATAGTAAAAATAATATTTTTTGACAAATACAATTCCATTTTGTTATACTTATATATATAAATATATAATGAAATAAAAAAATTTATTATGTTCGAATAGGCCGGAAGAATTGTGAAAAGGTAGAGAGAAATGAGGAAAGAGATTTAGTCGTAGAGGGTAAGGACTAAGCATTCATGAAGAGATTTGAGAAAATAAATAAATAACCATTTTGACTTGTGTTGTGGTGCTGGCCAAGGATAATAGGAAAAATGGAGCGATATTATGGGTAAGAATTTACGTTATATTATATTTTTGTAATTACGGGTAAAACCATACGACTTCTTAATATGAAGTTGAATGCAATAACTGGGATAGCAACCATTCCTTTAAAATTATGTTATTGTTTATATTGAACAAATTTGTAGGAAAGAGAGAATCATCTTGATTTATAACTGTTTGATTGGAGTCTTTCATACCGTTGATTGGAGAAAATCTTATTAATTAGTGATTTATAATCATCTTAATGTTCCTTTTTTTATACCATTGCATTTGAATATCCATATGGTCACGAAAGTTATACACATATTATGTGGGCATTTGTGCTTAAGGTGAGATTATCGTTTAGACAACCTTAATATCCACTTATTTAATCAGATGGCCGGTGATGTTTTGTCAAAGACATTATCGACGCAAGCGCAAAACCTTTTGTAAAATCTGTATACGACGTTATTCTAAATTATAACATATTGGATTTAACACAATCTGCGTAGAAAATGATCACAAAAACTTCATACAACATATTCATTTGTTGCTTTAGCTTGTCGCTCGTCATCTTCAATCCTCCAAAACTATTAATGAAACAAAAAAGCATACAAAAAATAAGAAAAAGGAAAAAATAGTTAAAGTAAAGAAACTAAAAAAATTAGAACAGTAACTAATTTCTAACACATTAGAGGATGCTAACTGTATAGATGTTTGGGCAGTCCTTAGATGGACCTATAGATAAAAAATTAGTATTAGTAGTTATTTTAAACGTTTTAACACATTATAGGACGTTGGCCTGTTTATTTGATATAACAAAATTTTCATATTTGTGTTGCATACAAAAGCATATGTGTTATACAAATTTTACTATATCTATTGTTATTATACAATCCTCAAATGTGTTAAAGAAATAAGTTACTATATATACCTCATTTATTATAGTAACAAATTATCAACAATCACATTCTAGGGTATACCACATCTTAGATCCTTTCTTGACTTTTTAAATGATTTCTAAACGTGCCGCTCTTTGATGTATTTAACAGTAAAAATCCATTATTTAGTGAATGCTCATCTAGTTTTGTATGCCACATCTAACTTGAAAGAGATGAATAAACGTATATACGTATTGTCTTAGACGACTCATATTGCTATCATATATTCTCCCCATAAACGGTCTCACTAAGATTTTCAATAACTAAAATCGAAACAATTTTATATAACAGATTTGCTTCCAAATGAAAAAAAAAACTTTACCTTTCAAAATAAATGATTAAAAAGGAAACCCTCTCAAATTCCTTGATTTGACGCCTTATTTTGTGATATACTCCTTCAACAAAGCTATTTGACTGCACACTTAACAAATCAAATGAACTTATATAAAGCTAAACAAAAATTACAAAAACTCTAATTCAAATCTAGAAAATCTAACCTTTGAAAGATCGTCACTGAGAGATAGAAGATATTATAGCTTTCCTACACGAAGATATGACGTGTTGAACTGCAAGATTAAAGAAATAAAGTTCCAAAAACCAAATAAAAATCAGAAAATTAAAATTTATCGATTTTTACTAACAGATTTGATTAGAAAAATAAAAACTGAGAGGGGTTTTTGTTTGCTTACTATGTCGAAGGAATGCTTAGTGATTGCTTCATACAAATAGTTCCACAAATACAGAGCGGACATTGGGAAAATATATAAAAACTAAAAAAAATGAAGATGATAAAATCTATCATTCTATTGTTACCTTTAAATTGAGAAATTAAAGAAGAGAGAACCAGATGCGACGTTCTTGTGATGCGGAAGTTGAATGTGAAAGAGAGTCAAAGATTTTTTTAGAGTTTTAGAGGGAGAAGTATAATGATAGTTATGGACGGAGATGGAAATGTTTTAGGTTATAGACGTTTCGGGAGAGGGAAAGGTTTTAAGCGTTTATAATTTTAGAATGTTTATATTGTCAAATTTTTAATAAAAGAATAAATAGCTAGGTTATTATTTTTTTATGGACTTTAATTAGGAAAGGATACGTTTTGGGAAGGGGAGACATAAATGGAAGATGGAGAGGCGCAGTTGGAATTGGAAAGAGTTGTCGTTTTGGGAAAGGAGAGGCATAAATATAAGATTGAGGGGGGCGGTTGGATATGTAAAGTTTTTATTACGTTTTCTTTAATGAGATTTTGGAAAGACAATTTTTATAGAATGGAGAAGAGATTGCATATTAATAAGGGTATTTTTGGAAAAAAAAAACCCTTGGGAATTAAATAGATGGAGAGATAATTTAAGAATTAATGAAGAAATTAAAGAGATGGATAGTGACATAATCGGAAAGAGAGATGTTTTGTGCAGGGGTGTTTTTGGGATAAACTAAAAAGCTGGAGAAAGCGCCACCTCAGCAGGGTCGAGCTTTAGTATAGATAATAGATTTCCCTTCTTTTTCTCATGCAAATGGAGTTTGATGTGCCATGTACAAATAGGTTATTGGCACCTTCAAATCTTGCTGACATGGTGTTTACCTTTTCTCTTTCTTGAATATAATTCACGTGGTCGAATTAATATTTTACTTAATGTTACTGTCAAGCACCCAATGATTTTTGAGAGAAGCTGTTCTTCCTCTCAACTTCCATGCTGATATATATGTTGCTTCAACAGGACACTTCCTTCAGATTTTGTAAGGTTGGATCAAGATATCCTGTCACCTCTTGCCGGGAAGAAGCAGCTATATACATATGAGACACTAGACTTTTGGGAACAGATCAAAACTCCAGGGTAGACCGATTTTCCTTGATTCTTTATTTTTTTTCTCATATGAACTTTAGACCATAATGTGACCCATTTAGATTTATCTTCGAATTTACAGAATGTCTTTGAAATGTTCTGATTTGTATCTTGCCCAATTCCGATTCACATCTCCCCATCTTCTGGCAAATGGAGATGGCACCAAGAGTGCTACCATTATTGGTGATGTTTATGTTCATCCATCAGCAAAAGTCCATCCAACTGCGAAGGTAGTTTGGTTCTATCTCACCTCAACTTTAATACGTGCATAGCATAGCAGCATTATTCATCCTTAAGAACTCTTTTCATGTGTAGGGGTGTAAATGGGTTGGCCTGGCTTTGGTTGAATTTTGAATGGGCTCAAGTTCGAAGCCCAAAGCCCTGTCTGATACAATTAAAATTCATGCCTGAAATCTATCATGGTTCAGCTCATTTACACCCCTATCTAGATGCCATTCCATTTTCAAGGGTGGATTTTGCGTCCAAAAATTGGGGGTCAGTTTTTGCTCATCTCAAATTGTCCTTGTTATACGTGGGTTTCATTCATATCAGCAATTGTTAAGATTTGTGAGTGTTGATACTTTGACCTGGGTTCGTAACCCGCCTTCACCCACTATCCACTGACCTGCTTGCCTAGCTTAGAAAAAAAAAAAGAAGGAAAAATCAACGATACCACAACATATTGAGCGAACCTTATGTTAATCAGATTTACGGAGTATTTCCAGATCATTCCAATCAGAACCAACACATAATGGGCAATATGTAGTAGTATCAGCAGGAACTTTAAACCATAATCCCCTTAAATCTGTCAAACAATTCATGGTAAGTATTTTGGTAATCAAGGTACACTGTAGATTTTAGAACGACTAAATAATTCCTTATTCCATTAACCTTAATGCATTTCAATGAATGTTTTGGATATTCTTGGAAATTGCATTAATAAGGCCATTTTCAAATGTGGATAGTTTAGGAACCAATAGAATGTGGTTTCCTTACCAAATTTTTAACGTTTCATACATACATGCATATATGTATGTATATGTACATTCCAGGAAGGCGTTAATATGCCAATCCCTCTTGATAGGGTGGTTAGTGACACGCCCACCTTGCTGTCTGATCCTGCAGTCATGCCAAACCTTGTTGCGTACCCAAAAAAAGGTATGCATTAATATGTATATCAACAAAATAATGAGATACAGATTACCAGAGTTCGTTTGTATGTGTTTGTGGCGGTGAGGGAGCTGAGGCGGATATAGAAACTGTTTTAGTAGGGTCCACTATTGCATGTACTATAAGTAATCTCCTGATTTGGATGTAGGATCAACATTATTTTGAACGTGTTTATTTACCTTTTCAACTGACCTGGCTCATCTGTTGGAACAGATTGGTCCTAATGTCTCAATTTCTGCAAATGCTCGTATAGGAGCTGGTGTTAGACTCATCAGTTGCATCATCCTAGATGATGTTGAGATTAAGGTATGGAATCGACTCGAAGGATATGAAGTGCATGAAGGAGTGTATTGAGCCTGATGAATAATATGGCTATTATCTCCTGACAGGAAAATGCAATTATTATACATTCAATTGTTGGATGGAAGTCGTCTATCGGGAAATGGTCCCGTGTCCAGGCAAGTCTCTTCTTTGTTCTTTTTCTTTTCATGACAACTTCAGCATAAATTGGAAACAAAACTATTATTTTCTAAAGATTAATGGTTTTCATCATCATCCCATTAGTCTTGAAGATAACCAATAAGATCTCCCTTTCTAGAAGCAATTGTAGTGACCACCTTTGACTCTATAAAGCCAAAAGTGGACAACTCTGCTGTTTTTTCAGTTCATAAATTATGTAACATACACCAAAGATGGGATTGTTTGCCTGATTACCGTCTGATCAACTGTTTCAGGCTGAGGGAGACTACAATGCGAAACTTGGGATTACCATCCTCGGTACGTACCCCGCTCTCTCATTTCTTTCTTCTACTGTTCCACTTTCTTTCTGTTTCAAGGAGAGAAATTCAATATCCATAGTTCGCTGACAATTTTTGAGTATTGGTGCATTTCAATCCAGGAGAAGCTGTGACTGTTGAAGATGAAGTCGTGGTGGTTAACAGCATTGTTCTTCCAAATAAGACCCTCAATGTCAGTGTACAGGAGGAGATCATTCTATAATTTTTGAGTATTGCTCATTTGTAGATTCTTATCTATCTTCGCTTTTGTTCCATTGGGTGTTAATAGAAATGTTTGTCCATGACTCCATGATATTTTTATTCCTCAAAGAATTTAATACGTCCCACGATCTTAGTTAAACAGAATCAAAGACCCTTGATCAGGCAATTTCAGAACCGTTAACTTGTAATCATCTTCTGAATCTGAGGTTTATGCTACTGAGATTTGCTCAATCTCTCATGTTGCAGCACTGTTGAATCTGCATACTTTCTCACCTATCTGATGTACACTATGCATGATAGTTCAGCAGAGATACAACTGATGGCCTCCCTCATGAAGTAACCTTAGCTCAAAAAGCAGCTTAAAAGAGTGATTTTAGCATCTGAAAAGTACGACAATTCAGCTGAACTTACTGAGATCATTTATTGAAGTTGGGGGTAGCTAAAATACTCTAAATGCTCAAATCGTATGGCTAAGAATCATCGACCAGGCTGATTTTTCGTGTAGGAATGGTGGGCCAAATATTCATTGGTTTAGTGGGCATGAAGACTGGTAATATTTGGCACTAGAGACCAACATGCTGGACAAGTATGAAAAAGTAACAAAGCCATCCTAGCCAAACCAACTCTTCCCAAACAAAATTTTCCCCAAGGGGCAACCACCATATGTTAACACCATGGGATCACAACTCGGTATTTAGCTACCCTAGGTGATGGGTCTGTTCAATTTTATTTTATTTTTTTAACTCGCCCAGATTCGTTTGGATATCCAACTTGAATTTTTTCAATCTCCTGTTGTCCGATCAGGCTTTTCGTTGAAGGGGTAACCTCACAAACCTTATCCAGCGCCAAAACTGGGTTGAAGGAAAATTAGTTCTGGCAGAGTTTCCCTTTTGGGTGTTTGAAGCTATTAACCATTTTCTAAACCAAGATAGCAATTGCTCTAACGTGCCATCGAGGTGCGTCAATGGCCAATTTGGTAGTTTATTTTTGCAAACTGGCATTTTGTGGACACCAAACAGGCCCTAATTAGATGAAACAAAAGTGATGAGTTATGGACGTTTATTTCTTCCAATGGGGTCGTTAAGGTGAGTAAATTAAATCACAAACCAAGCATCTAATCCCAAACTAGTAGACGACCACTATTTGCTCCACAGTTTTGCTAATTTACCTTCTCTTTAAATGTGTGAAATTCTGACAACTGCATGATTTGCAATTCGGCATCCTCGAGTTTTCTGTGGATATCCAAAAACATTCTTTCAAATAAAAAGTTCGGTGACAAGCTAAAATGAGAGTGGTCGCAATTCAAAGGTGGTTGGATCCTTCCATAGCCGCTGTTATGGACCCACCATCACTTTTTTCCAAGTTTTCTGAAACACAACCTGAGGTAGTCGTATACTCATGATCTGACGGCCGTTGAAGGGCAAATATCGGTCACCCTCAGAATTTGAGCATGTAAAGAACCATCATTGAACGTTTTCAGCAAAACACAAGCCTCCAAAGAACCGTTCACATCATATTTCCCATAATAATACAGAGTACATCTGTTTACAGACACATCTATTATTCGATGTGATGATGAGTTCCATGTTTAATACCTAAACAACAGGAGAAAACAAAATTAAATATTAGAATAGTCTTACCTAATTTCTGTTATTATGTCGGGAGCTTATCATACTGAATAAAAATTCTTCTGCGCGCTTCTCCTTCATCAAGTGTGATCTCTTACCAATCCTTTGACAAAGTCCCATTGCCTCTACAAAATAGTGTGTGGCCTGCTACAGTTTTAACTTTTGTCAGATATTCCGTGATATGTTGGAATATATTTGGCTTCTCATTATCTTAAATACAACATAGCGGTAGGAAAAGGAAGAAACCAGGCATTCTTTCTTGCCAACTGCTGGAAAATGGCCTTAGCCTCTCTCAATTGGAAGATCAAACCAGGATAATCATCAAACAAACAGATTTCGAAGTTGGGTGCTTTGTGTTAAAAGACCAGGGTAAAGCAATGCTTCGTATTTATTGGTGAGGCCTCAACTCCAGTTTGTAAGCCTGAATTTCCATGGGAGATATGACCACATGTCCTTCTTGTACAACATCTCCCAACTGCTCAATGTACCCAAGCATCTCTGTGTCATCGTGTAAGAGATTTAAGGAAGTCGCTCTTACGTTCAAGACCGCAAGATCCTTGAAGATGTAGAACAAATTAACAGGCACATCGGCTATATTTGAGCACTGGGTCCCTCCCTTCCGACAGTAAGCAGAATCCCACTGTCGCCTCTGTAAGATTAAAACAAATTTAGAGTCTTCAAAGGGCTGCTGAGTATATTTTAAGGGACGTGGAACCTTGAAGTTCACAATATGCAAATCACATGGTAAAGCAGCTGCTAAAGGAGAGAAGGATCTTGGTGGTGGCTGTATGGATGTTTCCTGTGGTTTCTTGGCAATGAACGTGTGCATCGGATAGTTCAAGTCAACCCCTACACGATGGGAGAGAAGGGAGGGATTGAGGGGCAGGGAGGTAGGAACGGGATTTAACGTAGAGGAGATATTGGATTCCCTGAGGATGTGGAAGAGTACATTCATTGGACGGTTATCCATCACCCCTTGTCCAAGACCACGCCCATCATCTCGGACCAAACGACGGTCCAGCATAATCTCCAGCCAGCCATTTTTAAGGCTAGCCACACCCAATGACTGCCGAGAATGGACAGAAAACCGGTGACCACTTGAACCCTGCACAAAGGCAAGGGAGGGCATTGGGTAGTAATTTCCCTGCAGAGGGATCTTATCGTAGGTCTCTCTCCGGCTCATCTGGAAGCCATTTAAATCAGTATAGAAAACCTGTTTGCTATCAAGATCTGTCTTGAATCTGACTATCAATTCCCTGTCATTGAAATCCTGGCCAAGAAGCTCAACATGGTATTCCTTCTCAATGAGAAACTCCTGTATGGTGTTCTCTCCGTTATAAATACGGGTGCTATGAGAGATGGGGGTTTTGTCCCACGTTGTCTTTGGATAAGAGTAAAATTCTTGCACCAAAGGGCCCTCTGATATCACCATCTGCCCACCAGCTTGAATAATAGGCTGAGCCTCACCATTGGGTTTGAATAGGTAAGCACCACTTCCCCAGCTAGAGTACATACCTATTTCTTCTCCCACAACAGTTTCGGTGCCATCCTTATAGCTTACTTTCTTTAACAAACCAAACTTGACATCGAAAGTGAGTGTCTGATGTCGGTTCCTGACTTCTGCCATGTCCCCTTCCAGTCTTGAGCAAGCATACAGAGACGGGCAAAGTGAAGGGCTGGAATCTCCGGAAAACTTCAGCTTCGCTGGTTTGGCTTTTTCACATCCAACAAATCCACCAGCGATATAATAGGTTTGCAATCCCATGGCAGGAACAGAAGCTTTCCAGTATAGACGATGCCTCCCAGTAAAAATCTTGCCTTTATCGTGCTGCCACTCAGGAGAAACTTGGCTTTTCACACATGACCAATTTGAATCGAGCACAGTTACATCCGGCTTGTTAACAATAACCATCACTATTTCATCTCTTGTGTTCTCCAGTGGATTAAAGAAAACCACTGAACGTGCACTTCCTTCAGGCGCGCTGATTACTTTATGCACCGGTTGAACATCATACCTCGACCGTACCTGCTCTGGCTCAAACATGGATGGATTCTGATCTGATTTCTCATGGCGGACCCCCAATAGTACTTCAACAGCCTTGGACATAAAAATTTGCAGGTCCTGTAGCGAAGTGTGCATCCGAGTTCCATAGTCCTCAACCACGTGGTCCTTAGCAGTACCAGTTACCCCATCGTGATGCTGAAAAAGAGCTAGATTCCTCCTTGCAGCTGTCAACTTGTAGGAGAAGCTAGTGGGGAACTTTTCGCATGATGACCTCTGGCAGTATCCTAGCAATAATGCAATCATCATTTCCGATGCACGTAGCGTCTGTTCCAGTACTCGATCAACTGCTTTGAAAAAGGGCCTAGAAACATAGTAGCCACTCCAGTAGTCCTGTTGTCGATCAGCATAGGTAAAGAAATCACCAGAGAGAGATGGAAAACCTCCAACCTGCCCAGAACCTACCTCACCAGGAAGGGAATAATTTATTCTTTCTGCTTCTTCACGGAGGGTTCTGAAGTAGTCTTCAAGAGTACCAAACTTAGCTTCAGCATTCAGATTGGGATTAGAATTGATATAATCAAATAGCAACTGGTAATTTCTGAACTGAGCTTCTGCTTCATCAATGCTGATGTAACGAAAATCATCCCCTAAAGGAACGAGGAGTGTGTTTGTTCTGTATAGGGTTGACTTCTTCCTGTACTGATCTAATAGTTTTAATGCTCGTTCGTGCACGTTGTCCTGGTCAGTCTCAACTGGATTTTGTCCCCAAGGGCAGAGTTCATAAACAAAACTACGCATTCGAGCAAAGTCAAACTGACAACAAATAGCGGGCTCAGGCCCACATGTATGCGGAACATCATATGAATAGAAGGGCATCATATGGACAAAAATGTCAGTAGTTTCCTCAACATCCCAGCTCTGTCTCCATATGTATTCCAAATTTTTCTGCTGAGCTAGCTCCTTCTTCACTTCATAGTGTGTCCTCTGTATAAGCATGTTCTCAAAACCCATGCGTCGGAGCAGATATGCCATGGTAGCCGAGTAACCAAATGGATCTATGGCCCAGGCATTTTTCGGAACAACCCCAATGGTGTCATTTAACCACATATTTCCCTCTGTCATCTGATGCATAAGGTGCATAGAGATCAGAGTAGAACGTTAAAGACATACACACCTACTTTAAAATTTCAGAACTTTCTAAACTACCTGACACTAACAGGAAACATAACAGCATGTGCGCCTACTTGACAATTAACCGACATGCAAACTAAAAACATTCAAGGAGATTCAAGACATAATTAGAGTATTAGATTTTCATAACTACACATACACTGGCTTCCTAACAAATGAGTTCAAACACAAACTAAGCACATGCTATCAATAAATACGACCACTTTCCAACATGCATAAGACATACAACAGATGGATTTCAAAATTCAAATATAAACTTCAAGAATTGAACTTCTACCATCTCCAAACAACCGGCACAATATCGCGAAGTGGCCGCCCTTGCGTAAATACACAAAAATAAAAAGGTGAATAATGCCCCATTACCAACATTATACATCTGTGTATTTGAACAGTCCCATTACCAACATTAAATTCTTTGGAAAACTACAAAAATCACCTGAGAAAAAAATATTTCATTCACAAAATTCGTTAAGTATTATCAAGAAAAATGAAGAAAAGACCTGCAAGCAACACTAATTTTACCAGGATGTGCCTCAGCCCACCTGCACCCTGAGGACTAGCACATTGTCTCCTTTTGGAATAGGGCTGTCAATGGATCAGGTCGCCTCGGTGATCTGATCTGATCAAATCCAATAACATAGGGCCTGGATCAAGGTTTTGAGTCCAGTGGATTGGGTCTGGATGGATAAGCTAATGGATTGGTTCCAATCGACCCTGATATGATTCAATAGTGACCCGGTCCAGTAATTGTTGTTTACATATTATTAGTGAAATATATTCTGTAAACAAAATGCATGTTGATAAAGCCTCTTACCATTTATTATTTGAACTTTAGAATTTGTAGCTTCTATTTTCTTTAAATCGAATTTGATTAGTTTATCTGATCGGGTCTGGATTGAGGTTTTGGGTCTATTATATCCGGTAGGAATCTGGAATTGTGATCCGATAAGCAATTGGATCGACAACCCTGATCAGATCCAAACCCGATATATTGACAGCCCTACTGGAGGTTGCCTCAAATATGCCTTTTAAGTACTGCACACATAACAGTTAAACACCCAATGTGTTCAACCTAAAACCAAATGACACCCTAAGAATATACATAAGAACATCACAAGAACGTATCTCAAATGTACCTAAAAACATACTGGATACCATTTTCACCTTAGTGTACCAATCCATCCGTTCCCTTCCAGGCATCCGATGCCAATTCCTAGCAACGATGATCTCATTCAAGAATTTTATGCAATTTTTTTATACCAAATTTTATGCAATGTTTTAAAATGTGGACCGTCAACCTGCCAGTCCGTTCCGGTGGACTGGCTGATTCACTGGTTACCGGTTCAACCGGTTGGTCAGACGGACAGCCCGTCCAGGTTTTTCTGGTTTTCAGAAAAAAACAAATTAAGTATCCAGGCAAATGCTGACCTGGACCGTTTTGGGAACTGGTTTACCAGTTCAACCGGCCGGCCCGTTCCGAGGGGGCCGAGTCTTACAACACTGATTTTATGCAACTTCCTTTTTTAGTTCAGCCTCTTCCTCATGTAAGCTTTCACATTGTTAATATTTTGACATGAGAGTATTAGTGATAGACTGATGGGATAACGTTAATAATATGCTAACATAGTATATTAACATTTTTCAATAAGTAATATATAACTCATTATACTTCTACTAGGGGAACACCACGTGCGATGCACGTGCACCTTACACATGGCAACACCTTACAGGTGGCATACTCTTAGAGATCACTGACCGTATCGATGTTTGGCCTATCCCTAGGTGGAGCTACATGCAAAAAATCAGCCTGATTAGTAATTTTTAAGGATTTGATTGGAGTCGTTTTCATGGGTTGATTTTTAACCGTAGCATTCAAGCATTATTTGGGGCACTCATATCCAAAGGTTTGAAATCACTAATCAGCCTGATATTTGGTATATATACCTAGGGATGGGACAAACATCCATACGGTCAGTGGCTTGTAAGAGTGTGCGACGTGGCTTATAATATGATCCCTGATGAGGGATGCCAGCATGCTTGACAACCTGAATTGTGAAGGATGTACTCCAACAAAGGTTTTGTCTTTAGTATAAAGAGGAATTTAATGAGGGAAGGTTTTGCAAGGCATTAAATTGTGTCACATGGGTGAGTGGCACTACTGGTTGTTGCTTTATAATAGTATAGATTTGCTGCATGCAGAATTGCTAAATGTTTCACACTGAACAATACTTGGCCTGTAATCCAGTTCCCACATGCCCATCAAAGAGACAGACTAAAGAATGATTAAAATCCATGGTCAGGCTAGAAGAACACAGTTATGTAATGAATGCTAAAGTAAATAAAAAACTGAAACAGAAACCAGATATGGCAGTAATAATCATAAACAAAGCTTTTCTTTGATACCTGCTCTATGATGGCAAAATAATGTGAGTTAGCCTGCATAAAAGGGAAAATAGATTAATGAGACAAGCTTCTTCAAAATGCTTTCAAGAAGATATATTTGATATACTATTATCTACATATTCTAAGAGTGATCAAATCCTATTTTGGTTATTAAAAGCATGGCATCAACTGATCATATTGAACAACACATACAAGATCCAAATAAGAAGTATATACTACCACAAACCTTATTAGAAAAATGTAATTAATTACTTGTAACAAAGAATTCAATCTTCAACTTCATTGTAGATTTTCTACAAGCGGTGAGGTTTTATGTGTAGCCTCATATTAATCTTCTGCAGTGGTTTTCAGTCAACTTGCATTGGAGAGTTGTGGTAAATTGGTAATTTGATTACTGAAACCAACACTAACCAGAAAATTGATGAGCTAAAATTCAGAAAAGCTGTGTTTATAGTAATCGTGCGAGTCATTCTATAGCAGCAGGTAGCCGATCTGCAATGAAAGGATCGTCATGGTGGTATCGAATCAAACTTGTGATCCCATCAGTCAAGGACACTAGAATAGTGATTTCCTTACCGAAATAACGTGATTTGAAGAGAGAAAACAGACTTTAAAGCAGAAACATGTCAACGCAAACTTATAAATTAACCTCATAAAATTTCAAGAATCTGACACTAATTGGCCATCTGGTTTTCATTTGCTGCAAGTAAAATGGGACCTGCTACCTCTCTAAATGGTTATTTCCTTTTTATTTCTATTTCTCACCCGAAATTCTTTTCAATAAAGCTCTTGGTTGATAAAAAAAAAAGGAGAGTAAATGATGAGGATGATAAACAAACGGAGAGTAATTCTTTTCAATAAAGCTCTTGGTTCATCATGTCCTTACCTAGAGTATACTAGTGGAGGAAAATTGGGCCCATACCCATGTCTTTGTATTTTGATAACTATGTAGGCACCATTTTTAGTTCTCCTTGATTTATGGGAGTGGAAGACCCCACATGCATGTGCATCATGAAAACTCAAAATTAGAAAAATGCATGTGGGTTGCGTAGGGAGTTTGTGGAGAGTTTTTATTAATTTTCTAGGCTTATTTTGATTTTTTTTAGAGTTTTAGGTGTCTTTACAATTAGCCCACAATTAGGGGGCTCATTGTAATTTTGGTTAATTACTTTAAGTTGTTGTACTTTTTATAGCCACTAGATTAGATGGATGGCTGAGATTAGATTAGGGAGTTTTGAGTTATTATATAAATTCTTTTAGTTGTAATCCTTGAGTAATGATGAATTATATTGACTTTTGTTCTTGTGGATTGTTCTCTCCTTCCTTGGTGTGAATCCAAGCTACTTGGTGCAAATCCAAAAGATACTATCTTTATCTCTCTCTTCTCTCCTATTCTCTTATCTTTCTCCACATTTATTTTCTTTTTGATCAAGTTTGACCTAGAAAACCCAACTATATCTCTTCCATCTCTAAACCCTAACCATTGAACAACACCGTGAATAGTGCCGCGTGAATAGTAACCTCCTACACAAGTGTTTCCTACAACGCTCTAAACCCTCCCAAAGCCCTTACCTCAACCCCCAAACACTCCCAGATCCCTATGGTAACCATAGAAACCCCTAACCTCTTCTCAAACTCTAATTTTCCATGGTTTTCCTTTTTCTCCCGAAACCGGACTAAAATCTAGTACTTATCAGAAAGCCCTGAAACTTGCCAGAAACCATCTTGAACTTCAAATAACTTATACTCTCTTGGAAAAGGAAATTTAAGTGAACCTACAAGTGTTGGTTGTGGAAGTCCTTACTTCCATCAGGCCGCTCAATCAATAATTGATGGGTTTTCACTGCTAGGTTGTGAGATCTAGCCTTTGAAACAACTCAATTAATTATTTGCTAGCATATCTACATATTTGTGGTAATTGTAAGAGTATTTTTATATTTTCTTAATACTTGTGGTAATTTATTTTTGATCTTTGCACCTCATATAGGCTAGTTCTCATCATCCTACATCAGTAAAAGTATTTAAAAAAAATGAAAAGTAATAGGATATCTGAATATGTCAAGAACAATTCAACAAACGTATGTTGAAAGCAATGCATGAATATCTTAAAAAGATTTGTAAATGAATAACATTTACACTCCAAGTGCACATGTGATACAGAATTATAGTAGGTGCATGACTTAGTTAGAAGGACTGAAATATCTGGTCAGCAAGCAACAAGAAACCACTTGAGCAACATCCTATGCAGACCCTTGCCATCATAATATCTATGTTAAAGATGTCACATAAAGAATATAATGTGAGGTAAATCCATCAAGCACCCTTGTGGCACTACCAATTACTTAAATTAAACTCTATATTGATACTTGTGGAGGGAAACTTCAAAGCTTCCATTTAACAATGCTTTTATCACGAAAGATAACAATCCCAAGGAGGATTGCAATCTAGTTCCGTACAAGCGTTCATTTATTGTTGTTTTCACTTGATAAAATGCCAAATTAAAGTGGAAATATAAATCCATTAACATCTTGTGCAACCATTGGAGAGTCCTGGTGGGATCTTATAAATGGATGGCATTTTTCATTATTTGAATAGAACATAATAATGTATCTGAGTTGATCTGAGATCAATAGGATAAGGGAGAATGAATTGTAAACAATCCAGGGAGAATGAATTGTAAACAATCCAGATTAAACTTTTCAAAAAACGCCCAAAACGATTCCACTAAAAAAGCTAATGCAATTAGCAACACTTGATCATAGTATAACTTTCTTCAAAAATCTAACCATTTTGGAGCTTCAGTAGTGGTCTTGAAAAATGGACGAAAAAATTACAAATGAAGTCATGTATATATAGTTACCTCATCATTCATCACCCAACCACCTCCAACAATTTCCAATTGCCCATTCTTAACTAAATTGATGAAAGATTGCCTTTTAGTCTCTGAGGCATCTCTCCACCATCTCTCCAAATATGACATCTCTTCCCATATAAACTTGCGGCGAACATCCTACAAATCCAAGTTCAAACCATCCTCAGAAACATTAAAAACCAATTAAAGTTTAAAACAAATCATTCAACAATTGACCAAATTCCCACATTGATTCCATTTCTGCAGGAATCAATGACTACAACCCACTGCATGACACGTACAAAATAACTTTACCTCCTGTTGATTTCTATAAATTAAAAATCCACCACTTAATTTGAGAGCATGTTATAAACCATCTATTTTCTCTATTTTCTATAAAACAATCATATCTGAATCTGAAAAACAAAAACAAAAAAGCACCTAGTTCCCAGTAACACTTGATTAATCAATTTCCAGAAAATTCATCAAAAGAAAAGAGCAATAGAATTAAATCTAAAAACCAAAAGTGATAAGCACCCTGTTCCTGAAAACACTTGATTAATTAATTACAAAACAATTCATCAACAACCCAACAAATTTCAGATAGAAATCAATATAACCCCAAAAAAAATGTAAGATTTTTTGGTGGTCTTGCACCAAATACAGAAACTTCTACAAAACCTGAATTGTAAGTGCCTAAACTTGTTTGATGGGAAAAAGAAACCAAACTTATATCAAGTATGTATATACGATGGCTAAGGAAAGCATGCTTGGTGTGCCTAATTACACATACAATTATGGCAATGTTGTGAACTCTTTCCAAAGTGCAGCCCCTTTCTTTCGAACTCTATTGATGGGATGGAGTTTAGAAAAAGCGAAAAAATTATATATGGATTGGAGGGGACGTCACACACCCTACCCTAGCAATAATAAACCCAATTGAAGAGCTAAGGGAAGGGATTACAAAGACTCCAAGGAGGACGTGCTTCAGACCTTGCTTTTACAAATCTAAAACCTGGAGATCACGCAGATTCATTTCATGCCTATAAATATGTTTAGTATGTTTTTTTTCTCTATATTTTAGGTGACATATGTACAGGGATCGATCTCAATATCATGGATACGTGCATGCTGTTTTGTGTATGTGTTTGTGATGGATTTCCAACATAGTGGTATCAGACCACGGGATTTGTACTCGGCATATTGTCGCTCTATAAAATAGATATTTTACTTCAGTTTTAGATCTGTTTTGTGATGCATAGGTACCATGTAATTTCTTTTGAATCAGTACCATCATTCTCTATTAACTGAAGTCGAGGTTCAGATTCTTGGTCCAGTTTCGTCATGCATAATAAGGAAGGTAATTGGTTGTTTTCCTTCTGGATTAAACCGAGATTGTGTTTTGTCTAAGGATATCAGAGCATAAACCATAAAAATCAATTTCAAGTATTGATCCGACAATTAAAATTGACAACTAGGAGATACCTCGAAGTGACCTAATATCTAGCAGGTCATAAATGCCAAATGAAAATCAATTATAGCCAACGTGTTATGCATAGTTTGGAATGAATTTTTTTTTTTTGTTGATAAGTGAATGAAAATCTTACATAAATGCCAAATGAATCCAACAGGTCAGGCATTAAGTTCTAAAGTGAAATGAAAAACAAATGATAACAGAGAAGTCGATTATTTATTTCAAATGACATAAAAGCAAGAAAAAAAAATATCACAATCATATGCAACTGAAAAGTCAAACAAATTCAGATAGAAAAGAATTAGGAAGTCGTTGTGTTTGGTAAAACTTAATTTCAGCACTGAAAGCTTAAAGTGCTTAATTTTGTAAATTATTCTGGTAAAGGTCCTTATGTCTGAAAATTAAGATAAGGGCATATTGGTTATTTTAAAATGTTATAGGACATTTTCATAAGTTTTTTTCATAGAGAAAGCTTTGATACAAGGCCATATTGGATATTTTTTAGAGAATCTTAAGAATTTTTTAAAGATTCCATCACTTACCGCGTTTAGTGAAAAATGTCTTATGGCATTAAGTTGAGGGGACTTAAAAAATCACTGAATTAAGTGATACTTTCAGGTGGTTACCAAATGGTCTGAATGTCCTAGTCTCAGTCTGGGTCCGAAATTAAGTTTTACCAAACGCCACCCAATTTTTTTTTTGACAAGTATAATTTATTAAGAGCAAAACAAAGGATACAAATGGCGACAAGAAAGTTAAGGGAACCTCCTAAGCTAACCAAAAGAATAGAAAGGAGTAATAACAAAAATAAGGCTACCCACTCCCAAGTAACAAAGACTCCCATCTAAACACAAAATCTTCAAAGAAGAGGCCTATGTACTTCTTGAATAGTTAGTTTGGACCACTTGAACATCAAGGATTTGACAGCTGGCAAGCTTCCTTTCTTCCTTAAAAAATCCTCAGATTCCTCCTTTCCAAAGAGTCCAAACCTCAGCAAAAGGAAGAATACAAGTGTAGACCACATAAGGAGAAAGCAAAAATCGACCACCCACTAAAAGTATCTCTCACAGATTTCGGCATCACCGCCATCCTGAATAAGCAGAAGAAATGACACCATACTTCTCTCGCTACATTATAATACAGAAGAGGACGGTTTACAGTCTCCTCACTAGCCTTGCACATGAAGCAAAATTCACAAAGATTTTTCTATGCTTGATTCGGTTGTTCATAGCAACGATCTATTCTCAAGCGGCGCACCAAGCAAAGAATGCAACTTTGGATGGGACCTTGGATCCGCACACCATACATACTGGAAAGGAGCCATTCAAATGCCCATCGGTAGTCGTCTCTAAAGAATGAACTGAGAAAAGGCCATTCCGGTTCAGAGACCATATGCGAGTATCCTTTGTTGAGTGAACAAAGGAGTAAGCATTAACGTTTTCGAGTAAACCAACCACCAACTCAACCTTCCAATCATTAATGTTCTTCCTAAATTCGAAATGTTGAAAAGCACCACAAACTCCTCCTTTAAAGGCCTATCGCTTCACCACATATCCAACCAAAAACAAACTGTCCCCTTTCCCCAGTTTGAATTTCACATCCTTATAGAAACTCAACCCCACCTTAAGAATCCACCTCCAAACTGTACAACCCATAAGGAGAACAAGTAGCACAAATTTCCCATCCCAAAGTACGACACCCATACATCACAAACACCACCCTTCTCCACAAACTACTCTCCTCCAAAGGCACTTCCCTAAAAAAGTTTTTTTCATCAAATTCAGCTTCTTCACCCCCATGCCACCTCCCTTTTTTGGCATACACACCAACTCCCAATTAACCAAAAGCTACTTCAGCTCACCAACTCTATTATTCCATAAAAAACCCTAACCAATATTTCCAATCTTTTATTCACACATGTCGGCATAGTGAACAGAGAAAGAAGATAAATCAACATAATGGACAACTTACTCTTAATAAGCACCACCTTTTCTCCTTTTGACAAGTAACAAGTATTCCAATTTGCTAACTTACTCTCGCACCTCTCTATCGCCGGATCCCAAATTTCCTTTGACCTGTAGTTAGCCCCTAAAGGGAGCCCAAGATAAGAAGGGAAACTCTCCACACCACACCCAAAATATTAGGTAAGTTTATAAAATCATCTACTCCAACATACCTTGCTCTTCACCAAATTTATACGTAACTTGGAAACCACTTCAAAACAACATAGCAGACCTCTCAAGAAACCCAACTAATCACCCGATGCTACCACAAAAAGCAGGGTGTTATCTGCAAATTGAATGTGAGACAAAAATCCCCCCATTACCCACCCCAAACACCTCCAACCTACTATCCTCAACTACCTTGTATATCATCCTCCCAAGTGTTCCACCACTATGATAAAGAGGAAAGGCGAAAGAGGGTCCCCCTACCTCAAAACACCTAGAACTCCTAAAATAACCCGCAAGAGTCATTGACCATCATAGGAAATGGAACAAACGAAATGCACTTCCTAATCCATCGCTCCCACTTCAACCCGAAGCCCATCTGCTCCATCAAATACTCCAAAAAGTCCCAACTAACATGATCATACGCCTTTTCCATGTCGGTCATACACCACCCCCCAGTCTCACAGAACGATTACTAGCATCTATGCACTCATTAGCATGAATGCCCCATCCAAAATCTGTCTACTGACAAAGGCTCCCTGAACTGGCGAGATGATCGAAAGTAACACTACACCGAGTCTAGAGGCTAAAGTCTTAGCCAATATTTTATCCACACTTCCCACGAGACTAATAGGCCTGAAGTTAGATATATCTGATGCTCCCTGCATCTTAGAGATCAAAGAAATAAAGATACTAACATAGCAATAGTCCAGATAAGCCTTTTCTTGAAACTCTATAACCACACCCATAAAATCATTTCCCACCACCTCCCAACAATGGCTAAAAAATGCAAAAAAGAAGCCATCTAGCCCTATCGCCTACAATATCTCCTCATCAAAGGGTCTCTCCAACCACTCTCTCTAGTCATGATAAATGTAATCAAAATGGAGGCCATCTAAACTGGACTTATAAGAATGTGGCTATATGTACAACGCAGAGTCAAAATCAACTACCCCATCTCTAATAGTTCATTCATCCACTAAACGATTTCCTCGAATTTAGCCAAGTGATTGCACCACCTACAAGCATTGGCCATCTTATGAAAGAACCATGTATTGTCCCCCTCCTTTAGCCAATGAACCCTAAACTTCGGATTCCAACTCACCTCCTCCATCTTAACAAGCTTCTGAAAATCTCCCTTGAGATTGCATCTTCTACATCTCTCCTCAGTAAAAAAAAACCCATCCTTCCTATCGATGGATGAAAATTTCCTCTAAAATATCCTTCATCTTTAACCCTACCAAACTCATTCCATTTTCATGATATGATCTTTTCTTTAAGAGTTTTAATGTTTTGCAAAACACAAGCCCAACCTTGCCCACAAATAAGAAGTTGCCCCACCACTCCCCCACCTTCTCCTTAAATCTTGGGGTAAGTAGATACATGTCTTCAAATCAAAATGGAGATGGGAGTTTGAAACTCCCACCACAAGCCAACAACAAAGGAGTATGGTCAAACGTTGGCCTAGGAATAGCCAACTGAAATGCTCCTCCCAAGTTCCAAAAACAAGAAATCTATCAAGTCTATAGAAGGTAAGCCATTCGACCATGTAAATTTAACAC
Organism: Euptelea pleiosperma; assembly: GCA_035048495.1. NCBI lineage: Eukaryota > Viridiplantae > Streptophyta > Magnoliopsida > Ranunculales > Eupteleaceae > Euptelea > Euptelea pleiosperma. Next base: position 12,851,896 of record CM068543.1, read on the forward strand.
GACATAGAGGTAGATCCACCAAAAGATCCCCACTAACAAAGTCCCCAAAGTTTCTCATGCTCCTAGTAACCCTACTTCCTCCCTTCTTCTCATGAGAAATTCATATGACATTGAAGTCCCCCTATACACTAAGGATAATCCCACAACCCAGCTATATTATCTAATTCCTCCCAAAACTACTCTTGAAGACTTCCATCATTAGGCCAATACACTCCGGTCAACACTCATTGGAAGCTATTCTCTACTGATCTCTACCGACTTGCATGAAACTGAGATTAAAAAAAAAGCACCAATAAGATTATCCCCCACCTCTAAACCTTCTTGCTCCACAAAATGACCACCCCTCCCGACGAACCCATGGCTAGAAGCTCACACCAACCACACTCCTCGCTCCTCCAAATATCTGAAATTATACACCTCTCCATCTTCTCCATTTTGATTTCCTGAAGAATAACTACATTAGCACCCCGGCTTCTAATCAACCTTTTCACCACCGCCCTTATCTCTATGCTTACCCAAACCCTTCACATTCAACGACAAAATTTTAATTTTCATCGAAAAACTTTGGTTTCTTCTCTTTCCCACATCCCCCATCCGACGATTCCCTCCAAAGTTCAATTGACGTGCAAGCCTCGACATTTCCTTGGATAGTTTACTCACCCTAACTCCTTTCGAGCAATCCCCTAAACTCAACTCCTGCTTCTGGCCCCCACGCAATCAGCAAAGGAGTAACATATTCACCATTGATATTATTTTGAACCCCTACGTGGGAACCTGTTTTTTTTTTTTTTTGATAAGTGAAAATTTTATTAGAAAAGGCAACGAAGGGGAACAAACTGGAAGGCTTGAGAGGCCGAGGTGGCCTGCACAAGCCTAACACTGACCCAACAAAGCCGGGGACCCCTACTATACAGCGTCCCTACAACAGAGGTGGTCCCATCGGCATACAAAGTCCTCAAAGAAAAGCCATCTATATTCCATATACACTTTTGACCATGAGAAGACAAGACCCTTGATGCTAAGGATTATCGAATCCAGGACTTCGCTCTTGTTATTGAACACCCGTTGGTTCCTTTCCTTCCACAAGCCCTACATGATCGCGCAAGGAAGGAGCTTCCAAAGGATACGGCCTCTTTTGGAGAAAGCAGAAGATCTCCAGCACAACAAAAGGTCCATGAGAGAGTCCGGCATCACCCATCTCACCCCAACTTCCTTAAAGAAGGAAGACCATACCTCCCATGCCACGTCGCAGTGCAACAGAAGATGAAAAACAGATTCTCCACTATGCTTGCACATGGAGCAAAAGTCCACTATTGTAAGCCCTTTAGAAATTAAGTGGTCCACCATCAGAATCTTGTTCAAGGGCGCTGCCCACACAAAGAAGGTGACTTTGGTTGGGATTCTGGATTTCCACACCAATGTCTTCGAAAAGTGAGATATGCCATCTCTATTCAAAGCCTCATAAAACAAGCTAACCGAGAATGTCCCACTCTTCGCCCATTTCCACACCCGCTTGTCCTAGACCTGAGGGGAAAGATGAGCCTCTTGGAGCCTTTCAAGCAGTCTGGACAGAGAGTCAATCTCCCAATCATTGAGATGTCTCCTGAAGCCAAGATTCCATCCTACAACTTCCCCCCTACTACCAATACAGTCTTGAGTGGGTCATTGCTTCCTCTCTGAGATGGAGTAGAGATCGGGAAAATCAACTTGCAAGAGGCTTTCTCCACACCAAGTATCCTCCCAAAATTTAGTCTTGTTTCCCAGCCCAGCATCGTACCTAATCCCTTTGGCAAACTCCTCGGGGACCTTCAAAATCCCACGCCAGACGCTGCAACCATATGGCCTATGAGTGGGTCTAGATTCCCACCCAAAGTGGTCCACCCCATACCTACTCGAAATGGTCTTCGCCCAGGGGCTGGATCCCTCCTCCCCGAACCTCCAAAGCCATTTGCCCAAGAGGGCCTGATTCATCTCTTTCAGTTTCTTACTCCCAGTCCCCCACATTGCTTATCTTTGCACACCACTTTCCACCCCACCAAATGTATTTTGCTAGAGTCCATCCTTTCATTCCACAGAAAATTCAACATAAGCTTCTCCAATTTTTTCACGACGCTTTTCGGAGCAGTGAAGAGAGACAAATAGTAGATTGGAAGACTAGAAAGTGTGCTCTTAATCAACACCAGTTTGCCTCCCTTTGAGAGGTATTTAGCTTTCCAAGATGCCAGTCTGCCCCTGAAGCGCTCGATGACTAGCTCCCACATGGCTTTGGATCTGTAAGATGCCCCTAAAGGCAATCCCAGATAGGTTGTGGGTAAGCTATCAACCTGACACTTCATAGTGTCTGCCAGAGTCACTAAGTGATCAACCTTTCCAACTCCATAGACCTAACTTTTTGCCAAATTCACTCGAAGACCTGAGACTACTTCAAAGCAACCCAAAAGACCCCGGATATATCATCCCATGGTGACTGAAAGGCTTCACCATCTACCCCAATAGACTCGCCACCTTGACCATTGTCCCCAATCTTGTTCAAGAGATTTTTCATCCCAATACCATGCTCAAGCTCATCAAAATCAATCCCATAACTAGCTATTGTCACTGACCAGTTAATCTGATTTCTCAACGCAATTGATCTAAACAAGTTAATGCATCCAGCTTCATGCCCCACCCAAGAGAGACCTAACAAAGCACCTATCTTCATGACTAGCCAATTCAAGCATTATGCTGAGAACAGTGAATGTCGAAGTATTAGAGGAACTATGGATCTTGATAATTCTTGGATTCAAGTCTTCAGTTTCCCTTGCTCTTGATCCTACATTCTGCTCACCGTAATGTTCTTTGTTAAATTCCAAGCTTTCATCCCTGCCCTGCACTTTATTATCCTCATCATCAATATGAATCTTACCTCTGTCTCCCTTGCCGTTGTCTACTTGCCCCCCTGTCTTTAAGATATCCTCTTCTAAAAAAGTTAACCGAGACGAAGGATTTGTAGTCCAACAATTCAGAGTTGCAAAAGGACTGCCATGTTGCATATTACCGCCTTTGATGTTAGCATCCCCCTGCCCCTCTCCTTGAGACAATCCATTCACCAAACTCGGGCAAGTCTCCTTTCCAGTCCTATCATCAACCTTGTAACTTGAAATTAATAAAAAAAACCATTGTCATTCTCCAGTTCCTCCTTCCTAACCCATCTATATAACTCACCTCTATCTATAATATCTTCTTCAAGGCCATCAACTTCAATTAGAAAAAAAAAAAAAAAACACATGTAATTGGGTCCCCGACCATCGCAATTGAGCTCTCCAAAGGAGAGCACAAGAGATTAAGTGCATATGGTAAAGATGGTGTCCCTGCTTCTTCTACATCCACACCAAGGATAAAACAGGAATAGGACAAATTAAATTTAGATTCTGGCTTAGGAGAAGTACCTGAGCGTGATCCAATGTGACCCGAATGTATTATTCCAACATGTGCCTTACCTTTATCTCGCATAAGATCAACGTTGCATGAAACGGAGTTGGGTTTGATACTATACTTCGCACAAAAAGAATCTTATTAATGCCCCAAGAAAAATGTGCCATTATTTATAGATCTGATAACCACTACATCTTGGCCCTCACCAACATGCAACCGATGCTCTTGTCTCCCATGAGATGCATCGTAATTGCTCTGTCGGACAACACTACATCCACCCCCATTATAGTCCCCCAAACATCCCACACTTCCAGCCCTATGATGCTGTTATATTCCTTGAAAGATTTATACCATTAGAATATAAAGGCCTTAATTTATAAGATGATGCGATGAATCTCCTCCACTCTATCCTTGAAAGCCCTTTGATTCCTCTTCCTCCACAAATCCCACATCACCGTAAAAGGAAGAATGCTACACAACCGCCTAATGCACGAGGAGAAAGCTAAGATATACCAGGAACTAAGAGTCCCTCTCACTGGCCTCGTCATCACCCAAGAGACTCCAAAAGATGAAAAAAAACGAGCACCACTCCTCTCTAGTAATATGACAATGTAAAAGAAAATGGTTCACCGACTCTCCACTATCCTTACACCTGTAGTAAAATTCCACAATATATCTCCTCCGCTTTAACAAATTATTACACGTCAAAATCTTCTCCAAAGCCGCACACCACACAAAAAAGCTACTCTAGAAGGGACCTTGGACCCCCAAATGCAAGCAATCGGAAAAGGAGACTCCAACGCTGAATAAAAAGAATGAAAAGAGAACATGCCATTGCTATTACGGGCCCAAAAAGGAATCTCATCCTTAGAGGTATCTATTTGAATAGAACTCAAATGGCCAAGTAATCCCGCAACTAAATCCACCTTCTAGCCATTAAGGTTTGGCCTAAAGCCAATGTCCCACAGTATATTGTTGCCAGCCCCACCCATTTAAATCTAAATTGTACCTTCTTTCTTATTCAAAAGACTAAACAAACAAACAAATTAAATAAAGATACAATTAACAATATATTATTTTACATGTAACTGAATTTTATGAGTATTGCTAAGGATAGCATTTCGATTTTTATACCTTTTTCATATAGTTTTGGGTGGGCACATTATATAGAGACACTTGATTAGGGTTGAGCTACTGAATGGCTCGAACTACCCGAAAGAGACCTTTTCCTGGGCTATCTAGAATAAAACTTCATTCTCACTTTAGGATGAATCTGAAGTCCTTGCAATCGAGTCAACTAACTCGGTTAACGCTATGTACAAGAAGTGGAAAAAGGCAAACAAGATAAGTCTAATGATCATAGGGGCTTCTATTATCAATGCTATCAGAAGAGGAACTTCAGTGAGGGGCAGAGTAAAGGGATTAATGGAAGCATTTTGCAAATTTGTAGGATCAACTAAGGTGGTGCAGTACACTCAATTAGTACAGTTGGTTGGAATGGAATTTGACGGGCAAAGTAGCATTCGTGAGTACATACTCAGAATGTCTAACTTTGTATACTCTTTACAAGAGTTAGAGATGTCCTTTGAACAACAAATTTTTGGTGCATCTGGCAGTTAGTTCTCTTTTATGTGCAACTATGACACTTTTAAAGTAAACTATAATCCCCATGATCAAAAGTGGGATGTGAAAGAATCGATTGTTTATTATGTTTTGAAAGAGGGTCACCTGAAAAGGGACTGGCTCCAGCGGGCCAGCTAGGATGAAAGAGGAACACCTGAGATGGAATAAGCAAAAAAGCACGGAAGTAGGAGCTGTGAAGATTCTATTATTTAAATTTTAAACTTTAATTTGGTTGTTAAAATTAGAAATATTTTTTTGGCCCAAATGAAGCAGAGTTTAATTTTATTCTTGAGGGTTGATTACTTTGGTTTAATTTGAGAGTGATAATTGTCTAAGATTTAATCCCAATATATGGTTTATATTAATTGTTTCTGACATTACCTAATTTTCTTGATGTTGGCATGTTGATATTTATTATGATCTAAGTGTTTAAGGAAATTTACATCTTGAGGTTTACTCACTGCAGCATGAAAGTTAATATATTTTTCCAAAAAGGTTAAGGAAAGATTGTAAAGGCCAAAAATGAGTTTTGAGGATGGTCAATTTCAGTGAGAGCAAATAGAGAGATGGAATTGATTGTGAGGAGTCTCACCTGTCACTAGGAGCATTGTGAACTTTACATTCATGAATTTATTATTAGCCTGTTTCAAGAAAAATCCCAAAGACTAATGTATATTCCTCAAGGTCAGTGGGAGAAAGTATGTTTTCTAAATTCGATTATAAAAGGCATTTTCTTGACTTACAAGACACTCATTTATTTCTGATACTAAGATCACTTTATTAAAAAAACTTCGATAGTGATTAGTGCCAATATATGAAGATGGAATAAAATTTGTTCTTCTGTTGATTATGATTTAGGAGTGAAACCTTATATGAACTATAGATCATGTTTGAATATTTATTACTTTCTCATTCGGACTCTTGACCATATTAAGCAAAATTAAAGTGTAACAATTAAAGACAGTCTAGGAAAACTTTATTGTTGCACAGGTGCACTTAAGTTTAAGTTGTTAAATGAATTAAGAAAATCAAGTTCGAGTTTAAATAAGGGAGTGTTATAAAGCACATTTAGATGCCACTACCTATACAGACCTTCTAATAGCTGACCTCATGGTTTAATTTTACATTCTAATATTACAAAGTATAACAAACTAAGGATGGAAAGTTTAAGGGTTTTGAATTCCACTGTTCAGCGGAGTTGCTTGTTTCTCCATTTGGAATCAAGTTATGACAATAAAATACTTTTGTCACTTGAAATTGTGATCACATTTAGTTATTCTATATTATGCATTATTACTTCATGAACAGGATGTTATGTTATGGATTAAGGATCTTGTGTCCATAGATAAAGATTGCCTAAAGAGTTCTATACTCTAAAAAGATGCTTGGATTGAACATGACTGGGCCTCGTGTTTGGGAAAACCTTCATCTTGTGTGATAAGGGTGATGGTTATATGACATGATTAGACCGGCATATACCAGTATGACACACACGGGCCTGTGTGTGAAGCGGATTGGACGAACAGGGTCCACTATGCATCACACTAAGGTACATGCATTGCCTATACTGCGCAAGATATGCTACCTATGGAATGACTTAGTGAGATTAGTATTACTAGCATTGAGAGTTGAGACCATGGAATGACATTAGCATCAACGTGTAATGCTCTGGTTTTCATGGCCTAATGTTAGTGATGCTATTCAATCAGGGTAAGGATTTAATTAAGCATAAGTCTTGTCTTGTCACTCATTTAGGCACTAGTGTTTTCAAAAGTGGCCACTCGATGTATCTTTCCTTGTCACTCATTTAGGCACTAGAGTTTGGTGTGCTGAATTACACACACACAACTATAGCAATATTGTGAACTCTTTTCTAAAGTGCAGCCCCTTTCTTTCTAACTCTAGTGATGGGATGGAGTTTAGAAAGAGCAAAAGTTATATATAGATTGGAGGGAAGTCCAACACCCTACCCTAGCAATAATCAGCCCCTTCAAAGAGCTAAGGGAAAAGGACTGTGAAGACTCCACTGTCCCACACGTTTTCTCAAAATAGAGAATGTGCTTCAGGCCTTGCATTTACAGATCTAGAACCCGGAGATTTCACATATCAAGGTTTTAAATTTCGTCAGCATGCCCGAAATTTCGGGCTGTATCGAAATGTGAGTTTTTTAATAGAATTTCACCGAAATTTTGAAATTTCAGGTGAAATTCTGGTTTCGACGTGGGCCGAAACCCTAGTGGAAACCGGAATTTAAATCCTTGTTCGCAGATTCATCACATGCCTACAGGTATATTTAGTATATTTGTTCTCTCTATAATTTGGGTGACATATGTAAGGGTATCTACCCTCAATATCATGGGTACGTCCATGCTCTTTTTGTATGTGTTTGTGATGCTTTTCCAACAAAAAACACCCAGTTGCTGATCACACTTGATTAAACAATTTCAAAATAATTCATCGAAAACCCAACGAAATTCAGCTATAAAAATAACTAATTTCCCCAATTTAAGATTTTTTTTTGAAAAGGTAATATCCCCAATTTAAGATCATTTTACCTTGGACAGGCTCTCCACAATGGTATCCAATATATGACGTGACTGCCGATCGTAGTACTCATCGACCGTCAACTTCCACCCCGGATCATTATGCGAATGTGGGACAACAAAAACCTTCAATTTCTCCAAATCCCACTCATTCCCCTTGTAATTCACCCGCCACCCTTGCTTCCACGGTCCTCCGTCGACATCCAAGAACTTGATCTTATCATAGAGATCCTTTGTAGTGATATCGACAACAGCGGCAGAAGCAACTCCATCGCCGTCGTCCAGTACAATGGGTTTCCGATAAACGGGTTTTCTGGGCCTATTGAGAGGAGAATGTCTATGTTTGGAGTGAGTGGAGAGAGGGTTGGGGATACCGTAGCGAAGGACGACAGCCATAAAGAAGAGGAGAGAGATCGAGAGACCGATGGTGAAGAAGTTGGCGAAAATGAAATCTAGGAGAGAGGCTCGACGGCGAGGCTTGCGGACCAACTTTGATTTGGGGTTTGACGATGGGAGGAGGGAGTGGGCCCACCCTCCTCGCCGGATGTTGCTGGTGTAGGAGGAGAGGGAGGCCATGGGAGGGAAGACGAGCGAGTCCTGTAACTAGTTTTTGTCTCGCACTCTGACCTGCTTCTATGTTTTCTTCTCTCTAGTTACTCCTACTTCTGTTTGGTTGCAGACGTAGCTCCATCTTCAGTAATCTGAATCTAGGAACGTACAATATGGGCCACGTGGCATGCTCTTAGAGGACTCTGACCGTATGGATGTTTGGCCAATCCCTATGTGGACCTACAAACCAAAAGTCAGCCCGATTAGTGATTTCTAGGCATTGGAATGGAATTATTTTCATGGGTTGATTTTAACTGTAGGAATTTGAGCATTATTGACCATGTTTGAGGTACAAAGATCCAAAGGTTTAAAATCACTAATCAAAGCTGATTTCTGATTGTAGTCCACCTAGGGATTAGAAAAACATCCATACGGTCATAGTCCTCTAAGAGTGTGCAACGTGGCTCATATTGCATGCTGGCATCGGCCTCAATGACAGTCCATTGTCATCAAAGTTTTACTCGGTGAAGTTCCTTTCGAATGCACTTATCCTCCATAACATTATGTTTGCTCCACTTTTATCTCTCTGTATATACCGTATATCAAACATCATTTGAATGGCAATTTCATAAAGGGTACTTCTACGGGCACCCACGTCTTTCAGCTGGGCACCCACGTGGGGAGAGAGAGGGATGGGGTGGGGTGGGTGCCCAAACTGGAGGGGGCATTTTTGTAAAATAAAATAAAATTGTTTGGGATGTGGGTGCCCAGCTTAAAGAGGTGAGCGCCCGTAGAGGTACCCTTTCGTAAATAAAGGCCAAAGGCCCAGAATTACATATCTTTACCATTAAGGCGATTGTCCGCCATCTTTTTTTTCTTTTTTGGCCCATCATTTCGTCAAACCCCACCGGCACGGCCGCAGTTGTGATTATTCCAAGTTTCAACTTTGTCATTTTCCTTTCTAATTAGGTTTTGAGTTGATACAATTTTCAAATTGTTCTTTGGTTGAATATTTTTTATTTTACCACTTCTTCCAAAAAGTCTCTTCTTTTTCCTTATTTGACACTCATTTCATCAAACCCCACGGGTACGCTAATATGATTGTTCCAACTTTATCATTTTTCCTTTCTAATTGGGCCTTGAGTTGCCACAATTTTCGGATTTGCCCCTCTAAACTAATCTTTCAAAAATGTCCTTTGGACAGAAAACTCTTTTATTTTGCCACTTTTTTTTCTTCCGAAAAACAGTCCCTACAACCATGCACATGCAATGCACAGGCCTTTCACTAATACATATGAAAGGGGGTGTCAATGTTTTAGAACGAGATTTAGCCCAATGTTATATTCAAAGATTTAGCCCCCATGACAACTTCTTTAGGAGACATCATGACATGAGCTCAAGTGTTCAAATTTCATATCTTGGTCATTTGAGAAAACTAAACGTCTTAATTGAGATGTTTCAATACAAACAGAGAAAATGGTACGATGATCCGAGAAAAGCTGAAAGCCAACTTGTTAAGTTGGTAAGAGCAACTTGCTATGGAGAGAGGAACAACAGGGTATTTGAAGGCAAGAGCATTTCTATGGAGGATCTTGTATTGAAATTAAAGCTTTGGTATTTTTGTAGGTCAAATTGTATGAGGAAGGGAAAGGGATATTTTTTGAGGGTGTAGTATTCAAATGGACAGAGTTGGTTGGTAAGGATCGAGATTAGGGGGGATGTGTGCTTTGTTGTTGGGTGCGCTCTGTATTTCTTTGCTTTATTTTCTTTGTACTGTTTGATTGCTTGGTAGGCTTCCTTAGCCTCTAAGGGTCTTTTAATAAAGCAGGTTATTTATCAAAAAAAAAAAATCACATACATGGGTTCAAAACTCGGCCTTCACCTCTAAGTTGCTAATCTCATTAAAAACAAGCTTAATCATAGACCCAAGCCTTTCCTCAAACTATTGAAAAAAGATCAATAACCTTTTCTTAGATTGCTTCATTTTAATCATCAAGTGCCTTAGCCCCTCAAAAATATTTGGGTGTTCCATTGTTTATAGGCAAATGAACGACCAAAGCCTTTTCTCAGACTAACGAAAAGATCAATAATCTTATACAGGGCTGGAAATCTAAAGTCATATCCCAAGCATGTAGGACAATTGGACAACCCTCATAAATGTTGTTGCTAGCTCAATTTCCATCTTCCTCATGTCTTCTTTCCTTCTCCCCAAAGTCTTGTGTGAAAAACTAATAGTTCTAGTGGCAAAAATTAACATAGAAAACTAATAATTCATCTTATCAACTGAGTAATCTTTGTACCTCAAAATCTTTTGGAGATCTGGGATTTAGATGCTTTCGCAAGGACAACATGGCTTTATTGGTCTCAAGGAGCAAAACTCAATTTGGGTTTAAGCTTTGGAAGGAAAGCATTTTCTTAGAACCTCTTTCTTAGAAGCAAAATCCCCCCGAGCATCTACACTGATATGGGAAGGTTCCATAATAGTCAGAAACCTTTTAAGATCATTTATTTTGGTGTATTGGAGATGGCATAAGTGTTACTATCTAGACTAATCCATGGTATCCGTGTGGCTCAATTTTAGTTAACATTGGTAAATCTGACTAAACACCTCAATACCTAACTTAAATGACCGACTATTCTTGATGATGAAAACAAAAGTCGATGGCTCGAGTCAAGAATAAGTCAATGAACTAAGAGAGAAATTTACTTTAGTCCAGATTTTTTGTCCCCTTGAACAATGAAGGGGTATCTCTATTTATAGAACTCGTGGTGTAGGCAGTGAGTGATATCTCCCATGTGCAAAGCATGGCTATAGTATGGCATCGTTGGCACATATGGGAACATAATTCACGTCTCTCTTCTCATCATTCCATGTAAGTATGTCATGTTTCATCCTGAGCAAGTGAGAATTGTACCTACCTGCGGAATCATGTCGACTTACTTGAGTAGCCAAGCTCCTTCATCCGAGCAAGTCTTCTTTGGGTAGTCGACTCTCCTCTTTGCCAAACTAAACTTCGTGTTGGTTGATAAAGTTACGAATCCCTAGGTGACACATGTATGGCCCAGATGTAGGCCATTTTTAGGCATACACATTCGCCTCTATTTCCATTTTGTCGAGAAAGAGCTTTTCGGGAGGTTGTTTATTGGCAATTCAGGAATAAGGACCTTCTTCATTAAATGCCGGTCCACGTGTATCCAAGATTTACTCTTGAATGGGTGGGAACCATCCACATGTCATTTCATGCTTTGGAGGCAACGCGATGATTGGACTTTGGTATTAACACTTTGGAGGCGACAGGTCGAGGAGTCTCGAGATTGTGAGAGAAGACTCAGACCAGGCCGAGGAGTCTCAACACACATAAGAATGGACATGAGGGTACATATTAAGGGGGTATTCTTCTTCCTCCTTTGCCCAAATGAAATAATGAGAGCTTAATGCAACTCTGAGGAGAGGAGACTTTTCTTCTCTTCAAACCTTAAAGCATGTGTACGCGTGTGTGTGCTCACCCTCCTCTCTCTCACATATGGTTCCCTAGATCCTTCTGACTTCCTCGTTGTATAGATTACAGAAAGGGCATCAAATGACCATCCCTACGGTTTAAGCAATAACCCAAACTTCCTCCTAGGACTAGTTACCCAGACCCAATATTCGGCCCACACACCTAGTTACCAAGACTCGGTACTTTCACACACTTAGTTACTCAGATCCAGTACGATCTCACACACCTAGTTACGCATCACCCTATACTCTCACATACCCAATTACTCAAACCCAATACTCTCACACACCCAGTTACTCAAACTCAATATCCAAACTTCCCCGGTTACCTTAACCCAGCACAAACGCGCCTCGAGCAACACAGAACGGCCCTATGGGCCTTTTCACCATGGGCTTTATGAACGGGCCTATGAGTTGGTTCCAAGTCATGATGAAAAAGTGCTCAAATCCAATGGTTAGGAATCACTATTCTCACTGATTTTTGGTGTGTGGGTCCACCAAGATATTGGCCAAACATTCAGGGGCCCAGTGGGCCCAAAAGAGTCTACTACGTGACAAATTGAGTGAAATTGATCGGCATCAAAGTTTTGATACAGAAGTCGGTATCATATATTTTTCCTTGCCAAATCTAGATATTTGGGATAAGGCGTGTATGATAACGATGATGATTATAGATGGAATAGGACTATCTCCAAGAGCCTAAAACTAGGCTACATTGCAGATATGCATTGTGTCAAGATCCATTGTTCAGTGGGTCCTCACATAGGAGATTGATCATCAACGCTCTATCCCAATTATATGTGGAATTAGCTACATGAATCTTGTTCCTCCATTAATTGACCAAATCTAAAGGCATAGGTTGTCACCTTGACAAGCCTTATCCCAACTACATGGGTTAGCTACACAAGTCATCTTTCGCTATATCATTCTCTATCATTGCCAAACAACAAATAAGACATTGACCCTCTGTCACATTATATTTGGCGGTCATCAAAATACGCTTTGTTTAGTTTGAAAAATTGTACAAATATTCATAGATTGGATGATTAAAACCAAGGTTTAAAAACTGGCCGTTATAACGAAAATAACGGCCATTATAATGGATTCGGACCTACCCCGTTACGTTATGGACCGTTAAAACGCCCAGAAAATGACGGCCGTTATTTTTCCGTTATAACGAAAATAACGACCGTTATTTTCTGGAGAATTTTGTGAAAAAAAACGGCTGTTATGTTTATTTTTTTCCGTTATATTCCATTTTTTTCCGTTATTTTCTATTTTTAAAATTTTGATATTCAAATTTTAAAATTCAAAATTTGAATTTCAGCGTCATATTTTCTATTTGTTTCCGTTAATTCTGTTATTTCCCAATTTTTTCCATTTTTGCCCCTGACCGTTTTTTTTCGTTATAACGGAAAAAACGGTAATGCCCTCAGTCCGTTATACCGTTATAACGGTCCCCTTTAAACTTTGATTAAAACCACTTATAGGTTAATTTTTGACATAGAAAGTCTCCTTAGTGGACCTAATATGACGGGGGAATGTTGGTATATAGAAAGTTATGGACCCCGAGTTAATCGGTACTTGACGTCTTTCATGTCATTTCCATCGCCGTTTCCAGGTACATTTCTATTGTCGTGTCCTAATCATTTTTCATTTCCGTGATCACCTATTAGATCTCTCTCTTTCTCATTTTAGCTGTAAATGTTTTTAACGTTTCCAATATTTCATTTTTTTAAGACGAATTTTATTAAAAAACATATATAGCAGAAAAATAGTCTAAATCAAGGTTTAAAACGGACTGGGGGAGTTACCATTTTTTCTGTTATAACGGCTAACGAATTGTATCGCTCAGGGGCAAAAATGGAAAATAACAGAAAAAATGGGAAAAATGGAACTAGAATTTCAAATTTTCAAAAAACGGGAAATAATGGATAATGACTGAAATAATGGCCGTTCTTTCCACAATTTTTTCTATTTTCTGGGTGTTTTAATGGTACATAACGTGACGAGGAGGTCTGAATATGTTATAATTAACGGCCGTTATTTTCGTTATAACAGCCTTTTTTTAAACCATGGTCTAAATAGGTCGAGATGACCTACAAAGGATAGACTAACCTACTAAACCAAAATGAGAACCAAGAGCTTCAAAGCCTAGACGACTGGCAAGTTAACTAGAGCTATGCACGATTACATCCCACTTGTAAACAAAGTCTTCAAAAAAGATTACTCTAAACTTCTTGGAACGCTTCGTCATCAAATACATAGACGCCTTAATAGAAATTGATGGTGATGTTTTGGATCTTAAAGACCTCGATGAGAGTCCAATTCATAATAAAAACCGAGAAGAAGTAACCCCAAATATGTCAATTTGCTTACATATGAAGAAAGAGATGATTGATTGATTGATTCACCTTCATTTCCACATGAAACAAAATTCACAGAAGCCCTCTTCCTCTTGATCAGATTGTCTATTGTCAAATTAAATCTTCCCCAAAGACCGACCACGTCGAAAACTATATTGGAGGGAACCTTGAAACCAGGGTTTTAAAAACGGCCGTTTAAACGGTTTTAACGGCTGTTTAAACGGTAAAGCCCCAAGCCCGTTTCCGTTAAAACCATTTAAACACGTTTTATCGTTTTTGAATAAAATGGCCATTTTTTATTTTATTTTAACGACCATTAAAATCGTTTAAATGGTCGTTAAAACCGTTTAAATAGCCGTTTAATTCTGAAAAATTTTGTGAAAAAAATGACCGTTAAATTCCGTTATTTTTTTCAGCACCATTTTTTCCATTAAAATCTGTTTAATTCCGTTAAATTCTTTTTCTTTTTTTTTCATTTTTGCCCCTGGCTATTTCAATCCGTTTTAACGGCCGTTTAAACCGTAATGCCCCTAGTCCGATTTGTTGGAAACTTTCCTGTTTTAGTGAAGTCTTATTTCTCAATAAGACTTACATGGTGGATACAAAAAGGGGATTTCTTGTTAGAGAAGGAAAGAGGTCTTTAATCTTGACCATCCAATCTCGTGTAGCCCCAAATCTAATGGCTGACATTAGAATGTCTTTTTGGTTTGGGTATAAAAACTCTTTTGTAACGTGTAGGGTGTTTTTGGTGTGAGAGAAAAATTGTGTGTGAGAAAGGCTTTGGCTTTTGGGCATGGGAAAAGCTCGTTCTTTGTTGACGAAGCTTATATGCCTTGTAATTTTGTGATCTCCATAGTGAAGAAGAAGACTCATTTGTTGCTGCCCCGTGGATGTAGGCACACTGCCGAACCACGTAAATATTTGTGTCTCCGTGTTTTTCTTTTTCTTGCGTTATTTTATTTATTTTTCTTCTCGATATCCGGTTGTGTGTACTGCGTTTTTCTCAACATCTGGTATCAGAGTACAACAGTTGTGGGGCCATCTACGCATAATCAGTTTTGTTTATTGTGTTGCACTTGTTCGAGATGGCTGGATCGAGTTCTACCAGATTCGAGGTTCCTAAATTTAACGGTTCCAATTTCGCATTGTGGAAATTAAAGATGAATGCGATGCTCGTTAAAGATGAATGTGCAATTGCACTTGAGGGCATAGAGAAGAAGCCCGCGGGGATGAAGGAAGAAGAATTTGCAGAGAAAAATCAATAGGCATTGGCAGATCTTTTTCTTGCATTGGATGATACGGTTCTATTCAACGTGTCTACGCAAACAATCGCAAAAGGGTTGTGGGACAAATTGAAGAACATATATGAAGAAAAATCTCTACCGAACAAAATTTTTCTTCGTCGGCAATTATACAATTTAAAGATGAAGGAAGGGGCTCTATTGCAAGAACACTTGAATGAGTTTAATACTCTGATTAGCAAATTAACAGCTATGGAGGTCAAGATCGATGAAGAAGAGAAGGCCTCTATTTTACTTTGTTCCATGCCAGATTCGTGGGATGGTCTGATTATGAATCTTAGAGAAGGCCTCTAAAAGTGTGCCACGTGGCTAATACTATTGTCCCTCTGGACGTGCCAAACAAACTGAACTGTGAAGGGAGATTTAATGAGGGAAGGTTTTACTTTGAAAGTAGCCTCTAATTGTGTCACATGTGTGGCAACCCCCATACATTGTTGCTTTAAAATAGTATAGATAGATAGATTATAGACTATATTTTCATTTGAAATCGAACAGCAATACAACCTATATACTTGAGACCAACGTTTCTGTTTTTTCTTCTCGGTTAAAGATAAGGTGTGAACGTGTGGATGTGGGTGCTTGGAAGAAAAGATGGGGCATTGTCATTAGAGCTACTATATGGAAAGTCTGATATACCTGAAACCAACGTTTCTATTTTTTCTTCTCGGTTAAAGATAAGGTGTGAACGTGTGGATGTGGGTGCTTGGAAGAAAAGATGGGGCATTGTCATTAGAGCTACTATATGGAAAGTCTGATATACCAGTGAACTTTTGTGTGTATAAACAAGAGGTTTGTCATTTGCAACAACCTACACTTGAGCAGCTGATCAGCTAGAGAAATGGCAAGTGTTCCTGAGGTGAGCCTGAGCTCCGGCTTCCGGATGCCTCTTCTAGGTATGGGTCTGGCAGCCTACCCCTTTGTGGGTTCAGAAGCTGTAAAATTGGCGATGCTCCGTGCGATTGAGCTCGGTTACAGACACTTTGATACAGCTGCTATTTACCAGACGGAGCAGTCTCTTGGTGAAGCTATAGCTGAAGCACTTCAACTTGGCCTCATCAAATCTCGAGATGAGCTCTTTATCACCTCCAAGCTATGGTGCAGTGACGCTCACCGAGATCGCGTCCTTCCTGCCCTTCAACTGACTCTCCAGTAACTGCAACACTCCCCCAACCCAACACACACAAGTGTACAGTCAGAAAAGTTTTGCTCCTACCGGTTAGGAACAAATAATCTTGATCCTTCCCGGCCCAAAATCACCAGGTAGCAACCGTTTCAGGCCCACTGACCCATGAATGTTTGGCTCACCCATTGGTGGACCCACATACAAAAGATCAGCCGAGCATTTCTCTAGGTTCACCAAGAGGTGTGCCAAACATTCATGGGTCAGGGGGCCCGGAAGAGTGTACCACATGGCATTTTCAGGAGGGATAGGATCAAAGTTCACCTACCCAGTATGGTGGTGCTTATAGACGATTACTACACTACCAGCCGTATGTTTGGATTTCGGATGCAGCTTTATCCATATTCAAATCTTTCGAACTCTAGCATTGTAAATACTTTGTTGTAGGAATCTTCAGTTGGACTATCTTGATCTCTATCTTATACATTGGCCGGTGAGCTACAAAGCAGGGAAGTTTGACTACCCATTATCCAAGGATGACCTCCTTCCCATGGATTTTAAGTCGGTATGGGCAGCCATGGAAGAGTGCCAGGTGCTTGGCCTCACAAAGTCCATTGGGGTCAGCAACTTCTCTTGCAAGAAGCTCGAACAAATACTCTCCACCGCAAAGATTCCTCCCGCTATCGTTCAAGTAAGTGATCAGTTACCCACAAGTGGCTCAGAATTTCTTTTTTGCTGTGATATAAGTGATGAGTGTGAAATGGTTATTTGTGTAAGGTGGAGATGAACCCACTTTGGCAACAGAATAAGCTGAGAGAGTTTTGTAAGGCAAAAGGTATAATTGTGACTGCTTACTCTCCTTTGGGAGCCAAAGGAACCATTTGGGGCACCAACCGAGTTATGGATTGTGAGGTGCTGAAAGAGATTGCTATGGCTAGAGGAAAGACTCATGCTCAGGTTATTCTAATTTTTCTCTTTCCAACTCTCTTCCATTTTTTTTTTCTGGTTAATTTCAAGATGATCATAATGCTGTCAAATTCTGATTGGTTGGTATTGTTGCAGGTTTGTCTTAGATGGGTACACGAGCAAGGGGTGATTTTGTTGGTGAAGAGCTTCAACGAGGAGAGGATGAAGGAGAACCTGGAGATATTCGATTGGGCGTTGAACGAGGAAGAGTCTGAGAGGATAAGCAAGCTCCCACAGTGTAGAGGTCTTCCTGTAGATGATTTCGTCTCTGTTGACGGGCCCTTCAAGTCTGAAGAGGAACTTTGGGACGGAGAGATTTGATCCTGATCATAGATAGTAGCTAAATCAATCATGATCTCTACAATATGTCATCTCCTGTCTCAGAATAAATGTGATGCCCGGTCCGTGAAACTCGAAAATAAGTGTGAAGGTGTTAAAAATAGTTTCCCATGCACTTTGTGTTTTTTTTCTTCATCCTTCTTGCTTTCCAGAATGAATACTCATAGTTCGGTTGCATCTGCATAATCTCCATAGATGTAGATGGGTTATGCTCAGGCAGAGGTGCGAATTGGCCGGGCTTGGGCCAGATTGACCTCGCCCTAAGTCCAGCCCAAGGTATGTAGCTGGCCCCAATCTGTCCAGGCTCATTTCAGGCCTAAGCCCAGCTCATTAATATTTATAACAGGCTCGACCATGGTACTTGGACCGGGCCTAAGGTAATTTTTATTAACTTAAGACAAAGCTCCAGCCATTATCTAGCAGTCCTTAAAATCAATTCGGGGAACATCCTGTTGGGCCTAAATGCAGCCTGACTATTAGGATGGGGCCTAAAGGTCTATTGGGCCATCCTGGCCCATTAACACCCCTATGCACGGGAGGAAACTTGTACACAGCCAGTAAAGGAGTGCTCCACGTGAATCTAGCTGACCGGTTAGGAAACCATGTGGCTCTAGCATCAAGAAAATGACAATTTGGAAAGAGACAAGATGTGCTAGAATTAATACTCGAGGACCAAATAGAGTAAAACTTGGCTGACCATCGATGGTCAGCGAAGCTGCTGACCGCCTAATATATGAACCACGTGGCACGTGGTACATTCTTAGAGGACTCTGAATGTACGGATGGTTGATCCAACAAAGCAAAAATAAATCTGATTAGTGATTTCAAAGTGTTGGATTGGAGTCATTTTCATGGGTTGATTTTAATCGTGGGAATTTGAGCATTTTTGACCATTAATATTTTGGGTAGAAAGATCCAAAGGTTTGAAATCACTAATCAGATTTTTGGTTTGTAGGTCCACCTAGGGATTGGAAAAATTCCATACGGTCAGTGTGCCACGTGGCTCATAGTGTAGGCATGTCGACAGTCACTAAGTTTTACTCCAAAGGAACCATTAGTAGGCAACGTGGACGTTTGGTCCATAGCGTCTTTGGACAAATCATGGTTTTAAAAACAGCCGTTTAAACGGTTTTAACGGCCGTTTAAACGGTAACGCCCCAAATCCGTTTCCGTTTAAACACGTTTTATCAGTTTTGAAAAAAACGGCGTTAAAACCGTTTAAACGGCCGTTTAATTCTGAAAATTTTGTGAAAAAAAATCGGCTGTTAAATCCATTAAAATCCGTTAAATTTCATTTTTTTTTTAATTTTAAAATTTTAAAATTTGAATTTCAGCGCCATTTTTTCCGTGAAAATCCGTTAAAATCGTTAAAACCGTTAAATTCCGATTTTTCCATTTTTGCCCCTGGCCGTTTCAATCTGTTTTAACGGCCATTTAAACGGTTTAAAAGGTAACTCCCCCAGTCCCTTTAACAGTTAAAACGGCCTCCTTTAAACCTTGGGGGAAATAATTAAGCGCCACCTGTCCTCAAGTTAAGGTAGCCCTTAATCTGAGTTTACTTTTTAATATATATTAGAAAATATTACTTCCGGTTTTAGTTGTCCGAAGTCAAAAGTTCCGTGAAAAAGAAAGTTGAGATTAGACTAGAGACTTGAGAATTCTTTCTCTGCACTGGCCACCGCCTCCTCTCCTCCCTTGACGCCGAAGCCGAAGACTCCACCGCCTGATCCGTAAGTCCGTCGCTCTCAACGCCCACCCCCATCTCCTCTCTTCCGACATCCACCACTATTCATCCTTCGCTGGAGAAGCAAGGACAGTTCGATGAAGCCGAAACCCTACTGCGACCTGATCGACTCCTACGAAACAAATTCTCACTCATTTTTCTTCTTCTCATGTGAAAGTTAAAAAATATATCTAGCCAAAAAATCAAACTGACTGGAGACGACATATACACACCTGCTGTATGGACTTTCAATTCCCAACCATTGAGACCTATTCTTTAAGCCATCCAAGTTTTAGTCTTAGCCATAAATTGGGTCTGATTTTTTTGGGCTTTGCTGCCAATCAAGATGTTGTCGAATTTTTTGGATCAATGAACGAAGAGGAACTAATCCAAGCAATTTCTTTTTTCTCAGTTACATTAAAATCATAATGTTTAGTCCAAGCAATTGGGATACCAATTGACGACAAAAACTTCAGTCACAAAAATAGGTTGTGATCGAAGGCGGTCAAAACCCACAATATGAGCCACGTGGCACACTATTAGAGGGCGCTAACCGTATGGGTATTAGGCCAGTCCGTCGGTGGACCTGCACACAAAAAATCAGCCTGATAAGTTTTTTAGAACCTTTGGATCTTTGCGCCCAAATAACACACAATAATGCTCAAATTCCTCAGCGTGTGGCATTCTCTTGAATCTTGATAAATATATTGGAATTCATTAGATCTTCTGTAATAAGAGGTGTACGTAGGTGCACATCAGTTAAGTTATTACGTTAGGGAGAGGTTTAGCCTAGCTCTCGCCTAAGACGAGGGGTCTCCCTTGAAGAAAGAACTGAAGAAGATGGGATTTTTAGCTTTTTTGTCTGGCCGTAGTTTGTGTTGAAAGAAAAACACAGAGAAGGTGAAAAGGCAACTCAGTTTTTCACAGTTTTAACCTTTGTCAACTAAAACAGGTAACATATTAATAAGTAATATTTTCTAAAATAAGTATATTAAAAAGTAAACTCAGGTTAAAGGAGCCCTTAACCTGAGGACAGGTGGCGCTTAATGATTTGTCCAAGGACACCATGGACCAAACGTCCAAGGATCAAAATTTTCTCGTAGGCAGCACATGCATTGCACCCGAGTGAATTGTAGGGGGCCTTTTTTCGGAAGAGGGTAACATAGGAAAACTTCTACCTCAAGAGAGAGTTAGAAAAGCAGAATTTTGAAGTTCGAAAAGTCGAAGCTGCCCATTTACTTTTAATGAAATCATTTAAGTAACATGGGTATTTCAGTAAAAAAAAAAACCCTTAAATCGGTTCTCTTTCCCTATAGTACGGACTATGGAGGCATTCTCTCTTTTAATGGATAACGCCACTACGAACAAGTATATCAATCTCATTCCTAGCCACAATCATGTTAACTTCTCGCATATAATTTTAAAAGAGGATATTAATAATGTGGCCATTCTCCGAAACATCTGGAAATTAGCTTTAGTGGTTTCCTCTCCCTAGGCACAGTGGATGAATAACAGAATCTCATATGTGATGGCATCTGGATCGACCCCTATTCCTCAAGACAATTCATGGTGCTAGAGGAACCATGTTTATCTACCCTTCTTTCTCTAAAATCTCAAATGCAAACAACTCACTCTCTCTCTCTCATTTTCTACAATGCCAACCAACAACAAGAAAAGAGGTTTTAGGAATAGGTTTTAGGGACTGTTTGACAAATCAGTGGAAGCAAAAAGTAACTTCTAAATTAAATTGTTGAATTTAAAAGTTGTCATTTGGAAGTAAAAGCTTGTTTGGTGAAACACTGACTTATAAGTCAAAAAGTGAAAAAGTTAGTTTGGCATAAATTAAGTCAAAAAGTTATTTTCTTATAACTTTATATACATATTATATTCTAATAAACTATTAATAAAGATCATAAACCAATATCAAAATGTTGTTTTTTTCAAAAAGAATTTAATTATAAATGATCAATAATAAAAGACGCACCAAGTGAATCATTTTATGGGTAATTATTTTTTCAAAAAAGAGATGGTCTACTGACCTACTCCTCAGCAAACCATCACTGTTTTTCTCCTTCATAAGATGTTTTCTACCTACACTTCATAATGTGAGGTTTACAAGTGTAAAAGTTGCATTTGGAAAGATTCACTTAAAATTAGAAGCGTCGGTTCGGCGAAAAAATAAAAAAGTTTTGCTTCCACAAAAAGTAAGTTTTTGACTTTTGAGAAGCAATTCCAAAATAGATACCCAAACAAACGTTTCAACTTTTTTGCTTTTAACTTATTTCGGTGTTGCCAAACGGGCCCTTTAGGGGAAACCTACTTCTTGCAAGCCAAACATGGCCAAAAAAGCTAAAATAAATTTGACTTGAAAGAGGAGTATGAAGCAAATGGTGAAGTGTGGGAGTCGGATAACTTTCCAACAGCTAGATTACAGGATCCCGACTCAAAAATTCAAAAAATTGTGGACTTTTATAATTAATAACAGAGTTTTCCGTCTATGAGAGGATTAGTGTTATGGTCCGAATGTTTCCGATGCTAACTGTGCGTTACTTGCGCAGCAAACAAGCCAACAAGCCACACATTCATACCATAAAAGCTTATGGAAGTGAATTTAGAAGCAAAGAATATCTTTATTAATATGAGCTGCTAGTGAACCACATCACTACTTTGCAGTTCTCTCAACGAGTAATCTAAACCTTCAAGGGTTTGGGTATAGGAAATGCATCAAAAGTTGAGGCCAATCATATATACTAGACCTTTATTTCTTGTACAAGACTTGTTACGCTGTCCCAAGGTCCAAGACACGACGTCCCATTATCCATGGGTCGACAACCCACGATCCGTGAGTCGACAACCCACGATCCGTGAGTCGACCCTTAACCCAACAACAAGGCATGAGGGTAAAATAGTATTTTGTTTTAAAATATCCATAAAATTCTATTTGTCAGATCCAATTCATTAATTATGTTAAGGTTAACCATATCATAGTATCACTTAAAGCCAATTTTCGATCAAGGGTCCCCTAATTCGTGAAAGCCCTAAAATTGGGTAACAACCAAACTTTTCACAAAAATTATCCCGGCCTATGTTCATTGAAAAATCCATAATTTTCACGCATTTTAAATCCAATTGAAGTAATTTAAAATCCCACGAAAACTAGATCGACTCAACGTTTAAATTATAAATAACACGTTGGTCACAAACTATATATGTTTCTGTACCCAAGATAATATGGTCAAAATGGAAAAACATGGTGAAAATAGAATTAGTATTTTTCTAAATTAAAATAACATGGGTTGGTTTTTAACCATAGATTTCACGCATTCTTTTTGGGCACTCAGATCCAAAGGTTTGAAATCACTAATCAGACTAATATTTGGTATATAGGTCCACCTAGGGATGGGACAAACATCCATAAGGTCAGTGGTCTCTAAGAGTGTGCGACGTGGCTTATACTATTGTCCCTCAGAACGTGGGGTGCCAAATAACCTGAACTGTAAAGGGAGATTTAATGAGGGAAGGTTTTACTTTGAAGGTAGAGAGGCCTTTAATTGTGTCACATGTGTGGCAATGCCCGCAACCCCGGTACGTTGTTGCTTTATAATAGTATAGATAGATATATTATAGACTATTCCTTTGAAATCGAACAGGGAATTACAACATATATATATATATACCTGAGACCCGCGTTTCTGTCTTTTCTTCTAGGTTAAAGATAAGGTGCATGTGAACGTGTGGATGTGGGTGCTTGGAAGAAAAGATGGGGCATTTTCATTAGAGCTACTATAAGGAAAGATATACCAGTGAACTTTTGTAAAGTATAAACAAGAGCTTTGTCATTTGCAACAACCTACACTTGAGCAGCTGATCAGCTAGAGAGATGGCAAGTGTTCCTGAGGTGACCCTGAGCTCCGGCTTCCGGATGCCTCTTCTAGGTATGGGTCTGGCAGCCTACCCTTTTGTGGGATCAGAAGCTGTAAAATTGGCGATGCTCCGTGCGATTGAGCTCGTTTGATACAGCTGCGCTATTTACCAGACGGAGCAGCTGTCTCGTGGTGAAGCTATAGCTGAAGCACTTCACATTGGCCTCATCAAATCTCGAGATGAGCTCTTTATTACCTCCAAGCTATGGTGCAGTAAAGCTCACCAAGATCGCGTCCTCCCTGCCCTTCAGCTGACTCTCCAGTAATTGCACCACAGCTCCCCCAACCAAACACACACAAGTGTACAGTCAGAATTTTTTGCTCCTACCGGGTAGGAACAAATCTTGATCCTTCCCGGCCCAAATACCAGGTAGCAATAACCCTTTCAGGGTCACTGACCCAAGAATGTTTGGCTCACCCATTGGTGGACCCAGATACAAAAGATCAGCCGAGCATTAGCTAGATATAACCAATCAGAGACTAATTTTTGTGTCTAGGTTCAACAAGAGGTGTGCCAAACATTCAAGGGGTCAGTGGGCCTGGAAGAGTGTATACCACAGGCATTTTGGGGAAGGATAGGATCAAAGTTCACCTACCCCCCTGTAGGCTGTAGGAGTAAAAATCTGATGGGTTAAGAGTCGAAATCTTATGATCACAACCATTCATTCAATTGTCTTGATATGGTGGTATTAACGAATATTACTAGCCGTATGTTTGGATTTCGGATGCATATATATAGCTTTATCCATTCAAATCTTTTGAACTCTATCATTGTAAATACTTTGTTGTAGGAATCTTCAGTTGGACTACATTGAGAGTAGCTAAATCAAACATTTCTCCACAATCAGTCATCTCCCACTTTTTTTCTTTTTGTTTTTTTCACTTCATCCTACTTGCTTTCTAGAATGAAGATTCTCAAAGTTATGTTCCATGCATCTGCAGTGTTCACATAAGAAAAGTGTGGTTGCATTAATCAAGACCACTTGATGAAGTGGGACCCAAATGATTAAAATGAGATTCTAAAAGTGATGTGGACACCACTTCAACGTGTGATCTTGATTACTGCATCTCGACTATTATTATATAACCATAGACGGGTTATGTCTAGGCTGGGGTGTTAATGGGCCGGGTTTGAGCCAGGTTGACATCTCCTTGAACCCAGCCCATAATATTTCAATTTTTTTTGTAACAATTACTTCCTGGGCCATAAGTTTAAACTTACGGCCCAAAGCAACCACCTCTTTGTTATTGGGTCCAAAAATGGCAGCCTTTTTATAAATATAGATTTAAAACCCCAATCAGCCTATTTTGACTAAAAGTTTATTCCTACTTTAACCTCATAGGTAGTTATTTATCCTTTTTTTTATTAGGGTAATTTAGTAATACTACTACCCTCTCCTTTTGCAAAAGTAATTGGTAGTACACTGGGCTGAGTGAAGCCGAATACAACCCACAATTCGAGCCACGTGTCTCTATCTACTTATGAGGGTAAAGTAGGAATAAATTTTTAGAACTTGCTCAAAATAGGTTGAGTGGTGTTTTAAGTCCATATTTCTTAAAAGGAAGCCTTTTTTTGACCCAATAATGAAGAGGTCGTTGCTTTGGGCCGTAAGTTTAAACTCAGGGCCCTGGAGGTAATTTTCAATTTTTATAAGTAGACGAATTATTTATAAAGAAGCAACGAGCTGAAAAGGAACCATCCCGAGACCACCGTCTCTGATTTTTCTTCTCGGTTAAAGATAAGGTACGAACGTGTGGATGTGGCTGCCTAGAGTCTTAGAAGAGAAGATGGTGCATGGGTTTTTTTTTTTGTGTGCGTATAAATTAACAAGAGCCTTGTATCGTTTGCAAGAAGCTACACTTGAGCTAGGGAGATGGGAAGTGTTCATGAGGTGACCCTGAGCTCCGGATGCCGGATGCCTCTCTTAGGTATGGGTCTGGCAGCTTACCCATTTGTGGGATCAGAAGCTGTAAAATTGTCCATTCTCTGTGCGATCGAGCTCGGTTACAGACACTTTGATACAGCTGCTCTTTACCAGACGGAGCAGTCTCTTGGTGAAGCTATAGCTGAAGCACTTCACCTTGGCCTCATCAAATCTCGAGACGACCTCTTTATAACCTCTAAGCTATGGTGCAGTGACGCTCACCAAGATCGCGTCCTCCCTGCCCTTCAGATGACCCTACAGTAACAACACCACTCCCCCGACCCAACACACACTTGTACAGACACACGGTGTACAGTAAGAAATTTTTTGGCAGTCAGAAATTATTTGCTTAGCAAATTTTGATCCTTGTAGCAAATCTTTCTGGCCCACTGACCTATGAATGTTTGGCTCATCCATTGGTGGGACCCACATATAGAAGGTCATCCGAGCATATCTTCTAGGCCGGCAATTGGCTAGAAATAACCAATCGGACTAATTTTTATGTCTAGGTTCACCAAGAGGTGTGCCAAACATTCATGGTGTCAGTGGGCTCGGAAGAGTACTCCACATGGAATTTTCGAGAGGGATAGGATCAAAGTTCACGTACCCTGTAGGACCAAAAATATGGTAGGTTTAGAGTCCAATCTTACGATCACAGTACCACTCAAAATTTTCGAGAGGGATAGGATCAAAGTTCACCTACCCTGTAGGACCTACTAGATGTAACACATAAAATTGTGGATCCCTTGCGTGCAGTGTGTCTTGATATGGTGGTGTTCATAGACGATTGTTATTAGCCGTATGTTTGGATTTCAGATGCATCTTCATCCTTTCAAATCTTTTTGAACTAATCATTGTAAATACTTTGTTGTAGGAATCTTCAGTTGGACTACCTTGATCTCTATCTTATACATTGGCCGGTGAGCTCGAAGCCAGGAAAGTATGAGTTTCCAATTTCTAGGGACGAGCTCATTCCCATGGATTTTAAGTCTGTATGGGCAGCCATGGAAGAGTGCCAGGGTCTTGGCCTCACAAAGTCCATTGGGGTCAGCAACTTCTCTTGCAAGAAGCTCGAACAAATACTCTCCACCGCAAATATTCCTCCCGCCGTCGATCAAGTAAGTCATTTACCCACAAGTGCATGGCTCAGAATTTCTTTTTTGCTGTGTAATTTGAGTAAGTGATGAGTGTGAGGTGGCTACTTGTGTAAGGTGGAGATGAACCCACTTTGGCAACAGAATAAGCTGAGAGAATTTTGTAAGGCCAAAGGTATCGTTGTGGCTGCTTACTCTCCTTTGGGAGCCAAAGGAACCATTTGGGGCACCAACCGAGTTATGGACTGTGAGGTGCTCAAAGAGATTGCCAAGGCTAGAGGAAAGACTCATGCTCAGGTTCTAATATTTCCATTTTTTTCTGGTTTCAAGGCTATATAATGCAGTCAAATTCTGATTGGTTGGTATTGTTGCAGATTTGTCTTAGATGGGTATACGAGCAAGGGGTGAGTGTGTTGGTGAAGAGCTTCAACGAGGAGAGGATGAAGGAGAACCTGGAGATATTCGATTGGGCGTTGAGCGAGGAAGACTCTGAGAGGATAAGCCAGCTCCCACAATGTAGAGGTCTTCCTGGAGATAGTTTCGTCTCTGTTGATGGACCTCTCAAATCTGAAGAAGAACTTTGGGACGGAGAGATCTGATCTGATCATAGATAGTAGCTAATCCAATCATTTCTCCACAATCTGCCATCTCCTCTTTTAGTACAAATAACTGTGAAGGTATTAGAAACCCAATATACTTTTTTTATTTTATTTTATAAGTATAGAAGAATATTTATTAGATGGGACTTTTAGAGGCTGAGGGAGCCTACCAAAAGCCAAAACAAATTTCACAGAAAAGCTTATACAACTACAACAAACAAAAGTAAAGACATCCCAATCGTCGTCTCCTCCTGGCTACTAATCCCTTCCCCTACTAATCAAATCAGACCAATCGATATCCTCAAAGGAAATACCTTTACCTTCCTCGTACAACTTAATCCAAAAATAGACCAACGCCTTGACCTCTAATAAAATTTGCTCCATTTGAAGACTTTTGCTGTCAAGCACCATATTATTCCTCTCCCTCCACAATCCCCATATAATTGCTAACGGTGTCAAATCCCACATCCTCCTCCCAAGCCTATCAAACCCCTTCCCTCTCCAAGCAAAGAATAACACCTTGATAGATTTGGGAGAAGCCCATGATGCCCCAAACTCCCTGAAGTACCCTGTCCAAATGAGCCATGCGATTTTGCAATGTAAGAACAAGTGATCAACTGATTCCCTACTTTGCAAACAAAGGGGATAGTGATCCATAACTCTTATCCCTCTTTTCCACAAAAAATACATTATTTGAAGCCTACATCGTACTGTGCACCATGCAAGAAACCGCACTTTAGATGGAGCTCTACTTTCCCGAACTTTACCTATTGGGAACTCCCCTATTTGCCCTCCATCAAATACACCATAAAATGATTGAACGGAAAATTTACCTTTACTGTCAAAGATCCACTATCTAGAATCATTCCGTGAACTGATCGTTGGAGTCTCTCCCACCTTACTCATGAGAGCCTCCACACGTGGAATCTCCTAATCGTAGAATTGACACTGGAATCCGAACGCCCAAGCCGGTTGACCTTCAATAGCAACCTGCATCTCACTAACCGAAGCAGACTTCTTATCTGAAAGAAGAAAGAGATCGTGAAACTCAGACTTAAGGTTACCCTCCCAACACCATTCATCCTCCCAGAATAAAATTGTATTCCCCATACCCACTTTAAACAGCACCCCCTCTTCAAATTTATGCCGTGTCTACTTATGAAAATTTAATCAAGGCAGAGGTGTTAATGGTCAGGGTTGGGGCCAGGTTGACATCTCCATGAGCCCAGCCCGAGATATGGATCTGGGCTCAAGCTTGGCCCACCCATTACAGGCCCAAACACATCTCAATAATAAGAAAATGCCAGATCATAGTACTTGTGCCGATCTTTTGGCACTTTTTACTAAAACCCCAGCCCATTTATTTAATGGGCCTAAAATAGTTCTAAGTCAAGCTTGTTGGGCCTAAATGCATCCCAATCATAGGACCATTGGGCCAGCCTGGCATGTTAACTCTCCCCTATGCTTGGGAAGAAACTCGCACTCATGCAGTTAAAAGGAGTGCTCCGTGTGAATTTAGTGGTTTGGTTAGGACCTGAGGCTCTAGCATCAAGAAATTAAAATAGCAGTCTATAAAGAAACAAGATGTGCTACAGTACCCGATGAACAAATTTTTGCACTTGGCCTAGGCGGAATTAGATCAGATTCAAACTGGGCGCGAGTGGGGTTAGCTAAGCCTTCCTTCCTCAACCGCACGCCATTAACAGAGAGAGAGTTCTACTGCTCAAACCTCCTTCTTAAGCAGTCGCGGAGCTAGGATTTTGTTCAAGGGTGGGCAAAGTGTCAAGCTTTTGAATTATTTAACCCACTAGGAACCAATTTTTTTTTTGAGTGATGGACCATATTATGGCCACATGGCACAATCTTAGAGACCACTTACCAAATGGATATGGGTCGGGCTCCGTTGACAAATCTAAAATGACAAATAAAATGATAGGGTTACAATATAAGCCACGTGGCACACTATTACAAGACTCTGACTGTATGGATGTTTGTCCTATCCCATGGTGGACCTACAAACCAAAAATCAGCCTGATTGATTTATAGGCTTTGGATTGGACTTATTTTCATGGGCTGATCTCAACTGTGGGAATTTGAGCAGTGTTTGAGGTACAAATATGCAACACTTATACATCACTAATTAGGCTGATTTTTGGTTTGTAGGTCCACCATGGGACAGGACAAATATCTGTACGGTCAGAGTCCTGTAACAGTGTTCCACGTGGCTTATATTATGTCCCTGTCATTTTATATCTGCCAACGGGAAATAATATTAAGTTTTTCTACTTTATTTTTATTTTTTTTTTTAATATTTTAATTCATTAAAATGGTGGCCCCGACGTGCTAACCAAGGGGCAATAACACTAGTTTTATAATATAAAAGTAAAGGGTATGGATCGGGGGACAACCGGCTTTGACAACTATTTTGACAAACATTTTGGCGGACCCACATAGATGATAAATCAATGGCTGATTTTCGGTGAGGATGATCTCCTCACCATACAGATCGCCCCAACAAAAAATCAGCCCATTCTGAAATTTCTAATCCCATCAAATGCGGTTTTCAAGTCACACAGTAAAAATAGACGGTCCATAATTCTTTGACTTCTAAACCAGTCTACAAATATCAAAATGATTTGAATTTTCTCACCAAAAATCAACCATTGATTCATCTTCTATGTGGGTCTACCAAATGGTTGTCCTCCGATCCCGACCCAAAAGTAAATTAGTAGTAAATAGAATTTGCTTGACCGTGAAGTCGTGACGATCTTCTTATCCGGCGGGAATCTTGATGGTTGTTTGCCGCGCCGTCACATGTCTGACCAAACCACGTGCCTCGGGCGCGACGCCACAACCTGGATGAGGCACGCCCCCTCACACGGGCTTAACAAGACCTTGAGTAAGCAAATCACACAAAACACAGCCAATGAGTTCTCGGCACGTACACCTAAAAAGCAAAAGCACATTGGTACGTTGCAAGCACTTGTGTACGTGCCGAGAACTCATTGGCTGTATTTTGTGTGATTTACAATTTCGTGTGATGGAAGTATTACTCCAAGACCTTCACCCTCACAGGTTGTTGGACCACAATATAAGCCACGTGACACTTAGAGACCACTGACTGTGGCACATCGATCCCTAGGTGGACCTACATACCAAATATCGAGTAAAACTTTGATGACAGGCCCTGTCATCAAGGCCGATGACAGGGTGCAATAAGAGCCACGTGGGATATTCTTAGAGGACTCTAACCGTATGGATGTTTTTCCAATACCTATATGGACGTACAAACAAAAAATCAGCTTGATTTGTGATTTCAAACCTTTGGATCTTTGTACCGATCAATAATGCTCAAATTTCCCACGGTTAAAATCAACCCATGAAAACAATTCCAATCCAATGCCTAGAAATCACTAATCAGGCTGATTTTTGGTACCTAATGATTGGCCAAACATCCATACGGTCAGAGTCCTCTAAGAGTGTTCCACATGGCTCATAGCGTGCCCTGTCATCGGCCTTGATGATAGGACCCTGTCATCAAAGTTTTATTCCCAAATATCCCTAGGTGGTCTCTAAGATTGAGCCACATGGCTCATGCTGACGTCCCTCATTAATGTTGCCCCTCCTAGTCTATAAGGAAAGATTCCAGTCAACTTCTGTGTGTATAAATATAAACAAGAGACTCGTCATTTGCAACAACTTCGAACAGCTACACTTGAGCTAGAGATCGATAAGGTAAGTGTTCCTGAGTTGACCCTGTCATCAGATTTTTATTCCCAAATATCCCGAGGTGGTCTCTAAGATTGAGCCACGTGGCTCATACTGACGTCCCTCGTTAATGTTGCCCTTCTGGTCTATAAGGAAAGATTCCAGTCAACTTCTGTGTGTATAAATATAAACAAGAGACTTGTCATTAGCAACAACCTACGTACAGCTACACTTGAGCTAGAGAGATGGCAAGTGTTTCTGAGTTGACCCTGAGCTCCGGCTACCGGATGCCTCTCCTAGGTATGGGTCTGGCAGTCTACCCCTTGGTAGAATCAGAAGCTGTAAAATTGTCGATTCTCCGTGCGATCAAGCTCGGTTACAGACTCTTTGATACAGCTGCTCTTTACCAGACAGAGCAGTCTCTTGGTGAAGCTATAGCTGAAGCAATTCACCTTGGCCTCATCAAATCTCGAGACGACCTCTTTATCACCTCTAAGCTATGGTGCAGTGACGCTCAGCAAGATCGCGTCCTCCCTGCCCTTCGGATGACTCTCCAGTAATTACACCACTCCCTCAACCCAACACACACAGGTAGCAACCCTTTCAGGCCCACTGACCCATGAGTGTTTGGCTCGGCCATTGGTGGACCCACGTACAAAAGGTCAGCCGAGCATTTCTTCTAGGCCGGCGATTGGCTAGAAATAACCAATCAGACTAATTTTTATGTCTAGGTTCACCAAGAGGTGTGCCAAACATTCATGGTGTCAGTGGGCTCGGAAGAGTACACCACATGGAATTTTCGAGAGGGATACGATCAAAGTTCACGTACCCTGTAGGACCAAAAATCTGGTAGGTTTAGAGTCCAATCTTACGATCACAGTACCATTCAGAATTTTCGAGAGGTATAGGATCAAAGTTCACCTACCCTGTAGGACCTACTAGATGTAACACATAAAATTGTGGATCCCTTGCGTGCAGTGTGTCTTGATATGGTGGTGTTCATAGACGATTGTTATTAGCCGTATGTTTGGATTTCAGATGCATCTTCATCCTTTCAAATCTTTTTGAACTAATCATTGTAAATACTTTGTTGTAGGAATCTTCAGTTGGACTACCTTGATCTCTATCTTATACATTGGCCGGTGAGCTCGAAGCCAGGAAAGTATGAGTTTCCAATTTCTAGGGACGAGCTCATTCCCATGGATTTTAAGTCTGTATGGGCAGCCATGGAAGAGTGCCAGGGTCTTGGCCTCACAAAGTCCATTGGGCCTAAATACATCTCAATCATAGGGCCAGTGGGCCAGCCTGGCATGTTAACTCTCCCCTATGCTTGGGAAGAAACTCACACTCATGCAGTTAAAAGGAGTGCTCCATGTGAATTTAGTGGTCTGGTTAGGACCTGAGGCTCTAGCATCAGGAAAATGGCAGTCTGTAAAGAAACAAGATGTGCTACAGTACTTGAGGAACAAATTTTTTCACTTGGCCTAGGCGGGATCAGATGGGATTCAGACTGGGCGCGAGTCACATGGTTAGCGGAGCTCTCCTTCCTCAACCGCACGCCATTAACGGAAAGAGAGAGAGCTCTACTGCTCAAACCTCCCTCTTAAGCAGTGGCAGAGTCAGGATTTTGTTCAAGGGGGGGCAAAGTGGCAAGCTTTCTAATTATTCAACCCACTAGGAGCCAATGTTTTTTGAGTGATGGACCATATTATGGGCCACATGGCACAATCTTAGAGACCACTTACCATATGGATATATGTCCACCTAGGGATGGGACACACATTCATGCGGTCAGTGGTCTCAAAGAGTGTTGCACTATGCAAATAATGTGGTCTACCTAGGGATGGGCCAAAAGCCGCCAAACACTGAAGTTGAGGGTGGGCAATGAAAGATTGTTGTTGAGGGAGGGCAACGACCATTTTATATTAAATATGTGGGGAATAATATTAAGTCGTTTTACTTTATTTTTTATTCTTTTTAATTTTTTTTATATTTTAATTCATTAAAATTGTGCCCCATGCTAAACGTGGGGAGAGTTAACATGCTAGGCTGGCCCAATAGAATTTGCCTGACCGTGAAGTCGTGACGATCTTCTTATCCGGCGGGAACCACGTGGCACTGTGTGAAAGCGCACTATTCCCAACATTAGATCATGGCCGGCGATGTAGTGAAGCTCCACGTGTGATGATCTCGTTTATTGATCCAAACCTTTTATAAATAAATCATGGCCGCACAAATCTTGATGGTTGTTTACCTCGCCCTCACATGGCTGACCACCCCACGTGCCTTGTGCTCGGCCCCACAGCCTGGGATGGGGCACGCCCCCTCACACGGGCTTAACAAGACCTTCACCCGCACAAGTTGTTGGACCACAATATAAGCCACATGACACTTACGCCCTGCTTGGTTCAATGCAAATTGGATGCAATGTTTTCACTTGCCAGTTTTGGGATTACTAGTGATTGGTTGGGGGTGTGCAAGTGGCTGCCAAGCCCTTGCAAACTCTAAGCAAATTGATGCAAGCATGTGCAGCCTAAAAATTGTGGTAAATGAATGACTGCAATGCAACTCACTACATTTGCATGAGAGTGCAAATGCGTGAGTTGCTTTGCAGTCACTTGTTTACCACGGTTTTTGGGCTGCACATGCTTGCATCCATTTTCTTAAAGAGTATGCAAAGGCTTGGCAACCACTCGCACAACAACTCATTTGCACACCCCCAACCAATCACGTGTAATCCCAAAACCATGGCAACTGAGTGCATTGCATCTGATTTGCATTGAACCAAGCAGGGCCTTAGAGACCACTGACTGTGGCACATCCTAGGTGGACCTACATATCAAATATCAGCCTGCCTGATTATTGATTTTCAAACCTTTGGATTAGAGTACCCCCCAAAAAATTCTCACAATCCACAGTTAAAAATAAACCCTGGAAAAGACTCTAATCCACCGGATAGAAATTTCTAATCAGGTTGAATTTGGTATGTAAATCCATCTAGGAGGTCTCAAAGATTGTGCCACGTGGCTCATAATGAGGCCCCTCGTTAACGTTGCCGCCCCTAGTCTATAAGGAAAGAGACCAGTCAACTTCTGTGTATAAACAAGAGACTTGTCATTTGCAACAACCTATGTACACTTGAGCTAGAGAGATGGCAAGTGTTCCTGAGTTGACCCTGAGCTCCGGCTACCGGATGCCTCTCCTAGGTATGGGTCTGGCAGCCCACCCCATTATGGGACCAGAAGCTGTAATTGGCAATGCTCCGTGCGATTGAGCTCGGTTACAGACACTTTGATACAGCTGCTATTTACCAGACGGAGCAGTCTCTTGGTGAAGCTATAGCTGAAGCACTTCACCTTGGCCTCATCAAATCTCGAGACGACTGACGACCTCTTTATCACCTCTAAGCTATGGTGCAGTGACGCTCACCGAGATTGTGTCCTCCCCGCCCTTCGGATGACTCTCCAGTAATTGCACCACTCCCTCCTCAATCAAGCACACACATGTGCAGTCAGAAATTTTTTGCTCCTAACGGGTAGGAACAAATCTTGATCCTTCCCGGCCCAAAATCACCAGGTAGCAACCCTTTCAGGCCGACTGACCCATGAATGTTTGTTCACCCACTGTGCCGAACATTCATGGGGTCAGTGGGCCTGGAAGAGTGTATACCACATGGCATTTTCGAGAAGGATAGGATCAAAGTTCACCTACCCCCTGTAGGAGCTAGCAAAAATCTGGTGGTTTAAGAATCGCAATCTTAGATCACAACCAATTCAATCAATTGTCTTGATATGATGGTACTTATAGACGATTATTACTAGGAATCTTCAGTTGGACTACCTTGATCTCTATCTTATACATTGGCCCGTGAGCTTGAAGCCAGGGAAGTATGAGCACCCATTATCCAAGGACGAGTTCTTCCCCTGGATTTTAAGTCTGTATGGGCAGCCATGGAAGAGTGCCAGGGTCTTGGCCTCACAAAGTCCATTGGGGTCAGCAACTTCTCTTCCAAGAAGCTCGAACAAATACTCTCCACCGCAAAGATTCCTCCCGCTGTCGATCAAGTCAGTCAGTTACCCACAAGTGGCTCACATTTTTTTTTTTGCTGTGATATATGTAAGTGATGAGAGTGTGAGGTGGTTGTTTGCGTAAGGTGGAGATGAACCCACTTTGGCAACAGAATAGGCTGAGAGAGTTTTGTAAGGCCAAAGGTATCGTTGTGACTGCTTTCTCTCCTTTGGGAGCCAAAGGAACCGTTTGGAGCATCAACCGAGTTATGGATTCTGAGGTGCTGAAAGATATTGCTATGGCTAGAGGAAAGACTCATGCTCAGGTTCTAATATTTCCATTTTTTTTCTGGCTTCAAGATTATATAATGCAGTCAAATTTTAATTGGTTGATACTGTTGCAGGTTTGTCTTAGATGGGTATACGAGCAAGGGGTGAGTTTGTTGTTGAAGAGATTCAACGAGGAGAGAATGAAGGAGAACCTGGAGATATTCGATTGGGAGTTGAGCGAGGAAGATTGTGAGAGGATAAGCCAGCTCCCACAGTGTAGAGGTCTTCCTGGAGATAGTTTCGTCTGTGTTGACGGGCCCTTCAAGTCTGAAGAAGAATTTTGGGACGGAGAGATCTAATCATAGATCACATCTCTACGACCTACATATGATCTCCTGTTTCACTATCTATAGTATTGTCAATTGTGTGATGCCCAGTTCTTGCAACTCAAAAATAAGTGTGAAGGTTGTCCTCCCCTGTTTGTCTTTATCTCACTTCAACCTTCATACTTTCCAAAACTGAAGATTCTCATATTTCGACTCCATGCAATTGCTTATGGGTCGTGGAGTAAAACTTCTATCACAACGTTCTGACAGATGCTTCTCTTACAATGCAAAACTCCACAGGCCACGTGTCACACTCTTAGTGGACGCTCACCGTATGGATCTTTGGCCAGTCCCTCGGTGGACCTCTAAACCAAAAATAAGCCTGATTACTGATTTCTAAGCGATTTGATTGAAGTTATTTTCATTGGTTGATTTTAACGGTAAGAATTCGAGCATTATTGAGCGTTATTTGGGTGGAAAGATCCAAAGGTTGTAAATCACTAATCAAGTCAAGTTTTGGTTTATAGGTCCCACGAGGGACCGGCCAAACATCCATACGGTTCAGCGTTCACTAACAGAAAACTACATAAGTTTCATATTCTGTAAAACTATTGAATCTTACATCTTAAGGTCTCAAAATTGGTCTAAATATATAGAGAACGTTATTGCAGTACTGTGTGCAAACTACAGCAACATTACTCTATGTATTGAACCAAAAGTAAGCTTAGAAATCTCAAATAAATCTAAAAAATTTATAAAAATAGTGTTACAAAATAGCTAAAAATTGGCCCAAGATCCATGTTTATTGAACTTCTGAGTCAAAAGTTATGATGGTTCTATCAAAATTGGACCAAAAAAAAAATCAGTAATATTCATACACATTGATTATTAAAATTCTAAATCATCACCTTTGCCTTAAAACAATTCAAAATCACACAAACAATAATTCCAACTTGTTCATACATTCATGAAAATATCCAAATAAAGAAAACAACTAAGACTAAATCTTTGAGTCTGCTACTCCGACTTTGATCCTCTCATCATACTAAATATAAAAAATTATCCAAGTAGGTTGAGCGATAAGCTTAATAGATCTCACCATCTACTCTCTATAACTAAGAGAATGCAACGGAGAACCAATGCATCATTTTAAGATGGTAAAATGTACCATCGATTTAAAAACTCGAAAACACTTGTTGATCCATTCCATGACATGACCATAAAATGCACCATCCATACAACGTCTTCTAGGGGCTCCTCTACACCCACGGATATCGCTTCTCATTGCTTCCACCACATATATCTGAAGGGGTTTGGATTCTTTCACCTTAGGGCATCGAGTAATCCTTCCAAGTTCTTGTAGGGACTTAAACCCATCGATCGGTCACCGGATATATAATTAATTAAGATCCGTGCATTCTAGGGTTCTACAAGAATCTCATAATTTCTCCAACACCAATACATATTTTATTACATAAACATGATAAAGTTTTCGGATCTCTATCTTCTAATGGAAATGCATGATGGAGTTTAGGGTTTTCTAGAGAAGCTACAAGGGGGAAATTTTGTATGAAAAAATTACTAAAATGCCCATCTAGTAGGACATGATCTAATGTGCCATCATAAGTGTAATTTGGTACTAGTATCTCATAAGTTATTAATTATCACTTATGTAAATGAGAATGTACAATAATTAAATTATCCCCAGGTTGTAAAATTTACCAACGGAAGGAAAAATAATTAAGTGTCAAAAGTATGAGCCTACACTAAGGTCCATACCAATCTGAGTCTAGAAAAATCTGGAGTAATACTCCAAGCGTTGTGTCCTATAAATCAATCCTAAAGATTGTTTTATTTGAATTTACTAAGGCAACCACTTTGCTAACAATTGTGCTTCAAATTTGAATTATTGATTGCAAGAACACAAACCCTAACTACTTAACCGTTTAGTTCATCCCTTTTTAAATCTAAACATTTAATTTTAATTTAACCACTTGGCTCATTATGGTCTGTTTAATATGCAACATATCTTCGTAAATCAAATAATGATCGTATCCCTCGGACCAACGCCCCCACAAACTAATACTAATCCAATTTTTACGTTAAATTCACCGAACTTTTGTAGTGAATCGAAGGAATGGACTAAATGTCTATAACCAACTCATAATTATAAATTAAGGTGATCTAAAGCACTCACTAAATCAAGATATGATCAGCATTTTCCTGTGCAACTCGTATTGAGTGTACTTTGGTATTTCATCAAACGGAGAATATAAAGGGGTATTAAGGTCAAGGTTTAAAGGGGACCGTTATAACAGTATAACGGACTGGGGGCATTACCGTTTTTTCCGTTATAATGAAAAAAAAAACGCTCAGGGGCAAAAACGGAAAAAATGGGAAAAATGGAAATAACAGAAAATACCGGAAAAAATAGAAATAACAGAAAAAAATGGAACTGAAATTCAAATTTTTGAATTTTAAAATTTGAATTTCAAAAATGAAAAATAACGCAAAATAACAAAAATAACAGCCATTTTTTTTCACAAAATTTTCCAAAAAATAACGGTCGTTATTTTCGTTAAAACGGAAAAATAGCAGTCTGAGCGTTTTAACAGCCCATAACATAACGGGGTAGGTCCCAATCCATTATAACATCCGTTATTTTCATTATAACGGCCATTTTTTAAACCTTGATTAAGGTTTCCTTTGTACTTCAGGAAAAGGCGAGAAAGAGGAAACTATTGCAACTCTAATTCTTTAATTACACATTGTCAAACCATGTAAATCTGCTGTGTGATTGATATTTTCTGTTCTCTTTTTTGTGCTGGTTAGTGATGAGGCTGATTTTTCAACATTATTAAAGATCAGACAAGGGAAAAGGAGTAATAAATGAAAAATGTTCAGATACATGGAATTGAGGGTAGTCATTCTTGCAGGCGCATCGAGAGAAACATACACCCAACAAATTTGTCAATAAAAAAAGGAAAAAACAACAGAAAAAAATGGTGTTTCCATGTTGTACATAAGTACTTAGTTATTCTTGGATACAGATATCAGGAAAATTGTTGTATTGGTTGCTTCCCGGCGACTTCGACGTACCACGACTTCCATGCCTCCATGTAATGAGCAAATAGGTCACTCAACGCTGCCACACCATTACAACCAGTTTTATTCCGTCAGTTCCTTGCTTTAGATTAAATTCATTAGGGCATCTGCAAACTATAACTTTCACAAAGAGCAATGAAATGGTGATTATGTGATAAATAGGCAGGTTTCGTCCTTGAGCCCCATCACAGTTCTTGCCGTCCAGCCCCAACAATGTTGCCTACTAAAAAAAATTCCAGTCCTATGTTCCATACATTTAAACCTGACCTAATTAAAAATCAATCCAGTTCAGTTGGTGCAACACTTCCTAGATGAGGCATATCCCAAAAACATGGATAGGAAGATCTCAACCATCTGATCAAAGATCTAATACTTAAGAGTCTTAGAACAAACTGCCTGATTTGTACGAACGATGGCCCATTGAGTAGAACAAAGACTTGATGTCGGGTATTGTATCAAAATATGAATGCTCGGCCTTCCGAAAGACCCTACTTATGAACTTGTGTTAATTGAATTTAATAACTTTTTGTGTTATTTGTACACGGCATTTGCGTGGGAATCGATTTTCTCAGCAACTCCTGAACAAAAGCTTTGTCGTTTAGCACCCAAGGCCTAATACTTTCCAAAAATTCGCAAGTTTCCATGTCAAACCCTTTTAGCTGGAGCCACGGAGGGAATAAGCCATCAAACATAGGAAGTAGAGTGCACACGCTATTAACTGAGGATTGGGAGCCTATTAGTGTAGAAAAACAAAAGGAAAGGGCAGTTCTAGCATATTGTCCCGTACGTTCAAGCCATTGATGCTCTTCAATTACTTGAAGACACAGGCCCATGATTCAAAGTGCACAGTATCGTGCGATACTAAAATGTATCGAAGGATAGTTTGGTTTCGGATGAATCTTCATAAAACCGAAACAAAATGTTAGTGCAAATTTAAACATCCGATTAAGTATCATTCAGTTTCGGATTAAACCAACCTAAACGTATGTAGTTTCTAAAGGGAGATAATTTTCCTTACCCTTATCAAGAGGTTACATGGTATTTTAAACACAATTTTGGAATCCAACAGATTTGGAAGGGATAAGTTCCCAATCCACTGTACAAGGAAGAGTGTAAAATTCAAAATAAAGTTTTCATAAAGAGGGATTATGGGGGATCGGTTGAGGCTTTGCTCGATCAGTGGGATCGGTTATTTTGACCATATCCTCTGATTTATCAGTCTCATCTTATAGCGAAACCGACGGACGAAATGTTTCAGGTTAGGCCGAAACTTTGAACCAGATCCCAAGCACGATACTAACATTTCCCAAAGGAAAATGCTGTCCCACAATTAATTGCAAAAAAGAGCCGTGGACCGTAGGATTCAAGGGATCGCAGATCCCTATGGCAGTGACTTATTAGTACCCAAATGACTATTTTACCCTTCGCTGTCATTGCCACATGGACCATGGATCTTTTGAATCAGACAGTCCACAACTCAACTTTGCAGTTCAGCTTGGGGATAGCACTGACCCTAAACAAAATCTGACAAATCTAGTCTGCAACCGTTTGGAGACTTAAAAGTATGCAAACATTGTCAGTACTGTTGGATGTCCCTTGAAAAATGTATTATTTCAATGCAAGGTTTAAAGGAGGCCGTTTTAACGGTTAAACGGGACTGGGGGCGTTTAAACCGTTTAAACGGATTGAAACGGTCAGGGGCAAAAATGAAAAAAAACTGGAAAAAATGGAATTAAACGGATTTTAACGGTTTTAACAATTTTAACGGAAAAAAACAGAAAAAGTGGCGCTGAAATTCGAATTTTGAAAATTAAAAAAAAAAAGGAATTAAACGGTTTTAACGCCGTTTTTTTCACAAAATTAAATGGCTGTTTAAACAATTTTAACAGCCGTTAAAACAAAAAAACAGCCATTTTTTTCAAAACCGATAAAACGTGTTTAAACAGTTTTAACGGAAACGGGCTTGGGGCATTACCATTTAAACGGCCGTTACGCGGTTTTTAAAACCATGTTTCAATGTTTTCAAAGAATATATTTTATAAATTAAAAACACGTTTTTCAATGAGCATTCAATGGCGGATGCAATGTTTGCGTACTTTTAAGTTTGCAAACGGTTGTAGACTAGATTTGTCCAAATCCAAAATATTTTCCTGTAAAGTTAAGTATAAAGGAGTAGTACCTTGGTTTTGATATTGAGGTCGATAGGAGGAGGCTAGGCTCTCCCAGTCATGAACCCTTTTCGCATTCTTATTCTCAGTGTCACCAACTTTGGGCAAACCAACGGGACTGAAAGGACCAAAAACAACACCCTTAGAGCTCTGTTTTGACTGTAGGTGCTGTTGCATCTGTTTGTGATCAATTTCATCTGTCAAATCCTCACATTTCACCTGCGTTTGGATCTTCTGGTTCGGTCTCTCGTCAATTGAAGAAAACACCTTAGTCTTCTTAATATTGGTGTTTGTAATCTCAGTCCCAAATACCCTTTTCTTTAAATCCGGAGACCTGGCAGATCTGTTCTTGGATTTTCCATCAATCCCCAACCATCTGAATGCAGGTTTCCTGCTCTCTGTTTGATGGGTCTGCAAATCAGTCAAGAAAATTCAATTGGTCTCCATTTTTCTGTGATATTAGTTCATTTCTTTTTGGGTAGGTAGTTCTACGATTTTCTTACCTTTTCGATGAGATTCATGGAAGACAACACGTTTGCAATGTCATACAATCGTCTAACTTTTGCTGCAGAGTTATCTTATGAAGAGAGTATTAGTTGTGGAGATGTTGGTTCTTTTTTTTTTTTTAAAGAGTATAAAAGATTTATTAGATGGGACTCTTAGAGGCTGAGGGAGCCTACCAAAAGCCAAAAAAGTTACAAAGAAAAGCTTATAGCCTTATACAACTACAACAAACA
Source organism: Euptelea pleiosperma (assembly GCA_035048495.1). Classification (NCBI taxonomy): domain Eukaryota; kingdom Viridiplantae; phylum Streptophyta; class Magnoliopsida; order Ranunculales; family Eupteleaceae; genus Euptelea; species Euptelea pleiosperma. The sequence goes on from CM068543.1 coordinate 12,893,201, forward strand.
AAAGGAAACTGGTAAGATTGATTACTTCGCATCTGCGATGAATTGTGGGCGTCGCCGAGTAATAACTTTGCAGCATCATCAAGGGAGACCAGGTCAGCCTGAAGAAAAAGAGGGAAATAGAGGATTGACTTAAACTAAAGAATACAAATGAAGAAACAATAGCAAAGAAACGATCTTGTAATCACAGCAGCTTACATTACTGCAGAGGAAGAGCTTGACGAAATTCTGGGTTAGAAGACCCAGAGACTTCTCTCTTCTGTTGTCTGTACAAACAACATCTAAACAAATAAATAAAAACTTAGTAAAGTTTGAAAACCAGTAGACTGGCCTGTCCATCTAGCTCTTCTCATATTTTCATTGTTTTCCTCAAGTTCAGATTAACCTTTGCAGGCTGCCAGAGTCACCATTAGAGCGTGAACAGGTCAGTTGAAGAATTAAAATGTGCATGTAAATGATCTGGGAAATCAAAAGAATAAAAGGGGGGGGAGGGAAGAAATTTACCAATTTTAGAGGATGAAGAGGTCTTAAGGAGAACAGAGCTAGAGCTTGATTTATCTTGCCTACCAGCTGTGTTCGGATCGAAGGATCTTTCATCTTCATCATCATCTGAAATCTGAAGTAAAACAAGTGATAATCTTGCTTAATAGTTGGATACCAAAAGCAGAAGTATAGAACAACAAACCAGATCAAACCCTAATTAACCTACTTTTGCATAGTTGCTGGCATCGAAGATATCGAAGCCGTTTTCCCTTGTAGCATCTTCCTACACAAAGATCAGAACATAAATTAGGGCAAAGTTTTTTCAAATCAACAATTCTCAAATCATTGAGATCACATAGATTAGATCACCTTAAGCTCATTTAAAGCCTCAGGGATTCCTCCAAAACCTTTCCAAGAGTATTGATTCTTCGCTTTCCTCGCGAGAACCTAAAAGAACCAAACACCTAAAAAGCTAAGACATTTGCTCTTTAAAAGAACAGAAATACAACAGAGATAGTAAAAATCAAACTTACACCAACGCTTTCCAATACATTGACAATATCGTAGATCCGTCGTCGCTCGACCCCTAAAATCTCAGAAAAAATAAATAGAAGATCAACGACAAGAATCGCAGCCAAATTCAAAACAAACATACGAAGATGAAGACTTAAGATCAGAAGAAAACCTAATCGTCTCGCGGCATCATCCAATCCAACCGATTCAACATCGTCTCGGTTGTACAAGCTCAGGAAGCTGCTCACAAGAAACAAATCATTTAGAAAAAAATAAAAATAAAAACGCCGAGCGAGAGAGAGAGAGAGAGATCTGTAAAAATTAACGCAAAATAAGAAAGGAAAAAAGAGATTACTTGGTGCACAAAAGTCCGAGGGATTTCTCTTTCCTGCTATAGGAATGATTCCTAGTTCCAGATTCTCGAAATGAAGACAAGGAAGACGAAGAAGGCATCTTCTCAATTGATCCATCCATCTGGTTCTGATCTTTCTTGTTCTCCGCTCTCTCTCCGATCTTGTTGACCTGTGGTAGATCGAACACGCACAGATTTTGGTCTCTTTCTCGATCGACTACTAAACTTCTTGAATTGTGTAGATCGAACGCAGAGGTTTTCCTTCTTATAATTTCCGTTGATGCAGACTGAAGAGAAAGGCAGAGAGATTTGGGAGGGAAAAGAGGGGGAGACAAAAATGAAAAAACAATGACGACCGTTAAAAAAGGTGGGAGGGAGATTTAATCGCTTGGCGGGTTAGAAAATTCAAATATCGGTTCGGGTCCGATCCTTTTTAGCCTCGGACTCTCGGAGGGGGTGATTTTGAACAGGCCGCGGGAATTCAAATTGAGATCGGGAATCTAGACGCGCGCAGGTTTGAAATTACCGAAGATGTCCTAGCTGACCCGTCCGTTGTGAGGAGTTTTTCGGTAATTTAGAAGCCTTTTTCCCTAACTTAAGTCTACAAGCATCCTTTATTAATGAAGTCGTTGGAAGATAGCTACAAAAAATACGGAAAACAACTTCTTCTTCTTATCTTCTTACAAATACAATTTCGATTTGAGTTTTTCGAGAGAATCTGCCCCAATTACGCCGAGGCCAACACGTGACGAATTGCTACAGTAAGACACAATGAAGTCACAACCCACAATACGAGCCACGTGGCACGCTATTATAGTGCGTTGACCGTATGGATGTTTGACCAGTCCCTCAGTTGACTTGCAGACCAAAAATCAGCCTGATTAGTGATTTACAACCTTTGGATATTTGCACCCAAATAACGCTCAATAATGCTCAAATTCCTACGGTTAAAATCAACCCATGAAAATAACTTCAATCCAACACTTAGAAATCACTGATCAGGTTGATTTATGGTTTGTAGATCCACCTAGGGACTGGCCAAACATCCATACGATCAGATCCCTCTAATAGTGCCACGTGGCTCGTATTCCGTTGTGATCGAAGTTTTACTCGTAAACTTCGAAGTCCACCCCACTACATCAAACGTGGATGTCCACTCCACCTGCAGAAATGCCAAGTGGCAAACTTTTTCGGGGCCACGGACTGATTCATGAATGTTTCTCTCACCTCATAGTGGACCTACACAGCAAATATCAGCTTGGGTGGTGATCTCTAGCCATTTGATTTTTTTTTTTTGTAAGCAAATATGTTATAAAAGATCAAAACCAGAAAGGGCCGAGGAATGGGCGCAATCTTCCAGCCGTAAGCTGCTAGAGAGCCAGCTAGGAAGAGTGTGAGACCATTCCTTGCCAACAGAAAAAAGAGAAGCCTTATTGGCCAAAGTATGTGCTACAGTATTAGTCCCCCTGGGGATATACAAAATAGTTACAAAAGAAAGAGATAATAACAGGTGCGAGATATCCACCAAAACAGCTGTAGAGAACCAGTTAGAGATAAAGGATCCTGTGTTGAGAGAATTCACCAAATTTAAAGCATCCGACTCCACTTCTAACGTCTTAGTACCTTTCTTAAGCGCACTCTGCAGACCCCACCTCATAGCTTTTGCTTCTGCTTCTTCGGCTGATTCAGCTTTTGAGGGGGAGCAACCTGCTAGCATACAAACATTATCAGCATTACGTATTATAAATCCCAGACAAGCGAATCTGGTTTTAGAGATCCAAGATGCATCCGTGTTGAGCTTTAGGTGCTGTCTCGCAGGTGGGGTCCAACACGGTTGCTTGGAGTCGGCATGTTAGGGTGGGTCTTCCTTGAGGATATAGGTTCGGATATTGTGGAGGAGATTTAAAGGGTTCAGAGGCTGATGGCCATGGAAAACATTGTTTCTGTGATTCCATATCTTCCACATTAAAAGGGCTACATACTCCATTCGATTCTCTGTAATGGTTCTATTAGCCAGCCATTCCAAGATGATGGTGCCAATAATATCTTCGGAGGTATTTTCCCATCTCGCTGACAATGGTGAAGCGTACCAAATCTCAGCACTCTCGGGGCAAGAGAAGATGGCATGAACATGGGTTTCCCAAGGGTGGTTGCATCGAGGACAGGAAGCATCAATCTCAGGTATTCTACTATGTAATTTGGCTCTAGTCGGTAGAATGTTACAAAGGAATTTCCACACAAAAAATTGGCATCGACTAGGGATTTTCAAGGTCCAAATAGCTTTCCATATTTGGTTTGGAATACCATGGTCAACTGGATTGAGGATAGTGGAACACATCGAAGCATAGGCTGATTTGACAGAAAATTGCCCTTTTGGATGAAGCTCCCAATAGAATCTGTCTGGATGTTCATGCTGACTGAGAGGAATAGCTATAATGGCTTGGATAACCGTCTCAGGGAATAAATTCTGGAGAAGGTTCCTGTCCCATTGACGGTGTGGGGTAATAAAGTCAACGACAAAGTGGAAAGGACAATTGGGTGGTTTAGCCATGGGGATACGATGGTTAGGAAGGTTTTTTATCCACAGGTCCTCCCATATTCGAATGTGTGTACCATTCCCTCGTAGCCATAAACAATGTTTCTTACAATGTTTGATAGCTGCTATGATACCTTTCCAACACCAAGAATCGGTTAGTTTACTTGTTGTGGCAAAGAGTGCTTTCTTATGGCAATATTTAGGGATCAACTGTGAGGCTAACAGGGAGGACTCTTTGGATTGTAGTCGCCAGACATTTCGGAGAAGGAGAGCAATGTTCTGTTGATGGAATTTTTTGAACCCCAATCCACCTGTCGCCATTTGATTTGAGTACCTCACAACATGCATGAATCTAAATAGTCATATGGGGTGAAAGAGTGTGCCACGTGACATTTCTTTGTTGAGTACCAACATTTGATGTCCAGGACCAGGTGACAGGACTGGACGTCAAAGTTTTTCTCCAGTTGAGGATCTTAAAGCAATGGTTAATGTGGTGGAAGAACACATACAAGGCGGTCCTTCACTGAAGATCCATTGTTAGTTGTAGGGGTTTAAACGGGAAGACTCATGAGCAGTTTTAGGTTTGAATATTAAGCCGGTCCGACGGCCAAGCTTGGGCATATTCAAAATCTAACAAAAATCAAACCCAGGCATGCCTGTTTCCTAGGGGTGTCAATGGGTCAATTCTAATTAATTTGGGTTTTAAAGTTGAAAAGTTTGTCTAGGTATCCATGGAGTCCGTCTAGAGTTACACCCATTTCTTACATCCACTTCTTACACCCGAGGTTGGGGCCCACATGGACATCATGTTGGACAATCCAACCGCACAATGCGTTTTTCATACAATGGTTACCCTTCTCACAAAAAATTAGTACATTTCGACATTCTTAACCTCATGAAAATATGACTTTAATTTAAAAAGTCCAGACCATCTAATTAAATCATTATTTTCGGTCAATTTTTTATATGATTAGCAATGTCGAAGTGAACTGACTTTTGGCAACGATGATCATCATGGCAAAGGCAACTCATCGTGCGGTTGGCTTGTCCAACATGATGTCCATGTGGGCTCCAACCTCGGGTGTAAGAAGTGGATGTAAGAAATGGGTGTAGCTCTAGACGGACTCTTTTGGAATTGCTTCTCCAAAGTCAAAAACTTGCTTTTTATGGAAGAAATTTTTTTTTGCTTCTTGCTTAGGATAGAAGCAAAAGTCAAAAAATATTGCGAAATCAACGCTTCTAATTTTAAGTGAATCTTTCCAAATGTCAATTTTACTCTTGGTTCAAATAAGAATAATTTTTTTGTCACTTTTTGACTAATAAGTCAGTGTTACACCAAACGCACTTTTGCTTACAGATATATATCGGTTCCAAGTTCTATTGATCAGTTCCGATTCAGTTCGGATACTATGTACCAAGAACCCAAACCTATTACATACTTTAGTTCCAGATCTTTTATAGATTATTTTCTGAAATAGGTAGTCTCAAAACCAGAATAATCGGAACTGGTTCCTACCGGATATCGGTTAATCAGGTACAAATTGACAGCTCTACCGTTTACACCAACGGGCATGTCTAACAGCAGGAATACGAAACCAATTTTTGGTACAACTGTCGCATTGATTATGGTTACCATCCGTTAAATGGATGTTAAAAAGATGGATACAACTAATTTTTCACCTATTTTTTTTTCTTTTTAATTAAAGTAATAACTCTCTGCATTTTCTTAGTAATGTAAAATGTAAATTACATGTAATGCCATGGCACGCGATGCTCTATTTTAAGACAATCACAGAACTCATTACGGCATAAAAAGTAGGTTGGAAATAGGTTGGGATAATTATGGACTCTGGTTGCTTAACGAACAGCTTTTAACCCCTCTTGCTCAACTCAAATTTCTTTCCCCGCCCAAAACTCAAATGTCTGTGTGTGTGTGGATGAGGGTAGGGGGACCACAACACCACCATATTCACAATTTGATAGGGGATAGCATATTAGCACACCCCATTCCCTGTCCGGGCGGACTCCTAAGTCAGGGCACACACCCCAAAAAGAGATCTCTCTCTAAAACTTGGTTGACCGACAATTGTCAACAATATGAGCCACGTGGTACATTTTTAGAGGACACTGACCGTATGGATGTTTGGTCAATCCTTGGGAGGACTTACAAACCAAAAAATCAATCTGATTAGTTATTTGTAAGCATTGAGTTGGAGCCATTTTCATAATTGGTTGATTTTAACGGTGGGAATTTGAGCATTATCGACCATTATTTGGGGGGTCAATATCGAAAGTTTTGAAATCACTAATCAGGCTGATATTTGGTTTGTAGGTTTACCTAAGAACTGACCAAATATCCATACGGTCAGTGTCCTCTAAAAATGTCCCATGTGGTTCGTATTATGGGCATTGCTGGTCAACCAAATTTTACTCATTTTAGAGAGAGATCTCTTTTTTGGGGTGTGCCCTCACTAGGATTCAGCCCGGACAAGAAATGGGGTGTGCGGTATGCATTCCCTTTGATAAACAATGCATGTCAAGTTGAACCCCACGGCAATGTGGGTGACCAAAATGCCCCTGCATATATTCAACATGTATTAAAATTGAATGGTTTTTTGGAAAAAAAAGTGGCAAAAAATGATACTGACCCTAACGCGAATTATAATAGTAGATGATAGATAATAAAATTCACAAAAATCAGCTAATCAGAAAGTATTTACTTGTCGAAGAGTGGGTAGGTGCTTTGTAATTTCCAAGTATTAGGGCGGGTTGGGTCAGGTTGAGAGCCCAACCCGACCTTCAAGAATCTGAGCCCGAGGTCGGGCCTAAGAATCCCAGCCTGATCGGTTGGGACATGTTCATGATACCTAAAAACACTTAGACAGTGTCGTCCATTGGAATTTTTCCTTTTCGCAGCTAAATAAGTTATATTTCGATCAATGAAGAAGATGAAACACTCAAAAGCAATAGCATAGATGAGGACTGTAGAGAGGTGGAGCAGTAAGCAATGGCTCCACAGCGACCACATGCACCGTCTTGTCGATGGCCCAGTATACCGTGTTCCCCCCCCCCCCTCCTCGCGATGCACACTGTCTTCTGGCAACGACAACGATGACAAGCGACAGCAGCAACAACGGCAACAACAGTAGGCGGCAGCAGTAACAGCAGGTGACAACGACAATGACGGTAGGTGACAACAGTGGACAACGGCTCGCAGCAAGCGGAGGATCCCTAACCTAAGAGAGGAAGAGGAGAGAGAGGAGGGGGAGAGAAGAAAGCGATGATATAAATATATGTTGTATGTATTGACCAGGTTCGGGTCGAGTTGCTAGAGTAGGCCTTATCTTGAGCCCAACCCGATTTTGATCGAGTTGGAAAAATTCTAACCCTAGCCCAAGCCAGAGTACTGAAAATATTAGCCCAACCTTAGCCTAACGTCGAGTTAAGCCCGCCCAAGTTACAACCCTATCAAGCATAAGCTGCAAGAAACATCCCCACTACTAAATATCCACAACTAGAAAATGCCTTATTAGACTTCAAAAGTTAAGATAGAGTTTCATGTTAGTTGACAAAAGATGCAAAATAGTCAAAAGAGTGTTATTGGAATATTCCCAACCTACATCTAGGGCATGAAATGGGTCAGATCTAGATAGATCTTGATCCTTACCTGACTTTGAGTTTTGTCAGTTAGCAAAACCCCGACTTTTTGAAGAAAAAAAAATATTTCAAATCACGTGTTTTCAAAAAAAAAAAAAAAAACAAAAAATCCAATAATTCGAAACAACAATGTAATTATAATTTTTTTTCAAAGAAATCTCATGAATAATATTATTTTTTAAAAAATTAAAGAATATTTGTATTTATAATATATGTCACCATTTTTATGTTTATAAAAATATGTTTAGAAGAGATTAACAAATTCCTACACATTTGGAGAAATTGATAAATGAGAAATATGTTTTGAAGATTATTGGTGTTGCTTATATTACTTAGATTTAAGGAAAATATCATATAATTTTAGTTCTATTATTCTTATATTACTACCTAATCTATATACATTATGGGCGTTTGCACAAATATATGTACGTTTTTTGAGTCCGTAGTGTTGGACTAAAAAATATTAAACCCGAAGTCCTTACTTATCGATCTTTTGACGTTCTTGTCTTTTTATCACTCTTTTACTCAATCTTTTTTGAACCCAAATCTCTCTAAACTCGCATCTTTAATGGGTAAATTTTTGCAGCTTCACGATTTGCTAACTATGGTTGTGATAAAAAAAAAAAAATGGCTTCATACCATATAATCAACAATCTAAAGAATGGTCAATTATATTTATGAATATCTATTGATCTATATAAGGACATGCAGCTCGTATTCACATAATGCTTCCTACAATTCTCATTTTAGCTATTGCAATGGCATCCTTTCATGAAAGTTTCTTTTTTATCTAGGCAGGATTTAGGATGTGTTTGGCATTGCAGTTAGTTGCATTTTGTGAATAGCTTAATTTAAGTTATTTGGGTGTTTCTTGTCAAAAAAGTGCTTATTTTGAGTAAAAGTATTGATACGACATTTGATTATGTAATTAAAAAAAGGGTAGTGTTTTTATTATGGGATAACTTGCTGCCTAATGACATATTTAACCCTTAAAGAGTCAACTTGACATAAATGGCACCTAGAGGTTGTTATTAGCTCAAGTTAGACGTATATGATTACATTCTCATCAAAATTCTAAGGGTATTTTAGTAGCACCCCCTTGAAATTTGAAGGTAATTAGTAGCACCCCCTCATACTTTCAAAGTTTAGGAATACCCCCTTGACCTAGTTTAACAATCATTTTACTAATGTTAACACGTGACATGCATCATGTGCATGTTAATGCACCTATAAAAGAACTATAAACTATTGTAAGTAAAATGCTAATGACATTATTCCAGTCCGTTTTAACTTAAGTCAACCACTATTAAACTAGGTCAAGAGGGTAATCTTAAAGTTCGAAAGTATGAGGGGGTATTACTAATTACTTTCAAACTTCAAGGGTGTCTTATTAAATATACCCAAATTTCAAACATAGGTCCTACATATCGATGGGAATGAAAGAGAAATCGTGAAAATATGAAATAATGCACATATCATATTTGTCAAATATATCCACTTAAAAGGTCAAAAATAATGATATAGAATAAAGTAATACAAGAGATATTCTATTAATTTCGAATTCCACCGTTAGCATTATAGTATCTGTTATTCGGTCTCGAATGACTTTCATCTCACGTTATCATTGTTGTCGGCCTACCCCTAACAGTGCATATACGGCATTTACATCTCCTTTAATGGCAGCCTCCCCCACCTCTTCTAAGCATACATAATCATCATTATCGTATTGCTCCAACCACCAATCAATGGTCGCATCCTAATATATATAATTGTGAATTACCATGCATACCACAACTATATATAAAGGATATAAAGACACCGCCTTAAGAATCGAAAAACGTGCCTTTGAAACATTTTTAAGGACAAAAAAGTAAAGATAGTTTTTAGTAATTAGCAATCCGCAGACAACAAAAAAGCCGTTTTGAAATGACCTCGTTTTGCATTTTTCTAGCTTTTTCACGATTAAAAAAAACTTCTTGCAGAATGCCTGTTGTTCCAAAATAACAGTCCAAAACTACAAAAAATCAACTTATTGCAATGAAACTGCAATAGCAAACACAACCCTACCTCACTTTAGGGGTATTTTTGGTACTGAACTTGTAAGAGTACTTTAGGTAGGGGGAGAGGAAGTGTTTTGGTTATTTTCTCATCTAAGATTGAGAGTTGAGAGCAAACTCTCCTTCTTGGGTTGAGTTCAGGGTTGATTTGAACTCCCCACGAGTGAAGTTGGGTTGAGCTTGTTCCCCGCTTCCCTTATGATTGATCTTCTTTGATTGGGAGGGGATCATTATAGGAGTGCACGCAAAGGAGTCTGCCTGACGATCACCATCAGCGGTTGAGGAGTCTCGCCATTTTATCTATTGCTTATTCCATCACCTTACTAATGAATCTCTCCTCATTTATTCTCTTATTTTGGGTTGATTTACTGTTATGATTTTTGGATCTACTCTAAAGTGGTATCATAGCAAGTACGATCTGGGCTTGTTAGTAATCCCAAGAAGTTCGTCCTTAAATCGCAGGCTTCAGCCTACAATTTTGAGTGTGTTTGGGGCTCTCCAAATCACCTTCAACCTCACCATTTTAGGGATGGGTCTGGCTATCGATAATGCCTATTTTTCGCCAAATTTTTTGAAGCAGGGATCGCACGCCACATATACCAATGGTTACTTATTTAAAGCCAAAGCCTAAGCCCCCCAAGTATATGTGGCGCATGATCGCCGCTTCAAAAAATTTCTCCTGTTTTTTCAGGTTGGGTCTTAAAACACTTCCGCGGTTGCCAACTATGCGTCCGACTCCCATAGGGCACACTAGGAGCACTTTTGAACGAAAACCAGTTTTAATTAAAGGGTCAGGATCGGGGGACAACCATTTTGGCGGACCCACATAGAAGATGAATCAATGGCTGTTTTCTTTTTGTGAGGATGATCTCCTCACTATATAGATCACCCCAGCAAAAAGTCAGCCCATTCTGAAATTTCTAACCCCATTAAATGTGGTTTTCAAGTTACACGGAAAAATATAGGGTCCATAATTCTTCAACTTCTAAACCAGACCAAGAATATCAGAATAATTTGAATTTTTGTGAGAATGATTTCCTCACCATAGAGATCATCTCACCAAAATTCAGCCATTGATTCATCTTCTATGTGGGTCCACCAAATGGTTGTCAAAAATAGTTGTCAAAAATGATTGTCTCCCGATCCCGACCCCTAGTTAAATTACAAGAAAGGTTGTTCTCACCTGCCCCTCCTAAGGAAAATGATGTAACAAGGTATGCCTAAAACTGTTCATTTGCGGAAGCGGCATTTTTGGTAGTCACGGCTGCCATATGGACCGACTGACCGCTTGGATGTTTATCCCACCCCTTGGTGGATATACATACCAAAAATCACCTTGATTGGTAATCTATAACCATTAGATTTTAACACTTTTTAACACCATTTAAGGCGTTCTTATAGCCGTTGAATACAACCATTTTTTGAGTACTAAAACCAACGGCTAAAAATCATTAAACAAGCTGATTTTTTGTATGAATGTCTATTAAAGGGTGGGCTAAACATCCATCCGGTCAGTGGGCCCAGATGGCAGTGGTGACTACCAAAAATGCCGCTTCCGCGAATGAAAAGATCTCAGGTATACCTTGTTACATCACGACCCAATGGGAATAGTCCCTTGCTGCCCAGTTCCTGGATGCCACACACCCTGTTCAAATCTGATAGACTGATACCCCGTCGCATGTCAGTTAAAGATTTTGGGTTTAGCGCGAGAGTTTCGGTGGGTAGGGGAGAGAGAGGGATTAATGGGTTCGAAAGAGGGTTATAGGAACGAGCTCCGAACTGCTATCCGTCAGCTTAGCGATCGTTGCCTCTACTCCGCCTCCAAATGGTACCCAAATAAAACCCTAAACCCAACTCACTCTTCTCTTTTATTCCTCTTTTTTTCTTCTATTTCATTTCAAATTTCTCTCTTTGATCTCAAACATTGAACTATTTTTCTCTGATTTCTCTCGTTTAAACTCCATTTATGGGTTTTGATCCGGTTCTTTCTCGCAGGGCAGCAGAACAGCTAGTTGGAATCGAACATGACCCAGCAAAGGTCACACCTTCACACACCAGATTTCAGCGAGGGAGCTCCAGTATTCGCCGGAGGTTCCGTACGAACGAGATCTCTTTGACACCCGTTGCCGGCGTGTCATATGTGACCACACCGGTACACGAGGAAGACGACATCGTCGATAATGACTGTTACCTACTCGCCAAGTCCTACTTCGATTGCAAGGAGTACCGCAGGGCTGCCCACGCCCTTAGGGACCAGACCGGGAAGAAAGCAGTGTTCTTACGATGCTACGCACTTTATCTGGTTTGATTCCATCTCAACCTCTTTTATTGTTCTTGGGTCATCCTCTTCTGTTAATTGCATTTGTTCTTCGTTGTGTGTTAATGGAAAAAGTCGAAATTGCAGCTAAAAAAGAACGGGAGACCCAATTGCACTTCATTCGGTGGATTTTTTATATGGGTTTTGAATTTGCTAGGTTTTGAGTTGTCTTTGGGAGAGAGAATTCTGAGTTTCGTGGGGTTGACGTGCATTTGATGACCAATATCATCCAGCAGTGTCCATAGGGTAAAAAAATAAGTAGCACTGAATCATAAAAGGGGGGTTGGTTATTTCTCAGAGGAAGTACACCATTGTGTTACTAGAATGGAACCTTTGGAGCAAAACATACAGGTCGGACTCATGAGATCTGTTTGATGATTATTCCCTAAGAGGGTTTTACTTGCTATAATGCAATCTGCAGTATTATAAGCTGTGAGCTTGGTAAATCATCTATTTGGATATTTAAAAAAAAATTAAATCTTGCTGTAATACTGTGTTACTGGGTATGGGTTTATCTTGGCCTCTTGGGGTCGGGGATCCGGTCAACTCCAAATCCCAGGGTTCAAGGAGACATCTTTCTAATTAATATTTCAATCTTCCTGTAATCCTTCAAGGTTAGCAGGTGAAGACAGGTTCTGAACCCAGATCTGGTATCAGCACACAGACTTCAATAGAGAAAATAAAAGCAAAAATGGAGTGCCTCAGGTATTACTAACACAACTTACTAGAGAACACGAAAATACAAGCAAGAATATTGCCATCAATAAAATGAATAATAAATTAAAAATGAAGCACTCCACCTCTTTGTTTTGAGATTGTTCTCAAAGGGCCATAAATATGTCTCATAAGTAATCTTCATTCTTGAAAAACCTGAAACCCATGAACTTCAATTGCCCTCGTGAAGTTATGAAATAAGAAATGCTTTATTTACCACTAATCCATACTTACACCAACCTGTAAAAATCAATCATCTGGTCCTAGATGGTAGGTCAGTGTGCTCCCATTAGTTCGTCCTTATTAGAGACTTAAGAGTGTCATTCATATCGTCGGTACAATGGCATAGGAGTAAAGTTCTAGTAATAAAAAAGTCAGTGTACCTTGGAAATGAGCTTTTTTTTTTGTTTAAATTGAGTGAATAAATTTAAATTTAATGCTTCCCATTTAACGGAGTGACTAAATAGGCTGAGTTGATTTCAAAGTCATCTAGTTATTTGTAAAATAGAGAATAGAGTTGGGGCTTTAGGATTGGTCAAATCAAGTTTACTTGGCTGAATTCCCAAATTGTCAACCTGCTTTGGTATTCAATATTTCACTTGGTGAGGGTTTGGGGCATATTGGAAAGGAAGCAGACATAAAACTAGAAATTGAACAGTTAAACCCCCGAACTTGCATGAAAATGGGTATATCTTACTTGGGAAAGTTGCAATGACTGTCAAAATGAGGTGTGATCTCCTCTTTGCTGCAGGAAACATGCTACTGTATGCAATGCCCATGCACTTGATGTAGTCAGCTATCGAGTTGTCATGACCATTTTTATCTCCCGTCGGATTTCTCCTCTTATTGGAAATGTACTCTTTAGTCCTAAATTTTACCAAAGATATATAGATAGGTAAAAGAACTTACATCTCAAGGCTAACCAATCAACAATATGTTCTCAATTAACGGTTTGCATCCATGGGCATCATTACCATCATCATCAAAAGCAATATCCCAACAATATGAGTCAGCTGCATGAATCCAGGTCCTCTATTTAGTTCTGTCTTTAATTAAGCTAAATGTCTTCAAATTTTCTTTCACTACTTCAATCCACATCCATTTTGACATTCCCCTCACCATTTTAGAACCTTCAATTTGCACGTTCCTTCTCACATGTGTTTTCATTGGTTTTCGACTTTTAATTGTACACGACCAAAGCATCTCAATCGACTCTCCCTTATTTTATCACCTATTAGGGGTACTTCTATATTTTTATGAATGCATTTGTTTCTAATTTTTCCTTTCATAGTATTTCGCTCTTCATTTCAACATTCCCATCTCGACTACACTCATTCTATGAATATGTTTTTTCTTTTTTTGATTGGCTGACTTTTTCCTTATTTTATCACCAATTGGGGGTACTCCTATATTTTCATGAATGCATTTATTTCTGATTTTGCCTTTCCTATTCTTTTCATTCATCCATTTCAGCTTTCTCATTTAGGCTATGCTTATTTTATGAACATGTTTTTTGATTGGCCGACATTCTTCTTCGTAAAGGATAGCCGATCTTAGTCCTATCTTATGAAATTATCCTTGATTGTTATGCGTCAGTCACATAGCACTCCAATAGCACATCTCTACTAGAGCCATCCAACATTAACTCTATGGGCATCATCTTCATCAATCTCTTTCACCTTATAGCCAAGATAACGAAAATGGTTACTTCAAAGCATACCTTCGCCACCAATTTTAACTAGCTCATCATCAGTGTGTGTATCCTTACTAAAGTTGAACTTGATATACTTTGTTTCGTTTGTCTTATTTTGAAGCTGACTTCAAAGCATCCTCCAATGTTCTAGTTTTGCATTTACCCTCTCTAGTCTCATCAATAGCATAAACCACAAGACACCTACTTGGATATGAGGATTTCATTCATCTTTAACTAGAGCAAAATGATAAAGTCCAATCCTTGGTGTAAATCCACTGTGATTGGAAACTCTTTGCTTCACCACCAATTGTTCTCATACTAGTCATCACTGCCTCGTACCATGTTTTTTATAATGTCAATATATCCATTTGAGACTCCTTTCTTTTCCAGTACGCATCAAATGAACTTTTTATGAACTCTACCGTATATTGTGTATGTACAAAGCCTACCCCACAAAATACTAGTATAAATGATTTTGATAACAATTTAAAATCAAAGTTATATGATCTAATAGAGCTTATTTAAATTACTTCCATTTGATTATGTTTCTCCCTTTTATTGTTCAATTAAGGCTGGTGAAAAGCGGAAAGAGGAAGAAATGATCGAACTTGAGGGACCTTTAGGTAAGAGCGATGCTGTGAACCGTGAACTGGTTTCTCTTGAGAGGGAGTTATCAACACACCGCAAAAATGGCACCATTGATCCATTCAGCTTGTATTTGTATGGGATTGTGCTGAAAGAGAAGGGCCGCGATGATCCTGCTCGAACAGTCCTTGTGGAGTCCGTGAACAACTACCCTTGGAACTGGAATGCCTGGTCAGAGCTTCAATGCCTATGCACCACTGTTGACATCTTGAACAACCTTAATCTCAAGAACCATTGGATGAAAGACTTCTTCCTTGGCAGTGCATACCATGAACTTAGGATGCACAGTGAATCATTAGCAAAATATGAATACCTACAGGGAATTTTCCGTTTCAGCAACTACATCCAGGCTCAGATTGCAAAAGCCCAGTACAGTTTAAGGGAGTTTGAGGAAGTTGAAGTGATCTTTGAAGAACTTCTAAGAAATGATCCATATCGAGTAGAGGACATGGATATGTACTCAAATGTGCTCTATGCAAAGGAGTGTTTCTCTGCCCTGAGTTACCTTGCCCACAGGGTATTCTTGACTGATAAATACCGTCCGGAGTCTTGTTGCATTATTGGGAATTATTACAGTTTGAAGGGGCTACATGAAAAGTCTGTCATGTATTTTAGGAGGGCACTCAAGCTGAACAAGAATTATCTATCAGCTTGGACACTGATGGGTCATGAGTATGTTGAGATGAAGAACACCCCGGCTGCTGTTGATGCCTATCGGAGGGCTGTAGATATAAATTCATGTGATTATCGTGCCTGGTATGGGTTGGGGCAAGCATACGAGATGATGGGTATGCCATTCTATGCACTGTATTATTTCCGGAAGTCGGTGTACTTGCAGCCAAATGATTCTAGGTTGTGGATTGCCATGGCTCAATGTTATGAGACTGATCAGCTTCACATGCTTGAGGAGGCAATCAAGTGTTATAAAAGAGCAGCAAACTGTAATGATAGAGAGGCAATTGCACTGCACCAGCTGGCAAAGCTGCATAACGAGCTCGGGCTTTCCGAAGAGGCAGCGTTTTACTACAAGAAGGATTTGGAGAGGATGGAAGCTGAAGAGAGGGAGGGACCTAACATGGTAGAAGCCTTGCTTTTTCTTGCTACACACTGCAAAGCTGAGAAGAGATTTGAGGAAGCAGAGATTTACTGCACCAGACTTCTGGATTATACTGGTCCGGTGGGTTCCCCCACCCTTCCTTTTTTATTTCCGCTTATTAGACTGGTCCGGTGGGTTCACCAAATATATCATAAGTTCAGCTTAATTTACTAACGTTTTGCATTCATGTCCATGATTGCAGGAGAAGGAAACAGCAAAGAGTCTTCTACGGGGAATGAGAATAGCACAGTCTGGTTTCTCCTTGATGGATGTCGAACATCTTCCCCCGTGAATTTTTCCATCCCAATAGCTGAAAGATTATAATGTCTAAAGCAGGTTTGCTTTCACCCAGCAGTCTGGTTACTGAAAGTAGGCACTGATCAGATCGTACTAGCAAGCGCATCCTGAAAATATCACACTCAAGAAGGCTATTGATTACTGCAGAATCTTGGTTTGGGGAAAAGTCTCAATTTGACTGGCCTGATAAGTCTTGTACCTTACATGTTAGAAACATGAGGAACTTTCTCGCATATTCATATTGGTGAGCTGTATTATGAAATTGGGAAAAAATTACAGAGAGAAGCCTGGGATAGCGGTCGAAGTTGCTGGTGACTTTTCTAGACCAGTTTACTGCATTGTCTTAACGTTTTTCTTCTCTATTTATTTATTTTTTTCAAAATCAGAACTGGTACAAGGTATGACTAGTAGACAACATGTACATCATGGATTCATGGGCCTCTCTTTCTCATTCTTCTCTTTGAACTCCCAATCTAAAAAATAATTAGAAGTTGAACTCCCAATCTAAAAAATAATTAGAAGTTAATATTGGCATGTAAGATTTTTCTTTGGTCACAAATACACTTGCACAATTGCAGGTATTGAATGATTTGTATGTATTGATTAGGTATAAAATTAAATTACGACATTGATTTAATGTCTTCTCTTTGTACAGGATGCTTAAATCTATTACCTCGATTGTGAGTACAGGTTCTAATTTCGTGTTGGCGATGCTTAATATCATTTCCTGACATACTTTCATGTCATGTATGTTGCTATTGCTATCATTTTGTCAGGTATCCTGCATTGCAAGAGAAACTCATTGTTCTTGCTGTAAGATAAATTTTTGATGGGTGAGGGAAAGAAGTCTTTTAAGAAGATGGAGTTTAAGATATCTGGGGGTAAACTTTTAAGGGTTTTACAGACAATTGTGCATGCCTTATGTATTAGCATAGGAGATCCCCTTGGCTGCCTAAAAATGGGCGTATGAAACATTCTTCCCAATGACATTTGAGTCAAATTTCCAATCCTAAAACGAGCCTTTTTAAGAAATCCAAAATGCCATTAGGAAAATGATAGTGGAGATGTTCGAACCACTGGATGCTCTTTGAAATTTGTGTGGTGGGCATCCCTATGACCTTCCGTGTCCCCAGAGACAATGATAGGATGACACCCACTTCGGACAATCCGATTACAAAAAAAAAACCCTACCAGGGACGATGCTATCACTGCCCAAGGCCCTTAATTAGGTTTGTCACATTGAAAAAATGAATGGGGTGGATGGGTTGTGGACAGGTGTCAGTTTAGCGAATAAAACAGAGTTCGCACAGGATGGATGCCCCTTCAAAATATGTTTCTAAATTAAATTTTCTTATTTATTGAAAACAGTCAAATGACACCTTTCAAGGGGCATCCAGTGGTGCAAGCATCTTTTGCATTCTTTAGAGCCGATCACAAATTTTCTTTATTCCTAGGCGAGGGAGGGCGATGGACAGACGGGCTCTGTCAGACCGGTATAACACATTTTCTGGTTCTCTGTCAACCCCGTTCTTGTTCTTCTACAAGTACGTCACTTATAAGAAAGATAGAGTGAAAAATGTAAACAAAAGAAAGCTATTTCTGAATCTTTAACTAACTTGTTTTCACGAATTTAACTTGGAACTCATTTTAACAAATTAGCAGAACACCAGTCCACCCCCATTTCTTCCAAATAAACTTTTAAGTTGTATTTAACACGAAAGCAACCAGAAACAATATCTTCTTCCTGGTACCAAGGTTCAAGCCCCACAACTCTGACAAGTACACAGGATTGCAACCAAAATGTGGACCACATCTGCCTCCCTGATACTAGCATTCAACTGGCTCATGGAGGGGATTCTTTGTAAGAGAAGATGTCCATTAAATCAGAAAAATTCGGCCCCAAAGACCAACTGAGAAAGATGACTAAACCACAATGCTTTTTACAAAGAACACTGATGTCATTATATCCCATATCAACGGATTCACATTGAGGTCGAAGTCGCATTGTACTATAAGTACCACCGGGGCTATGTCATCATTCTTCTTCTATAACATATACGCTATACGGCTAGGAATCCCAGATATATGAAGTCAAATCAAAGGCATACAGGAAAACTTGGACTAGTGATCTTAAAATTATAGAATGAAGGCTACAGTATCCACCTAATGCTATTTTAGAACGCAATAGACACATTCATTGTCTCACATCACTCATTCAAGATATTTTATTCTTCAGAGTTTAATTTGACTCAATCACAACCACAAGGTGTAACCTCACAGTTATCCCCACTCACAGTCACAACCACAACCACAACCATAAAGACTAACGGCAAGAAAAGTTCTAACTCAAGCATCAGGAAGATTTAAGAATTGCTTAACAGGGTAGTTTCATTTTGGGTCAGTGAAGAAGCTGTTGATGGATGGCATAATCTCAGGGGATTTGTTGCGAACAAACTTCCTCAGACTATGCTGAGCGTACTTCTCACCCTCTGCAAAGTTATCCAACACTCCTGCAGCCCTAGCTTCCTTGTTCACCCTGGTTTAAGTGGAAAAGGTAAACGAAATTTCTGTAAGTGAACCATGACAGTTTCATCTCACACTCCAATTGAAAGAATTGGAGAAAACCAAAGAATAGCATTTCTGAAATTCAATGTCAATTGCTGATTTTTTTTTTTCTGTACAAGATAACATTCCGAATAAGACAACTAACCAATGACATCTATTTTAACCAACAATCACCATGGTTCAAAGTATTGAGTGATACCGAAACGTTTCACCAGTATCGTCTTGGTATTGCCCAAGGGCGTAGACAAGCTTGGATACACAAAGTTTCGTCTGAAACTGAACGATGCTTCATCTTAGGTGTAAATTTGCACTAATATTTCATTTCAGTTTCACGAAGTTTAGTCCGAAACCAAAACGATACTTCCAATACGTTTCGGTATCGCCCATGAACCATATTATGTACTTGAACCATAATACGTTTCGGTATCGCCCATGAACAATATCATGTACTTGAACCATGACAATCACATTCCGTCCCCTTAGTAACAAAGTCATGCATCTGATGGAAAAATGTGTTCTCCAGGTCTATGCTGTTGGAAAACCTAACTTCGTCTTTGTATTAACACACAAACCAAATTTACCAACTTAACAAGCCAGCATTGTCAATGTTATTCTCTTCTTCTGAAGATTACCGTTCAGGGTTGCCATCTAGTCATGCTAATCGATCACAATTTCATTTAATTCCTGATCAATGCCAAAGGATTTTGACAGATAAAACCAGTTAGGAAAGTCTACTATCATAAAAGCTCCTCATATTTTTGCTCCCCTATGCAAGCCACATGAAGACAATTTAATCACTAATCCAATTTTCTAGTTTGTTTTTTCCACATGCATAGAACCATGAACTAAGGTCTCAATCAGCAAATCTGAAACCCTTATGGGCGAAAAACATCAAAGAAACATCTTGGCAAGTTTTAAAAGTTGAAATCCTATGAAACACATAAAAAATTGGACTTAAAATAAATACGACAACACGATCTTATCTTTTTTTCTCTTTAAGTTTACTAATCATCATCACCATAAAATCACCCTAAAATACATCTATCCATACATCATAGCATATAGATACATACATGTATAGTTGAATGAATCATAGAACGAAGGAACATGAGTGTGAAAAAGGTAAAAGAGAAGAGGAGAGAACCTGACTTCAGGGTTGATGCAGATGTTGCGCACCAACTGAAATCCACAGATTCCTACAGCGACCCCAACAGCTGCAAATAGCGGATAAACCTACACAAATACACACAGCATCAGATCTCATCTCCCCCCGAAACAACAAAAACCCTAAATCAAATAAATTAAAATATCTTCAAGATCTGGAAAAAGAAAAAAGAAAAAAACATCGAGGAAATAAATTCGGAATTCTCTGAGAAGATTTATTTTGGCATACTTCAGGCCTCAACCATCGACTGGCAGCAGAGGAAGCCATCGGAGGAGACGACAGGGAGGAGCGGAACGAAGGATAGCTCACGCAGACAGAGAGAAACAGATAGGTACACGAGAAGACCAATCGGGACCAAGATCGCTTTTATATTCTAGCTATTTAATGGGCCCACCTAATTGGCCCATAGTTTCAACTTCAAGTTCAACTCTTCCATGAATTCCGCGTGTTTTGTCTAAAACAACCATCCTACCCCTGAAACGGGCCGTGAATACTAAAGCCCAAAATTTCAACGTTTTAAGTCCATGGACTGTATCCCTAATAGCTCCCTAAAATACCCACTTCAAGGATGGACTAGTGGGCCAGGGCCCATCCAAGAATCCTCCTCCATGAGTTTGTTTTCAGCTGTAGGCAAGAAGGGTTGGACAAATACCTACTTCTTTGAGACTTCAATCTGGTTAGGTTCTTTAGTTTCTTCACAAGTCTGGACTAAAACCACAAGTAATTGAATCACGACTATGGAAGGTTAGATTGCGTTGAGCGTCGGAGACTCGGATATCTGATCCGAGTGTTTCGTCGATCAGATAGCTACACCATCTCCTGGTAGAAGCAGTGTTCTCCCTCAGATATATATCAGTTCTGTTTTTTAAAACAAAGGGACTGGAAGCTGCTTCATCACTGAAATACTTCTTTGACATGAAACCAGATTTTTAAAGCTGAAGTTTCATCTTTGCTTTAACTCTTATCAGCTAGAGTATGCTAAGAATGTAAAGAACATGGGATGGTACATCGCGGATCGGTAGCCTGCAAGAGCAAACGGCATTGAACCCGTGACCTTTCCCTATAATTACCAAGAAGGTGTTAGCAAGAGAAATTTTTTGAAGCGGCCATCATGTGCCCAATGATCGTGCACCACCAGGGCCGGCTCTATCTTAAGGCCATTGAGGCAGTTGCCTAAGGCCCCTTGGTGAGAGAAGGACCCCAGCCCAGGTCCTACTACAAGCCAGGCCCTACATAGCACCTTTTTTGGGGCCCACTAACCACATGGATGTTTAGCCCGCCCCTGTTAGATATACAAACCAAAAACCAACCTGATTGGCTATCTCTAGCCATAGATTTTAGTATTTTTTTAGGATTGATTCTAGCCGTTGGATTCAAGCATGCTTTTTTGGGTAGTAAATCCAATGGCTAAAAAACATCAATCAAACTGATTTTTAGTGCGTTTATCCACCAATAGGTAGGCTGAACATCCACAGTCATTGAGCCCAAAAAATGATGTAGGGCCACGAGAGTCGTCTCATTCTAAATTTTTTTCTGTAATTTTATTATCAAGAATAGTTATTAAATAAATATTTTCTATTAGAGAATTAAAATTTTTAATTAATATCTTATATATTAATATATTAAAAAAAAAGGCCTTACATAGAGTTTTCGCCTTAAACCTCAACTTGTATCGAGACGGCCCTGCACGCCACATATACCCATGGGTTTAGGATTTGGTTTTAAAAAAAAAAAAAACCTTTATAAAAAGTAGCCATGGGTATATGTGGCCTGTGATAATTGACGCATGATCCCCGCTTCAAAGTATTACAGCTTGGCCCCTTTTAGGAGGCAAAAAAAAAGAGTCTGTTGATCAAAGCTTCTGCAAGTGCGCGGTGGTCCAGTCCAACCCACCTCCTTTGGCGCAAGACGAATATTCCATAAACTTTTCTTATTTGTAGGCAATTTTCTTGAGATTTTTCTTTGAACTTGTTTTTTGCCTGAACATGCGATATGAAATCGTGCAAAAAGACTGACATTCCGATTCCTTCAGAAAGAACGGAAGGGAATTCTCAACGAAAGCTTTTGCAGCGCATCTTCACCACCTACAGCATCGATCATCCTGTCTTTACTTCATAAATGGAATCCAATTCTTTTACATTTAAAATCGAGTGCGTTACTTCCATTTAACTTCATAAATCTCAATTACTTCATTAAGTTGGTGCAGATCATTTCAGTACAATTATTCTCTCAATCTCTTTCATTTAAAAGTTTTTGTTCCGCACAGTTGACGAAGATTTTGATTTTTCTTGGAGTTCATCATTGGATCAACATCTTGAACTGTCTTTAAAATTTAAATATTCTTGCCTATAAGTTTCAATTTTTCAATCTAAATCGTACATTAGCAAGATCATGATTCCCCTACTGTACTAGCCAAAGCATATCTTACCAAGTGTAAGAAGTGAATTTTAGCAAAATAAAAATCAGCATAATTAGGTGTTCAACATGATA
The DNA here is from genome assembly GCA_035048495.1 of Euptelea pleiosperma. Lineage (NCBI taxonomy): Eukaryota > Viridiplantae > Streptophyta > Magnoliopsida > Ranunculales > Eupteleaceae > Euptelea > Euptelea pleiosperma. The sequence goes on from CM068543.1 coordinate 12,915,778, forward strand.
TTGCTTTAAAAGTTTCGACAAAATTATGGGTTTTTGTTATAAATAGTATATGGTATGGGAAAAGTTTGTATATTATGCTCCAAAGAATAACCATGCCTATATCTACCCAGATGGACCTAGGATCTTTAGCTTTGATACCACTCTGTCACGCCCCGAGTCTCGCAAATATGAATTCGAGTCATGATCGCCACTCGTCCTGGATCTAATAAATGAATCTAAAACAAGCGCAACAAACCACTCGTATCTCATAATGATATACTCTCTCATCCCGTAACACGTGTTACCATTTTGTATAAATTTAACGCATATCCTATATTGAAACTAAACATATGTAACAACGAAATATAATATAATCTATCAACTTATCATAATGATAATTATATAATTAAGATAAGGAGAAATAACATTTGATATGTATAAATATCTACAAGAAGATACAAACAAATATATGATTTTATTCAAAAAGGGTCCGTCTAGAGCTACAGCCATATTTCTTACATATGTAGGTGGGGCCACATGAAGATCATGTTGGACAATCCAACCATACATTGAGTTGTCCTTACCACTATGAACATCATCATAAAAAATTAATCCGTTTTTACATTGTTAACCATATAAAAATTAACTTAAAGTAATGGTTTAATTGGATGGTCTAGGGCAAGGTGGGAAAAGTTCTTGCTGATTGAGCACCCATCTATATCTATATCTCGATCAAGGATGAAAGACCTAAGTACCTATTGAAAGCTGCGTTGTGGGGCTGGCGTTGAAGGAGGTAGAGGTTGAGGGACGGAGAGGACCTGACTTTGTTGGCGGTGTTAAGGAGGGGAAAGATGTTCAGGGGGATGCTGGTGAGGTCACCGGTGGTGTTGGTAAACGAATTATAGGTTAAGGGCCCTCTCCAGGTCCACCCGAATGAATTGAGTTCTCTAGTTCCAGATAAAAGCTAAATAGCATGGAATGGCATGAAGATACCTTACATTCCAATTAGTCTTTTACTGGTTCTAACGAGGGGAGGGGTGCATAAGGATTCAGAACAAGAAATCAGATTCGATAAGATGGTACAAAGCCAAGAAGGATACTTCTACTCTAGTCCTACCCATACCTAGAGGCAACGAAAAGGGGGAGGGAGTAGTTCCTTCCTGGAAGGATGCAAGGTTCTGAAAGAAAGGCGAGCAGTTCGTAGGTTCGGGTCCTTATTATCTTTTGGGCCATAATAAAAGAAAGCATGGAAGCTTCGGCTGAGGGAAGTCCTACCCATACCTCCATTGGATTACAGGTACGCAGAGCGGCTGCCCAGGATGCGAGAACAAGGAAAGGAAGGTTTCACACACAGGAAGGGAGGTTTTGAAAGAATTTAAAGGAGACCATTTTAACGGTTAAACGGACTGGGGGCGTTACCATTTAAACGGCCGCTAAAATGGATTGAAACGGTCAGGGGTAAAAATGGAAAAAATGGATTTTAACGGTTTTAACTGAAAAAAATGGCGCTGAAATTCAAATTTTGAAATTTGAAAATTTAACAGATTTTAACGAAAATTAAACGGATTTAATGGCCATTTTTTTCACAAAATTTTTCAGAATTAAACGGCTGTTTAAACGATTTTAATGGCCGTTAAAACCGTTTAAATGGCCATTTTTAAAACCATGGTCTAGGGATCTCTAAAATTCAAGTCAATTTTCATGAGGTTAAGAATGTCGAAATGGAATGATTTTTGGTGAGGACGGTCTTTACAAAGGAATTTTTTTAGATGAAGAGGACTTTGGATGCAGTCGATGGAGAGGGCTCTTGTGGTCCTACATAGCTCATTTTTTGGGCCCACTAACCACATTGATGTTTAGCTCACCCCTTAGTGGATGAACAAACCATAAATCAGTCTGATCGATTTTCTCTAGCCACAGATTTTAGCACTTTTTTCGAATTGATTCTAGCAGTTGGATTCAAGCATGTTTCTTGCATATTTTTTTGGGCACTTAATCCAACGGATAGAAATTATCAATCAAGCTGATTTTTGGTACCATGGGATTCATATATTTCATCTTGGACAATTTGACTTAGCTAGCTATCCGAAGGAGTGATAAAGAAATTCTTAGGAGCTTCCCACTAATGGAACAACTGTTATTTAACGGTTAACCCCGTCATGACATCTGTTAATTCGGAAAGTTTTACTGTTTCTAACAAGGTTTAAAGGAGGCCGTTTTAACAGTTAAACAGACTGGGGGCGTTACCGTTTAAATGGCCGTTAAAACTGATTGAAACGGTCAGGGGCAAAAATGGAAAAAATGAGAAAAAATAGAATTAAACGGAAAAAAACGAAAAAAATGGCGCTGAAATTTAAATTTTGAAATTTGAAAATTAAAAAAAAATGAAATTTAACGGATTTTAACGGAAATTAAATGGTTTTAGCCGCCATTTTTTTTTCACAAATTTTTTCAGAATTAAACGGCTGTTTAAACGATTTTAACGGCCGTTAAAACAAAAAAACGGCCATTTTATTCAAAACCGATAAAATGTGTTTAAACGGTTTTAATGGAAACGGGCTTGGGGCGTTACCGTTTAAACGGCCGTTTTTTAAAACCATGGTTTCTAATACTAACTTTGTTACCTTTTCAAAATATTGGAAAGTACATCAGATTTAATGGCAAGACATTTAAAAAAGTGAGAATACCCAATTTTAATTACAACGACCGTGAACGGCATTGAATGACAAGTTTTTCAAGATCATAAGTGAGACTACAGTTCCACAAGTTCTTAATGAAGCGTCCAACAGTTGAGTTGGTTGTTGTACCCACAGACCCGGGATCGAGTATTTGGGGGGTTATTTCCAAAGACCTAGGTTCGGTCCCCTTAGGGGGTGGTATAGGGGGGATAATAAATGTTTACCCATAAAAAAGAAGTGCCCGAACATGCTTATCGGAAGCATACATGCAATCAACACTCCCTAAAATTAAGTCCTACCCAAAGCTCGAATAATATTACACGCAACTAACACGACATCGTTCATACCAAGGTTTAAATTGAACCGTTATAACATTATGTTATAACGGACATGCAACAATAACAATAAACCCGTTATTACGGGTCATATCATAGTAAAAATAATGATCAAAATATTATTATTTTGTTATTTTTGAATTTTTCTTACAAAATAACACAGATATATAACAACAATAATAATGGATAATGGACAGCCATTATTTTTGGTAATTCCATTTTTCCCAATTTTTGGTGTTTTTTAGTAAAGGGTCAGGATCATGGGACAAGTGACAACCATTTTGGTGTACCCCACATAGAAGACGAATCAATGGTTGATTTTTGGCAAGGATGATCTCTTCACCATATAGATCACCACCCCTACAAAAAATCAGCCCATTCTGAAATTTCTTTTCAAGGTACACGGCGCAAAAATAGACTGTCCATGATTCTTCAACTTCTAAACAGTCTACGAATATCGGAATGATTTGAATTTTTGTGAGATGGATCTCCTCACCGTAGAGATCATCCTCACAAAAAATCAACCATTGATTCATCCTCTATGTGGGTACGCCAAATGGTTGTCAAAAATTGTTGTAAAAAATGGGTGTCCCCCGATACTGACCCTTTAGTAAATAACGTTACGGCCTTGGAGCATTATCATTACAACGGGTGTTATTAACATTTTTTTTTTTTTTAAACCGTTCACACAACTAAAATGGCGTCGACCGATTTTGACTTTGTACGTACTAATTTTCCATGCCATACAGCCAATAATATACAATATTGTTGGTATTATTAACTGGTAAGACTGTTAGCACCAAAAAAAAACAAAAAAAATGGGTGAGACCAATCTTTGACAAAGATGATAAAAGGGTGGCACCAATAAAAGAAAAATGAAGGAAGTATTGATAAGAGGAAGCACTGCTTGTCACATTGAGCTTTGATTCCAACTTTCATAAATATCCAAATATTCGCTAGCTAGGGGTGTCCTAATCAACATTTGAATTCCTACGTGACACCATAAATCTTTCTCCCTTTCCTCCCACCTCGGGGAGGTTAGGATTCTTCTCCAGATTTGCTGGTTTCGTGAAAGAGAGATCTAATTACAACAATCTTGCGAGTACACACAAGATATGCGCTTCATCCCACTCAACAAATAGTTGGCAATAAATCTATATTTTATTTCTTTTTAAGATCTCTAATAGCTGGAGCCACTACACAAACACAATCAATCCAGACCATTCAATTGATGGGCCATGTAAAATTGAATGGTTTAGATGGATGATTTGGTGGGCCATGTGTATCTTATAAAAAGAGAGATCCGGCCACACTCACGTTCCTAGCTATTATGTTTCCACAAGTCAATTCCTTTATTAAAGAAAACAAGGATGTTGCATTGCATAGTTTTATCGAAGGAAATGTGTCCCACGCCTCGTTGGGTGGAGGGGTAGATCTTCTTGATCTTTGATTCCTAAAACCGCCTTTAGCTTGTCACAAAGGGTCATGTCTCATGTGCCTCATATATTCCTTAACTATTTGGATTTTTAACCCCACATTTCTATATTTGGCATCTCGGACAACATGGGCAATGTCGGTCTCGATAAGACATTTGATGCTTCCAAATCACGATTCACTCCATCAATGGCCCTACCTACTACCTTTTTTTTTTTTGGGTCCGCTGACTGCATGGATGTCCGTTTGTTAATCCCACCCCTTGATTGATGGTTTCTAGCCGGCTGTTTGTTTTATACTCAAAAAGTAATCTGAATCAAACGGTTAGAATCACTCCTTAAAACTGCTAACATCTAAGGGCTAAAGATAACCGATCGGGGCGATCCTTGGTGTGGATATCAACCAAATGGTGGTCCAGACTCCAAACTCCAAACCAAGGTTTAAAAGGGGCCGTTATAACGGTATAGTGGACTGGGGGCGTCACGGTTTTTTTTTCCGTTACAACGCTCAGGTGCAAAACGGAAAATATGGTGCAGGTTTCAAAAACGGAAATAACGGCAATTTTTTCATAAACTTTTTTCTAGAAAATAACGGTTGTTACGGAAAATTTCTTAAACAAAAAATAATTGTAAACTATTTACAAAAAAAAAAAGTAACGAGACGCCCTTGCACTTTAAAAGGGCGTTTGCCAATTGAGGAGTAGAACTTCTGTCATAATACGAGATGCGTGGCATACTCTTAGTGGACGCTGACCGTATGGATGTTTGGCCAATCACTAGGTGGACCTACACACCAAAAATAAACATGATCAGTGGTTTATAAGCATTGGATTGAAGTTATTTTCATTGGTTAATTTTAACCGTAAGAATTTGAGCATTATTTGAGTGCAAAGATCTAGAGGTAGTAAATTACTAATCAGTCTGATTTTTGGTTTGCAGGTCCACTGAGGGACTGGCCAAACATCCATATGGTCAGCGTCAACTAAGAGTGTGCCACATGACTCGTATTGTTACAGAAGTTTTGCTCTTCAATGGACAAACGCCATTTTTCAGCCTTCTGTATGTTTTCATCGATAGTTTAAAATTATTTTTTGTTTAAGAATTTTCCGTATTCTTTATAACGGCCATTATTTTCTGAACGTTTTAACAGTACACAACGTAACGGGTGAGGTCCGAATCCGTTATAACGGCAGTACTTTACTCTAACGGCCGTTGTCAGTGGTTCCAAAAAAGAACCTGCGGACACTCGTCGAATGCATCACGATTCTCATGCATTTTTTTTTCCGTAGTGGTATAATAAAGAGAATCTTTAGAGGCGTAGGTCCCATCTAAGTCTACGCTTTTGTAGGAAACATACCCAGGATTTTGGGTCTGCCGTCTGGGGTCCACTTACTTGGATCTTTGCACAACATTAACGGTTCTAGAACTAGGGAGACCATTTAAATTGGTAGCTCGGGGAGCGTCCAATTCGGACCCTTTAAAAAAAGTTGAGACTTCAGAATTTGGATCATGGCACCAAGTCAACCTACTTGTATTAAAAAAAGTATTTCGACGAAAAAAGAAAAAAGCTTGGTGTTCCCCGCACATCATCACAAGAGGCTCGTGGATCTGAACCGTCCAATCGATGTGTGGCCTTGACCAATTATTATCAAAAGAATCACTCACAATGATATCCTCTTTCGATTTAATTAGTTACTTTTAAAATAATAGTGTTATCATCATCCCATAATGCCGAGAAAATATTTGCTGCGTGATTGGTGAGATCTTATATGGATGTTTGGTGGACCCATGCACCAAAAATCAGCTTGATTGGTGATCTCTGGCAGTTAGCTCCATTTAGCAACTAAAAAAAAATCTCAAAATCACGAAAAACCTTTCTTCGCACACCTTGGGCTGAGCATCTCAAGTCTCAACCCCAATCATCTATCACACCTGGAAGAGAGGTCAAGGACACCTTCAAGGTATAATTTTCCCTTTGTTTTGTAGATAACTAATGGGTGGCCGTGCCCACGGCATTCCCCAATGAAGCATTTGTCGAAATCAGGTGTGAGTGGTTGAGATCCACCATCCAGTTGAGGTATAAGATCTAAGTGGGGAGACCACTCTCACTTGTTATATAGACTAGTTGGTGGCATGTGCTTGGCACTCCCTAACAAATTATTTCTTAAAATTGGGTGTGAGTGGCTGAGATCCACCATCTAGTTCGGAGATAAGATCTCAGTCCTTCTTTATTGAAGTCTAAAGATGTAACCTATTGTTTGGAAGACAACCGCTAAGAGGCGGTATAGGTTGGGAGACAACCGCTGTCACTTGTTATATAGATGTAACCTATTGTTTAAGTAGCTCTTGCGGTCTTGCCCTCTCCTCCACATGTCACTACATGATAGGGGGTTGAGGCACTCCTCAATCAAATGCGTGATCCAATGGCAAGAATCAACCAATTAAAATGAATTTTGGTCTATAGGCCTATCAGGGCATTTTTGAAGAGAAACTTCAAAGCACGATTCAAAATATCAGAGGCTGCCAATTCCGGTCCAAATCGTCCCGATTTGAACGATCTGAGCGTGAAAACCCCAATATCATTCTGATTGGTGGCTGTCGATCTCGATCCGGATCGCCCCATCTAGAACAGGATTGGCCGAGACTTTGAACCATGCTTCAAAGTCGTCCTAGGGGGACAGCAAACTTGCGAATAGGTCATCCTTAGGTTCAGGCCGTTGATGGTCCCTGTAGTTCGCACCACACCGAATTTTGAAGATCAACAATGGTCCTTTAACTCCTTATAATGAAATCCTGACTTTGTTTTCTAATATGTCTTCCTTAGTCGCACATTGCTGCCATTACGAATCATATTTTTTCCCCTTGTATGATTAGCAATGAGAACTACTAGTTTTTGGATACGCGATATCCATCATTTCATTATAGCGGTATTTGCCCGATTTACACGTCTGGAGGAATCAATATTGGACTTTGAATCCTTAGCAATTCATGCAAGGATTGGCAAGTGGGGCTTCTAGAAAGCGTATTTTATGAAATTTCTGAAAGATTTCTCAAAGATCATCCAACAGTTTTGATACATTTCAGTAAAATAGTCCAAATAAAGGGCCTACAAATCTTACACTTACGTGATTCCATTGAAGTAATATTATGCACGTGCAGTGCAAGCTACTGCCCACCCGGGCTTATCCTATTCGTGATTTCAAAAACGGCCATTATAACCAAGTAACAGCCGTTATAACTGATTCGGACCTACCCCATTTTGTTATGCACCGTTAAAACGCCGAGTCCCGTTTTTTGAAAATTTTGAATTCCAGCCCCATTTTTTCCGTTATTTCTATTATTTTTTGTTTTTACCCAATTCGTTATAACGATTGTTATAACGGAAAAAAATGGTAACATCGCAGTCTGTTATACAGTCGTAACAGGCCATTTTAAACCTTGATCCTATTCATGGTTTCAAAAAACCTTGCAACAGTTGTTATAACGGTAACACCCCAACCCGACTTTGCTATTTAGGAGACAGCACCAAAATTGTGGTCCTTTTTGAAATAGTTTTACCTTTTTTTATTATTTAAACGCAACTCCGTTACATTTTCTCCCATTATAATACGTGAACAAATAGGATATCCTTTACAATGAAAACAGGGGAATATCTGAGTCAACTCAATGAACTCGGTCTCCCGGACTTTTTCCGCGAAAGGCAGGGTACGTAACGCGGAACGTCATTTCAGCAACAGACAAATAAAAGCAAGAGTGGATGCGGGAATTGTCATCTCCAGTGGCCACACCCGGTGGTGGTCCCCATCCAGTTTGAAACCCGGAAAATCGTATCGATCGTCCTTCGTCCCTCGATCTAATCAGATCATCACAGTGAGACTAAGCGATCTGAGAGATTCGTAAAAGCGAGCAAATTGTAGCAAAGTCCAAGCAAAAGAGGAAGGTGGGACTCCACCCAAGATTTCCTTGGGACTCCAAATCTCAAATCTCTTTCTCAATTAAATTAGAGACGACTGGGACTGAGTCGGCTGACTAGCTTTTGCTTCTGAATAAATCTCACAAATAGGAAACCGGCCGCCATGCATTTCGTCAACTGCCTCTGTCCAGTCGTATGCACGTTTACCCTTCCAATATATGGATGGCTGCCAAACTGCCACCGGCAAAAGGCGGTCTTTCCTTATTTGGCGCCGTCGACTCGGAACCTGTGTCGCGCTTTCCGACACCGACGCGGTCATGTAAACAGGGTTTTGACGGTGTGGTCTTCAATTGACCAACTAGTCAACACTGTTCTCAAGCCCCACCCAATCTTGAGTCTTCTTTGGAACTCGCGTCGTATTAAAGATAAACAAATCCAAATCAAGCACAAGATTCGAACACGTGGCTCACATGCCATCCGGAGTAAAGGTCAGCGAATCTGCTGACTGCCCACAATATGATCCACGTGTCATCTTTTTGGAGGACACTGATCCTATGGATGTTTAGCCAATCCCTAGGTGGACCTACAAACCAAAAATTAACCTGTTTAGATTTCTAGTCGTTGGATTGGAATCATTTTCATGGGTTCATTTTAACCATGGGAATTTGAGCATTATTGGATTGAAATCATTAATCTGGCTGATTTTTGGATCATAGGTCCACCTAGGGATTGGAAAAACATCTATACGGTCAGAGTCATCTAAGAGCGTGCCACGTGGCTCATAATGTTGGAGGTCAGCGTCTTCACTAACCATTGCGTTCAGCGTAATATTACTTACGGAGTAGAAGAGGTCAGCAAAGTTACTTACTGCCCACAATATGAGCCACGTGGCAATTCTTAGAGATTTCTGACCTTATGGTTGTTTGGCCCAACCCTAGATGGACTTAGGGACCCAAAATTAGCCTGATTAGTGAATTTTAAGCGTTGGATTGGAGTCGTTTTCATGGGTTGATTTTAACCGTGTGAATTTGAGCATTATTATTTGGGGTACAAAGATCCAAAGGTTTGAAATCTAAGTCCACCTAGGGATTGGCCAAACATCCATATGCTCGTCATCCTCTATGAATGTGCCACGTGGCTCGTATTGTGGGCGGTCAGCAAAGTTTTACTCATTTCAAAATCAGAAGCAGACTAGTTATGTTGTAGTCAGAAGGATCTACGGTTTGGAAATCCCTAGACCATTTAATTGGGTAGCTCGAGAGATACAAGATTTTACGCACGAATCACTAACGTAAGGGCCAGCACAAAAATGAAAAACGAATATATCGCGATAATTTCGAGAAAAATGATTTTCCTGTTTTTGTGTGGAATACGGAGAGGACAAGAGCGAGAGAATTTGGAGTGGATTTGCAGATCGCACCAAAGTGGATTTCAGAATCTCGTGTTGCTTAAAAAAAGTAGATTTCAGATTTTCTTTAGACAGAAAAAAGATTGAGATTTGAGAGAGACAGATAGACTTAACAGCGTATAAATGGAGGCAAAGTAGAGACCTCGTTCTTCCTGGTCTAGTAGAAAACATATACACGAGAAGAAAAGGGATTCGATTCGATCGGAATTTAATCAGAATGGCGAGAAACGGCGTGTTTTCCAGACGACAGAGGCCGGAGAAGGTTGAAGGTTTCGATGATCTTTCTCCAGTCGATTCTCAAGAACTCCATGTTCTTGCTGTAGATGATAGTCTTGTCGATCGGAAGGTCATTGAACAGTTGCTCAAGATCTCTTCTTGTAAAGGTTTGTTTGTAACTTTTGTTCTTGATTTCTCTCCTTTCTTTTGCATTTGTGTTTGGTTTTCTGAATCGATTTGGTTTTAATTTCAGTTACTGCAGTTGAGAGTGGAAGAAGAGCTTTGCAATTTCTTGGACTTGATGGAGAGAAGAACTCTGTTGGATTTGATGTAAGTGAGATTATCGAAGAAATGATTCAAGTTCGAATTTTTATTTGGTGTTTTTGATGATCAGAACTGATTTTCATTTATTTGGTGTTTTAGGGTTTGAAGGTGAATCTGATTATCACAGATTACTGGATGCCTGGTATGACTGGATATGAGCTTCTCAAAAAGATCAAGGTTAGGATGATTCTTCTTCTTCTTCTTTCTTTCTTTCTTTCTTTCTTTCTTTTCTTTCCTTTTCTTTTTCAAATTGAACATTAAACAGATTCAGAAGAAAAATTGAATGTCTTTTTTTTTTCTTTCACAGGAATCTTCAACTTTCAGAGAGATACCAGTGGTGATCATGTCGTCAGAAAATGTCTTGGCTCGGATCAACAGGTAATTTTTTTTTTTTTTTGAAATCGATCTGGGCCGTTCATCAAGCGGACTGATGACGTTAGTAACTAATGTTATTTAATGGAATAAACAGGTGTTTGGAGGAAGGGGCGGAGGAATTTATAGTGAAGCCAGTGAAGTTGTCGGACGTGAAACGTTTGAAACATTACATAATGAGAGAAGAGGGAGAGGAAGATGAAGAGAGAGGGACCCACAAACGGAAGCTAGATGATACCAACGATGTATCTTTCTCATCACCTTCATCACCATCATCGCCATCATCGCCACCGTTGTCTCCATCATCATCACCAACGTTAAATTCTCCTTCGAGACGGCTTAGAACAACAATCAATGACAGTGATTGAGCCACGTTATAGCCATTTCTGATTTTTTTTGTTATTTTGAGTGGGCATTTGATGCTCATATGATATGGGGTGAGGGAGAAGGACAGTATATATTTCTTTTTCTTTTTTAACTTGAATGACAATTGATACTGTTTTTGATATTTAAATCTTTTTATGTTTTGTGAATTTTTCCATCTTGTAAGATGGCATTTTGCCATTTACGAGGTCCCCAACAAGATCCAAGTCCAACACAGTTTCAGAGTTCAGACGGAATCAGACCTGCCGGTTGGTTCGTGACGTTCGCCTTTAGAGTGTAAAGGACAAATCTAGTATGCAACTGTTTGCACGCTTAAAAGTATGTAAACTGTGTATCCACCATTGAATGCTCCTTGAAAAATGTGTTTTTAATTTATAAAATATTATTTTTTGAAAACATTGAAATAACACATTTTCCGAGGGACATCCAACCGTACTAACACTGTTTGCATACTAAGTGAGCCCGGGTGTAAATGGGTTCGGTGGGCCTGGTCCACTACAATTCCGTGTTGTTGGGCTTGGACTAATATTATAGATCCATTTGGTTTGGCTCAGGTCTCAAAGTTTAATGGCAACCCTCCAAAACGCCCCGAGGTTTGTTCTTGACCTGATGAACATACATATCAAAATAGTATAAGTAGTGATTTATAACCGTTGGATTTAGTATTTTAATAAGATGGTTTTTGACAGTTGCATTCGAGCCTTATTTTGGATGTTAAAATATAACTGTTGTAAATCACCCATCGAGCTGATCTTTTGTATGTAAGTCCACCAAGAGGTAGTCTAAAGTCTAAACCATGGTTTAAATAACGGACGTTATAAAGGATTCGGACCTCTCCCGATACGTTATTTTCTGGAAAATTATGTGAAAAAATGGCCGTTATTTCTGTTATTTTTTCATTTTTGAAAATTTGAAATTCAAATTCTGAATTCCAACGCCATTTTTTCTGTTTTTGGCCTGAGCGTTACAATTTGTTATAACTGGTTGTAAAGCTCAGGGGCAGAAGCGGAAAATGAGAAAATAATGAAAAAAAAGGCGCCTAAATTCAATTTTTGAATTTCAAAATTATAATTAAATTTTATAACAGGAAAAATGGAAAATGACAGAAATAACAGGTTTTTTTCACGAATTTTTTCATAAAATAACTGTCATCGCAACGGTTGAGAACCCAGAGATGTGCAGCAAAGTAGAAGATTAAGTAATAGAGGATTCAATCAAGTTGTTTTGCCTTTTGTTGTGTTTTTTTTTGGCAAAGACATGGAGATGGAAGATCAATTGGAGACGGAGGAGGAAGGACATCTCAACCCAGGTTTAAAGGGGACCGTTATAACGGTATAACGGACTGGGGGTGTTACCGTTTTTTCCGTTATAACAAAAAAATTCTCAGGGGCAAAAATGGAAAATAATAGAAATAACGGAAAAATCGGAAAAATTGGCGCTGAAATTCAAATTTTGAATTTTAAAATTTGAATTTCAAAAATGGAAAATAACAAAAAATAACAGCTGTTTTTTTCACAAAATTTTTCAGAAAATAACAGTCATTATTTTTGTTATAACGGAAAATAACAGCCGTTATTTTCTGGGCGTTTTAACTGTCCATAACATAACGGGGTAGGTCCGAATCCGTTATAATAGCCGTTATTTTCGTTATAACGGCCGTTTTCTAAACCTTGATCTCAACTATAAGAGAGACAAAAGGAAACGTTTGTAGTGACCTTTTTTTATTACCAAAATAATAATAATAATAAATAACAACAGCTTACCGCATGCTTCAACAACTTCCGCCGGTTACCTGAATCTCACCTCTACGTGGATGCATCACTTAAATACTAGATTTGTCCCAACCAAGGGGGTGGCAAAATCTTGGAAGGCTTGCCCAGTTCGATTCGGCTTGCCACATCCATTTGGTTGGTTGAGGAGATGCCTCAACCCCTGCGATGTTGTGACATGTGAAGGAGAGGGCAAGGGCTACCCAAAGTGTAGTTTTGGTTGAGGACATGCCTTAACCCCTGTGATATTTGTACCTCAAATACTTCTCAAATTCCCACAGTCGAGATCAACCCATGAAAATAAGTCCAATCCATCGCCTATAAATCACTAATCGGCTGATTTTCGGTTTGTAGGTCCACTTAGGGATTGGCCAAACATCCATACAGTCAGAGGCCTCTAAGAGTGTGCCTCGTGGCTCATATTATATCCTGTAATGGGAGCCTGTCATTTTAGGGCGGTCACTTGGAGCCCAACCCATATAAAAAAAGGTTCAGGATCATGGCACACAAATTTCTACACCAATATTGCGTGCCCACATGAAAAATAAATCAATGGTTCATTGAGGATGATCTCCTCATCATATAGATCACACCTACAAGTTAACAGTAAAAATAGACAGTCCATAATTCTTCAACTTTTAAACCAGGTTCCGAATATTTGAATGATTTGAATTTTTGTGAGGGTGATCCTCACCACAGAGATCATCCTCACGAAAAATCATCCCATTCCAAACTTCAAATTTATATATTGGCCCTCCCAATTTTTTGGTGTGAAATTTTTTGTCTCCTGATATTCACCCTTAAAAAAATTAAACCAAATCAACTACAAAGGAACTCAATCACCATGGACCGTTACAACAGTTGACAGCTAGGAAGGTGGATCAGAAGTCCAAACAAGCGGAACCGAAAAAAGAGTTAGCCTTAGAGGCAATAGTATGTGCAGCCAAACAGAAAAATAGAAGAGAAAAGAAATGCACAAACCAAAATAAAGGGATGCCAATAGAGTGCTAACCCAAAAAAATAAATCGAACGCCACCCGTTAGGGGTGTCAACGGGTCGGTTCCTTAACGGTTCCAGTTCTCAAAGTGATGGATCCGGAATTGATTATGTATTTCTGTCGGTTCCGGTTCCGGGTATAATGGGCCAAATCTTGAGAATATGAGAATTTTTACACTATATTTATACATTGGTACCAGTTCTTATCGGTTTCGATTCCATATTAGACTACCCGGAATCAGAACCATTATTTTCGGTTCGGTTCGGTTCCGATTCCGGTTCCGGTTACTTTTTAATCGGTTCTCAAAAATATGGAACAGGAACGGTGTTTTCGGTTCCGATTCGGTTCCAGTTAAACAGGTGATGAAAGGTTTTTTTTAGGCTTGCCTCACCCATTTGGTTGAGATTTCTCAGTCCCTTCACGACACGTGGCAAAGAGCCTAGGGAAAGGTTAACCTAAAAGGGTCGGGCTCCGTTGACAGATAAAATGACAGGGACACAATATAAGCCACGTGGCACACTGTTACAGGACTATGACCGTACGGATGTTTGTACTATCCCATGGTGGACCTACAATCCAAAAATCAGCCTGATTAGTGATTTATAAGTGTTGCATCTTTGTACCTCAAATACTGCTCAAATTCCCACAGTTGAGATCAGCCCATGAAAATAAGTCCAATCCAAAGACTATAAATCACTAATCAAGCTGATTTTTGGTTTGTAGGTCCACCATGGGATAGGACAAACATCCATACGGTCTGAATCCTGTAACAGTGTGCCACGTGGCTTATATTGTGTCCCTGTTATTTTATCTATCATTTTAGATCTGTCAAGGGTGCCGACCCAACCTAAAAAGAGTAGGTTAAATTTAAAAGAAACCCAATAGAACTTACTTTTTATTCTTTCTATTGTTTTTAACGGACAAATCCAGTCTGCAACTATTTGCAGACTTAAAAGTATGCAAACACTGTCAGTACTGTTGGTTGTCACTTGAAAAATGCGTTATTTCAATATATTCAAAAAACTATATTTTATAAATTAAAAACGCATTTTTCACGGAGCATTCAATGGTGCATACGATGTTTGCATACTTTTAAGTCTGCAAACAGTTGCAGACTAGATTAGTCCGTTTTTAACCAGTTGGAGGGCTGTGCCCTTGGCACTACCCGACAAAGCATTTGCCAAAATCGGGTGTGAGTGGCTGAGACCCACCATTTATTTGGAGGATAAGATCTCGGCCCTTTGGATGTCCATTGAAAAACGTGTTATTTCAATGTTTTCAAAAAAAAATATTAGAAACACATTTTTCAAAGAATATTCAAGGGTGGATAAACTGTTTGCATACTTTTGAGTCTGCAAAGTGCAAACTCTTGCAGACTAGATTTTTCCGTGCCTACTAAGCCATGAGGGTAATCACATGATCAACGTGTGTGAGTTGTCATTTAATTTCACGAAAACATGAGCAACACCATTGCTGCCTCCACCGATATGCAGGGCTTTCCATCGCTCCATTCCATTATATTATTACGTTTCAGCAAAAAATCAGTTAAAGCTTTGGCATTTCTCACGTGGTTCCACATTTCTCATCACAACAGCTCTTTAACAAACACCTTCGTGAAGGCAAAAACATCAGTTTAGTGACCCAAGAGGGATTTCCTTGGCTTGGTGCTGCCATGTTCTTGTTTAGTGGGAGTAATGAAGTTTTTCTTGGGATGCCCTTTTCTGCAAGGATCAGGATCAGGGGACACAATATTTCACACAAAAAAATTGGCAGGGGCCAATAAATAAATTAGAAATTTTGGAGTGGGATATTTTTTATGAGGATGGTCTCTATAGTGAGAGGAGATCACTCTCACAAAAATTCAAATCATTCTGATATTCGTAGCCTAGCTAGTTTACAAGTTGAAGAATTATGGACCGTCTATTTTTTTTCAGTTAACTTGAAACCCACATTTGATGGGGTTAGAAATTTGAGAATGGGCTGATTTTTTATAGGCGCGATCTATAAGGTGAGAAAAAGCAGCCATTGATTTATCTTCCATGTGGGTACGTCAAAATTTGTGTGAAATTGTGTTCCGCAAATATGAAGTTTCAAAGTAGAACTGGGTTTCATTGAATAAGTATGGAAAGCAGATGAGTACTCACTCACATAGTTAGCAGTATGCGTGACGACAAAGTTCCGGCCATTAAAAAGTGGAAGTTTAATACGATTTTAGTTCAACAAAGCGGGGTAAAAAAATGTCGAGAACATCAAAAGATCGATGAGTGAGAAGTTCGAGTTTAATACTATTTTAGTTCAAAATAAGAAATTAAAAAAAAAAAACATATACATGCATTACGAGTAGCATCAAAACTATTATCTTGTAATATAAGCAGCTAGAGGTATTAATGGGCCAGGCTTGGGTTAGGCCAAGGTATACTCAGGCCTAGCCAACAAACTATTAGTATAGGCCCGGGCCCATACTCGGTTGTTAAAATATCTACAAGCCCGCCGCCCAGCCTTTGTATCTCAGACAAATGTCTAAAAGTAAATTAATTTACTTCAATTAGTTTGTTGATTTGAATGGGGATTAATATAAGTTGAATAAAATTAAGATGGAGAAGAAAATGAAGAAAGACTCTGATTAACTTGAAGAGATAAATGGGACGATGATTGTAATTTAGTATATTATCACCACTTGAGTTTCTAATAAAAGATCTCATAACATAAGGGGTAGAGTAGGCCTAACATTCATAACTTTATACTAAGGGCCCATCAGGCCTAGACAGTTAGGCCCATCCAACCTGATTAGTTATTGGGTCCAATAATCAAGCCCATGCCTGGCCCTTTCGGCTTATAAATACAACCCAAGCCCGGCCCATGGCAGGCTATAAGCCACTCTCACGGTCTCACAGTCACTTATTAATTGAAAAAAAAATTAAAATAAATTAAAACTTGCCTAAGCATGAGCCCGCAGGAGGTGATTTCGACCAAGGTTTAAAGGAGGCCATTTTAACGGTTAAACGGACTGGGGGTGTTACCGTTTAAACCGCCGTTAAAATGGATTGAAACGGTCAGGGGCAAAAATAGAAAAAATAGAATTAAATGGAATTAAACGGTTTTAACAGATTTAACGGAAAAAAAATGAAAAGAGTGGCGCTGAAATTCAAATTTTGAAATTTGAAAATAAAAAAAAATAAAAAACGGAATTTAACTGATTTAACGGTTGTTTTTTTTACAAAAATTTTCAAAATTAAACAGCTGTTTAAACGATTTTAACGGCCATTAAAACAAAAAATAGCCATTTTTTTCAAAACCGATAAAATGTGTTTAAACGGTTTTAACGGAAACGGGCTTGGGGTGTTACCGTTTAAACGGCCGTTTTTGAAACCATGATTTCGACTACCATGGCACCCACCGTACGTGGAGAAAACTTGCCTAGGTGGGATTGAACCCAAGACGTCCCACTAGCTTGATCGCGTAGGCGGACCGTGGGCCTCATCATTTGATTGAATAAAACTTTGATGACAGTGGTCTGTCAGCGAAGCCACTGACTACCATACAGCTCTCGGCACGTACCCTAGTGCTTTTTCCTAGGTACCCAAGTGAGTGTTTTTCTAACAATTTATTACAAAAGCAAAAAAAAAAAAAAAACAACAACTGGGTACGTGGCAAATGTATAATGACGCAAATTTTTATTTTCTGATTAGGAATTTATCTTAGGATTTCAGTATCCCACCAAATTTTCCTTCCATTTTATTTTTCTTTGTGTTTGTTGGTTGGTTCGGTATTCGGATTCGACACTTGCAATTCAGTGTCAGGTTTGGTTTGGTTTGGTTTGGGTGATCTCAAATCATGGGTTAGGGTTGGGGCCACGGAGTCGTAGGCGAACCCGATTAATTGGCAGATGGACGAGGGACCATTTATCCATATATAGCCAATGATGTCATTGTCATTGACACAAATTAAGGTGTATGGTGTCATTATTCCCAAATCCAAAGGCTGACATTGAGCAAACATACATGACATTCAATAAGGTTCCTACAAAATAAATGGTTTTTTTTTCTATACCATAAGATCTTGACATCTGGAAGGAGACTTTAGAGAACTTGCTCCTCACTCTCCAATTCAGTTTTGTGAATAGCGCTGATCAACAACAATACAGCTTGTCACATGCCGACGACTTTGTTTTTAATTTTTGAAATCTAATTTTCTAATAAGCACAACTCTGCAAAAATGGTTCCCCTTCGTAAATCTTGTATATTTGTGAAACTCCCGAGTTTTCATTATTTTCGTCTTGACTTTGTTTACTGTCATTGACCAAGTCAAAAACATTAAGCTGGTCACCTCTATACTGAGTATACTCTATTGATCCTTTCAATTTTTGGTTGACAAGGATAATGTTTCTGACTTGGTCAATGAATGTCAAAATAGTCAATTGGACAATACCAAAACAATGAAAACTCAAGGAAGTTTAAACCCAAGGTTTAAAGGGGACCGTTATAACGGTATAATGGACTGGGGGCGTTACTACTTTTTCTGTTATAATGAAAAAAACACTCGAGCAAAAATGGAAAAAACAGAAAATAATGGAAAAAATGGCACTGAAATTCAAATTTTGAAATTTGAATTTCAAAGACGGAAAATAATGAAGAAAAAAGCGGAATTTAATGGAAAATAACGTCCGTTAATTTTCACAATTTTTTCCAAAAAATAGCGGTCGTTATTATAACAGAAAATATTTTCGTTATAACGGCCGTTATATATATATTTTTTTTGGCATTTTAACAGTCCATAACGTAACAGGGGAGGTCCAAATCCGTTATAATGGCCGTTATTTTTGTTTTAACGGCCGTGTTTTAAACCTTGTTTTAAAAAACAGCCGTTATAACGAAAAATAGCGGCTGTTATAACGGATTCAGAACTCCCCCATTATGTTATGTACTGTTAAAACACCAAAAAAATAACGGCCGTTATTTTTCCGTATAATGACTTTTTTTTTTTGAAAAAGAGTCAAAAACAGCCATTATATTTCTGTTATATTCTATTTTTGCCCCTGATCATTACAATTCGTTATAACAGAAAAAATAGTAACACACCCCAGTCCGTTATACCGTTATAACATTGGATTTCTGTTATACCCCTGTCCGGGGTGTCACACAATGCTGGTTTTACTTTGGTAAAATGAATGGCAGCTCAGCACAAAAAACCACCATTGGATTTCTCATAATTCACGGACAAGCACATGAGTGAATTTATGAGTAAAAAATTAGAGTCCTCTAAATTTAACCCCCTTGCGGGATTGCTGAGATACAAGGTTTAAAGGGGACTGTTATAACGGTATAACGGACTAGGGGCATTACCGTTTTTCCTATTACAACGAAAAAAATGCTCAGGAGCAAAAATGGAAAATAACAGAAAAAATGGCGCTACTACAGTCGTTTCACGATCAACTTATTTGCTTATCACAAATTATACGATAAAAGCTGGCATACGACGAGTCTAACTTTTTGCTATGAGCCTTAGCGTAAAGATTTGGGAACCTAAAGTGCGCACTCCAATGAAGGACATGGCACCCAATCTAGACTCTAATTCACGCGGTTCGGTGACGATCTTACTCGACTCCACAAAACTCTAATTCACGCGGTTCGGTGACGATCTTACTCGACTCCACAAAAGCATCGATCATCAAATAATACGAAATCTGTCTCGATCTGTCTGGATTGGGACTTTGACTTCCAGTTCAAAGTGAGGAAGAGTGGCTACCTTTTTCCTTCCGGTCTGAAATTGAAAATTTGAATTTTAAGATTTGAATTTCAAATTTTCAAAAATAAAAAATAACGGAATATAACGGAAAATAACGAAATTAACGGCTGTTTTTTTTCACAAAATTTTCCAGAAAATAACAGTTATTATTTTCGTTATAACGGTCGTTATTTTCTGGGCGTTTTAACGGTCCATAACGTAACGGGGTAGGTCCGAATCCGTTATAACGGCCGTTATTTTCCGGGCGTTTTAACGGTCCATAACGTAATGGGGTAGGTCTGAATCCGTTATAACGGCAGTTATTTTCGTTATAACGGCCGTTTTTTAAACCTTGCTGAGATATGTCAGGGTCATTACCAATAATAACTCTTGGGCAGTTGGGCCACCGACAACTACTTTAAAACGACTCCTAACTTTAAGACTTTTAAGTTGTAAAAGACTCGGGCCTTTATGAAGAAGTGGTTCAGTGGGAATCAAATCCAAAACTTGATTAATGCACCTGAAGACTGATTTCACTTAATTAGATTGAACCGTTGTTGTAAAGATTTTCTCTTAATTTGACTTGCTTTCGGGGGATGCAACACGAGGTCACCCATCTTAGTTAGTCTTGCCCAAATACGCTTAAATGCAGAGTTTTGATGAGATCTGGGGGTCAACCACCACACACCCCCCCCGGCCCGGGCCCTTCCTAGCAGGAAAAAATTTCCTGGCCCCGGGGAACTTCAAACTCCCAAAATGTCTGACAAGTACCCCTTGTTAATCACTAACCAAGGGCTTAATGCAGGTTGGGGCACGTGTCAAACATTTTGTTCATGTTTAAATCTATGAAGTCAGCTGTCTGTAGGTGCCAAAGATCTAAATTTTGTTCATGTTTAAATCTACGCCAGGCCACTAGATACCCGCAACCAAACAACTCCAATAGTTGTAATTAAATCCATAAAATACATGCGACTTAGCACATTAAATCAGACCATCAATTGGTAGTGGGCCGCTGCCTGGTCAATTTCTTCACCGTTAACTATATACAACCTATGGCATTTTCAAGATATGACCTATTCTTGATGACGCTCATCAATTCGTCATCTTATACCTTGAGTTTGATGCAGAGGTGCCGGTCACCTTCACAAAGTCAAGCCTTTTCAAATTCTTGATCATCAGTAAAGAAAAATGATTTAGTAGTTCACGTCCCATCTATTTTTTCTTGAATCCACGATATCTATCCATTCAATGGTTTGATGGTACAAACTTCTGGTGTACATGGAAAGGAGTAGGACCTAGCAGCAGCTAAGAGATCTCCTACACCACATGATCCAGTGATCCACCATAAGATCACTCACCTGATGATCATAACTATCCAATCTATAACATTCATCTGAACGGCCATAAAAAAACCAACACATCGTGGACGGTTTCAAACGCTGGTACCACTAGTCTGATTTTAGTATATCAAGTAATAACAGACCTTAGATCATCAAGTCTCAGATATGGGATAAAACTTTGATGACTGGGCCCTGTCATCGAAGGAGATGACGAAGTTTTACTGTCAGATATGTATGACAGTTTCAACTTTTGTACTCGTGTAAGAAATTGGAGGATCTCCTCAACCTCCTCTACTGGAGAATTTTTTTGAAGCGGCGGGAATTTAGAAGCAGCGATCATGCGCCAATTATGTTGCGCCAGGTACTCCAAAGTGTAGGGCAATGATATTGTGCCTGGTTACCCTGGTGTACATGGCATAACATCATTGGCCAGATGATCATAGCTTCTAAATTTCCGCCGCTTCAAAAATTTTCTCCCTCTACTGCCTTTGAATTTCCGATTCTGACTTTTATAATTTGAGATGATTATCATAACCATCTAACAGTAGTACACCTTAATGAGTAAAACTTGCATGATCGTCGGTCAGTGACCATCGGTCACATTATAAGACACGTGACACGTTTTTAGAGGATACGGACAGTATGGATGTTTGATCAATCCCTAGGTAGACCTACAAACCAAAATCAACCTGATTAGTGATTTTTAAATGTTGGATTAAAGTCATTTCTAAGGGTTGATTTTAACCGTGAGAATTCGAGCATTACTTGGGAATTAAGATCGAAAGGGTCGAACCACTAATCAGACTGATTTTTTGATTGTAGGTCCACCTAGGGATTGGGCAAACATCCATAAGGTCAGCGTTCTATAAATATGTTCCACGTGGCTCATATTGTTGGCGATCAGGACTTATATGACCGTCGACATCGTGCAAGTTTTACTCCACCTTAATACAATAATCCAAGAAACACCGATTCAACCCCTTTGACGTGGATTACAATGAGAAAAGGTCAGAGACGGAGTAAACCACCTCACCCACCGCCGGACCTAAGCACCAAATATATTTTATGACTCATTACATCAAATTACTAAAACACCCCTCATTCTTTTATTATTAAAACAAAGTCAGAAACAGAAATTCAACTTTGTATAAGGACATTTTGGTCATTTTCATAGAAAAAATATCGAGAAGTAATTAAAAAAAACAAAAACCCAACGAGCAACAACTACTCTACATTGAAACTGTCAGCAACCAAACCCCAAAAACACACGACAAGAAATTAGCTTCTATTACCCAAAAATACGAAAAAAACAACAAACTTCGTTTCAATCCTCTCTGCATTTCTCTCCAAGGTTCATGCCCGCCATGTTTCATCCATGGCTTCTTCTTCTTCTTCTTCTCTCTCTCCTCTTCTCTCGCTCTTCTTCTCAATCTAGTCCTCCTCAAAACGTTGAGACTTTCTTTCCTCTTGATTCCCCTCCCAATTCTCCCTCTTTGCCTAATTCCCCCTCTTTGCCTAATTCTTCCAACAATCCTATCACCCCTCCCACACAAATTCCGGCACCACCACCACCTTCGTCACCGTCGTCAAACCGAAGTGTGGGTAAGGCTGTCGCAGCTACTGCAGCGAGCACACTTGTAATTGCCGGGGTCTTCTTCTTTTTCCTCCAGAGGTTCGCGATTGCTCGTCGGCGCCGTCGGAATGAGAAAACTGATACGGTTTTACGTCGAGAGACAACCGTACTCCCTCGCGAGGAATTCAAGCGTTTCGATGGAACTCTGAAAGGGTTAATTGTTGATGAGGATGGTCTAGATGTTCTTTACTGGAGAAAGCTTGAAGGTGGCCACCTAAAGACTAGTTTCCATAAGGAGATCATATCTAGACCTAATGAAGAAGATGAAAGGAGAGTTCGTAGTAGAAGAGAATCAAGAGATCGGCACACAAAATCTGAGCCAATTCAAGAAATTCCCTTGCTTCGTGGCAAATCTTCAAGTTCCTCTGCTCAAATTAGACCAGAGTTGCAAGAACCACATCGAATTACGTCCGCTCTTCGTGAATCGGTGGCTGTGGCGAAACCAGCATCGCCAAAACCACCACTACCAGCTCCTCCTCCTCCACCACCACCACCACCACCACCTCCACCTCCACCGGCAATTCCATTGAAGAAAAATCCAGCACCACCACCTCCACCACCACCAATTCCGGTGAAGAAAAATCCGGCACCACCACCTCCCCCACCAAAGGCAGGTAATGGTTTGGCTTCCTCGTTGAGACCGCCACCTGCACCGAGAGTGAAATCGAGTGGAAGTAGGCGAGCAGAGTCTTCATCGGTAGAGAAGTCGACCGACATTGCTACAGCTCAGACGAAGATGAAGCCATTACACTGGGATAAGGTGACAGCTAAGGCAGATCATTCAATGGTGTGGGACAAGATCAGTGACGGTTCTTTCCGGTAATTTAACTTTCAATCTTTTTAATTCTTGTTTTATATGTTTCTCGGTGAGCAACCATCGATCTCTTTTTCTTGCTCTGTTCTCAGATTTGATGATGACCTCATGGAAGCTCTGTTCGGTTACGTCGCCACCAACCGGAAATCTCCAGAGAGAAGAAACAACACAATAAACCAGGGCACCACCAACTCCGGTTCGCCTGCTCAGATCTTCATCCTTGATCCTCGTAAATCCCAAAACACAGCAATTGTGCTTCGATCTCTTGCAATTTCGCGCCGAGAGATCCTCGATGCCCTTCTAGAAGGCCGAGGCCTTAATCCCGATACCCTCGAAAAGCTTGTTAGAATTGCCCCAACCAAAGAAGAAGAAACCCAAATTCTCGAATTTGACGGCAACCCCACGAAACTTGCAGACGCCGAATCATTCCTCTACCACATTTTAAAATCTGTTCCTTCCCCATTTGCCCGTCTCGACGCCATGCTTTTCCGATCAAATTACGACCCAGATATCCTCCACCTCAAGAAATCATTACAAACTCTTGAATTAGGATGCAAGGAGCTAAGAACTCGTGGACTCTTCCTGAAACTTCTAGAAGCCATTCTCAAAGCCGGGAATCGGATGAACGCTGGAACAGCCAGAGGAAATGCACAAGCATTCAACTTAACTGCATTACGAAAGCTTTCCGACGTGAAAAGCACAGATGGAAAAACAACACTACTACATTTTGTTGTGGAAGAAGTAGTCCGGTCCGAGGGAAAACGTTGTGTGATAAACCGGAACCACAGCTTCGGTCGAACCAATAGCAGGAGCAGCACCAGCAGTAATTCGAATACCGACAGTGCAGGAAATTCAAAAGAAGAGAGAGAGAAGGAGTATATGATGCTTGGCTTACCCGTTGTCGGAGGTCTGAGTGTCGAGTTCTCCAACGTAAAGAAAGCAGCCACAATAGACCATGACGCCTTCGTTAACACATGCTCTACTCTAACAGCACGTGTCTCTGAAATTAGACAGCTCGTGGGGATGGCACGTGTCAATGCGGGAGATCAGTTTGTGAAGGAGATGAAAGGGTTCTTAGAAGAAGCAGAAGATGAACTGAAGGTAGTAAAAGAGGAACAAACAAGAGTGATGGAGAATGTGAAGAGAACAACAGAGTATTACCAAGCAGGAGCTTCTAAGGATAAAAATGTCAACCCGCTTCAACTATTTGTAATAGTCAAAGATTTTCTGAGAATGGTTGACCAAGTATGCGTTGACATTGCTCGGAATTTGCAGAAGAAGAGAACGGTGCAAGGAAAAGTGGGATCATCGTCACCCCCATCACCGGTAATGAGAGTTTCTGTGAGGTTTCCAAACTTGCCTGCACATTTCATGTCAGATAAATCTAGGACTTCTTCTTCTTCTTCTTCTAGTGATTCAGATGATGGTTTTTGAAGAGATTTTATCCTAGTTGTTGAGGGATTTGTTTGATGTACATAGATAGATAGCCGTTGATAATTAATTTGATTGTGTTGATTCTTTTACTGGTCAATCTTGAAAGCTAAATACTTCTGAATCTCTTTTCCTTTCCATGAAATTATTGAAAAAACAAGATAACGAAAAGCGTGAAGTCAATCACGAAGAACTAACAATGGAAGAAGATCATTGTCTTCCACCGAAATGGAGAAACTCTTTAAACCCACAAGGCAAAACGAATTCAAAACTTAAACAATAATTCAATTCTTCCTATTAATAAAATTCGTTGTTATTGCTACCCTTATTTATAACCCTTAAAATCTAAATTTTTTTTTTTCTCCAAGTAGTAAAATTACTAGAATAGGAAATTTTCTAATTCAACTAATACTCTCTTATGAACCTTAAAATTATTAACAAAGACCTTTTAAAAGAAGGGTCGGGTTCAGGGATCCCTTTTTCTGACCCCTCTCGTGTTCGTGTGCTCGGCCCTCGCCCGTTGGATTCTTTGTTGTTAGTGCCGAGCTGGCATCACTTTAACTTTTTATGGCGCTGACATCCAACGGCCGAGCCGAGTGCGCGAACACAGGGAGGGGTCAGAAAAAGGGGGTCCTCGGAGCCTGAGCCTTATAATACATCATAACCTAAAAGAAGCCTACTAAAATCTATATAACAAATCAGCTCAGTTGTCTCCTCTTGTTATAGGCTTCGTATATCCATGGCCAAGATCTTATCCCCCAAAGAAAATTTTACTAAAAATACAAAAATCAAGTTTCTAACCATGTTTTGACCCTTTTACGGGTTTTATTTCACCCCGAAAATAGTAGTATTGAGTTTAGTGGTTAAGTGTATAGAGCTTATTGAGACAATCGGGCAAAGTTATTGCCATTTGAAGTTAAGATGTGTGTTTACCCTTCCCAGAGACCTTCTGCTCAATGTAATCATCTGCAGCCTGTTCTACAACACTATAAAGAGAGAGAGAAACAAACTTATGCTACTACATCACCATTGAATCATAATGAATTTAATGACCCTACCATCAGCTACCCGTGTACGTATGGATAGAGATGGTTCGACCACAAATCATGAAAACTTAGTTGGTGTTTGGTAAAACTTTTATTCAGACCTTAAAGTCTAAATGGACTGAAATTCAATAATTTCGGTGATTAAGTAGAAAGTTATGGGACCATTTGGAAGGAGCCCCAGACTGCAGTTGCAGTTTCCGTCCTAGAATGGCGTCAACGCTGTTTTGGATTTGTAGTCGATGTGTGTGTGTGATAAAATAAGTTGTATACTATGATAAAAGGTACCCTAAAAAATAAAGGAGGTTTTTTTTAAATATGTGGGCTATGAGTCGAGTTTATTTGAGTCAACTCGGAAAATGTCATCCGAGTCAGCTGAGTTTGAGTTGGGTTGGCGAGTTTTAAAATTCAAAACTATGAAACAAACTCTTAACAGCATCAACGGCTACTCTACAAAAGGACTAAGCAAAAACTTCTGTTTGCAAAGGATAACTGATATATTGTCCTTTTGCCAAAACAAAGGATGGTCCCACATTTAGAGGGTCCAGATGGATGGACACGTTTCCTGACGTTTTAGAAAACCCACATAGTGACACCCATACAATTGACAACGTACCATCAGGCGTAGAACAAGGACATAGCAAATACACGGTCCAGATCGATGGAATCTTTTAGTCTATAAAGTGTATAAGAAGGTCTAAATCAGTTATTATCAGCTATCGAATCCTACAAATAAGTACCCTAAAGATTAAAACCATCGTCTCTTGATATTTTTGTGAGGAATATTGCTATGTGACCATTTGGACCACATTAAGTTGGAGGAACCTGTTCTGTTATACTTACTAGGGGAACGCCACGTGTGTGATGCTTGTGCACCTTACACGTGGCACACTCGTAGAGATCACTGGCCGTATAGATGTTTGGCCCATCTCTAGGTGGGCCTATATGCAAAAAAATCAGCCCGATTAGTGGCTTTTTAAGGATTTGATTGGAGTCGTTTTCATGGGTTGATCTTTAACCATAGATTTTAAGCATTATTTGGGGTACTCAGATCCAAAGGTTTGAAATCACTAATCAGACTGATATTTGGTATATATGACCACCTAGGAATGGGACAAACATCCATAAGGTCAGTGGTCACTAAGAGTGTGTCACGTGGCTTATACTATTGTGGGACGTGGGCGTGCAAGACAACCTGATCCAATCTCATAAGTTTCGATAGCTTATTGAAATGGGTTTGGATCTGAATTTGTGATCTGATAAGCTATCAAATCGGGTTTGGACCAGGTCTGGACCTAGTCCGATTTGATACAAACCCGTACCATTGACAGCCCTACATAGGCCACAGCCGGGTGGCAATTTGGCCTGCTGGGCTGGACGAGAATGTGTGGGCTGTGTCTGGTTGAAAACTGAAGCTCAGGTCCAGCCCGTGGCGCGATCTAGGCCAGGCTGGGCCTGAAGAGGTGTTTGTTTTACTTTTGAATCAAATGTTGGTAATTTAGCTTTTTTTTTTCTTTCTGTTTATTTTCGGACCACAAATGCAAGAAAACTGGTTCGGACTGGTTGAGCTCATGGGGCCTACCCAATAGGAAAAGATGGGATTGATTGATAAATATTCACCATCTGATTTAGAGTCTACTAAGGTTTCCAGCAGCTAAGAAAAATAATGTTTATATATTAGGGTGAACATGACCGTTTGATTAGCCTAGTTTTCTTGGTTATGCTGCATCAATAAGGTGGACCCATTGATGCACTATCTATTAATCAATGATTGGTCATATCCAGTCCACTCTATAGAAGTCCATTGAGGATGATGGACCCTCAATCCCTCCTGGCTCGCACTCTCAAGGGCAAGCATTACGCCAAATGTTCCATCTTGGATCAATTTTGTCAAGCAAACTGGGGACGATAATTAAGCTCACTAAAATCTGGTCTGATCCTTGAATCGGCCTCCGAACTGCCAAATTTTGGGAGTTTTTTAATAATAGAAGATGACCCAAACAATGTTCAAATTAGCCCGATCCCGACCCATTAGAAAGTACAGGAGGATATAATCCCTCTTAAAAATATTAGAATAGACGTGAGGTAAGATAGTCGGAAGATGACTAGTTAATCCGGTTCATGATGTTGGACTATTGACTTCTTATTCAAGTACTAGTGGGTGGCCCGTGCCCACAACACTCCTCGACAGAGTGTTTGCCAAAATCGGGTGGGAGTTAATCTCAGCCATTGACATGAAGCATAGTGTATCTCAGCCTCTCTTTATTGAAGTCGGATAAGATTAGATGGGGTATAAGACAACCACTGTCACTTGTTATATGGATAGCCACCCAGGTCTCAATGTAGGGGAGAAACTTGGAGGTGCTTTGGCTGACATTTTTAAAGCTTAGGTTGGGCTCGGTCCAAGTTTTGAGCTCGATCAAAGTTGGGTTGGGCTTGGGAGTCCTTAAGCAACCTGGTCCAACCCGAGCCCAATCTCTAAAGAGTTCTCTCCACATTTTCTCTCTCTCTACACAAATAACCAACCTGACCAATCTAATCAGGTTGGGCTCGGATGAGCATCTTAGGCCCAACCTTGACTTGGGCCAAATGTTCTGAAGGTCTGGTTGGACTTGGATAGAGCCCAACCCGCCGGAGTTGCAGCCCTATCTCAATCTAAACACTTAACATGCTCTAAAGCCCAAGTCAACCCACTTTGCTCGTGTTCCAATCCACACACCAGTTTAGGTAATGTTTGCTTGTGGGGATTTTTAGTTTAAGTGCCATGTGATCATAATCCAAAGTCTCGGCGATCCCATTCTGGATCGGGATCAGCCCCCACCGATCTGAATGATGCTGGGGTTTTCTCTCCCGGATCGTTCACATCGGGGCGATCCAGACCAGGATCCGCATCCACCTATCTTGAGATTTTGTACCATGTATGTGATTGGTTCACAGCTAGGGGTATCAATGGGTTAATTTATGAATCCATACTACATAGTAAACGACAAACCAGTATAAGAGGTTTTTTTGTACAAAATTTCCCATCTCACTATAGGTGCTAAAAATATCCATTATATTTTAAATTATCTTTATAGTACCATATATCAAATCTCACTAAAACACTAATTATATTTTTGGATGTTCTCTTTGTCCATGTCTAAAAATATCCATTATATTTAAAATTACTTGTATAGTAAGTACCATATCAAATCCCACTAAAACATTATTTACATTTTTTTATGCATAATAATGATATTTATTTTTTATTTTTGGCGCACCCGACGGAGACACATTGCACTGACCTAGCAGATAACTTGTCTCGATCGAGATCGAGATCGCAACGATCGCGACGGGAGATTAGGAAAGCATGTGGATGATGAGATTCCATTGATACATAGCCAATTATATTTGTACATGTTTAACAAGTTTTGTTTTCTCTTCAACATGTGTCATGATTGTTTATCGAAAAATAAAACACGTGTCATGTGTTATATTGCTTATCGTATATAGTGAGATCCACATGGCATACATACACTCATTCACCTTCTACTTTGCCAAATGACATAAGCCAAGCATTATTAACGGCGTATTTGATTGCCATGTGGGAAAATTACATTTTCCTTGGGAAAACACAACTGTTCATTGTTAGATAGTCATTTTAAATCTTTATAATTTTTCCTACCAAGCCATTTAAATTTGAAAAAATTTTCCCTACTAATCCTAGAATTCATTTCCCATCCCGATAGGTAAGGGTGGAAGAATCCTCTGGACCAGAGGACTTCAAACTTTGAAGTACCCCTCCCAAAATGTCTGACAAGTACCCCTTGTTAATCACTAAGCAAGGGCTCAACGCAGATTGAGATAAGGGATTGGGGTACTAGTCAAACATTTTGGGTGGGGAGACTTCAAAGTTTGATGTCTCTCAGAGCCAAAGAATGTTTTCTCATAGGTGAGAATTCATTCCGACCTGAAAATAGGCCTTTATTTTCTCACATGATTGGAATATGTGTTCTCAATTGGAATCAATCAGCCATTTCCCAGATGTATTTTCTGGGGTGGACTTACATAACCAAAATTCAACTTGATTTGTAGTTTTTATCCATTGGATTAGAGTCTTTTCCATGGTTTATTTTTAACCATGGAGTTTGAGCATTATTTCCGGTACTCTGATCCAAAGGTTTGAAATCACTAATCAGGCTGATATTTGATATATAGGTCCACCTAGGGATGGGCCAAACATCCATAACTAATTAATTTTTCCAATCCCACCTTTAAAAATGTTTGTGATCACGTGCCACTGCCACACTAGTTATTCGCAAAGGTCGTGCACTCCACGACGGTAGACTAGAAAACGAGTTGTGCGATTGAAGCCATTGACCGTTGGATTCAAGACATACTAGAAACGCTAAAATAGTGACTTTGTCTGTTAATAAAGTAGTTGCCTGGTGGACCAGGTTAATAAAGCCATTGACCGTTGGATTCTCGGAATCCACGTCCGAGAAGAGGCGTGGAAATTTGGTTGTAAAAGAAGGTTGTGTGCGGATCCCGAACCTGGGATTAATTTACGAAATTTTGAACTTGGGTTAATAAGTCAAAATTGGATATTTAATAGTAAAGCAAGGTTGTTTTTCTAAGTTCTAATTAAGACGCAAATGGCGAAAAATTGGTGGTTGGGGGCGAAGGTAAGAAGAAAAAAACGAAGCGTGGAGTAACGAAGACAGAAGCACAACCAGAGAGACGGAGATTGGGTTTATGGCGGCCGCAGTTAGGGCTCTCCTGCTGTCCCGCTTCAACGACCTCTCCCTCAAACCACCTCAATCCCCACTCCTCTTTTCCCGCCACCACCTCCTCCCAACGTTATTTCCCGCCACCACTACCACCACCACCACCACTACCAAGAGACATACCTCTCACCACCAACGACCAATCTCCTCTCCTTCCATCCTCAATTGCCTCGTCTCCGGCGTCGACGGAGGCGGTGTAGCTGACGACTTCGTCTCCACCAGAAAGTCCGGCTTCGATCGAGAATTCTCCGTCATAGCCAATATGCTTAAACGCATCGAACCCCTCGACACCTCCGTCATCTCCAAGGGCGTCTCTTCCGCAGCTAGGGATTCCATGAAACGCACCATCTCCACTATGCTCGGTTTGCTCCCTTCCGATCAATTCTCCGTCACAATTAGGGTCTCCAGGCGCCCCCTCGATCGCCTCCTCGCTTCTTCCATCATCACCGGGTGATTACTACTACTGCCACTATTATCCTCCTTTTTCGTCTTTTTTTTTTTTTTTGGAAGTTAAAATTTGAAATTCGGTTGTTTGGCTGTTAATTTGTTAGGTATACGTTGTGGAATGCGGAGTATCGGGTTTCTTTGATGAGGAATCTTGATATCTCTCTCGGGGGCCTGGAGGCGTCGGTTTCTTCTAGGCAGTCTGAGGTTTCAGAGGAGTGTGAGGAGAGTGCAGGTGGGGATGGTGAGGCTGGTTGTGATGGAGATTTGGGAGAGAGTAGAATTCCTCAGAATCTTAGAAATTTGTCGCCTGAGGCTTTGAAATACATACAAGAGCTGAAATCAGAGTTGGCTTTGATTGAGAAGGTCAGAATTCTTTCATTCTCTTTTCTTCGATGGATTTTGTGTTTAGATTCAAAAATAATGAAAAAGAAACTGGACTGGAAGAGGGAAACAGATCGAAGAAGAACTATAAAAGTAGAGGAAGCTGAAACGTAAGGAAGAATATTACCAGGCGTTGTAGGGAACATAATGCTCATATAAAATGTTACGCAGATAATTGAAATCAATAGAAGTTCAGCAGCCCAATATTGCGTATCAATTTCAGAGCTTACCCCTGACGCCCATCTTATTTATCCTTAGCAAGTTGAGATTTTGATAATGGAATTTCCAGCCTTACAAGCTTGCTAATATCGGTCTCTCTAGCAATTGCCCTTACATTTTAAGACCATTTTCCTCTTTTGTAGTCTACCCTTGAAGGGCCTTCTTTGTATTTGTTCTTTTTCTTTTTTGCTTACTAAAATTTGTCTTTTTGAAGAAAAATTAAAAGAATTGCAATATTAGGTAGAATTTGGAATTGAATAAAACTAGGTAAAGCCTTTTCTGTTAACTTATCAGTGGGAGTTATTCACAATGAGGTCGTGACTGGTAGTATGCAACAAATGGTAGAAAGCGGATTAACTCAATGATGGTTCCTCATTGGTATTTGTAGACAGCTTCGTACTCCAAGAGCTTAGGACAGATTTTCAAACTTCTTTACCATATACTTATGACTGCATTGTGTTATATAACTACAGGACAGCCACTGTAATAGTGCTAGATTGCTACTATTCAACAAAAAGGATCCTTACAGTCCAATAAATGTGTTGGCGTGGGCAGAGCAAGCGATGGGTCCTTGACACCTTGTTAACACTGTTGATTTAATTAGGGACATTGTTTGTAGGATGGACATTTTGTAGTCATGCGCTTAGCAGCATTAAGGACATAGTGAACCCATCTTTCTAGAATGCTGCTCTTAGTCCTTATATGTATGTTGGGGAGGATAATCTCTAGTTCTTATTTTCTTCATTTTTTTTAATAAATTTTCCTCCTATTACTAATGGAGGAACCAAAAAAAAAAAAAGGAAAAGAGATATCAATTACTACGTGGAAAGCTTGACATATAATATCAGGATAGGTTGATAAATAGCTAAGGATGAATACATGGTTTTAAATTTCACCGATATTCCCGAAATTTCGGTTTCAGGCTAGACCCAAATAGAAATCTATAGAATCTGAAATTTAAGCCTACTATTCAAAATCAAGAGAGACAAATATAATTAAGACTTTCTTTCCATTAACCACGGACACTAATTAGGTTTCTCGTATTTTGGGGAGATTATTGAGAGAGAGAGACATACGATTTTGTTTCCATTAATAAATGCCATTAATATTTTTTATTTTTCTGAAATTTCATTTTTAACCTGGATGAAACCTAAAAGCAATCAGTGGTAAAAATAAATCAATAAATAGGTAAAAAAAAATTGTGATAGCTTGCTAGCTCAAGGATGCTGCATGGTTGGTAACTGGTAAGTGGCTAAGCACTACCTGTATGAAAGAAAAACACATGACTAGCAGGTACACTGTGATCAGTCTGATAATTCCCTCCTGCTCAAGTTTTAGCCTATGGTTGAATTTCACTTCTAAAAGCAATCAGTGGTATCCAAAGCATCAGTTGTTCAATGATAGTAATAAAAATTCATTCGCCATTAGCAAAGAATCTGCTTCTAACAGCTTTTAGAATTCCAATGTGTAATGGTTGTATTTTTTTTCTTTTTCCATAAAGGAAAGCCTATCGAACTTGATGTTATGACTTGGCTGAGTTACTGTTTTGAGTTACACTCGGGTTTTATTCATAAGATATTCCTGTCCTTTCATATAAATGATAGTGTATTTCAATGGGATTGTTATATATATTATGTAGATGTATATACCAGTTGCTATGAAGTCATTTTGGGTGTATGCCTTGTGGCACCTTGATGCGAGGTGTTAAAAAAATGCCCTGGGGCAGATTCATGAGGTGTGTAACCACTTGAGGTGCATGCCTCATTGAGAAAAGGTGTATGGCTCAGTGAGGTCCATTTTCATGCTCCTAGTTGGATGCCTGTGCCTCACGTGTATGGTATGCTGCTTGGAGAATGTCTTCATGAATCATGACTGAATATCTTATTATGCAATAGACTTTACACGCAGTATACAAACCTTTTGGGTCTTGTTAACTGGTCAACTATTGTGGTTAGGTGGAGCATACGATTACTGAGTCCCACCTTGAAGATCCCAATAAACAAGAATAAATGATTTGATGATCCTAACCAGCAGATATCTTGCATTCTTTTGGATGGTCAGAAAAGAAATGATAAACAATTCAAGAAAAGTCTGAGGATTTCATGTTTAACATCAGTCTATGTGATCCATTTTTTAGAGTTTTTGGCTTTTTTTTCGTAAAACTCTCTAAAACTGCAGGAGAGAGATGAGAAGTCTTCCCATTATATGGGCAAAAGGAAATATACAACAAGTGTAGAGGATCTCTTATAAAGATAAGAATTATCTTTCCAATTACAGGAGATTATGATTATAGATGAGACAATTGTCTTCCTTGATTATTACCCTTCATGGTTTCAATAAAATATTTCTAGTGTGCTGGCTGGATTGGCTGCTTGAATTTCAAACTGAAATTTTGAATTCCTTCCATATTGATATCACAATCTTTATCAAGACCCTTATCACATTGTGGCATAGTGTATCTCTTCCGCCAATGTTGGTCCCTCCTCTACGTGTATGGTGTACAATACAAAGGAACATATGGAAATAAAATCAACAATAAATGGGAAAAATCCAATACTTCTTGGAAAGTTACAAATTAATTTATATGTTTATTATTTTGTCATATTTTTTTCTTCTTCTATTGTGATTTATCATATTTATTTATTTATTTAAAAACCCGTGCTCAAGGCTTACACCTTACACTATATACCAGTGAGGTGCCTATCCTTACCTCTTTTCATATTTATAACATTGATATATACTAATATACATAAAAGGCAGTTAACAGTTAACACCACTCCTACACATGTCTGAATGCTATGGTACTTCATTGATCCTTAAAGCTGACTGGGTTTACACTGTCCCAGGAACTGAATGCTCAGAAACAGGAAAGTATGCACATGGAACGTAATAGAGAAGAGAACAACGATTTGTTAGAGTACTTGCGGTCATTGGAACCTGATATGGTAATGACTTAGAATTTCTGAGCTAAAGTAACATGAATTCTGGTAGAAATCATTTCCATGCTTCAAAGCAAGTAATATATCCATAATTTCTTAATTTTTGTTTGACTTAAATGCTCTGGACAGGTGAGTGAACTATCTCGGCCATCGTCAGCAGAGGTGGAGGAAATTATTCATCAACTTGTTCAAAACATACTGCAGAGATTCTTTAAAGATGATACTGCCTCTGGTTTCTTGGATGATTCAATCATGGGAAAAACAGAGAACTACCTAGATGGTGATGTTGAGCGTTGCGATACCATAGGCACTTCTCGGGATTACCTTGCAAAGCTACTTTTCTGGTTTGTACTTCTGTACTTTGTCAGTGAGTAGGTTTATTGTCGACATATCCAAACTATTATTCTATCATTTTGAATTGACTACTGCTTTGAACCAATGGTATTTATGCTTGGTCTTGCTAAGTTGGTAAAGTCTATGCATGTTAATACACATTGGTTTTCGAAACCCATCTTCGTCCACCAACCTGCTTGCCTACCAACCTAAAAAATTTACCTGGGTAAGATGCCCATAACAATCATGGACTTTTTAAACACGTTATGACTCATTTTTCCTACAGAGAATTAATAAACATCAATCCAATGGTTGAAGGAAACATGCTCTTATCAAAGTGGGTTGTTAGTTTCCTTGGATAACGTGACATGGGATCATGCGATAATGGATTTAGCACTGTATCATTCTAATCTTAATACAATTAGGGGGGAAAAATACACATCACTATCATGGGCTGATCCGAACAACCAAACACTGTAATTGCTGAAAACTGACACACTGTAATACTCAACCATGTCATGAAACTAGAATACGATCAGCTTCTTTATATTTCAGGAATTTCAAGAAAGGTTAAATGGCCATGTTGGAGCAACTATTGTTGGAATACAAATTTAATCAGCATCTGATAAAAATTAGGATCCACATATAGTACACAGAGAAAGCTCACACCTTAAGAGAGGCTTGTACATGGTGAATGATGTAATTTGCTACCATTTGATATGATGAACTAGGTCTAACCATGAAGGTCTAACAATATGACAATGTGATGTATATCCTGTTGAAACTGAAACCTTACCTCCTACCTTTGATATTTTATTGGTCCCACCAGCCAATACTGAAGCCTGCAATTGGGATGTAGACTTGGACTCCCTTGTATTGTTTGTCCTTGATATATGTTAATAGTACTGGGATTTGGTTGTGGACTTGCCCGACCTCCAAATATCAGCTATATACAATTAATATTTTAATAATTTTAACATTATAATATTCTAATTAATATTTGTACAACTTCTAAAATAGTTGTGCATTTCAATTGCTTTCTATTAATCCTAATTTTTCTTCTGATATTTGTCAATTATGATTTGTCTTGAATGACGGTAAATGCAAGTTTGGGTTTGTTGCAGATCTGCTGTTCTCCATTGTATTCATGTGCAAACACGTTTGTACGCTCTGAGACTTTTCTCTTGCTCCGCTCATTTTCTAATTGAAACTTCTATATTATCTTCAGATAATTTCTTTCTGGTACACACACAGAGGCAATGTTGTTAGAGTCAATTTGTGATTTATAATTTGAGCGGTGGAGTGAATAATTGTAGAATTGAGTGAACTGTAAGATTCTGGTGAGCAGAAACATATAATATCTAACGAGGGAAGAAAAAACTGAGAGAAATACAAAATATCTTTGAAAACAAAAAAGGAAAAATCGTAAAGGGATGATAAAATTCATGAATTTTGAAATGGTAAGATATCCAAGATTCTATCAAATGATTATCTTGTAGCCATTCTTAATGAATTTCCCAAAATGAATATATTGCACTTAAGTTTCTGTTACACTCTGTTCATGTTGTTTTCTCTCTAATCTAAATTTGAATGATACGCTTCCATGATCTGATTCTGCATTTTAATTACATTGTACCAATAATCCAGCAATTTGAGCCCTA
Organism: Euptelea pleiosperma; assembly: GCA_035048495.1. Classification (NCBI taxonomy): domain Eukaryota; kingdom Viridiplantae; phylum Streptophyta; class Magnoliopsida; order Ranunculales; family Eupteleaceae; genus Euptelea; species Euptelea pleiosperma. The sequence goes on from CM068543.1 coordinate 12,952,317, forward strand.
TTCTATAGTTTCTTCTGTACATAATATTAAAATTTTGGGAATGGACATGGCAGCCATTTTGTTGTTGTGCAGAACCTATCTTACGGTTAGGTTTTTGACTGCTGAGTACAGATTCAATCAGTCCAATTGAGGAGTTTTTACTCGAAAGATTAAATTTGATCCTAGCCCATACCCACTTTATTTAACTTCATCGATCCACTTATCAAGTTTTGATCTAAAGTTGCTTATTATGTTTTTCCTTTTTTTTATATGATAGGTGTATGCTATTGGGCCATCACTTAAGAGGCTTGGAGAACAGATTGCACCTAAGCTGTGCTGTTGGATTGTTGTAAAGAGAAAGAATAGTAGAAGGGGCATGTACATTCTTCTTCTTCTTCTTCAGCTTTCTGTAAAACCCATATGTATGGTAGTCATTTCTCATTTTTCACTTCGAACATTATTAAGTTGGTTGAAGAAATTTACCCTGTATTTTGCAGTTTTTGGCCAATTACTCATTTTTCACGTAAGGGCCCCCATGATGTGATGGGAATTTCGCAAAAGTGGACCCCACCTCCCCATGTATAGATTGGCAGCCTTCGTTTTCGGGGGCATTGCATGGGGCAAAGTTTTGGGGCGGTGAGTGTAGAGCCAGACTTATCAACAAACGGGTCTGGATGAAAAATACTGGTCAGTTTTGAGTCAGAAGTGACTCAGAACCATTGGACCATTAAATAGATGGACGGGACTGGTCTATGAGGCCCGTACTCATCCGGTTTAACTCTAGTAGTGTCTTGAGTCGAGTCTGGAGCGGGTGAGCCCATTTAAATTCCTTTTTCTTGGGGTTATTCTCCTTGTTCTATAAAGGGAAAACAAAGCCCTCTTATTATATTAGGGCTGTGATTCAAATCAAATCATTCTGATATTCGTAGCCTGGTTTACAAGTTGAAGAATTATGGACCGTCTATTTTTACCGTTAACTTGAAACCAACATTTGATGGGGTTAGAAATATCGAAATGGGTTAAATTTTTTTTGTAGGGGGTGATTTTTATGGTAAGGAGATGATCCCCACGTAGAATGATTTTTGGCGTACTTACGTAGAAGATGAATCAATGGCGGATTTTTGGTGAGGATGATCCTATACTCTGTCTAGGAACAGGTTTGGTCAACTTGGGTGATCAAGTCGTCATTTCCATCCAGCCAATCGAATGGTGAGCCATGACTATAACTGCCCCACATGTGCGCCATGTGTATGATGCAAAATGAAGATAGCAGGACCCTCTATTTGATGGGTCCCACAAACAATAAGTTGTAGCCTAAGTTTTTGTCTTGCTCCCTTAACTATTTTTGATGGAGATTGAAACATTGACTCTGTTACCTAATATTTAACACACTTTATTTCTGTTACAATTTTCGGGTGATGGGGTTACTGTTTGACTCGGACTCAATAAAGTCAAGGGAAAGACCAAAAAAATGAAAATTCGGGGGGGGGGGGGGGGGGGGGGGGGGGGGGGGGCGTCTTTATCAAGGGACAAGGGGGTGTCACAAAAAATCCTTACGGAATTCTGTATAAAAAGTTTGATACAGAAATCCCTCAAAGTGCCACGTGGCACTCTTTCAGGCACACTGATCCATGAATGTTTCACACCTTGGTGGACCTATAAACTAAAAATCAGCCTGATTGGTAAATTTCTAGCCGTTGGATTCGAGCAGTTTTTCATCATGAGGCTTCAGGAACAAGGCTATGGATGGGTTCCAAGACCATGATGATTTTTGGTGTGTATATCAACAGAGAGGTGTACCAAACATTCATGAGGTCAGTGGGTCCGAAGAGTGTCAGTGGCATTTTGAGGGATTTATGGATCCAAAAACAGGTTTCAAATTACAAAAAATTAGGCAGAAGAATATGCTACATGCTATAAAAAAAACAGTTTATGGTACAAACACCCAAGTAACAATATATTCATATGGCTCCCTGACAGGGACAACCCCTTAATATCTCTACATTATTACTAAGCCCCACCTAGACAAGAAGATAAAAGACATGGGTCGTATGTAGTAGCTATACATCCAACCTGTCACTCGTCAATGACTGCTGCCTGTTGGGTGTCAAATAATAAGTTTATGTGGGTCCTAACTATAACCAAATCTCTCTCTCTCTCTCTCTCCCTCTCTCTTCTTTACACAACAATGGCTGTTCATGGACGGACAGATTTGAATGAATAGCTTCGCCACCACTGTTTTTACAGATCATGATTCCCCTCCCGATCTTTGCGGAGATGCTGAATCCCATGTCACCTGCGAGATTCAGGTCGATTACGGATCTCGTTATTTCCACCCTCCTGTGTCATCAAATTAAAATACCCCATAAACACATTTATCATCAACAAACCCATAGAACAACCATGAGGACAATTGTATGGAACCAAGGAGGAGCAAATGCTTGGTTGGCCTTGGTCCATGGTCATAGGTCGCACCGGAGAGAGGCTGCCATGTTTGGTGAAATCCATTTGACATGATGGCTCACTAAACCAAGAATAGGGGCTTAGTATTAACCAGCAAAGCAAGAGGTTAATGTGACCTCTCCATCTCATCCACCAACACAAGTCTTAACCATCCATGGTTCACAAATTGATGGTGGGAACATAGTACTGAAATAAAATACAGCTGTATGAAATCCTTATGATGATGCTTATGTGATGCATGACGTGTCACATGTGTACGTGTATGAATTGTTCATCATGGAAACTTCCATGGATGTAGGAATCAATTCCTAAGCAACTCTGCATTAGTCAGCATTGCACTTTCCCACATGATGAATGAATAAATTACTTTAGCAACTTAAAACTAGAAAACTATATTGCAGGGTCAAGGACAATCATGAATTTTAGCGATAAGAGGATTGGGAGATCATGGTGTACCTTATTTACATGGGTTTTAGATATCCCTTGTTCTCGATAAAAATCTGGCATAGGTGTGGCTTTGAAATTAAGGCTCTGTCTTAGCTTTTTGATTTCTGCTTCTTTTTCCTCCTATGTCAAACATGGGGTGTTGAAAACATGTTAAAAATATAAAAGCAAACAAAGATCACTCACTTCTATTTCTTCGTATTTTTCAGCACAGATAATAACAATTTATGCTCATAAAATATTGATAACCATATATATCTGCGCGTTTTCTCATACATAATTAATGACACGAGTGGAAAGGCGCCATATGTGAAAAGTTTCTCAAGAATTGGAAAAATTACCTTTGATTTTGATCTAAGTTGCGTCCTCTCCACCTCTTTCGCATTGGACTTCTCCTCCAATTTCTTGAAAAACTATAACAAATTAATAAAGAAGACAGTTAAGTGATGTGGTTAATTGCAGTCTGTGTCAATATTCAAAACTTGAAAGAATAATGAAAGAGAACAGGTTGATGGATGCCTCTCTTCGTTTCTCAGCTCTTTCATCGCTTCTCAAGCTAAAAGAGGATGGGGCAGCCTTGGCACTTGTTTGATTCACTCCTGCTGCTTTAAGAGGCCTGCCCTAGAACAACCAATTCACAATTGAGCTCTTACCAAATCTACAATGAACTCGGACTTGTTTGTTCATCAATGCAGTAGAAGAAAAAAAATTAAAAAAGGAAAGCTGGGTATTCGTGTGAAATACAACTTAGCTGTGTTGAATTTATGTTGTACACGTGGCACAAGTGCACGTCAAGATCATCCTAATATTGGGCAAGATATTGGATGAACTCCATCCCCAAAAATTTCCTGGTCATACAATTCTAACCATCTGACATGGATTTTTTTTCCAACCATTCACCTACACTTTTTAAGCTTTCCAAGTGTTGGTTCTATCTAAATAGGTAGGATTGTCTAGTTAGTGTAATTTGCATGCTATTGCCCAACAATAGAGTGGGTTTGAAATTGTATAGTGCATATTGATGTGCCACATTATGAAATACATCTGGGATTACAGTCTTACAGATGATGGCATTCCACCCAAATCGCCCAAATTTAACACAACCTACCCTTCTGAAACAGAGTTCCATCTTGTACCCGCTTGCCCTCTTTGAACAACCGCCTTCTCCATTGCCTTCCGCGTTCTACAATTAGTTTGACAGAGATTGAGAACATAAAATCACATTCAAGTTAAAGCAAATTGAAACCAAATTTGGCTGACCATAAAGATTAGCCAATACATGTATGCAGAAACATACAGACGTGCATAAACTAATAAAAATACAAAAACAAGTGTACAACATACAAACATAGACATATGCAGACATGAAAGCATGCATGCACAGGTATATACATTCACCAATTTATAAAGAGTGATTCTCACACATTACCCTTCCTTATCTTTTCGTAGATTCATAAAAGCCGAAGCATTTTGTTCTGTCCCCTTCGCAGTGACCTGCAAAAGAAGAGTAGTTGGAAACCAGAAACTCACAGAACTAGAGACCCATTTCAGCAACTCAGTCACAACACTTATCATAAAGTAGACTCACATTGTTCAAACATTAGGGAGGTCTTTAACAAGAAGTAACCAAGAATAAGTGATAAACCTGCTGAGGGATGGAGGATTTTGCTTCGGTGGAAGGCTTTGATTGGTTGAAACTGTTTTGAAATGATTTGAAGGCTCGCTTGACAATTTCCTTATCACCCATCTTCTCCATAATGAAAGACCTTCTATTCGAGTTTAGAGAAGCTGGATCCGAATTTGAAGGTCCCAAGCTAAGAGACATGTGCAGAGAAGTAGGAGTTAATCTCTTGCTTTCCGTCGTCGAAGGGGTCCGGATCTTCTGTAAAGATGGGCTACTTCCCTTCCTTGTTGAAATCCTAGAAGCAGATATCACTGGGGAAGCTGGTGTAGGCTTTGATGGTCTGGGAATGGAAGTATGTGGTGACTTAAGTATGGGCGATACTGGTTTCTTCTTTGCTCTTGCCAAATTCTTCTCATTTGAAGCTGGAGTTCTCTGAGCAATCCAAATCAGAAGAGAATATGAGATAAATGATCTCTATATTCGCAGCTAACAAGAAAGACCTATTACTATTAGTAGAAGAATTTGATACTTCACCTTTTGAGGTTCCTTCCGTGGCTTCAATTCTGCATCCTCCGCCTTGTTCACTTGAGCATTGCCTGTCTCATTATCCACCTGCTGTGGTTGTTCCAATTGGGCCTGTGATTCCGTCAAATGGTCCTCTTCTTTAATGAGAACATCCACCTCTTCCAAATGGGCCACTGATCTTGTGATATGGTTCTCTTCCTTAACCAAAACAGCCACCTCTTCCAATTGGGCCTGTGATCCTGTCGAATGGTTCTCTTCATTAACCAAAATAGCCACCTCCGATTTGTTCGACTTCGGACTATGTGGTCTGCTATCCATGTCTACTAAAACTTCTTCACTGAATGAACCAATGCCAACTTCATCCTGGTTTGGTTCATGGAAGTGAGTGCTAAACACCGCAGCAATCGAGTTGGTGTCTGGGTCCACTGATTTGGTGATTCTATCAAGATCCAATGGATGGAACTCAGCATAGGTGCCACAGCCATTGCTGGTTGGATTTCCACAACTTCGATAATCAGATCTCAACAAATCAACTCCCATTTTCTGCTCCTGTTCCAGTAGCTCAGCCTTTCGAGCAGCAATTTTCTTGTAATGGGCTTCGAAGTAAGCCTTTTTCTTAGCTACTGATCCGGGGGTTGAACACTTCCCAACTTCTTCCAAGTACTTGTTCTGGGAGAAGGACGACCATCTCTCCCAGGATAACGAGTCATTCTCGAATCTACCAAACGAAATAGATTCCTCAAAAACAGCTGGTTCTTCTGTCTGTTTATATCATAAGACAATACCCATCAAAAAAATTTCAAGCAAGAAACATTAAAACCTCACAAAAAGTATAAAAGGAAAATCCCAATTTGAGAATTTGACAAGCATGAAGTGGAAATCAATCAGCAAGATACAAAGACAAAATAAATTCAGGAAACAACAACCAAAATCAAATTAAACAAATGGGTTGCTTGATATGGGTTGGAGGAGAGATGGGTGTACCTCAATTTCATCTCTGAGAGTATCTGCCATCGATTCGGCCATAATTCTTCCAGATCAGGAATGAATTATCGCAAAGCTGTCACTCCAATACAGGGATAATGAAGGCCTTGTAACCAACATGAGCTTCCCCCTCACAAGTCCACTTGCACAGACTAAGAGAAGAAGAAGATTACAATGGAGAAAAAACAAAAAGAAAGATGAAACCAATCAAGAAAGAGATGAAGAATGGATGGCATGTGCTTTGTTCTGTTTTCTTTTATACTCCAATTATCTCCCCCTTTTTTAATTTTAACTGATCTGAGATCCTTGTCAGTTTCTGATGTTTCTGAGAAATCCTAACAATTACCCCACTCATCATCACCTAAACAATTATAAGAGAGGGAGAGAGAGAATGTAAATCAAAGTTGTCATCCCCACTTGTTGCAGATATATCTAGAAATAATCCATGTGAACCCATATGTTAGTTACTGAAAAAAAAAAGTTTTTTTTTATCTTTTCTACCACTTCTGTTCTTGCAGAAAGTTACCTTTTTAACTGTAATAATGCTCTTTCATACTGTAAATTATAGAAACAGAAAAGAAAGATGGAGAAACAGAAGCAAAAAGATGATAGATTTGGAAATTCAAGAGAACCCCACATCACAGAATTAATAAATAAAGAAACTAAACACAATTATAACTCATTTTGTACCATTAAAACACAAATTCTCATTCAACAGAGAGAGTAAGAATTGAAGGCCTACCCAAGAACACGAAGTGGTACATCTCTAGTCCATGAGAAATGGATTGAAGGCCCCCAGTGTAGTGAGTCTGAAAGAGTAAAAGGAGGAAAGTTGGACAGGTTTTTTCTTCATTGAAAGCTTCGCGCCACAGCTGGGGTAACACGTGACACAACATACTGCCAATTTAGTGCTCCATGCTGGAGGATAGAGCTGAGTATTTCATGCTGTGGTGAAGTACGCTAATTCATGCTTTCTCCTTCTTTCACCGTTCACTGGTGGCCCACTTGCAGTATCCACAAGTATCCAATCCGGAACAACCGACGTTCTTGATTTACCCTTAAACTTAGAATCAGCCAGATCGGATGACAGGAGCCATTTGTATATGGACACAACGGTGGAGATAGATAAGATCATTTGACGGGAGTAAAACTTTCATGACAAAACGCTGTCATCGGGCCTTGATGACAGCTCGCAATATGAGCCATGTGGCACACTCTTAGAGGATTCTGACCGTATGGATGTGTGGCCAATCCTTAGGTGGACCTAGAAACCAAACATCAGCCTGAGTAATGATTGCAAACCTTTGGATCTTTTTACCTCGAATAATGCTCAAATTCCCACGGTTGAAATCAACCCATGAAAATAACTCGAAATCCAACACCTAGAAATCACTGATCGGTCTGACTTTTGGTTTGTAGGTCCACCTAGGGAGTGGCAATACATTCATACGGTCAGTCCTATAAAAGTGTACCACGTGTCTCATATTGCGCGATGTCATCAAAGTTTACTCATTTGACGGGGCTGATTTATGGACTAGGAGATCTCTTAGGTTGGCTCAATCTTTTGTGGGTAGAGTTATCATAGTCCCTAGGTTCAGACCCTTGACATTCACTGTTACAAATCTCGAAGACATCCAAGGGTGTACAGCCAAGGATGACGTGCTACAGTGTCGTCCTCTGAACAATGCTATTGTTTTCCTTATTAACGTTGTCGGGAGTGTCTCATCAGGCTCCGTTTCCTGTTTAGGTGAGAGTAAAACTTCGATGACAGGGCCCGGTCATCAAAGTTTTATCCTTTAGGTGAGGGTGTTGTTACTTGTTGCACGCGTGGTGAGAATCTTCACCGTCAGGTACACGTTAAAAAACGTGTTATAAATTTTTGAAAACAGTGTCAACACGTATTTTAAGGCGTATCTGACGGTGAAGAGGCGTTAGTGAGGATATTTTCCTCACCACGACCGTAAGCAAAAGTGGATTCGGCGTCAATGGCGACACACTTACATAATTGCCCGAGTAACCAATAAACCCCAACTCTTTTTAGACCCGATTAATGCGTGGCCGGATCTGGACATTTTGCTGTAAGTCTTCTGTCTTTTACCCCTAGCCACAATTGATTTCAATATTTGATCAAGTCAGGATCCACCTAAATTATTGGGGGATACTGACACGTGACATGCACCGACCCATTGCTACCCCTACTTGAATTTCCCCCATGGATCGTGTCAGCAGCATCCTTAGTGTCTATCATCTCTATAGTTTCCCGTTAGAAGGCTGATGGTCCTCGAGATTCACATAATAGAAATCTCAAAACCCATCCAATGGTACGTAATCCACAGGATTGTCTATTAGATGAACTGTTTGGATTGGTCAAATAGTTCTACGATCAGACAGGGGATTTGGTGAAATAGCTCCACAGTTTTGAAGGAATCATTCCTTTTGAAAAGTGTTAAAAGGATACGATCTCGTGGGATTCGCATTACAGAACAAATCCACAGATTCTGCTGTGGCCAAGTCATCCTCTAGTAACACCGACAGACAAGAGTCCAAGATCAAGAAGTATTCCACCATGACCAACTCATTCTCCAGCAACACCGTCAATCAAGAGTCCAAGAATAGGAAAAGTTCCATTTATAATTAATCTCCTTTTATTGTAAAGATCTTTCTAATCTTTGTAAACAACTCACACTCTAATGTCTAATAACTCTAAACCAGTTGTCTTCTTCTCGTCTTGAAAAGTTCTTAACTCTCTTCTGGAAAGAATCACTCCTCCATTCCAATCATCTCATTCAGCAAAATTCTAGAAATCACTCCCAAAATAAAATTTAATTTTATTAATGGAAATTCTATATAAGATAGATTAGCAAATTTACCTCAATATTTATAAAATAATCTATCTTCTACTCATGCTAGAGTTACTAAGAGCATGGTTTTAAAAACAGCGTTTAAACAGTAATGCCTCAACCCCGTTTTGTTAAAACCCGTTATGACTCTTTGAATTTAACAGTCATTTTTTTGTTTTAACGGCCGTTAAATCCTTTAAAATCTGTTAAATTTTTTTAAAATCCATTTTTTCCTGTTAAATTCCTTTTTCTTTCATTTTTGAAGTTTTCAATTTCAAATTTTGAATTTCAGCGCCTTTTTTTCTGTTTTTTCATTAAAATTCATTTTTCTATATTTGCCCCTGGTCAATTTTTTTCATTTTAATGGTAACGCCCCCAATCCGTTGAACCGTTAAAACGGCTTCCTTTAAACCTTGACTAAGTGTATTCGTATCTGATTACAATTGAGAATTGAAATAATTTTATTTGAAACTAATCTTGCAGTGTCGACGTGCTTTGACTCTCTTCATTGATCCAGCGTAACTCAGGTCTGTTGTACTTTCCGGATATATATTTGGATATTGATATATTTGATTCGATAATATCCGATCCAATATAATAGATTTTAAACTCTAGTCCCATACGTGTGTACCAATAGGTCAACTTATGGAATACTCCATAAAATTGCCTTTATCAAATATTATTCGAACTCAATTTACTTATCAGACAATTCGGATATCAAATAAGTCAATTGGATTCGAATTCGAATATTGATTCAAAATATCCGTTGGATTTCGAATTGAATTTGGATATTAGTCCTTGCTTACTATCATGTCTATAGTTTGTATAGGCAAATATTTGTCATTGCTTGGCCAACAGCGGCAACGATGAAAACATTCACGGAAGCTCTCGGGCCTGGTATACAAGAAACTAACGGTGGTTTTGCTTCGGACGAGATTTTCGGTGAAAATTCAGAACGTCCATGCGTGCATTTGGATTGGGGCCGTCATGGATCAGTCTTGATCCAATATGAACCCGAACCATTGAGAAGCTTATTTTGGGTTAAACATGTGAATGGTGCAGTACTTGTCCATGTCATGCATTGTACTCTTACCTTTTGAATGACGTAGCTTTTGCCATGTGGCGGAACATGAGTGGAACTTGCCATATTTGAAGATGGTAAGGCGGTGAAATGCATGGACCTTGTGAGCCTACCATGTCAACTACCATGTACAAACAAAATCCCACCTATCCCGTGGGAGAGTCTGGAATGTCAACTTCAGAAATTGTGATATACCACAAAAAGTAGAAACCCGGCCCATACAAAGTTAGTACATAGGTTTCCATTTCATACCTTCCCTCATTCCTCTGCCTATTATACCCAGTGGAAGGGTCGGGTTAATTTGACACGCTAAATATGACACACCTTTGTACGACCCATGTGTTAATTAAGGGTTGTCTTTTGGACCATCCATTTCACTATTAACTTTAGGGTCGGGCTCAGGAGACCCACTTTTGTCTGACCCATCGCCGTGTTCGTGTGTCGGCCGTGGATTTCAAGAATCCAATGGTGGTTGTCAGCATCGGGCTGGCATCACTTTTCATTTTGTGGAGCGCTGACAACCACCATTGGATTCGTGAAATACATGACCAAGCGCAAACACCTGAGAGGGGTCAGAAAAAAGGGGAGTCCTCTCGCAGCCTAAGCCTTAACTTTAAGAGCACTTTGATAATGTTTAAAATTGTAGAACGGGTTGATTTTTAGTGTATATGATCTCCAGGTAAGAAAATCAGCCCTTAACACATCTCCATATGGGCCCCACAAAGGCGTGTCAAAATAACGAGACCCTCATTGAAATGCAAGTTATAGGCAATTATTGCCTTCACATAAACATGTCAACAATCTCTTTCCTTAGTCTGCCTAGCTAGAGCTACACCCACTTCTTACATCCAATTCTTACACCCGGTGGTGGGGCCCACATGGAGATCCTGTTGAAATCCAACCACACTGTGAGTGAGTTGTCCATACCCAAAAAAATCAGTCAATTTTTCATTCTTAAGTTAATGAAAGGTTGACTTTAATTTGAAAAATCTAGACCATCCAATTAATCGATAAATTTAGATGAATTTTTTTATATGATTAGCAACGTGGACATGGACTAATTTTTGGTGATGATGATCATCATGGCAATGAAAACTCAATGTATGGTTGGATTGTCGAACATGATCTTCATGTGGGCCTCACTACTAAGTGTAAGAAATGGGTGTAGCTCTAGACAGACTATGAAAAAAGTTACATGAAAGAGTTTAGAAACCTATGCTTAAAACATAATTCTTGTTGATAATTCCTCCATTTGTGTGGATTCCTTCATCAAATGGCTAAAGCAATGTGACTCTCTATCCATACAAAAAGAGAAAAAAAAAAAAAAAACTTGCCTTAGTTCTACTTCCATCTCCTTCCTACGCTACTCGTGATATCATCTCCAAAAACACACTTAATCCTCCAAAATATATAATCTGTGCTTGTCGAAATCAGATCTTCGAACGAAATTAAACAGTACTCACCGGACACCATGAGAAGTGCATGTTCCTTGCTTAGGATCTTCATATTAATATTTCTTTTAGGAATCACTAAACCTGACCCAGACCCTCTTCAAGACTACTGTGTCGCCGACACCGCCACGCCACAATCGTTCTTCATCAATGGTTCACCCTGCATTAACCCGGCGCTCGCACAACCGTCCCACTTCGTGACATCCGTTCTATCGAAGCCTGGTGACACAAGTGCAAACCCGTTTGGTTTCAATATTACCATCACAAACATCCATTACATGCCTGGGGTCAATACACAAGGCCTAACCATGGCTCGTATAGACATAGCTGCTAATGGGCTTGTACCTCTCCACTGGCACCCCCGAGCATCGGAGATCGCCTTCCTCCTTAGTGGAGCCCTTCTCGTGGGCTTCATCGATACGTCTAACAGCTTCTTAATTCAGCAGCTACAACCCGGGGACTTGTTCGTTTTCCCTAGAGGGATGATTCATTTTCTGTACAATCAAGATTCAAGGGCTCCAGCATTAGTCCTGGCAGGATTCAACAGTCAGAACCCTGGTGCGGAGCTTGCTTCACTAGCCACATTCACATCAAAGCCACAGATCCTGGATGATGTTTTGAAGAAGATGTTTAGAATTGGCGAGCAAGATGTCGTGAGGATTCGGAAGAACCTTGGCGCGTAGTTACAGCTTTTGATTTATGATAATTAATATGTAATTATATATGATTGAAATGCTCTTTATAAGGTTTTATATATGTTACGTGGTGGTGTTGTATGTGTACATAGCTTTGGAGCTTTTACTTGGCAAGTTCATCTCTGTGACTTGAGAAGTCACAGAAAGTCGATGACCTTCACTTCCCCACCACACATACACTTGACGAACACGTTTAAATTTAAAAAGTGAAAGTCAAGTGTATGCACGCGTGGTGGGGACGTGAAAGTCATAGATACTCTATGACTTCCTAAGTCATAGAAAATGCTTCCCTACTCTTACTTCTTACAAGTTTAAATTTTAAAAAGTGAAAGTCAAGTATATGTATGCGTGGTGGGGAAGTGAAAGTCACAGATACTCTGTGGCTTCCTACGTCACTGAAAATGATTCCCTACTCTTACTTCTTACAAGTTTATATTTTAAGAAGTGAAAGTCAAGTGTATGCATGCATGGTGGAGAAGTGAAAGTCATGTGTATGCATGCGTGGTGGGGAAGTGAAAGTCACAAATACTCTGTGACTTCCTAAGTCACTGAAAATGCTTCCCTACTCTTACTTCTTACCAACATAATCTACGAAGATAATCTGGGACAAGTCTACGAGTCAGGACTGGAGGATAGGAAGAAGCCGTCCCTGGCTTCCCCTCCTGCTTGACCCACAATTAGATAATAGAATTATAGAAGAACCATATAATAGTTGATGAACCTAAAGAATTTTTTTCAAAGTTTGAAAATGAAACCTTTAAGTCTTTTATAAACCTCAATAAAATAAATAATATATTATAAATTTACACTATAGGTCATTTTGAAACAATTTTGAACCTTAAAATTTTCAATTACTCAATCGTTTGGAAATTGTCCAAAACTCATCTTTTTTGGGATAATTGTAGTGTCCAAAACTAATAGGGATGGGATATTCACACCCGCATTTTCGCTCAGCAAATTCACATAAAAAATTACAAAAATGTCTCTTGTTTTTCACTCACTAAACCAACAATAAAAAAACAAACAAGAAGAGGACGCCGCCACCGCAGAGGTACACACTCTCTCTCTCTCTCTCTCTCTCTCTCTCTCTCTCTCTCTCTCTCTCTCTCTCTCTCTCTCTCTCTCTCTCTCTCTCTCTCTCTCTCTCTCTCTCTCTCTCTCTCTCTCTCGGCTGCGTTGGCAGCCCAAAACTGAGAGAGAGAGAGAGAGACTGACGGCGATGGAGGATCATCCTCATCTTCTTCTTCTTCTTCTTCTCCTCCTCCTTGCTCCCTGCAAGTTTTATTTTTTATTTTATTTTTGGTTTTAGTGGGTGGGTGTCATGAGTGACTAGGGTGTGAAGAGTGGGGGGATTTTTAGATGGGTTTATTGAGTAGGTGGGTTTTCCGAGCGAAAATGCGGGTGTGAATATCATGTCCCTACCAATAACATCACGACACCGCATGTACCAAAGGAAATGGGGAGACCATGCCAACTGGTTTTCCCCCTTTCTTCTTGTATTATTGTATGTTTTCCTTTTCAAAAAGAGTCCGTCTAGAGCTACACCCATTTCTTACATCTGAGAGTGGGGCCCACATGGAGATCATGTTGGACAATCCAACCATACATTGAGTTGTCCATGCTATGATGATCATCATCACCAAAGATTAGTTAATTTCGACAATGTCAATCATATAAAAAATAGACCCCAAATAATGGATAATTCGAGGGTCTGGATTTTTCAAAATAAAGTCAATTTTTTTATGAAGTTAGGAATAGGGGTGTCAACGGGTCGGTTCCGGTTCTTATCGGTTCGGTTCCTTAACGGTTCCAATTCTCAAAGTGATGGATCCGGAACCGATTATGTATTTCTGTCGGTTCCAGTTCCGGTTCTGGGTATAATGGGTCAAATCTTGAGAATATGAGAATTTTTACACTATATTTATACATTGGTACCGGTTCTTATCGGTTCGGTTCCGGTTCTTAACGGTTTCGGTTCCAAATTAGACTACCTGGAACCGGAACCATTATTTTCGGTTCGGTTCCGGTTCTGGTTCCTTTTTCATCGGTTCCCAAAAATGTGGAACTGGAATCGGTGTTTTTGGTTCCAGTTCCGATTCTGATTCCGATTCGGTTCCTGTTAAACGGGTAAAATTGACACCCTTAGTTAGGAATGTTCAATTTTCCTGATTTTTTGTGAGGGTAACTATAGTATGGAAAACTCATTGTGCGGTTGGATCGTCCAACACGATCTCCATGGGGACCTACCACCGGGTGTAAGAACTCGATGTAAGAAATGGGTGTAGCTCTAGAGGGACTTTCAAAAATGGTTAAATTCCTTAGGTGGGGTGGAACTCTCATTAACAATCCCAACATCATGTGACCTTAGAACAACTCATTTTTTATTTTAAAAAGTTGACTTAATTTAGTTTTGAATATTAGTACAGCTAGTGTCACTTTTTGGAAAAAAAATGCACGAAAGTGCGTTGTTTATGGAATATAATTTAAATAAATAAATAAATGGCCAGGTACTCTTGAGCATGGTTTTAAAAAGGGCCGTTTAAACGGTAACGCCCGAAGCCCATTTCCGTTAAAACCATTTAAACATGTTTTATCGGTTTTGAAAAAAATGGCCATTTTTTTTTGTTTTAACTGCCGTTAAAATCGTTTAAACAGCCGTTTAATTCTGAAATTTTTGTGGAAAAAAATGGCCATTAAATCCGTTTAATTCCGTTAAATTCTTTTTTTTTTTTAATTTTCAAATTTCAAATTTTGAATTTCAACGCTATTTTTTCCATTTTTTTATGTTTAATTCCGTTCTTTCCCATTTTTTTCCATTTTTGCCCCTGGCCATTTCAATCCGTTTTAACAGTCGTTTAAACGGTAACGCCCCCAGTCCGTTTAACCGTTAAAACGGCCTCCTTTAAACCTTGCTCTTGAGTGTGACCCTGGCCTGCCTTTATTTAGAAGGGCCTTACATATTTGTGCCTAGGCAGGCCCTATTTTTAGGGCTTTCACCGGGCTGGACTGGGCCCCATACAAGAGGACGGGGTTGACACCCCTAGTTCTGTGAAATCAGTAGGGCAACATCAGAGAATTCCTAGCCTATGGTGTAGTGTGTACACAACAACTACAAGATTCCTCTTTTGCATGACACGTACCTTAAAAGCATGACACGTACCTAGAAAAAAAACTCCAACTCTAGTTAGACCATGATTAAAAAAAACCTCGGCATGAGTTAGAACTTTTTTACGTGTACGTGTCCAGTTGCAAACTATATTCTTCTACGTGTCCAGTTGTAAACCTTTGCGAGGAAGTCTCCGTTGCGTAAGTAGACTCCAGCTTGCAGATGATAGGCTCCAAATTGCAATGGGTCCCGCTTAAGTCATCATTCAAGCCGATGGATGATGGATACAAGCGCCCTGATTGTGAACCACGTTTGTATAAAGGTATGTGGACAGTCCTTACTCGTTAAAATCTAACCGTTGTTAGTGTTTTCTTCATTTCCAAGTCAACTTATTAAACCCACTAAAATGAGATACTATACGTCGTCAACTGTAACAAACTAAATGAAGTATCGGATTCGGATGATCAATCAACAAACCAACAAAATCGGCCGAAACAAACAGGCGAGAAAGAAAAAGCCTCTGTTCTGTTATTCCCTCTTCCTCCAAATCTACCCCGCAATAACCTGCCTTCATACCAACCAACAAAAGATCTTGGCGCGCAAAATCGTTCCCAGTAAAGGAACATAAGAAAGAATAAAATGTCTGAGAGAAGAATTACAAAAAATGAAAAGAAGAAAAAAAATCAACCCATCTCCCTCTTTCGACTCTGTTTCTAATATCTATACAATATATGAAAGAATCGTCAAAGAAAAAAGAATCAAAGGAAAAGAATCGATAATCGATCACAATGAAGAAGACGAAGAGATGGGTTTCTGTAGAAATTGTTGGTTGGGCAAGTAGAGATCATAAGGTGCCCATAGATGATCGAGTGTACATGGCGTCCTCGCGTCCAGCCTCGCCCATGGCTTCCCTTTACCGCTCCAATGTAGCAAACTCACCGGACCAGGATGCAAAGACCTGCAACTTCCCACCACGTTATCCCCACCAAGCCCATGTTGGTTCCACTTGTGATCAATGGCCTCAACATCTCCAGCAAAAATCAATAAATAAGGCGGAAGGGAACCCAGTTCGTAAATCCT
The DNA here is from genome assembly GCA_035048495.1 of Euptelea pleiosperma. Classification (NCBI taxonomy): domain Eukaryota; kingdom Viridiplantae; phylum Streptophyta; class Magnoliopsida; order Ranunculales; family Eupteleaceae; genus Euptelea; species Euptelea pleiosperma. The sequence goes on from CM068543.1 coordinate 12,968,589, forward strand.
CCTCTGCTTTTGCAACTCCATCCAACCCTCGATTTTCCTCCCGTAATCCCCTTCTCTCCATCTCACCAGATCAATCACCATAACACCCGTATTAAAATAACACGGATTCCTCCCCTCAAAAACCCTCGCCATCGCAGGATCGGACCAGAACCCATCGGTGAAGTACTTGGTGAAGTTTGCGTGACAGTACTCGGGTGCTCCAATGGTTCGCGATCCAGATAGCGAAATGCTCCAAAGCTTCTGAATGTCGTCGACCACGAGGAGATCGGAATCGAGATAGATCACACGATCGACACATGGCTCCAGTATGTCAGCCAAGTAATTTCTCGCGTAGTTTAGTGGGTTCTCGAGAGCTTGGCGGATCGAAGACGAGATCAGATTCTTGACGATGTCTTCATTGAAGAGATAAACCTTGAAATTGAGAGAAGGAAATGTGGATCCGACGAGTTGAGTGAAGATGGTGGGATTCGCCAAGTCAGACTCGGCCGCAATGAAGTGAAAGAACACGTTTTCAGGGCAAGAAGCGTGTTTCAAAACAGAGAGAACAGCAGCCATGGAACCTCTAAGGTATTCTGAATCGAGCGTCATCGCGATATGTACGTGAGAAGGATCACACGACGATACAGAACCCTTCAAAAACGAAACCGGGCATTCCGCTCCGTTTCTATACTCCGGCGCTTCAGCAAATCTCGGTAACGCATTTGACCCCATTTGGATCTCATCACCATCGTCGTGTTCTCTATTGGGGAAAGACCGAATCGCATCGGATGGCAGGGAGAAAACGAGGAAGAGGAGGACGACGATGGAGACGGTGGCGGTGAGGGCTGATCGTAGAAGAGACATTGTAACGGAAAACCACTTTTCTCTGAGGGGTGGTTTCGTTCTTGTTCTTCTTCTTCTTCTTCTTCTTGTTATATTGTTGTTGATGTTGATGGCGCTGTTGTTGATATATCGCACTCCAATGAAAACGAAAGAGGAACGTAAGGAGAGAAGAAAGAGACGTCTTACGACGGAAAACCAGAAATGGTCAAGGCTCGTGGAGAAGAGATTGGGGACGCGTTTCTCTGTCACGCGGTTTTAGTTTTCCGTGTTTGGGGTTCGGAACTTGCAGAGGTTTTCAATCGAGAGAAGACGAGAAGGAAAAATAAATAAAATTGGAGAGATTCTTCCCCTTCTTCCCTCCTGTTCGTCTCTCTCTCTCTCTCTCTCGCTCTCGCTCGCTCGTCTTCTGTAATGGAATTTTCAATTTTAATGGATTTTTGAAATAAAAGAAAGATTTTCCACTCCAGGACAGCTGGACATTGTGAAAATACCAGCTGTTATTGATGAGCTGTGATTGATGTAGACGGCTGGGATCAGCCTGGCAGAGCTCAGGGCTCATCGCCCACACCATGTGATCACGTGCACAGAACCAGCACTAATGACCTAGGAAATGATAGGGTAAAGTATAGATAGACCAAAGGACGGTCTACCGTTCTCAGTTTTAGCTTTCACAACTGCAACGTTGATCAATGATCATGGAGTTGGACCCACAATAATCTCGACAAAATACAGACCTGATCGAATAACCCTTACTTCCAATTGGACATTCGAAAGTTCTTGCATTTTGCGAATCCCGAGGAACATCAGCTTTCGGAGTGCATGTAATTCTGGTCATTGAATTCAAGCACTTTTTTTTCAGTCATGCTGATCTTTGGTGGGTAGGTACACGAAGGGATAGGCCGAAAACCCATGCGATCAGTGGGCCCGACTTTGGGTTTCCCTCATTTGTAACCTGGGAACAGTGTATTTGGTTTGGCGCGTCATTGCTCCCGTATCAATGGCCTGTATACTGCATAGAGGTACTATTATATTAGCTTACCACAGAGGATACCGCATCAGTGTCTTTTTGTAATAACATTTTATTTATTTAATTAATTCTTCCCTAAGCATGCCTAGGCGTCGTGCCTGAGTCCGGTCTGAATTCTAAAGAGAACGTCATCCTCAGGATGATAGTATCGCTTTCCTTCCTTTTAAACGGTAAAAACCGAGTTACGCGGTGAGGGCCCGCGGATCGAGTCCACTCTTCTTTTTTGTGTTTGATAGTCACGGCTAACAGCGTGCTACGAATTTTCAATTCTCGCGAAATTTCGTGGATACTTTCCTTCGATTGGCACACAAGTCACACTGTGGGGCCCACCACACCCTTGTTGGGAACCTTTTTTGTTTTTTTGTTCTCGACTTTTCGCACTGTGTACACCTGGAAAAGTCCTTCCTCAATCCTCCAGCCCCACTCAATGTGCCACGTGGAATCCTCTTTCAGGTCTACTGACCCATGAATCTTAGGCCCACCTCCTGATGGCTCTACACTCTTCTTAGCTGTTAGATTCTTGCAATTTTTTTCTCGTTACAAAGGCCTGTTCATGAAGCCCATGATGAAAGAAAAATCCAATGGCTTAAAGGCTGATTTTTAGTATGTAGGACCCCAAAAGGTGGGCCAAACATCCTGGATAAACATTTCACCTATTTTTTTTTTTTTTGGTTGGCAATTTTTAGTGGTTTATTGCTGAACAAATCTTTGATGACGGGTGACCATGGTATGAGCCACATGTCATACTCTTAGAGACGACTGACTATAGGTGTTTGGCCCATCCCAAGTTTGACCTACAGACCAAAATCAGCCTGATTAGTGATTTATATAACAGTTAAAATGGATTATTTTTCTTGGGTTTATTTTAACCGTGGGATTCGAGTACTATTTAGGGTACTACTCAGATTCAATGGTTAGAAATCACTAATCAGTAGCTCTATTTATGGATGGATGAGACAAACATCACCCATACGATCATTGGTCTCTAAGAGTGTACCACGTGGCTCATACCGTGGTCCATCATCAACGTTGTATCAATACTGTGGTAGTTCAACTTCAATCATCATGATTAGCAAAAACATGAAGTTATAAATATTTTACAATAAAATAAAAAAGAAAAATATATAATTTGTAAATGGGGTGGTAGTTGTAAATTATAAGGAACATGGTTGGGTGCAATAATGGACTATTTATACAAGGCAGAGAGAGAAGACTCCAAACAAACCTGCTTTACTTCTTTAAAGAACAGCCGTGCCATCTGGTTGTAGTGGGCCAGACCTCAAAAGCATGTTAGGTGGCTTAATCATCCTGGCCATCAAATTAGTGGACCATACTTCATTGTCAAAATGTTGCAATGATCATCATCAGTTTTTAATCAATGGGGACTTTTTTTGTTGTTGTTGTCAATGGATCGGGTCAGGGTTGACCCGATGATCCAATCCGATTGGATAGTAATTTAAGTAGCATTAATGGGTTTTTGGTATCTGAAATCTTGGGAGATGAGGAGCTTGATTCAGTGTAACTGCTTAGTGGATAATAATTTACTACAATTAAAGATGGAAGGCAGATCGTCAGTAATTTTTAATGCTAATAGCTCATTTCTCCAAGCCCTCATTAAGGAGCATTATAGGGCTTTCCACGAGGGACCAACTAGTCATCAATCAGGACCGTCCAAAAGTTAAACCAATTTATGGTGAGGAGATCACCCTCACAAAAATTCAAATCATTCTGATATTCGTAGCCAGATTTACAAGTTGAAGAATTATGGACCGTCTATGTTTTTACCGTTAACTTGAAACCCACATTTGATGGGGTTAGAAATTTTAAAATGGGCTGATTTTTTTGTGGGGGTCATATATATGGTGAGGAGATAATCTCACCAAAAATCAGCCATTAATTTATCTTCCACGTGGGTACACCAAAATTGGTGTAGAATTTTGTGTCAAAATGTGTCCCCTGATCCTGACCCATTTAAAAATGTTATAAGAACAAAAATTGATTGGACTCTTTAACTTCAAAGAAAAAAAAAGAGACGTTTTGGAGAGAGATTCAAGGAACATTTAAAAAAATAAATAAATATGGGACACGTTATGTATTGATTTGCTTAAATTAGGATTTTTGATTGTTGAGAGATTTTTGAGAAAAAATAAAAAATATTTAATAAGAATATAAAAAAAAATTATTTTTAGAAGATAGACTTAAGGGTTTTGCGCACTCTCTTCCCGACTTGGCAAGACATTCATGGAGTCAATAGGCCCAAAGGAGTTTGACACATGGACGTCTGAGAAACTTCTGCATCAAACGGCTAAAAAAGTTAAAAATTGTAGATATCTAATCAAAGACTATTGGAATGGAAATATCAATATGCGTATAGAAAGTCATTTAAGGTCTTTAATCCCCATGGATCCCGAAGATAATAATAAAAAAGGAACCTAAGTTGTGTTTTCTTTTTATTTTTAGTAATTCCTTATATTTTAGAAAAGAAATCATTTATCTGATTTTGTTTAAAACTTTCCAAGTTTATATATGCCACCATCACCCTATAAATACAGCATCATTTCTTAGTTACAATTACACGTTTTTACAATACTGCTCTTTTGTTTTGAAATTTAATGACAACAAGGAGGGAAGAGATTGCAAAAGGTAAACGTCCCCTCGAATCTGAAGGGGAAGAGGTAGTGAAAAGTCAACGTCTCTCTCGCCAGGTGGTAGAAATAAGTGATAACAATCCTGCCCTACCACGACACCCTTTTCATCCATGGATGATAAGAAAAATTCTATCCCGAAGCGACATTGAAGACAGATTTCATTTTGAAAAAGAACACATCGATTATTTTTATGAGGTGTGGCCAAAAAGCATGTCCAATACTATGAAAAATCATGGGGACATAGAAATTACACTAACTGATATTGATCAAGGTAAAAGCGCCAACTTATTCTTCATATATAAGAATGGTGTGGTTAGCGGTCTATCCTGGAAAGGATTGATTCAGCAGAGGGACCGTAAATTTAAACGTGGAGATGAGATCGGGATGCGTTGGGATAAGGAAAAGGGAGTGTTACTCTTTACATTGTTGGAGGAAATTTGCAGCGACTAAGAAATATCACCTAATCTGTTCTCCTTAATAACTTGTTGCTCATTGTAGCAGATATTGGGTTATATTTGGAGTTAATTAGAACTATATATATGATTTACGAAAGTAGGATAATAAATGAGCAAGACACCATTGAAGTAGGGAAATGTAGCATGTTTTGATCAGAAAATAAAGGTGGATATGCCTTTTGAATTATAATAAAATGATGTGGTATTGGAGTATGAAATCAAATTATGTTCGTTTATGAATGCATGGAATTACGTTACTATTAATGGGTGTGATTTGTGCGTTTAAATTTTTAAGTTGTGCCGAAGTGGTTCTATGGATCAATAAAAAAGTGTGGTCCATAGGTTCACACCGTTGGATCTTAAATCGAAAGACCACTATAATCTTTGTAATAACCTGAACTTTTGTTTAAGGATATTAGTGTAATTTGCCATTAAGAAGATAATTTTGTCATTTTATAAGTGTTGCATTGATTTTCTCGTTATATCGTATGTACTCAACGCTTAGTGCAATTATCAAAACATCGATGAGGACTGTAATTCCATGTCACACAGGTACTCTTAGACAGTTGAAACATATATTTATTCTTTTATTTTCTTTTTTTTCACTTATGTCATTTCAACCACTAAGGGTATGGATTGAGAAATTTTTAACGCACTTAACTAAATAAAATCTTAACAAATCTCAGGGTTGCGGGAACCACTGAGAACCCTAGGGATACCAAACTTTCATAATTGACCCTAGGATAATAATTTTGAGCGACGGTCAAAAATGTACTACATAACCGGCATCAAACATAATTAGGCCCTAGGCACTTTAATTAGTCATTAATAATCGGAATGGGAATAATTCCATTGATTGCGGGACCCACAGTGAATACTTGGACCCTTTTTTACTTCCCCTAAGAACCTAGGGACCCATTTGGAATGGTGGAAATAATAGAAGGATGAACTTATAAATTCAATAAAGAAGACATTTAATAATAGTTAATTAATTGCTTAATTTCTAAAAAATAGTTTGTGCACCTTAGGTAGTACAAGAGTTGGGAGACACCCTTTATTATACCCATACCACCTTTTATGGACCGGAATACCCATCCAACAAAGAGATCATGCTCATAAGCAATGCATAACCAACTTGTATAGTAATAATATATTCTTAGAGTCACACACTTATGCACTTATAATGAATTTTAGTAAGTGGGTGGACCCCACTGATCTACACACCCATACATGTCCATGTATAGAATAAAATCCATGAAATAATATAATAGAACTTACCGGGAGGTAATACAAGTTTAACTTACTAAGTTGGGAAAATTCTAACAAATAACATTTTGAAAATAAACCTTAATGAAAATAAAAGAATTAGAAAATTTTATTTTTAGGTTAACAAAGATAGAAATCACCCTCCTAGCACACTAACTGTTCTACCTTTAGACTAAGAATGTGAAGATTGTCCACATACCATGTGACACCTAGGACCCTCCCCATTTAGGAAATCACCACCATTAGATTGCTGACCTTAGAGGCCTTCACGGGATACTTTACATGTATGGACAGACCGTTCCATAACAGGAACCCAACAAGATCTCCTAGAAAGGGAATCGTGTGGTGTGGTGACAGCCATCGCCCACCATTCCAAAGGTAAAGGTAAGAGAGAATAATATGCTGATTTTTTCAAATTAATTGGAGAGAGAAAATAGCAGATATTTAATTGCTTTAAATATAAGATTTTATAAAGTCTAAAATACTTATAGTAACATAAATTAAAAAGAAATTTTTTGAAGCTGCGGGCTTTTGAAGCAAAGAAGTTGTGGCCAATTAAATGGCGCCACAATCCGCTTTTTAAAAGCATTTCTAGGTTTTGTTAAAACGCATCAGCGGATTGTGGCGCCATTTGATTGGCCACTGCTTCAAAAAATTTCTCTAAATTAAAATATGTGGGATTTTTTGAGAAAGAAAAAAGATGGAGAGAGAGAGAGCTACGTTGATGAGAGAGAAAGTCATGTTCATGCATTGGCTTTAGTATAGTTTTTAACTATATATAGTATATAGATAGATAGATTTGGTATCGAAATTCAAATAAAACATAATAATTGCATAGTGATACAGTGTGACAGGTTTTATAGTATTAAAAAAAGGCAATTTTTTGTTGGGACTTGGGAGGCGTCGGCAAGTTGGTCTGGTACATAGGATTCTCTGGCGAACTGGTGAAAGCCACGGGTTGGAATCTTGGAGAACTACTGAAGGTACCAATCCAATCGACGGTGATGTTTGTCCATTTTTTAATTTTATATTACGAAGTGTCCATTGTTGTGTGGGTGAAATTCAAGAACCTGTCTTCCCATCCTATACCCCGCACCCCCACAACGGTTACGTAAACGAATATAAATATAAATTTCTCTTTGATTTAAAAACTGGGGTGGCTCACTTATAAAGAAACACAACTAAACGAGAAACCAAACCTTTTTCAGGTCCCACTTAAGATATCTACTAACCCACATATCTTAACATGTGGCAAGATGATGATTGATATAAGATGATGGCTGGTCCACTGTTAAGACTTTAAAGACCCAAACCAATACTCCAAAATTACTTAAGCCGTGTTTGATTGCACGGAAATTTTTTCCAAGAAAATACATCTGGGATATGCCTTAAATGGCTGATTGATTGCAACTGAGAAAACATATTTTAATCATGTGAGAAAATAAATGTGTATCTTCAGGTGGAAATGAATTCTCGCCTATCTACCTTAGAAATGAATTCCAGGCTTAGTAGGGAAAATTATCCAGATTTAAATGGCGTGTTAGGAAAAATTATACAGATTTATAATTGCTTATCTAACAATGGACAGTTGTATTTTCCTAAAGAAAATGAAATTTTCCCACTCCGTAATCAAACACGCCCTTAGATTATAGAGGAGTGGAAAGTTAAGTCTTAACGTAGGATCTTAACATTCCAACGTTGACTTCCACAGTGGTTCACTCTGAGGCAGCTTTCACACTACCGTTCTCAGTTTCAGCTTTCACAACTGCAACGTTGATCAATGATACTGGGGCCAACAATAATCTCAACAAAATGCACACCTGATCGAATAACCCTTACTTCCCATTGTACATTCGAAAGTTCTTGCATTTTGCGAATCCCGAGGAGCACCAGCTTTCGGGGTGCATGTAATTCTGGTCATTGGATTCAAGCATTTTATTTTTCAATCATGCTGATCTTTGGTGCTAAAAACGAAGGGTTAGGCCAAAAACCCATGCGATCAGTGGGCCCGACTTTGGGTTTCCCTCATTTGTAACGTGGGAACAGTGTATTTGGTTTGGCGCGTCATTGCTCCCGTATCAATGCCCTGCATAGAGGTACTATTATATTAGCTTACCATAGAGGATACCGCGTCGGTGTGTTTTTGTAATAACATTTTATTTATTTAATTAATTCTTCCCTAAGTATGCCTAGTCGTCGTGCCTGAGTCCGGTCTGAATTCTAAAGAGAACGTCATCCTCAGGATGATAGTATCGCTTTCCCTTCTTTTAAACGGTAAAAACCGAGTTACGCGGTGAGGGCCCGCGGATCGATTCCACTCTTCTTTTTTTTGTTTGATAGTCAAGGCTCACAGCGTGCTACGAATTTTCAATTCTCGCGAAATTTCGTGGATACTTTCCTTTGATATAGGCACACAAGTCACAAGTGCACTGTGGGCCCACCACACCCTTGTTGGGAACCCTTTTTGGTACACCTGAGAAAGTCCATCCTCAATCCTCCAGCCCCTCTCAATATGCCACGTGGAATCCTCTTTCAGGTCTACTGCCCCGTGAATCTTTGGCCCACCTCTTGATGGCCCTCCACTCTTAGCTGTTAGATTCTTGCATTTTTTTTCTCATTACAAAGGCCTGTTCATGAAGCCCATGATGAAAGAAAAATCCAATGGCTTAAAGGCTGATTTTTAGTATGTAGGACCCCAAAAGGTCGGCCAAACATCCTGGATAAACATTTCACCTATTTTTTTTTTTTTTTTTGGTTGGCAATTTTTAGTGGTTTATTGCTGAACAAACCTTTGATGACGGGTGACCATGGTATGAGCCACATGTCACACTCTTAGAGACCACTGACTGTATGGATGTTTGGCCCATCCCAAGGTTGACCTACAGACCAAAATAAGCCTGATTAGTGATTTATATAACCGTTAAAATGGATTATTTTTCTTGGGTTTATTTTAACCGTGGGATTCGAGTACTATTCAGGGTACTACTCAGATTCAATGGTTAGAAATCACTAATCGGTAGCTCTATTTATGGATGGATGAGACAAACATCACCCATACGGTCATTGGTCTCTAAGAGTGTACCACGTGGCTCATACTGTGGTCCATCATCAACGTTGTATCATTACTGTGGTAGTTCAACTTCAATCATCATGATTAGCAAAAACATAAAGTTATAAATATTTTACAATAAAATAAAAAAGAAAAATATATAATTTATAAATGGGGTGGTAGTTGTAAATTATAAGGAACATGGTTGGGTGCAATAATGGACTATTTATACAAGGCAGAGAGAAGACTCCAAACAATCCTGCTTTACTTCTTTAAAGAACAGCCGTGCCATCTGGTTGTAGTGGGCCAGACCTCAAAAGCATGTTAGGTGGCTTAATCATCCTGGCCATCAAATTAGTGGACCATACTTCATTGTCAAAATGTTGCAATGATCATCATCAGTTTTTAATCAATTGGGACTTTTTTTTTTGTTGTTGTCAATGGATCGGGTCAGGGTTGACCCGATGATCCAATCCGATTGGATAGTAATTTAAGTAGCATTAATGGGTTTTTGGTATCTGAAATCTTGGGAGATGAGGAGCTTGATTCACTGTAACTGCTTAGTGGATAATAATTTACTACAATTAAAGATAGAAGGCAGATCGTCAGTAATTTTTAATGCTAATTAGCTCATTTCTCCAAGCCCTCGTTAAGGAGCATTAGAGGGCTTTCCACGAGGGACCAACTAGTCATCAATCAGGACCGTCCAAAAGTTAAACCACTTTATGGTGAGGAGATCACCCTCACAAAAATTCAAATCATTCTGATATTCGTAGCCAGATTTACAAGTTGAAGAATTATGGACCGTCTATGTTTTTACAGTTAACTTGAAACCCACATTTGATCGGGTTAGAAATTTTAAAATGGGCTGATTTTTTTGTAGGGGTCATATATATGGTGAGGAGATAATCTCACCAAAAATCAGCCATTGATTTATCTTCCATGTGGGTACACCAAAATTGGCCTGGAATTTTGTGTCAAAATGTGTCCCCTGATCCTGACCCATTAAAAAATGTTATAAGAACAAAAATTGATTGGACTCTTTAACTTCAAGGAAAAAAAAAGAGACGTTTTGGAGAGAGATTCAAGGAACATTTAAAAAAAATAGGGAGATATTTTAGGACTTAGTTTAAAAGATAAAATAAATATGGGATACGTTATGTATTGATTTGCTTAAATTAGGATTTTTGATTGTGGAGAGATTTTTGAGAAAAAATAAAAAATATATTAAATAAGAATATAAAAAAAAAATTATTTTTAGTAGATAGACTTGAGGAGTTTTGTAGCAAACCATTTATTGTAGTATACTAGTCAATGGCCCGTGCCCTTGGCACTCTCCGACAAAAAATTTGTCAAAATTGGGTGTTGGTAGTTGAGATCCACCGTCCATTTGGGGTGATAAGATCTCGGCCATCCTTTGTGAAGCCGATAAGAGGGGGATAAGTGGGGAGACAACTTCCCTGTCTTTCTAGCTCTCATTCATATCTGCGCACTCTCTTCCCCACTTGGCAAGACATTCATGGAGTCAGTAGGCCCAAAGGAGTTTGACACGTGGACATCTAAAAGACTTCTGCATCAAACGGCTAAAAAAAGTAAAGAAATTGTAGAAATCTAATCAAAGACTATTGGAATGGAAATATCAATATGCGTATAGAAAGTCATTTAAGGTCTTTAATCCCCATGGATCCTGAAGATAATAATAAAAAAAAGAACCTAAGTTTGTTTTCTTTTTATTTTTTGTAGTTCCTTATATTTTAGAAAAGAAATCATTTCTATGATTTTGCTTAAAACTTTCCAAATTCATATATGCCACCAACTCCCTATAAATACAGCATCATTTCTTAGTTACAATTACACATTTTTATAATACTGTTCTTTTGTTTTGAAATTTAATGGCGACAAGGAGGGAAGAGATTGCAAAAGGTAAACGTCCCCTCGAATCTGAAGGGGAAGAAGTAGTGAAAAGTCAACATCTCTCCCGCCAGGTGGTAGAGATTAGTGATAACAAGCCTGCCCTACCACAACACCCTTTTCATCCATGGATGATAAGAAAAGTTCTATCCCGAAGCGACATTGAAGACAGATTTTTTTTTGAAAAAGAACACATCGATTATTTTTATGAGGTGTGGCCAAAAAGCATGTCCAATATTATGAAAAATCATGGGGACATAGAAATTACACTAACTGATCTTGACCAGGGTAAAAGCGCCAACTTATTCTTTATGTATAAGAATGGTGTGGTTAACAGTCTATGCTGGAAAGGATTGATTCAGCAGAGGGACCGCAAATTTAAACGTGGAGATGAGATCGGGATGCGTTGGGATAAGGAGAAGGGAGTGTTACTCTTTAAATTGATGGAGGAAATTTGCAGCGACTAAGGAAGATCATCTAATCTGTTCTCCTTAATAACTTGTTGCTCGTTGTAGCAGATATTGGGTTATATTTGGAGTTAATATTAGAACTTTTTATATGATTTACAAAAGTAGGATAATAAATGAGTAAGACGCAATTGAAATAGGGAAATGTAACATGTTTTGATCAAAAAATAAAGGTGGATGCCTTTTGAATTATAATAAAATGATGTGGTATCAAATTATGTTCGTTTCTGAATGCATGAAATTACGTTACTATTAATGGGTGTGATTTGTGCGTTTAAATTTTTAAGTTGTGCCGGAGTGGTTCTATGGATCAGTAAAAGAGTATAGTCTATAGGTTCACACCGTTGGATCTTAAATCGAAAGACCACTATGATCTTTGTAATAACCTGAACTTTTGTTCAAGGATATTAGTGTAATTTACCATTAAGAAGATAATTTTATCATTTTATAAGTGTTGCATTGATTTTCTCGTTATATCGTATATACTCGACGCTTAGTGCAATTATCAAAACGTCGGTGAGGACTCTAATTCCATGTCACGCAAGTACTCTTAGACAATTGAAATATGTATCTTTTTCTTCTTTTATTTCACTTATGTCATTTCAACCACTAGGGGCATGGATTGAGAAATTTTTAACGCACTTAACTAAATAAAATCTTAACAAATCTCAGGGTAACGAGAACCACTGAGAACCCTAGGGATACCAAACTTTCATAATTGACCCTAGGATAATAATTCTGAGCAACGGTCACAAATGTACTACATAATCGGCATCAAACGTAATTAGGCCCTAGGCACTTTAATTAGTCATTAATAACCGTAATGGGAATAATTACATTGGTTGCAGGACCCACAGTGAATACTTGGACCCTTTTTTACTTCCCCTAAGAACCTAGGGACCCATTTGGAATGGTGGAAATAATAGAAGGATGAACTTATAAATTCAATAAAGAAGACATTTAATAATAGTTAATTAATTGCTTGATTTCTAAAAAATAGTTTGTGCACCCTAGGTAGTACAAGAGTTAGGAGACACCCTTTATTATACCCATACCACCTTTTATGGACCGGAATAACCATCCAACAAAGAGATCATGCTCATAAGCAATGCAGTAACCAACTTATATGGTAATAATATATTCTTATAGTTACACACTTAAGCACTTATAATGAATTTTAGAAAGTGCATGGACCCCACTGATCTACACACCCATACATGTCCATGTATAGAATAAAATCTATGAAATAATATAATGGAACTTACCGGGAGGTAATACAAGTTTAACTTACTAAGTTGGAAAAATTCTAGCAAATAACATTTTGAAAAGAAACCTTAGTGAGAATAAAAGAAATAGAAAATTTTATTTTTGGGTTAACAAAGATAGAAATCACCCTCCTAGCACACTAACGGTTCTACCTTTAGAATAGGAATGTGAAGATTGTCCACATACCATATGACATATAGGACTCTCCCCATTTAGAAAATCACCACCATTAGATTGCTAACCTTAGAGGCCTTCACAGGATACTTTACATGTATGGACGGACCGTTCCATAATAGGGAACCCAACAAGATCTCCTAAAAAGGGAATCGTGTGGCGTAGTGCACGGCCATCGCCCACCATTCCAAAGGTAAAGGTAAGAGAGAATAATATGCTGATTTTTTCAAATTAATTGGAGAGAGAAAATGGCAGATATTTAATTGCTTTAAATATAAGATTTTATAAAGTCTAAAATACTTATAGTAACATAAATTAAAAAGAAATTTTTTGAAGCAAAGAAGTTGTGGCCAATCCGCTTTTTAAAAGCATTTCTAGGTTTTGTTAAAACGCATCAGCGGATTGTGGCGCCATTTGATTGGCCACTGCTTCAAAAAATTTCTCTAAATTAAAATATGTGGGATTTTTTGAGAAGGAAAAAAGATGGAGAGAGAGAGAGAGCTACGTTGATAAGAGAGAAAGTCGTGTTCGCGCGTTGGCTTTAGTATATTATATAACTATATATAGTATATAGATAGATAGATTTGTTATCGAAATTCAAATAAAAGATAATATTTGCTTAGTGATACAGTGTGACAGGTTTTATAGTATTAAAAAAAGGCAATCCCCCCCCCAACGTGGACGTAAAGGAATATAAATATAAATTTCTCTTTGACTTAAAAACTAGGGCCACAACTAAACCAGAAACCAAACCTTTTTCAGGTCCCACTTAAGAGATCTACTAACCCACATATCTCAACATGTGGCAAGATGATGATTGATATAAGATGATTGCTGGTCCACTGTTAAGACTTTAAAGACCCAAACCAATACTCCAAAATTACTTAGATGATAGAGGAGTGGAAAGTTAAGTCTTAACCTAGGATCTTAACATTCCATCACACTTCCAACGTTGACGTCCACGGTGGTTCACTCTGAGGCAGCTTCTACTCCAGTACCTCCATTTTCTCACTTCTTTTTTTGTGTTGGCCCCCTTATCTTTAGACTAGTGGATGCCCCGTGAGAGGTGGAGATCCACCGTCCATTTGGGGGAGGATTAGATCTTGGCCCTTCCTTGTTGATGCTTATAAGAAGAGGTATAAGTAGGGAGACAACCAATGTGTTTTGTTAAATAGAATAGTAAATGGTCCATGCCCATGGCACTCTCCGACAAAAGCATTTGCAAAAATTGGGTGCGTCAGCACTCAAACGGTATAACGGATTGTAACACAGAGGGAGAAATGGGAAAATAACATAAATAATAAAAAATAACGGTGTTGAAATTCAAATTTTGAATAAATTGAGGTCAAATGAGGCGATTGAGTGGCTGAAATCTAACCGTCCACATTAGATCAATGGATTTGATCTCAGCCACTCTTTATCTAACCGTCCACATTAGATGGATGGATAAGATAAGAGAATACAACTGAGTTGTCTTGATATATGCGTGGGTGGCCGGTGCCTGTGGCACTTTTCGACAAAGTGTTTGTCAAAATCAAGTGGGAGTTAATCTCAGCCATCGATATGAAGCATAGTGGATCTCAGCCACTCATTATTGAATCCATATAAGATAATAGGGTATAAGAAAGCCATTAAATTCCGTTAAGTTCTATTTTTTTTTTTAAATTTTGAATTTCAACACCACTTTTTTCCGTTAAAATCATTAAAATCCATTTTTTCTATTTTTGCCCCTGGCCGTTTCAATCCGTTTTAACGGTAACACCCCTCTCGAGGCATAAAAAGTGGGGCTCCTCAGCCTAACCCTTGGGCTATATGTAAATCCAACCCATTTCATTCTTTATATGTAGGTAAATAGTAGGTGACCCGTGCCCACGACACTCATCGACAAAGTGTTTGTCAAAATTGGGTGTGAGTGGCTGAGATCCCCTGTCCATTTGGTGTGATAAGATCTCGCCATCCTTTATGGAGCTGGATAAGAAGGGGAGACAACCGTCCTGTTTTATTATATAGATAGTACCCTTATTTTCTTATATTTTGAGCGAGCCCCAAGTAGTCCTTCCCCCTGCAGGTAAAAATGTTAAGACCCAAACCAATACTCCAAAATTACCTAGGTGATAGAGGAACGGAAAGTAAACGTCTTAACCATAGGATCTAACAACCATTGTGGCCAAGAATACATGCCATCCTGTCTGAGCCAGTAGGCCCCAGTTGAAAAATCATTCCAATTGAATGATCATCGTCTGATACATGAAAGATTCTAATCTATTATATAACGAAACAATCCTTTAAAAGAGAGTCATCAACGAACTGTTTCCCCAAAATACCCGTACAATCTTAATTTCTTGTGCAATATGAAAGGGCATTTTAAACTTATAATAGTGTAATATTATTTATAACCATCGTTCAGTCAACGAAATTACAATGGTACAATCCTTACAATTAAAAAAGAAAAAACTGTTAAATTGCAGAACCAAGCTCAGGGGAGACACAATTTTGGTGTACCCACATGGAAGATAAATCAATGGCTGATTTTTGGTGAGGATGATGATCTCCTCACCATATAGATCACCCCTACAAAAAATCAACCCATTCTGAAATTTCTAACACCATCAAATGTGGGTTTCAAGTTATCGGTAGAAAAAAAATAGACGGTCCATAATTCTTCAACTTGTAAACTAGGCTATGAATATCAGAATGATTTGAATTTTTGTGAGGCTGATCTCCTCATCATAGAGACCTTCCCACCAAAAATCATCCCATTCAAAAACTTCTAATTTATATATTGGTACCCGACATTTTCTTGTGTGAAATTTGTGTGTCCGCTGAGCCTGACCCTAAATTGCCACCTTTTACGACCGTTCACATTTAATGGTTGCCTGAAGTAAAGTTTTCTAGAAACAATAGTGTTCATAAAAGCTTTCTTCATCAAGGGTTACGGTTTTGAATTACCAATCCTTTCCACGAGTGCTTTTCTGTGGTCACTATGCACGGTCTTTGTTCCAAATGTCTTTCACTATTTTAATATTAATACGTCCAAAATAGAATCCGACGGCTACAAATCACCAAATAAAAAATACATCAATTCAATGGCCATATGAGACCGAGGATGGTAAGTCAATAACGTCTTCTTACACACAAGCTAGACACGTCTCCTCTTTAGTCACGTGCCTCCCTTTGAGAAAGACACGTGACTTATACTGTGGATTATTAACGTTGATGATCAACACGTTAATGACCGATGCGTGTCAAAGGGGTTCGGCACGCTAATACGTAATTTTGTCAATTAAAAATGTCATTTGACAACGTCACTTGCCGCCAACAACGTGCATGAACTATGAAGGCCGTAGTAGACCTTCCAGAAACTTCTTAATAATCAAAACCTGTTATGCAAGAAAGAGAAACTTTCGTAGTCCCATTCAAAAAAGAAAAGAGGGTGCCAAATTCGGATGACAAGTCCCAATTAGAAACTGGGTCAGGATCAGGGACAAATTTTGACACGAAAGTTCACACCAAAAACTTGGCCGAGGCCAATATATATATATATTAGAAGTTTTGGAATGGGATGATTTGTGGTGAGATGATCACCCTCACAAAAGTTCAAATCATCCTGATATTCATAGCCTGGTATACAAGTTGAAGAATTATGGGCCATCTATTTTTTTACCGGTAACTTGAAATCCACATTTGATGGCGTTAGAAATTTCAGAATGAGCTGATTTTTTTGTAGGACGTGATCTATATAGTGAGAAAAATCAGCCATTGATTCATCTTCCATGTGGGTACACCAAAATTGGCGTGAAATTTTGTGTCAACATTTGTGTCCCCTGATCCTGACCCTTTAAAACTAAACACACTTTTGGATAGAACGTAAATCTTCCCTTGAAATGGAAAAACAAGAATCGTGCATTTACTAAAAACTATATCATATTAGCCCCAAATATTCATCTTGCTCTTACTGTTAGGATTGCTTGATTGACAAATCTGGTCCATCGAAGAGACGGCCCACCAACCCAAAGTTCACTCCAAACTCCAGACATATAAAGAGGATGATGATTAGAAAGCCAAGCTCCTAAATACCCGTTTGGTAAACTTAATTTCAGTACTTAAAACTGAAAACGATGATTCAATCTTAAGTGCCATTTGGTTACTCCCAAAAACTATTTAAGTCATCCCACCTTCGATCTGTTTTTCTTTTATGTCCATGTCACTGAATGTGGTAAAAGATGGCATCTTTAAAAAGATTCTAAGATTCTTTAAGATTCTTTCCAAAACACCTAACATGCTCTTATCTTCAAAGCTTTCTCTACAGAAAACTCACAAAAAATGCCACCATAAATAGTTCAAAATACCTTATATGCCCTTGTCACGATTTTCAGACATAAGAACCTTTACCAAACAGCAAAAAATCATTGAAAATTCAGTACTTTCGAGCTTTCAGCACTTTAAGTGCTGAAATTAAGTTTACCAAACGGCTTAATTATATAAAACTGATAAGAAAAGAGGCAAATGGAATGCCCAGACAAGCATATGACCAAAATTTATAAGTTCTTTACTAGCTCGAGAAGAAGAAAAAAATTTGTACAACCGGAAAGGAAGGATTAAAGGGGAAAGCCATGGGCCAATGAACATCTATACCTAACCTTTTTCATTTTTTAAATTTGGAGATGGATCTTCAATGGAATTTTGATTCAAGGAAGCACAGTTTTGACCTCTTTCCGATCAGCTCCAAATGCCTGCAACAGAAGGACCTGAATGAATCACTTAATTCTTTCATAAAGAACGCCAAAAAGTTGAGAACAAAAAACCAGTGTGAATCTTCTGGAGTTAACCAGCCATATAGAGTATGGTAATCCAAGCCACCCACTTATGAAATCTGGTTACTCAAAATGAATATCTATTTTACTTATTAACACATGAAGGCTGTTCTTGCATTACTAACCAATTTTCTACTGTGCCGAAAATGTCCCTCTTTTTATTCTTTCCTTTCTTTAAATTATTTCTATTCACAGGGTTCTTTAGTCTTTACACAATGTGGATGCATTTAATGCATTCATACTTCTTGCGTTACTAACAAATTTTCCACTTTCCGAAATGTCCCTGTTTTAGTTCTTTCCTTTTTATGTGCAACGCACGTGCCGCCCCCTCGTTATTAATAATTACTATTAATATCATTGGAATTATTTGAAAAACCGAATTAAAGTCACGAGAACACAAAAAGGTTGAGCCTGCCATCCCTACAGATGGGTTGCACGAAAGGATTCGTACAACCCTCATCTTTGGAAGACACGTACCCCTAAACCTGCCCCAACCTTTGTTTAAAAAAAGTAATCAAGGTTGAGCTTGATGGTTAGGGCAGGTTCAGGGGTCATGTCATGCAACGGGGATATCATAGGAAACACTTACAATGACCCTACAAAGGAAAGTTTTTAACCCAAAAGGTTTATGTATTAAAAGGATGTTTGATATTGGCAAAAGAATAACAAACAGATTTGGCAGAAACAAAATTTACCTCAACTCCAAAACCTTTCACGTACACATTGGTGAAGAGTTCAGAAGGATCGGGCATTGGGCTTTCCTGATAACATGAAAAAGCAACAAAGAACATTGAGAACAAAGACAGGTCAATAGCTAAGAAGCATGCTCCTCTAATAAGTGGCGTCAATATGGGGCTACGAAGAATGGTTTTACTAAAATTAATAAATATCCACTATACAGTGCTTTTTACCTTGGCTTGGGCAATGGCTTCATCCACTTCTTTTCTAAATGCCTTCTCAAAATCCTGCAAAAAAATATCCATTGCACATTTCAGCTTGTTTTATGCATAAAGGGAGCCACCAAAAGTCTAGTTCTTTAATCCCGAAACTTAAAACGTCCAATCATGTATACTCATTATGCTGGACCGGATGGAATGAATACCTTTAGCTCTTTCTCAGTGGCCAGCTCGTGAGATAATATCAACTTTCTTATTCTTTCAATCGGATCACGTTCCTGGAAATCATATGCCACCAAAAGATAAGAAAAATCATCTGAACCACATAAGACCACAGACTAACAACCATTCCAATTTGGCAAGAAAAACAGCAAAAAATATTAACCTGTCTCACACCACTAATCTCATCACGTGTTCGGTAGGTGCTCCCTGGATCAGACATGGAGTGCCCATGGTACCTGTAAGTGTCCATTTCAAGAATCTGAACACCGGGATAAAGATTAAAGAATGTCAGACCAATAAAATTAGTTTCACAACTTTCACAGTAAACGTAAATATGAGTCCCACATACTAGCAGTAATTATTGGGGTGGTCCATTCAAAATCATTCAACAGAAGTATCAGAGTAGTCCATAGGTGGATGTTTCTTATTTTGACAAGAGTGTATGAGGGAGTAAGACCACGTCGCGGTGCAGGTCAGGTGCTTTAACATGTGAAGAGAAATCAGTATACATGACGACACATGGATTCAGCAGTATGTGTCAGTAATGTAGAAGAAACTAATTATTTCATACAATAATAAGGATTACAATAGGTTATATAATGGAATGTCTTATGTGCTGTATCATATACCTATAGATGAGCACAATAAATGTAAAGATATTACATTTACCACAGAGAAATTTATTTTCAAAAATTAGAACTCATAATCTATGATAGATGTTGATTTATGCAAGTCAGGAACGGAAAACAAAAGGAAATCCATGTGTACCGCGCAACAGAATCTGGAGTGTCAAAACCAGACATGTCCACATGAGTACAACACCCATTTTGAAAAATCCATGCAGCATAGGCGATGATAAAATTTGATCATGCTTCCATAATGGCACATCCATCAAAGAAAACTTTGCATGCCAATATCATGTAGGATTTGCCTTCCGCTACTGGGGCAACCACGATGAATGATAGGAAATTTGAGCTGTTGTGAACTATAAAATTGGGTTTATGTATGGCCATGCATCAGTCCAATGACCAACATTGTCCAATCTCTAAAGTCCAAACAATTAACAGGCAAGCGATTAAGCTTAATCTCACTGTATTATTACCTTAAACCGCAACTCCATCCCAGCCACGCGATTAGGCTTTTAATCTCAGCCCTCAGTTTACTATAATTACAGATCCTATTTTCCCTAAGTTTAGCTATTTGTTCGCCAGTACCAAAATCTTCTAAAACACCCCTGTGGCATTAATAGAAAAAAAAAGGACCAATTTTAGGGTGCTTTAAATATCATGTTGGCCCCATAAAAATCTCCAACAACTATAGTGCGTAATACCATGATTCAAAGCGTCATTCTGTCTAGGCAAGATATCTCGTTCAAGTAAGGTAGCACGGCAATACATTCGAATATGTATCGTCACTTATCAGAATCCTAATTTAAGTATTTAAACCTTGTTTCTACAGCATAGTGTTTTTTATAACACATATCAAAGATAAAGGGGAAAAAATATACATTCTTCGCTTAATTAATCAGTAATAATTATTTAATATAATGTATATTCATATCTTCACATCTTGAGAAGTATCATTCGTTCCGTCAGCTTAGAGAAATGCAAAAATGAGACCAAGATTTTAAACACCAAGGGCAGAGTTGAGTCCCCCAAAATATCCCAGCAGACGTAATCAATAGAGAGACGGAGAGCTTCTTTTGATGGCTCGGCAGAGGAATGAGTAGTGTGAGAAGAAGATACGGGATGGGATCAGTTTGCCGCTTGCCTATGGTTCATTCTTACAAGGAAGTATCACAGAACATTACTTGTTAGGTTTCAATAGCCGGTTCCGAGAGCTTACTGGTAGATGACATTAAAATGACCTCACCCCACAGTTAATGTGCAAGAAACCCAAAAGTGTTCTGGCTTTCTTTTCTTCTATAAGTAGTGGCCTCCCATCATGACCATCAAGCATGGGCGCACTGCCCCTGCATCAGTTTTATCTTCCACGTCCACTATGGATTGATATTTTATAATTATACAATAAAAGGAAATTTTATAAACCTTTTACAGGATCTACATCCGTTTCCCTGTCTCACTTCAATATATTTACAATATAAAACATGTCTTTGCAAATGTGTCAATGAAAACCTACGTGTACATATTAAAACTACTAAAATGGTAACAAACAAGAATGTGCCTCTACTCCATTAGAGCAATAAACTAGAACATGTTCATACTATTATTAAAGAATAATTGTTGCAGTTGTGGTAGGGATTACCTAATAAGCAACAGCATCATTAACATACGACAGCATGCAAAAGAAACATTGAACGATGCAAGTCCATAATTGATTTCAGTGGGCTGAAATTTAGAAATTCTTTAAATTTCTATTTCGGCGATGACTTTCAGTGAAATTTAAAACCTCGTAGCTTATCAAGCAAAACCATGGAGGGTCACTAGGTACCAGAGCTCCCTAACAAAACCCACATACTAGGAATAATACCCATTGATTATCACTAAGAAAAACACTGATGAAGCACACCCGTTGAATTGGTTTCAGTTTTTACATATGCCTACTTGTCTGAGTTGAAAGGGCCTGTATTGTTGAGTGACAAGTCTTGGGTTCAAAACCCACTTGCACCGAGTTACTGATCACCCAGTGGAGACTCTCTAGTCGTCGTCCTTAATGCATCTAACATGATCTATATCTCTAGCATTTCTCTCTCTTGTTCATGCAAGCTTGTGAACATCTTTCTCACCCTCTCTTGTCCCTAATTTTATTATATAGACTACCATATGTTTTATGTTTGGCCTCACCACTTTTTTTTTGATAGTTACGCCTGTTTTTTAAAGAGATCATTAACTCGGTGAAGGCGGGTTCTGAACCCAGATCTATGGTATCATCACCCACAAACTTCACCAACTGAGCAAGCTGGCACCTTCAAAAAAGCGATCCGTAAGCCTGTTTTTAAAGAGATCAGTAACTCGGTGAAGGCGGGTTTTGAACCTAGGTCTATGGTATCATCACCCATCATTAAAAGAGATCAGTAGCTGAGCAAGCTAGCACCTTCAAAACACTTACCACTTTCTTCCACTTTTAACATTTTTATATCTTTAAGTTCTTATTGTTTCTGGCCAGGTCTTGTTATAAATTCTTTGTTCTCTAATGACCTTTTAAAACTCATCATTTCACTACTACGTTTTTTTGTGTGTATGGATTTTCCCTTTAGATTCCCCAAAGACCAATTTTGCTACTCTTTTAATACATTTAGCCATTATATCCCACATCACCATAATCTCTGTTTCTACGTTCCACATCTCTTCCTTTACCGATTTATCTATGGAAGGCACCAATTTTTCCCTTTTAAATTCCACTTTATTCTTGGGTATCTTTTATTTCCATTCCCTCTCTTCCATTTCTTGGTACGAACATCTAAAATCACTAGCCGATGTTGTGTGGTCAAGCTCTTTTCTAAAATAACCTTATTATATTTAATCATTGATAATTCATTTCTCCTAAGTAGAAAAAGTCTATTTGTTCCTATTTGTTCTACTTCTAAATGTAATTAAATGTTCATCTCTCTTTTTAAAGTATGTGTTTGCTATTTGTTCCACTTACTAATTTTAATCCTACAAAAATTAATAATATTCTACTACAATTCAACTTTTTTCTGAACATCTCTCTATCATACCAAGCAGTAACATCCAAACGTTAAGAAACAAATAAAGCAAATCTAACGCTTGTGGGGTCCACTACTAAGGGCATGGGCTTTGATCACATGCAGCCTAGGACTATTGTAGTAGGATGCTCCTGCATCTACAGGACACCACAACATATCGAAAAACATGAGAATTTGATACACCATACAAAGGATCCATTCCCATTTTAGTTTAGATCAAGGTTTTGAATGATACTTTATAACGTTATAACGGATACTAAACGTTCTCGTTATGTCCGTTACAATGGTCACATCTAAGTATAAAAAAGGGAAAATATTTTTTTTCAAAATAACTCGAAAACCGTAAAATACCAGATAACAAACAAAATAACTGTCAAAGCGTATTTTTTCGGTTTTGGACAGTGTTGGGGGCATTACCATTACAACGGCCATTACAATGTTTTTTTAACCATGATTTAGATCTTGGGGAACCTCACATCCTACCACTATAGTTTTTTTCGACACTAACGAATTTTCTATCATTGAAGAAGATAAGATTGGTGATTTTCAATGACCAGTGTGTCTAGGAACTAGTAATATCAATTAGAGTTCAGTTCCACAACTTATATAGGAGGTGACTATGTAGTGATACTGCACAGCATCACCATGCCTATTTCAAGTTGTGTCAATTTTTTGGACATTTTAATCATATAGTTTGTTGGTTGTTGCTTTCATGCATATAGAAACTTTAACCATTGGATTATTGCAAACTTGTCAAGTCTTTCCAGATGAGGAAGGTGGCATGTTTCTTAGTTTTAAATATTAATTTGATAGCATGACCATTTTTCCCTTGCTTATTGGAATGACAGGAATTTAATTTCCTCTTACCAATTCTGAAGGAGCTTTTTCTAGACCAGATTTATGTGGCAAATTCAATTTTGTGATCGAGATGATAAGATAGGAATTCTACAAAATGTCTTTGCTATGCTTTCTGATGTGGACATCAAAGCATCACATGGGTTCTACCAGTGGAAGACAAGGAAAAAGATTTTGAAGACCTTACATGCATATGCATCATGAAGACTCCACATTGGAAATATGCATTTGGGCTACATAGGGAGTTTTTGAAAAAATTTATTTGTTTTTTAGGATTATTTTGATGTTTTTTTAGAGTTTTTGGTGTCTTTGCAATTAGTCCAAACTTAGGAGGTTCATTGTTATTTTGATTAGTTGTTTAAAGTTGTTTTTTTTATAGCCATTAGATTAGATGGATGCCTAAGATTAGATTAAGATATTTTGCCTTATTATATAAACTCTTTTAATTGTAATTTTTAATTAATGATGAAATATATTGAATTTTGCTATTGAGAATTCTCTTGTGGAGTGCTCTCTTATTCCTTGGTGAGAATCCATCCAAGCTACTCGGTGCGAATCCAAAGGTAACTTCTATCTCTATCTCCTCTCTTATTCTCTTCTTTCTCCATGTTTGTTTTCTTTATTTTCTTTTTCTTTGAATCAAATTTGACCTAGAAAACCCAATCATATCTCTTCCATTTCTAAACCCCATTAAACAACATTGTGAATAGTGTTACGTGAATAGTGCCGCGTGAATAGTGACTTCCTTACACCAGTTCGTCCTACGGCACCCTAAACCCTTACCACAACCCCCAGACACTTCCAAATCATTGCAATAACTATAGAAATCCCTAACCCCTTCATAAACCCTAATTTTTCATAGTTCTCCTTTTTCTTCCGAAACCCGATTAAAATCGGATACTTGTCAAAAAGCCCCAAAACTTGCTAGAAACCTTCCTGAACTTCAAAGAACTTATAATCTCTTGGAAAATGAAGCCATTTCAAATTTGTTTCATCACTTAACTGATTCCCTAAGCTTGTTGGAAGTTCCATCTTCCATTAGATCCTCGTCGTTAAAGCAACAGATCTAATATTGTGGGATTGTGTGAAGGCCTTTGATTTTAATAAATTTATTTGCTTAATCTGATTATTTGCATGTGATTAGAATGGACATTTACTATTTCATTACTCTTAATGAAATAAATTTATTTACTATTTCATTATTCTTAATAATTTTCTGTTAATCTCAGCCTTTAGTTTGAGGTCATCACATTCGTCCTGCATCACTTTCCATGGCATTCCACGTCACAAACAGCTCACACAGAAAACATTCAAATTAAAACATAAAAGTTGATTATCAGAAGTAGGGTACATGGCATGGAATTTGAAGAAAAATCTTACAACAGCAGAACAGCCTATAAATGTACTCACAATGGGTCCATTCTTCAAAGCATACTCCTTAGCAAATTTGCAGGCCTGCTTCACAGCAAGAGCATCCATACCATCTACCTGTTACAAAATATAAAATATGTGAGAAATCATGGCCAACAAGAAATAATTGATGGTTAACAACAAACATATCTGCTTAATCCTTGCTTGATGGTGTGCCCCTAGCATTCCACTTACACATGCTATAAACACCGTGGAATTCATCTCACTATATGGCATTAATACCACTCAAAACTCACAGCCCCTAGTACAAAATGATGATAAACCCAATAAAGAAAATAAAAAATACAATGAAACAAATGCATGATGAATCTAATATGCGCAAAACTCAGAATATAACTGTGACTAATCAGTACCAAGAATAATAGGATATAAATCATCATTCCTGAGAGAGAGGTAATGAATCTATAAAAAAAATCGACTCTCACATGCATATGTGGTTCACACATAAATCTAAAAATAAATGTGCATATCCATCTGAATCTTGCTCTACATCCTCAGATGCTTGGCGACCAACAAGATCCCATACTAATACATGTTAACTATAAAAACTAATTTCTTGGATTAAATCTTATCCTTTAAAGCTTTTGATCCTAGCAAAGTGATCTCCTTCCATCATATTCCTGTGAAGGCCAACTCTAGCAGGTTGATGGCAGAATGTATCTAGAAAGCCCTCTCACTGATCGATGATGTGGACATAACAAAACCACAGTTACGCCTGTTTTGGTCTCATCCTCTATCTATAAAGAGACAAACAGCGTTAGTCAAATTGCTGATTCACTATCCAAAATTGGCACCTTCAAACTCTTTCTATAACCACGACCCAAATTCGCGTTTATTAACTTCTGAATTTATTCTGTTTTTCCTTTAGAAAAAAATAGCATGATGATAGATTACACAAGGAACAGAAAGAACGAGGACAGATCGTGAATAATAATCTAATAGACCAGAAACTCTCCGAATCAGTAGTATTCAATATAGAAGCCCCTCAAAAACCTAAACATCAATTCCCTCCAAACTAGCCAAGAAATACAAGGAAAGCAATACCACCGGGTCCACCACCACAGGGGAACATGCAGCCTTCAAGCAATGGAAACCAACCATTAAAAGCTTCAACCTAAATGGACACACAAAATTACCCGTGTTTAAAACTTCAACTTTACATACATCAATGTAATCAGCCTTTCAAGTATTACTAAACCCAATGTTAGCCCGACAATTCAAAATGGATGTTGTAAATGCTTCAATTTTTTGTTTGTTTTCAAGTTTAAATGCCATGGCCATGACATACCTAGGTCGTGTCCCTGCCGTACCTTGGTATGATATCCTAAACGCAAAATGGAACCTTTGATCAATGTTTTGCATGGTTTTAAATCTTGGACGAGACCAAGTTGAGTTGCATGAGTCAACTCGCTCTCAGCAGTGGGCAGACATGATCCATCAGTGTATCCTAAATCACCCCAAATCGTTTAGAGTTTAGACTTAGACTCATCTTGGTGTGGATAATTTGTATATCTTAAATCACCTTCAACAACTTCTTGAACCCATATGTACATGTCACAAACTATGGACAACTATGACAATTGGGACCATCATTTCGTTAGTTACCACTACTAGAAGCATCATTTCCGCAAATTGCTATTGACGGAGGAACTAAATCACAGAGATATTCTTGATTAATCTAACAAAATTCAAACCGGATCAGATCCAACTACAATAATCATAAGGGCGTGTTTGATTGCACGGAAAATATTCCCGAGAAAATACATCTGGTAAATGACTTAAATGGCTGACTGATTGCACCTGAGAACACATATTTCAATCATGTGAGAAAATAAATGTGTATTTTCAGATGGAAATGAATTCCGGGGTTAGTAGGGAAAATTATCCAGATTTAAATGGCTCAGTAGGGAAATTATACAGATTTAAATGGCTAATCTAACAATGGACAGTTGTGTTTTCCCAAGGAAAATACAATTTTCCCACTTAGAATCAAACACGCCCTAAGATCCAAACAAAAATATAAAACTCCACCTCACCTTCAAACCAGCAACATAACCTCCACGTTTGTAATAAGCCGGACTCTTAGACGCTCTCCATTCTGCCGTCCCCATTCCATCTACAAATCCAAAACACATAAAATCAACCAAAAGAAAATCTAACCAAACACAATTCAATTTTAACACAATCTCTTTACTTACAGTGGTTGTTCTCACAAACCAAAATCGCCGGCAAATCCCAAAGTGCCGCTATATTAAGCGCTTCAAACAATTGCCCCTGATTCGCGGCACCATCACCATACAAAGTAAATGTAACAGTCCCATCCTTGGAGTACTTCTGCGCAAACGCTAAACCGCACCCGAGCGGCACCTGCGCACCCACAATTCCATGTCCACCATAGAACCCCTTGTCCTTCTTATAAAAATGCATCGACCCTCCTTTGCCTTTAGAGCAACCGGCCTTCCGCCCCATCAATTCAGCGAAGGCCTCGACAAGGGTCCCACCACGGCCGAGGTAAATACAGTGATCACGATAAGCGGTGATGATGCAATCCTTCTTCGTGATCGCAGCTTCCATACCTACAGCGACGGCTTCTTGGCCATCGTAGAGATGGCAGAATCCGCGGATGAGTTTGGCTTTGTAAAGAGAGTCCGCAGCGATCTCCATACGGCGCATCATAGCCATGTCTTTGAAGAAGCCGAGGAGCTCTCCTGGGGAGGTTTCGACGGAGCGGGTAGGTGGGTCGCATTTGTGGCCGGTGAAAGGGATGGAGGTTTCGATGGTGAGGATTGTTTTATCGTCGGTGGAGGAGGAGAATGGACGGCCGAGGGATGGGAAGAACGTGAGGGAGGTAAGGGGTCTGAGGAGCTTGGAACGAGATGAGGAGGCTATTTGATTGAGAGCCATCTCGTTCGATGGATGGTTTGACTGATTGATCTTCCTCTCTCTGACTGGCTTGTGACGGGATGATAACGGTGATCCAAGAGAGGAAAACCAGAGAGGGGGTTCGAAGAGAAAGGAAGGTGGTAACTGGTAAAGTGGTAAGTAGAGGAGAAAAGAGAAAGGTTAATCACTTAATTGTACGCTCCAACGATGTTGGACACAAAAAGTGTCAAACACCAATAAAGTCATAACACGTGTACTAGGAAACCGGAAAACCATCGTCCGGAGGACAATACTGTATCATGTCGTCCTTATGTCCAGACCGTTCGATATTCATCGAGATTGTAGATGTAAATCTTAATGACTATCAACGATACGGAAATAGGGATGATGATAGAACGATGGCACTAAAAGGATGATAACACGAAAAATCAATCCACATTCTTAACCTCAGTTTGACTTCAATTTGAAAAAATCTGAACAACTTTCAGTTAAAAATCAGCTAAAAATCAGCTTATTTGATGAGCATTTGGTTTTAGGACTCAAATAGATGACTGAATCAATGGCTATAATCACGCCTTAAAAGTACTAAAATCTAATGGCTAGAGATTTCCAATCAGGCTGATTTTTGGTTGGTATATCCACCAAGCGGTGGGCTAAGCATCCATGCGGCCAGTGGACCCATAGAGCAAAAGTGGTCCTTGTTACATCTTTTCCCGTGTTTTGGATGGACTATTTTTGGTGATAATGATGACCATGGCCAATAGGCCCCAATACAATAAATGAATTTTGACGAGGGACGATTGTCGTAAAGTTTGATGACTGACCACTATACAGCCACGTGGCATATTCTTAGGACAACTGACTTTATGGATGATTGGCCCATCTCTTAGTGGACTTATAAACCACAAATCTGGCTGATTAGTGATTTGTAACCATTGAACTGGAGTCTTTTTATGGGTTGATTTTTAACCGTAAGATATCTAGCATTATTTGGGGTACTCAAATCCGAAGGTTAGAAATAACTAATCAGGCTGATTTTTGGTATCTAGGTCCACCTTGGATCGGCCGAACATCCATATTGTCAGTAGTTTCTAATAATATGCCACGTGGCTTATACTGTGGTCCGTCATCATCCATCAGCTCGATGACTGAGTGGCTCCAGTACAACACATTATGCCGCTGGATTATCCAATATAATCTCCTTGTTGCCACAGGTGCTATAAAAATATTTTATTATTATAAAGAAAACGGAAAATTGCAAAAAAGAAAATAAACTTTAATTTATTTACAAAAAAGATACAACTTTTCGCAAATCCCAAAAAAGAAAACGAAAAAGGGCGTTTCGTCTGCTGTCAGTCCAATCAGTCGTCGACTGACTAACGAATGACTGAAGGCTGACACATCTGACAAACGCCCTTTTAAAGGGCGTTTATTCTTGAGAAATTTTAAAAAAACATCCCATAATTCCTCAACTTCTAAACCAATCTACGAATATGGGAATGATCTGAATTTTTGTGAGGATGATCTCCTCACCGTAGAGATCATCCTCACCAAAAATCAGCCATTGATTCATCTTCTGGGTACGCCAAAATGGGCGTAAAATTTGGGGTATCAAAAAACGCCCTTTAAAATAACGTCTGTCAGGTTGTCAGATGTCGGACCGACACTGACAGACGTTTTTCAAAAAGGCGTTTATTACTGAAAAACGCCCTTTAAAAGAGCGTTTTTCAGAAAAAACGCCCTTTTAAAGAACGTTTTTTTAATAAACATGTGCCACGTCATGAAACGCCCTTTTAAAGAGCGTTTCGTTTTCTTTTTGGGGATTTGTGAAAACTTGTATTCTTTATTGTAAATGAATTAAAGTTGGTTTTCTTTTATGCAATTTTCCCTAAAGAAAATCCTGAAGAGAAACAGGAGTAAAACTTGTGCCACAAGATGTTGTGACGGAAGCCGGTCACAGCACTCAATACGAGCCACATGGTATACTATTAGAGGACGATGACTGTATGGATGTTTGGCCAGTCCCTTGGTGGACTGGTACACAAAAAATTAGCTTGATTATTGATTTCTAACCGATTCAATTGAAGTTATTTTCATGGGTTGATTTTAACGATAGGAATTTGAGCGTTATTTGGGTCCTAAAATCCAAAGGTTATAAATCACTAATCAGGCTAATTTTTGGTTTGTAGGTCCACCGAGGGACTAGCCAAACATCCATACCGTCATCGAGCTCTGATCATGTGCCACGTGACTTGTATTGAGTGCTTTGTCTGGCTTCCGTCACAACATCTTGTGACACCAGTTTTACTCAACATTTTGTCACTTGATGACTGTACAGACCGTACGGTTAGTTACAAGGACGAAGCTATCCTTTCCCATGTATAAAATAAAGAGAAACTGTAAAACTTGGATCACAACGGACAATACGAGCCACGTGGCATATTATTAGAGGGCACTGACCGGATGTTTGGCCAGTCCGTCTGTGGACCTCCAAACCAAAAATCAGCCTGATTAATGATTTACAACTTTTGGATCTTTGCATCCAAATAACGCTCAATAATGCTCAAATTCCTACGGTTAAAATCATCCCATGAAAATAACTTCAATCCAACGCTTAGAAATCACTAATTAGTAACCCATCTCAATCACTAAAGTTTGTAAAGTTGAGAAGTAACATAGCCTAGATTGTCATGAGTACGTGTCAAGTGTACGTACAAGCTTTAGTGATTGAGATGTGTCACTTAAGCAAGTGACCAAAAATGAAGTAAGCGTTTAGTTGGATTGGTTTAATTCCTCTTTCTATGTCTTTGGTCCACATGGAAGGAAATGCCACCAACCAAACACTAAAAAAATGAGATCTTATTTTTTTGGTTAAAAAAAAAAAAAAACAGAAAAGAATGAGCGAGTGAGCAACATATTAAGAAGTAATTGACCATTTACCAAACAAGAACAAAGTGTCTTATAAGAGAACAAAGTTAACCTTTAGATTCTATATTACTAAATTTTGTTCTTTTTTCTAAAATTATATATAATAAATACACACGGGGTCGTCTATACGCGTGCCCTTCTATTGCAAATTATGACGTAGACTCTCCCACACGTGGTGCCCGAAGTGATGTGGCTATAAGGTTGATTTGGTGGACCACCGCGGCCCTTCTCTATGTGGCAAGTTTCAGCCCAATTGCCTTCGACCATGACGCAATGATCGAGGCTTCTTTAATTTTTTTTTTCTTTTTTAGAATTTTTAAAGTCAGCGGCCCCAAAATGGTGAATATGCTATACCCAGTATGCTATGGTAGTTGGTGTGTTTCGAATCCAAGTAGTCTTCTATCACGCTATGTGCCGTTTGCACGTCATCATAAATTTTTTTAAAGGGTGGAATAAGAAAAAATTAATTAGTCGTGGACAAAGAAATTGATAACCTATAGGGCATTCATAACAAAAACTCAGCTTGTTTGATGATTTTAAGCTGTTGGATTTAGTACCCAAAATATGGTTATATCCAACGGGTAAAATCACACCTTAAAAATACTAAAATCTAATGGCCAGAGATAACCAGTCAATTATTTTTGGCGTGTAATCAATGTGAGCTAAAGCTGCTAAACATCCATGTGGTCAGCGGGCCCATGGGGCAGGGGACGAAGACTTGCACCACTTGCCTGTAAAAGGCGGTAATTGTAAAGTTACAGCCCCTCGAGTACTTTTCTAACTATGGGCGGATTTTCAATATTTTCATGGGTGATTTCTAGCCATTGGATTCCAGCATTGTTCTGCGCACTCAAATACAGCTACAGATCACCAATCATACTGATTTTTTATGTGTAGGCCCACCGTCTACTAAGCTGTGGGCGCCAAGCTATCATGGTCAGGGTGCCCCAGATTGCACCACGTGGGAGAAGGAAATCGGAAATTTGCGGTCTAATGGAAACATGTTTTCCACGAAATTTTCTCTCACCACCAAAGAGGAAAAAAAACGAAAGTCTCTCCGGAGCCAATGTCAGTCAATACGCGTCAATGTCCCAATGAGTGGAAATTACTAAAAACACCATAATTGGGTTTCTACTTAGTAGAAACCCAATCTAAACAAGGGTAGTTCTGGTAATTGACACTTGATCATGTCCCTCTCTTTCTCCCTCCATCTTTCTATCTGCATTTACTGATTGAGAAGAAGGTTGAGAGAAAATGATAGGAAGGAGAAACCTTGGCGAGAGTGTAGGGATGAGAGATGATCTCATTAAGAGAGCTTGCTCTCTTGCCATGAAAGCTCACGATCCTTCTTCTCCCACCTTTCTTCTCGACAAACCGAACAATTCGTCCCACGCCATCTTCGCCTTTCCTGGGTCGTGGTGTGTCGACGACTGGTTTACTTCAAGGTCTTTCGGAGATTCACGGATCGATCTCAGTATCTTCCCTTCCCTCAGAAGTGTCGGCAACGATGAAACTGCGATCGTCAACGGATCATTTCTCCGAAAATTCGAGCTTTCAAGGACTCCCCATCTCCAAGACGAGGTACTAAAATTGTTTCTAGTTCTCAGAAAAGTGTAACAGAATTTATGATGGATGGTTTCTTTGTATTTTCAGGTGAGGAGAGCTGTGATGGAGAACAAGCAAATAGTGTTCACAGGGCATTCGTCTGGTGGTCCGGTCGCTATCCTTACGACCATCTGGCTACTAGAAGAATATCGGAAACTAGACAACCATAATCACATTGCTCCATTCTGTGTGACTTTTGGATCTCCCCTTGTTGGCGATCAGATTTTTGGCCATGCTCTTCGACGAGAGAATTGGTCACGCCATTTCATAAATTTTGTCATGCAGTACGACATTGTTCCTCGGATCTTACTCGCACCTCTTTCATCCATTGAGCAAGAATTGCCGGCAATTCTTCATTTCTTCGATCCAAATTCCACATACTTGAGTCGCGAAACCATTGGAAAATCTCGGGAAGCGTCGGTTTTCGTTAGTACAGTAATGAGGAATGCGTTGTCTGTAACAAGCCATGCTGCCTGTTTATTCATGGCGTGCACCAATTTGTTATTGGAAGCTGTAACCAGCTTCATCGAGCTTAGTCCTTACAGACCTTTTGGAACCTATATCTTCTGTACAGGAAATGGGAAATTGGTCACAGTAAAGAACCCAGATGCTATTCTGCAATTATTTTTCTACTGTCTTCAATTGAGCCCCGAACAAGAAGTCACAGAGGTTGCGTACAGGAGTCTAAAGGAGCATCTGGTTTACGAGCCTGAATTGCACCGAAGTTTGCAAATTCAAGATGTGGTCTACTTAGATAATCCGGAAGAGCTTCCTCTGTCTTCTGAAGGTGCTGAAAGTGACGAGATGAAATCGATCAACATGGCCTTGAATGATCTTGGGCTGGTGAGTTTTCTTAATTCTTTCCCTTCTCACTGCTTCAATCTGTGGAACAAACTAAACTAAGCTGATCTTTGTGTTTGGATTCTCCAGAGCACGAGAGCCAGGATGTGCCTTTGTGCAGCTGGAGAATTGGAGAAGCAAAAACTGAGAAACCAGGCTAAGATCGATACTAACTTCCACAAGATTGAAGAATTGCTACAGAAACTTCACAGCTATCGATCCATATGCGAGGTACGTGAGGTGGGCTACTACGATACATTCAAGTATCAAAAGGAAGCTGAGGACTTCAACGCCAATGTGAACAGGCTAGATGTAACAGGGATGTGGGACGAGATCGTCGAGATGCTGAAAAGGTACGAACTGCCTGACGGCTTTGAGGGTCAGAAAGAGTGGGTGGATTTGGCAACCAAGTACCGGCGTCTTGTCGAGCCTGTAGACATC
This sequence comes from Euptelea pleiosperma, assembly GCA_035048495.1. Taxonomy (NCBI): domain Eukaryota; kingdom Viridiplantae; phylum Streptophyta; class Magnoliopsida; order Ranunculales; family Eupteleaceae; genus Euptelea; species Euptelea pleiosperma. Next base: position 13,002,256 of record CM068543.1, read on the forward strand.
GCCAACTACTATCGACACTTCAAGAACGATGACACTGGACCCTACACAATGAAAGGAAGGCCCAAGCGTTATAAGTACACTCAGAGATGGCTCGAGCATGCCAGTCGGATGGCAGCTGGGTCCTGCTCAGAATCTTGTTTCTGGGCCGAGGTGGAGGAGCTCTGCATTGAGGCTAGTGACGGAAAAGCTTTTGAAGAGGTGAAAGAGAGGGTGCTGGAACTAGAGAAAGAAGTCCTAGGATGGGCTAGGTGTGGGGTGCTAAGAAGGGATGTGTTCTTGGAGGAGTCCACATTTGTCAAGTGGTGGAAGACGCTCCCTCGCCAACATAAGGCAGAATCTTGTATTGCAGGACTCATGAACGGGGAAGGAAGAAACCTTCCTACTCTCAATTAGACATATCAAACACTGGTTAATCAAATAACAGTGTCGCGGTTTGTCTTTAGTTGTAGACCTAATTGTTCTTCATATAGGTCTATAATATTACCTTGTCAGTTGCATTGTGTACTAAATTTCTAGTCTCTAATCCTTATAAGAGTTCTGATGTGTTTGGGCACATGATCTGTCTCAATAGCTGTTACCCTGACAATTCCGGTCTACCTGGTGTGATTCTGCTCGTGAGTTTGCAAGAATTCCAGTTGCTTATCTTGACTGCCCTAAGTATCCCAAGTTAAAGGGGGATATGAAAAAACTGCAGGTAGGGTTGACAGGTAACTTGTACGATGTGGTTAGCTTGCCAGCCTCTGATAAATACATCGAGCTGTGGCATTACCAGAACACAGCATTTCTAGTGGTTGCCAAGAATCAAAGGATGATAGAAGTGGGGAAACCATAAATGATAAACAGCATCCTCGAATCTTGTCCTCAGAGTTGCAGGTGCTCCCTGAAATAGCATTTAAGAATGTGGAGCAAAAACAAAAGGCCAACTTGTCTTGATGGCCAGGAACAAAATTTCCCTGCTCAATTTTCAAGCACACATAAGAAACCAAAAGATGAACACGAATCAAGATGAGCCATGTCAAGATCTCGAAACTATAAAGCATTTACAAAACCATATGGCACCAGATTTGATCAACAGGATAGCCATACCACTCTTTTTAAGTTGCCACCTGAACAAGAAACGGTGAAAAACACTTTTGCTAGCCATCTCGGCCGTGAGTTCCCAGGCTGACCACAGATAAAGATCTCTGACTACGTGAGCGCCAGAGCAGAGATGGAGAGACCTATGACAAAATGTGAGAAATCCAGAATCTACCTAACAGTTTGGGCCATCCTGGAGAAAACTAAAAAGCACTGTTTGATGAGCGTGCGTAGTATTAGGTAGTTGGTCAGGTAAAGACTGACCAAGCAAATGATGTTTAGCTGGTATTTTCGTATGATCAACCACAATGAGACAGAGACACGGCCCAGACTCCCACGAGGGGCAGCAGTAGGGAATCTAGCCTATCTAGGTCGATGGGTGAAAGCCACATATAGATGTCTAAGCCTAAAAAATATACAAGAAATCACATTTCCCATGTTTATCCTAGATCTGGGCATCAAGGAGCAACACGAATAGCAGATGATCGGACAATTTGCCAATGCTGTGAATGGACATATCCAATGGCAGAGACCTGATTCCATGCTACAAAAAGGAAAATAAGGGAAAAGGTGACCTCCTTATTTGGGATATGGAGAGCAAAAGTAAGTTCAACAGTAAGATAAAATCTGAACACCATTGTTCAAAAGAAGAAATTTCAAATGGGAATCAGAAATTTTCACACAAAAGGGAACACTTAAGAAGGGAAGGAAATTCCAGAACTTAACTTCTTAGGTCGCATATCCCATGGTAGCTTTCCTCACTGGAAAACGAGAAAGAAAAGGGGCACAATCAGCCATTGAGTTAGTTACTGCATAAAGACGAACCTACGCCTCACGAGAAGATACAAGATTTCCATGAAATCAAATTGAACCCCTATCGACATGTCTTCCATTAAGGCAAGCGTCTTCAAATCCACTCTCAACACCTCAATCCACGTCCTATTTGACCTACACCTCACTCACTTAGAACCTTCAACCTGCACATTCTTTCTCATTAGTGCCATCATCAGTCTTCAATGTATATGACCAAACCATCGGTCCTTTTTTGTTTAATCTAGCATAATACTTCAAATTCAACGGGTCCTTTCTTTTTCAACTCATCAAAGTGAAATCAAGTTTGGCAGTCACTTAATACTAGGCCTGGGTTTGTGTTTATGCATCAATTTCACATATCTGCAATCCCTGATACTATAAATATGTGCCTCCATAGTGACTGTGACGTGCCAAAGTTTTGTTCTTCCATACTCTGATTATGTCAACTGAGACAAAACAAAGACAATGTTGTGATGCTGTTTAGCCCAAGGTTAGATGTTCCAGGTATGCAGTGATAAGACAAGCACTGAGAATATTTTCTTGCAAACAGTCATTAAAGATTATGGGTCATATTTTTTTTTGATGCCACGGGTATCCGGGCCTCGTAGAGCACCTGACTAATCCCATGGGACACGCAAGTCACCCCTTCCAAACGTGCCAGATGTACTGGGATAAATCCCAGGCGGGTATGGGTCACATATTTTGGCTACTATAAATAAACGAACCAGAGATAAAGTTATCTAATTACTAAGTTGTAGGTTCATGCATGCAAGAAAATCAATGTCCACTAACATAAATGTTTTTCATGGGCAGTATCTGGTTGAATTAGCCAACGCAGTGTCAAGTTTAGAGTTCATATTCAGCCTGATAGAATGGCTACAACCAAAGGCAAAGAAGTAAGGTTTTCAAACCCAACATTTCATGTAGTCGTCAAGTGCCACATATGGAGAATTAAATACAACCAGCACGCTGAAATGAATGTCTAGTCCAGCACAACAATAAACAAGTTGAATACCAAAACCATTTTTGGTCACTAGAACAAATGATACAATCAAAAATTCCTCATTGGCGCCTGGGACTTCACTATACTAACCTCTAGTGGAATAAACTATTCATGCAAATCATATTTAAGAATAGGAGACCTAATAGAAAAAAGTATTTTAAAACAAAGAACACTTCCAGAACCCATATAAAAGGTCACACATATCAATCTCATTGAATTGGTCGAACAGCAACTTATTCTCATAACAATTCAGCAAATACAAATGGCACTACAAACTATCACTGCCCAAACAGACTATCACCTTGTATGACCTTCATGATCTGCATGTTGAATCAAAGCAACAGTAGGCATTTTGTGAAATAAACTTAGACCCAGAATCCTAAGGACTTACTAATTATCTCACAACTAGCACAATGCATACACAACACGTCCAATAGAAGTAGAAGTCCCAAGAGGTACAACAACAGATTCACCTGTGCCTTCAATACACAAACACAGAACCAATTCAAAGAAAAATCACTGGTGGAAAGCTGATTATCATGAAATTATCCTTGCTAAAACCAATAATAATGCAGATCCTAATGCTACACTGGATAATTCATCAAATAATCTGCTGTTCAACATGACTCCACCTCAACTGGTACAAGCACATCAATTAACATGACAAGCAAACTAGAAGAAATATTGCTATATTGAACAAGAGGTCACTTGGTTTATGTTATTTGCAGATCACATAGTGCTGGTTGATGAGACTAGAGAGGGAGTAAGTGCAAAACTAGAGATCTGGAGGATACCTTATAAACCAAGGGTTATAAAATAAGTTAAACCAAAACAGAATATGTGAACTAATATTTGAAGGGCAGACAAAGGGCATGACACAACAATTAACATTTATGGTTAGAGATGAGCCTAAATTGATCAATTCCATTATCGAGGTTCAATTATCAATAAAGAATTGGAGATTTAAAAGGATGTTACCCATAGAATTAGAGCTGGGTGGCTAAAGTGGAAATGCACCTCCAAATTACTATGTGATTGTCGCACACCAGTCAATCTAAAGAAGAAATTTATAAGACGACAATAAAACTAGCTTTGCTTTATGGAGCATAATGTTGAGCAATCAAGACATATATTCATATAATGAGTGTAGTAAAGATGAAGATCTTGAGACCAATGAGAGAAAAACTAAAAAAGACTTAATAAAATATGAGCAATTTGAGAGCATCTAAGAGTAGCCCCAACAGATGATAAAATAAGGGAGAGTTGATTGAGATGGTTTGTGCATGTTAAACAAATACTAATGATGACAGTAGAGAGGAGTACTTCGGTGCAAGTTGAAGGCCCTAAAAGGAAGAGAATAGACAGAAAAGCATGTGGATGGAGGTAGGAAGGGGTCGTTTGGTTACACAATAAAAATAGCTTCTTGACTTAATTAAGTCAATAAGTTGAAAAGATAATTTGGAACTTTGGATTGTGTTTATTTTTTAACTTCTAGTGGTTAAATGACCAATTCGCCCTTTAACATCAAATAAGTTACCTTTTGTCCTTCTATACACACTTCCACTTAGAGTAGACAACTTCTACTTCTAGTAACTTCTATCTACTTCTCATTCCCAAACGAAGAAATGATTTGAAGACACACCCTCAAACAAAAGACATGGACCTAGACAAAGTGGAACAAAACAAAATTTCATGTAACCAACCCTAAATAATTAGATAAAGCTTTTGTACATGAACGGAAAAATTCTCCCCCATTCCAAAATAGGAGGCAATCATAAAAACCTTGATTGGACATCCATTACAACTTGACTCATGAGAGTTTCCTAGTCGCTACTACCATGACAACCATAATAAAATTTACGTCAGCACGGCCCTCATGTAGTTTAAAAAAATCGTTCCATTCTCTAACAAAACCATAAGTGCTCCCCATTTTTTCACCCAAAGATAATGGGCCAATTCAAGAAAGAATGTGAAAAGTGACAAGAAGGTGTGGATCCATAAAAGCAATTGAGCTAGAAAAAAAGAATCAAACAAAACATATAAGTGTAGATTGGCAAGCTACAGGTAGCCTCAGTGTCATTGGGATGTACAATGTGATCATTTCTAAACTCACAGTTCCAAGAGCTAAGATTCCTACGTGCTTTGATAAAACGATTTAAGAGACTCAAAGATATTTTTTAACATAATAATTGGTCAAGAAACAACATTTTTTTAGAAGGAATCAAGAAACGATAGTTTGCAAAATATAGAGTTATAATGACACACAGAACTCCCTATTTCACCTCGATACAAATTCCAATAAATTGTGACTGGTTTCAAATGCAATGATTATTTCAAGAAATCGTGTCAAGCCCAAGCAAGAACCTCTGAACATAATCTATCCTGAGCAAGCAATGGTTGGGGGTAATAGTTGGGCATTGTTTCAACTTTCAACCACCTTAACATCGAAAAAGACAAAACAATTCAGGTGCTATTGTTGACTAAGCAAGAAACAGAGTACCTTGAGCCCATCAACAAACAAGAGGGTGCCCCGTAGTACTATGCTGAAGAGTAACTTAGCATTGTGCGAAGGACCATAATCATTGAATCAATACTGAGAAAATGTGCTCTATTTGTTGGATTTATCTGAAATTCTAGCAACTATGAGACCTCTATCACAGAGAACTTCCAAAATGTAGTGTGTTTTTGTAGAGGTCCATAAGAGGCAAAAGATACTAGCTGTGTAACAGAATCAACACATGTTTTCAATCAAATAGCGGTCCACAATTCCTCTATTTTCAATAGTAAAACCAATCAGAAATCAATAGCTTTATCACCTCAACATATATTACCACAAAACTTGAAAATAATTTTTCCTTTTTAAACAATGTTTTAAAAGGCATTATTGAGGCTTACGAGTTACTCCTCATGGCAAAACTTCCCCAAAATTCCCTGAGGCTTATTAAAAAAGCATAAAGCTCATGTCAGAGGCATGCAACTCACATGCATATGCTAGTGGTGGCAATTTCAGGTTGTCATAGCATAATAGTTCAATTTATTCCTTCTTTTTTATTTCCTCTAACCTTTAGTAAATAATAATCTATTCTAGGTTAAATAACATCAACAAAAACATCTGGTTTGATCTATGTTTTTTCACAGATTTCCCTAAATTCCTTTTTTTTGTTGAATTAAACTATTTTTTTTATTTTTAGTGCTCATTTAAAAAGATATACCCTTGAGGCTCACTCATGCTTTAGGCCATTAAAGCACTTCCCCCAGACCTCCACGTTTTAAGAACATTGACAAATTATCAATAACTTGCAAAATTCGTACCAACAAAATAATAATAAAAATAGGTATGATACCAACCATGCTCACATCCTAAAGAAGAGGAACCTGATAGTCAAATGTTGACACTGGTTGCAGCATGTCCAGCTCGCACATGATAAGAGTATTGTGCGACCCTACATGAGCAGCAGGGCAAGATGTAAGGGTAACTTGGTAAGCCTGAGAAACCATTCTAAAATGGGTCAAGATTAAGAGACCCCCAGTGTCGTTAGTAACTAACTAAACCTCTAGTGGTTAGAAGACTAACCATTTAATTGAAGGCTAACAGAAGTGTATTTGTTTACTTAGTTCCTCTACGCACAATATACAACATTGAGAGTGGTAGTTGCTACCTGTGTTTTACAACATGAAGGCTTAGCATGTAAGAAAATAAATAAATAATAGGACGTATACAATAAAAATGGAAAATTAAGAAAAATAATATACAAAATTTCGACATATGTCATGTGCGGGAAAGAGATGTGCTGTTGATGTTATTTAACCTAGAATAGCTTATTACGATTTAACTAACGAGTGAGTGAGTGTGAGTGTGAGTGTGCGTGTGCGTGTGCGTGTGGGGTGGGGTGGGGTGGGGTGGGGTGGGGTACAACAACAAACAACATGGACATTTCTTTCATCAGATCTCTCGTTCTAAAAAATAACGAGAGATAACAAAGCAAAAAGTATATCATACAGAGTCACATAATAAATATAGCAATGACAACATAGACATCAATACTAGTTAAGCCTTTTTATTTCCAGTATGACAAAAATCAACAACCAATATTATAGAGCAAGAACTAATAAATTGACACTTGAGCTGAAGCACACTACTTCAAATATGGGCAGAATGTACACCATAAACTTTAATTATTTCCTTTTGTTATAATAAAGATTAGAGAAAATGAGAAACAGAATAAAGCAGGAGATATTATTATCCATACAGGCAGCAAAAAAAGGTCAAAAAGGCAACCATCGACTTGTTGATGTTCCAATGCTGCTTGTAACCAAAACATGCACATGAACTGCTGTGAAAACAGTCACAAAAGAATAATGTTGAACGAATGGCTTCAATAGTTTAGAGAAACCGAGGAAAGTAACACGTAGAATCCACAACTTTACTGCTAGGTACATGGCAAGTGGGTATTTCATTCGGATTAGTGGGAACTCTGATATTACCTTCAAAATCAATTTGATGTGGCTTGTATGTCATGCCCTGCACAGCATCATAACAACACATCTTCTTTCGAGTCCGTACAAAACAACGATGAAGAAGAGAAAGAACACAAGAAATATTGCTATGTAAACACAACGTAGGAAAGTCAAACTGACATCAAACAAAGCAAATTAGTAGCCGCTTACAGTGAAAGGGATGACACCTTGATGGGATGGAGCTCGTATCGATGAATAAAGTTATACAGTGATTTCAAACACAGACACTTTGCAGAAGGATAGTAGGAAGTTCTTCGCACGAGCACCCAAAGAACAAGTAATATAAGCGAAGAAGGCCACGAAAAATATATTGTAGATTTTGATGTATTCAGTATCTATACCACCTTATCTATTCACATACCCACATGAATCCCCTACACCAACATATGCACCATACAGGTAAGAATAGAGCTCATACGAGGTCCAGTTCAGTTCCCGAGAGTGCTTCAAATCCCTATTCCTATATTCACATCTTTCTCAATGAAAAACAAGCTCCAACGGTGGACAGAACACACAAGACACACGAAAAAGGGAGAAACCCCACATACATTTCAAGATAAAAAAAGGACTCTCCTAAGACCTTGTACTCATGCTACAAGAACGAGCCAACCGGAATGGAGCTCCTCCATTTGCACCTGTCTCCCCGTTTATGGGATCGTACTGTTTCCTGCAGCCTGGACAACGCCCATCCGCTTCGAGAATCCTCTTGTGGCAGAAGAGGCAGAGCCGGAATCCACATGAACAGGGGAGGAAGCTCGAGTCCGTGAGATCCAGATCTTCATAGCAGATGGGGCACGATGAAGGTGGGGAAATGATACTGTGGCAGGCCCAGGTGGCAGCTCCACGACCACAATGCCGATCAGCATTCATGGGAAAGCTATGCTGCTTTGAGAGATTGGGCAGACTCTGGGGACGGAAAGCATCATCAGGCCTCCATGCACGACCGTTCGCAGCAGCCCTAAGACCTGTGACCTTGCATTCTGGTTTCAAAACACCTACTTCACAATCCCCGCTGGGCAATTCAAGCGGAGCACTGAATCCGATGGGGGTTCCAAGTTTGGCTGGAGGTTCCGAATTTGCATTGTGCCGCTTGTCATCGGCCGTCAATGCGTCGGCAACAGCTTCCCAGTCGTCCAGACAACCATCATCTTCTTCCTCGCTGATACTTCCTGAGCAGCACCCGCTACTGCTACTGCTACGGCTACTGCCACTACTACTCCCCGGACGATCCTTCCTCGAATCGTTACCCCCCAAGACGCTACTGGTCGGACTATTCGCCAGGGACTCCAAATCGCTTTCATGAAAGCTCGATCCCTCGTTTTCCTCCCCTCTTGACCTCGTTTCCGAATTCCCCAATAAACAGTTCCGCTCATCGGTCAGAGGCAAAGATGATGGAGGAGAACCACCCCCGCAGTTCGATTCCTCCTTGCACCCCTTGATCTTCGCTGCATTAAACCCCCACCCATCCAAAATTTGTTAAAAAAATAAATTACAACCTAAAAATAAATCGAATCGCCAAACCAAAAACAAAAGAGAACGATAAATTATAAGCAAATAAGAAATCAATCGCGTACCTTGAGAGAGCCATTGCTCGCGCCTCGCATCAAGTTTGCACTGCTTCAATTTCGCCAACCTGTTCATCTGAAAAACAAAAAAAAAAAAATTAAAGAACAAAGAAAAATCAGAGAGAGAGAGAGAGAGAGAGAGAGAGAGAAACAAGATTATATGAAAGATAACAAAATTGTAGAGAAATGATGACTGATTAATTTCTTACCCTCTTTTTCTTTCCCAAATCCTTCGAGAAGACGGGAACAGAACCACCTTTCACGATCGAATCAGAATCCATGGTTTCAACTTATTTCGCAGAAGAAAGAGATTTCGAAAACCCTATTCCCCAAAAACCCCAAATGTTTCAAAGATGAAGAAACGATAGAGTGGATAACGAAAACCTCTGCGATGCGCCCGCTGTGTTCTTCTCCTTTCTTTATTTCAACGACGCCCCAAATTAAACCCTCTCACTCCCTATATATATGGTTATCAAGTTACCATAATACCCATTGCTTTCTAACGAATTTACAGCGTTACCCATGATTCGGGAATAAAGGGAAAATCGCCCTCATTTTTATTTTTATTTTTATTTTGGGAAAATCGCATTTATTAGCTTCTTGCGTGTTAGAGACTGACTGTACACATTTGTAATTTAAATCAATTTCTATCTTTGGGCGTAGAAGAGACACGTGTATTGTCTCATAGTTGTATGGGACACGAAATTAGTTGTCTTGAGGTAAATGTACTTATTAAAAAAGATAGTAGCCATTTGATTAAGGACCACGCTCGAGGGACTCACCCTTTTGCACTCGTCTTTTCACTCGTGCTCTCAGTCATGGATTTTCGCTGTTTTAGATCAACTGATGCGACTCCATTAAACATGCAATTAGGATCCCCTAGTTCTAAAGGTGCTAGCTAGCTTGCTCAGTTAGTAAAGCTTGTGGGTTATGATACCATAGACCTGGGTTCAAAACCCACTAATCTCTTTAAAAATAGGCTTAACTACAAAAAAAAAAAAAAAAAATCCCCCAATTTGTATGTAAGGTTTACCCGCTTGCAATTTAGAAGATCGGAACACTTTTTCCATGTTTTTTGATAGAATCTAAATATAGTCATTCCAGGATGTGTAGCACGTGCCAAGGCACCGGACCTTCCATTCAATCGGTTCCATGTGGTAGATACAAAAATCAATCCTATCCAATTTTCTCATACATTTTTTAACTGTCTTATCGGCAATTTACAGGATGGATGGTTAAGTTCTTTCGCATTGCTAATTTTTGCAAGAGATATTTTGAGGTGGGATCAACTAAAATGGTGGATCAATCCATCTGTACTATTCATTCTGATTTTATTACCATTTTTACGTACAATCTTTAGTTATTTTAAGTTTTTAACTATCAAAAAGAAATTTAGTGCTGTTTGGATCGGACAAATCTAATACATTTGCAGACTAGACGTTGCATCCACCATCCACTGTTGAATGCTCATTGAAATAACACATTTTTCGAGGGACATCCAACAGTACTGACTAGATTTCTGTTTTTATCACCATTTTTGCTCTTTTGCAAATAAAAACTAGCAAAGGGCCATTTTATGATCCTTCCATCTCAACATGTGAAGCACGTTCTTTGTGGACGAATGGTTTGGAGAACCCACATAGTGCAAAAAGGGCATTTCCGTCATTGTATTGTTTTTTCATTTATTACGTTGATAGATTTTTGTAATTTAAGGATTTGTGGAGGGGCATTTAATAATTCAGTCATTCTGGAACTACTTATGAATTATGGGGAAAATTTTAGATACGGAGGAATTTGGATGTAGTAGATTTAGAGGACTCTCCTGGTCCTACTTAGTGCATTTTATTGGGCCCACTAATAGCATGGATGTTTAGCCCACCCCTTAGTGGATTTACAAACAAAAAATCAGCTTGATTGATAATTATTGTATTCAGTTTTATTATAAAATAAATATGCTTGAATCTAACGGCTACAATAACTTTTAAAAAAAGGGATAAAACTAATGGATAAAAATAGCCAATCAAGAAGAAATTTGGTGTGTATATCCACCAAGTAGTGGGGTAAACATCCATGCGATTGGTGGGTCCAACAAAATGCATTACGTAGGGCCACCAGAGTTCTCTGCATCCAAAGTCCTCTATGATCTTATATCTAAATTTTTTCCTGAATCATGATCTTCTTACCGAGTCGAGATGCCGTAAGGATGTTGCCATTCCAAACCTGGAAGCTTTTGTTCGAGAAGTCCATTACAAATACACGTAGACGTTAGGTGATGTAAAATCCTAAGGCTGGCATAGGCTCGGGATAGCTTCGGGGTCCGAGGACTTGTGGGCTCCGGGAAATCGCAAGGGATTGATTCTTTTCATAAAAAGGAAATGAAGCGGGGGAGAAGGTTCACAGCCAGAGGAGAGAAGTCTCCAAGTCACTTTCCTTACACATTTCAGTTGACGTGGCAAGCCTAAAGGGCCATTTTATACGTGGAGTGTATAAAAACGTGCCATTTGGCACACTCTTTCCAGCCATGGCCCACCACTTGGTGACCTCATCCATGTGGCCAAAAGATGCTTGTTTCTTTGGCTCGGGGGGATCCCAATTTTGGACACCCATTTTGGCGTACCCACGCAGAAGATGAATCAATGGCTGATTTTTGGTGAGGATGATCACTATGGTGAGGAGATCATCGTAGCAAAATCATTCTGATATTCATAAACTGGTTTAGAAGCCAAAGAATTATAGACGGTCGATTTTTACCCTATAACTTGAAAATCACATTTGATGGGGTTAGAAATTTCGGAATGGGCTGATTTTTTGTTGGGGTGATTTATATGGTGAAGAGATCATCCCTACCAAAAATCAGCCATTGATTCATCTTTTAGGTGGGTACGCAAAAATGGGGGCCCCCCTCTGAGCCAGACCCTTCTTTTTATATACTTATCATTTAAAAATAGTGTTCTTTCTCATGTGTAAGATTCATGATGGACTGACTGTGTGAGCCACGTCTTATGCCACGTGTGAAGACACTTAATAATCCTCTGTTTGTCAAGAGAATCCGCCATTTTTTTTATTTTCTTTTTCTTTTTTTTCCTTCTAATCCGCCATTTTGTATTAATTTACACTGCTTAAAAGGGGTTTGGAAGGGACAAGGACTTACTTTTGAAAGTTAAAAAGAGAAAGATATCTACGAACTTTCAAATGTAGGATTTGAATGATTAAGACACGCTGAGACAATCGAAGCTTAATTTTGGGGGCGTCGCACTTAAAAGCCCCCCTATTGTAGGTATTTTAATTTAATATAAAAAATAAAAAAAAACTGTCCCAATGTGACAAATCTCTCTTTCTATGATTGGGATATTTGATCCCAACTTCGCTCCGTACGGGCCTCAGCAAAGGGTCCCCTTACTTTCCATGACACGTGCCCTAATACTGTCCTAAGCCCTACTAAACTCTAACTGTTGTTACTTTCTGCGACATGGGCTAGAGTAGGTTCAACACTTTGCTCAAGCCTGCATGGAAGCTAGGAATTTTTGCTGTGCAGCGAACGGCCACCTATATTTGGAAGGGTGTGGCCCACCGGCATGCAAACAGTGTCGGTACTGTTGGACGTCCCTTGAAAAAATGTGTTATTTCAACGTTTTAAAAAATATATATTTTATAAATTAAAAACACGTTTTTCAAGGAGCATTCAATGGTGTATCCAATGTTTGCATACTTGATTGATCCGGGAAGAGGGAACTAGCGTTGGCGTTTTCTAAAGCCTGCATGGAAGATAGGAGTTTTTGCTGTGCAGCCAACGGCCACCTATACATGGAAGCGTGTGGGCCACCAGCATGGAAGAGGGAACTACCAAAAATTAGTTTGCACTAGTGTCCGAGTTTTCTAAAGAATTCTAGCAAATGTAACAACAAATAATAATAATGATATAAATTAACTATTTATAAGAAAATTAAATAATATAAAAATAATAGAGAGATTTTAATGATAAGCAAGAGATATTTTAGAAGAGTAGATGTATAGTAATATAGTTAATTTTGATTAATGATTTATTAATTTATGTAAATTAAATAATTTATATATTTTGTTAATATTATAAATATATTATTTAATAAATTGTATTAACTACACAAAATCTCACTGATTTGGTCTTAAAAAAAAAAGAAATCTCATTGACAAAATATAAGTCATATAGATAAGATAAATTCCACATCATTAACAAAATTAATGTCGATATAAAAAAAAATTAAAGAATATAATAAAGAAAAACCATATAAAATTAACCAATGTGACGTCGACCTTGGAACAACAATTTATTCATCAAAGAGAGGAGAGAAATTCTAATACCATTGAAAAAATGATATGAGATTTTTTTTTTTTTTTTTTTTTAGCCGTGGGTATCCAAGCCTCTTAGAGCACCCGACTAGTCCCCGGAAGCACGGTAGTCACCCCTTCCACACGTGTGGGAGTGTATTGAGAGAGTTAATGTGGACTGAGCCACTTATTATCCTTACTCATTCTAGGGGGGTGACCCCAAGAGAGTTGAACTCAGAACCTCCTACTTTTTGGAGTGGAGTCCTGGCCACCTGCACTCAACACGAGCAAATTAATAAAAGGTAATTGAACATGCCTGATTTGTATCACTCGTTTGTTTTAGTTATCACCATAATACATAAACACCAAGAAAGCAATATTGTTGAGAATAAATAAAATAGATCGAGAAGAGAAGTGGAGAAGAAATAAATGAGTTAAAAAAAGATAGTTTGTAAAGAGAATTTTGATGATATGAAAAATAAGTATAGGTTTGATTGGGGAAGGAATGTAAGAGAATCTTTAATAAATATTAGAGAGAATTTAGGGACCAATGAAATGGGAGAAGAGAGAGGGATGAAAAGCATTGTAATGTGTGGGAGTTTGAATGGGGAAGGAAGGTAAGAAAATCTTTAAAAAATATTGGAGAGAATTTAGGGAGAAAATAAGAGACCATTAAAATGGGAGAGGAAAGAGATAAAAAACATTGGTATGGAAGTGGGGAGAGAGAATTTAGAAATAGGCGGGAGTTTGATTGGAACCATGCATTGAGAGAATTGAAGGACCATCGAAAATTGTAAGGAGTAGGAGAAATGTGAGAGAGTAGAGAAGATTACATGACGATTGAGAAAACATTAAGTAGCTGATGTGGTGCTCAAAATGTAAAAAATGTCACGTCAACATGATGTGGAGGATAGAGAAGGTTGTAGCTCACTTCTTCTTTTTGTACACAACGTTGCAATTGCAAAGGGTGCCCCTAACCCTCCTAATGCACGTGAGACAAGTTCTGGAATCATGAGAGTTGATATCTTGTTAAATTCACAAGAAGTATTAGATATTCTGGCATCACTTTGTTGCTCATAAGAAGAGAAAAGGGAAAAAAAACATGGTAAGCTACTACTATTTTAAAGCCAAAACTTAGGCTGCCACATAGACTAAAAAACACATAGACATCTGTTAGTTTATTAAATGCCCCTCTATGCCAAAAACAAAATAAGTTTATTAAGTACTCACCAATTCTTATACTATTAATTGCATTTTCAATATAGCCCTTGATAAATACTTAATTACTTTTTCTATGCTATCATTTTTATTTTCAACACAGTCCCTTGCTAACCACCAAATTACTGATCACCATGCAAGTACTTTCTTATTTTCAAAATAATTCGTTAATAATAACTTAATTACTTTTTATTTCGTTTCTTCTATATTTCTAAACACAAACCCTTAATAACTACGGCCCTGCTTGGTTTGCTGCACTCAGGTCCAATTGTGTTGCAACCACTTGCGATGTAAGTCACTTACAAATGTTTGGTTCACGCCATGTAAATAGATGCAAATGAAGTTTAGTTGATTGGTTGGTAGTGCATTACAAATGAATGCAATGGATTATTTTATTTTACAAAAAAATACACAATAAAATTACTATTGTAATATTAGTGTTATCATTGTTGATTTCGTTATTATTATTATTACTAATTATAATTATAATTATTGTTATTATAATTATGGTTTAAAAATCAGCCATTATAATGGATTCAGACCTCCCCCGCTACGTTATGTACCTTTATAACGCTTAAAAATAATGGCTGTTATTTTCGTTATAACGAACATTATTTTCTATTTTTTCCGTTATAACAAAAATAATGACCGTTATTTTCTAAAAAAAATTGTGAAAAAAATGGTTGTTATTTTTATTTTTGAAAAATTAAAATTTGAAAATTTGAATTTCAGCTCCATTTTTTTTTTCCTTTATCCTATTCTTTTCCATTTTTGCCCCTGAGAGTTAAAATTTGTTATAACAGCCCTTATAAAGGAAAAAATGATAACGCCCCAAGTCTAGTATACTGTTATAACAGGCCCTTCTAAACCTTACTTATAATTATTATTGTTATTACTTTATTGTCATTATCATTATTAATATTATTATTATTATTTTGAAGGGGAAAGGTTGGGGTTAAGGGACCCCGACCAGCTATCTCAAAAAGGGTCGGTATCGGGGGGACAACCACTTTTGACAACCATTTTGGTGTACCCACATAGAAGATGAATCAATGGCTGATTTCTCTCACCGTATAGATTACCCTCACAAAAAATCAGCACATTTTTGAAATTTCTAACCCCCTCAAATGTGGTTTTCAAGTTACACGATAAAAATAGACAGTACATAATTCATGAACCTTTAATCCAGTCTATGAATATCGGAATGATTTGAATTTTTGTGAGGATGATCTCCTCACCATAGAGATCATCCTCACAAAAAAATTAGCCCCCCCCGCCCCGATCTTGACTCTATTAAAAAAAAATAATAATAAAAAAAAAAAATAATAATAATAATAATAAATTATCTCAATTTTTTTTTGGGAAAAAATGTTGAGCTAATTACACACTGCACTTGTTTGCATCAGTTTTTGGGCTGCACTTCCTTGCATCTATTTTGTCAAGGAGTTTGCAAGTTAACCACTTGCATGCCTCCAACCAATCACTTTCAATCCCAAAAATTTGGCAAGTGAGTGCATTGCACTCAATTTGCTGTGAACCAAGCAGGGCCTACATATCCATTTTACACAACTTCAGGATTTTAATTTTTGAATTGTGCTTGAATTGCCACGATTTTTCAAACTAATATTCCAAAAAGGCCCATTACATCACTAACGTGCAACACATGTGCTATCCACTAGTGTTTATATAACTACCAAGCTGTACTGCACAATGAATTTATGAATTCATTTAATTTGAACTGGTCAATAAGTGATCCTTGCGTATGAGTCCACACAAACCAAAAATTAGCTTGATTGGGTGATAGCAACCACCTAAAGTAGATATTTTTCTTTAGATAATTGATTCTGTTATCTTTTGCTATCTAAAATCTTTCAATTGGTTGGATGGATAAGACCATCCAATTGGTTGGTTTTTTGCTTTCTAAATGTGACTCGTTGCTCCCCTCTAACTTGCTCGAACTTCTCACTTATTAATCTTTTGACCTTCTCATGTAACCGAAATCGCATTGAACTCGCAACACCCTACTAATTAGTAATCTGTATTTCGACCCAAGTAAGCCATGACAATACAGACCCAAGTATGCCATGACTGTGACCCCTGACTGGAGGTCGTTATAGTGCACGTTAGATGGCATACTGAGATCCAAAACGACGAGTGCGCTTGAATGTGTGATAGACCTGTACTATCCGGATTTTTTTTTTTTTTGATGTAGAGGACTCTTGTGGCCTTATGTAGTGTATGTTTTTTTGGGCCCACTACCCATATTAATGTTTAACTTACCCCTTGAATCTTGATTGATAGACACACCAAAAATCAGCATGATTGCTTATCTCTAGCCATTAGATTCTAGCACTTTGGATTCAAGAATCTTTTGAGTACCTAACAGCTAGAAATCATCAATCAAGCTGATTTTTGGTCAGTATATTATCGAGCAAGGGGTCTGTGGGCCCAAAAAAATAGTACGTGGGGCCACGAGAGTCCTATGCATCGACTGCATGGAGAGGAAAGTCCTCTGCATCAAAATTCTTACGTACTCTCCCCTTGCAAGAGGTGGTTTCGTTTACTCTAAGTGAAGGTTCCCCGTGTGGTTAGGGTTGCAAATTATGGCCTATGAACTACTTTAAGCTTGAATTGACGGCCCATGAGTTACTTCAAGCTCGAATTTGAATCGCATTGTGATGGGCTTCGGGCTCAGGCATATTCAAAATTAAACAAAAGGAAGGCCCACGCCCTGCCCGATCACAACACTGCATGTAGTGATTGCTGCGAGGCTGAAAGTGAAATCCCAAGTCGTGATGTAACAAGGTATACCTGAGATCTTTTCATTTGCGGAAGTGGCATTTTTGGTAGTCACCACTGCCATCTGGGCCCACTGACCGCATGGATGTTTAGCTCACCCCTTAATAGACGTTCATAGAAAAATCAGCTTGTTTAATGATTTTTAGCCTTTGGTTTTAGTACTAACAAAATGGTTGCATTCAACGGCTATAAGAACGCCTTAAAAAGTGCTAAAAAGTGTTAAAATTGATGGTTACAGATTACCAATCAAGGTGATTTTTGGTCTGTATATCCACCAAGGGGTGGGATAAACATCCATGCGGTCAGTGGGGCCAGATGGCATCGGTGACTACAAAAAATGCCACTTCCGCAAATGAAACAGTTTCAGGCATACCTTGTTACATCTTTTCCTTATCCTATTTAAAGCAATTAATCAATCGATCAACTATCAACATCAAATCGCCTGTTAAGGCCATATGGGGAGTAAAACTTTGATGACTGAGCCACGTGGCACACTCTTAGAGAACTCTGGCCGTATGGATGTTTGGCCAATTCCTAGGTGGACCTACAAACCAAAAATCAACCAGATTAGTGATCTCTAGGCGTTGGATTGGAATGCCCCAATCGGATGCATACGACACTAAACGCGCGAAGGACACAACCTTTCCTCTAACTCAAACTCACAAAATCCCCTTTGCCGCGTTCACAGTATAAAAGAATGAGCAACGGATTAGACGGTTAACCTCGAGAGCTCAGCACAAGCTCTCCCGCCATGCAAATTCTTTCTCCATTTCTATCTCTGTCAGACTTATCTCCTTTCCTTCCGTTCCTCTCCAGACACAATTTTACTCATTTTCTTCAACCAAATACAAATCACCGAAAACTAGGGTTTTGTTGTCCCAAAACAGTTCGCACGTCAAAGCCAACTTCATCTCGCGTTCCCACCTCCCACTGTTCTCCAAGGTCCATTTTCCCACTAGATAGACAGCTCTCTGATGCTGACGAAGAAGACGATGAAGACGACGAAGCTGCAGAGGAATACGAGGACTTCGTCGTGGACGATACAGACGGAGACGAACAAGGTGAAGATGAGATCGATACAGTCACGGCAGCGTCATCTCCTCGGTTTGAGGAGCATAAATGGCAGAGAGTCGAGAGGATCCGCTCCGAAGTCAGAGAGTTCGGTGAGGAAATTATCGATTTTGACGAACTTGCTTCTATTTACGACTTCCGAATTGACAAATTTCAGGTTTGTTTTCGCCATTCCCCCCTTTTAAATACATCAATTTTGATTACTGTTTTTCGGAAAAAAAAGGCACTTAATTTATTGTTTCTCATATTTTGTGCAGCGGTTGGCTATACAAGCTTTCCTGAGAGGTTCATCGATTGTTGTTTCTGCACCAACAAGCAGCGGAAAGACTTTGATTGCAGAAGCTGCAGCTGTAGCCACAGTAGCGAGGGGCAGGCGCATCTTCTACACGACTCCATTGAAGGCGCTGTCCAATCAGAAGTACCGAGACTTCCGGTATATAGTATGCTTCATGGGGAAATGTTTAAACATTGTTTACCACATATTAAAATGGAACCATGTTGGGGATGATTCAGCATGTGAATATATTTAGGATTTTCCTTGAACGGATTCATGAGGCTAATGTATGTGATAACAACATCTTTTGCGGTGTGTTTGTGCTTTATTGGTCTTTCAGCGATACATTTGGTGAAAGCAATGTTGGTCTTCTTACCGGAGATTCTGCGGTTAACAAAGACGCTCAGATTTTAATCATGACTACAGAAATTCTGCGCAATATGTTGTATCAGAGGTAACCTCTTTTAGAAGTTAGCAATCTTACCTTAAAAAAGTTGTTTTGTTTCTCCATTATGCAAATTTATAAGGACATGGGGCCACAAGGATGAAATTTCTAAACTTTCTGATCTTTATACCACTGATAATCCTCATTGATTCTTTTAATAGCTTAAATTATAGACTAGCTGTCATCTTGACACTCAATAGTGTATGGGTTATAAATTGCAACAACGAAACCATAAAAATGATTTAAAGTGGCGGATGATCCCTCTCGTTATTGTGTGGGGTCTTTGGAGGGAGAGGAATCGGAGAGTGTTCGAAGGCAAGAGCAAAGATGTGGCTTGGATCATCCTCAACATTAAGGGGTTGATGTTTTTGTGGTCTAATAAGGTGTTTTTGGATTGTAAAGGCCTTTTCTTTGAAGGTTTTATTTTTTGTTGGGGATATCTTTTGACTAGGGATGGTTGAGAGGTTGTTGTTTCCCTTAGTCGTGGCTTTTGCTTTTCTTTGCTTTAGTAGGTCATCTTGACCTCTAAAGCTCTTTGCCTTGGTTTGGCTTGGCTGTTGCCTCTTTAATAAATCTTAATACTTATAAAAAAAATTGGCTCATTTGGAAGAACTGGCAAATTTATCTCACTTCGCGAGACCAACTTTAACAATGTCCTTCCACACTGACGGATTTGCTAGAAAGTGAAGATATGGATCCATTTTAGATGCAAATAGGACAACTAAATTAGGAAATTTTACGCTATTTATATCTTGTCATTTGAAAATGATTTGAGCTCAATTGACGCGGGACAATGGCTCATTTTGCGATTTCTGGGAAAATGGGATGGGGTGATAAAGAGAGGGAGAGATAGAAAGAGAGAGAGAGGGGGATAGAGAAACTAATGGTGAGAATTGCTCATTTGGCCTCACACCAAACGGGAAATCATGCACAAAAGCATGTAAATCTTATTCAAGAATCATAGTAATTTATTATTCATTGCCTAAAACCAAAGGATTATATCCTATTTATAAAACTCCCAATTAGACTTTAGTAATTCTAGTAATTGTATTTTCCTAATTCTAATGAAACTAAAATAAGAAATTTCTAATACAAGGTTATTTATTGCAATCAATCCCAAAATCCCTATTGGAAACAAAATCTAATTATAAAATCCTAATAAATCTTCGCGGGGTCCACTTGCTTGATTGGGCACAGATTCAGTGTAACAACGAACCGTCATAGTAAAATGCTCCCGTATCAAACCCTCCACATGCCAGATAACTTGATCTTCAGCAAAGTATATTTGATTGCCTTCTCCACATGCCATGTACTTGTTGTTTCAGCAACAACCAGATCTTCAGCAATAGATAGATCATCTCTCAACACACCTGGATAAATATTTAAACAAAACTTTTTTTATTTAAAGAAAAAAACAAATTTGTTAAAGGATTTTTTTTAAAACTTTTTTTACCAATTTGTGGGCCTAAGTATGGACCCACATAATATGGGGCTAGCCCATAAGTATGGAGTATCACCAAATGGGCTTTGGTCAAGTGGGATTTTGGCTGACCTATACTCAAGCCCAAAATATTTGAGAGAAACCTGATAAGGGGAGGGGAGGATTTGTCTTTGATCGGGAGACTAAAAAGGAGGGTTTGGGGTTGATGAAACCCCAACCCATCTCCACGCTTGGGGTGGCGGCAATCGACGGTGATGGAGATGGCGGTGATGATAACGTAGGTATGCTTTCATCTTCTTTTTTTTCTTCGTCTTCTCCCTCTTTTTTTTTTTTCGTTTCCGTTTCTATCTTTTGGCTACAGGTGCAACAACAAAGGTAGTGAAGTCGGTGGCCGACAGTGAAGTTGGTGGCGGCATCAAGCTCCGGCGACGGCGATGCAGGTACGCCGTCGTCTTCTTCTCTTCCTTTTTCTTCTTTCTCTTTCTCATTGAATGAGTAAGCCACATCCTTGACAGCTTTAGGGATGATCGAAGTCACATCTCCAAGCTTTTCATTTACAATAACAGTGTCTGCTAGAAAAGTTAACTTCTGCTCCATAACTGTGATCTTTTCTTCGGCGATTTCACAAAGAGAAAATACGGTGAAACAACTCTTTTTTGAAGACAACACTTGCGCCTCAACTCTCAAAAGGTGATTAGAAGTTTGAATGGTGATTGGATCCAGATGACTTTTGACTTTGGAGAAGTGATCAAAGGCTTCCAGGGTAATGGGATCCAAGTGGTCTTCAGTAATGGCAGTTGCTATTGATGGAGGAGATTTCTGGTCCTAGAAAATCTAGATCTCCATCTAGGGATTGTAGAAGCATTTCCTACAGAGATTTTATGAGTTTGGTAGTTTTAGCATCAAATATTTGAGCATGATGAAAAATTGCACCTACTTCTCTAAAAGACTTTGCATAATCTTCTTTCTTTCTATCCTCCACATCAGCTTCTACAACATCAGGGAAAACAGATACTCCTCCATCGTCTTTTGGATTAGATGGAGCTTCCTGGTCAAGCTCTTTCTCTTCTAGAGTTTCGATATGCTTTTCTTGCTTTGAGACCTCTTTAGGGTTTTTTCTGTAGTACGCTTGTACTCAAAACCTCGCAATAACTTGTTGGAAAGAGGTGGGAAAGTCGGCGGTGGCGGCGACGATGATTGAAGACGGTTGCAGCAGCGGGTTGGAACTCCGACGTCGTATGCCTTCGTCTTTTTAAAGGTATCGAAGGTCTTCTTATGGGTATTGATCGTCGCATCTAGTTTGCGATTCATATGTTTTACCTGGTCGATTAGTTTAGTTAACTCGGCTGCCAATGAACTAATACACAATCAGGAATTTCGAACTTGCTCTGATATCAAAATTGACGCAGGACAATGGCTCATTCTGCGATTTTTAGGAAAATGGGAGGGGGTGATAGAGAGAGGGAGAGAGAGGGGGTATAGAGAAATTAATGGTGGGAATCGCTCCCTTGCCCTCACACCAAACCCATCAAGGGGAAATCATGCACGAAAGCATGTAAATCTTCTTCAAGAATCATACAAATTTATTATTCATTGCCTAAAACCAAATGATTACTTCTTATTTATAAAACTCCCAATTGGACTTTCCTAATTCTAGTCCAATTGAATTTTTCTAATTCTAATCAAACTAAAATAAGAAATTTCTAATACAAGGCTATTTATTGCAATCAATCCCAAAATCTCCATTGGAAACAAAATTTAATTGTAAAATCCTAATAAATCTTCGTGGGGTCCACTTGCTTGATTGGGCACAGATTCAGTGTAACAACGGACCATCATAGTAAAATGCTCCTGCATCATAAATGGTAATTCATTTGTCCCGCATGTATAAGTGACAATGCTATTTCTTCCTGTAAGTTGCTTCATCTATAACTATACAATTGTCACTTTTTTTTCCTTCTAATTGATTAAGTTCATTGATGGTTGCTTACTCCTGCTTCTCCTGTAGTGTTGGAATGGTTTCTTCGGGAGTGGATTGTTCCGTGTTGATGTCATTGTTTTGGATGAAGTACATTATCTCAGTGACATATATCGGGGTACAGTTTGGGAAGAAATAGTACGTCTTCATGTTATCTTGTTTATCAGTTCATATCCATTTTTTTTGGATTACCATTTAGATAGCATTCTAATTGTTGTATAAATTATTTAAGGTGATTTATTGTCCAAAAGAAGTTCAACTTATATGTCTTTCGGCAACAGTTGCGAATGCTGATGAGCTGGCAGGTTGGATTGGTCAGGTAGTCCTTTTACCATGTCTGCAAACTAGTCAGGGAGTGATAGTGTTTGCGTAATACATTTTGTAATTTTTGGTTTATCTCACAGGAAATGTAATGAGGTGATGATTTGTGCAAGGAAATGGTTCCATCCAGTAGATTCTTTAGTACCATGTACTCATGCTATCTATTTCATGGAGTAATTTGCTGCATATTTTCAAAACATTAAAGGTGTTCTATTGCTCAAGAACTTAATGGCATCATCAGTGGTTGGTTTTTTGGTTCAGCCAATCTATGACTAGTTTGAGGATTGTTCTGGTGTTGGAAGTTGTTAGTTTTTCTCAGAAGTTTCTATTCGGAAGATATATACTGATGGTGACTAAGTTTTATGATGGCGAGAAGATTAAGATTGAATGCTATGGATATTCCAGAAGTTTTCCTTGTACATATCTGAATATCCTTTGGTATACACATAGGTGTTTAAACAAGGTCAATTTTGGGAAAATGATTTGTGTAGTAACTAGTTACTATGCGAGACACATTGTTATTCAAGATTGCCTAAAACTCTTACCAAGTTAATGAAAATTAAAGAAAAGAGAAGGAAAGTTCTTGTAAACCTATATAAGTTGTGGCAACTTTCTTGGTGAACTGTTGAGGTGTTTGAGAATATATCTCCCCCCCCAAAAATCAAGATTTCCCCTTGAGCCATTGAGTAGCTCTATTTTTCAACTTTCAGTTCATGTTCTGTCACATTTCCTCTTCTTCAAGACCTACTCTCCTAAACCGACCTACATGCCTCTAACCTCATAAAGTTGTAATGTGTTCTTGATTTAGGTTCTAAGATTGATTCATCTTATTGCTCATTAGGCAACTGGGAATGGAATTCCCATCTTATTAGCTTTGTGTGGAATTAAAGTATTAAACAATTT
The DNA here is from genome assembly GCA_035048495.1 of Euptelea pleiosperma. Taxonomy (NCBI): domain Eukaryota; kingdom Viridiplantae; phylum Streptophyta; class Magnoliopsida; order Ranunculales; family Eupteleaceae; genus Euptelea; species Euptelea pleiosperma. The sequence continues at coordinate 13,025,987 of CM068543.1, forward strand.
TGTGGACATATGCTTTACTCTCTCAACTGCGTCTATTGATGTGTGCTTGTTGGATACGTATTGCATAGTGATTCATTTATTCTATTTTAAGATGTGGACAACCCTAGGACAGTGGGCAGGCATTCCTTATTTTCCTCAAAATGATCCACCATCATATGCAACATCAGGAGGGCTGCAATCTTTAATGGTCTTGCAACTTTTCCTCTCGTTTTTTATTTTTCTTTTCATGATTGCTAACTATATTAAATCAAGAAAAAAGTATGAAACAAAAGGGAAGATAAAAAAGCACGAAATCTTGTTTTCTGTTATCTTTCTCTTTTTTATTATTAGTAGGTTAACTTTATGGCTACCAAACTACATGGTCATTTGTGTTACATTTTTGTTCCATACTGCACAGTCCACTGCGAGTGTGATTATTGTGTTCAATTTTCTTTTGAGAAGATACTTTTCTCCTTTTTTTATGCAGACAATTAATGAAGAAAAAAAGATGTCATTTATCAACACATCAAGAGTAGTGCCTTTTCTTTTGTTTTTGGGGTTTTCCCTTGTTAATGAAATATACACACTTATCCAAAAAAAAAAAAAAAAATACATCAAGATGAGTACATAGCAAGAAAAAGTGCTTTTATATTTCGTGAAAATCCCAACTGGTTGTTGTCTATGATAACATATGTATTTGTTATGGCTTTATGGCTATTATTTTTGTTTTGCCCTTTCATTTTTTTTTATTGGTCTTTATATCTCCATATGTAACAAGGGGTATTCCTGGGATTTGACATTTATTAGTGAAAAAAGACACTTCTTCTTCTTCAACGATTAGTACTGTTCATTGTCATTGTTTATCAGGATACTATACATTGGGTACTGTTCATCGGTACTGGACAACTAAAGGATTTTTTTTTCAAGCCTATAAGACTTCACTTGCTGGCGCATGCTGTAGAAACCCTAGGGAAGGGCTTCACTTGGTGCCACATGCCCTAGAAACTCTAGGAGAAGTGTTCTCTTGCTGCCACGTGTTGTAAAACTGTTGCAGTCCATGTAGAAGATTTTGTGTGCCTCAAATCAGACGAAAAAAGTATTCAAGCCTAGTGTACATGTCTAAGATCTCTCAAACTCCTGTAAAGATACCTAATGCGTTATTAGATCAGTCTGCAGTATTACAAGTTAATTTATGTTGCTGTTTCTTTGCTTGGGTGTGATATAAGGTCTGTGTAGACTTGTCGTATAGTGCTGGTAGTTGATCTAGTAAATTGTATGATCTCCTCTTATAGTATTAGCGTTGTGGAGATGAATAGTAGTAACTTAGTTGCGGATTTGGGTTGGCCAGGGTCGATGTTCAACCCTAATATGTCCATCACAACATGAAGTTAAATGACTCTAATTTCTAGTGTGGTCTCAGTTAGCAAAAATGGTCATTGGTGGTAAAGGTAGGATGTGATATATCAATGGGAGGTTCCCAGTTCCTAATGCGAACAGTCCTGACTATGAGAAGTGGGAAGCGGAAAATTAGACTATAACATTGTGGCTTCTCAACTCTCTGCAACCAGAAATTAGTAGAGGTTTTCTGTTTTCGAAGACAACAAAAGGAGGTTTAGGATACCGTTACTCAAGATATATTCCTAGGTTAAAACCCAGTCTGTGTTTATTAGTTAAGCCAAGATATCACCCATCATCGTTAGGGGGAGAAATCTTTGGTTACATACTTTGTTTTTCTGAGGATTATGTGGGAGGAGTTTGATTACTGTTGGTTCTACCAACCGAAGTGTCAAGAGGATGCTGTTGTATACAGAGAGGAAGTGGAGAGCTCGTATTTTTGAGTTCTTGGCAGGTTTGAACTCCACATTTGAGTTCGTACAAGTTTAGATTATGAGTAAAGTGGTTCTTCCATCATTCAACTAGGTCTATGCACTTGTTTAGAGTGAAGATAGTCAGCATACAACCACGAAGAATCAAGATAACAATACACCTACCGTCAATTGATTGATCAACCCTCGCTTCATCCATTGCGACTCAGAAATGTAGTAAGGATACTTGAAAGAAATTTGGGGGTAGAAATTATCAGGATGATCGCGATAAGTTGAAGTACACTCATTACGGCCGAACCCAACACATGATAGAGACATGTTGGGACTTGGTGAGTCGACCAGCCAGGTTTTCTAAATTTGGGTGGTCGTCAGCAACACATACCGCTATTACAATAGGTTCAGTTTCAGTTGCCCTGGGGGTGCGAATTTATTTACTATATTATTCAATAGGAGTTGACTAGTCTTCTTTAGATGATATCATAGTTGGAGATAGGGCAACCTACTGCATTTGCTCGGTCAAGTACCAATGCATCTGGTCATCAGGTCTCCTTTCTCTCACCCAATTTCCCATCATGAATCATTGACTCTGATGCTTCTGACCACATGATAGATATGTCATCATTGTTTTTTACATATGCTATTTGTTCTTGTTGAGAGAAAGTCCAAGTAGCTGATGGATCTCTTTCCTCATTTTTTGGTAAGGAGGAGATTAAGGCTCTTAAAAATCTCCCACTTTCCTCCGTTCATGTTCTTAACTTATCTATAAATTTATTATTAGTTAGTTATCTCACTAGAAATCTTAACTGCACTGTTACCTTTGTTCTCACTGTAAACAGAGAAATCAGATGTAGGACTCAGATAAGGTAATCCACTCTCTTTATTCATGATAATCACTTTAGAACACAAAGCATCATAACTAGAAACAATATTAAAGAGGAATCCATGGCATCCGAGTTCAGAGTTCTGCGGACTAAACGGTTGTAGAGACCACAGAGAAGGAAGATGAAGAGGAGAGGCTAAAGAGAAAGAACAGAGTAGGAGATCAGGGTAACACACTGGCTTTGCTGTCCTCCCTTTACCCTCAACCCTCTCCTCTATTTATAGTGAAGGGTTGAAGGTTAAGAGGGCACGTGACCTTTGCACGATTAAGACCATCGTCTTAGCGCTACATGCAAGTACCAACGGGTACTTTGTGAACGAAATTTGTCATACAACTCCGTATGACATGTTGTTGCTGTCTGTTAGACAAGTTGCTCGTGTCACCGTTTGACGTGCGAGGTGCCGTCTGATAGACAAGTTGGTTGTGTTACCGTCTGACGTGCGAGGCGCCGTCTAGTAGGCAAGTTGCTTGTGTCACCGTCTATTGTGCGAGGTGCCGTTTAGTAGACAAGTTACTTGTGTCATCGTCTGACGTGCGAGGTGCCGTCTGATAGACAAATTGCTTGTGTCACCGTCTGTCGTGCATGGTGCCGTTTGATAGATAAGTTACTTGTGTCATCGTCTGACGTGCGAGGTGCCGTCTGATAGACAAATTGCTTGTTTCACTGTCTGACGTGCGAGGTGTCGTCTGTCTTTCGTTTGGGATATCTACACTCACTCATTGTGTTTTTTAGGACTTGACCTCAGAGAAGACGCCAACGGGTTATATCTCCTTGAGAACACCAAATCACCAAGTTCTGCATACCTGTCCTTTAGTTTTAGTAGTGATGAAGATCACATAATGCGATGCTATTATCGTCTTGGTCATATGTCATTTCAATCTTTGCGTCGTTTATTTCCTAGTTTATTTAATTCCAGTGGGTTAAACATACAATGTGAAGTTTGTTTGTATGCTAAACATTGCCGTATTTCATTTCCATTGGGTATACATAAACTAATGCTCCATTTAAAATTGTTCTATGTGGGGTCTTGCACCCGTTGCTTCTTTGTTTGGTTATTGCTGTTGTGTGATATCTGTGAATGACTATACTTGTACTATTTAGGTTTACCTTTTGAACTCGAAGGATGAAGTGTTTCAAAAGTTTTCATACAATGGTTTGTACTCAATTTCACACACCTTTGAAAGTTTTGCATTCTGATAATGGGGGTGAGTACATAGACTCCGGGTTACAGTCTTATTTCACTGAATATGGTATAGAGCACCGAACTACTTATGTTGGAACACCTGAACAGAATAGTGTGGCTGAAAGGAAATTCGCCACATTCTTGAGGTTTGTTGCGCTTTCCTGTTCAATGTGAATGTTCGTAAGATTTCTAGTTTGAAGCAGTTTTTACTTCACCTTATCTTATTAATTGTATGCCTCCAGTGTATTGGAATACCAAACTCCAATTGTTGTGCAATATCGTGGACATACATTCTTTCTTGTTGCTCTAAAGGTATTTGGATGTGTTCTTATGAAAAAGGGCATTTGGACGTGTTTTCTTGGTCCATGCACATCGTGGAGTTCTATCTCAACTTGACCCTAAAGCATTTAAGTGTATCTTTCATGGATATCCATCATCCTAGGAGGGCTGTAAGTGTTACCATTCGGAATCAAGAAAAAAGTGTCTTCATGGAGGTTACTTTCTTCGCGTCAGTTCCTTATTTTTCTGTGCACCCAACTTCCGTTCCAGAGGAACAATCTCTTCTTCCTCTACTTGTTCTGTCACCTAGTTCCGACATTGATATTACTGTTGGCTCACAAAGTGGTGCAAGTACACAAAGTACTATTGAAAAGGATTACTCGAAGGTGTATATGAGGAGAAATTGCCCACCGGCCAATCCTCCACTGTTAATAGCCCAATTTGAGTAAGGTAATGACATATTTGATTCTTCTTCTGAGTTTATGGATGTCCTCGTTTTTTATGATCTTAGTCTACCGATTACCGTTCGTAAAGGCAAACGCATTTGCACTCAACACCCCTATATAATTTTGTCATGTATCAGTCATTGTCTCCTACTTACTGGTCATTTGTAGTGTCTGTTTCTTCTATATTTGTCCCCTCCAGTGTTGTAGATGTATTATCCAAACCCTGAATGTAGACAAGTTATGTTGGATGAAATGGAGGCCTTAAAACAAAATTAGATATGGCAGGTGGTTGCTTTACCTCCAGGAAAGCAACTAGTTCAATGCAAGCGGGTGTTCATTGTGAAGTAGAAAGTCGACGGGAAAATTGAGAAATACAGGGCCAGGTTTGTTGCAAAAGGCCACACACAGATCGTGGGGATTGACTATACGGAGACTTTTGCACCTGTGGCAAAGATGAGCTCCATCAAAGTTATCCTTTTCTGTTGTAGTAAATTACTCATGGTCATTGTACTAGTTTGATGTAAGAATGCACTTCTTCATGGAGACCTTAATGAAGAGGTCTATATGAAGCCACTACCCGGTTTCAAGTTCCCTAGAAGCGAGTGAAAGGTTTATTTATTGAAGAAGGCCTTGAATAGCCTGACACCATCTCCTATAGCATGATTTGAGTGTTTTAGTGGAGCTATGAAGAAATTTGGGTATGTTCAAAGTCAGGCGGATTACACCTTGTTTGTTAAGAGGTCACATGGCAGTATCACAACGCTAATTGTATATGTGGACGATATTGTTGTGACTAAGAACAATAAGGAAGAAATTCAACATCTCAAAAATTACTTAGGCACTCAATTTCATATCAAAGACTTGGGTGCACTGAAGTACTTTTTGGGAATTGAGGTAGCCCAATTTTAGAAGGGAATATTTACTTGTCAGCGGAAGTATGTGTTAGAACTTCTCCAGCGAACAAGGAAACTTGGGGCTTGATCATTAAATACCCCTATTGAATAGAACCATGACTTGAATGTACATGATGGGAGCTCCTTGTGATGCACGACAATTCCTGAGGCTAGTGGGGAAGTTGATATGTTTGTTTCTCACCGGTCTGGAAATTGAATAATGTTGTCGGCGTGGTTAGTTAGTATATGCATGCCTCGAGAGCCACCCTTGAAGCTGCTTTCAGGATCTTTCGTTACCTAAAGTCGGCTCCAGGAAGAGGTTTACTATTCTCTGGGTATAGACACTTGAGAATAGAGACATACAGGTGCTGATTTGGTAGGTTCGATATGTGATAGGCATTCTACCTTTGGTTATTACACTTTTGTAGGCAGAAACCTTGTAACCTAGAGGAGCAAGAAATAGATTGTGGTTGCAACTTGCAAGATCTAGTGCTCAAGCGGACTATAGGGCGATGGCACATGGTGTGTGCGAAGCTCTGTGGTTGCGGTTGTTTGTGTGGGAACTTAGATTTGATACACCAAGCCCGATGAGCCTTTATTGTGATAACAAGGCTGCTATCAACATTGCTCACAACTCGGTACAACATGATCGGACTAAGACATCGAGGTGGATCAACACTTCATACGGGATAAGCTACACGCATGTCAAATTTGTGTTCCATTTGTGAAATCGATAGATTAGTTGGCAGACATTCTTATGAAGTGTTACTAAGGCTGCGTTTGTTTTTTACAAATGTGCGCGCATCGGCGCTGTCATGCGCAACTCAGCCAAAAAATGTGTTTGTTTGTACAAATGTGCGCGACTCACAATGTGCACCAGAGCCCTCAATGTGTGCCAATGCATGTGTTGCAACACTCACCCCCCCTGAGAAACGAAACACGCACGAAATTATGTGTTACAACACGCGCCGTTGTACCATAAGGCATACTTATGGTGCATCGCACGATGCATCACACTATATTTAAAAATTGATTTTTACTATATTCTATATATTATATAAAATAATATATTATAATATTATATAATAATAATATAATATCATATTATATTATATAATAATAATATAATATAATATTATTATATATTATTAATATATTATAATAATATTAATATATAATACATTATAATAATAATATTATTATATAATACATTATAATAATATTATTATTATATAATACATTATAATATTAATATAATACATTATTATTAATAATATATTATAATAATATTATATAATTCATTATAATAATATCATTATAATATTAGTATATTAATATTAATATTAATATTAATAATATTGATATTATAATAATATTGTGTAATAATATAAAATAATATTATATATGATTGTCATATAATAATTAATATGATATTATATTATTATTATATATATTAAAGAGTTAAAAAATACACAATAACACAATTGAAAATGAGAAATTAGTGGCATAGAAGTATCCATGCAATATCAGGTACTAGTATCGGTATCGACAAGATATGATACGGGTACGTCAGTCATGTTGAAGCATCTGGGTAGTGGGTATCGTAGACTGACAGTTTGATGTAAATGAAATCTGTTGTTACTTTAATACAAACAGCTTGCAGGCCCTTATTAATTGTGTAGTTAAGGGTCCCTATGGATCACTACTCAAAAGATCAATAGAAAGAGGATACAAGATTGATGTAACTGACAGTTGGATGTAAATGATAGATATTGTTATGAATAAAGTTAACTTTATTTGTAAAATTCGCATGCTAAAGTTGTCATGTTGCATGGTATTCAATGTTCACCTCACACTGCCCAAAACATCAAATCTTTCTTTGAAAAGTCAATAGTAGTTTTAAAAAAAAAAAAATAAAATGATTAAAAAATTATCAAAACATATATTCGCGTATCTGTGACTGACACACATGTCTGTGTTGGCACATGTTGATATGGAACGCCCCCCCCCCCCTAAAACAGGCGCGTCCTTATTAAGTAGCTTTCAAACGTACCCATTTTGAATCCTTATATAATATTTTTCAACTAGTTTTCAGTTATCTATTTTTTCCCTTTGGTCTATCGAAGGGAACTCTTTGGCGTTGCGCAATAACATGATGAATTCAATTAGCTGGGCACTCTGCCTTCAACTGATATTGTTTGACATGATTTAGAATTAAATTGGATACATGTAGATACAAATATGGGTATTCATACTCGATACTGGTGAGGGTTTTATTAACTTTCTAACATTTCTAATGCCTTGGTGAGGATTATTGAAAGTGAAAGTAAGGCAGATCTTCTGTGATGCCTGAGATTGACATCAAATTCTTACTGTCGAACCCTGACCTCAATCTCTTCCCACATAGTTCTTTATTTGGTGACATCCAACTCAATGTTAGTGAATCCTGATCATATGGGATTTAAAGTTGTGCTTAAAGATTACCTATATAAAAAACGTTGTGCTTAAAAGATGACCAAATTGGCTCTCTTAGAAACAAGAACTCTTGACTTTTCTAAATCTGAGGCCTTCTACAGGGCTTAAGTTCTACCGAATTTTGAAATAATACTTATTTGAAATCTTTCCATCAGTATTGGATGTTAGGTTAATCATAGGTGGAACTTAATAATCATAATTTTATCAGCACAAGTCAATTTTTTTGTATCCATGTTAAGAATGTAGCTAGTATATCAATGCTTATAGAAATAACATAATTCTTATTAGAGATCATTTGTAGCTGATAGGTGTTAGATATTCACTATTTGAGGTCTATAAATTGTTTTTAGCTGGTGGCATTTCATTTCTTGTTGCCATTTCTTGCATTATTTGTCTGATCATATAGTTCATCCCCAACTTTTCACTGGTTGTTAATATTCTTAGGATTTCTGCTATAGCTCTTTGCATATCAATTCATCTTCTAGCCACTGGCTCTAATATAGTAAATTGATATTGCACATTATTTTTCAAAAATAAATTAAGTTGTACTTTAAGCATGCAAGGGCCATTATCTGAATGTTATGTTGTCCCGGGCTTATGTCTGAGAACCTCAGGCACAAAATTCAACATTTGTATCTTTAGAGGGGATCAAAATGAGATTTAGACTAATTTATCATGTATGTTTTTTTTATTTATTTTACCATATTTTGTCTTTTGATCCGTTTCTACTGCTTAGGAATGCCAATACTGCAAACTAAGTTCTGGTGTCAGGAATCTACATGACCTCTTATGGTTTATTTAGTAGTTCTTCTTTTCTTTATACTATTTTCTTGTTTTGGTCTAGATTCATGGTACAACAGAGTTGGTAACATCGACAAAACGGCCAGTCCCATTGACTTGGCATTTTTCTATGAAGAATTCTTTGTTACGACTTCTTAATGAGAAAGGAACAAGCATGAATAGGTACTTCTCTGTTCATCCATTTAATGTGTTTTTCTTTCAACATAGTTTATTATTTCTATAATAATGCATGTAAAAGCTTTTTAAATATGAATTTAGTCTTGGCTCCCAGGGTATTGGCAGCAGTAACCTGATACCTAACCACCCATTTCCTTTCTTCCTTTTTCCTTCAATGATAAATTACTACAGTGGGCTTATTTTTGGTCATTTCCATGTTTCAAGGATCAATATGTATCGTAATGTATCATACGATACACATCTTAATTTGTAGATACCAATATGATATGTAGGGGTAATATCGAATATATATCGTACTTGTATCATAATGTATTGTACGGTAGATTATGATACATATCGATATTTTCATGTTCTCACCTATTTTTTGTTTAAGAAAATTATTTAAGTTAATGAAGGATCCTAAAAAAATATCATCATCATCATCATAAGCCTTTTCCCAACAGTATGGGGTCGATTGCACGAATCCTGTTCGTCCATTCCTCCTAAAAAATATCACATGTTTTATGAATGTGTCATAATAAATGTGGTGTGAAGGTAGTATTGATGCTCTAAACATCATATTTTTAGTTTATTTAAGCATTAGACATAGTTTAGTCTAATTTATCTTAGTGTATTAGTGAACAAAAGTGTGATTCTTTTTACTGCATTTGGTTGTAGGGGTATTGAATATCATACTTTTAAGTTATTTAGACCATGGTTTTAAAAACAGCCGTTTAAACGGTAACGCCCCAAGCCCGTTTCCGCTAAAACCCTTTAAACACCTTTTATCGTTTTTGAATAAAACCGCCGTTTTTTTGTTTTAACGGCCGTTAAAATTGTTTAAACGGCCGTTTAATTCTGAAATTTTTTGTTAAAAAACGGCCGTTAAATCTGTTTAATTCTGTTAAAATCCGTTTAATTTCCATTAAAATCCGTTAAATTCCGTTTTTTTTTTTTTTTTTTTCAAATCTCAAAATTTGAATTTCAGCGCCTTTTTTTCCATTTTTTTTTCTGTTAAAATCCGTTTAATTCCATTTTTTGCCATTTTTGCCCCTGGCCGTTTCAATCTGTTTTAACGGCCGTTTAAACGGTAACGCCCCCAGTCCGTTTAACTATTAAAACGGCCTCCTTTAAACCTTGATTTAGACATCAAACATAGTTTAATGGTATGATGCCCCAATATTTCAACATGCGTATCTGCACAATAGGCTACCAACATTGATAACATATATTGCACGGATACTTTTACCTTGTAGTTTTAGTAGGGCTAGCAATGGATCGGATCAAACCCGAGATTCGATCCGAAAATTCTGGGTCCGGAACCTAATTTTTACTTGTCGGATCGGTACCGGACAAAAAATTGTCGATCCGATCTCTTATCGGATCGGACCAGATCGACCCCATACCAATCCGATATTGACCCGATGTATATGCCATATATATTACATATACTATATATACATATATATTTAGAAGATTTTTTTACTGATTTAATTAATAAGTTGACAGCTACTCACATTAAATCCTTAAATTATGGTACCTACCTAAACGTGTCTTTCCCCAGATTTGGTAGTTAAAGATTTTAATTAATTCTTAAAAGCGTCATTTCCTTTTTTACTCTCAATGGGCTAATTCTTTTCTAATGTTTTTATCATCTTCTTCTCTTTATTTCTTCTTGCTTTGGATTGAAGAAAATTGTGCTTTGCTTTGGATTGGAGAAGACGGTACTGGTATCCCACAACAAGACTCACAGATTCACAAATCAACTTATTTTTTTCTCTTATTTTCTTTTAATAATTTTTTCTTATTTTTACGGGCCTTTATCTGGATTTAGTTGGATAGAGTCGAAAGACATCCCTGCATCTAAGCATCCTCTGGTTTTTTAGTTTCCTTGGGTTTTTTAAGTTTCTTGAACCGCATCCATTGTTTACACGTTCTACATCAAAAAACAACTTTCTTATTTTGAAAATTGGGAAAAAAAATTGTACGGAAGTCTTTTAACAAATTTTGTGTTCGTTACTTGGAGATCAACCCCATCGGATCGGATCGGACCGGACCCGAAACCGATCTAATCATATCGGTTCGGTTCCGGAACTGAATTTCATTGATCCGATCGGGTCCGGATTGGGTTCGGATCGACTGGATTTCTTATCGGATCAATACCAGATCAGTACCAATCCGACTCGAACCCGATCCATTGCCAGCCCTAATTTTTAGTATTTCCTATCTTACTATTGGTCATTTTCTTAACTCATGATGATTTTTTTCATTTGTTTTGTCAATAAAATAAAATAAAATCTATAAGTTGTATATTATAACGAATCTTAATATAAAAATCTTCACAATATAGAAGTTTCATTATATTCCGCATAATGTATAACTAAAATATGGATACTTAGTTTAAAAAACTAAAAACTGAAGCATGGTTTGGAGTGTCGACATATTGGATGGGATACCTGTATCTGTGGCTTTGATTTTGGGAAATGAAGATTTGTATGCCCGTTTCTTGTACTAGTGCTCATATCCGTATCTGTATTTGGGCATCTTCGGTTTAATGTATCAATGCGTATCGAAAAATTTTCTAGGGTATTGGTAATGTAATGACATCTCTCTTTTTTTAGCTGATCAATGCACATTATGTTATACAGTATGTAAAGTTAGAGAAGATGGAGAAGTAGAGGGAAGAAGAGGAGGAGAGAGAAAAAAAGAAAGAGTCGACCTTAGTACTGGAAGGGAATCAGAAGTCTTGATAGCCTTGCCCTTCCTATACTATAATCCTCCCTTGGATCCTAGGCGCAAGGATTGGACAGTCCTTTATAGAACCTCCAGATTCTTAAAATCAAGCATCGGCAGTGCTAGTCCTTTTCCTTTGCTTCGGCTGGGCAAGAATTTGGCGAGAAAGGGATTAAATCCTCAAATTTTTGTAACACAGTGCGACTGTTCTGAGAATCCCTCGAGGGGTGAAATGGGATTTTTAAGGTCAACAGAAATACTTCAAAAAGAGCTGTGCATGGTCTTGCGGCAACTGTCACCAATTAGGGGTTCATGATTCTAAATGAGGACGTAGCTAGATCTGATTGCTATCTCAAACATGGTTGTCATGTTAATAGTGTATTAGTATTTAAAATATAATTGAATGTTGATGCTGCGTACTCATGCTAATTGGATCTGACTTTGATCTTTTTATATTGTACTGGTTCTATTTATTTGTCTTGGAACCCATCGGTGTGGAGTTCAATCTTTTGAGATTTTCAATTTGTGTTGAAACAGGAAGCTGTCACTCAGTTATTTACAACTTTCCGCTTCAGGAGTTAAATCTTACAAGGAAGATGGACCTAGAAAAAGGAATTTCAGAAAGCGTGAAAATGAGCTGAGCTATAGTGTTACTAATATGTCTGGACAGGCGCCACTATCAAAGAATGACATAAACACAATCCGCCGTTCACAAGTATGGACTTAGTTTTTGTGCATTGCTGTCCAGCTTGACTATTTTTTATTTTTAAATGCTTAGAGTTCTATATTTTCGAACATTTTGTAGACTACAAGTATTTATGGTTATCCTCTATCCTCAGATTTGTAACCTTATGAATGACAGATTGGTTGAAATACCCACAGTAAGTTCTTATTTTCCAGGTTCCTCAGGTTAGAGATACATTACGGCACCTTAGGGCAAGGGATATGCTGCCAGCTATTTGGTTTATTTTTAGCAGGAAAGGGTGTGATGCATCTGTTCAGTATCTTGAAGATTGCAAGCTTTTAGATGAGTGTGAGGTGGGTGAAGTCGAACTGGCTTTGAAGAGGTTCCGTATTCAGTATCCTGATGCTGTCAGAGAGTCTGCTGTAAAAGGCCTTCGGCAAGGGGTTGCAGCACATCATGCTGGCTGCCTACCTCTATGGAAGTCATTTATTGAAGAGCTGTTTCAGCGAGGACTTGTTAAGATTGTCTTTGCCACCGAAACACTTGCTGCTGGAATCAACATGCCTGCTAGGACAGCTGTTATTGCATCTCTTAGTAAAAGGAGTGAAACTGGACGTATCCATTTAAGCTCAAATGAACTGCTTCAAATGGCTGGGCGAGCTGGACGTAGAGGTATTGATGAAGGGGGTCATGTAGTTATTGTTCAGACTCCCTATGAAGGAGCTGAAGAGTGCTGCAAGCTTCTCTTTGCTGGAGTAGAGCCCCTTGTTTCACAGTTTACTGCTTCATATGGAATGGTGCTGAATCTCCTCGCTGTATGTTCCTTCACATAGCATAAATTTATTGTGATTTTCGTCATGCTCATGCACTTCAGTAAATTACAGTTAGTGCTATACAGGGTGCAAAAGTTACTCGAAGATTGAAGGAAGCTGATGACACGAAAATTTCTCAAGCAGGACGAACATTAGAAGAAGCTAGAAAGCTAGTTGAGCAAAGCTTTGGGAACTATGTTGGAAGCAATGTCATGCTAGCAGCCAAAGAGGAGCTCACCAAAATACAGAAAGAGATTGAGCTGCTAAATTTGGAAGTTAGTGATGATGCTATTGATAGAAAGAGCCGGAGGCAGTTATCTGAGATTGCATATAGGGAGATTTCTGACCTGCAGGAAGAATTACGGGTATTCACATCATTCTCATTAGTTGCTAGCAGTGATAACTATTAGCTTGTTGAGTTCTCCATCCTTTGTATATGGCCATGTAAAATGTTTTTTCTTTAGTGTGCTTTTTCCTTGCTACTAGGAATTATAGTTTGGTTTCTTTCATATTGACAGTTCAGGAAGTAAAAGGGAAGCCTCCTTGGTGTATCTTTGAGTTGTTTGGGAAATCATTTTGAAACAATAAATTTTAGCTATTCTACATGATAGACTCTGATGTTATTTCTTGTTTGACTTTAGAATTTGTGGAATACAGAATTCTGTTTCAACTGTCAAACATGATTCTACCCTGGAAAGCTCTCTTTGGTAAAGAACTGGTATTCATCAGGTCTGCATAGATAAGGAGAGGTTTGGCATAAAGCTCTGCCTGTAGGGGTCAAGCTAAACTCTTGCCTATCTCCACTCTGCAATGTCACTGTAGATCAATTCTGTTGACTCTATCTCTGTTTACCTACTGTACTTTCTTTCACATTTAAGTCATTTTTATACCATTTAAGAGTGTCAGTCGATCTAATTTCCAACTGTGTGTGTGTGCACAACTACATGTACAAACATATGTTAAATCATATTTTGATGACGGTTGCATTTTTTTTAGGCAGAGAAACGACTACGGACTCAACTGCGAAGAAGGATGGAATTGAGGAGAATGATTGCTTTGAAACCTCTATTGAAGGAGTTGGAAGATGGACAATTACCCTTTGTGTGTTTGCAGTATAAAGATAATGAAGGAGTTCAACATTTAGTGCCTGCTGTTTATTTGGGGAAAGTCGATTCACTCTTTGGTTCTAAAGTCAAGAACATGGTGAGCATTACAAGTTTTTTACTGTTTGAGTTTCAGTCAAATGAAAAAAAATGAAACATTCCATGAAACAAAACGAAACATTCACGAAATTTTGAAAAAACATGGTGAAACAAGCGAAATTTTACGAAACATTCCGAAACATGCCGAATTTTTTTGTAACATTGTGAAATATTACCGAAATATTACGAAATTCATGCATTTAATGCATATTTGATGAAGTTAGGCCACGTGACAGCATCTTAGAGACCACTGATCGTATAGATGTTGGTAGTAGCCCTAGTTAGACCTATTTGCAAAAAAACAGCCTGATTAGTGATCTCTAACCTTTGATCTGAGTATCCCAAATAAATTGTGAATCCACTGTTAAAAATAAACCCATGAAAAGGACCCAATCCAACTGTTAGGATCATGGTTTAAAAAACGGCTGTTATAACGAAAATAACGGCCGTTATAATGGATTCGGACCTCCCCTGTTACGTTACGTACCGTTAAAACGCCGTTATACGGCAGTGATTTTCCGTTATTTTTCAAACCGTTATTTTCTGGAAAAATAAAATTATAGGAAAAAAAGGCCGTTATTTCCGTTATTTTTCCATTTTTTCCCTTTATTTCCGTTTTTCCCATTTTTCCCGTTATTTTCCATTTTTGCCCTTGAGCGTAACTGCCCCTTTTAAACCTTGGTTAGGATCACTAACACTAATCAGGCTGACTGATGGTCCACAAGTTCATCTAGGGATGGACCAAACATCCATACGGTCAGTAGTCTCTAAGTGTGTGCCACGTGGCTTATATTATAGCCTGTATAACATAAAATGGTAGTACTAATACTACTGTAATTATTATTTTTTGTTTCTTCCTAAACTAAAAGGGTAAAACACCCTCTTTCAATGGAGAAGACGAAGGAGAAGATCGCGGGAGGGAGGAACAAGAACCCGCGCTCATCGGAGGAGAAGATGGATGCCGCTACCTCCACCTTTCGTTATCTCTCTCTCTCACATGCACTCTTTTCTTTTCTTTTTTTTCTTTTTTCTCAGATCTGTCCTCTCTCAATCTCTTAATTTCCACCCGTGACCATGGAATCTAGAGGAGGATTTTAGGGCTTTTGTTGTTTTGTACCGTGGACTGCAACTAGGTAAGAGATTCTGATGCAAAAAGACAATCCGAAACAAACATACTGAAACGAATATATCTTTACATGTTTAAATGTTTTGTACGAAACATACCGAGATTTTAAACCTTACCAGACATATGAGCACTCGCCCCTGAATCGATAGCCCATGAGGACGGAGACTTGGCGGCCAAACATGCAGAATCAGTGGCTATAGGCTATGAAGAACTGGCAGTCAACGAATTCAACTTTTGAAGGAGCTGGCTAAGTTGAGCAGTATACTCAAGGAACGACACCAGTGGGTACCTGAGATGGTGGGTCTATAGGTGGTTGAGAAGACTCGTGAGGGGCCTAATTGGCCTAAGTGGGCTTCCCCCACTTATCCCAACAATATTGTTCTGTATGTCCAGAGTAGCCACAATACGCACATTTCGTCTTTCCACCTCGGCCGCCATCACGAGAATCAAAACCACGACCACCACGGCTTCTAAAACCACTGTGTCCACTACCACCATGACCTCCACTACCACGGGAAGACTCATAAACACTACTCGAAACCAATGCGGAAGAATCATTGGGAGAAGAAGTCACATTCCCAAGGGAGGCACGCTGAAGACGAGAGAAGACATTGGCTACAATTGGAAGATTCATTAGCCAAAATTTGTCCCTTAATCGAACTGTACTCAGAATCAAGTTGGACAAGAACAAGGCAACCTGAAATTCTTCCCACTGACGTTTTTTGCTGCTCTAAATCAATGGTCAAGGGCTGATACTATTGAAGTTCCTCCCACATCTCTCGAACTGGCCATCGCGATGATGTAAAAAACAATTTTGACACGGTATGTCAGAAAATCTCAAACCAGAAGCCAACAATCCCTAAAATCAATCTAGGGAGGGCGGCAAGGGTAGGCATACACACCTGCTTGTGGTTTTTTGAAAAAAACAAAAACTCAACAGAGCTTTGGGAGAGAGATATAGTGGAAAAAGATCAACTTCTTCTCGAAGCATCAGAAAATTCCCAAAACCAACTTCAAACAACTCCTAAAAACAAGTTAGGAGGGGCGGCAGGGGTAGGAGAACACTCCTTCGAATCTTGAATAAATAAAAAAACCAAAAAAATCTCTCTCCAACAAGCAAAAACTGAAACATACACCTTAGGGTTTCAAAACCATATACGGAAGCTTCGCGACCTTCAGAAACACCAACAATACCAAACAAACCCTAGATACACATCTAGGTCTAAACAAACCTCAAACAAATAATTTCTAAAGTTTTGTTTGTACTAATAACCTTAGAAACTTTATTCCTACTTGAAGAAGATGAAGGAAAAAGAAGAAAAGATGCGAAAGAAGGAGTAGGGTTCTTAGGATCAAATATGCTCTGATACCATGTTACTGATCAAAAAATATATATGCTATGATACCACGTTAGAAATAAAGTCCAAGGGTTTGAGAGAAGAACGAGAAGATAAGAGAAGAGAGAAAAAGGGAGAGATGAATTAGTGTAGTTTGGCCTCCTCATTCTAATATATATATACTAGTCATTTAAGTGGTGTGGGCCTACTTACATTAATAGTACATATGGGCCTAACACTCTACATAAAGCCCAATTATATAATATAAACATAAGGAAATAAACTAAGAACTCTTAACACTTTTCTTCTTGCTTGTGACAACAATGACTTATCCATTGTTACTTTGGGTGTGAGCATGAGCTCTTCTTCCTTGTTCACGGGAACATGTGCATAAAAGGCACTTTTGTTGATTGTTGTGCCTAACCATTAAATTCATTTTTTTTTTGGATTTTATTATTTGAAGAAAATGATCATAATTTCATGAATTCATGAAAATAGTGATATTATGTGTGTTATTTGAATTTATTTTGTTATTATAATTTTAGTAAATAGAACTAAATTCTAGTCGCCAAGGCAATGACTAGGTGCTGAGGGGCCTAGAGAACCCTTGAGGCTCTTTTGTGGCCTGACGCATTTGACTACATTGATTGTTAGTTTTTTCTTGGTACACAAAAAACCTATCCAATTCCAATGATAAAGTAGTGCCTCTCCTGTCCAAGTTGTATCAGTCTAGAAATTTTTATTAGACATCCTACAAAAATGCACTAAACAATAGCATTCTGCTCCTGGTGAAAACATCTCTCTTGTTCTACTTATCAGAAGAAAAAATGAAAAAAGATCCTAACTGTTACTTCAAGGTGCATTGTACATGGTTGTGAAAGAACTAGCTCACTGCTTCTCACACATGAAGTGTATGGCATGAATCATGTTATGAAGATTATTACTTGTAAGAACGATTCCTTGTAGGAGCAACTTGTTAATTTTACAGATTTTTTTATTTCTAAATGACCATAGTATATCCTGGAGGCCACAAGCTGCTTTATCTTAAACCAAAGTACATCTTGGGTTTGTCTTTATAGATCCAAAAGGTAATGTTTGGCCTCGTAAGTGTGCATTGGAATATGGCCCCCCCTCTGCTATTGTTGGCTAATGAATCCTAAAGCTTCTATGATCTTTACCCTAGGGGTAACCTCAATTGTATTTGTTTATTGTTGTCATATAAAGCTTGTTCAGATAAGCTAATTCCTTTTATACATATGTAATGGCTATATACTTTATATTTCCATGCATCCTTCCATTAACCGCTCTATTCCTTTGTCAGTTCTACCTTGAATATGTTGATTTTATTCATCACCATCATGTTAATTTTGATAATTAGTTCAAGCCAGTTTGTTTTATTGTGACATTTGTTATGTTCTTGTACATAATGATAACAGAGTTTTGGTTTACCTTTTTGTCAAACTCAAGTTTGTTCAATTGTGACATTCTTTTACTTTGTCGGATCGTTATAATTTAAAATGCTTGTTTTAATATTCTTTGGGTTGATAACCCAGTTTAAAATCTTTTTATCATTTTCGTACATTACAGATTTATGCGGATGATTCATTTGAAGTAAATACCATGCAAGCTGAGTTGGATCTTGGAGATAGCGATGTACAACTTGATGCTAAACCATCCTATTATGTAGCTCTTGGTTCAGATAACTCTTGGTATCTCTTTACGGAGAAGTGGATTAAAACAATTTATAGAACAGGCTTGCCTAATATTCCTTTAGCTCAAGGTGAAGCTTTGCCTCGGGAAATTATGCGGGTGCTTCTTGATAAGGAAGAAATACAGTGGGAGAAGCTTGCTGATTCTGAATTTGGAGGTCTGTGGTGCATCGATGGATCTCTCGAGACATGGTCTTGGAGTTTAAATGTGCCAGTCTTGAGTAGCCTTTCAGAAGATGATGAGGTAGATCTTTATGTTTAACAGTTCCCTTGCATGTTTTCCTGTTATGACTCGTCAACTTTGAGTGATATTATGTTGCATTGTTCACAATTGGCTTTGTTGGCGTGAGTTTGACAACCTTCAGATAAAAAAAAATACAGGGTTGGTTTAACTTTTCTATGTCAGGTGCTACAAATGTCAGAAGCATACCATGATGCTGTAGAGTGTTACAAGGAGCAAAGAAATAAGGTTTCTCGTTTGAAGAAAAAGATTGCACGTACCGAAGGCTTTAAAGAATATAAGAAGATCATAGATATGACTAACTTCACTAAGGAAAGGATTGAACGCTTGAAGGCCAGATCAAATCGTTTAGTTAATCGAATAGAGCAAATTGAACCATCTGGTTGGAAGGAGTTCCTGCAGGTATTATTAGCCTATCAATTCTTCTTATGATGACATTCAAATAACTTGTTTTCTGCACCTCCATTTATGACCACGCACTTCATTCTGACATCCAAATAACTTGTCTTTTCAACTGCTCACTTGACATGTTTTCTTATAGTATGTTATCCCTTTCTGTTGCAATAATATATCTTGGTGCATAATAAGGAGAATTTCCTTTTGTGTTTTCTTATCTGTATATTTACTTGTATTTCCTTCATTCTGCCAATTGCAAATAT
The DNA here is from genome assembly GCA_035048495.1 of Euptelea pleiosperma. Lineage (NCBI taxonomy): Eukaryota > Viridiplantae > Streptophyta > Magnoliopsida > Ranunculales > Eupteleaceae > Euptelea > Euptelea pleiosperma. Next base: position 13,045,410 of record CM068543.1, read on the forward strand.
ATATGTTATGCGCTTTTCAATATAATGCATTAACTGTTTTCTCATCTTTTTCAGTATCAGCTGTAGATAGGGGTGCCCATGGGCTGGCTGGTTTGACGTGCACCAGGGCTTCCTCTAGAAGCCCATATGCCGGGCTTGGACCTGAGGTCAAAGCTTGATATAAAAATTGGTTGGGTTTGTCTTTTAAGCTTTTGAGTAAAAAATAGCTTAGACCCAGCTTGAGTCTAATGGCCCGGCCCAAGTATTTAGTCTTTAGATGAGCCCGAGCCTTACTCGTCTTGGCTCGTGACAGGTTGAACTGGTCTTGAGCTTAGTTCCTTTGGATCAACCTGAGCTGGGCTTGGGCTTACCTTGGCCTGGTCCATGCCTGCCCCATGTTGCACCCCAAGCTGTAGATTGTGTTCAAGGATTGGGATGGAGTACAAAACATACATTCCCATTCATGCGTTGCCTCTAGGTGTGATGATTGATCCATTCTGCATGGCTGAATTTGAAATCCTCTAGTTTTCAGATACATTGGTGGATTCTCTGCAGTGTGTCACTGCAAGGTTATTATGTAGCAACCATAGCAGATGCTAGAAAATTTTAGTCTTATGCCAGTCATGGTTATCACACAACTTGAAGTAAATTTCTTCTACGACTAGTCATATTACTTGACAAAGCTCTAATTGCATCAAAACATTTGGACGATGAAGTCATTTGAACTCAGGACAGTTGTAGTTACAGCTTTCTGACTCAGGCTCAGTTTGTTCTGATCAGGGCAGTTACAGTGTAACTGCTTCGAACCTCCAATTTCCATGAGATTCATGTTTCTGATCTTTTAGTAATTTCACAAAAGTGTCTAGGAAAGTTGGGATTGTGCAACCATAGTTATACTGAAAGCAATTTTGGATGGAGGATTTAGGATGCTGTTCTTACATATTGGGCACATAAATGAACATAAGAAATGGCAGATTAAAATGGCTAGTGTAAATATTCTTTGGACCTTGGTATCCCCACTAGATTTGATATAGCCTTGTGCAAACCAATATGGCTATATCAACTCTACTAGAAATGAATACACGAGGAGATTTCTTAAGTGTGCTCAAAGAAACCAGAGTAAATGCAACACAAACATGCCACTGGATTCCCTTTATTTGGCTTTATTGTGAGCTGAAAGAAAACAATCTATGCAACACAAACATGTGATCTGGCCACCACGAGCTTTGATTTGGCTTTATTCAGGACAGTAGTTTTGACTATATTGTCACTTATAAAAAAAAAACGTCTTGACTATATTGTCTAACTAACAGATATTTTCATCGAAGTTAGCAGATGTAGCTTCCCAAAATAGTTTGCGAAGCTACACCTAAGATAGAGTGGGTCGAAGATTCTTCTTGCTGAAAAAGGAATCAACATCGCTATTGAAGTAAAAAAATTCTCTTTTGATGTTCTAATCCGTAAGGGTTCTCTTTCTGAGGAACAATTGCATGTGAATAGCCATTTTTGGGTGGGTAGTCCTTCCCACAAGTATTGACCACTGCAATAGTTACTTTCTGAACTCGTCGGTCTTGCAAACCCATTTCTAATCCCTAATTTTCTTTACCTCTCTAGTTATCAAGTATAAAGGACCCACAGAATAGTCTTATGTTTGCTATGTAAATGTTTGAGCTCAAAAATGGACCACACCCTCTAATTGCCTCTGAGACTGTAATCTCCTCCAAAACACATGTAGTTAATCTTACAGCACTGAGCATTCGTTACCCAACACAAGCAGAGTGGTGTGCTTTGTGACCATCACACTATACACAGTTTATCAGTACAGCTCAATTCCTGAATGTGGATCCTTAAGCCACATGAACTGTCTGGCTCACAGTAACTGGGATTGCGTGTATCGAGTCTGTTAGTTACGGGCAACACTTATATGAAGTTCACTTTCCCATTTATTAAGATAATGCAGTCTGGATCCACAACTTACAGCACTGAGTCTCTGTTACCCAACTCAAGTAGAGTGGTGTGTTTTATGGCCATCACACTCTATGCATTAAATCAAATAGTTTGTCAGTACAGCTCCATTCTCGAATGTGGATCCTCTAGGCCATATGAACTGTCTGGCTCACAGTAACTGGGATCGTGTGTAATGAGTATGTTAGTTAAGAGAAGCACTTATATGAAGTTCCTTTCCCACTTTATTAAGATAATGTAGTCTTGATCCACAACTTATATAGAATAGAAGAAACTTGTTGCAAGTTGATGAATTTCAGAATTGCTTACTTTGCCTTTAAGAATTAATACCATTTGTCAACTTCATTGTTTTCTAAGTACTTGGTTTTTTGGGTTTGAGTCCATGCTGATATGTGAAATTTTGGAACTTGTGATAGCAGAGCTTTATAAGAGCTACTGGATTGCTTTTCCTGAATTTCTGGTTTTATGTGGGTCAACAAAAATGGTGGTAAATGGAGCTATTTCTAGTTTCTAACTTCCCAACCCAACTGAAATTATGGAAGCAATGAACTTTTACTATTTGGTTTCCACTAATTTTGAAAGGGAAAGTGATTAGTCGCCCCTTTTTAGTGAAAAGACAAAGTTGCCCTCATTTCGTAGACCAGATGGTCAATATTACATCTAATAGGGGCAGATTTATCTTTTCACTTGGAGGGGCATCCCATTTATCAAAAATAAAGAACGCCTCAATCACTTCCTTTTTAAAAATCAGCACTCATAGTAAAAGTCTATCAAGATGATCATCAATTCAACCAAGCAGATTAAAAGACGCTTTAGCCAGTCATCAACTGAAGGAATACTTATATTTTTATTTACCTTTGGATTTGATCGACACAAATACAAAGCTGATTTCTCTGTCAGAGCACTGGATTTTTTGAGCATCGTTATTCATATAATGTATGTACGTATTGCCATTGTTTTTTGAGTTAATGCCTATTTAATCTTTGATTTGAATATGGTGTCTGTCTATAAGTTAATTTTATTGTAAGGCTTAGCCCTTCTTTTTGCCTTGTCCTGTATAAGTACTCATGTGGTCCATAAATATATTAGTTGAACATGTCCTTTCTTTTGTTTACTAAATAGGCCATTATGTTGTGTCAATACTCATGCTCCATGACTGGGAAAATATACAATCTCTTTTTTGTATTTGGTTATATAATGGCCACATTATGTTATTTTTTTTCTGTCAATTGCATAATGACCATGTGAATGTGTCCTTTTTGTTTATTAATCATTCTATTTACTTCCTATAAATGATTGAGTACATGAAAAGAATGAATTTCTTACTGTGTATTTGATCATCAATCCAAAATAAATTATTATATTATTCACCTAAAAGTACATACTTAAAAATAGGATGTATATATTTTGAGTTTCCTATCATCTCCTATGCCTACCAGATCAGCAATGTCATACATGAAGCTAGAGCATTGGATATCAATACACACGTGATATTTCCTCTTGGTGAAACAGCATCGGCAATCCGAGGAGAAAATGAACTCTGGCTTGCAATGGTGCTTCGGAATAAAATTTTACTAAATCTAAAGCCAGCACAACTTGCTGCTGTATGTGGAAGTTTAGTTTCAGAAGGAATCAAAATTCGTCCTTGGAAAAACAACAGGTATTAACTTTTTCAGATGCCAAGTATTTCTATTCTTGCTTCAATGTTTCTTTAGATAAACTGACCAAATACTTCAAAGTTCGAATTAAAGACATTGCTGGTGTTTGATGTGATGCTGTTGTTTTTTCAACTAACATTATTTTTTTTGAAGTGCTGTCATGGGTTAATTAAAATGATCCAAAGACCTATTTTTTGCTACTGTTTAAACAAACATTAACACTAGGGGCCAACGATACTCTATTTCATGAACCTTTTCTTCTCATCCCACCAAAGCCTTTCCAACTGTTGGAGTAGGGAACAGCAGCAGTGACAGGATGGTGACGCGACAGCAGAATCTCTCAGAGACCGGAATGGTGAATGGTAGCGTCAACAGTGACATCGGCTTAAACATGCTTCAATCTCACCATCCGTTGGTTCCAAAACAATCCAGATTTTAAACCCATGGGTTCCAATTCACTCCTTTTGGGCACAGTACAGTAAATTCCCAAATACAAGATGGCTATACTCAGGGAATACATACCCGTTATGCGCCTGCCTTTGATTTGACGGAAGATCTCCTAAGTTGTTTAAGGAGATGTTCAAACAGCATTTATGTTCTAATGCATTTAATAACATATAATAAGCTATTATGAATTGACATGTTATGGCATCATGCTATCAGAAATGGCAACCAAACAACTCTAAATCATGAATTGATTATAGGCCTTTCCTATCACATGGATATTGTGTATGCGATGAACAGTTCATTACTAATGTTATGGGATACTCTCATACTGACCACACTATGAGATAATATGTAAAAGGATGTGGGTGGATATAATATTACCTTTTAGGTTGATCACTATGAATGAGGTTTGAATTTCATTTCTGGGCTGAGGTTTCTATTGGAAATTTGCAGCTATATATATGAGCCTTCCACTACGGTAATCAATATGATCAATTTTTTGGATGAGCAAAGGGGCCCCCTTTTGAAACTCCAAGAAAAACATGGAGTAAAGGTTAGTTTATTGGAAAAGAGCAATCCTTCTTCATATTGCATTTGGTTCAACTTTAAAAGTTATTCCAGCGAGATGATTATGCTCTCATTTTACAGATTTCCTGTGAATTGGAAAGCCAATTTTCTGGCATGGTTGAAGCTTGGGCCTCTGGCCTAACTTGGCGGGAAATTATGATGGATTGTGCAATGGATGAGGGAGATCTAGCTCGCCTATTACGACGTACAATTGATTTATTGGCGCAGGTATGCACCGTATGTCAATAAGATGGTTAATTTGCTTTTCAATTCCCTTCTTTTAAGGGAATTTCAGGATGTGCTTGTTGATGGTCGTCTTTACTTAGTTCTTGTTGGAAATATAGAACGGGCTGCTTTTGTAGCTTGCTTTCTTTATCCGGTTCCTAAAATGCTCACTGTACTGGTATGTTGCTCACAGATTCCAAAATTGCCTGATATTGACCCGGTCCTGCAAAGTAATGCGATGATTGCGTCCAATGTCATGGATCGTCCACCAATAAGTGAGCTCGCCGGGTGAACATGTAAATCATGATAAAGGTATGTTAATATTTGTTCACTAGAAGGTGAAAGCTTTTCAGAGCAATGTAATATATTTTGATTGTATGTTCTATCCAACCATGATTAAGAGGAGAATACTGAGCAATCTAGAAACATGTTCATAGAATGAGGGACAACAACGAGAATGTTGAGGTAGAGGAGTGGAAAGATTAGGAAGACAATCATAAATGAGCACACCAAGAGAATTTAGATATAGTTGTAATAGGGAATAAAATTGTTATGACCCAAATTGTCTAATGGCTTAGCCTTCTGCTCCACTATGAGCCAACTGCATGTCCCAAGTTCGAGTCACGGAAAGGGGCGACCTGTGGAAAAAAGAGAGGCCAGAGTGAGAGCTACCATGTTGAAATGGTTACTTGGACCACAGAAACTTGTGGAAAAGAGGCCAGAGTGAAGCCGCCAGTGGAAAAAGGGCTACTTGGACCACAGAGTAGGCCGCTAAGGATGCCGGCTGCAGAAGTGTGGTGGTATGTTAGGATCCTAATGGTTAAGACCTAAGCTTTACGCACCTCTATTGCCTAGGTGCTTTTGGTGTATTGGTTTGGGTCTTAACATTTGGTATCAGAGGCAACCCATGTCATAGGTTCAAGTCACAGGATGGGCGACCTAGGGAAATGTACCTCTTGGGGACTCGCTCAATAAGAGGAAATAAGGGTATTGGAAAAAATATCGGAGGCAACCTTACAAAAAAATGAGAAAAAAAGAGTACCAGTGTGAAAGCCACCTCAGAGTGGGCCACCATGGACCTCGGCCTTGGAAGCATGGTAGAATGTTATGACCCAAACTGTACGTGGCTTAGCTTTCCGCTCCACTATTACCTAGGTGCTTTTGGAGTATTGGTTTGGCTCTAATACCAAAAGCACCTAGGTGATAGAAGTGGGTAAAGCTTAGGACGTGTTTGATTGCCAAGTGGGAAAATTGCATTTTCCTTGGGAAAACACAACTGTCAGTTGTTAGCCATTTTAAATCTGTATAATTTTCCCTGCCAAGCCATTTAAATCTGGATAATTTTTCCTACTAAGCCTGGAATTCATTTCCCATCTAGATAGGTGAGAATTCATTTCCACCTGAAAATACGCCTTTGTTTTCTCACATTTTTGAAATATGTGTTCTCAGTTGCAATCAATCATCCATTTAAGGCATTTCCCATATGTATTTTCTCGGGAAAATTTTCTGTGTAACCAAACACAACCGTAGGTCTTAACCATTAGGATCCTAACAAAAAGGAAGGAAACTCAGACCAATGCAGCAGCAGTAGAAAGCACGTTTTGGTGCAGCTTGAAGTCTCTAAAAAGGTGAGGAAGGCTTTAGCTTCGGAGTGAAATATGACTCTAAATTATTGGTACAAGACATTACTTGTTGATTTTGTATTCATATTCTTAATCCTTCCTCTTTTTGTAATGATTGGGATAGAAATAGCTGTTTGGTTTTCTCCCTGAGCACCGCCAACATTGTGACACCTTTAGTTTCATGGTTATTTGAAATATGTTTTGAAGAAGGAGAACAAAAGACAGTAGTCGTCAGTCGTCGGTGGACGAAGAAAAACAAAATTGAATCTTAGTCATATTTTCATGGATAATTGTGGTCCACGTGCGTTAAAGTGGCTAGAAAAAGAAAAAAAAAACAGGTCTGGGAATAGTGGAAATAAGTTCACTGATAATTTGGATTTTGGAATTCTGATAAAATGCAGTTTCGCACGTGCACATGATTAAATGGGGTCCGCCCTAAGAAGATTTCTAGGTCAGAAGAAAATCATGATTAGAATCATCATAACAGTCAGTTCTGTTGGATGATTAGCATATTTGATGATACAAGAGTGTCTAGGTTGCATGGTTATGAATCATGATCAATAAGATTCTTTTGATTTCTTAATAGACGGCTAAACATTTGGTTGTCAATGGGCCTGTTCCTGTCTGGTCCATGATGGGATCAGGTCTAGCTCACAGCCTGGGCCATACCTGGCCTGTTGATGGAAAAGATCTATGATACAGAATTCCTTGTCAAAATTTTGATATAGAAATCCCTCAAAAAGTCGTTGTGCTCTTTCAGGCCCACTAACCCCATGAATATTTTGGCCCACCACTTGGTGGACTTACCACCCTAAGTCAGCGTGATTGGCAATTCCTAGCCGTTGAATTTGAAGCCCATGATGAGAAGTGTTCAAATCCAACCACTAAAATCACCAATTACCGTGATTTTTTGTGTTGAGGACTACCGAGGTTTGGGCCAAACATTCAGTCAGTGGGCTGAAAGAGTGACATATGGCACTTTGAGGGACTTAATTTTGAGAACTCTATCATAGAACCGCTCCCTGGTGATAGTCTTCATCATTGATCCTCCTTTTTGAATTGGGATGCATCTCCAATTTGTATTGATATCCTCCATCTGGTTGACAGACATTCTTTACATACTTTTAATTTCTGTTTTAGGGAATGTAATACAGTGGCAGATTTTATTGCCTCTAAATCTCTTTTTTGGACCTCCTCGTATGTATGGTCTTCCCCACCCCCTCCTCGTATATAGAGTTCATGATTACCAAAAAAAAAAAAAAAAATTTAGATACCCGCTGAATCACCATATGCATACACTAGGGTAATCAATGAATTGGGCTTGGGCCAGATCAATGCCGATCAGATAAAATAAGCTGATTTGATACAGAACTTGATAGAAAGAGTACAGTTCCGAACTCTATCCGACCCATTACACTAAAAAAAAATTCCATACGTAAGTCCTCACAGGGACTTTGGTCAGTTTGGTGTGGATGACGATGATCTCTTCACCATGGAAATCATCCTCACAAAAAATCAGCAAATTTTAAAACTTCTAAGCCTATCAATATAGATCTAAATTTAATGGCGAAAATAGAACAGTCCAAAAAATTTCAACTTGCAAGCCACTTTTCGCAGGGCTATATTGAAATGGGCTAATTTTTTGTGAGGTAGATATCCATGTTGAGGAGAATATCATCACTAAAAATCAGCCCTTTAAATCATCTACATGTGGGCCCCAAGCCATGAGTCATTTTTGCAAGTCAAAAAAAGTATGAGTCAGCGTATATATATATATATTATCCTTGAAATCGGACTGTGCCGTGACAAATATAGTTATCACGGCATGTTTGGCTATCCCAACAGAAATTAGATTGTATGTACCGTTAAGATTGAAAGGTGTCGTATGAAATCAATCAGATTGTGCATCTAAAACACGTCTATATAAAAAAAAACAAGTGTCTAAGCATTGCGATGATGATGTTATAGAATACCTTTTGTGTGGGAAAAACACCAGTTCTTCCTCGTTGGAGACATTTATTTAAGATGGGCACAATCAAGTTGGTTGATGCAAGGTGGTCCGGCAATGAAAATATTCTGGTAACAAGACCCTGCTTTAACCCATTCATTTAAACAATGCTCACAAGGGTTTAACGCTGCTCTGCTTATTTGCGTGCTCTGAAAATTTATTACTTTTCTTTTTTATCCTTATTTCACTTGTAGACTCCGGCAGTGTTTAGCTGCCTAAAAATACTCCTATAAAAACCACTGCCAGGTGTTACGCCAATTCCAAAGAAAAGATTAAAAAAAGAAAAAAGTGGCTCTTTCTTGTTTATAGGTAAAGAACATAAAAACAAAAACGAAAAATGAAATGAACATTACATCTCTCAGATTACATATCACGGATTACCTCTATTTACACGATCGTGGCTCCAAATGCCACTAAAGAACTTACGGAATACTACATTTATAGAGACATTTCCTCTTTACCCGGTTGTTATTTCGCTGATTAGAGAGAGGCAAAAGAAACACGAGAAAGTGAGATATCCGCCTTCTCAAGATTTCTTGCTTGACAGCGCCAACCACCTTTCATTTTTCAGCGACAGCATGCTGCCCCCAATTGCAAAGGCTGCTCAAAAGAGAGGAGATATGCCACCCAAATATCGGTAACATTTATGGAAGTGTATTGAATGAATAGATGTCATGATTTTTTGGTAATTCACTTTCTGCATGCACAACAAAGTCATGAAACAAAGAAGGGAGAATCTCATATTTACCTACAAAGTCATGCAGGGCATATTAGGAGCCAGATAACAATCTGTGGAACCGATGTACTCTTAGAGCAGAACCATTTGATGACTTCGCCTGGTCATGGCACAAAGAACTGCCCCCAGACATACTTCTCCTTTTCCTTCTCATGCGAAACAACAAGTCTTCCGTGTCCAATACGTAGGAGACCTGCCACACACATCTCCAGAATAACTGACTAGAAAGAAGCAACACATTTTAATCCTCAACATTAAAAGTTAATATATTAAAACCCACTGAGTACACCAAAATACCTTGGATGAATTGCAAGCTATCTTACACTCGAGACCATTGACCACGCGAACTCCCTCCATGGCCTTGCATGTAGCAGAAAATTCATCCCCACATGCATATTTGCGTTTATTTCTGCAACATCAATCAGTATTAACAAACCATAACTATTAACGATTTAACAGTTTAAACAATTTATCCCATATCTGTACCTTCCAAGGAAGACACCATGCATCTCCTTTCTGTCAGGAACAACTGACAGGAAGTCATTGTGTAGATAAGCTGCAAAATTAGGGTCCATGGAAACAGCAGTCACTTCAGGCTTTTCATGCCCATAGTCCATTAGCTGGATAGACAAACGGGTCGGACTGGATGACTGCAAGAATTACAAAAACTATTCATATATCCATTACACATTTATACTTTGTTTCCCTTTTGACTATAGTATTAAATTTCGCCAAGAAAAACCATTAATAAAGACTTACACATTCAAATCGATAGATGCTCTCATCATGAAGAAGAACGCGAGCATTCTCGTGATAAACTAAATCAACAAATCTCCCTGGTTGCCTTGATTTTTCATATGCATATAGTTGAAGCAGCTTATTGTCCATCTCATCAGTTGCAACTGTTTGAAGCTGTGGCAACTACCATAAATAAGATTTCTTAACCAAAAAAAAAGAAAAAAATTCGGGAGAAACAGATGAATCATAAGTTACCTGCTTGACAAGTTTGTATATCAACTTGTCCAAAGTGAATAGCACGTATGACTGAGTTCCAATAATAGCACGACAATCATCCTCAAACTTTGTATTGTCAGCAGAACCATCAAGTAGATTATATAGTGCACTCATAAATCTGCACGTCAAGAAAGACATCCCAAATTAGTATGCGCTGGGCACTTTTAGGTCAAGAATTATAGATGTGAAACTAAACCACCTGGCATAGAGGTCAGGAGAGCTCGTATCCTTTAAAGCTCTCCATTTCCTTTCAACAGATGACGAGTTCATCTTTGCTGACAGTATTCTCTCATACAGTGTCTGCTCAAAAAAATGAAATAAAGAAATTAAAAAACATTCACTAATTACTCCACATTATATTTCAAAACAAAACGTAGCCTTACTTGATGAAGCCTAAAGAGCACATAAAAGGAATCATTTCCATAAAAAATCCGAGAATCTTTCTTTTCTTTGTCATGTAATGCTGATGGGACATGCTTTGCAAGAGGCTTCACTGTGAGTAGAAAACGTTCTGAAAACGGCAATGACATGCCATCTCCTTCCACATCATGTGCATCAGCCATCCCTTCAGCCTCACCTTCACTTTCAGCCTTAGTGTCATGGTCATCATGGTCTACATCTTCCTCCTCTTCCTCGTGATCCTCACGGGAGCACTCACCGTCACCAGACTCACTCCCTGAAACATCTTCACCAGCCTCAGAAGCATTCTCGCTGTCCTCTGTCGACCTTTGTGCACTTTCCTCGCCCTCATCATCAGCATCTGCATCATTTTCTCCTCCTGCCTCTCCACAACATATTTCTTCCTGTTGTCCATGCCTGGCTTGATATTGCCTGCTTGTGGCACCATCCTTTGTTTTAGGCACAGAATTTGTGCCAGCATCTCCATAGACTGCAAAATTATCCTCTTCAAAATCTCCGTTGGGTGATAGTTCACCCTCTTCTCTTTCTATTTTGAAGTGCCCAACAGAATCCTCATGATACCTGTTGACTTTGGTGCCTTCTGTCAGCACCCCGTTTGCCGATATAACGGGTCTTGTACTATCCCCACCCTACAGCACAAAAAGGGAAATACACAAACATCTTACAATGAGAAGTACAAAGAAAAAATCGTACAAACTGGATGATGCAAACCATAAAAAATCTCTGAACTATCACAACCAGCAAACTGTAGCAGCTGGCTCAGTAATCCAGCCAAAAAATACACCAACTCAACAATCCTAACCATTTAACCAATACCTGCTATTAGTTAAAATGTGCGCAAAGTCAACAAGGTCAACTACCAGATCTCTGGAACCTACCAATTGGTGCAACTGCTGTGGCCCATCAAAGAAGCTGCCCATTGGTTGGCATTCTGGATCAGTGGTCACTACCAACATAGTGGCTAGGGATAGTTTATATACATCAACTTCTGCTGCATATATGACTCAGAAGTGCATCCCATTGCATCTCATTTCAGACACCTAACTACACGCCAACTCAATAGACTTGAGTTGGCAAGTTTACTCTGCTGGCCCTAAGGGCAATTCTGAGCTCATACCTGAGTTCTGAAACAATTAACTTATGAGTGAAAGAGTATAGCCTACTTACACCGCAAGTAATCCATAAAGTTAAAGTTGCCAAATCATATTATATTTTGAACAGTTGTGACAACAATACACGATAGAATAAATTAATCTAAAAAGAAAACAGAGATTCATGATCAATAGAATCTGGTGATCATCAGATGTCCCTTTTAGCAGGGGTAATTAAGATGTCAAAGTCATCAAATGGTAAATTCATACCTCTGATGAAGGTAAAGCTTCATTATTAAGTCTGGGCTCAAGCCCTCCCTCGACAGCAGCATGACCAGGCCTGACAGGTGTGTTGCTAAGCCCTTGCAATGAAAAAGTGTCTCAGTACCCCAGTCATGATTCATAGTCCAGGAGATAATTGAAATCATAAAGGTGACTATCATAAAGATGACTAATAATGTCCAAATCCTTCAAATATGAAAAATTAAGAAAGGAGTATTAGTAACATTAGTTCCAAACTGATATACCAACCTGATGTAATTTCCATGTTGGTTCTACCATGAATTTGTTCTGCTCTTATAGCAAGTGAGGCATTAGAATCGGTTAGCCGCTCGTTAGAGGTAGCTTGTACGTTGACTCCTGATATTTCGTCAGCCATGGGGACATTATTCTGCACTTTCCTGTGCTGAGAAGTACTACAGAAAGTATCACTCCTACGGGCACTCCCATCTATGTCGTGAAAACCATCTTCTTTAGCTGCATCCCCATTTACCAACCTAACTCTGCAAGAACTTGCTTGTTCAGGAGGAGTGTTGTCATCCCCATTGCTGGGATGGTTTAGTTGCTTGGAATTAGTGTTGGCAACATCAGCACCCGGACTGCCATCACTTTCTGCTATACTTGCTACACTACTTCTGACAACATGATTCTTATCCTTTACAACATCTTCAGTGTCCTCTGCACCCTGCGGTCGAGGAGGAACGCCCAGCATGGGCTCTAAGAAGGTTGTCCAAATCCTCATAACTTTATCCAACTGTTCTGTAGTTGTGCAAATTTCCCCACATGAATATTTGATGAGCTGATATAAGTCTTCATGAATATCTGAATCAGAGTACTCAAATTCCAGGTTTGGAATTATAGGCCGTCTGTTCCCAGCAGCAATTGCCAGAAGCACATCATCCTCCTTATGCTTCTTCTCATTGATTTCTTTAATCTCGGCCAGTAAAGCTGTACAATGAAAAGCATGAAAAATGAGTCAAGAGAATGAAAGAGTAGAAACAGGAACAATGCAAAAGCATACAAAAATAAACCAAGAACTAAACTAGTATGAGTAAATACCATACACTTATAGAACCAATCAAAGACATGTAAAATAATTAGGATGCACTATTAGGTTTGAGACTATAAAAGGTCTGGTCCAAGGGAACATTATATCCCTCCACATTTTTCACAGGGATCTCACACCCCATTTCAATACATGTAACTCTTCAAGAAAGCAGTGCCTCTGAACCTTTTTAAAGCAATTGAGTTGGGCAATAAGATTTGACCATTTATATTTTCTTTATAAACGTTTGCATCCGCAAGTTCCAATTCCATTCTGACTTCAACTTAGGCTGGTTTAAAGCACATACTTGAAGACTTTGATTCCCTCATATTAAGGCTCAAATACATTATGGGAGGAGACAACTTCTAAATTACCAACTTGCACTGACTACAATAACAATTTAACTATGTGCATTCAATTGTTTGCTTGTCACTAGGAGTGTACTGGTTGCTGTTCAATGTTATAAAGTTAGAAACTTACGAAGAATATTGAAACCAAAATTGCATTGACGTGGTTCCAACAGTTGAAAATTAATAAACAATAAATCAAGAGAAGTAGCAGACTTTGGGTATTTCCCTAAAAACACATGGGAATGAAATAGTATAACAAGTAACATTCTAAAACTGACCTCTTTCAACTGTCTGAATGTTCTATAATCTATATACTGTATCTAGTACATTACTACAAACTACAATCAAGTGCCATTGAATGATATTAACACTAACCTCTCTCAATTTTCCAAACATTCTACTAACTAGTAATATTCTAAAACTGATCTACCTCAATAGTACGACTCCCAATAACAAGTAACATTCTAAAACTGACCTCTCTCAAATGTCCAAATGTTCTCTTTGCTGGGTTCACCATTTCAAACAAGCACACCATTGAATGAAATTTTTTTTATAAGTACCATTGAATGATATTAACTGAAAGCCCACAATGTAGTAGCCCTGGTCACATGGTACTGTACTTATGTTGGTTTGACATAGATAAGTCTAGAGGAAATTAGATTCAAAGGTTATAACCCCCTAATGATAAAATCTATATGGACTAGGTCAATTGTGGAGTACTCTAGCCCAAAAATGCAATTATCAAAAATATGCCACAACATTTGAAGAAAAAATGTTGAGGAAACATCAAATTAAAAATAAAATTATATTTACAACTTGATTCCAATTAATACAAACAAAAAGTGAGATGGAAATGGTAAAAGCAAGAACATGACAAAAAATATAGCTCATGGCATTTATAGTTGACCATTATGTTTGAATGTACCGCAATATTAAGACTTAACTTACCTTTTGTGCTCAAGCTCTTTGTATCTTGTTGTTTGAAATAGAAGCTACGATGATCAAGCGATTTGTGATAGTTCTTAGAATAAATTTCAGCCCAAACCTTATTAAAATCTGAACGACACCTTGACCACTCCTCTTGCTTCTGCTTCAAGCGAGTTAATATAACAGGCAATGCAAGAGTTCCATTCTTGCGTAATACATCCATCACATCCAGCCCATGGTCACCATATAAGCGTTCAATGCACCTTAGGTTTAGAGCTACAATATAGAAACAACAGGTATTCATGAGCTACAAAAGTAATATATGAATGGAAACAGGGAGATTTTATCACTCCTTGATCAGTTTATATATATAGACCTGTAAAGTGGTCCTCGATACGAATTGGACTGTCTGGTTTGATCGTATTATCATTGATCTTGTCCCACAATTCCTCGACACGCTTTGTTGTCACATTCACTGACTCTAATAACATGTCCAATTCAAACCTGACATCATGAAATATAACAACATATCACCAATTAGAAAACTGAAGAAATCAGGCACAACCAAACTTAACAGATTTCAGTATAGACCCAAATATGGGAATTATTTCAAGCAATAAATATGACTAAATAAGAAAACATTGAACAGAATCAAATGGAGGAAAACTGTTTTTCCTTCTACAGAGACGGGAAAACATAGAGACAGGACTCTTCTTTTCTCTCTCATTACTGGCTACAAATATAGGGAAGTAGCACAAGTAGGCCAGTTACCTTTAGTGAGTAAAACTTACCGAATGGAAAAAAACCAACAGATAACATTTTGACTCATCACATAAATAAAATCACAAACATAAATGGAAACACATCATTGCAGAAAATCCCGAGTAAGCTTTTTACCTATCGTCTTCACATCTAAACAGACTTTCTTCATATTGGTTTTTGCGCATGTGTTTGAAAGAGTAATCCTCACTTCCTGAAGTCACTGATACCCAACAATCATTCAATACTTGAGCACCAAGCTCTGTCCTCTGGCTTGCAGAAGGTGTTGGATACTGCAACGCGATAAAAGCATGAGAGAGTGCCCACATTATTAATCAACTAATTAAAAAATTAAAATAGCAAAACAAAATCAAGAAGCCTGAGGTAAAGATTACGTTACATTCTTTGGAAGAAGCCGGTAACTCGGGGTACAACGCTGACAGTTAGAGAGGTCGAGCTCGGAAATGGGTTTAGCCATATACTTATCCTTGTTTGGAAATGGAACTTTGTGACCTGCTGGACCTACATTTCTATCAATTCTTTCCCTATCTCTATCCCTCTCCCTCTCCCTTTCACGGTCTCTATCTTTGTCTCTGTCATCCCTTTCACGCTCCCGCTCTTTATCCCTGTCCTCTACCTTCACCGGTTTGGGTAAATGTCCTTCACTCCACAAGGATTCTGCAATTAATCAAAAGCTTGATAAGGTTTTGCAGTACACAAAGGATTAAAATATCTCAAGATATAGTTCTTCTGCGGGGCTTTCTCAGCCCATTTTAATATAAATCTTTTACTGACAAAAAAAAAACATATATATCTCAAGATATATAATAAATGATTTAATGATGCATTTGGCCATAAGCTCTGCTAGAGAATAAAAATTTTATGGATCTATCTTCAAAATTCTCAATCAATGAATTAATGCCACATTTGGTGACAAACACTTCCCAAGAAATGCATGCAACCTCTATTTAAGAGGATCCTCTATTATTACAGGAAATAATCCTTTTACGTACTTTTACTCATAACTCCGGCCAGGAATCCATCTGCAGGGAAGGTCACAAGTAGAAACAAAATCAATAAAATCAAAATCCAAAGCAGATAACCTTATAAAAAAAATATTTATCAACACTTACCGATCTTCTCACAACGTGTCAAAAATTCATTGAACCCTTCCATAAGGTCCGGATATTTTCCAAGCAAATCACCCATCTGAAAGGAAAAATAATTTCAGCGAAGATACTGATCATTTCATGGCAATAACATCATAATGACCTTAAAAGATTAGTGAAGCATAAAAATTATAATAATGATAAATAACTTTTCAAATATTCCAAAGGGTATTGAACATATGCTCATGTTGATATAGACCGGAAAGATGTCCCATCCAGATCTCTGGATCCGACAAACTCAACAACAAACTTGTATTTTTTTCAATAGGTACAAAACAAATGTTTTACAAAGGACTGTTATTATATGCCCCACAAGAAAAAGAAGAAGACAAGAGAACGTGGAAGTGAACCATGGATATTACATGTGTACTTGTTTTTTCACAATCTTCTGGTGGAAGTCCCGACTCCTGATGCCTATTCTCTAGTTTCTTCAATTTGTGAAATCAGATTGCCCCTCGAGTAGAATCTTTGATGGATGTTCTTGACAACATCCTCATGCATCACCCATCTACTTAACATATGCCTCTTTATCCCTATTAGGCGTGTGATGCGTGTAGATGAGGAAGATATCACCATCCTTTATCCATTACAAAAATGCCACAATGAACTAGAAACTCTTCCTTAGTTCGTTGTTGATCGACTATTCCCAAGAATGGCTTCAAATCTTAGTCTCGGCGTACTTCTCATTTGATTGAAAAAACGAGACGTCTTGATTGAGGTGATATGATTCACAAAGCTGAGACAAAACTGCAATGTATCATTCATATCACCTCGGAGACCGAGATGTCTCAGCAGAGAAATTCTGAGATGGTGATACTTTGAAACATGTTGCGAAGGAAGGTGACTCATTGAGTAGTTTTCTGATTCATTTTTGAAGTGGGTAGCATGCTTCTATGGAGTCTACCAGTTGGAACATGTGAAAAGAGTGCCAATATTAGAATATGGCTAGGTGAATGTTAATCAATCAAGGATATTTAACATTGTATAAAAAACACCTTTGTGAAGCGGGCTCTATCTGTAATGAAGTTAGCAATTTCAAAGACATGGATCTTGTAAGAAATTGGAAAAAAACAAAATATGTTACAGAAGACCGAAGAACAAAGCATCTTTGTCATGGCGAAACCTAGAGGATGGCTGGATTGAATTTGGACGGTAGCTCTTCTGATAACATGGGCCCAGAAGGAACAAACGGTGTTTCAAGGGATGAAGTGCAGATTTTGAAGGTCTTTTCTAGTCCAACTGCCACTGTAGAATCCAAAGAGATGGAGGCTAAACTCTTTTCACAAAGGTTGCAGCCATTCTGACTGTATGGAACCCAATAATAGAGGAAAGTGACTTACTTAACGTTATGCCATGGCTTCAAATAAATCGGAAGGTCCACGAAGATTTACATTCAAGCATTGAACACATTTTTTATTTATGCCATTTAGAGGTTGCCAATGAGAATTCATATTCATTGGCACAAGTGGTGTAAATGAAGACACTTAATACAAAGTGCTTTCTATTCCACAATAAGTTGTAGAGATTTTTGTTTTAATTTAATTAAAATTCTATAATTTACAAAGGAAAGGAAATTTTATGCCTCGTGTAATACATGATGACGTGATTTTTTTTTTGATAAGATGAAGAATTTATTGAGAAGCTAAATAAAAGGAACAAAGGAGGACGAGAAGGCCTCCGAGGAAAACAAAGCAAACAAAAAGCTAACTGCTCCTACTCATGATAGAATCCCATCTAAAGACCAAATCCTCAAAGGCCAGGCCTTTACAATCCTCGAATAGCTTGGACCAATGGAAAAGGTTATTCATCCGAGTCATCTGATGAATCCCATCTGATGACGTGATTCATCAGAGTCAAAATTTACATAAAATTTTCATCATCATCAAAGAAAATACTTTCAATTGTTTAGTTAAAAAAAAGGGTAAAAAGAAAAGGAAGAAGAGCAGTTTGCAAGACAGTATGTTTGACAAGAAAATTCTATTAATTGCACCTTCTACTGTTAGGATAGAGCCCTAGAGGCAACTATGTCACATTGCATGATCTGATACCAACCACTGGAGCAAAACTCGATGGCCGCAGGAGGTCTATTTCACTTGTGCACCTAGTGTGCACCATGAAGATAAACAGCACTTAATTTGGTTTTATTTCAGCCACTACCTAAAAAAAGTTGAACACTTTCTCTCTATGATATGCCAGTCCTTTGTCGGCATATAACATAGACTGACATTGCATATAAATATATGTATCAGTATCACTTGGAGGATGAGTACTTTCTAGTAGAAGTGTAGGGCTTCATTTCATTTCATGTTTGCAACAATCGACGTCTCTATTACTCTCTCAGATGGACTCGTGATATAATCAGTATACAGACAAAAGCTAATGGTGGAACTCGTGCATAAGAAATACAATTTAGCAGTAGTCATAAAAAATCCAATATAGTTTCAAACAGCCTGACAAGTCCTAAAGAAACTGAGAAACATAAACAGTATAGAGCATACCAATGTCTGCAATTCGGATCTCGTAATAATTTCCGTGCTATAAATATGCAGGCATTTCAAGAATTCCTGGTAATCATCAGAATTCCGTAACTTCTCCTTCACTTTCTCACAGAAAATGAATTCTTGATTGTATACACCTGCCACGTTATGGAGCAAACAAAATTTCATTGGACGAAAATCTAAGGTCTACACAGTTAACCAATTAGAAAGCAAAATTATTTGGTAATCCCATAATAGTGTAACTGAACAGGTAATGTAAACATAAAAATTGAAGATTTGTGAACTCCAAAACTTGTTACTCCATCTCAAGCATAAAATTCATAGCTCAAACACATGAATTAATCAAATGGCATAATTAAAGACTCACTTTTCAAGGCATTTTTATCATCATAAGAAGACAAAATGGGATGCATTCCAAAGTTCTCAGCGCCTTCCCCACCTTGGTGTAATTGCTCAGCAACAGAGTCTTCAACTCTCCGAGCAGATTTCCGTTTGTGGGGAAGACGCTGCATGTTGTTGAAGTCCCTATTGCTGTCATGTTCTAGATCCTTATCGTCCCGATCACGGTCTCTCCTATCCCTATCTTCCTTCCTCTCTTTTTCCTTCTCAGAACGTTTCCGCTGCTCTTTGTCCATTTTCATCATTCCTTTATCATGGTCAGGATCAGGACGGTCAACACTCAGATCACGGTTGGCATGGGAAGTCATAGTTCTCTCCCTCTGATAATTGTGCACATAAACAGAAGTTAGCTTGCTGTAAAGGATCACAACAAACTCCCAGAAAGGAAACAGGAAAGGGAAGGGGGGGAAGAAATACCTTGTCCCCATGCATTTGCCGCAACGTGGGCATAGCAGAGCTCTTCTCATCCCGTCGCAGAAAAGGTGAGTTTCTGACTGATGGAGCATGCTGCATAGGGGCTGTTGTTGAAGTATCCGGTAGGAAATGTGTGAACTCCTCAAGCAAGTCTGGATGGTGGTTGAAAAGAGCTGCCACCTGCAAAGAAACTGAACTTGATTTTCGAGAACAATGAAAGAGCTTCCCACAACGAAGTTCTCCCTAAAAACCAAATGGATGAGAAAAAGATGCAAAGCCCATCAACAACACAAAAGGAAAAGACAAGAAGGGTACTGCAAATATACCTCTTGGTAGACCTCGGTAATGGACTTGTTCTCCTTTCGATACATATTCAGTATATCTAAGAATGATTTGTACACGTGATCATCATTTTGGAATCGTGTCTGTAGGTGCAAAACCAGTTAACTAGCAACCCCAGAGCGCAAAACCACTAGCTCAAAATTCAACTACTAAACAGAATTTTTTACCTTTATTTTGTTTACAAAATTGATGGCTTCCTCAAATTCAACAGGCTTCTTTGGTGGAGGCTCGTCAGATTCAAGAGGGAGGGTGATCTCATAACCTTTGGGCAAGAAGGTATTGAAGCCCAAAATAAGGTCTCGATGCCCTTTGAACAATTCTTTCACCCTTGATATAACACCTGCTGTGTCAATTCTGCAAGTAATATCCAAACCGGAAGAGATAAAAGTTATTAACATGTCCCTAAAACATCCCAAAAACATTGACTGGACTTTAAAATGAAACAGACAATAATCAAACCTTTGGGCCTTGAAATCTTTCATGACTTCAAGGAACTCATCGTATTTCTCCCTTTTATCCTGAAAGATGTCCTTTACAGCCTTAAGATAGGCTAGGGCATCATTAGTTGTTAATATCTGTGTCCCTCCTCCTCCTCCTCCTCCTCCTCCAGGGACTTGGGGTTGCCCAGAGCTTCATTACCCAACAGAAAGATAAAAATGAAAAATTCGGTAAATGCCACAATAGATCAAAACCCAGGCTACCAAATTTAAAACAAAATCGAGAACCAAATAAAATTATCCTAAAACAAGAACAACAGGAGCAAGATGAAATTCTGATAAACGAAACCTTTAATATAAGTTAATAGAGTCGCTTCAATGAAAATCTGCTCTCTGTATTTTAGGTAAATTCTATCAAAAAACACAAATCGGTAAAAAACACTAAACCCAAACCAATTTTACGCACACACAATTGATTATTTAAATAAATTATCTTGAAACAGAGACAAAACACAGGTAGGGATCTGATTATGCCTTCATACCAAAATAATAGTAATAATAATTCCATTTTTCGGAACAAAAACCTTCGATACTAGTTAACAAAAGGGATTTAACGAAAATAAACTAAGAACGAAAACCCTTTCGAATAATTCTTGAGTCAAACATGATTCAGTAAAATATAAACTAAAAAAGAAAAACAGAAATCACCAGCCAAATGATCATAGAGTTTCATCTCATCTCATTGTGCAAAAATAGAACTAAAAATAAAAATTTGCAGAGAGAGAGAGAGCACGGAGAGAGACACTTACGCTTCACCTCGAGATGAAATAACGGGGCGTTTAAGTTGAGAACCCATGTAAACGTCCTCTCTGGACCTTTTCATCACCACAAGAACTCCACCTCTTCAAAAAATCATGCTTCAAGAAAAAAAAAAAAAAAAAACACAAACCTGATTAAAATCAAAATCAGAGAAACGCAGCTAGTTCGCCAACGATATTCGACCAAATCGCTCCGAAATTTAAACCAAAAAGCGAAACGAAAGAGCAGATCTAACCAGAAAGAATTCAATTCGAGCCTCCCAAACAGATCACTAATCCTAAAATACATAAAACGGAAACAAAAAGTAGATGAAATTTACTTGATGAGAACCAAATAATCGAGAAAAGAAACCAAAAAAAAGCTACGGAGAAAAACAAAAATTACGAAGAAACAAGAGAGATCGCTCAGTTTCAGAGAAACACATCTCTTCGAAGAAGAATTACGGAGACGAAAGAACAGAGAGAGAGAGAGAGAGAGTAGAAGAGAAGAGACGGAGAAATCTCGAACCTATCTGAAGAAACCTTGCGAGGGAATCCGATAATTAAAAAAGCCTGAGGAGAGCCCCAAAGAGAGGTACTTGTTTTGCATTACAGAGAGAAATATTATGAGAAAGAGAACGAGAGATAGATGTAAGGTGAACACTTGAGAGAATAAAAAATTAATAAAAGAGGCTAATTAGAAATCCGTTTCCCGGTCACCATGTTGTTGGCTTATAGCCTTATACATATTGTTCACCGGCTGTCAACAGTTTAACCGGTTGTACGGATTTATATTCTTGCTTTCTTACTAGGGTTAGCCGGTTAGGGCTTTTTTCTTATGGGTCGGGCTCCGTTGACAGATCTAAAATGACAGGTATCTCTGTACACGAACACAATATAAGCCACTTGGCACACTCTTACAGGACTCTAACCGTATGGATGTTTGTCCTATCCCATGGTGGACATACAAACCGAAAATCAGCCTGATTAGTGATTTATAGGCTTTGGATTGGACTTATGTTCATGGGCTGGTCTCAACTGTGGGAATGTGAGCAGTATTTGAGGTACAAAGATGCAACACTTGTAAATCACTAATAAGGCTGATTTTTGATCTGTAGGTCACCATGGGATAGGACAAACACCCATACGGTCAGATTCCTGTAACAGTGTGCCATCTGGCTTATATTGTGTCCCTGTCATTTTGCCTGTCATTTTAGATCTGTCAACGGAGCCCGACCCTTTTCTTATTTATAATAAATCCGCCTTTTATTTTTTATCTTCAGGTTGAAGTTGTTGGTTTTTTTATTTTCGTGAGTTTTGATCTTGATGTTGGTTAGTTGATTTGAATATCTTACGGTATCGATGAAGTAGTTAAATTATAGTATCATGGGTGGTAAATATATTATCAGAACACGTGGCTTACATGCAGATTTTGAAAGGTCCCACTTAGGATAGCTCTTATGTCCAAAATTGATAAAATCGAATTTTTTTAAATAAATAATGAATTTTAATGTATTTATAAAAATAATAATTTTTGAAAATTTATCAAAAGATTTTTGAAAATTTATCAAAAGATAACGAAACGACCTTTCAAAGGTAAAGGCGTCTATGTGGGATTACCAAAATACCCCTGTCTAATGCCCTTTCCAAAGTCTTTGCATTGGTTTACATGCATTCATCCCGAGGGTAGTTTTGGCATTTTAGAGGCTAAACGCTGGCAACTGATAGACTCCTTTTTATTATTTATTTATTTTTTTTAATTTTTCAATTCTTCTTTATAAATACATTAAAATTTATTATATTTTCTAAAAATTTCCGTTGATAAAATCAGATGATTGCAACCATGAGATCTGCACAAATTTTTTGGAATTAATTGGATGGTTGAGATTGGTGAGTTCTAATCTTTACGTGTGCATTCCAAAACTCGTCTTTGTAGTGAAGGATTTTCTTTACGCATGGAGGGCTGACGTGGGGAATCAAGACTGGGCCATCTGGATTGGACACGTGGATGGTACTCTTGTCCAAGTCATGCATATAACCTACCTTGCATTGTACTTTTCACCTACTAATTGCAACCATTAAATTTAATGACCAAATTTAAATAAAAAAAATCTTAAATTTTTTTTTTTTTTTTTTCTATTTTGATGCGGAAGGAATGTCAGGTGCCATGCATCCACTTGACTGAGAGTCGCACCTATGCTTCACTCGCTTGGGTCGCCCTGGTGTACTGCGGGGCTGTTTCCATGCAAGTTGAGGCCTATGGCGAAAACTCATGAGGCCCTTTTTATATTTAATATTTAATATATTATTAATATATATGGTATTAATAAAAATAGTAACTCTTTATATAATAGAAAATCTTATTTAACACTATTCATGATAATCAAAAGTTACAAAAAAAAAATTTAGATGCAGAGGACTCTTGTGGCCCTACATAGATCTTTTTTAGGCCTAATGACAGCGTATATGTTCAGCCCTCCTATTGGTTGATTAACATACTAAAAATCAGCTTGATTGATGATTTCTAACCCTTGGATTTACTAAAAAGACATGCTTGAATCCAATGGCTAGAGTCAATCCTAAAAAGTACTAAAATCTATAGCTAGAAATAATCTATCGGGTTAATTTTTGGTTTGTATATCCAACAAGGAGTGGGCTAAACCAAGGTTTAAAAAATGGCCATTATAACGGATTTGGACCCCGTTAAGTTACGTACCGTTAAAATGCCCAGAAATAACGGCCGTTATTTTTTGAAAAAATTTGTGAAAAAGTCATTTTTTCCGTTATTCTTCTATTTTTTTCCGTTATTTTCCGGTTTTGAAATTTTAAAAATCAAAATGTGAATTTCAGCGCTGTTATTTCCGTTATTTTCCATTTTTTGCCTCTGATCATTTTTCGTCAACGTTATAACGGAAAAATGGAAACGCCCCCAATCCGTTATACTGTTACAAACGCCCCCTTTAAACCTTGGGCTAAACATCCATGTGGTTAGTGGCTAAGGTCTTCTCTCACTTGGGATGGGGGCCTTTTCTCACCTTGGGCCTAAGGCCCGTATTGGCCTTATGGTAGAGCACTAGAGCGGCCCTGGTGTATCGCCTTCCATCCGCTTTTAGACCAGCTAGGTCGTATCGGCGTCGTCTCTTTTGGGCATTATTGATCTGTCAAATCAAATAGACCTTGACCTACCATTATCGGGTGGTGGCTTTTGATTGGGTCAACAAGCTCCACATCAAAAAGCTTTTCAAAGTGCAAAAGAAACATTGTGGATTACTATTCGGCAATGCTGAGGTGGGAAAATATGGACTCTTTTGTAGACATTCATTTATCACGTGCAAATCAAGTCTTTAAATTTCGGTCAGAAACTACACCGAAACCAAAATTCATAAAAAAAAATAAAATTTCAGAAATTCCAAAATTTCGACCGACGGATATTTTTGAAATTTCAACTGATTTTGTTTTTTATTTTTCTTTGAAATAGCATGCGAAATTTCAAGTTTTTTCGTGAAATTTCTGCATAATAATCTCTCTTTCAAAATTTCCAAATTTTCGTACGAAATTTCGATCAAAATTTTAATTTCGGCCCTCACCAAAATAGCATGCAAAAAAGAAATTTTAAACTTTGGTGCAAATACACTTCAGATTTTCACGGAAGCTCTCGATTTATGGATTCCGATAATCCAGCGGTAGTTTTGCTTTGGCAAAAGTGAATGCCAGCTCAGCAATGTCAGCCACCGTTGGATTCTCGGGATCTAGGGACAAGATTTTCGGTGGGCTCTCAGTCGAAGTAAACGAGAGGTTTGTTTGTAATCCAAGATTCCAAGCTTCAAACGAAAAAGATGTATCAGAGGATTCAGAGCCGTTCCCAAGTTTTTTGGGAAGGTTCCACAAACTGATCAGACCGATGAAGATGCCTTTCTACTTTCTAGATTGTCATTGGATTTAGAGGGAATATTGAGGAAGGCTATTGATGGAAGTCCTTGGCTTTGGGCATTTGGAGGTCATGTTGGAGAGAAAAAATTTGATCCTGCAACTTTTTGATCCAGTAATCCTGCCACTTATAGTTAGGCGCCACCTGTCCCGGAGTTAAAATGGCCCTTAACTGTACTATTCTTAAAAGAAGTGCTAATCAAGGTTTAAAAATCGGCCGTGAAAAGAACGTCGGTTGTAACGGATTCGGACCTACTCTGTTATGCTACGCACCGTTAAAACGCACAGAAAATATTCCGTTAATTTTCCGTTATATTTCGTTTTTGAAATTCAAATTTTGAATTTCAGTGCCCTTTTTCTTTCCTTTTTTTTCCATTTCTTTCCGTTATGTCCATTATTTTTCCGATTTTTGCCCCTGAATGTTTTTTCGTTATAACTGAAAAAATGGTAACACCCCCAGACCATTATACCGTTATAACGGTCCCTTTTAAACCTTGGTGCTAATATCTATGGCTAGAGAAGACCAATCTCAGTGATTTTTGGTATGTATCAAGGTTTAAAAGGGGCTGTTATAACGGCATAACGGACTGGGGGCATTACCGTTTTTTCCGTTACAACGAATTGTAATGCTCGGGGCAAAAACGGAAAGTAATGAAAAAAATGGAAAAATAATAGCCGTTATTTTTTCGGTATATCCACCAAGGGGTGGACTAAACATCCGTGCGGTTAATGGGCCCAAAAATGAGCTATGTAGGGCTAGGAAGGCCCTCTGCATCGAGACTCGAGTACATCAGAAGTCCTCTCTATCTAAAATTTTCCGATGTAGCAGGGCTGTTCCGGTTCGGTTCCTAAGGTGACCAGAACTGGAACAATCGGTTCCAGTTCTTATCGGTTTGGTTCCTTAACGGTTCCGGTTCTCGAAGTGATGGGTCCGGAACCGGAACCGGAACCGATTATGTATTTATGTCGGTTCCTGATCCGGTTCCGGGTATATTGAGCCAAATCTTGAGAATTTGACAATATTTACACTATATTTATTTACTAGTGTTATTAGCCCGTGCTTGAGCACGAGCGAAATAATAAAAATAAATTTTTTTATTGTAGAGATAAATTTTTTTACTGTAGAGATGTAAAATTATTTCAATACATTTTAAATCTTTTGATTTGACTTACCGTCATAGACGTATTTTGATTGTTATATAGTAATGTTGCATGGGTTGGGTCCAGGGGACAACCATTTGGCGTACCCGCATAGAAGATGAATCAACAGCTGATTTTTGGTGAGGATGATCTCTATGGTGAGGAGATCATCCTCACAAAAATTCAAATCATTCTGATGTTCGTAGACTGGTTTAGAAGTTGAAAAATTATGGATCATCGATTTTTACCGTATAACTTGAAAACCACATTTGATGGTGCTAGAAATTTCAACATGGGCTGATTTTTTGCTGGGGTGATCTATATGGTGAGGAGATCATCCTCACCAAAAATCAGCCATTGGTTCAACTTCTATGTGGGTCCGCCAAAATGGTTGTCAAAAGTGGTTGTCACATGAACATGACCCATGTTGCATAACTTGGAATCAAATTCTTAATATTTTTTTGGAATCACTTATTCTTGTTCTAAAACAATAAAGCAAGAAATTCAATATTTTCAGATGTCCATGCAATAATGTTATAATGATGGAAGCTTTCCAAATTTTATTCATAAAAAAAATATATCTAGTTGAATAAAATAACATTAAAAAGTTTTATATGCAGAGATGTTTAACAAAGTTTTTGCCTCCAATCTTGCACTTAAAACTGTGCTATATATAGATCGGGTGTCTCGAATACCCACAGGAACCACATGGATGTTTAGCTCTACGAATATGAACTGAATAATCTACAATTTGAGTTGCAAAGAGAAAATAAATGGGAACAATGACAAATTGAAGGATATAGGCTTTAAAATCCAACCCTCAAACAATTAATTCACCATAGTCTTGACATGCTCAAAAATACTCGATTCGCCTCACCTTCTACAAATTGAAAGTTTAGATTTTTCTTAGACAACTGGAACAAATAACGTAATTCCATTAAAACAAAATCAATAGTTCTTAAAAATGATCTTTTACCGTTAATAACGTGAGAAAAAAAAAAAGGAGATGATTTTATTTCTACAAATAAATACATGATCCTTTAAACTTAGTAATTCCATCAAAACAAAATTAATAGTTCTTAAAAATGATCTCTTACCGTTGATAACGTGAGGAAAAAAAAAGGAGATGATTTTATTTCTACAGATAAATACATGATCCTTCAAACATACATACACATCCATCATCGGCCTAAAACAAAAACTCTTAAGTGTCTGCAAATGACCAAAAACTGGTTAGATTAAAATATCTAACTCAGTGAAATAGGAAAAAAAAAAGGAGAAAAAGAAAAAAAAATTAAGAAAATTAAAAAAGAACACATACCTCGCTCCAAGATGGCACGAGTCTAGGTGTAGTTTGAGATGTACATTGATGGTAAAAGCTATTTGATCAGGGGTCACTAAAGTTTATTTATATTTTTCCTTTACTCACTATGAGGTTATTTATTTTTTGAGAGAAACGTTGTGTTTCTTTCCAAAGGTTAAAAAATCGAAACAGACACAATTAAGCTGTCTCTTATTAAAATTGAAACGTCTCCGGTCAAAATGAAAATAAATATATGATTTTGCAAGGAAACGTATGTAGAAAAAGTTGAATGGACGTTATAAGAATGTGAAGAAGCATATTTACTCAATTATTTATTTTGAATCTTGGATGAGAGAGAAGAGATGGAAAGGTGATTTACGATACAATTAAAAGTGTTTGATTAAAATGAAAATGTCTCTGCTTAAAATAGAAATAAATACATGATTTCGTAAGGAAACTTATGAAGACAAAGTTGAATGGACGTTATAAGAATGGGAAGTGGCGTATTTACTCATCCATTTATTTTGAATCTCGGATGATAGAGAGAAGGAAACGTTTTTGTCTAAGATAGTGAGTAGGGACGTTTTTGGAATAGAATAAAAATAAATGAGTAAATGGTGTTTTGAGAAAATTCATTGTAAAAAAGATAGAGAGAGCGCCACCTCAGCAGGGTCGAGCTTTTGTATAGACTAGTAATCAACACCCGTGCTAAAGCACGGGCATAAATAACAATACCTTATTTTGTTAAGCAAGAAAAAACAAAAACAAAAAATAATATAAATTAAATCAATATAAGAAATTCTTGTGAGAATAGTTGTATTTGTTAGCTTTTTATGATGTATGCATCTAGAGCGAATCCTGTTTTATTCTAAATGTGAAATCACTTAAGACTCTTTTGTTAACCAATCCCCTCTGTGAGTTATTTAATTTATGATTTGCAGTAGAATTATTGATGTATGAAGTGCATTTGCTGAGTAGAGGTCTATGTTGGCGATGATAGAAACTAATGTTTGAGAACCATATCGGACTGGTCAGTTCAATGGATATGAGTGAACGTTAACCATGAATTTTATTAAAAAATTAACCATTCTCAATCATTAACCCCATTTGTACTGGCTAGTTAAACCGAAATCAACATTTAGCGTTTAAACCATTCAATTTGGTCACCTATCTACTTTTATTTAAATGAATTTATTATAACTGAAATATATACCTTAATAAAATATGAAGTTGTGTGAAAAAAAAAGTTATACATGTTATATATTCAATAATCGTGATCTGATCATATGGCTCCTCGCTCTTGCTTTAGATCATGATAATTGTGACTTGTGAGACCCGCCACCTATGTCACTTATATCACGATATTGTGCTTCTAGATGATCATTAATGGTCTATAATAGGATAGAGCGTTAGGATATGATTAAAGTATAGTTATATAATTGATACATGTAAAATTACAACTCTATATAATTTTGTATATAATGGTCTACAACATTAACTCATGAATGATTGGTCCACCCGTTGATGCCACAAATTAGCCTAATTAGTGATCTCGAGCTAGCTGTAGGATTCGAGCATTTTCATTTGGTAACATCTTTATATTGGATTTCTGCTTTTTGAGTTCTAGATTCAATAGATAGAGATCACAAATCAAGCTGATTTTTATGCTGGAACCCGAAGAACGCCAACCAAAATTCTTATTGTAGGGACATGTGTAGTGGTGGCTAACATGTCATTTCTCTTACCAAGCATGCATCGACGGCTTCCTCATTTAACGATTGTTCGCTCTCCGAATAAATCGAGCAACTCCATACAAACTCGACCTTCGACTGAATCAATGGCTTCGATCATCCTCTTCATTTCCATTTAAAGATGGGGTGATCTTCGTTCATCAAAATAACTGTAGTACGCTCTCCTCTTCTAAAATAGATCTAGAATACTGTGTATGCATGTAGCCAAAACTTTGCATCATTACATCCTTTATTCTTACAAACACTGTTTCCAAACGAGTGAGAACTAAGATGTGTGCGAGCGAAGTGTTGAAAAAAAATGCCTAGAAACATTTCAAAACAAATTTAAAAAAACATGTAAACTCATTACGGGCATGCCTCAAGCACAATTTTCATGCCTTTGGTCTGACCTCACTTCTTCTTGGGGAAAAAATATGAATAAAGAAGAGGAAAAAGAAGAAGAAAAATATGCATACATACTCCTTGGGGAGATCTCTAACACATTTTTTCATCAGGATTTTGAATGGCTACCATAATATTTACCTTTTTGTAGTCGTGCTGAACCGCTGACAGGGGATCATTGCAGAGATTGGTTATTTTTAGTTTCAACAAATCAAATGTTTATCTCAAGAGCTTGAATAGACAAGAAAAAATATAGCCATATCAAAATATATTTTTTCCCTACAAAATTATACATAATCAATATATTCAATTGAAAAAAAAAACGTATATATTTTTTAATAAAAGAGAGAGAAAAGATTGACGGAAAACCATTTGAGTTGCCTAAAAAATGGAACTCAACAACTAAAAGAAAGAGGGAGAGATTTAAATATTTTAAGATAGAGGGAAAGGCATGGGAATTTTCATATGGAGGTTATCTTTCCATATGAAAATTTTTATTTTATATTTCTTAATGATGCGGTTATGGAAAGCAACAAAAATAGAATTCTAAAAATCAGAATACCTTTGCGTATGGAAGCCTTTAGATTTTGTAATGCATCGGTTATGGAAACAAACCACATTGATTTTCTTAATGCATGGGTTACGAAGAGAGAATGGTCGAAATTAATGTATTGGTTTTGGAAACAAACCAAAATGTATTTCTTAATGCATCGGTTATGGAAACAAATCACATTGATTTTCTTAATGCATTATTTAGGAAGAGACAACGGTTATAATTAATGCATTGATTTTGGAAACAAACCAAAATAGATTTCGGAAACAAACCAAAATAGATTTCTTAATGCATCAGTTAGAAATTTAGGAATTAATGAATGAAATAAGGAGATGGGGAGTCGTAGGATTGGAAAGAGAAAAGACGTTTCGGAATTAATTGAAGATGGAAGAGAATTTGAGAATTAATAAAGAAATTAAAGAGAGGGGACGGGATTGGAAAGAGAAATATTTTGTGTTGGGGTGTTTTTGGGATAAACTAAAAAGCTGGAGAAAGCGCCACCTCAGCAGGGTCGAGCTTTAGTATAGATTATAGATAATAGATTGGTACCGGTTCTTATTGGTTCGGTTCCAGTTCTTATTGGTTTTGGTTCCATATTATGCTACCCAGAACCGGAACCGTTATTGTCGGTTCGGTTCCGATTACTTTTTAATCGGTTCCCAAAAATGTGGAACCGGAACCGGTGTTTTCAGTTCCGGTTCCGGTTAAACGGGTAAAATTGACACCCTTAAGCAGGGCGCCACGAAGGGCTACAAGGTTCTCGATGTCGATCGTCTCAAGGAGCAATTGAAGGATTAACATCATCAAGACGTTCGTCGTCCCCAAACAACCGAATGTGATTGAAACAAGTACCTTCGGTTCGCTGAACTTGAATAAAAGGGCCAAAATCTAGACCGTATGACACATCAGACATGGATGCTCATAATCTGTATCAAAATTTTGATGCAGAAGTCCCTCAAGTTGGAGTACTTTTCCATCGTGGGCTTGGAACCACCAACCCATAGTCTGTTCATAAAGCCCATAACGAAAAACTGCTCAAATTGAGTGTCTAGAAATCACTAATCATGTTGATTTTTGTTGTGTAGGTCCATCAAGAAGTGGGCCATGAATTCAAAAGGTCAACAGTTCCAAAAAAAGTGACACGTGGCAATTTGATGGACTTCTGCATTAAAATTTTGATGCAGAGTGCCAGAGTTCTGTATCATAGAACGGCTGGAGATAGTAGATTTGTGGTCGGATTCGGATGTTAACTTTCGTGCTCAAGGGGTTAGAAAAGATTCATCTGGAGACATATAGGAGCAAACATCTCCCAGACTGCTTCAAAGGTGGGATTGTCTACATGAAAGGGTTGACCCAACAGCTTGTCCAATCTGGAACGACGCTTCCTTATCAAAGAACTCCATTTGATACGTATTGGACGATAAGAACCAATCACGTTTTACTATGTTAAACCGTACTTGAGAGCATGGTTTAAAAACCGACCCTTACAACGAAAATAACAGACGTTATAACGGATTCAGACCTCCCCCGTTATGTTATTTACGGTTAAAACACCTTAAAAATAACGGCCGTTATTTTTAAGGTGTAATGGCCTTTTTTATTATAAAGAAAATAACAACCGTCTGGAAACTTTTGTGAAAAAAAACAATGACCGTTATTTTCTGTTTTTGAAAATTCGAATTTTGAATTTCAGTTAAGCACAAAAGACAAACTTGTCCATTTTCAAATCTCAATTGGAGTGATTCAAAGAGTTCTAAATACTGGTCTTGAATCTTCAGGCAAACCTGGCTGCCGGGTAACGAAGTCTAAGCCTCTTACAGGAGGTGGTCACAGCGAGGAAGCTCATTGATGAATCAGGCGGCGAATGAAAGCTAGGATCCATGGAGGCTGCTGTGCTGATGAAGAGCAAATTTCCTGTCAAGAAGGTGACTAGATAAAAAAATTGAAAGTCAAATGTAATTCGTCGGTGTAAGGAAATAGCCATTTTTTCCATTATTTTCCATTTTTGCCCCTGAGCGTTATAATTCGTTATAACGGAAAAACAGTAACGCCCCCAGTCCGTTACGGTTATAATGTCCCTTTTAAACCTTGCTTGAGAGCTCATTTTGTCCTTTGTTTCTTCCCAAATCTCATACCAAACCCTCTAAAACCCCCAAGGATAAAAACACAACAAAAAATGAAGATTAAAAGAGAAATCACGGATTGATTTACAAAAAATGAGATTTGTACGTTTTACAAAGAATAGTTAAGAAAACCTGCCATGTCTTTGAAATTTACTGTAAATGTTGATGTTATATGAAAGATCCATGGATCCTAGAGCTACACCCATTTCTTACGTCCAGTTCTTACACCCGATGGTGGGGCCCCCAAAATTTTGATCTAAGGGACAAATTTTTTTTGATGTGGAACAATTTATCAAAATTTTTGATATGGGTCAGGTTCAGGAGACAAAAACTTTGACAACAATTTTGGCGTACCCACATAGAAGATGAATCAATGGCTGATTTTTGTTGAGGATGATCTCCTCACCATATAGATCACCCCTTACAAAAAAAATTAGCCATTCTGAAATTTCTGACTCCATCAAATGTGGTTTTCAAGCAAGCAGTAAAAATTGATGGTCCATAATTCTTCAACTTGTAAACTAGGCTATGAATATCAGAATGGTGTGAATTTTTGTAAGGATGATCTCCTCACCATAGAGACCATCCTCACCAAAATCATCCCATCCCAAAACTTCTACTTTATGCATTGACTTGTAGCAATTTTTTGTTGTCAAACTTTTTGTCGCCAAATCTTGAACCATATATATACAGATGGTGACAATGGCCTCTATGGTGAGGAAATCATCCTCACAAAAATTCAGATCATTCTGATATTCGGTAGCCTGGTTTACAAGTTGAAGAATTATGGACTGACTATTTTTAGTGTTAACTTGAAATCACATTTGATGGGATTAGAAATTTTAGAATGGGCTGAAGAGGTGGCCCATCGACAGAACAACCTGGATCAATATGTTGGTGGGCCAAGCATGTTGTATGGGCTGTAGGGAACATCATTCTCAATCCACATACGAAGCATAAAATATTATTTTTCTAAATTACACTAACTTTTTTGATAATCTTTGATATATATTATACTAGTGGGTGGCCCGTGCCCACGGCACTTTCCGACAAAGCAATTGCCAAAATCGGATGAGAGTTAATGTTAGCCATTGATACGAAGCATAGTGGCTCTTAGATGAACGGGAAGATCTCATCCATGCATGCTTTACATTTATGAAGCCTTATAAGATAAGAGGGGGTGATAACTGATGTGTTTTCTTATATAGATTTTAATGCTACATAATTATTTTGTTTGTAGCACAAATTTTACATCATAACATACTCATCAATATATTCACCTCATGCAACATTATTATTTCCATCAGAAGCTTTGATTTTTAGCACTACCAAAAAAATTTCCTTCCCCGAATGTGTACCGGTCCGGTTCGGCTATGTGTACCAAGAATTCGAACCGAGATATAATCTGAATCGTTTCCTATTGGGTATTTATTTGACACTCCTAGTCCTACCGAACTTCTTATATGCCAAAGTCATACCATATTAGACAATTGTAACCATCGGATGGTGACGTTGGCTTTGGTCTAGAAGGTCTCCTATATGCCAAAGTTGGACCATACAAGATGATTGTAACCATTGGATGGTGACGTTTGCCTTGATCTAGAAGGGACCCATGGAAATATTCAATGGTGGGTCAACAAGAAAAACTATCCTGGGACTGCACCTTGTCTAGACTTGTATGCTATCAAAGATTCAAGTAAGAAAGCTTTGGTAAAGAAGCAGGCTTTGATCAGTGAGATAGTCTGTGGCATAGAGTGATTGTGGGAAGATATGGTGAGAGCGTGAGCTTCTTATGGGTGTGGTGTCTAGAGAGGCATCGTGAGAGAATTACAGAAATTTGAAGAAGGGTTTACTTTCAAGGTTGGGAAAGGTAATAGAGTTTTATTTTAGAAAGATATATAGTGTTCTGAGACTAAGTTGGAGTCTAAGTTTCACGACCTTTATATTATCTCTAGTAAGAAATAAGCCACTGTCAGCTAGATGTAGGTTGCAGGTGATGTTTTATTGGCTTGAGATTTCAAAGTTTGGAAGAACCTCGATGATGGAGAAAACACCACATGTGGCGAATCTAGCTTCTATTGAGAGCGGGAGACGCTCCCTTTCTTATCCAAGTGGAGGATGTTAGATGGTGGAAGCCTGATGGTAAAAGTAAATTTGATGTTCATTCTTTTTACGAGGCATTAGAAGTTTGTGAGGTAGAGGAATTCCCTCAAGTTGGTTTTCTTACTTGGTGTGTGGTCTGCGATAGAATTTAGACTATGGATTTTGTATGGCAAGGAGGTATCAGAGTGATAGACCATTGTCTCATGTGCTTGGAGAGCAGGGAATCCAATGATCACCTCTTCGTACACTGTAGAGTGGCTTGAGTGATCTGGTCCGAGTTTTGCAAAGAGTTTGACTTTAGCCGAGCAAGTTCCTTTGTTGTTGAAAGACTTATTTTTAGCTTGGCACTACAAGGTGTTTGGGGATCTCAGTCAGAGGTTGTAGGTCCTTGTTCTTTTGGCCATCTTGGATGGTATTTGGAAAGAACGGAATAGTAGGATCTTTGAGGGAAGATGCTCTTCCCTTGAAGCACTTTTGTTGGAGATTAGAAGCCTTATTTTTATTTGGGCCAAATTGTACAACGTGGAGGGGTATTAAATTTGAGGACGTCATGTTCAGTTGGTCATTTTTTTATTGGGAGGGGCTAAGGCGATTGTGTGGGTGGGAGGTGTGCTTCCTTTGCTTTGCTTTCTTTTTCTGCTTCCTGCTGTTCCTTCTTGCTTTGCCTTGGCAGGAACCAAAAAAAATAAAAATAAATCACATTTCATGCAAATCTCCTTAAATTCCAACCTAGAAAACGATAGAACAACACTGGCACGAAGCAGTAAATACAAAGATTGAGAATGCTTAAAAAAATAAAATTGAGAACTTTATGAAATTTAATATGTGAAACAACTTCAGGCGAGTTCCTTTCGGGTGCATCACACGACGCATTGGAATCCATTGCGAAATAATCGATCCTCTCTATCAGATCCTTGTGATCAAGAAAAAGGGAAAAATCTATGATCGATACCGACTTCTGTATCAAAATTTTGATGCAGAAGTCCCTCAATTTGCCACGTAGTAGACTTTTTCGGGTCCACTTTCTCCATGAATGTTTGGCCCACATCTTGGTGGACACAAAATTAGTGATTCCTAGCCATTGGATTTGAGCACTTTTTCACCATGGGCTTGGACCCAACTCATAGGCCTGTTCTAAAGGCCATGATGAAAAATGCTCAAATCATACGGCTAGAAATCACCAATCACATTGATTTTTGGTGTGTAGGTCTAACATAATGTGGGCCAAATATTCAAATGGCAAGTGGGCCTGCACGAGTCTATTACATTGCAATTTGAGGGATTTCTGCATCAAAATTTTGATGCAGAGGGGTGCATCAAAGAACAGCCCAAGAAAAAGAGAGGACACCTGCCATACATACATGCAAATAAGTCTGGGAGGAGCAAACGAGCCCATTTACAAGACCAATTGAAAGAAAAGAGAGACCAGTTTGGGAGGAGCAAACTTGCATATTAAGGTGCCTGGATCCGATTCTATTATTAATCGGGTTCAAAATAATGGACCCCAACCCAAATAATGAGGTCAGGGTCTATCGGGTAATTGGGTATCAATTGACACGTCAAAACTAGATTTATCTTTACTACATGATTCAGGCTTCAGACTGAAACTAGGTGGCGTTTGCATAAATTTAATTTCAGACTTTATGACATTCAGTTCAGACCTTAATGAGTTTTAATATGTAGCCATGTCTTCTGCATAAGCAAAGAAGGAAGTCTTTCCCTTTCCCATTTTCTTTCGTATTTTACCCCTGGTTTATAAAACTCCCGTCATAACAAAAATAATGGCCGTTATAATGGATTTGACCTCCCCCCGTTACGTTATGTACCGTTTTAACGCTCAGAAAATAACGGCCATTTCTTCTGTTATAACGAAAAATAACGACCATTATTTTCGGGATAAAATTGTTAAAATAGTCCGTCATTTTTCCCTTTAGTTTCTGTTTTTTCCGGTATAAATTTTATTGAAAATTTGAAATTCAAATTTTGTATTTTAGTGCCATTTTTTCCATTAGTATCGTCATTTTCCCATTTTTTTAAACTGTTTTTGCCCCTGTGAGTTATAATGGCCATTATAACGGGAAAAGTGGTAACACCCCAAGTCCGTTATAACGGTCCCTTTTAAAACCTTGATTTTACCTTCACTTTGTTTATGAAGGTGATTGCCTCTCCAACTTCAGTACCTTCCAAGTTGAGTTGTCCTCAGGCTGGAGGTTGTCTTCACGCAGGGCTGTTCAATGGATAGGGTCGCCCTAATGATCCGATTTGATCGGATCTGATAACATCAGGTCTAGATCAGGTTATTGGGTCCATTGGATAGGATCTAGATCTAGAAATTGTAATCCCACAGGCTATCAAATGGTTACTGGATTAACACTGATCCAATTTAATAATGACAATGACCCGATCCGACAGATATAAAAAACATCCTCGGATAGCTTATTGGATTGGGTCTGGATCGGGGTTCTGGTCCATTGGATCGGGTCTTGAATTGGAATCATGATCTGGTAAGTTATTGGATTGGTTATGAATCAACATTGATCTGATCCCAAGCCATGTGGCACAATCTTTTGGACCATTCCTTGGTAGACCTATACACCAACAATCAGCCTGGCCTGATTGATGATTTCTAGCCATTGGATTTGAGTATTTTTCATCATGGGCTTCTTAAATAGGCAATTCAACGGCTAGAAGCTC
Organism: Euptelea pleiosperma; assembly: GCA_035048495.1. NCBI lineage: Eukaryota > Viridiplantae > Streptophyta > Magnoliopsida > Ranunculales > Eupteleaceae > Euptelea > Euptelea pleiosperma. The sequence goes on from CM068543.1 coordinate 13,082,533, forward strand.
CCAATCAGGTTCATTTTTGGTGTGTAGGTCCACCATAGAATGGGTATATTAGAGAGTGTACAACTTTAGTATATGCTTTAAGGTTAGGTAGGGATCCGCGGCCGCCTCATCCAAGAAGGAAAAAAAAAAATGTTTGACTCGGGTCAACGTTATTGACTAAAGATGTCTTAAATTTTGTGATGCAGAGGAGTGATTGGTTATCTATAGCCATTAGATTTTAGCACTTGTTAATCAAGCTGGTAACCAAAAAATCAACCTAATTGGTTATCTCTAGCCACTAGTTTTACCACTTTTTTTAAGAGTGGATTCGTGAACACGTTTTTTGGTACTAAATCCATCGGCTAGGAATCATCAATCAAGCTGATTTTTGGTGTGTACATGCACCAAAGGATGGACTAAACATCCATGAGATCAGGTGGGCCCAAAAAATGCGCCAATAAGCGGATTCCATGTGACAGAATTCTTTGATAAAAAAATCAGCATTATCAAATTATTTTTACCATTTAATACATATTTTGGGTGGTTGGATCATTCGATCGGGCTGGGCTGGTTTTTGGTTTAGCCAATGTTTCAGATGGGCTTCTAATATTAGACTCACTGGAAGGGTGTAATGCACATGGGCCGGTATGGTGATCCTAGAAAAAGTTTTATAACATTTATATGCAAGCATCATTTCTAGAAAGGGTTGTGATGTAACAAGATATACCTCATGCTTTTGGGCGTGCAGAAGCACGATTTTTGTTACTCAAGTCTTTGGACTTAGGCTTAACCACTCCTGCTGTGACGGATACGGATACTCAATCGGTTTTGGACTGATGGAAGCAGGGGCGGAGCCAGGAAGGGGCCAGGGGAGGCGGAGCTAGGACACCCACCATATACTACAAGGATTGTGCCCCCTTGAACAAAATCCTGGTTCCGTCGTTGGATGGATGGATGTTTGCTGATAGAATCCAGAGAATCTTGGACATGCAAAGTTTGGCATGGGGCTCGCAGTAACCTAAAGATTTGAATGAGTTGACTACGTTCAGAATCCCCATCTCCCCATCTCCGTTTCTGCTTTTGCTTCTCCTAGAGGTCCCCTCTTCTCTGCTTTTTCTAGGTCCTTTCCTCACTGGGAACCATGGGCCATCTGAGCCCACTGATCACATGGATGCTTAGCCTACCCCTTAGTAGACATTCATACCAAAAATCACCTTATTTTGTTGATTTTTAGCCGTTGGTTTTAGTACTAAAAAAAATGGTTGAATCTAACAGCTATAATCACGCAATCAGGGTATTTTTAGCGAGTATATCTACCAAGGAGTGGGCTAAACATCCATACTGTCAGTGGGCCCAGATGGCAGAGGTGAATAACAAAAGTCTGAGGCATGCCTTTTTTACATATTTTTCCTTGTAGAAAACTTACTCTGGGCAAACATACAGAGAAGAGGACTTTCTTCATAAAACTTTTGATCACAGTAGAATAGGTTGAAGAACCGACCCGGACCGGGCAGATGACCTTCCAGATCCCTGATCCAATTCTCAAGTAAGAATTACATGCCCATGGGCTTGGCCCAAGCGGAATTCAGCCTGGGCCTGATTTATATGGCCTCATCTAAATCTTCCTATAGAGTAATTAAACAAAATTAAATTGTGCTAAAATCAAGAGATACTAATTAAATGTTCTTAATTTTGATTACGCTTAAGAATACAAAATATTGTTACTAGGGCTGTCAATGGATATTTTTTGAATTTCGAGTTCGAATATGAAAAAACATCCAAAATAATCAGATTCGAAATCCAACGGATAACCGAATTCTAGAAAAAAACAGTAGTGAAGAAAGAACAACAGATTAATCTAAGTTCGTATGAACAGCCTCTTGGAGTGCCTCTTTCCAGATCGATCAATCTGCATAGGTTTCAATTTAAAGGAATTTTGTACTCGTCCAACAAATCTTCGTTACGTGTAACATAGAGAATGTATACCTGCACCATCAATATATGCCATCAACATCTTGGGGTAAGCAGGACATTATAAATAACAGATAACGGACATTATAACAACCGTTATTTGGGTACTTTTTTGCAAATAAAGTAACGGGACTTTTTGAAACCTGAGTCACGTATAAGTTTGGTCCAATCGGGCAATGCGGGGGGACTAACCAAGGTTTAAAAGATTTAATTATAAAGGTATAATGGACTGGGGCATTACCGTTATTCTGTTAAAACGGCTGTTAAAAATTGTAACGGAGAGGGACAAAAAAAAAAAAAAAAAAAGAGAAAAAATGGCACTGAAATTCAAATATGAAATTTCAAAATTTCAAAATGGAAAATAACAGAAAAATAAGGAAAATAATGGCATTTTTTTCACAAGTATTTTCAGAAAATAACGGCCTTTACAAAAAAAAAAACAGCCCTTATTTTCTAAGCGTCAAAACAGTTCATAATGTAACGGGCTTTGGGTTGGGTGTTACCGTTTTAATGGCCGTTGAATTCGTTAAAACGGAGTTATTTTAAACCATGGGATTAACTATATACCTTGAGTTTGGTAATGAAGTTGACGGCCATTTCGTCATTAATACGGAGAGGTGATCTCGCGTCCTACGGGCATGAAGGCAATGAAACCCTCAATAAGATCATAGTGTCCTCTGAGTAGCTCTGTCACCCTTGTAAAAACTTCCACAATATCAATTCTGCAAAGAAACGATAATTTATAGACTTCAGAGAAGTTCTACAGAAAGGTACGCCTATATATATGATCCATATGTTTTTTCTAGTCATCCAAAAAGAGTGCAATTGACCAAACGGTTAGGATCATTTCAAGTGGGGTCTCTAAGTGGGACCAATCAGATACTTAGGGCTGTTTCTGATCGTCCATCCAATAGAGGGAGATGAGCAGCAACAGTGTTTTTCCGTGAAAATTGCATATCTTGTGCTATGATACCCCACTCCAATTTATACAAATGAATAATTGTTACGTGAATGAGATTACACTAAAGAGCATGCTTGGATTCAGCACAAAAACAGTTTTTCGCGGAAATCAGTTGATTTGTTACAAAAGCAAATCAAAAAAGATTACAAACAAGAAAGTTAAGAAGCAACAAACTGAACAATAAATACGCTAAAAAGGCCATTTTCCGCAAAATAGTGTTTGTGACGTAAAGGAAAAAGATGTAACCAGGTATACTTGATGCTTTTTGGCGTGAGGTAGTACCATCTGGGCCCACAGACCGAATCGATGTTTAGCCCAAGGTTTAAAAGGGGCCATTATAACGGTACAACGGCCTGGGGGTGTTACCGTTTTTTTTATTTATTTGTTATAACAGCCATTATAATGGATTGCAACGCATATGAGAAAAATGGGAAAATAATGAAAAAAAACGACGCTAAAATTCTAAATGTGAATTTCAAATTTTCAACAAAATTTATAATGGAAAATAACGGAAAAAAATGAAAAATAATGGACGTCCGAATCCATTATGAAGGCCGTTATGAGCGTTAAAGTGGTACATAGCACAACAGGGGAGGTCTGAATACATCATAAAGGCCTTTATGTTCGTTACATAGGCCATTTTTTAAATCATGGTTTAGCCTACCCCTTGGTGGATATACACAACAAATCACCCTGATTGATAATTTTTAGCCATTAGATTTTAGTACTTTTTTAGGAGTGATTTTAGCCATTGAATTCAACCATTTTTTTGAGTACTAAAACCAACGGTTAAAAATCATCAAACAAACAGATTTTTGGTATGAATGTCTACCGAGGGGCGGGCTAAACATCTATGCGGTCCGTGGGCCAGATGGAGCGGTGAGTAACAAAATTCGTGCTACCTAACGCCAAAAATGCGTCAGGTATACCTTATTACATCACGATCTATCACTCGGCACGCCAAATCGAAGCTAATAAAACGATAATAAATATCCCATTCTGTCGATTTTTGATCTCCTTGATGGTATTCAAGGATTTGTTGATCCCACCTCCCGATTTATGCCAAGTGTACCTTTCAAGGCATGAAGGGAAGGATTGTTACCGTCTTCCTGTCCGGACCCATTATTAAAAGTGGCAGAGAAGATAATCAGACCTTTCCTCGTGGCAATCTGTCAGGATTTGGAGGATGGAGTGGTATTTCACTATATCGTCGCGAAAGGTGTGCTTCACTGAGTTGAGAAAGGTAAGAGCATCATTCATCTTGGTGACATGGTGTGCTTCTCGAGGTAGATCCGATGGATCAAATCTTCATCATCATCAACATCCACAGTAAAAGTGAAGAACAATCAATAAATCACCATCTAACAAATATTTAATGGAGAAGAGAGAGAAAGAGAGACTCACTGATTCATTGAAGAAGAGAGATGAGGCTGGTTGAGTTTGAATCCCATAGAGTCGTATCTCTTTCCTGCTAGATCCCGATTTCTCAAAACCCTGAAAGAAGAGCAGTTAAAGAGGAAGAAATATATAGAAGAAGAAACCTGATCAAAAGGCGGAAAATCCGCGCAGTATCTGAACTAATCTACTGCAGCGTATCGGATACTTTGATGGGTCGTGATGTAACAAGCTGGAGCTTACGCTTTTGGCGTCAGCTAGGGGCAAAAACGGAAAATAACAGAAAAATGGCGCTGAAATTCAAATTTTTAATTTCGAAAATTCAAAAACGAAAAATAACGGGAAAATACAGCCATTTTTTCACAAATTTTCCCTTTTGTTATAACGAAAATAACAGCCATTGATTTCTGGGCATTTTAACGGTACATAACGTAATGGGGGAGGTCCGAATCTGTTATAACGGCCATTATTTTCATTATAATGGCAGTTTAAGGGCTGTTTTTAAACCTTGGGTTAAACATCGATGCAGTTAGTGAGCCCAGATGGCAGCCGTGAGTAACAAAAAATGGTACTAGCTAACGCCAAAACCTTAAGCTACATCATGTTACATGGCGAACCCAATTTGATTTTAATTGTTGAGGACTGTTGCTGGCAGCCTCAGGAGTATTGTATTACAATTACAATACTTGCGTGATTCAAGTCCGTTTTAACTTAAAGTCAACCATTGATTACAGAAAAAAAAATAAAAAACCTTAAAGTCAACCATTGTTTAACGAGGTCAAGGGGTATTCCTAAAGTTCGAATGAAAGTACGAAGAATTGCTATAAACTTCATTTTTTTGGGAATTTTTGACATACCCCCGTGTTATCTTTGAAATTTGACATACCCCCACACTTTGAAAAAGCTGACATACCCACCTATGACTTGGTCCAAGGTCAGTTGACCAATGTTGATCTGTGTTGACCATCAAATTTTACATTAAAAGACAGAAATATCCTTGTCTTCAACTTTGGAATAAGGGTTCGGACCAAAACTAAACCCCCAAATCAACTGGCTGTGGTGGATAGCAAGCCAAATCAAATGACCGGAGTCTCATGTTGGTCATCCACCACTCCGACAAAAACTAAAAAAAATCTATTGGGTTGTCAGACCATAGACTCAAGTTTGTCTTTCCCATCCAATCTTAGTTTGAAAATGGATGATCTCCTAACTATTATTGTTCAAAAATATCCAATCAATATATGGAGTGGGAATCCCCAATTCTAGTCGAGAAACCAAAAAATGATTTAGAGCTTAATATTTATATTAAAAAACCACTTCAGCAATTTTTTTTGTAAGTTGTTTCAAGAAAGATAAAAAAAAAAAAAAAAAATGGAACTCCAAATATCAATAGGGTTTTTAATTTTTGCGGAGTAGTGGATGACCGGCATGAGACTTCGGTGGGTTGGTCTCTAGCGATGGACAACTAACCCATTAGTATCTCTTGGCTTGCCATCCACATCCATTTGATTTGGGGGTTCGGTTTTGATCCAAACCCTTGATCCATGGTTGAAGACAAGGGTATTTCTGTCTTTTAATATAAAATATGCTGGTCAACTTGGGTCAACATTGGTCAAGTGAACTTGGACCAAGTCATAGGGGGGTATGTCAGTTTTTTTAAAGTGTGTGTGTGGGGAGGTATGTCAAAAATTCCGGGGTGTTGCAAAAATACCTTAAAAATAAATTAAAAGAAAAAAAATTATATATAAAATTAAGTTTCATGTTGAAAACCGAAGAATCCGGGAAGAATTCATGATTTATTAGCAATTGGCGACGATTCATATTTCCTAAAAATTCTGTAAATTGTGACAACTCAAGGCATAATAATTATAAAATCAATATGAAACTTTCCATGTGGAATAGATAGGTAGTTATTATGGGATTGTTTAAGAAATATGGAAGATATGGCACAGAGAGTAATTAAATTGTTACTAAGGAACTGTTTAGTAATATTGAAATAATATTGGCATGGTTGAGTATGGTGAAGGGACATTACCCACCAGGGGGTTAGCACAGATGGTAGCAAGCGATAGAGGTTTGCTCTCTCTAGTCGGTGTTCGATTCTATGTGCCCCTCCATTTACCCTACTGCAAGTAGGGAAACTTTCGTGTGGGTCGGTGCGGTGCAGCCGGATGGATTAGTCCCTTCAAAAATAATGGTGAAGGGTCACTGAGCTCTTTTATGGGTCGTGATCATGTAACTAGCTGTAGCTCATGTTTTTGGTGTAAGCTAGCACCATTTTTTTTTACTGCTGCCATCTGGGCACACTGATCGCCGAGATGTTTAGCCGACCCTTTGTTAGACATTCATACCAAAGATCAACTTGTTTGATGATTTTTAGCTGTCGATTTTAATACTAAAAAAATGGTTGAATTCAACGGCTCTAATCACACCTTAAAAAGTAGTAAAATCTAATGGCTAGAGATTCCTGCCAATCATGGTGATTTTTGGTGTGTATATCCACCAAGGGGTGGGCTAAACATCCATGCGGCCAATGGGCCTAGATGGCAACAGTGTGTAACAAAAATGGTGCCAGCTCAAGTGACCCATCTTGTTACATGGGGACTCATATTTTATTTAGTCGAAAAGTTCTCAACATTTAATGAAGTAACACTTTAGCTACCAAAACAGAAAAAAGAACCCGTCTTATCTTTGAATTTTGACATACCCCCCTCGGTTTACCATCCATGACCGTCGGTATTGACCAACAAATTTTTTCTAAAAGAAAAAAAAATATGGGTTTGAGCTACCCAAATTAAAAATTTTACCTTTATAATTGGCCTATAACAAGCCGAGTTTGAGCTTTAGTGGGACCAGATAAAGAACTTCATCCATTCAATTATAGATCAACGAAACCTATATAGCTTGAATACAAATAAATGTCTATGTTAGACAATTGGGGCTGTTACCAACTTAAGCTTGTCAAACAGTTTTTGATCTCGGGCTTGGCTCAATTCAGTTAATACATTTCTATCAAACATTTTATCGAACAATTAAAGTGCAGTTCAGTACTTATATTCTCTACGGGCTTCATTCTTCTTTTTGATTATGGCTTTTCGTATCTTTGAGCAATGAATCCAAAACAGATGCACTAAAACAATACAAACACACATATGTCTCGTGATGTGTTCGTGTTTAATTAAATAATGCACTAAAAATATAAAAATTAAATTTTTAGAGTAAAAATTAGTCATTGGAGTGGTGGTCGGCTAGCTACAAGACTCGGGTAGGTGGTTGCCGGTGATGGGGTTAAGAGTGTGTCATGGACTTCTGTGATGTGCTTATGATCAAAACTGGACTCCCAATAATATAGAGAAGGGAATGTTGTACAAACCTTTTTTTGCAAAAAGGTATATATGTTGAAAAAGGAACTATACAAGAAAAGCTTAGGAGGGGTAATAAGACTTACAACAACCCAACTAGGTTGGCTTCCTGTAAAACTAAGACCCACTCTTAAGGCAAAAAGGATATCAGTCGAATCTAAAGTATAAGAGGTTTGGGTCCTCCATTTTATACATAAATGGAAAAGCTTAAGAATGTTGTACATACCTAATCAGACGAAAACAACAGAAAATCTAAGATTACTAAAATAAAAAAATTTGAAAGTCTCAACTTTAGATTTAAGAGAGGAGAAAATTAAACATAAAGAAAAAAACTTGAAGATTGAGCATAAACGTCAGGTTGGGGACTGAAAACCTCGAGAAACTTTGATTTTAGTTTGGCACAATTGAAACCCTAATCTTAACCAACTAATTAAAACCCTCATCAAATTTCGAACCCTAACTTACACCCAACATGGCAGCTCAGATGGTTGATGTGTATATATCCACCTCTTTCGGGAGGTTGTGGGGTCAAACCCACGCAGGTAGGTTTCTTCCTTTGAGTGGTTGCGCCAAGAGTAGAAAACCCCTTCACCGGCAATGACCAGGTCTACGCTTAGCATGGCTTCTTCTGTGGGGCCCTCCTACCTGATGACTACAAAAAAAAAAAAAAAATCTAACCCTAACTCAAAATAAAATTAGGATAATGTACATAAATTAAAAAATATAAACAAATATACATACCTATTGGGCGTCAGTGGTGAACAAAAGCGTAGGGGGCAGGTGCGGCACAGACAAGCAGAGAATGAGAGAGATTGAGAGTAGAGAGAGAGAGAGAGAGAGGATCGGACGTGGTGGTGGTGCACGACAACAGTGGTAGCGGACCATGTCTTAATGGTGTTAGCTACTTTTTAGTAAAAACTAGAGTGGCCATCTTGTATCACTTTAGGCAGGGATTTTTAAAAAAATAGTAGCCTATCTATTTTTTTTAACAGTATAGTCTAAACAGTATTATGTTGTAGTATCTATATATATTTAGATTTTTCATTATCTATATAAACCTAATAAGGTCAAAGTAATCATCCGAATTTTATCAATAATATATTTTTCTATCATAGTATCAGAGCCATTGTTCTTCTGAAAACAATATCTCGATTCTGCACCTTATTCTGACGGGCAGGCATTGCCGTCGTCTCCTCAGTAATCATTGCCCACCATCGTCGCTATTGCGTAAAAAATAAAAAATTCCCCTTGGTTTGTGATAAAGTAAAAAAAAATCGCAAGACGTCCCTCAATCTCGCTAAAGACGATCTATTTAAATGTGCAAAATTACAAATAGCCAAGAATTGCCGCCTCCACTAGCCACCACTACTACCTCCATTGTTGCTACTACCACATGTCCGATCACCCTTATTTTAGGTTTTGAAAACCCCGTTGTACAAAACCCTCTCTTCTTCTTTTTTCACTGCCCCTTTTGTTACATCTGTTCAATAGAGAAAAAGAGCTCTTGATATTGTTTGTGGCCTAATAGAGGCCCAAACCTGTTAAGCCACAATATTCTCACTTTTGTTGGCTTCGATTAATGACTTTCAAAGCCCAAGTCCCGTGAGATCCAAAAAAGGCCCACTTTTAATTTTTTTTGCTGAAGGACTCATAGAGCCTGAGCATATGAGGCACATCAATGTTCATGCCATTCATTAATTAGTGAGATCCAAAAAAGAGGTTTACACCCTTCTTGTGGGGTCTAGAAAATGCCCACACACTTATTTGCTTGAAGACTAATAGAACCCAAGCTTGCGAGGCATGCCTACCCACAAATTGGCCCAAAAGAGCCCTTTAATTATCTAGATTAAAATCTGACAAGTTTTGGTTAACCCTAAATCAAAGATCTCTAGGATTAAATCGCATGTGACCATCATTGATATCATCATTTTGGTTGTCTACCACCTTCCTTCACTGGTGAGTACGAACATTAAAGCTTGATCAAAACAATTCAACTATCCAGGAACATTCAAACTTGCAACAATATTCTACAACGAAACTCAATTTCAGCAAACTCACAACGATTGTTGTTTCTCGAGCCCTACGAATTTGAGGAAGAATATTATAGTATCACATTGTAAGTAATGAGATGCATTATATAATTATTGGTGCATCTCATCATAATTCTCTGCATAGTCTCGTATCAATTAATATTAGGATGTCAATTAAGATTAATTTATATATTTAGATTTTGTCATCATCTATATAAACTTAGTAAGGTCAATGTAATGTAATAATCATCTAAGTTTTATCAATAATATTTTTTCCTGTCAAGGTGCATGTCATGAAAGGGGCACGAGCATTGAGGATCTCATTATCATCTCTTCAGCTTATCTCTCAACTTGTCTTTTCTCTTTGTAATCATGAGGAATCGAGAATGATTATGACAGAATAAGCATAACACATGTTTATAATTCAGCAAAGGCTCCGAGGACTCCCTTTTTCTGACCCCTCTCGGGGTGTTCGTGTGCTCGGCCGTGGATTTCACGAATTCAATTATGGTGGTTAATGTGGCACCCCAAAAAGTAAAAAAGTGATGCCAGCAAGGCGCTGACAACCACCATTGGATTCTCGAAATCCACGGCCGAGCTGACGAACACCAAGAGGGGTAAGAAAGAAGGGGGTCCATTGAGCCCGACCTTATAATTCTTTAGAAAGAATCACAAGACAGCCATGATTAAAATAAGAATTTTAGAAAAAAAATAAAAATCCAGACCAAATAAATTTTTCCACGGAGGATTTACCTCTTCTTCCCGTCAAATTTCTAGCATTGGACAGAAATGCCTCTCCCACTTCATATTTAATTTTTGAAAAGACATAAGGACAGTTCTATTAGAAGGGTATTTTCGTTAGAACATAAACTAATCCCCACCCTCTTCACGGGGACGGGCTAACCTGGTTGCTCCCCCCGGTGGGTCCAGTTCTACGTCATTAATGACGATTTTTGAAAAGATGAAGTCAACTGTGATCACCTACACATGGTCATTGAGCTGTATGATAATAAAATAAATCAATATACAGGAGATCATAACAAAAAATCCATATTATATACCACACCACACTCGCTAGTATTACGAATAATATCTCAAGCTCAACTCTCAAGTCTCACCGGTTGTCGTTAAGGGAAGTAAAGACAGAGAGTGAGAGACGCTTTGGAAAGGAAACAAAGAGTGTGCAAGGTTGATTTCCAAGGAGGACGAAGAGATGAGTGATAAGGTGGGTGTGCGGAGCATGAAGACAAAGGAGAAGAATGGTTCCATCCGTTCGATCTTCATGCATGCCGATGGAACGGATATGTGGTTGATGACTCTAGGCTTCCTGGGCGCCGTCGGTGATGGGTTTGGGACGCCAATAATGTTGTTCATAACCAGCAAAATCGTGAACAAACTTGGTGTTGGGCCCGCCTCTGATCCTGATCTCTTTCGTCACATCATCAACAAGGTATCTCTCTCCCTGTTTCAACTTCTCTTATTTTTATTTTTTACTTCTCTTATTGGATCGTTTAATTGACATGAAATTCTACAGAATGCGGTGCATTTGTTGTACTTGGCGTGTGGGACTTGGGTATCTTGTTTCTTGGGTACGTTTTTATTTTTTGGTATTTAGTGTGTTTTTTTTTTTTGGGTCGGGCTCAAGGGACCCCCATTTTTGACCCCCTGTTTTGACCCCCATCTTGGCGTACCCACATAGAGGATGAATCAATGGCTGATTTTTGGTGGAGATGATAACCTTACCATATAGATCACCCCAACAAAAAATCAGCCCATTCTGAAATTTCTAACCCCATCAAATGTGGTTTTAAAGTTACATGGTAAAAATCGTCGGTCCATAATTCTTCAGCTTCTAAACCAGTCTATGAATATCAGAATGATTAGAATTTTTGTGAGGATGATCTCACCAAAAATCAGCCATTGATTCATCTTCTATGTGAGTACGCCAAGATGGGGGTCAAAAAGGGGTTCAGAAATGGGGTCCCTTGAGCCCGACCCTTTTTTTTTTTTTGAAGAATTTAAGGGATTAAATGGGGATATTTGAGTTTGCAGAAGGGTATTGCTGGACAAGAACGGGGGAGAGACAAGCTGCAAGGATGAGATCTCAGTATTTGAAAGCGGTGCTGAGGCAAGACGTAGGTTACTTCGACCTGCAAGTAGCGAGCACCTCCGAGGTGGTCACCAGCGTCTCCAACGATAGTCTCGTCATTCAAGATGTTCTCAGCGAAAAGGTGAAATACTTACTTGCTACGCTGCATGATTCAATGTTACAACAATGCACACTACTCTCTGCTCTGCAGATATCTTAGATTCATAATACGGAGGTGTTGATCTTATATCAGGTACCGAACTTCTTGATGAACGTGGCGACGTTCGTCGGGAGCCAAATAATAGCGTTTGTGCTAATGTGGAGGCTGGCATTGGTGGGGTTCCCGTTTGTACTGCTTCTCATCATCCCAGGTTTGTTGTACGGAAGGATATTGATGGGATTGGCGAGGAAGATGAGGGAGGAGTACAATAAAGCTGGTATAATCGCGGAGCAGGGAATCTCGTCAATCAGGACGGTTTACTCGTTCGTTGGAGAAAGCAAAACCATGGCGGAGTTCTCTGCGGCGCTTCAAGGGTCAGTGAAGCTGGGGTTGAAGCAGGGTTTGGCAAAAGGAATAGCCATTGGAAGCAATGGTGTAATCTTCGCTGTTTGGGCTTTTATATCTTGGTATGGTAGTAGATTGGTTATGTACCATGGTGGCCAAGGAGGGACCGTCTTTGCTGTTGGAGGTTCGATCGCCGTTGGTGGCCTGTAACTCTCTCTCTCTCTATCCCTGATTTTTGGTGTGTAGGTCCATCAAGTGATGAGCCAATTAAATTATTGCTATGTGTGCCGAAAGAGTACCAGATGGCACGTTTTATGCGCTCCACGGGGAAAAAAGACTAAGGGCCTGTTTGGATCGATATTTTGAAACTTGAAAAAGTCTTTTTCACGAAAATATTCTTTTTTCAAAATAACAGATTGTTTTGTTTGGATGACCATATTTTAAAAAGTATTTATTCCTGCGAAAAAGTCCTTTTTATAAAGAATAGCTGAGATGTGTTTTTCAAGTCAAAAAGACTTTTTAAAATTTGCTTGCTTAATGAAAATAAGAAACAAAGAATTTTTATTTTTATTTTTATGTAATAGTAAACAAAGAAACCTTACTCTCACCCCTGCCTATCTATCACTCTGATCAATTATAGTGATCGGGCCCACTAAGAGAAGATAAAGACATTTTGCATTAATGATTATCCGGGCTATCTTTTCAAAAATATATTTTCAGAAAAGTCTTTTTCTTAAAGTAAAGCCTTTTTAAAAAATTGCAAACCAAACGGGCCCTATATATTCTCATCAAAAGCCATGGCGTCTCTTATTAACTTATTTTTCACAAAAATCGTTCATGGATCTCTCATTTTTTCTCTTGTTCTTATTATTTAGAGCACTGGGAGCTGGGCTCTCAAACATGACGTACTTTGCAGAAGCTTGCTCGGCGGGAGAACGAATAATGGAGGTTATAAAGAGAGTACCCAAAATAGATTCAGATAACATGGAAGGTGAAATTCTGCAAAACGTTTCGGGGGAGGTTGAATTCAAGAACGTCGAGTTCGCGTACCCGTCAAGGCCAGAGAGCATAATCTTCCAAGATTTCAGCCTGAAAGTCCCTGCCGGAAAAACGGTGGCATTAGTTGGTGGAAGCGGTTCAGGAAAATCTACGACAATCGCTTTGTTAGAAAGATTTTACGACCCACTTGGTGGAGAGATTCTCCTTGACGGTGTCGCCATTGACAAGCTTCAACTCAAATGGCTTCGATCTCAGATAGGTTTAGTAAGCCAGGAACCAGCACTGTTCGCAACCTCCATTAAAGAAAATATACTTTTTGGCAAAGAAGACGCCACAATGGAAGAAGTCGTCGCCGCAGCCAAAGATTCGAATGCTCACAACTTCATATCCCAGTTGCCAAAAGGATACGATACCCAGGTTAATTAGTTCTTCCGTTCTTAGATTCTTTTCTTGTCGCTTAGCGAAAGAACTTGAAAAACCAAATATTCGTATCTTATTAATAAAATAATAAACATTTGCACAGGTAGGTGAGAGGGGGGTTCAGATGTCCGGAGGACAGAAACAAAGAATAGCAATTGCACGAGCAGTAATCAAGGCACCTCGAATTCTTCTCTTAGACGAGGCGACGAGCGCATTAGACTCGGAATCGGAGAGAATCGTTCAAGAAGCAATCGACAAGGCGGTACTGGGTCGAACTACAATCGTAATTGCTCACCGCCTCTCCACAATTCGTAACGCGGACATGATCGCTGTGGTTCAACACGGACAAGTGTTGGAAACTGGATCACATGATGAGTTAATCCGAGATGAAAACGGATTGTACTCTTCACTTGTTCGACTCCAACAGAAAGAGAAAGCAACAGCTGAGGGGGATAGTTCATCGTCCCACATAGCAAACAGAGACAACAACAATAATAGTAGTCGTGGTAGCAGCCGTAGACTCTCCATGGTGAGTCTAACCAGCTCGGCGAACTCAGTATATGCGAGTGGAGTTGGTGGTGAAGGCAGCATAAAGCAAGACTTCCCAGTGCCCTCATTTAGGAGGTTACTGTTTCTGAATCTTCCGGAGTGGAAGCAAGCGTGTTTGGGGTGTACAAGTGCGGTGTTATTCGGTGCAGTGCAGCCGGTGTACTCATTCATGTTGGGGAGCATGATATCCGTTTATTTCTTGCATGATCATGATGAGATTAAATCGAAGACGAGGATGTACTCACTGTTCTTCTCTGGGTTTGCTGTATTCTCGTTTATAATTAATATAAGCCAGCATTACAGCTTTGCGGCCATGGGAGAGCATTTGACTAAGAGAATCAGAGAGAGGATGTTGTCTAAGATTCTAACTTTCGAAGTTGGGTGGTTCGATCAAGATGAAAACTCTAGTGGGGCCATTTGTTCTAGGCTCTCCAAGGATGCCCATGTGGTAATTAAGCTCTCTCTCTCTCTCTCGTTATCCATGATGTCTTCATTAGATTAGAATAAGTAGATTGTTAGTTGGGAAGTGAGAGTAACGTCTGCTAGCTTCTAGTCTTCTTACTTTCAAGTTTCAACGACGAAAAACAATGGCTAAAGTTGACTTTACGTATTTCCGTTGTCATATAACGGTTTTCCCGGGTCGTTGGATGACCAGTTTTGAGTCAAATACGGTAATGACAGTCCGAACACAGTATAACGACACTTGGAACTCATGCAGCGTGCTAGACCCCACCCTTCATTTAACACTTGAGAGACCACCTAGTAAAAAAGACTTGTATTAGGATGATTTCAAATTTCAACCACCTGATACGTCTTGTGAAAGAACGACCATCTATATGTTGACTTTGAATATAGACCCATTTCTTGACCGAAATTAGTATTGGGCCACCCCTTTATGAATCGTCCTAACTATCAATCAGCTTGACTTTATCAGTTTCTCGCCGTCCAAGTGTTAGTTTGGGCTAAGATCCTCTAGTTAGCCTTATTTGTATGCTATGGCCCACTAAAAACGGTTAAGATTCATCCTATTGTAAGCAAGCTTTTGGTTTTACAGCTGAGATCATTGGTGGGGGATCGAATGGCACTTCTTGTCCAAACCTTCTCCGCAGTAACAATCGCCTGCACCATAGGTCTGATCGTCGCGGGGAGGCTGGCTCTCGTCATGATCTCCGTTCAACCCCTGATCATCATCTGCTACTACAATCGGCGGGCCCTATTAAAGAACATGTCAAGCAAGGCCATTAAATCCCATGATGAAAGCAGCAAGCTCGCAGCTGAAGCTGTCAGCAATCTCCGAACCGTCACCGCTTTCTCCTCCCAATCTCGAATTCTAGAAATGTTGGCCCGAGCCCAAGACGGTCCACGAAGAGAGAGCATTCGCCAATCATGGTTCGCCGGTATGGGCCTGGGCACGTCTCAGTGTCTCATGTCTTGCACTTGGGCCCTCGATTTCTGGTACGGTGCTAAGCTCGTCTCCGAAGGCACCACTACAGCTCAAGCCCTCTTTCAGACCTTCATAATCTTAGTGAGCACCGGTCGTGTCATTGCCGATGCCGGAAGCATGACCACCGACCTTGCCAAGGGCACCGATGCGGTGGGCTCGGTCTTTGCAGTGCTCGACCGATACACTCGAATTGAACCCGATGACCCAGAAGGTCGCCAACCCGAGAAGCTAACCGGTCACGTGGAGCTTTGTGACATCCACTTCGCATACCCGGCTCGACCCGACGTGATCATCTTCAAGGGCTTCACTCTCAACATAGAAGCGGGTAAGTCAACGGCACTGGTGGGTCAGAGTGGATCCGGTAAATCAACCATCATTGGTCTGATCGAAAGATTCTACGATCCATTAAAAGGTACTGTGAGGATTGATGGGAAGGACATAAGGACGTACCATCTCAGGTCTTTAAGGAAATACATTGCATTGGTGAGTCAAGAACCAACACTGTTCTCCGGTACGATCAGACAGAATATCGAGTATGGAGCGTCTGATAAGGTCGATGAGGCGGAGATAGTCAATGCAGCGAGGGCAGCGAACGCTCACGATTTCATCGAAGGACTAAAAGATGGGTACGATACATGGTGTGGGGACAGAGGATTGCAGCTATCAGGTGGGCAGAAACAGCGTATTGCGATAGCCCGAGCTATACTGAAGAACCCGACAGTGTTGTTGTTGGACGAGGCGACAAGCGCGCTTGATAGTCAATCGGAGAAGGTGGTGCAGGAGGCGTTGGAGCGTGTGATGGTTGGCCGGACGAGTGTGGTTGTGGCTCATCGATTGAGTACCATACAAAACTGTGATCTGATCGCTGTGTTGGACAAAGGTGCCGTGGTGGAGAAGGGGACCCACGAATCACTTTTGGCTAAGGGACCCACGGGAGCTTACTTCTCCCTTGTCAGACTCCAACGCACGTCCAACACCAACGAAACTGTTAACTAAACCATCATGTTTATCGTCATATTGTGTGCTTGTGCCCCACCAGAAGTACTAGTATAAAGATGGGGATATATATTTAATAGTTATGGCTCTCAACCCATTCATTAACTAGCAGAACAGAGAAAGCACAAAGAAACAACATCCATCTTCTACCCCTGGGCGCGAACGATCCCTCACGGGTTACAATCGATGCCAACCAGGGGGGAAGATAGATCATCAGTCCACACCCAAGGAAATAGAAAAGTTTTAACCTGACCAGCTATAGTATGGGCAGCACCATTTGCTACTGGGGGGATATAACAAAACGAAAGAGAGGAGAATAAAGAAACAAATTAAAGTCCAAAATGTCCTTTTAATTGCATGGGCTACGGAGAATTTGCACAGTGAAGAGAACCCATCCTTTAACCCATAGACCACCTTTTGAGCATCGAGCTCCACCAACAAATTAGACTTGCAAAATTGGGCCACCACATGCAAACTCCATTTCACCGCTCGCATCTATGCTTCTTCGACTCATTTTCATCTAGATTTGTGGCCACCTGCCAAAAGACATTTACATGTGATGAATCGCACAGTAAAAAACCAAAACCAGTTGTCCCTGATGAAGGAGATCGACCAAGCTCCAAGGATCCTGCCAAACACCGATGTCCTCCCCTGATCCGACGATCCATATTACCAATCTTTACAAACCTCCTTAGCTGAAATAAGACTATTCCAGCACTACAAAGCCCTAGTATTCTTTCTTGCCTCTCAAATCGATCCATTTTACAATATTTCTTTAGCAGATGAAGAGCTAAAAGAGAATTGCTTTCTTTCTGCATGTTCTACACATTCTTCGAAAGAAGGCTAATATTCAATCAACATTAATGAAATTTCCTAAAGCCTTGACCACCTTTCAATTTAGGGACACAGAATGATTCCCATGCAGCAAGATACATAACTCTTTTGTCATTGGACGCACCCCACCAAAATTAATTTGATTAGTCTATCCATTTCAGCACACTTTCTTGGGGAACAGAAAAGATTGCACCAAGTAAACAAGAATGGCTGCCACTACAGATTTAAGAAGAGTAGTCGTACCTACTTGAAAAAGGCATTTAAATTTCCATGCCTGGGTAAGATTCTTGATTCTATCAACACAATGTTGGAGGGATTTGGATTTCGATCAACCGACAAAAAAGAGGAGTTCCCAAATACTTTTCCGAAACTTTCAAGTTCTTTATTTGAATAATATGGGACAAAGCTTTCCGCTGCCGGTGGTGGATATTAGGGACGCCTCCATATTTTTGGAAATTGATTTGTTGTCCGGATATCCGACAAAAAGAATTAAGAATAACCCTAATATTCTTGGCTTCCACCATATTAGCTCGATAGAAACGACCCCAAATTAAGAATATCTGAATATTCCTAACAATGGGTTTGTTCACGAGTTTATTGCATATATGTGAGAAAATACACCCATAGTTTAATGTTCAAATTCAGGGTACAAACCAAGTTTCTCCAATTGGCAGGGCATGCACCATATGTCTAAGCTGGATTATTTAATGTTCAAATTAACCCTTTTCTTTCCGTGTTTTAGCACTCGTGGTTGCTTGTATGACCATTGATTTGGAGAATTTTGCTTAATTAATTAAAGATTTTAATGTTAGTATATGTTCCTTGTCTGAAAAGCTTTAAAAAAACTAAAATTTTCTAAAATTAACTTTTTATTGAGCTTAGTGTCCCCTCAGTTTAGCTTAGTGCCCCCTATTGGAGGACACTGACCGTATGGATGCTTGGGCAGCTGTGGGTGGACCTACCGGCCAAAAATCAGCCTGATCAATGTTTTCAACCCATTGGATCTTTGTATCCCAAATAATGCTAGAATTCCACGGTTAAAAATCAACACATGAAAACAACTCCAGTCCAACACTTAGAAATCATTAATCAAGCTAATTTTTGGTCTATATGTTCTATAGGGTTGAGCCAAACATCCATACGGCCAGAAATCTCTATGAATATGCCACATGGCTCATATTGTAGTCGGTTATATATATGGTCAGGATCGGGGGACAACAATTTCATACAACATTTTTGGCAACAAAAATTGGCACAGGCCAATGTATAAATTAGAAGTCTTGGAATGGGATGATTTTTGGCGAGGATGGTCTCTATGGTGAGGAGATCATCCTTGCAAAAATTCAAATCAATCCGATATTCTAGATCGGTTTACAAGTCGAAGAATTATGGACTGTCTATTTTTGTTGTTAACTTGAAAACAACATTTGACGGGGTTAGAAATTTCAGAATGTGCTGATCTGTTGTAGGGGTGATCTATATGATTAGGAGATCATCCTCACCAAAAATCAGCTATTGATTCATCTTCCATGTGGGTACGCCAAAAAGTTGTCAAAAGTATTGTATGAAATTGTTGTCCCCCGATCCTGACCCATATATATATTAAAATAACACTGAAAATGGTAAAATAATGAAAATAGACATTGTAACACCTTAAGTCCACTATAAGGTTTTAGCAAATAACATAATGGTCTTGCAGCGTTATATATAGTTATGATGGGCGTTATAACATTTTTAAATTAAGTGAAAGCCTTAGTACCTACTCTTTTCTATTTTTTTTAGCCAAAGTTTTAGTTTTGGAGTTGGTTTTTGCTAGTTAGCAGTATGCATTGGAAGGATTGTTATTGTGGGTAAAGGTATATATGTGTTTTCCAATGATAAATTTTACAATACAAACAAGAAACATGCCATTGAAGTGCAAGCACTGATGTTTGTGCTATTCATCATTTTATCAGGTTCTTAAACTTGCATGTCCATTAAAGAATTCAAAGCCATTTTTTTAGAAATATGATTTGGTAGTTGTATAGATTGGATTTTTTAGTTTTAATCATTTGGGCCTCACCACTGAAGGAGCCCCGGCCCAAGAAAACTCACTTCCAACTAACCAAACGCAGCCCTAGAATCCGACTTATGTCATATTTATGTTTTTATCTAGAAGGTTATTAATTTACTTCAAATTCTAAAACGCTTGATCATTTTTGAGAGTTTTTGCGTGGTCGTTCATGGGTCATCTTTGATATAATTCTCATGGGCGGTGGCATGTGAGCATGATCAATGGTGCCGTACAATTGCCGGTAATTTTTCTTTTGAAGTATGCTTCTTGTGGACCATTTTCAACTACCTATATAAGCACTATTACGTTCGTAGGACATGTGAATGTTGACCCTCGCCATTTGACAGTTGAAGCAGAGACCTTGCTTTCAGCTACTCTCATACACGAGGTTGGTAATTGTCTAATAAATGAGATGGAAAAAAAGTATAGTAAGTGTTATAGAATATATATCATAATAAGTTGTGTGAGATATACCATATTATTATTGGGTTATCTTATCAGAAGATTTGGATAATATATTAAGATTAGATTTGATTAAGAGATGATAGGATTTCCTTCTTATTGGACTCTTGTAAAGCTCTATCAATTAAGATTAGATTTGATTGAGAGATTATAGATCTCAATCTTATTAGACTCTTGTAATGCTCTATATAAGAGCTTTGAGTAGGCCTATGTAATTAATAAAAAAAAAGGATATTTAATAAACTCAAGTTTCTAAAGTAAGTACTTTCCTTGGCTTGATCTCTAAGTTTAGCTTCATACATGTCCTGCATGTTCTCGGTTTTGATCATCACGCCTTTGCACATTTCGGGGATGATCAGAGGGAAAGAAAGTGTAGTCAGGTATATATGCGCTTCCTTTCCTTGGCCTCTTTCTGCAAAATCTTTTAGCAATACAGGACAGTAGCTAGCCATATCCATTTGCTTGATGGTGCATGCTAATCCCAAGTCCCAATTCCATTTGAATTCCACGCTGCATTTGAGATATTTGAATTGAACCTATCATTCATCGTTCAAACTTTTAACATCCTAAGTTCCTAACGGCCACTATGAAGTGAGGTCTGACCCAAACTCTTAGCTTTAGTTTGGATGATGCTAACACCTCAACTATATATATCCACTAAAAGGAGGTTTTCAACCAAGACTTGTACTTCAAGAAGACTGAAATATATTGGAGATCTAATATTATATTCGCACTAGAATTGGCGAGAGGAAGCATGATTTTTGTTAGTCACCGCTGCCATAACTGGGCCTGTATGGATGTTTAGCCCACCCCTTGGTGGATGTACACTCCAAAAATCACCTTGATTGGTAATCTCTAACCATTAGATTGTAGTACTTTTAAGGCGTGATTATAGCGCCATTGGATTCAACCATTTTTTTTTAATACTAGCTAAAACCAACGGCTACAAATCATCAAACAAACTGCTTTATGTATCCTACCAAACAATAAAAAAACAAACAAACCATCTATATTATATTACATGCTAGTAATATGTCGAGCATTATAATGTTGTTGAAATACAACATTATCATCTTTTGGAGGCGCATGTAACGCCATCTTTGCACTTCTAGTGGGGCACAAACACCTAAATTATTCAGCGCGAAGCATCTAATCATGTGTGGTCATCACGACCGTATCATAATAATTTAGTTGACAGTTTGGTCTGAATTGGGCGTGCGTTGGATGCTGACGAGGGAGAAATAAACTCCCGTGGGTCCCTTCGCTAAAAGTGACGAGTGGGTCCCTTTCTCCACCACGGCACCTTTGTCCAACACCGCGATCATATCACAGTTTTGTATTGTACTCAATCGATGAGCCACAACCACACTCGTCCGGCCAACCATCACACGCTCCAACGCCTCCTGCACCACCGTCTCCGATTGACTATCAAGCGCGCTTGTCGCCTCGTCCAACAATAACACAGCCGGGTTTTTCAGTATAGCTCGCGCTATTGCAATACGCTGCTTCTGCCCACCTGATAGTTGCAATCCTCGGTCCCCACACCATGTATCGTACCCATCTTTTAGTCCTGTGATGAAATCGTGAGCGTTCGCTGCCCTCGCTGCATTGACTATCTCCGCCTCATCGACCTTATCAGACGCTCCATACTCGATATTCTCTCTGATGGTGCCGGAGAACAGTGTTGGTTCTTGACTCACCAATGCAATGTATTTCCTCAAATATCTGAGATGGTACGTCCTTATGTCCCTCCGATCAATCATCACCGTACCATTTAACGGATCGTAGAATCTCTCGATCAGACCAATGATGGTTGATTTACCGGATCCACTCTGACCCACCAGTGCTGTTGACTTACCTGCTTCTATGTTGAGAGTGAAGCCCTTGAAGATGATCACGTCGGGTCGAGCCGGGTATGCGAAGTGGATGTCACGAAGCTCCACGTGACCGGTTAGCTTCTCGGGTTTGTGACCTTCTGGATCATCGGGTTCAATTCGAGTGTATCGGTCGAGCACTTCAAAGACCGAGCCCACCGCGTCGGTGCCCTTGGCGAGGTCGGTGGTCATGCTTCCGGCATCGGCAATGACACGACCGGTGCTGACTAATATCAAGAAGGTCTGAAAGAGGGCTTGAGGTGTAATGTAGCCTTCGGAGACGAGCTTACCACCGTACCAGAAATCGAGAGCCCAAGTGCAAAACATGAGACTCTGAGACGTGCCGAGGCCTATACCGGCGAACCATGATTGGCGAATGCTCTCTCTTCGTGGACCGTCTTGGGCTCGCTCCAGCATTTCGAGAATTCGAACTTGGGAGGAGAAGGCGGTGACGGTTCGGAGATTGCTGACAGCTTCAGCCGCGACCTTGCTGCTTTCATCATGGGATTTAATGGTCTTGCTTGACATGTTCTTTAATAGGGCCTGGCGAAGGTAGAAGCAGATGATGATCATGGGTTGGACGGCGATCATGACGAGAGCCAGCCTCCAAGCGATGATCAGACCCATGGTGCAGGCGATTGTTACTGCTGAGAAGGTCTGGACAAGAAGAGCCACTCGATCCCCCACCAATGATCTCAGCTGTAAAACCAAAAGCTTGCTTACAATTAATGATTCTTAACCGTTTATTAGTGGGCCATAGCATAAAAACAAGGCTAACTAGCGGATCTTGGCACATACTAACACTTAGACGGCGAGAAACGAAGAAAGTCAAGCTGATTGATAATTAGTACGATCTATAAAGGGATGGCCCAATTCGAATTTCGGTCAAGAAATGGATCTAGACTGAAAGTCAACATATCGATGGTAAATGACTGGTGAGGCTGTAAGTGTCCCCACTGCCAAGTGTTGTTATAATGTGGTCGGACTGTTTCATTCATAAACAACGGAGAACACGTAAATTAAAGTCAACTTTAACCGTTGTTTTTCTTTTTCCTCGTTGAAACTTTAAAGTAAGAACTAAGAAGACTAGCAGACGTTACTCCCAAATCCCAATAACTAACAATCTATTTATTCTAATCTCGTGAAGCATCATGGATGACGAGAGAGAGAGAGAGAAAGAGCTTACCACATGGGCATCCTTGGCGAGCCTAGAACAAATGGCCCCACTAGAGTTTTCATCTTGATCGAACCACCCAACTTCGAAAGTTAGAATCTTAGACAACATCCTCTCTCTGATTCTCTTAGTCAAATGCTCTCCCATGGCCGCAAAGCTGTAATGCTGGCTTATATTAATAATAAGCGAGAACACAGCCAACCCAGCGAAGAACAGTGAGTACATCCTCGTCTTCGACTTAATCTCATCATGATCAGGCAAGAAATAAACGGATATCATGCTCGCCAACACGAAGGAGTGCACCGGCTGCACCGCACCGAATAAAATCGCACTTGTACACCCCAAACTCGCTTGCTTCCACTCCGGAAGATTCAGAAGCAATAACCTCCGAAATGAGGGCACTGAGAAGTCTTGCTCTATACAGCCATTACCACCAACTCCACTCGCCAATACAGAGTTTGTCGAGCTGGTTCGACTCACCATGGAGAATCTACGGCTACTACCACGACTACTATTGTTTTTGTTATCTCTGTTCGCTATGTGGGATGATGAGAATGACGATGATCTGTCTCCATCATCGGTTGTTTTCTTTGTTTGTTGGAGTCGAACAAGTGAAGAGTACATTCCGTTTTCATTTCGGATTAACTCATCATGTGATCCGGTTTCCAACACTTGTCCGTTTTGGACCACAGCGATCATGTCCGCGTTACGAATTGTGGAGAGGCGATGAGCAATAACGATTGTAGTTCGACCCAGTGCCGCCTTGTCGAGTGCTTCTTGAACGATTCTTTCCGATTCCGAGTCTAATGCGCTGGTCGCCTCGTCTAAGAGAAGAATTCGAGGTGCCTTGATTATTGCTCGTGCAATTGCTATTCTTTGTTTCTGTCCGCCTGACATCTGAGCCCCCCTCTCACCTACCTGTGCAGATGTTTATTATTTTATTAATAAGATACGAATATTTGGCTTTTCAAGTTCTTTCGCTAAGCGACAAGAAGAGAATCTAAGAACTGAAGAACTAATTAACCTGGGTATCGTATCCTTTTGGCAACTGGGATATGAAGTTGTGAGCATTCGAATCTTTGGCTGCGGCGACGACTTCTTCCATTGTTGCGTCTTCTTTGCCAAAAAGTATATTTTCTTTAATGGAGGTTGCGAACAGTGCTGGTTCCTGGCTTACTAAACCCATCTGAGATCGAAGCCATTTGAGTTGAAGCTTGTCAATGGCGACACCGTCAAGGAGAATCTCTCCACCAAGTGGGTCATAAAATCTCTCTAACAAAGCGATTGCGGTAGATTTTCCTGAACCGCTTCCACCAACTAATGCCACCGTTTTTCCGGCAGGGACTTTCAGGCTGAAATCTCGAAAGATTATGCTCTCTAGCCTTGACGGGTACGCGAATTCGACGTTCTTGAATTCAACCTCCCCGGAAACGTTTTGCAGAATTTCACCTTCCATGTTATCTGAATCTATTCTGGGTACTCTCTTTATAACCTCCATTATTCGTTCTCCAGCCGAACAAGCTTCGGAGAAGGACTTCATGTTTGAGAGCCCAGCTCCCAGTGCTCTAATTAATAAGAACAAGAGACCCATTAACAATTTCTGTGAAAACAAAGAATTTTTATAACTAATTAAGGCGGGTGCTTGTACAGAGGCCTCCATTCCTCTATAAAATGGAGGACCCTCATACCCCATATTATAGATTTGATTAGTATCTTGTATCCAGCCCGAGGCGTGTTGTTTGAAGGCCATTGAGGTGCCAACCTAGTTGGGATGTCGGTGTTGTTCGGACTCTCCTTAGTGCTCCTTGTTCAGTTTTTCTCAGTTATACAATTTTATCTTAGCAAAAATGGTGGTGGCTTTTGAGGAGAAAATTTACGGCCCGTTTGGTTTGCTAGTTTTTTAAAAAAGGCTTTATTTTAAGAAAAAGACTTCTGAAAAATATATTTTGAAAATGTGTTGAAGGTGGTTTGGATCATCATTGATTCAAAATGTCTTTATCTTCTCTAAATGGGGCCCATCACTATAATTAGAGAGGAGTGGGAGTAAGGTTTCTTTGTTTAGTATGTTCATTGAACTAGCAAATTTTAAAGAATTATTTTGTGATTTGAAAAACAGGTCTCAGCTGTTTTTATAAAAGGACTTTTTGGCTGAAAAAATATATTTTTATGGAGTAAACTAAATACTTTTTAAAAAATGGTCATCTTAACAATCTGTTATTTTGAAAAAAGGACTTTTTCAAGTTAAAAAAATAGCGATCCAAACAGGTCCTTTGTCTGTGAATCATTTATTTTTCCTGTGGAGCCCATAAAACGTGCCATCCAGTACACTCTTTCGGCCCACTTGACCATAATATGATTGGCCCATCGCTTGATGGACCTACACACCAAAAATCAGCCTAGCTGGATTTGAGCTTTTCTGACCATTGGATTTGAACAATTTTTTTTTTTTTGATACTTGGATTATATGCCTACAGATCACCAATCAGGTTGATTGTTGTTGTGTAGGTCCATCAACTAGTAGGCCAATCGTTCATGAGTAGTGGACCTGAAAGAACTAAGTGGGATATTCCCTTTATGTTCCGCATACTAGCTAAATATTCTCATGCAGTGAAAAAAAGATTCAGAAGAGGAGTTACTACTTACAGGCCACCAACGGCGATCGCGGCTCCAACAGCAAAGACGGTCCCTCCTTGGCCACCATGGTACATAACCAATCTACTACCATACCATGATATAAAAGCCCAGACAGCGAAGTTTACACCATTGCTTCCAATGGCTATTCCTTTTGCCAAACCCTGCTTCAACCCCAGCTTCACCGACCCTTGAAGCGCCGCAGAGAACTCCGCCATGGTTTTGCTTTCTCCCACAAACGAGTAAACCGTCCTGATTGAAGAGATTCCCTGCTCCGCGATTGTACCAGCTTTATTGTACTCCTCCCTCATCTTCCTCGCCAATCCCATCAATATCCTTCCATACAACAAACCTGGGATGATCAGAAGCAGTACAAACGGGAACCCCACCAATGTCAGTCTCCACATTAGCACAAACGCAATTATTTGGCTCCCGACGAACGTCGCCACGTTCATCAAGAAGTTCGGTACCTGATATAAGACAACCACCTCCGTATTAACATATCTGCGGAGCAGAGAGTACTGTGCATTGTTGTAGCACTGAATCATGCAGCGTAGAAGTATTTCACCTTTTCGCTGAGAACATCTTGAATGACGAGACTATCGTTGGAGACGCTGGTGACCACCTCGGAAGTGCTCGCTACTTGTAGGTCGAAGTAACCTACGTCTTGCCTTAGCACCGCTTTCAGATACTTCGCTCTCATCCTTGAAGCTTGTCTCTCCCCCGTTCTTGTCCAGCAATACCCCTCTGTACTCAAAAATCCACATTAAATCCCATAAATTCTTCTTCTTCTTTCAAAAAAAAAAGTACACGGTACTAAAAATAAAAATAAAAACGTACCCAAGAAACAAGCAACCCAAGTCCCACACGCCAAGTAACATAAATCCACCGCATTCTGCAACAATTCATGTTAATTAAACGATCCAAATAAAATCAAGAAAATTAAAAATAAATAAGAGAAGTGGAAGAGGGAGAGAGATACCTCGTTGATGATGTGACGAAAGAGATCAGGATCAGAGGCGGGCCCAACACCAAGATTGTTCACGATTTTGCTGGTTATGAACAGCATCATTGGCGTCCCAAATCCATCACCGACGGCGCCGAGGAAGCCTAGAGTCATCAACCACATATCCTCACCGTCCGCATGCATGAAGATCGAACGGATGGAACCACTCTTCTCCTTTGTCTGCGTGCTTCGCATACCCACCTTTCCTGTCATCTCTTCGTCCTCCTTCGAAAACAACAACTTACTTCCCTTAACGACAACCGGTGAGACTTGAGAGAGTTGATCTTGAGATTTGAGACTTCATAGACGACATGTTTACTCATATAAGTACGTAATACTAGTGAGTTTGGTATATAATATGTACTTTTTAATGATCTGATGTATTGTTTTATTATTTTCACACAGCTCAATAAACTGTGTATGTGATCACTGTTGACTTCAACCTTTCCAAAATCGTCATTAATGACGTAGACCTGGACCCACCGAGGGAGCAACCAGGCTAGGCGTTCCCGGTAAAAAATGCTGCTGCCGAAGAAGTGGGTGGGGATTATTTTCTGTTCTAACGAAAATACCCTTCTAACAGAAGTGTCCTTATCTTTTTGTTCAAAAATCAAACGTGTAGTGGGAGAGGCATTTCTGTCAAATGCAAGAAATTTGACCGGAAGAAGAGGTAAATCCTCCCTGGAAAAGAAAATATTTGGTTTGGAATTTTTTTTTGTGAAATTCTTATTATAACCACGGTTGTCTTGTGATTCTGTTGTAAAGAATTGCAAACATGTGTTATGCTTATTCTGTCACTATCATTCTCGATTCCTTTTAATTATGAAGAAAAGAGACAAGTTCAAGAGATTAGAAAAGATGATAATGAGATCCTCGATGCTCCCGTCATCCCATGATAGAAAAATATATTAATTATTAATAAAACTTGATGATTATTATATCGGAAAATTTCTAAAAAGAAAATAAACTTTAATCTATTTACAAAAAAGAATACAACTTTTCGCAAATCCCAAAAAAGAAAACGAAACGCCCTTTCGTTTTATTATGTGGCACATGTTTATCAAAAAATGCCCTTTAAAAGGGCGTTTGTCAGTAAAAAACGACGCCTTTTTAAAAAATGTATGTCAGATCTCTGACAACTGACAGACATTATTTTAAAGGGCGTGTGTCAGTAGAAAACGCCATTTTAAAGGGCGTTTTTTGATACCCAATTTTTACTCCCATTTTGGCGTACCCAGAAGATGAATCAATGGCTGATTTTTGGTGAGGATGATCTCTACGGTGAGGAGATCATCCTCACAAAAATTCAGATCATTCAAATATTCGTAGATTGGTTTAAAAGTTGAGGAATTATGGGACGTTTTTTAAAATTTCTCAAGAATAAACGCCCTTTAAAAGGGCGTTTGTCAGCCATCAGTCATTCGTTAGTCAGTCGGCGACTGATTGGACTGACAGCAGACGAAACGCCCTTTGAAAGGGCGTTTCGTTTTCTTTTTTGGGATTTGCGAAAAGTTGTATTCTTTTTTGTAAATAAATTAAAATTTGTTTTCTTTTTTGCAATTTTCAGTTATTATATTGATCTTAATAGGTTTATATATAATATATATATATATAGATAATAGTGACAAAATTTAAATATAGAAATTAATCTAAATCAAATCAAACTAATCTAATATCCTAATATAATTGATATGGGATCATGTAGAGAATCATGATGAGATACCCTAATAATGATATAGTAGATCTAATCACAATTTATTTACATTAATGTGATACTCTAATATTCCCCTTCAAACTCATGGGATCGCGAAACAACAAATATTGTGAATTTGCTGAAATCGAGTGTTGTTGAAAAATATTATCATCGTTAATTTTGAATGTTCTAGGATAGTTGAATCACTTTGATTAAGCTTTGATGTCCGTGTTCGCCAATGAAGGAAGGAGAGCCAGAATAGCAATCCATGAGGGTCACGTGTGATCTAATCTCAGAAATCTTCAATTTATGTTGGACTGAAACTTGTCGAATTTTAATAAGGATAAAAGGCCTCATTGGGACAATCTGTGCGTGGGCATATTTTTGCCTTACAGGCTTGGCTCTATGAGTCCTCAAGCAAAGTGTGTGGGCCTTTTCTAAACCCCACAAGAAGGGTGTAGACCTCTTTTTGGGTCTCACTGATAAATGACATGGACATCGATGTACCTCATTTGCTTAGGCTCTATGAGTCTTTAAGTACAAAAAAGTGGACCTCTTTTGGACCTCACAAAACTTGGGCTTTGAAAGTCATCAAGCTTGAGTTAATAAAAGTGAGAATATTGACGTCTATGACGAAGTTGAGGGTCGAATCTGGCTCGGGCCAAGAGTTTGCGGGAGTTTTATACTTTATAATAGATCAAAGGTAAAGTTTTTTTTTTTTTTTGAACAATAGCGACGATCGATGGACAAAACAACGATGGTGTGCAACGATTAACGAGCGGATGATGGTAATGCAGTTGGCCGGAATAGAGCATTATAACAATATCTCTGATATCGATCATGATAGGAAAAGATATTATTGATCCAACTTAAATGATTATTAAATTGACTTTAATAGGTTTATGTAGATAATGACAAAATCTAAATATAGAAATTAATCTAAATCAAATCAAATCTAATATCCTAATTGATATCCTAATATAATTGATATATATGGGATCATGCAGAGAATCATGATGAGATACCCCAATAATGATATAGTAGATCTAATCATAATTTATTTACATTAATGTGATACTCTAATATTCCCCTTCAAACTCATGGGATCGTGAAACAACGAATATTGTGAATTTGCTGAAATCGAGTGTTGTTGAAAAATATTATCATCATTAATTTTGAATGTTCTGGGATAGTTGAATCACTTTGATTAAGCTTTGATGTCCGTGTGCGCCAATGAAGGAAGGAGATTGCAAGCCAGAATGGCGATCCATGAGGGTCACGTATGATCTAATCTCAGAAATCTTCGGTTTATGTTGGACTGAAACTTGTCGGATTTTAATAAGGATAAAAGGCCTCATTGGGCCAATCTGTGCGTGGGCATATTTTTGCCTCACAGGCTTGGCTCTATGAGTCCTCAAGCAAAAAAGTGTGTGGGCCTCTTTTGAACCCCACAAGAAGGGTGGAGACCTCTTTTTGGGTCTCACTGATGAATGACATGGACATCGATGTACCTCATTTGCTTAGGCTCTATGAGTCTTTAAGTACAAAAAAGTGGACCTCTTTTGGACCTCACAAAACTTGGACTTTGAAAGTCATCAAGCTTGAGCTAATAAAAGTGAGAATATTGACGTCTATGATGAGGTTGAGGGTCGAATCTGGCTCGGGCTAAGAGTTTGTGGGAGTTTTATACTTTATAATAGATCAAAGGTAAAGTTTTTTTTTTTTTGAACAATAGCAACGATTGATGGACAAAACAACGATGGTGTGCAATGATTAACGGGCGGATGATGGTAATGCCGTTGGCCGGAATAGAGCACAAAATCGAGAGATTGTTCTCAAAAGAACAATAACTTTGATATCGATCATGATAAGAAAAGATATTATTGATCCAACTTAAATGATTATTAAATTGACTTTAATAGGTTTATGTAGATAATGACAAAATCTAAATATAGAAATTAATCTAAATCAAATCAAATCTAATATCCTAATTGATATCCTAATATAATTGATATGGGATCATGTAGAGAATCATGATGAGATACACCAATAATAATATGGTGCATCGCATCACAATTTATTACAATGTGTTACTCTAAAATACGTGCCCATTAATAAGCAATCTTGATCACTTATCAATGAATAACTCTTTCACCAGTCGTCTTAATTTTTTAGTTATTACATTGGCAGTAGGTTTTATCTACTTGGCGTAATTGGTTAAATTTTCGGCAAAATATAGAGATCAATAGTCCAATTTGGTTAGTTAATTAATTAAAATGATTAGTGAAAAGTCTTTTCAAGTTGACGATTGAATCAACATGATTTGGACAGGACAGTCTTTTGGTTGATGAAATATGCAAGTTTAATACGATTTCAGTTTAAAAGATGGGGGAGAAATTTAGGTTTAATGTGGTTTTTGGTTTCGAATTATGTAGTAAGAACAATATACTTACACAAAACTATGGGCTCTCACTTGTTTTAAGTCAAGTTATAATTATAATTATAATTATAATAGAGTGGTGATCCCATCAAGCCTTCTGTGTGCAAAAATTATTGTATGGTAACCTCGTGTGACAAATTTTCGTTGAATGAAAAATTGTAGTTGTGCTGTGTGCAAGTTAATTTTCTCCATAATAGGGTTATTATAGGGTTGCCTGTTGTTGGACATTTACAGTATCTACATATGAATGACAATTCTAGGCTACCTAAGGAATATGTCCCCTTTTTTGAAAAACAAAACATGTAAAAGAAAGAGGGAAAATCGCCTGGTATGGTCCTCAGGTTTCTTGTGTACCTTGAAGATCAATTAAGTTTTTTTATTGGCTTGTTATTTTGTTTTGAGACTCTGGGTTACGCATAAATTTAGCTAAAAGCAAGCTATTTAATTTGAAATTGAGTATTATAAATACTATGGCTTTAGCTGGTATCTTGGGATTTGGATTTACATGGAGTCTGTGTTTGTACAACCCAAAAATATAGTTATTAGATAATCTAAACAATTTAATCAATAGCATTCATGTGATGTGTAAAATGATTTGAGCAACCTCTACACCAGAAATAGCAAATTTCCAACTGTTTTGGGCCGTTGGAAATGAGTTTTGCAATGATCTAAAACCGTTGCAAAATGTACTGTTGTAAATCCCTTTGCAACGATTCAAACTGAGGTCGCTCTGGCAAGATTTGCAACGGTTATGAATTAGAAACGGTTCATCACCGTTGCAAAATTTTAAACAGTTTGCTGGAAATTGTAACCATTTCAAGAGTTGAAACGGTTCAAAACCGTTGCAAATATTTATTTTTATTTTTCACAAAGTGGAAACGGTTCAATACCGTTGCGAATAATTGTTTTTATTGCGCAACGTTTATTAACCGTTGCAATTCATGCCAGATCGAGCAGTTTATGTATTTAATAGTGGTTCTGATAATGATGTTGCAACGGTTCTAATGTTTAAAAATAAAAAACCAAATCGGTGCACCTAGTAACAGATTACCTGCTTGTATTCATTATGGATTTTCGGAACACAGAGATGGCATTGAGTAGGCAACCATAAGTCAAACTAGGTGTACTTTCCACGGCTTGAAGGAAACTGTTGATCATGGCACTCGTCTTTTCGTTGCCAGAGAGAGAACAAAATGCATACAAAATCTGAGAATCTATGCAATAGTTGTGAAGGAAACTAATTTACGCTGATCAAAAAATTCGTCAACCATACTGGGACATCACCGTACTTATGCCGCCGATAAAAAAAATTTGTGAACCAAATAGTGAACAATGAGTTGGTGGGCCATAAATTTTTTTCAGGGGTGGCGGATCTCAGTTACACATTGGAAATGCAAATATGGTCCATAAGCCTCAAAAGTATTATGTGCCTGAATTGAAATATGACTAGACTAGAACCTGGAAACATTAGCTTTCCAAACAGGCCCGGGCTAGCTAGGATCAACCACATTTCCATCCAATGTTGAACATTCAGACATGTTATTAATTTAATTTCAAGTCTTGGACCTAATATATATCTTTTTATTACTGCAAAGTTGGGCAATCGGTCAGAGTCTTCCCGTTTGGTCTTTAATGTTTTAATATAAAACCAAGGGTTTTGTGACTTTAGGGCTACACTAAGCACGGTTTGTGAGCACATGGTATACAATTGTACACTTTTTAATAGAACAAACTGACATAATAATAGAACTTTCAAAGGAAGAGCTTAAGATCATGTGATTAGAGGAAACAAAAACCAAGATGCCTTCATTTAGCTAACTCCCACTGCGTGTACCGAGTTATATTTGCACCAGACAAGGTAAACCTCATTTCCAAAAATGCTTTTTTTTTTTTGAAAGGTAAAAGGGAGATTTATTAAAGCACTTGGAGGCTGAGGGAGCCTGCCAAGGCAAGAGACGAAGAAACAAGGAAGAAAAAAGCAAACCACAAAAGAAAACAAAACACGAAAGCAAACCCAACACCCGGGTAACAACCCAAATCGATCAAACTCTCCTAATCAGAGATGACCAACTAAACACCACATCTTCAAAATTGAGACCCCTCCCCTCATCATATAGTTTGACCCAAGCGAAAATAAGACCTTTGATCTCCAAAATGAGAGCTTCTAACGAGGAACATCTCCCCTCAAAGACCCTATTATTCCGCTCTCTCCAGATACCCCAAACTATAGCTAGCGGGACAAGGATCCATAACTTTCTCCCAAGGTCCCCAAAAGCTTTGCAGTGCCATGCAAGAAGCAGATCTCTGAATGACATAGGAATAGCCCAACTGAATCCGGACTCTGCACAAAACTTGGACCAAATTGCCCAAGCCACTCTACAATGCAGGAAAAGATGCTCACAAGACTCACCACTCTCAAAACACATGGGGCAATGGTCGATCACTCCAACGCCTCTCTTCCACAGCAAGTCCATGGTCTGGACTCTGCCTCGGACCACACACCAAGCAAAGAATCGCACTTTAGAAGGGGCCCTGTTACTCCACACCCCGGCTACTGGGAAGATCTCGGGCTCCCCATCATCTAAAGCCTCATAAAAAGAGTGTATAGAGAATTTGCCTTTGCTGTCATGCTTCCACCATCTGATATCTTCCACTTGACTAAGAACAGGATAATCCCCAACTCTCAGTAGAAGGTTTGCCACACGTGACATTTCTCCATCATTGAGGTTCCTCCTAAATTCGAAATCCCAGGCTGGTACAGCATCACCTGCAACCTGCATCTCACTAACAGTGGCCAATTTCGTTCTGGAGATAGAATAAAGATCACGAAAATTAGATTCTAGCTCGGACTCAGAACACCAAATGTCTTTCCAAAATAGCACTTGATTCCCTTTCCCTACCTTGAAGACAACCCCTTCTTCAAATTTTTGCAACCCTCTCATAATCCCCCTCCAAACTCCACACCCGTATGTGCCTCTAGGATGCCTACTGACCCAGCCCGCCACACTCTCACCATATATCCCAGAAATCACTCTATGCCACAAGCTGTCTCTCTCAGAGCTAAAACGCCACAGCCATTTGCCTCTCAACGCTTCGCACATGCTCCTAAGCTTCCTAATACCCAAATCACCTTTTTCTCTAGACTTAGTGATAATCTTCCATCCGACAAGACACAACTTCTGACCTTCCCCATTCCCACTCCACAAAAAGTTTTGCATTATTTTGACAATCCTCTTTTCCACACTAGCAGGCATAGCAAAGAGAGACATGAAGTACAATGGCAAGCTGGAGAGGGTGCTTTTGATTAGCACCAATCTACCCCCTTTGGATAGAAACTTGGCTTTCCATCTGGACAGCCGACTATCTAAACGCTCTATCATAGGGTCCCAAATCGCTTTGCTTCTATAACTGGCCCCCAGAGGTAACCCGAGATATGTGCTGGGAAGGGAGCCAATCTGGCATTGCATGATTGAGGAAGCATCCTCCGCCCCTTCAGCACCACCAATCCCGAACACAACTGATTTTGATAGATTGACATGAAGACCGGATACAGCCTCGAAGCAACAAAGCAAGCCCCTAAGAAAGACCATCTCTGCCCTACCCCCTTGAATGAAAAGAAGAGTATCATCAACAAATTGAAGATGAAAGACAATCGGCCCACTATCACCCATCCTAAAACCCGCTAGGCCACCAAACTCAATCGCTCTACTCATCATCCTGCCTAAAACCTCGACTGCTAGCACAAAAAGGAAAGGGGATAAAGGATCACCCTGTCTTAAACCCCTAGAACTCTTAAAGAAGCCAGTAGGAGAACCGTTAATGAGGATAGAAAAAGTAGATGAGGATATGCATTTTCTAATCCAACCCCTCCATTTACCCCCGAAACCCATCCTAGCTATAATATAATAAAAAATCCCAGTTCACATGATCAAAGGCTTTTTCCATATCCAATTTGTAAACATATCCAGGTCTATGCTCTTTGGTTCTAAAGTGGATGCATTCATTCGCTATAAGAACACTATCCAAAATCTGTCTACCAGGAACGAAAGCACTTTATTCGGGTGAGACGACCAAGGCAAGAACACTACGGATTCTCAGAGCTAGGACCTTAGCTATGATTTTGTAAACGCTTGCGACGAGGCTGATAGGTCTGTACTCGGAGATATTCTCAGCTCCTTGCTTTTTAGGTATGATCGTTATAAATATGCAATTTGAACCTTGATCTAAAAAGTTGAATTCCTCAAAATCCTTCACCAAGTTTATGAAATCTGGTCCTACAGTCTCCCAACAAGACTTATAAAAAGCCATCGTGAAACCGTCAGGGCCTGGAGCCTTGTCACCCTCCATAGAATGCAAAGCCCTAACCACCTCCTCCTCAGCAATATGTCTCTCCAACAACTCATTGTGCTCCTCCCCAATTTGTGTGAACTCAAGGCCATCAACCCTAGGTCTATAGGATATACTCTCCCGATACAACTCGGCATAGAAATCACTAACTCCACTCCTGATTTCTTCCTCATCCTTAAGCTCACGTTCCCCAATCTTTATGGAGTCCAAAGAGTTGACCCTTTTTATTGCATTCGCCATTCGATGAAAGAATTTGGTATTGTAGTCCCCTTTTTTTAACCATTTTACTCTAGACCTTTGCTTCCAACGAATCTCTTCCAACCTGAGAATAGATTGAAGCTCCTCTCTAAGGCTACTTCTTCTACCCCTATTCTCTGAGCTGATGATCTCGTCCTCCTCCTCTTTATCCAATGCAAGAATATTTTCCAAGAGCCTGTCCTTCATCCTTTCCATTTTTTCGAGTTCAGTATTACTCCATGATTTGATTTTTGTCTTGAGATAGCTCAGTTTCTTTCTAAACCTCACGCCTGGTCTTCCATAAACCTCTGCCTCCCCCCACCATTCCTTAACTTTCTCGCAAAAACCCGTCACTTTTAGCCACATATTGTCGAATTTAAAAGGCCGGGGTCTAGAGGATTCGCCCCCCATCTGAAGTAGAATGGGAGAGTGATCCGATGTTGGTCTCGGCAAGATGGATTGCCTAACATCAGGAAACAGATCCTCCCAAGAATCAGAGACCAAGAATCGATCTATCCTACTCATAACCACTCTCTCCTGGTTATTTGTCCATGTAAATCTACCCCCGTGGAACGGGAGGTCAACCAAAGAATGAGTCCCCACAAAATCTTTGAAATCCCTCATGCTTCTTGTCACTCTAGTAACTCTACTACCCCCCTTCTTCTCGTCACTGAATCTGATGACATTGAAATCCCCACAAACACACCAATGACCCTCCCATAAGCCCCTAGTATCAGACAATTCTTCCCACAACTGCCTCCTTTCTCCCCTAGAGTTTGGATCATAAACCCCCGAGATAATCAAAGAATATCTAGAGGCTCCAAGACAACAACGGATAGAAACTGAGAAAGCTCCTGTTAGACTGTCCATCACTTCCAAAACAAGATTGTCCCACAATAATAAAATACCACCTGATGAACCGATTGCCGGGAGGTGACACCAACCGCAATCCCTATTGCCCCAAAGATCGAAAGCTAACTGATCGTCAAACTTCTCCATTTTAGTCTCTTGGATGATAACAATGCTACTTTTCTACTTTTGAATTAAACTTTTCACATGTATTCTACGATCCTTAGAATTCAAGCCTCGAACATTCCAAGAAAGGATATTAAGCTTCATGGATAATCTTAGGTGTCCTCCCTCTTCTGTTTCTAACTGGCTCTCCAGTCTCATTACCCCTAAGATCCGAACTTATCCTACGTAATTCCCTGTCTAATTTAGAAGCACTACGATGTGACGGACTGGGCTCCATAGGAGAAATGCTCATCCTACCCTCCCTCACCAAGGGACTCCCACACAATTCCGGACTACAGTCCTCTAGGGTATCGGGCTCCAGCATATCAATATCGCATCCAGGGAGGACAACACGGTTAGTGTCCAGATAGCGTGTGACCTCCCGAGTTGCCCCTACTTGACTCTCACTACTCTGGCCTCTACTGACAATCGACACCAAAAGCTCAAGAGCCTCTCTATCCCGACCCTCCCAAGAAAGCCCTAGACTTAAACCAATGCTCTGGATGTGACGCTTAAGCCAAGACGATGGATGAAATCTGATTTCTTCCTCCTTTCTCAAAACATCAGGTTTGCTCAATTCCAAATTATTCCTATGAAATAGACCTATTGTCACATTATGCATATTGTTCAAGGCAGCTTCTGGGCCTGCACCATTCACTACCACCTTCGAAGTAACCTGAGAATCCTCAACACCCCTAGGCAGAATCTGAGTTTCGTGATCAAAGAAATTGGATAAAGCTAGTGTAAGAGAAATAGGATATGCAGAAGAAGATGGGGTACCAGCAAAGCATACCTGATTAGGGGGTCGAGAGTGGGGGATATACCCGTTCGAGGACAACCGGATGGGATCACATGAATGGCTAGCATGCGGCTCAGAAATTTTTGCTACTACTTTCTCAAAGGCGGTAGATGAAGTTGGGCCTGTAGTCAATCTCAGATGAGCTGAGGTGTTTGCAACATTGGCCCCTTCTACATAGTGCTTACCTTTCCTTCGTGTCGCTCCAAGGTTAAGAGATGAGTTTGTGATGACCTGTTCAACTTGATGGTGAAGGACATTCTCCTGAGAACAAATTCGCCCCTCCCTATCAGTCTGATTGTCATGTAATTGTGTAAGACCTTGGTCAATAGCACCCTCCACTCCTGCAACCCCACTGCCAGTGTCAAAGCAAGAAAGAGTATGCGGAGGATGACTATTCTTTGTCATGCTTGCTGCGTCATCCATTCCCACTACAACATTGTCTATCGGTGTGAGATTCACTACGGAGAGTGAATTAAAGGTTGACCCAAGAGAGACCGACTTAGGGAATGTACTCATATGCCTTCTACCAACTGTATTACTGGGCTTTGGGGCCTTGAAGGGGGATTTCAGTTTAATCCAAAGTGGTTGTTGAGATTGTGGGCTTGAAGGAGAATCTGGCATGAGCCCAACCGGAGCATTTGGGTTGATAGGGTCGATGACAGTCGAAATCAATTCATGGGAATTGGTAGGTGTCGGATTCCCGCACGTACCTTCGCCGTCGTCTTTGGGAAAGTGCCTTGATAGAGTGCATTCGGTTTTATCTTGGCTCATTCCTCCGGGTTCGTTAAAAACTTTATGCACGTTAAAAACTTCATGCGTGTGACATATATTCCTGCTTTCCATGCATGGCCTTGTCCCAGCCGATGGATTAGGCACTTGCCTTGATGGGGATACAGCTGGCGTGACATAAGCTTTGTGCGTGACTATGCTGGTGAGAGACGTGCTAGGTTCGTAGTTAGGGAGCTGCACATGATCCTTGCTTGGACATGGCATCTGGCTTAAGGATGTGCCAGATGGCATCGCTGCTTGGTTTTCGTCATTGATTATTTCAATGTCTAAGTTGCCGCCTACATTCAAAAGAAGATGCTCAACTTCTGGCATAGGGACTGGTGATGTAGGCTTTGACGAATGAGGCGTGTCTGTCATGCTGGTAGTCGGGGCGTACACGTTACTACATGCCTCCTTCAATGTTGATTGGAAAGGTAGCTGCTACCTACTTAGTTGCTCACCAGACTCTAGTCTATGATAGGAGTCCATTTGTAGGGTAGAATCATTCCTCCTATCACCCTTCACCACGTCAGCCCAGTTCTTAACACTTCCTGTGAGAGAAGTTACTGTTGTCTTCTCCGGCGAAGGCCAAAGGTTTTTGGTGGGTTCGGGTTGAACTCCGGCAATATTAGCCCCAACAGACGACTTCTTTACTGCACCCAGTTCTTCTAGATAAATGACAAATTGATCTTTTCCACACTTGAGGATGGCTTGAGATGGAAGCATTTGATCTCTATTAGTAATCATTATCTTGGCAATAGAAAGATCTTCCATTGTAGTCGTGGCTCTGTCTATACCGATGAGCCCCCCAGCCAGTCTCCTATCCTCTGAAATGTGGTGGAGCACCAGAGATGAAGTGGGACACCGAAGACCCCTACCTGAATAGTAGAAGACCGCACCTTTTCTTCATGCAACTTCCACATCCCAAGAGTTCGTTCCCAGCGCTTCAGCCATACCATAGTATCCCCAACACGAAGGAAGTATCCTTTAGCAAATCTGGCTGCACACTTCTCATCATGTGCGAAGAATACCCTTAGATACTGGTTGATGTGGAAGGTCTTAGATATCGGACTCCCTCTTGCTCTCCTGTATAAAACTTCCTCTATAGCCCACCAGTCAGGGCTAGCTCCGGAGGCGGTGCAAACTATGGCGCACTTCCACTTCCCAGCAGCCGTAGAATAGGAGACTGAAAGAGGGATAGGTATCACGTTTCCATTAGATACGACGGGATCCAGCCGTGCTTCCCCATCACTTGTTTCCCCTAACTGGCTATGACTTGGAGAGGCACTGGAGTTGATGCCCAATACTAGATTGCATGGGCTCACCACCACTTCTTTACCAGTGGCCCACCTCCTGTGACGGCTAAGAACCCTATCCAACATCTCCCGGAGAGATCTCCATCCCTCTCCCTGTCTTCCTGAGGGAATATGGATGATATTATTGTTTCTTGAGTAAAACTCGCAGACGGAGAGGAAGACGCCAGATCGATTGGATCTGTGTTCAGCCAGCCAAGAGTATTCTCCGTTGCTGAGTTTACGAAACCAATATCCTTCCGTCTTGCAGTCAATAGCTTCGCTTAGCGCTTGTTTAAGCCACTTCACGACTTCCACCGTAAGGTTCAGCCAACATGTGGTAAACGGCGAATGCTCTGTAATGATGAATTCATTGTTTCCTATCCATTTTATTTCAAAAACTTTCTTCTGGATTCTGATCTTGTCCATGGCCTAGTTAGGTATGTGGCCCCATTGCAGAATGTAGTATGCATGTACTATGCATGTCTATGTGTTCGTGATGAATTACACAACATTTGTTGTTCAAAAAATCTAGAATGTGATGCATAGTACAAAGTTAAAGATTTAACTTCCAAATTGGTGAAGAAAACCCCTTGAATGCATGTACGTACTCAACTCTCTTGCTACACAAAAACAATATTGAAAAGAAGCATTACTATGGCATCTAAAATCACTAGTCATAAATTGTTTGTACAAGATAAGACTTTCATGCAATACTTTCAATAACAGGTGATCACTGGATAGGTAGTATGCCCACTTCTATGCAATTTCTGGCTTGTGGCCCATATAAGAGTTGCTCAAGTAGCAGGTTGGGGTGATCGTGGGTTGCTTCTTAAGCCTTTGTGGCGTTTATGCAGGCTGTGGAGGAAGCTGAAGTGCACAAGTATCTGAGTCACAATGTCTCAGATTCAGATCTTAATATCTTGAAGAACTTTGGTCTTTCTCCTATGTGCCGCAAGGTGCCATCCATCAGGTCGTGCACATGGTTCCGTCCTCAAAAGGGTTTTATCAAATTGAATTGTGATGGTGCTACTAAAGGCAACCCAGGTATGGGTGGATCTGGTGGTGTGTTTCAAGATCATCATGGAGCTATTAAGGGGGTTCTTCTGGTTAATCTGGGATTGGTTACAAACCATCTTGCGGAATGAAACGCAATTGTGGAAGGGGCGGAATTGGCTTTATCTAAGGGTTGGAAAAAGCTGTGGATTGAATCTGATTCTGAGGCTGCAATTAATTAAAGCCTTTTTCATGGATGAAGAGTGTGTCTTGGAAGGCGGGAAGCAAATGGAATTACATCAAAGCAAGGCTTGAATGGGTATGGTTCAGCTCCTCTAGGAGCGGATGAATGTCCCAATCTAGCTGCTTCTCTTAGTCGTGGCTCTAAAATTTGGTGGGATATGAATGATTCTTTACCAGATTTAAGATAAAACTGAGTAATGAAACGACAGTTATATAATCTCTTGAAGGAAACTGGATATATGGGAGTTGAACCAGCTGGAACGCCCTTTTGGCCAGGT
The DNA here is from genome assembly GCA_035048495.1 of Euptelea pleiosperma. Classification (NCBI taxonomy): domain Eukaryota; kingdom Viridiplantae; phylum Streptophyta; class Magnoliopsida; order Ranunculales; family Eupteleaceae; genus Euptelea; species Euptelea pleiosperma. The sequence goes on from CM068543.1 coordinate 13,123,374, forward strand.
TGAAGTTGCAAGTGCAATTTCATCTTACCGTCTTAAACCGGGATATGACTGGATAATTATTGTAAATCCCACCCCTAATTAGCAATTCTGCTTACTAGTACTAGTACTATACGCGTATTATACCCGAATAGTACGTTTTATTGCAAAAACATTTTAAACGACTGTAAACATTGAACTGTGCGTATTTTTCTAGGTTTTTTTTTTTTAAAACCGATTATAACATGTATTTCCATTTTTTCAATAAACTTTCCAATAATAATTCAAATTTGACACTAGCGAGAAAAAGTCCATTGACACATTCTTTGTGATCAATGACCTGACTTTATTTTATGATTGACGATTTTTAGCCATTGAATCTTTATATCCACACCAAAACACCCCAAAATAATGATCCAATCCCATGGTTGAAAATCAAACCATGAAAAAGAATAAAATATGACGGATATAAAGCACTGGGCCCTTTTTACTATATCGTATTTTACACGAATTATTCTCCAACTGTATTATTATTGTTCCCTGTTTGTTTGACCTTTTTTTTTTTACAGTATTTAAAAATTTTCAAATGGATTATATTTGTACTATTCTCATCCCGAATTTGTTTTTTCTGTGTACCGAATTGCTAACCTGGGTCCCACCGCATTGAATTACATAATCAGAGGTACTTATCTATTTTTCTTTTCTTTATTTAGCCTTCTTTACCTGTCAAATTTTTGAATAAATTAACATAGTAGTATACTTTATTCACATATATTAAGTAGTTTGCATATTGTCTAGGTATAATGGTCTTGAACAAGGTTTAAAAAATGCCCGTTAAAACGGATTCGGGCCTACCCCGTTATGTTATGGACCGCTAAAACGCTCAAAAAATAACGGCTGTTATAACGAAAATAATGGCCGTTATTTTCCATTATTTTTCCGTTATTTATCCGTTATAAAGAAAATAACGACCGTTATTTTCTGAAAAATTTTGGGGAAAAAATGGCCGTTATTTTTTCCGTTATTTTTTTTTTCGTTATTGAAATTTTAAAATTCAAAATTTGAATTTCAGTGCCATTTTTTCCGTTATTTTTCATTTTTTTTCCGATTTTTTCTTTTTTGCCCTTGAGCATTTTTCGATATAACGGCCGTTATAACAGAAAAAGGTAATGCCCCCAATCCATTATACGGTTATAACGGTCCCCTTTAAACCTTGATCTTGAATGCCTCCATAATGGTCTTGTCAAGGAAAATGATTGTCTTGTCTGTGGTCGCGATGTTCTTCTTGAGCTACACTTCTGTGGATGAGATGGGCACATGAATTTAGGTCACACTAAATGACAATCATTTTTATTTCAGAAGACCACAGGTAGGTACATCTGGTATATTTATTAGGGTCGGGCTCCAGAGACCACATTTCTGAACCCCGTCTTGGCGTACCCACATAGAAGATGAATCGATGGGTGATTTTCGGTGAGGATGATCTCTATGGTGAGGAGATCATCCTCACAAAAAATGAAATCATTATAATATTCATAGACTGGTTTAGAAGCTAAAGAATCATGGACCATCGAGTTTTACCGTGTAACTTTAAAACTACATTTGATGGGGTTAGAAATTTCAGAATGCGCTTATTTTTTGTTGGGGTGATATATACGGTGAGGTTATCATCCCCACCAAAAATCAGCCATTGATTTATCTTCAATGTGGGTACGTCAAGATGAAGGTCAAAAAAGGGGGTCAGAAATGGGGGTCCCTTGAGCCCGACCCCGTTGATGGATCTAAAATGACAGATAAAATGACAGGGACACAATATAAGCCACGTGGCACACTGTTATAGGACTCTGACAGTATGGCTGTTTTTCCTATCCCATGGTGGACATACAAACCAAAAATCAGCCTGATTAGTGATTTATAAGTCCAATCCAAAGCCTATAAATCACTAATCAGGCTGACTTTGGTTTTTAGGTCCACCATGGGAGACGACAAACATCTGTACAGTCAGAGTCCTGTAACAGTATGCCACCTTGCTTATATTGTGTCCCAGTCATTTTACCTGTCATTTTAGATTTGTCAACAGAGCCGACCCTTAAAAAAAATCAAATTTGCCAAAGACAACACCCCTATGTTGTTTTTTATGACAATTTACTAACCTTTCAACACACCAAGTGCGTTGTCTTTTAGGAATGGCCTCTGAAAAATTTGGAAGGTTTAGGGCTGTTTCTAAAAATTGGCTACGCCATCGTTACAAATGGTTTTGAGCCTCTCCTAAATGCTTTAGGAACGATTCAAAAACATTCCCAAAAGAACTGAGATATGTGTTAGAGAGAGAGAGAGAATAACCATAGCGTGCGGACAGTGGTGGCACGGGACATCGAAGGAGCATGGCGGTGGTGCACGACAGTGGTGAAGAGAGAGAGAGAGAATCTTAATATTCTATTCGCACTTGAATTGGCATCAGGAAGCATGATTTTCGTTTACTCACCGCTGCCATCTAGGCCTGGATGGATGTTTAGCCCACCCCTTGGTGGATGTACAGTCCAAAAATAATCACCCTGATTGGTAATTTCTAACCATCAGATTTTGGTACTTTTAAGGCGTGTTTATTGCCGTTGAATTCAACCATTTTTTAAATACTAGAACCAACGGCTAAAATTCATCAAACAAGCTGCTTTAGCTATTCCACCAAACAATAAAAAACAAACAAACCAGCTATACAGTACATGCTAGTAATATGTCGAGCATTACAAGAGGAGATAATGTCGTTTCATTACCGAAAAAATAAAAATACAAACTACTCTGTCAGCTTTTGGAGGGGCATGTAACGCCATCTTTGCACTTCTAGTGGGGCACACACACCCATATTCACCGCGAAGCATCTAATCATGTCTGCTCGTCACGACCATGATCATGATAGTTTAGTTGACAGTTTGGTTTGAATTGGGCGTGCGTTGGATGCTGACGAGGGAGAAATAAGCTCCCGTGGGTCCCTTCGCTAAAAGTGACGAGTGGGTCCCTTTCTCCACCACGGCACCTTTGTCCAACACCGCGATCATATCACAGTTTTGTATGGTACTCAATCGATGAGCCACAACCACGCTCGTCCGGCCCACCATCACACGTTCCAACGCTTCCTGCACCACCTTCTCCGATTGACTATCAAGCGCGCTTGTCGCCTCATCCAATAACAACACAGCCGGGTTCTTAAGTATAGCTCGGGCTATCGCAATACGCTGCTTCTGTCCACCTGATAGTTGCACCCCTCTATCCCCGCACCATGTATCGTACCCATCTTTTAGTCCTGCGACGAAATCGTGAGCGTTCGCTGCCCTTGCTGCATTGACTATCTCCGCCTCATCGACCTTATCAGACGCACCATATGCGATATTCTCTTTGATCGTGCCCGCGAACAGTGTTGGTTCTTGACTCACCAATGCAATGTATTTCCTCAAGGACCTGAGATGGTACGTCTTTATGTCCCTCCCATCGATCATCACCGTACCATTTAACGGATCGTAGAATCTCTCAATCAGACCGATGATGGTTGATTTACCGGATCCACTCTGACCCACCAGTGCCGTTGACTTCCCCGCTTCTATGCTGAGAGTGAAACCCTTGAAGATGATCACGTCGGGTCGAGCCGGGTATGCGAAGTGGATGTCACGAAGCTCCACGTGACCGGTTAGCTTCTCGGGCTGGTGACCTTCTGGGTCATCGGGTTCAATTCGAGTGTATCGGTCGAGCACTGCAAAGATTGAACCTACCGCATCGGTGCCCTTGGCGAGGTCGGTGGTCATACTTCCGGCATCGGCAATGACACGACCGGTGCTAACTAATATCATAAATGTCTGAAAGAGGGCTTTGGCTGTAATGTAGCCTTCGGAGACGAGCTTCCCACCGTACCAGAAGTCGAGGGCCCAAGTGCAGGACATGAGGCTCTGAGACGTACCAAGGCCTATACCGGCGAACCATGATTGGCGAATACTCTCTCTTCGTGGACCGTCTTGGGCTCGCTCCAACATTTCGAGAATTCGAGCTTGGGAGGAGAAGGCGGTGACGGTTCGGAGATTGTTGACAGCTTCAGCAGCGAGCTTGCTGCTTTCATCTTGGGATTTGATGGCCTTGCTGGACATATTTTTTAACAGGGCCCGCCGAATGTAGAAACAGATGATGATCAGGGGTTGGACGGCGATCATGACGATAGCCAGCCTCCAAGCGATGATCAGACCCATAGTGCAGGCGACTGTTACTGCGGAGAAGGTCTGGACAAGAAGAGCCACTCGATCCCCCACCAATGATCTCAGCTGCAAAACCAAAAGCTTGTTTACTTAACATGGCATTTTTATAACTCGACAATTCATGAATCTTATCCGTGCGGTCAGTGGGCCCAGAAAAATTCGCTAGGTAGGGCCACTGACCCCAACCATCTAATTGATTCTAATTTCGGTCAAGAAATGGGTCTAGATTAAAGTCAACATATCATATAGTCAAATTTACAGAAGACAAATGGTGGTTAAAAACTTAAAATCATCCCAAGTCTTTTTACTAAGCAGTCTCTCACCTTTTTATAAACCGTTAAATAATAACAGAATTAGATTAGAATTTAGTTAAAGTCAATTTTAACCGTTGCTTTTCTGCGTTGAGACGTGAGAGTAAGAAGACGGAGAAGCTAGCAGACGTTACTCTCACTTTCCAACTAACAACCTATTTATTCTACTCTAATCATGAAGACATCATGGATGACGAGAGACAGAGAGGAAGATGACGGGAGATAGCTTACCACATTGGCGTCCTTGGCGAGCCTAGAACAAATGGCCCCACTAGAATTTTCATCTTGATCGAACCACCCAACTTCGAAAGTTAGAATCTTAGCCAACATTCTCTCTCTGATCCTCTTAGTCAAATGCTCTCCCATGGCCCCAAAGTTGTAATGCTGGGTTATATTAATAATAAGCGAGAACACAGCTAACGCAGCGAAGAACAGTGAGTACATCCTCGTCTTTGATTTAATCTCCTCATGATCTTTCGAGAAATAAACGGATATCATGCCCCCCATCATGAACGCGTACACCGGCTGTACTGCACCGAATAACACCGCACTTGTGGATCCCAAACTCGCTTGCTTCCACTCCGGAAGATTCAGAAGCAATAACCTCCGAAATGAGGGCATTGGGAAGTCTTGCTCTATATTGCCTTTACCGCCAACTCCACTCGCCAATACTGAGTTCGCCGAGCTGGTTCGACTCACCATGGAGTGTCTACGGCTACTACCACGACTACTATTGTTGTTGTTATCTCTGTTTACTATGTGGGACGATGAGAATGACGATGATCTGTCTCCATCATCGGTTGTTTTCTTTGTTTGTTGGAGTCGAACGAGTGAAGAGTACAATCCGTTTTCATCTCGGATTAATTCGTCATGTGATCCGGTTTCCAACACTTGTCCGTTTTGGACCACAGCGATCATGTCCGCGTTACGAATTGTGGACAGGCGATGAGCAATGACGATTGTAGTTCGACCCAGAGCCGCCTTGTCGAGTGCTTCTTGAACGATTCTCTCCGATTCCGAGTCTAATGCGCTGGTCGCCTCGTCTAAGAGTAGAATTCGAGGTGACTTGATTATTGCTCGCGCAATTGCTATTCTTTGTTTCTGTCCTCCTGACATCTGAACCCCTCTCTCACCTACCTGTACAAACGTTTGTTGCTTACTTCGTTTCTAAATGCTGTACCTAAGCGGCAAGGAGAGAATTAATTAAGAAAAGAAGAACTAACCTGAGTATCGTATCCCTTTGGTAACTGGGAGATGAAGTTGTGAGCATTCGAAGCTTTGGCTGCGGCGATGGCTTCTTCTATTGTGGCGTCTTCTTTGCCGAAAAGTATATTTTCTTTAATGGAGGTTGCGAACAGTGCTGGTTCCTGGCTCACCAAACCCATCTGAGATCGAAGCCATTTGAGCTGAAGCTTATCAATGGCGACACCATCAAGGAGAATCTCTCCACCAAATGGGTCGTAAAATCTCTCTAACAAAGCGATTGCGGTAGATTTTCCGGAACCGCTTCCACCAACTAATGCCACTGTTTTTCCTGCCGGGACTTTCAGACTGAAATCTCGGAAGATTATGTTATCTGGCCTCGACGGATACGCGAACTCCACGTTCTTGAACTCAACCTCCCCCGAAACGCTTTGCAGAATTTCACCTTCCATGTTATCTGAATCTATTTTGGGTACTCTCTTTATAACCTCCATTATTCGTTCTCCAGCTGAAAAAGCTTCTGAGAAGTACTTCACATTTGAAAGTCCAGCTCCCAGTGCTCTAATTAATAAGAACAAGAGAAAAATGAGAGACCCATTAACGATTTCTTGAAAAAGACAAAGAAACACTAGATACCCACTAAAGATTTCATTCAGAAACAGAGATACCCACTTAGAGAGAAAAAAAAACACAGAGAGAGAGAGAGAGAGAGAGAGAGAGAGAGTTACAGGCCACCAATGGCGATCGCGGCTCCAACAGCAAAGACGGTCCCTCCTTGGCCACCATGGTACATAACCAATCTACTACCATACCAAGACATAAAAGACCAAACAGCGAACGTGACACCATTGCTTCCAATGGCTATTCCTTTTGCCAAACCTTGTTTCAACCCTAGCTTCACCGACCCTTGAAGCGCGGCAGAGAACTCCGTCATGGTTTTGCTTTCTCCAACGAACGAGTAAACCGTCCTGATCGACGAGATTGCCTGCTCCAAGATTGTACCAGCTTTATTGTACTCCTCCCTGATCTTCCTCGATAATCCCATCAATATCCTACCGTATATCAAACCAGGGATGATCAGGAGCACGACAAACGGGAACCCCACCAAGGCCAGCCTCCACATCATCACAAACGCAGTTATGTAACACCCGACGAACATGGACACGTTCATCACGAAATTCGGTACCTGATAGAAGATCAACACCGTTAAACATCTGCGGAGTAGAGAATAGTATGCATTGTTGCAGCACTGAATCATGTAGCGTTGCAAATATTTCACCTTTTCGCTAAGAACAATTTGAATGACAAGACTATCATTGGAGACGCTGGTGACCACCTCGGAAGTGCTCGTCACTTGCAGGTCGAAGTAACCCACGTCTTGCCTCAGCACCGCTCTCAGATACCTCGCTCTCATCCTTGAAGCTTGTCTCTCCCCCGTTCTTGTCCAGCAGTACCCCTCTGCAAATTCAAAAATTCCCATTAAATCTCCGAAATTCTTCCCAATTAAAAAAAAAAACCATTAAAACAAACAAAAAGAAATACGTACCCAAGAAACAAGCAACCCAAGTCCCACACGCCATGTACAACATATTCACCGCATTCTATAGCATTTCATGTTAATCAATTGATCCAAATAAATTCAAAAAGAAAAAAGAAAAAAGAAAAAGGAAAAAAGGAGATAACCAGATAGATACCTTGTTGATGCTGTGACGAAAAAGATCAGGATCAGAGGTGGGCCCAACACCAAGATTGTTCATGAGTTTGCTGGTAATTAATAGCATCACCGGCGTCCCAAAACCATCACCGACGGCACCGAGGAAGCCTAGAGTCATCAACCAGATATCAGTGGGGTCGGCATGCATGAAGATCGAACGAATGGAACCAGTCTTCTCCTTAATCTTCGTGCTTGGCACACCCACCTTATCACTACCCATCTCTTGGTCCTCCTTGGAAATCAACCTAGCCCACTTTTTGTTACCTTTCCAAAGCCTCTCTCTGTCTTCACTTCCCTTAACGATAACTGGAGAGAGTTAAGAGACGAGACTTTAGAGACTTGAATTGAGAGACCACAACTATATATAACTACGTAATCTTAGAGAGTGGTATATAGTATGAATTTTATAATGATATGATGTATTATGTTTTATTTTATTAACATACAACAGAATGAACTTGTGTAGGTTATCACGGTTGACTTCTCTTTTCCAAAATCGTCATTAATGACGTAGAAATGAACCCACGAGGGATCGACCAGGCTGGGCGGTCCCTTGAAAGAAGTTGCAGTAGAAGAGGTTAGTGATTACTTTTCGTTTTAGGTCTCTTTTCTGTCTACTCGAAACTTCGGGATAACGTTTCCAACTTCCCATTTCTGGGAGTAAAACTTCTGCCACAATCGGATTGCAAATCACTCAAACACAGCCAATGAGTTCTCGGCACGTACACCTCAAAGCAATAGCACATGGGTACTGTGGGTGCCGAATATTTCACTAGTCGGATGACCCGAGACCCAATATAATTCTGAGGCCGAGACCTAACCAATTGTTTAGTGCCGAAACCTAACCATATATATAATGCCGAGACTTGGTTTATCTCCTATGCTGAGACCTAACTTTACACTTAAGCCGAGGCGTTGCCCGACTATCGGAGATTGATATACGGCAAAGAAGTACTGAGTTGGTAAACCAGCAGAGCAGGTAATAGTACGAGTAAGGTGGCGAAAGATGGAGGACTGACGGGACCATGATGTTAGGTGGTTATCCATATCGGGGAACATAATAGTCAGCGACAAACTTGTCAGAGTGGAGCGGTTGGTACGACAACTGATACGCACCACTAGCAAGAGAAGCGGGACACTGTCTCTGTCAGGCAGGATGAACAGTACCAGGGAAGGCGTGTACGCTGAAGGAGGAGTGCAACAAGGGCAACCGACATGTCAGCGTGTGAACACCTATAAATAGAGATTGGTGAGAACCTTAAAAGGGGTATTGAATTCCGAAGCCAGAACCCTGTCAATTTAATCTGGAATTTATTACTGACTGGATCGTCGGAGGCTCTTCCAGAGGAATCCACTCTCCGACTCTCTTATCGGATTCCCCTGGCAAGAGTTCTTGCAGGGCCCACGGAGTTCTCGGCTCTCGAGCAGGCTACTTGGTTCAAAAATAGATTTCTTGGATTAAGGTGACTCAGATCCCGAACCAGTGCGTGACCTCTCGGCCGGCGTGTGACTTCTCGGATCCGATTCCGAGTAATCACCGGAACCGTGAAAGAGCCATTCTATACTAACAATTTGGGGGTGTGGGATTTTTCCCCCACAGGTACGTTGCAAAAGCACTTGTGTACGTGCGGAGAACTCATTGGCTTGTGATTGTGTGATTTTACAATTTCTTGTGATGGAAGTTTTAGTCCCATTTCTGGTCATCGGCGCTTGAGGCTCTACAACTGTTTTACATTTTTCAGAACACGACACGTGTTATTTAAAATTTGAAAAGTATGTAAGGGTATAGCAATTTTTATTGCTCTACCACTGCCCTATGGGCCCAGTACTGACACCAAAAATCACTTTCATTGGTAATCTGTAGCCATTAGATTTTAGTACTTTTTAAAGCGATCCCAGACGTTGGATTCAACCATTGTTTGGATACTGAATCCAACTCCTATAACAGTTACCTACACATAAAATTAGGAAAAAATGTAACAAGGTAGACGGTATACCTGTCGCTTTTTGTCACTCCACCGGTGTCCTCTGGGCCTAGCTACCGACTACATGTGAGTGTTTAGTCCAACCTTTGCTGGTTATATACACAAAAAATCACCCTGATTAGTTATTTTTAACCATTGATTTTTGTATTGTTTAAGGCATGATTCTAGCCGTTGGATTCAACCTTTTATTTTGAATACTGAAGCCAACGGCTAAAAATCATATGTCTACCAAGGGGTGGGCTAAACATCCATGCCGTCTGTGGGCCGTGATGGGCAGCGATTAGTAACAAAAACGCGCTAGCTGACGCCAAGTATAGATTGTTACATCCAAGGTTTCAAGGGGACTGTTATAACGGTATAACGGACTGGGGGTGTTACCGTTTTTTCCATTATAGCGAAAAAAAACGCTCAGGGGCAAAAACGGAAAAAATGGGAAAAAACTGAAATTACGGAAAAAATGGTGGTGAAATTCAAGTTTCAAAAAATGGAAAAAAATGAAAATAACGGCCTTTATTTTTACAAAATTTTTCCAAAAAATAATGGTCGTTATTTTTGTTATAACGGAAAATATCGGTTGTTATATTTTCGTTATAATGGCCATTATTTACTGGGCATTTTAACGGTCCATAACGTAAGGGGGTAGGTCCGAATCTGTTATAACGGCTGTTATTTTCGTTATCACGGCCGTTTTTTAAACCTTGGTTACATCACGACCCAAAAACAAAAAGGGAAATTGGATTGTTGTAGTGAACTTTTTTCCTCTTGCACTCGGCTTTTTTCACAATTGAGAATTGATTTTTCCACAGCGCTTTTTTTCCTCTTTGGTCAACAATTTTAACACCAGGAAACTTCTGTTGACTGTATTGTTGTTAAACCTGAAAACTTTTGACTTAAAAAAGTAAAAAGCTTCTCTAGGAAAATAAATTCCAAGACGAAATGAGAGAAGTTTGGCTGTGGGGGTTATAGCGAGTGCAAAAGTGAGGCTGAAGTAATCATGACCACGCATTGAATTGGGTCCACATCACTTTTGGAATATCAACTTTGAATACATGCATGTGAGCCCCACCTAAACATGTGAGTGGTCTTGATTACTGGGACCACACTTTTTTGCGAGTAAAACTTGTGTCAGAAGATGTTGTGACGGAAGCCGGTCACAGCACTCAATACGAGCCACATGGCATACGATCATAGGGCGCTGACCGTATGGATGTTTGGCCAGTCCCTCGGTAGACTTCCAACCAAAATTCAGCCCGATTAGTGATTTACCACCTTTGGAGTTTTGCACCGAAATAACGCTCAATAATGCTCAAATTCGTACCTTTAAAATCAACCTATGAAAAAAACTTCAATTGAATCGGTTAGAAATCACTAATCAGGCTGATTTTTTGTGTACCGGTCCACCCAGGGACTGGCCAAACATGCATACGGTCATCGTCCTCTAGTAGTATGCCACGTGGCTCGAATTGTGTGCTGTGACCGGCTTCTGTCACAACATCATGTGACACAAGTTTTACTCCTTTTTTGCGGTCGTGACTGCGACAGATAAAACTATGGGTCGGGCTCCGTTGACAGATCTAAAATGACAGATAAATGACATGGACACAATATAAGACACGTGACACAGTGTTACAGGACTCTGACCGTATGTATGTTTGTCCTATCCCATGCTGGACGTACAAACCAAAAATCAGCCTGATTAGTGATTTATAGGCTTTGGATTGGACTTATTTTCATGGGCTGATCTCAACTGTGGGAATTTGAGCAGTATTTGAGGTACAAAGATGCAACACTTATAAATCACTAATCCGGTAATTTTTGGTTTGTAGGTCCACCATGGGATAGTACAAACATCCGTACGGTCAGAGTCTTGTAACAGTGTGCCACGTGTCTTATATTGTGTCCCTGTCATTTGACAATGGAGCACAACCCTAAAACTAAAAGTAATCTTGATTGCTTAACCGATGACAAAAAAAAAACTCTTTCATGGGTCTTAATTTTTCGTTACATTTTTTTCTTTTTCTTTTTTTGCAAAAAGCGAAGATCAATGGGTCGGGTTCGGGTGACCAACACCTTGGTCTACCCACATAGAAGATGAATCAATGGCTGATTTTTGGTGAGGATGATCTCCTTACCATATAGATAACCCCAACAAAAAATCAGCCCGTTCTGAAATTTCTAACCCGTTAGATGTGGTTTTCAAGTTACAATGTAAAAATCAACGGTCCATAATTCTTCAACTTCTAAACCAGTCTATGAATATCGGAATGATTTGAGTTTTTGAGAGGATGATCTCCTCACCATAGAGATCGTCCTCACCAAAAGCCAGCCATTGATTCATCTTCTATGAGGGTACACCAAGGTGTTGGTCACCGGAACCCGACCCGAGATAGTCTAATTTCATTACAGACGTGGAAAAATTGTGAACCGCTGATTGAATTTGAACTGTGAACCAAGTGATGAAGTTGAAGCAGCATGATCTTTACCATAACTGTGCAGAGGAAACTCTGGGTCAGCCTGCTTACGTGTATCGCCGATTAATGCACAATAACGCCGATTTTTGCGCTCACATGCACCTGTCAGCAAAGAAATTAGGAACCTGAAGAAGAAAAAATTCAATATATTGTGTGTACGTGGCATACGCTCGTGACTCAACTCTCATTATCAAACATGTGATAAAGTAGGGATCCCAGTCTCTCTGGTGTTGACACATGTGACAACTTTTGATGTTCAAATTTGCTCATTGTTTCGATGTGTTTCCCTCCTTGGTAACACAGTCGTACACGGGTTCACTGACGGGATGTTCTAGCCAAGGTATTTGAATATCCAACGGCTAGAATCACCCCATGAAAAATGCTTAAAAAAGTGTCCCACGTGGCATTTTGGCTGCAAACATGGACACGTCAAGCATAAATTTTTATTAATTTTTTATCCATGGATGTCAAATTGAGTAGTTTATTAGGTTGAGATGTGTCACATGTGGCCATCATCATGGCTAAAATGTGGACATATGGCGTAAAGAAAAGTAGAAATGACTGTTGGAGTGCCTATATCATTGACCGAGAGAGTGACGCACGCGATTCCGAGGAGTAAATTAAACGAAGAAACTAAAGGGAACAGTGACGTTAGCGATTACGGGAAGGAAATGAAGACGGCTTTATTTTTTTTGTGAAATTCTTATTATAACCACGGTTGTCTTGTGATTCTGTTGTAAAGAATTGCAAACATGTGTTATGCTTATTCTGTCACAATCATTCACGATTCCTTTTAATTATGAAGGAAAGAGACAAGTTCAAGAGATTAGAAAAGATGATAATGAGATCCTCGATGCTAATATATTAAATATTAATAAAACTTGAGATGATTATTACATTGATCTTAATAAGTTTATATATAAATAATAGTGACAAAATTTAAATATAGAAATTAATTAATCTAAATCAAATCAAACTAATCTAATATCCTAATATAATTGATATGGGATCATGCAGAGAATCATGATGAGATACCCCAATAATGATATAATAGATCTAATCACAATTTATTTACATTAATGTGATACTCTAATATTCCCCTTCAAGCTCATGGGATCAAGAAACAACGAATATTGTGAATAGAACACAAAATCGAGAGATTGTTCTTAGAAGAACAATAGCTCTGATATCACTCATGATAGGAAAAGATATTATTGATCAAACTTAAATGATTATTAAATTGACTTTAATATGTTTATGTAGATAATAACAAAATCTAAATATAAAAATTAATCTAAATCAAATCAAATCTAATATCCTAATTGATATCCTAATATAATTGATATGGGATCATGCAGAGAATCATGATGAGATACACCAATAATAATATGGTACATCTCTACACAATTTGTAATACCCTGAATTTTTGTTTATGGATTTTTAAGTAAATTAATTATAAAAAGTTGAATTTGACTCCTTAATTTTTTTTTCTACAATTTATTTTTTCAATGATAATTAACTATATTTTTAGTAATCTATGAGCGGCATAGTCGTAAAAAATAATTAATGAGTTATACTTGTTGAATTGGCTCGTAGGGCCAATTTAAAGGCATTTTGAGCTTAATAATAATCTTAAATGAAGTCTACTTGATACCCATAGGCCTTAGGCCCATTTTAGCCCACATCCATCTTAAAATAGACCTTTTAGTGAGTTATAAAATTCACCTATTTTAAAGTGACGAAAATCACTTAAAATTAGAAACCCTACTTTCCTAAACCTATTTAATAAAGCATTGAGAGCTTGTGAACTCTTACAAACCCTAAACCATTATTTCAATATTTCTCTTATCTTTCTCTCCCTCTTCTTCCATTGAAGCACCTCCACTAAAGAAGAACTTGAAGAACCTTAGAAGTCCTAGAAACACCATAGTATGTCACCATTTGACATCATCCATTTAGATAAAAATACTGATGAGATCCCGAAGCATAAATATTAGAAGAATGACTTCATCCGACAACAATCAAAGAAATATACTACACATTTTCATCTCCCTCGAATCTAAGAGAAAGTAATAATAAGTAAGTACACTATTCTATAATTTTTTGATTAATTAATTTCGGTTATACTCTTTGTATATGTATTGCACTCGAATGTATTGAAATTCTATAGATCTATTGAATGGTTAGATATTTAATTGCATATATTTTTGAAGTGTGGGATTGATCCCAATGGTTGAAAATTTTTAAGCAAGAAAGGCCTGAGCCTTTTGGTGCAAAACCCTAAACCCCTGCAGAAGAGTTCTTGGTTGAACTGCTCCCAGTGTAAGAAGGAGAAGGAGACCCATGGTGAGTTATTGGTTGCATCCATATATTAATTTCGGACCATAGTTTATTTTAAAATATTTGCTATTCTTGTTCCATACCAATACTCTGTGTATAAACTATTGATTGATAGAACTGTCATAGATATGATGTAGTGATTAAATCTTATTGGACTTTCATAAGCTCACGGTTCAACCGATAATATTTTTCAGATTATTTGAAGATAGAAGGAAAGATAGACTAAAAGAAGGTGTACCAAATAATATTGAAGCGTTCATTGAAGACACATAGTTTTATTTATTTATTTTGATTTTATATTTGTAATAACTTGAATCTTAATTTTATTGGTCTATTTTGAATCCGAATTGATTGATTTAGTATTTTTATTTTATTATTTGTATTTTAATAAAATATACAATCTGACCCACATGTAGTATTTCTGTCATAAATCAAATTATATTCTTTTTCAACAAAACTCGATATGGCCAGTTGAGAGTAAAAATTTGTTAAAATAAAATAGTAAATAGTATTTTTAGGCAAAGTACATTCACAAAAGATGTTTAAAATAATTTTTTAATAGTAGAGAATCAAAAAAATTTTACGCCTATTCGCTAAAATTCTGAAAAGTTAATTTAAAAAGCCTATCAAAAAGAAGTTTTAGCCAAAACATCTTTACAAAAGATTTTTATTTTGATCTATTATAAATTATGGATAATTCATTTTTAAAAGTTATTTCGGAGCATTTTTTAATTTTATTTTTATCACCCTGGATCTTGCGTAAACGGATCATTTTTCAAACATTCGGATCGGATTCAGATGCTCAGGTCTGGGGCGTGACAGAATGGTATCAGCGTATAGGCTTTAGACACATAGGAATTTGTATGTAATGGATCTATGCGTGGTTAAGTTATTTATAATTATTTATGAACCCTAAAATCAAAATTTATTGATAGAGAACTGTGGGATGGCTCCGTTGAACTACGATATGTTTGGATTAATAACTTAATCATATTAAATTTTTTAAATTTATTATTTGCACATCTAATTGAGAGAAATTATATAAAATTTGAAAAAAAATTGGACCTTAGAGTTGATTAAAAATAAATTTTCGCTTAAGTAATATTTTAATAATCACAAATATATGAACTTAATGTTCGAAAAAAAGAAAAAAAATATATAAATTGAAAATCCGACTATTCTGACTAGTTGGTTAATTGTATAGTTTGATTAGTGTGATTTGAAGACATTGACTAGATTTACTAGTTAATTAGGCTGAATAGATTGACTTAAGTTTATTAGTACAATTGATGTTGACTATATTAACTAGTTTGACAAGTCTGACTAAGTTGACTATACTTATTAGATGACTAGTTTGACTAGGTTTGACTAATTAGTTTAGATGACCAATTTGACTAGATTTACTATGTTAATTAATTTAACAAATTTGATTAAGTTTATTTATAAAGTTTTGTCAACCGATCTAACTAAGCTTGATTAGAATGATTAATCGACTAATCTAAAATGACGGATAAGAAAAAAAAATTATTAATTATATTTTAAATTTCGATGACGAAATTCCTCTAAGGGGGGTAGGTTGTAATACCCTAAATTTTGTTTATGGATTTTTAAGTAAATTAATTATAAAAACTTGAATTTGACTCCTTAATTTCTTTTTCTACAATTTATTTTTTCAATGATAATTAACTATATTTCTATTGTAGTCTATGAGCGGTGTGGGGGAAAAATCGTGAATCTTACCCACACAATCCCCGACGATTAAGTCAAAAATCGTTCTTTCTCCAAACGTCATTTTTCCACAGAGATTTTGGATATAGACTTTGATTGAACCAATTTTAGTTCAAGATCTAAGTTAATTCAGGTTTGAGATAAATTGGTGTGAATATTTTTCTCGCACTCTTTTTCTCCCATGAAATCCGATCCCTTTCACGTTTGGTTCGAACCCTATTTATAGGTCTCTCATAAACACACATCTCATGCTTAAATCCAACCACGAGTATTCGATTAGTCGGTTATGAAAGAGCACGTGGTTGCAGTTAGTCTGTTTTAGGGGGAGCATATGACATCAGTTAGGTTGGGTTGGACTTATAACCTTATGTGTCAGATATGCCCTAGAATATATCTGACACGGACTTATTTAATTGATAAATCATATGGTTAAAGTTATACTCATCTGAATTTTGACAATCCAACTATCTGAGTCACTTTAACCGCGTCTAGACGGTTTGACTGTTTGAGTCACTTGACCGCATCTGGACAGTCTGACTGTCTGAGTCATTTGACTGCATCTGGATGGTCTGACTGTCTGAGTCACTTGACCTCATCTAGATGGTCTGACTGTCTGAGTCACTTGATCGCATTTGGACAGTTTGACTGTCTAAGTCATTTGTCTACATCTGGACGGTCTGACTATCTGAGTCACTTGACCTCATCTAGACGGTCTGACTGTCTGAGTCACTTGTTCGCATCTAGACGGTCTAACTGTCTGAGTCACTTGTTCGTATCTGGACGGTCTGACTATTAGAATCATTTGTCCGCATCTGGACGGTCTGACTGTTTGAGTCACTTGACCTGACTGTCTGACTATCTGAGTTACTTGTCCGCATCTGGATGGTCTAATTGTCTAAGTCACTTGTCCGCATCTGAACGGTCTGACTGTCTGAGTCACTTGACCTCATCTAGACGGTATAAATGTCTGAGTCACTTGTCCACATCTGGACAGTCTGATTGTCTAAGTCGCTTGTTCGCAACTGGACGATCTGACTGTCTGAGTCACTTCCATATTTGATATAACAGCACGTGTCAGAAGGGTATAACTGTGGTTTGTTTGTTTCTGTGGGATGATATCGTGCATCGCATGTACCGGTTATTTCGTAAAGAGGTAGGATGGTGACAAATGTCACCTATCCTACGGCATAAAAAATCTGGCACCCACAAGTGGCATAGTCATAATAAATAATTAATGAGTTATACTTGTTGCATGGGGCCCGTATGGCTAATTTAAAGGCCTTTTGAGCTTAATAATAATCTTAAATGAAGCCTACTTGATACCTACATGCCTTAGGCCCATTTTAGCCCATATCCATTTTAAAATAGGCTTTTTAGTGAGTTATAAAATTCACCCCTTTTAAAGTGTCAAAAATGATTTAAAATTAGAAACCCTACTTTCCTAAACTTATTTAATAAAGCATTGAGAGCTTGTGAACTCTTACAAACTCTAAACCATTACTCCAGTATTTTTCTCCATCTTCCTCCATTGAAGCACCTCCATTAAAGAAGAACTTGAAGAACCTTCGAAGCCCTAGAAACACCCTAGTGTGTCACCATTTGACATCATCCATTGAGACAAAAATATTGATGAGACTCTGAAGCATAAATACTATAAGAATGACTTCATCTGACAACAATCAAAGAAATATACTACACATTTCCATATCCATCGAATCTAAGAGAAAATAATAACAAGTACACTCTTCTATGATTTTTTGATTAATTAATTTCGGTTACACTCTTTGCATATGTATGCACTCGAATGTATTGAAATTTTAGAGATCTATTGAATGGTTAGATATTTAATTGTATACATTTTTGAAGTGTGGGATTGATCCCAATGGTTAGAAATTTTTAAGCAAGAAAGGCTTGGAGCTTTTGGGTGTAAAGCCTTAAACCCTTGCAGAAGAGTTCTTTGTTGAACTGCTCTCGGTGTGGGAAGTAGAATAAGACCCATGGTGGGTTATTGGTTGCATCCACATATTAATTTCAAATCATAGTTTATTTTGAAATACTTGTGATTCTTGTTCCATACCTATATTCTGCGTATGGACTATTGATTGATAGAACTGTCATTGATGTGATGTAGTGATTAAATTTTATTGGGCTTTCATAAGCTCACAGTTCAACCGATAATATTTTTAGATTATTTTAAGATAGAAGGAACGATGGACTAAAAGACGGTGTACTAAAGAATATTGAAGCGTTCATTGAAGACACATAGTTTTATTTATTTATTTTGATTTTATAATTGTAATAACTTGAATCTTAACTTTATTGGTCTATTTTGAATCCGAATTGATTGATTTAGTATTTTTGTTTCATTATTTATATTTTAACAAAATATACAATCTGACCCACATGTAGTGTTTTTGTAATAAATCAAATTTTGTTCTTTTTCAAAAAACTCGATAGGGTCAGTTGAGAGTGAAAATTTGTTAAAATAAAATAATAAATAGTATTTTTGGACAAAGTGCCTTCACAAAAGATGTTTAAAATAATTTTTTAATAATAGAGATTTAATGAAATAATTTTTTATTAAAATTATATTTTTTGAAAAATTTTATACTTGTCTGCTAAAATTCTGAAAAATTAATTCAAAAAACCTATCAAATAGAAGTTTTAACCAAAACATCTTTACAAAAGATGTTTATTTTGATCTATTATGAATTATGATCATTTTTAAAAGTTATTTTGGAATATTTTTTATTTTTATCACACCTTGGATCTTGCGTTAACGGGTCATTTTTTAGGCATTCGGATCGGATCCAAGTGCTCGGGTCCAGGGCGTGACACAATTTATTACAATGTGTTACTCTAAAATACATGCCCATTAATAAGCAATCTTGATCACTTATCAATGTATAACTCTTTCACCAGTGGTCTTAAGTTTTTAGTTATTACATTGGCAGTAGGTAGAGATCAATAGTCCAATTTGGTTAGTTAATTAATTAAAATGATTAGTGAAAAGTCTTTTCAAGTTGACGATTGAATCAACATGATTTGGACAGGACAATCTTTTTGGCTGATGAAATATGCAAGTTTAATACGATTTTAGTTTAAAAGATGGGTGAGAAATTTAGGTTTAATGTGGTTTTTGGTTTCGAATTATGTAGTAAGAACAATATACTTACACAAAACCATGGGCTCTCACTTGTTTAAAGTTAAGTTATAATTATAATTATAATAGAGTGGTGATCCCATCAAGCCTTTTGTGTGCAAAAATTATTGTACGGTAACCTCGTGTGACAAATTTTTGGTGAATGAAAAATTGTAGTTGTGCTGTGTGCAAGTTAATTTTCTCCATAATAGGGTTATTATAGGGTCGCCTGTTGTAGGACATTTACAGTGTCTAAATATGAATGACAATTCTAGGCTACCTAAGGAATATGTCCCCTTTTTTTTGGAAAACAAAACATGTAAAAGAAAGAGGAAAAATTGCCTGGGATGGTCCTCGGGTTTCTTGTGTGCCTTGAAGATCAATTAAGTTTCTTTATTGGCTTATTATTTTGTTTTGAGACTCTGGGTTACGCATCAATTTAGCTAAAACCAAGCTATTTGGAATGAGTATTATAAATACTATGGCTTTAGTTGGTATCTTGGGATTTGGATTTACATGGAGTCTGTGTTTGTACAACCCAAAAATATAGTTATTAGATAATCTAAACAATTTAATCAATAGCATTCATGCGATGTGTAAAATGATTTGAGCAACCTCTACACCAGAAATAGCAAATTTCCAACTGTTTTGGGCCGTTGGAAGTGAGTTTTGCAACGATCTAAAACCATTGCAAAATGTGCTGTTGTAAATCCCTTTGCAGCGATTCAAATCGCGCGATTGTAATTTATAAGCTTTGACTGAGGTTGCTCTGGCAAGATTTGCAATGGTTATGAATTAGAAAAGGTTCATCACCGTTGCAAAACCTGCAACAGTTCATTGCAAAATTTGAAACAATAGGCAACATATGCAAAACATGTATTTTCAGCAATTGTAACCATTTCAAAAGTTGAAACGGTTCAAAACCGTTGCAAATATTTATTTTTATTTCGCAACGTTTGTTAACCGTTGCAATTCATGCGATAGCAGTTTAAATATCGAAAAGTGGTTCTGACAATGATGTTGCAACGGTTCTAATGTTTAAAAATAAAAAACCAAATTGGTGCACCTAATAACAGATTACCTGCTTGGATTCATTATGGATTTCGGAACACAGAGATAGCATTGAGTAGGCAACCATAAGTCAAACTAGGTGCACTTTGCACGGCATGAAGGAAACTGTTGATCATGGCACTCGTCTTTTCGTTGCCAGAGAGAGAACAAAATGCATACAAAATCTGAAAATCTATGCAATAGTTGTGAAGGAAACTAACTTACGCTGATCAAAAAATTCGTGAACTATACTGGGACATCACCGTACTTATGCTGATAAAAAAAATTGTGAACCATACAGTGAACAAGGAGTTGGTGGGCCATAAGTTTTTTTCAGGGGTGGCGGATCTCAGTTACACATTGGAAATGCAAATATGGTCCATAGGCCTCAAAAGTATTAAGTATGTACCTGATTATAATCACCGTCAACGACGTCGTCAGTGAATTCTTTTTCCACCTCATCTATTCCTTCTTCTTCGTCTTCTTTAATTATTTTCACCTTCTTTCCTTTCCTTCGCACCTTCTTCATCTTGGTTCTGGACATTTAAAAGAGTTCAAATTTCTGCTACGTACGTACTGTACTGAACGTAGCACTGAAGAATAGCTAGGAACAAGAAAAACATGAACAAAAATATAGAAATTAAGACCAAATTGTGACAAGGAAGATGAAATGGACTTAGAAATAAGATATAATTTTTTTAAGGGAAGGCTTTATATCCTTTGTTAAGTGTAATGGTTTTTATCCTTTGGGTTTTGTTTTTCTGTAATTAATTAGGTACTGTTTGGATGGTTATTATTAACTGTGTTATGCTAAACGTGTGGCGTACACTTTCTCAAACTCTTTTTTCTGATGGTTCTTCCACCCCTGAATTGAAATATGACTAGACTAGAACCTGGAAACATTAGCTTTCCAAACAGGCCCGGGCTAGCTAGGATCAACCACATTTCCATCCAATGTTGAGCATTCAGACCGGTTATTATATTTATTTCAAGTCTTGGACCTAATATATCTTTTTATTACTGCAAAGTTGGGAATCGGTCAGAGTCTTCCGTTTGGTCTTTAATGTTTTAATATAAAACCAAGGGTTTTGTGACTTTAGGGCAACACTAAGCACGGTTTGTGAGCACACAGTGTACAATTGTACACTTGTTAAAATAACAAAAAGACATAATATATAACAGAACTTTCAAAGGAAGTGCTTAAGATCATGTGATTAGAGGAAACAAAAACCAAGATGCCCTTCATTTAGTTAACTGATCCCACTGCGTGTACCGAGTTATATTTGCACCGGACAAGGCAAACCTCATTTCCCAACACGCTCTATACATATAGAACATTAGGTTGGATATTGGACTTAAAAATTATCAGAACATTTAACTTCTACAACTTCCATGTGTTCGTGATGAATTACACAACATCTGTCGTTCAAAAAATCTAGAATGTGATGCATAGTACAAAGTTAAAGATTTAACTTCCAAATTGGTGAAGAAAACCCCTTGAATGCATGTACGTACTCAACTTTCTTACTACACAAAAACAATGAAAAGAAGCATTACTATGACATCTAAAATCACTAGTCATAAATTGTTTGTACAAGATAAGACTTTCATGCAAAACTTTCAATAACTGATGATCACTGGATAGGTAGTATGCCACTTCTATGCAATTTCTGGCTTGTGGCCCATATAAGAGTTGCTCAAGTAGCAGGTTGTGGTGATGGATCGACCTTCATTCCTTTCATTTTGTAGCTAGTGATCGTTGGTTGCTTCGTAAGCCTATTTTATGCTTGGTGTTCATTTGGAAAGAACGGAATGGAGATATCTTTGACAACTCTTAAGGCCTCATCTGATTTGGTCTACCGGAAGTTTTATGCAGGCTGTGAAGGAAGCTGAAGTGCACAAGTATCCGAGTCACAATGTCTCAGATTCAGATCTTAATATCTTGAATATGTGCCGCAAGGTGCCATCCATCAGGTCGTGCAAATGGTTCCGTCCTCAAAAGGGTATTATCAAATTGAATTGTGATGGTGCTACTAAAGGCAACCCAGGTATGGGTGCATGGATCTGGTGGTGTGTTTCAAGACCATCATGGAGCTATTAAGGGGGTTCTTTTGGTTAATCTGGGATTGGTTACAAACCATCTTGCGGAATGAAACGCAATTGTGGAAGGGGCGGAATTGGCTTTATCTAAGGGTTGGAAAAAGCTGTGGATTGAATCTGATTCTGAGGCAGCAATTATTTAAAGCCTTTTTCATGGATGAAGTGTCTTGAAGGTGGGAAGCAAATGGAATTATATCAAAGCGAGGCTTGAATGGGTATGGTTCAGCTCCTCTAGGAGCGGATGAATGTCCCAATCTAGCTGCTAGTCGTGGCTCTAAAATTTGGTGGGATGAACGATTCTTTACCAGATTTAAGATAAAACTGAGTAATGAAATTAAACGACAGTTATATAATATCTTGAAGGAAACTGGATATATGGGAGTTGAACCAGCTGGAACGCCCTTGGCCAGGTTGAAGTTGTAAGTGCAATTTCATCTTACCGTCTTAAACCGGGATATGACTGGATAATTATTGTAAATCCCACCCCTAATTAGCAATTCTGCGTACTAGTACTAGTACTATACGCGTATTATACCCGAATAGTACGTTTTATTGAAAAAACATTTTAAACGACTGTAAACATTGAACTGTGCGCATTTTTCTCGGTTTTTTTTTCTAAAACCGATTATAACATGTATTTCCATTTTTTCAATAAAACTTTCCAATAATAATTCGAATTTGACACTAGCGAGAAAAAGTCCATTGATACATTCTTTGTGATCAATGACCTGACTTTATTTTATGACTGACAATTTTTAGCCATTGAATCTTTATATCCACACCAAAACACCCCAAAATAATTTTTTTTTTTTTTACCGTATTTAAAAATTTTCAAATGGATTATATTTGTACTATTCCCATCCCGAATTTATTTTTTCTGTGTACCGAATTGCTAACCAGGGTCCCACCGCATTGAATTACATAATTAGAGGTACTTATCTATTTTTCTTTTCTTTATTTAGCCTTCTTTACCTGTCAAATTTTTGAATAAATTAACATAGTAGTATACTTTATTCACCTATATTAAGTAGTTTGCATATTGTCTAGGTATAATGGTCTTGAACAAGTTTTAAAAAACGCCCGTTAAAACGGATTCGGGCCTACCCCGTTATGTTATGGACCGCTAAAACGGTCAAAAAATAACGGCTGTTATAACGAAAATAATGGCCATTATTTTCCATTGTTTTTCCGTTTTCCGTTATAAAGAAAATAACGACCGTTATTTTTTAAAAAATTTTGAGGAAAAAATGGCCATTATTTTTTCCGTTTTTTTTTTTTCGTTATTGAAATTTTAAAATTCAAAATTTGAATTTCAGTGCCATTTTTTCTGTTATTTTTCATTTTTTTCCAATTTTTTCGTTTTTGCCCCTGAGCGTTTTTTTCGATATAACGGCCGTTGTAACAGAAAAAGGTAATGCCACCAATCCGTTATACCGTTATAACGGTGCCCTTTAAACCTTGATCTTGAATGCCTCCATAATGGTCTTGTCAAGGAAAATGATTGTTTTGTCTGTGGCCGTGATGTTCTTCTTGAGCTAGACTCTTCTGTGGATGAGATGGGCACATGAATTTAGGTCACACTAAATGACAATCATTTTTATTTCAGAAGACCACAGATAGGTACATCTGGTATATTTATTAGGGTCGGGCTCGAGGGAACCCATTTCCGAACCCCTTTTTTGACACCCGTCTTGGCGTACCCACGTAGCAGATGAATCGATGGGTGATTTTCGGTGAGGATGATCTCCTCACCATAGAGATCATCCTCACAAAAAATCAAATCATTCTAATATTCATAGACTGGTTTAGAAGCTAAAGAATCATGGACCATCGAGTTTTACCGTGTAACTTTATAACCATATTTGATGGGGTTAGAAATTTCCGAATGCGCTTATTTTTTGTTGGGGTGATATATACGGTGAGGTTATCATCCCCACCAAAAATCAGCCATTGATTTATCTTCTATGTGGGTACGTCAAGATGAAGGTCAAAAATGGGGGTCCCTTGAGCCCGACCCCGTTGATGGATCTAAAATGATAGATAAAATGACGGGGACACTATATAAGGCACGTGGCACACTGTTATAGGACTCTGACCGTATGGCTGTTTTTCCTATCCCATGGTGGACCTACAAACCAAAAATCAGCCTGATTAGTGATTTATAAGTCCAATACAAAGCCTATAAATCACTAATCAGGCTGACTTTCGTTTTTAGGTCCACCATGGGAGACGACAAACATCTGTACGGTCAGAGTCCTGTAACAATGTGCCACCTTGCTTATATTGTGTCCCAGTCATTTTACTGTCATTTTAGATTTGTCAACAGAGCCGACCCTTAAAAAAAATCACAATTTACTAACCTTTCAACACACCAGGTACGTTGTCTTTTAGGAATGGCCTCCGAAAAATTTGGAAGGTTTAGGGCTGTTTCTAAAAGTTGGCTACGCCATCGTTACAAATGGTTTTGAGCCTCCCCTAAATGCTTTAGGAACGATTCAAAAACATTCCCAAAAGAACGGAGATATGTGTTTTAGAGAGAGAGAGAGAGGGAGAATAACCATAGTGTGCGGACGGTGGTGGCACGGGACATCGAAGGAGCATGGCGGTGGTGCACGACAGTGGTGCAGAGAGAGAGAGAATCTTAATATTCTATTCGCACTTGAATTGGCGTGAGGAAGCATGATTTTCGTTACTCACCGCTGCCATGTTGGCCTATATGGATGTTTAGCCCACCCCTTGGTGGATGTACAGTCCAAAAATCATCACCCTGATTGGTAATTCTAACCATCAGATTTTAGTACTTTTAAGGTGTGTTTATTGCCGTTGAATTCAACCGTTTTTTAAATACTAAAACCAACGGCTAAAATTCATCAAACAAGCTGCTTTATCTATTCCACCAAACAATAAATAAAAAAAAAAAACAAACCAGCTATACAGTACATGCTAGTAATATGTCGAGCATTACAAGAGGAGATAATGTCGTTTCATTACCGAAAAAATAAAAATACAAACTACTCTGTCAGCTTTTGGAGGGGCATGTAACGCCATCTTTGCACTTCTAGTGGGGCACACACCCATATTCACCGCGAAGCATCTAATCATGTCTGCTCGTCACGACCATGATCATGATAGTTTAGTTGACAGTTTGGTTTGAATTGGGCGTGCGTTGGATGCTGACGAGGGAGAAATAAGCTCCCGTGGGTCCCTTCGCTAAAAGTGACGAGTGGGTCCCTTTCTCCACCACGGCACCTTTGTCCAACACCGCGATCATATCACAGTTTTGTATGGTACTCAATCGATGAGCCACAACCACGCTCGTCCGGCCCACCATCACACGTTCCAACGCTTCCTGCACCACCTTCTCCGATTGACTATCAAGCGCGCTTGTCGCCTCATCCAATAACAACACAGCCGGGTTCTTAAGTATAGCTCGGGCTATCGCAATACGCTGCTTCTGTCCACCTGATAGTTGCACCCCTCTATCCCCGCACCATGTATCGTACCCATCTTTTAGTCCTGCGACGAAATCGTGAGCGTTCGCTGCCCTTGCTGCATTGACTATCTCCGCCTCATCGACCTTATCAGACGCACCATATGCGATATTCTCTTTGATCGTGCCCGCGAACAGTGTTGGTTCTTGACTCACCAATGCAATGTATTTCCTCAAGGACCTGAGATGGTACGTCTTTATGTCCCTCCCATCGATCATCACCGTACCATTTAACGGATCGTAGAATCTCTCAATCAGACCGATGATGGTTGATTTACCGGATCCACTCTGACCCACCAGTGCCGTTGACTTCCCCGCTTCTATGCTGAGAGTGAAACCCTTGAAGATGATCACGTCGGGTCGAGCCGGGTATGCGAAGTGGATGTCACGAAGCTCCACGTGACCGGTTAGCTTCTCGGGCTGGTGACCTTCTGGGTCATCGGGTTCAATTCGAGTGTATCGGTCGAGCACTGCAAAGATTGAACCTACCGCATCGGTGCCCTTGGCGAGGTCGGTGGTCATACTTCCGGCATCGGCAATGACACGACCGGTGCTAACTAATATCATAAATGTCTGAAAGAGGGCTTTGGCTGTAATGTAGCCTTCGGAGACGAGCTTCCCACCGTACCAGAAGTCGAGGGCCCAAGTGCAGGACATGAGGCTCTGAGACGTACCAAGGCCTATACCGGCGAACCATGATTGGCGAATACTCTCTCTTCGTGGACCGTCTTGGGCTCGCTCCAACATTTCGAGAATTCGAGCTTGGGAGGAGAAGGCGGTGACGGTTCGGAGATTGTTGACAGCTTCAGCAGCGAGCTTGCTGCTTTCATCTTGGGATTTGATGGCCTTGCTGGACATATTTTTTAACAGGGCCCGCCGAATGTAGAAACAGATGATGATCAGGGGTTGGACGGCGATCATGACGATAGCCAGCCTCCAAGCGATGATCAGACCCATAGTGCAGGCGACTGTTACTGCGGAGAAGGTCTGGACAAGAAGAGCCACTCGATCCCCCACCAATGATCTCAGCTGCAAAACCAAAAGCTTGTTTACTTAACATGGCATTTTTATAACTCGACAATTCATGAATCTTATCCGTGCGGTCAGTGGGCCCAGAAAAATTCGCTAGGTAGGGCCACTGACCCCAACCATCTAATTGATTCTAATTTCGGTCAAGAAATGGGTCTAGATTAAAGTCAACATATCATATAGTCAAATTTACAGAAGACAAATGGTGGTTAAAAACTTAAAATCATCCCAAGTCTTTTTACTAAGCAGTCTCTCACCTTTTTATAAACCGTTAAATAATAACAGAATTAGATTAGAATTTAGTTAAAGTCAATTTTAACCGTTGCTTTTCTGCGTTGAGACGTGAGAGTAAGAAGACGGAGAAGCTAGCAGACGTTACTCTCACTTTCCAACTAACAACCTATTTATTCTACTCTAATCATGAAGACATCATGGATGACGAGAGACAGAGAGGAAGATGACGGGAGATAGCTTACCACATTGGCGTCCTTGGCGAGCCTAGAACAAATGGCCCCACTTGAATTTTCATCTTGATCGAACCACCCAACTTCAAAAGTTAGAATCTTAGACAACATTCTCTCTCTGATCCTCTTAGTCATATGCTCTCCCATGGCCCCAAAGTTGTAATGCTGGGTTATATTAATAATAAGCGAGAACACAGCTAACGCAGCAAAGAACAGTGAGTACATCCTCGTCTTTGATTTAATCTCATCATGATCTTCCGAGAAATAAACGGATATCATGCCCCCCATCATGAACGCGTACACCGGCTGTACTGCACCGAATAACACCGCACTTGTGGATCCCAAACTCGCTTGCTTCCACTCCGGAAGATTCAGAAGCAATAACCTCCGAAATGAGGGCACTGGGAAGTCTTGCTCTATATTGCCTTTACCGCCAACTCCACTCGCCAATGCTGAGTTCGCCGAGCTGGTTCGACTCACCATGGAGTGTCTACGGCTACTACCACGACTACTATTGTTGTTGTTATCTCTGTTTGCTATGTGGGACGATGAGAATGACGATGATCTGTCCCCATCATCGGTTGTTTTCTTTGTTTGTTGGAGTCGAACCAGTGAAGAGTACAATCCGTTTTCATCTCGGATTAATTCGTCATGTGATCCGGTTTCCAACACTTGTCCGTTTTGGACCACGGCGATCATGTCCGCGTTACGAATTGTGGACAGGCGATGAGCAATGACGATTGTAGTTCGACCCAGTGCCGCCTTGTCGAGTGCTTCTTGAACGATTCTCTCCGATTCCGAGTCTAATGCGCTGGTCGCCTCGTCTAGGAGGAGAATTCGAGGTGACTTGATTATTGCTCGCGCAATTGCTATTCTTTGTTTCTGTCCTCCTGACATCTGAACCCCTCTCTCACCTACCTGTACAAACGTTTATTGCTTACTTCGTTTCTAAATGCTGTACCTAAGCGACAAGGAGAGAATAAATTAAGAAAAGAAGAACTAACCTGAGTATCGTATCCCTTTGGTAACTGGGAGATGAAGTTGTGAGCATTCGAAGCTTTGGCTGCGGCGATGGCTTCTTCTATTGTGGCGTCTTCTTTGCCGAAAAGTATATTTTCTTTAATGGAGGTTGCGAACAGTGCTGGTTCCTGGCTCACCAAACCCATCTGAGATCGAAGCCATTTGAGCTGAAGCTTATCAATGGGGACACCATCAAGGAGAATCTCTCCACCAAATGGGTCGTAAAATCTCTCTAACAAAGCGATTGCGGTAGATTTTCCGGAACCGCTTCCACCAACTAATGCCACTGTTTTTCCTGCCGGGACTTTCAGACTGAAATCTCGGAAGATTATGTTATCTGGCCTCGACGGATACGCGAACTCCACGTTCTTGAACTCAACCTCCCCCGAAACGCTTTGCAGAATTTCACCTTCCATGTTATCTGAATCTATTTTGGGTACTCTCTTTATAACCTCCATTATTCGTTCTCCAGCTGAAAAAGCTTCTGAGAAGTACTTCACATTTGAAAGTCCAGCTCCCAGTGCTCTAATTAATAAGAACAAGAGAAAAATGAGAGACCCATTAACGATTTCTTGAAAAAGACAAAGAAACACTAGATACCCACTAAAGATTTCATTCAGAAACAGAGATACCCACAAAGAGAGAAAAAAAAACACAGAGAGAGAGAGAGAGAGAGAGAGAGAGAGAGAGAGAGAGAGAGAGAGAGAGTTACAGGCCACCAATGGCGATCGCGGCTCCAACAGCAAAGACGGTCCCTCCTTGGCCACCATGGTACATAACCAATCTACTACCATACCAAGACAGAAAAGACCAAACAGCGAACGTGACACCATTGCTTCCAATGGCTATTCCTTTTGCCAAACCTTGCTTCAACCCTAGGTTCACCGACCCTTGAAGAGCCGCAGAGAACTCCGTCATGGTTTTGCTTTCTCCAACGAACGAGTAAACCGTCCTGATCGACGAGATTGCCTGCTCCAAGATTGTACCAGCTTTATTGTACTCCTCCCTGATCTTCCTCGATAATCCCATCAATATCCTACCGTATATCAAACCAGGGATGATCAGGAGCACCACAAACGGGAACCCCACCAAGGCCAGCCTCCACATCATCACAAACGCAGTTATGTAACACCCGACGAACATGGACACGTTCATCACGAAATTTGGTACCTGATACAAGATCAACACCGTTATACATCTGCGGAGTAGAGAGTAGTATGCATTGTTGCAGCACTGAATCAATTAGCGTTGCAAATATTTTACCTTTTCGCTAAGAACATCTTGAATGACAAGACTATCATTGGAGACGCTGGTGACCACCTCGGAAGTGCTCGTCACTTGCAGGTCGAAGTAACCCACGTCTTGCCTCAGCACCGCTCTCAGATACCTCGCTCTCATCCTTGAAGCTTGTCTCTCCCCCGTTCTTGTCCAGCAATACCCCTCTGCAAATTCAAAAATTCCCATTAAATCTCCTAAATTCTTCCCAATTAAACAAAAAAACCACAAAAACAAACAAATACGTACCCAAGAAACAAGCAACCCAAGTCCCACACGCCATGTACAACAGATTCACCGTATTCTATAACATTTCATGTTAATCAAATGATCCAAATAAAATCAAAAAGAAAAAACTCAAAAAAGGAGATAGCCAGATAGGTACCTTGTTGATGCTGTGACGAAAGAGATCAGGATCAGAGGTGGGCCCAACACCAAGATTGTTCATGAGTTTGCTGGTTATTAAGAGCATAACCGGCGTCCCAAAACCATCACCGACGGCACCGAGGAAACCTAGAGTCATCAACCAGATATCAGTGGCATCGGCATGCATGAAGATGGAACGAATGGAACCAGTCTTCTCCTTACTCTTCGTGCTTCGCACACCCACCATATCACTACCCATCTCTTCGTCCTCCTTGGAAATTAACCTAGCCCACTCTTTGTTACCTTTCCAAAGCGTCTTGTGTTTACTTCCCTTGACGATAACTGGAGAGAGTTAAGAGACGAGACTTTGGTGACTTGAATTGAGAGACGACAACTATATATATAAGGACGTAATCGTAGAGAGTGGTATATTGTATGAATTTTATAACGATATGATGTATTATGTTTATTTTATTAACATACAACAGAAAGAACTTGGGTAGGTTATCAGGGTTGACTTTCTTCTCCAAAATCGTCATTAATGACGTAGAAATGAACCCACGAGGAATCGACCAGGCTGGGCGAGGTTAGTGATTACTTTTCGTTTTAGGTCTCTTCTTTGTCTACCTTGAAACTTCGGGGATAACGTTTCCAACTTCCCATTTCTGGTCTTCGGCGCTTGAGGCTCTGCAACTGTTTTACTTACATTTTCCAGAACACGACACGTGTTATTTAAAATTGGAAAAATATGTAATTTGGGTATAGCAATTTTTGTTACTCACCGCTGCCCTCTGGGCCCAGTACTGACACTAAAAATCAGTTGATTGGTAATCTCTGGCCATTAGATTTTAGTAGTTTTTAAAGCGATTCCAGACGTTGGATTCAGCCATTTTTTCGATACTAAATCCAACTCCTATAAACAGAGAAAAAGAACTAAAAGTACCACGTGTCTTGTATCGGTAACAGTTACCTACTCATAAAATTAGGAAAAAATGTAACAAGGTAGACGTAGACCTGACGCTTTTTGTCACTCCACCGGTGTCCTCTGGGCTAGCTACCGACTACATGTGAGTGTTTAGTCCACCCTTTGCTGGTTATATACACAAATAATCACCCTGATAAGTAATTTTTAACCATTGATTTTAGTATTGTTTAAGGCATGATTCTAGCCGTTGGATTCAACTATTTATTTTGAATACTGAAATCAACGGCTAAAAATCATAAAACAAGCTGATTTTTGGTACGAATATGTCTACCAAGGGGTTGGCTAAACATCCATGCCGTCAGTGGGCCGTGATGAGTAACAAAAACGCGCTAGCTGACGCCAAGTATAGATTGTTACATCACGACCCAAAAACAAAAAGGGAAATTGGATTGTTGTAGTGAACTTTTTTCCTCTTCAGCCTTTTTCACAATTGAGAATTGATTTTTCCACAGCGCTTATTTTCCTCTTCGGTCAACAATTTTAACACGAGGAAACTTCAGGTGACTGTATTTTTGTTAAACCTGAAAACTTTTGAATTGAAAAAGTAAAAAGCTTCTCTAGGAAAATAAATTCCAAGACGAAATGAGAAAAGTTTGGCTGTGGGGGTTATAGCGAGTGCAAAAGTGAGGCTGAAGTAATCAAGACCACGCATTGAATTGGGGTCCACATCACTTTTGGAATATCAACTTTGAATACATGCATGTAAGCCCCACCTAAACATGTGAGTGGTCTTGATTACTGGGACCACACTTTTTTGCAGTCGTGACTGCGACAGATAAAACTAAGGGTCGGTCTCCATTGACAGATCTAAAATGACAGAAAAAATGACAGGGACACAATATAAGACACGTGGCATACTGTTAGGTGGACTCTGACCGTATGGATGTTTGTCCTATCCCATGGTGGACCTACAAACTAAAAAATCAGCCTGATTAGTGATTTAGAGGCTTTGGATTGGACTTATTTTCATGGGCTGATCTCAACTGTGGGAATTCGAGCAGTATTACAAAGATGCAACACTTATAAATCACTAATCCGGGTGATTTTTGGTTTGTAGGTCCACCATGGGATAGTACAGACATCCGTACGGTCAGAGTCTTGTAACAGTGTGCCACGTGTTAGGTCCACCACGGGATAGTACAGACATCCGTACGGTCAGTCTTGTAACAGTGTGCCACGTGTCTTATACTGTGTCCCTGTCATTTTATATCGGTCAATGGAGCCCGACCCTAAAACTAAAAGCAATCTTGAATTTTTGATTGCTTAATCGATGACAAAAAATAAAACCCTCTTTCATGGGTCTTAATTTTTCGTTACATTCTTTTTTGGCAAAAAGCCGAGATCAATGGGTCGGGTTTGGTGACCAACACCTTGGTCTACCCACGTAGAAGATGAATCAATGGCTGATTTTTGGTGACGATGATCTCCTTACCGTATAGATAACAAAAAATCAGCCCATTCTGAAATTTTTAACCCCGTTAGATGTGGTTTTCAAGTTACACTGAAAATCGACGGTCCATAATTCTTCAACTTCTAAACCAGTCTATGAATGTTAGAATGATTTGAATTTTCGTGAGGATGATCTCCTCACCGTAGAGATCGTCCTCACAAAAAACCAGCCATTGATTCATCTTCTATGAGGGTACACCAAGGTGTTGGTCACCGGAACCCGACCCGAGATCAATAGTCTAATTTCATTACAGACGTGGAAAAATTGTAAACCGCAGATTGAAATTGAACTGTGAACCAAGTGATGAAGTTGAAGCAGCATGATCTTTACCATAACTGTGCAGAGGAAACTCTGGGTCAGCCTGCTTACGTGTATCGCCGATTAATGCACAATAACGCCGACTTTAGCGCTCACATGCACCAGTCAGCAAAGAAATTGGGAACCTGAAGAAGAAAAAAATTCAATATTGTGTGTACGTGGCATACGCTCGTGACTCAACTCTCATTATCAAACATGTGATAAAGCAGGGATCCCAGTCTCTATGGTGTTGTCACGTGTATCTATGGTGTTGACACACGTGACAACTTTTGATGTTCAAATTTGCTCATTGTTTCCATGTGTTTCCCTCCTTGGTAACACAGTCGTACACGGGTCCACTGACTGGATGTTCTAGCCAAGGTGTTTGAATATCCAACGGCTAGAATCACCCCATGAAAAATGCTTGAAAGAGTGTCCCACGTGGCATTTTGGAGGCAAACATGGACACGTCAAGCATAAATTTTTATTAATTTTTTATCCATGGATGTCAAATTGAGTAGTTTATTAGGTTGAGATGTGTCACATGTGGCCATCATCATGGCTAAAATGTGGACATATGGACATGATCATGGCTTAAATGTGGACATGTGGCTTAAAGAAAAGTAGAAGTTAGACTGTTGGAGTGCCTATATCGTTGACCGAGAGAGATTTAAGGAAGAGTGACGCACGCGATTACGAGGAGTAAATTAAACGAAGAAACTAAAGGGCACAGTGACGTTAGCGATTACGGGAAGTAAATGAAGCTGGCTTTTTTAATTTCAGTAGCTCTGGTACTACGTTACTTATCTTGAAGATGTCTTTGGTCCCTCTGGCCAACAGCCTGGATTGTGGTTGTATTTTATTTGTGGTGGTACGAGACCTATGACATCAATGTTAGTATACATTTCTTGAGTAATTATACCATATTTGGCACATTTAAACCATGCATGGATGACACATTATTTTAAATGGCTCAGGCAACCCTTTTTGACTCTAATTAAATAACAGGGCTACGTTAGGAATTCTGCGCTATCTAGATCGGGTAGCTTCTCGGTGACTTTTTTGTATGAATCTTTTATCATATAACTTCTAAATATTTGAAAAGCCAAAGTTCATTTGAAGATCCGCCTTTTAGGTTGGGTCGCTTATGTGAATAAGTTGCTCACAGTTGATAATTTAATTGTTAGAAATTAAATTTTGATTAATTATTGTGTTATGCGCAAAGCTAATGGTGAGAATCAGGCCGTCTCGATACAAGATGAGGCCTACAACGAAAACTCTATATAAGGCCTTTTTTATATTTAATATATTAATATATATGATATTAATTGAAATATTAATCTCTATATTATTGGAAATCTTTATACAAAAGCTATTATTGATAATAAAAAATAATAAGAAAATTTAGATGTAGAGGAATCCCGGTGCAGTCAATGCAGAGAACTCTCTTGGCCCTACATAGATCATTTTTTAGGCACAATGACTGTGTGGATGTTCCGCCCACCTATTGGTGGATAAACACACTAGAAATCAACTTGATTGATGACTTCTAGTCATTAGATTTACTACCCAAAAAATATACTTGAATCCATTGGCTAGAATCATATGTCCTAAAAAGTACTAAAACTTATGGCTACAGATAATCAATCAGGTTGATTTTGGGTTTGTATATCCAATAAGAGGTAGACTAAAAATCTGTGGTTAGTGGGACATGAGCTGGAGGCCTTCTCTCACTAAGGTGCCTTAGGCGACCGCTGTAATGGCCTTAAGGTAGAGTTGACTCTAGTGAGGATACTAGTCATTTTTTATTGTATTGTGATATGGTCATACTTTTTAACTCTAGTAGACTTGTCGTGGGTTATGCCACATAACATTGGTATTCTATTAGGAGGATGGCCTAAATTAACCCTATTAGAGACATGAGAAACTTTACGAAAGATGGTGCCTTATGCAATTATGCCAGGTCTGCGAGTGGAGAGAAATAAGAGAGTATTTAGAGACAAGAAACAAATTTAGCAGGTGACGCTCCTTAATATTTTTTAAGGTACTAATATTCAATTGGGACAGTAGATTCTTAGGAACAGAATGATACATTTTGGGGATATGGTATTCCGGATGGAAGATCTCCAGAGGAGATAGGAGTGAGAAGAGGGGTATGGGCCTTAAATGTATTTTGATTTCGTTTGGTTTTCATTCGTTATAGTGATGTAATTGTTGAGATGATCACTTCGATTCTCCTTTTAATATATATGTTTGACTTATCTAAAGAAAAACGTAAGGAATTCCTATGCATGAAGAACTAATTGTTCAACAGGTCCTACCTTCTTACGAATAAATCTCACGTCCCTAAGACCGATCTCGTGAATGAATGGTTATAATAATTCAATCACGTTGGTTTTTGGTGTTGATCAATGATCTCCTAGGTGGCCATTGAGTTTGTATGGTTGGATTGTCCAACATGATCTCTCTGTGGGCCCTAATTCCGAGTGTAAGAATTGGATGTAAGAAATGGGTGTAGCTTTAGACGGACTTATATATATAGGGTCGAGATCGGGAGACAACAATTTTCACAACATTTTCTACAACAAAAAGTTGGCGTGAGTCAATATATAAATTATAAGTTTTGGAATTGGATGATTTTTGGTGAGGATGGTCTCTACGGCGAGAAGATCATCCTTACAAAAGTTCAAATCATTCTGACATTTGTAGACTGATTTTGAAGTTGAAGAATTATGGTCCGTCTATTTTTACCGTTAACTTGAAGACTACACTTGATGGGGTTAGAAATTTCAAAATGGGCTGGTTTTTTATAGGAGTGATCTATATGGTGAGGATACCAAAAATCAGCTATTGATTCATATTCCACGTGGGTACGCCAAAAATTGTTGTAGACAATGTTGTGAAAATTGTTGTCTCTCGATCCTGACCCATCGGGGGACAACATTTTCATACAATCATACAACATTTTTGACAACAACTTGGTGCGGCCCAATATATATATATATTAGTAGTTTTGGAATGGGATGATTTTTGACGAGGATGGTCTCTATGGTGAGATCATCCTCACAAAAATTCAAATCATTCTGATATTCGTAGACCAGTTTACAAGTTGAAGAATTATGGACCGTCTATTTTTATCGTTAACTTGAAAATCACATTTCATGAGGTTAGAAATTTCAGAATGTGCTGAATTTTTGTAGAGGTGATCTATATGATGAGGAGATCATCCTCACCAAAAATCAGCTATTGATTCATCTTCCATGTGGGTACGCCAAAACTATTGTAAAAAATGTTGTATGAAATTGGTG
Organism: Euptelea pleiosperma; assembly: GCA_035048495.1. Classification (NCBI taxonomy): domain Eukaryota; kingdom Viridiplantae; phylum Streptophyta; class Magnoliopsida; order Ranunculales; family Eupteleaceae; genus Euptelea; species Euptelea pleiosperma. The sequence continues at coordinate 13,159,316 of CM068543.1, forward strand.
TCCCCCGATCCTGACCCTATATATATATAATGGAAATAGCAGCAACAATATATGCAGAAACGCACCAAAGCATGCATGTAGATAATCACTGTAAAATGTATAGATAATAAGACAACTTATGGGTGAGTGGAAGTTGAACGAGGAACGCCTGATCGACACTGGCCTTAAGGTAATAGACGCCCCTGCGAGTCGGGACCGTGGTGCTGTCAGATTGCGACGTTCACCTCCCAGGATACACTGATCAAGCCCAAGAAAGTAATAGATGGGCCAGAGATTAGAAAGACAACCAAAGAAAATTTTTTGTAGAAGAAGGTTAAAATGACCAGCCTAATTAACAGATTTAAGGGCAAAATGGTAATAAACAGTAAACTCGTTATAGAAAACAGCAAAATATTTAATAATCTCGAACGGTTTCTACTGAAAGTATAAAGTCTAATAAAGAAATAATAAATATATTAATAGTAAGACCCAAAATAATATTCGCATTCAGGCCTTACCCACTGTGTAGAGATGTCGTTACATCACGAGTTACTTCAAAAGAAAACCACACTAAATGAGATGAGTAAAACTTGTATGGCTGCCGACAGTCTTATAAACCCTGACCGCCCACAATATGAGCCACATGGCACATCTTTAGAGGACACTGGCCGTATGGATGTTTGGCCAATCCATAGGTGGACCTACAAAAGAAAACATTAGCCCGATTAGCGATATCAAACTTGTCAATCTTGTACCTCAAATAATGCTCAAATTCCCATAGTTAAAATCAACCCATGAAAATGACTCCAATACAAAGCTTAGAAATCATTAATTAGGTTGAGTTTTGGTTTGTAGGTACCCCTAGGGATTCTTCAAACATCTATACGGTCACTGTCGTTTAAAAATGTGCCACGTTGCCCGTATTATGACCGACGGGCACTGATGGCCAGTCATACAAGTTTTGCTCAAATGAGAGAGGGTACCTTCATACCCCAAATATTACGTATGATGTAATATATGCGACGTTGACATATGGCGACGGTCACTGACAGGCGGTATTTGGGAGAGGAATGACACGTTGCATAGATGCTATGTAGTTAAAGACGAGAACAACAACTTAGAAAGAATAAAACTTCTGCCACAACGCACAATACAAGCCACGTGGCATACTCTTATTGGACACTGACCATATGGATGTTTGGCCAGTCCCTCAGTGGACCTATAAACCAAAAATCAGCCTGATTAATGATTTACAACCTTTGGATCTTTGCACCCAAATAACGCTCAACAATGCTCAAATTCCTACCGTTCAAATCAAAACATGAAAATTACTTCAATCGAATCGCTTAGAAATCAGCAATCAGGCTGATTTTTGTTTCAGAGGTCCACCGAGGGACTGGCCAAACATCCAAACAGTCAGTGTCCACTAAGAATGTGCCATGTGGCTTGTATTGTCACAACGCTGTGACAGAAGTTTTACTCACTTAAAAAGTCCATCTTAAATTAAAAATACTAGGGGGCGGCAATTGTGTTGCACGTAAGTGATTGTAGGGTTCTCACCAACGTTGATGATTGACCACAAAATAAACCACTTGGCACTCTTAGAGACCACCGACCGTATGGATGTTTGTCCCATCCCCAGGTGAACTTACATACCAAAATTGAACCCGATTACTAATTTATATCCGTTTAATTTGGATGTTGCTACAAGTCTATTTTGAGAGTCCACTTTTGGTCACTTGCTTTAGTAACCCATCTCAGTCACTAAAGCCTGTACTATTAATTTGAGACGTACTCATGGGTACTTGTCAAGTTTACCAGCTTTAGTGGTTGAGATGGATCACTAAAGTAATTCCCAGAAGTGTACGTACCCGAATATCGATTCTAGAGCACATTTGATTCTTCCATAACACCTAAGTTTTTTAAGCGTAGTGGATGAAGTGAAAATCTATTATAGATTTCCACCATCTCAGGTGCCAATTATCGACCATGAGAACAAATGTACGTGCTTTCTTGTCTTGGGTGGACATCTATTCAGAATAAACTCATCGACATAACCAAACAGCTCCTAATATTTATTACTTTTCCGGACTTTACATCCTCGCGTGCACTGACGCAGCCAGGATGTGTGTGTGGGGGGGGGGGGGGGGAAGAACAACCTAAAAATGCCACGTGGCATACTCTTAGATACTAGTAACTGTACGGATCTTTGGAGGACCTAGAGACCAAAACGCAGCCTGATTGGTAATGGCTTGAGCATGATTTTCAACCATAGGATTTGAGCATGATTTTCAGTCGTTTTGTTGTTTACTTTGGTGTTCGATTTCGAGAATGATATCGATCGTGGTTTAAAAAACAGCCATTTACAACGAAAATAACGACCATTATTTTCTGAAATTTTTTGTGAAAAAGGCCGTTATTTTCCATTTTTTGAAAATTTGAATTTCAGCACCATCTTTTTTCCTTTTTTTTTCGGTCATTTCCATTATTTTCCCATTATTTCTATTTTTGCCCCTGAGCGTTACAATTCGTTATAACAGAAAAAACAGTAACGCCCCCAGTCCGTTATACTGTTATAACGGCCCCTTTTAAACCTTGACATCGATTTCTCTAAGCATATCCTTTCCTTTCAATGGAATCTCGATTGCATGGGCCACCATAAGCAAGAAGCTAGAAGCTTGCCGTCATTGTCCATAACGAAACGTATTTTCTTCCCTAGCGAGACATGATGACTCACCATGGTTTACTACCACTTTTACATATTGCTAGAATTTTCTGCATTTGCACTCTGTAATTCCATTGCTTTCATGTGATGAGACCCCATCAAATATGATGTAATATCCACTCACAAAGCTCATGGTATGATGTAATATCCACTTAACAAACCCTAATCAACGTCTTTATAACTTTGTAAACTCAACTTTGTGAGTGATTGATGGAAAATAATAGAAGATCACATTATGATTCTTTGAATATGTTGTTGAATTTACTGAAAAATAAATAAATAAATATAGGAGATTCTCGATCTGCTCGGTATCTCGATTCGCTTTTCAAATAAATATTAAAATTACCAATAAAATCTCGATATACTTACTTTTGCGTTAATCATCGATGATCATATTGACAAGAGCATAAATTTAGTGAGTATAACCATATTCTAAAAGTACATCAAAAGATCAAGGACTGTTTGGAAATCTCATGTTTTGCTGACCTAGCTCAGTAAATCAAATTCTTTCAAAGAATACTTATGGTCAAAGAATCAAGGCGTGGTATGTAGATACTACTAAAAATAAAAACTTATTTAGTTCATGAACCTCCATCTAAAAATCTCCTATAAATTCATGTGGGTTCCATGTCTCAACTTTTTTTTTTTTTAGGTCAGTAAGCGTGACGATAGGCAGGATCCCAACAAAATTGATAGAAAGAAAAACATAATAACAATCTATGAAGTACCTAGGTCCTACGACCACTCGCATCCTCATCTAAAAAAAAGTCAAAGTTCCTTCTCTCTTGATTTAATTTGATCAAGTGTTTGTGTGGTTCAAGGAGCTCGCTCCAATCTCAAGTTTTTTTTTTCTTGTTTTTGCCGTCGAAAGGTATCACCACACCTTTTTGGGTGGGACTAATCCCTCCTGTCGTTCACACCGGCCCCACGGAAGTTTCCCTACACACAACTGGGTAAGTCAGGAGGCCTGTGAGATCAGAGGGAGCAAACCCCTATTGTGGTTCTACCAATGCGCCAACACCGTTGGGGATCCAAGATGTATTTTACTACAAAGGAAGAATCCACAAACATTCTAATTTTTTTATGTTATTCTCTCTAGCAATTGTGGTGGGTAAATGGTGGGAAAACATTGAACATTTTAGCAATCATATTACTTAATAAGTTTTAGTTTCAAAAAACTTAATATTTGAAAAAATAGCTTTATTAAACTACTTAATTACTTCTCATGCCATTAATTATATTTTCGATTCAGCTCCTTCATTATCACTAAATTATTTACCACGCCACTTTATTCATATTTTCAAAATCGCATCTTTTATCCACAATTTCTACCTATGTCATTTCTCTTGTATTTCTAAAATAGACCTTATAACTATCTAAATCATCTATATAACAAATCAGCTGAGTCGTCTCCCCCTCTTATAGGCTTCATATATAGATGGCTAAGATCTTATCTGCAATTGGACGATGGATCTCAGGCACTCACACCCAATTTGGACAAATGTTTTGTTGGGGAGTGCTGTGGGCACAGACCATTAACAAAATGAAATTTTTTTTAAACAAAAAAAAGATAGAACTTTTCAAAATTTGTAAAAAAAATAATGAAATGTGTTAAATGAAAGGGTGTTTCTAGTTAGACGGTTGTCCCCTTTTGACGAGTAAAAGCCGGTCACAACCCACAATATGAGCTAGCCTCGTGGCATGCTATTAGAGGGCTCTGACCCTATGAATGTTTGGCCATTACTTCCAAGCAAAACTTTTTATTTCTTTATGAAAATTGACCAAAATAAACTCTGATTCTCCCAGATGGAACCTCGTAAGCAGTGGAGTGCAAGTTTATTGGACTCTGCCCTTTCTAAAAATGCCATGTGGCATATTCGTTCGAACCCACTGGCGCGAGTCTAAGAAGTGACCCATCTCAATGAGTAAAACTTTGATGAAAGGGCACAATATGAGCCACGTGGCACACTCTTAGAGGACTCTGACCGTATGGATGTTTGACCAATCCCTAGATGGGCCCACAAAAAAAAATCAGTTCGATTAGTGATATCTAGGCTTTGGATTAGAATTATTTTCATGGATTGATTTTAACCGTGCGGATTTGAACATTATTGACCATTATTTGAGGTGCAAAGATCCAAAGATTTAAAATCACTAATCAAGCTGATTTTTGGTTTGCAGGTCCATCTAGGGATTGGAAAAACATCCATACGGTTAGAGTCCTCTGAGAGTGTGCCACGTGACTCATATGTGCCCTGTCATCAAAGTTTCACTCCATCTCAATCACTAAAGCCTCTATATACACTTCGACAAGTACCCATGCTAACCTTGACAAGACTATTTTTTAAAATAAAAACTGAATTTCAAAAATTTAAGACACGATGTATTATGAGTATGTGTCGATTACGTGTCAAGTGTAAAGGCATAGTTTCTGAGACGGGTCACGTCTTTAGTGACAAAAAAAAATGGACTCTATAGGGTGATTTCTAGCCGTTGAATTTGAGTATTTTAATGAGATGATTTCTGACAGCAGGATTTGAGCTTTTTTCTAGTGCTTGGTAGAAAAGTAGAAATCATCAGGAAGCTGACCTGATTTTTGGTGCGTAGGTCTAACAAGGGGGGGGCCACACATTCATAGGGTTATCCCAAAAGCACGTGTCACTTGGCGAAGGGACTTTGAAAAGGGAACACGCAAAGAAAAGATGATCTATCAACTATCATCCATCAAAAGAGCTCCTTAAGAAGTCTGACATTGAACGTTTTGGTGCACGCATGAAAAGGCCATGTGGTGATGTTGCCAACGAGACGATCTTTTTACCAACTTTGGAAAAAGATATAGAAAGAAGGTGAGATTGCTGTTCTTCCCCGCAAAAGTTAAATGTGAGAGTGAAAAGATGATTGTGGAGTATGATTCTCAATTGTCCATTCATATTGTCTCTTAATTGGGTGGCATGGTGGAACCTTTATTTTTTGTTTTTTTCATTTTGTGGGCTGGTGGGACCCCTAAGTTTTGTTTTGTTTTTTTTCTCTTTGGTGGGCAGGTGGGACCCTCAATACCACCTTAGCATAATACATGAGACATCTAGGCAACCTTCACTAGCAAAAGTTCAACCTTGGATCATTATTGTTAAATCAAACTATTTAGTGTGGCCCAATTTATGGGTATCAGGATACACTTTTGTTTCAAATGGTTTTTTCTAGAAAAAAACTGTTCAAAATTAGAAAAATCCATAAATAGTTTATTTAACAAAAGAACATGTTAATCTCTTTTTTTTCTTTGTAAGGAGAACATATAATCTCAAATAGTTTTTTTTAATTGATATTTATCTATTATTATTATTTTTCTTAAACTAAGAAATAAATTAAAAATATTTAAAAATTAGTTAAATGGGCTGTTTCAGGAAGCAACATTTTTTATGTCAATATTCTAATAAATGGGGAAATGTCAAATAATCTCAAGCCACGATATCAAAAATGGTTCGACGGGTTCCAACACCATACCCTGCAATTCTGCTTAATCTATGTCTAAACAAGGAAGGCTAGCATTATGCGCTATCTCACAACTCAAGCTCCGACGAGGCTGTCGATATCTAAGGGTGTTTCAATAATTACATCACTTCCATTATGTTGAAGATGTGTCTCGAATTCGACATAACCATGTGTGGAGAACTCACTTGAAGAAATGGGTTGAGCTACATGCTGAGCTTGTTGGGGGTGCGGGCGCAGAGGGCTCTGCGCCCGCACCCAATATTTTTTGGCAAGGTCTTGGGAAATAACATAATTTCCTATTTCGTGCTGGATTCATGGTTGATTTGGGGCTAGGGTTTCAGACCCAAATATAAACCATAGTTTTAGGCTTTCTTGTAACTTTCAATTCCCATAGCGAAAAAGCTTTAGATTACTGTCACCCATGGACGTAACCCTTAGCAGTCGAACCACATAAATCACTTGTGATATTGTTCTTGATTTGGTTTTCTCTGTTTGTGGTGTGTTTATTGGTGGCCATTGTTTGTCATTCAATTGATCCTTCGAGATTTTCCGCAACCCAAATTAACCGTGTCTAAATTACCAGACATCCTTAGATGTTAACATACCCGAAATCAAGTTGTACTCTATGTGAACATAACCATACACGACATCGAACTAATGCCGCAGATCGGAGGATCTAATTAAAGAGTTGGAACCCTTCAAGATCATTTAACAAAGACAGGCATGCCACTTAAAACAAATATTGAACACAATTAAATAACTATTAAAATTTAAATTTCCTAATTAACTTGTCTACATAATTCATGGGAGATCGATAATGGGCTTGGATCCTTTCCTATAAATGGTACCACTATGGCAGACCAGCAACGACATTAAAGCTGTAAAACCATGGTGACAGTGATCGACCCACCAAGATGACAGGCCTCTTCAAGATAAAAGGACAAATCCTCAGGGAATCTCCTCATTGGCCGAGTGGTAAGAGCACCCCTCTTGTGATGGAAGATTTGAAATGTAACAGGACTCCTGGTGCACGCTCAACAACATTTCTATCGGTGCTCAAGAACCACTTCCTTTGTATTATCTCGTCGCATTCGCGTCGACCTGAAACTATTATCCAAAACTATTTGGCATATGTTGCTTTTTCTGGTGGGGCCAGCCTAGGGAAGTTGACTTGATGTTGAACATATGGCTCTTAATCAACAGTCTTTTCTTTTCTTCTGTTTTTCAAAAAATGCTACCCCAAGGATAACCAGACAAAAAAATACACGGTTGGGTTGAGGTCATTGACTGTTGGATTCAAAAGATCCATGGTTGTGACTCTACGGATAAACAGACAAAAAAGTAAACAGTTGAGGCCATTGATCATTAGATATTGAGTAATTATCACATGGTCCAGGGTCCATGACAACGTCCACTATGCATGGTGGTGTCATGTTTTCATTGGTAAAGTGTATTGTACTTTAATAATTAATTAATTCAAACTTAAAATTGATTTGCACGTCACTCGAAGTACAATTTCGGCCAATGATAAAACGACACCACTGTACACCATGAAAACATCCATGGACCCCGGATATTCACACCAAAAATCAGCTTGATTAATAATTTCTGTATGTTAGTTTTATTATCCAGAAAACATCCTAAAATCCAACCGACTACAATCACTTTTAAAGATAATCAATGTGGTTGGTGGGCCCAAGAAAATGCATTATTTAAGCCCACGAAAGTCCTTTGCATCTAAATTTTTTCATGCCTTGTGGACCGTGGATCTCTTTAATCCAAGTGTCAATGGCCTCAACAGCACATATTTTTTGTCCTGTTATGTGTGGAGTAGTACCGAATTTTTTTTTTTGGTGCTTTAGAGAGAATCCAGATCCTATACGGCAGGTAGTTGGGTAGGTACCCGATTCTCATGCTTCTTGGTTGGCCATGTACTCTTTAAAGTCAGCTTTTTTTTTATTTTTTTACTCCATTATCGGTGTGTTAAACATGCAATACCCAACACCATGGCGTGCAAGATCTAAATTCTTCTTCTTCTTCTTCTTCTTCTTCTTTTCTGTTTTTTTAAGTTAGTGCAACGTAGTCAATGGATAAAGGTAAGTTATGAACCCCCGTCATGGTATGATTTGGCTATAACATAGCAAGCCAGCACCTGATCAACAGTTTTTTGAGTGATATGAGAACTTGGCGGGTGATTTTGATCCTATCGAACGGATCAATAGGCGGCAGTTCTAAGCATTTGCTTGGCAGAAAGAAATCCATCCGGTTTCTCTGCTCCAAGAGACCGTGATAGCGTCATAACATAGGTCATTTAAAACCATGGTCTCAGTCACCAAAATTGTAATTTCAGTCCTAAACCACGTTCTTGTATGTGGGGAGATATTAACTTCAGTCCAAAGTTCTGTTTTCTGTTAAGGCATCTACATCTCACTCCACGTCCCTTTTGGCCTATCCCTCTCTTTTTAATTAGAATTTTCAACTTACTGGTCTTTGTTGTATGTGCCAAACCATCTCAATCAAAAAATAAATAAATAAATCTCTCCATTGTCTTTATGGCACGCTAGATAAATGGTGCGGATTTGGACTTACCTAGGGATGGGCCAAACATCCATACGGTCTCTAAGAGTGTGGCATGTGGCATCAACGTGCACCAATTATTTAGTGTCAGAATTCAATGTTTGCAAAAAAAATTAATTAATTAAAAGTTTGTGTACTACCTCATTATTAAAAGAGTAATGATCACATGGTCCATGGATGTGCATAGTTGTGTTGTTTTGTCAATGGCAAAATATGTACATTGAGCTGCGTGCTAAATAGTGATGCTCAAATTCCACGGGATATAAGTCAACCCATGCTAATGACTTCAATCGAATGCTTAGAAATCACTAATCAGAAATTTTTTCATGTACCACCTTGGGATGGGCTAAACATCCATACGGTCATTGGTTTCTAACAGTGTGCCACTTCTTTCAAATAATGCTCAAAATCCACAGTTCAAAACAAACCATGAAAAGACTTCCACTGGATAGAAATTACTAATCAAGATGAATTTTGGTCTGTAGGCCCACTTAGGGATGAGCCAAACATCCATGTGGTCAATGCTCTCTAACTCTAAGAGTGTGCCATGTGTAAGGTGCACGTGCGAGGGGCGTCCCCTTAGTTCCATTTAAGAGATCTTGCATACAAAAAGTTGACCTGGAAACCATTTGAGGTAATAGACCATGGATCTAAAAGTTGTAAACCTAAGCTTGTTTGGCGCTCCCCATGTTAAACTTCTGGGTTGAGATATTAACCAAAGGATGGTCTTAAGGTTATGAATTAAAAAAAAATCAGCCTAGATCCAGCCCATTTATTTACAGGGACAAACTCGGTGCATGCACTCAAAGCGTCACTCGAGAATACAAGACTAGTAAAGCCCATCAGGCCTGCTAGGCCCATTTTTATATAGTCTTGCACATGGATCCGTGTCCCCCAAATAATGGTCAATAATGCTCAAAATTCCCTCTGTTAAAGTCAATCCATGAAAATGACTCCAATCCAACACTTAGAAATCACTAATCAGGTTGTTTTTGGTTTTTAGGTCCACCTAGGGATTGGCCAAACATCCATACGTGTCGGTCCTCTAAGAATGTGTTACGCGGTTCCTATTGTGGGCGGTCATTGATGTTTTACTCTAGATAGTAGGTACTCCGAGGATGGGCCAAATATCTTACGGTCAATGGTCTCGAGCAGTGTGCCATGTGGCTCATGCAGACTAGGGTGCAAATTTGGCCTGAAGGACGCCAGGCCAGGGCACCTCGGGACAGGCCGGGCCAAAATCTCAGGGGCTTAGGCCAGGGATCAGCTCGAGACCCGTAGAGGTGGGCTTCGGGCCGGGTCTCAATCGAAAAAAAAATTCTGGCCCACTGCCCACGGTTCTTTGGGCACAGGCTTCAGGGCCAAAGAACCGTTGAGAATTTTTGCTCAAAGACGTGTGTGAGCGAAAAATAGAAAAGTGGGGCTGTACTCTAGGTCATGGTTTTAAAAACGGCCGTTTAAACGGAAACGCCCCAAGCCCGTTTCCGTTAAAACCGTTTAAACACGTTTTATCGGTTTTGAAGAAAACGGCCATTTTTTTGTTTTAATGGCCGTTAAAATCGTTTAAACAGCTGTTTATTTTTGAAAATTTTTGTAAAAAAAACGGCCGTTAAATCCGTTTAATTCCGTTAAAATCCGTTTTATTTCCGTGTTAAATTCTATTTTTTTTTTTAATTTTCAAATTTCAAAATTTGAATTTCAGTGCCACTTTTTCCGTTTTTCTTCGTTAAAACCGTTAAAATCCGTTTAATTCCGTTTTTTCCCGTTTTTTTTTCCATTTTTGCCCCCGACCGTTTCAATCCGTTTTAACAGCCGTTTAAACGGTAACACCCCCAGTCTGTTTAACCGTTAAAACGGCCTCCTTTAAACCAACCTTGCTCTAGGTATTCGAACTCGAAGCGTTGCGGAGAGCGGGAAAAAGAAGCTCGAAGGTCCATCAATGGCTTCTCTGCATCTTTGATTGCTTGGTGCGATCCGGAACGCAGAGTTGTGGTCTCAAAAATCGAATGAAGAGCTTCGATCTGAGCTATACACCGAGAATGCAGGGCTTGAAGACGCCAAACGCTGCAAAGAAATTATTTAGCAGGAGGATCTCAAAGCCTACGAAGTCGAATTTCCTTTGAACGAAGCTTCGATTCAGGCCTTAGAGGTATGTGTATCTTCTTGCTTTCAATTGATGAATTTCAGGTCTTCTCTTCGGTTTTCACTGCTTTCTGTTCGAGTTACTTCCAGATCAGGATTTCTCTATGCGATATCGAAGACCGGATCTGATGTAGAACATTAAGCTTTATTTTTCTTATAGTGAATTTCTCTCGAAATTGGAGGTATTTTCTTTCAATTCTTTCCGAGAATGCGAAGACTTCCTCTTATGAAATCTTGATGTCTGCAAGAATACGTTCCGATTGTGAGAAGAAGAACGAGGGAGTTTTGGGGTACGGAGTTTTTCATCTCTGAAGTGGAATAAATTATATTGCATTTTCCGGAGCGAAACAATTAATAGAATTCCTAGACATATTAAAATGATAAGTGTTTATATCCTTTTTTCCTTGTTTTTGATGCAGAGATGATTTTATTATCCAAGTCCCTCATTTGTTTAGATGATTGTATCTGTTTTCTGTTGTCTTCACATACACAATTAATGTTCGAAACATAGGCATGACAATTGAAATTCTTTACATGAATTAAGAACCTAGATTGTGCTTCATTAATATTGGAGTATGAGCATGAAATCCTGAAACTGTTTCATCAAGGTAATTGAAGTGTTCATTTTGATGCCAACCAAAGTTTACGGATTACAAGCTCTTAAATAGGACAAAAGTCCTTGAATTTCTAGGAATTAATTTTAGTTCCTTCTATTCTGTATCAAGCAACCATTAGTAGGTGATTCTTGCTAGTATTTTTGAAGTGAAATATGTTTTCTTGTTGCTTTGTTTCTTGATCTGATGCTTATGGATAAGCATGCCTTTTTTCTTTTGTTTAATCATGTCAGTTGAGACTATCTTAACATGGAGCATTACAAAGTTTATCAATCTTTTGTAAATTAGTGGGAAATAGCTAAACTCTAGTCCATCTTCCTTCCTTGTTTCTTCTTCTCTCCAAAGTTTGCCATTTCGAAACCCTTTTGTTTTCAGCCTCTAGTTGGCTAGGGTTTTGTAGTGCTGTGAACAGTGTGTGAATAGTGGTATGAACAACGTTGTTATTGTATTGCTGCCCCTTTGGTTTTTATGGTTATTTACTGATGTTTGGTGTTCCGTGAACTATTTAAAGGTGTTTATGCTGTTGGAAGCATAGTTAGCAAATCTCCATTTAAAACCCGACTTTTTGAAAAAAACCTAATGTTTTGAAAAAAAGTTTCAAATCATGGTGTTTTCAAAACATCGCGAAAAAACACGTGAAATATTCAATAATCCGAAAAAACCCCATAATTTAAAATTTTTCAAAAATCCTCATGAATAAAACTCATTCTTGTTTTAAAATTTTTAAATCACATTTGAAAACCTTGATAAAAGTTTTGAAAATTATTAGTGTTGCTTATATTACTTAGTTTTAAGGGAAATATCATATAGTTTCGGTTCTATTATACTTATATTACCCAAGGTAGTTAAAGGGGCAAGGTGCACTTAAGGCGCTAGGACCTCTAGCGCTTGAGGCGCAAGGCGCAAGGCGAGGCACGCACCTGATTGAAGTGAGGCACAATATTAAAAATTATAAATATAAGAAATATAAAAAATAAAAGAAAATAACATCATAAAATAACAAAATAAGTAATCATTAGGCCATAAAACATAAAAGATAGCAAATGTCGAAAAGCTCTAGTAACCCAAAAGCAGTTTTAGTTAACATTGTCATTATCAAAATACAAAACAAGTAATCAAAAAGCCATAAAACATTTTTTTTTGATAAGTATAAATTTATTGAGAGGAAAAGAAAGAGGTACAAAGCGGCTTAGACGGTTGAGGAAACCTTCACAAAGCAAAAGAGCACGCCCCAAAAAACAAAGATCAAGACTACAAGTCACGGTTACAAATGAGATCCCATCTAGATACGAAGTCTTCAAAAAAAAAACCCTGACATTTCGGAAAAACTTTGGACCAAAGGAACAAAAGTCCTTTGATATTGAAAATGATATTCGCCATTGATTCTTCTTTTCCTTTTCTAGCACCTTGAGATTTCGTTCCTTCCAAAAAAAGCCATAAAACATAAAAGATAGCAAATGTTCAAAATTCCAAATATCCCACAATCAGTTCTAGTTAACATCGTCATCATTTAAAATATAATCATTAGCGTCATCCCCATCATCATCAGATGTGTTAGCCTCAAAATATTCTACTTCTTCTGTCTCCTCCGAATTGGCATCTTCCTCTTCCGGCTCCCTTATTAAAGCCATTGCTCTTACTCTTGTCCTTGATTGTGATCTAGTATTTGATGTTGATTCACCAACTCCAGCAGCTCTCGCAACAACACTCCATGTCAAGCTATCAGCCTCAAACACCAATTCATCTTCTGCTACTCCACCTTCTGTTTCCATCTCCTCAAATAGTCATTCATTGCTTTTATCAATGTCTTTCAATGAGATAGGTTCAATCGTATCTCTCATATCATAACGATGTTAAATATAATAGGCCAAAGAACAAAGCTTTTTACAAAAAAAACATGTATTTAAGTGAGGCGCGCACCTGATGCGCCTGGAGCCTGGTTTGAGGGGCGCGCCTTGAGCATAAGGCGTGCACCTTACTAAACGCGCCTCGCCTTGACCCTTCTTAGGCGCTTTAGGTGTGCCTTGCGCCTGAGGCGCGTGCCTTGACCAAAGAGATATTACCACCCAATCTACATGCATTATTAGCATATGCACATATATATCTACGTTTTTTTGAGTGTGTAGTTTTGGACTAAAAGGTATTAACCCGAAGTCCTCTCTTATCGATCTTTTGACGTTTTCGTCTTTTTGACCCATTTTTTTGAACCCAAATTGTTTTAAACTCACATTTTTCAGTGGACAAATTTCTGCTACTTCACGATTTGGTAACTATGGCTGGAAGCTTCTACTGCTGTTTTAGTGTGTTGAAACCCTATTTTTCCAAGTTTTGGAGTTTAGATGATGCCACATCCCTATTTTTTTGGTGTTAGGTGTTGTTGCACCTCAAGTTTTGGAGTTTAGGTGCTGTCGCACCCTAGGTCTTTGGTGTTTAGGTGTTGCTGCACTCCAAGTTTTGAATCTTTTAGTGTTTAGGTACTGCCGCACCCCAGGTTTTGGTGTTTAGGTGCTGCTGCACTTCTGTTTCTGGTGTTTAGGTGCTGTCGCACCCCTGTTTTTGGTGTTTAGGTGCTTTCGCACCCCAAGTTTTGGAGTTTAGGTGCTATCTCACCCTAGGTTTTGGTGGTTAGGTGTTGCCACATCCCTTGGATTTGTTGGTCCACTGGTGCTGCAACCCCAAGTGGATTGTTTGGTGTGCCATGATGACGATTCTTGTTACTGCCCACAAGGTGTAATATGGTGGATGTGTGAATGTTTTACTACTTGGGTTTTGCTATTGCAGGTTTGTTGTTGTGTTGTTATTTCTTGGGCATTGCTACTGTAGCTTTGGTGTCGAAGTTGTGACGTCGGAGCTTGTATGAGGGGATGTCATGGAGTTTTTTTGGAAATCTCCTGGGAATTATCCCCATGATATTGACAGGGAGTGTTGAAGTATATGAAAGTTTTAGTATTAGTGATAGTATAGGGTTAGGACCGTTACTCCCATATCGGACAAGTTTGTTATTTCTTTCTTAGTCCCTCCCTATATAAAGGGACTCAAGTCATGTAATCTATATTCCATAATCCTAAACTAATATAATTGTTTTTCAACATGGTATAAATTATCAAAGAGGTCTTAGGTTTGATCCCTGGGGAGGAGTGGGGTGGGGGGGGGATTGTTGTATGTGTGCACTGGACTTGTCACGCAGTCGTTGTCGTAACCATGAGATCTCAGCATCAGTGTGTGTGAGTTGGCGATATTCGAACTCCGTGCTAGAATGTGAAACGATACATTGCTTCTTAGAACTCCAAGAGATAATGTTAGGCTTGAGATAGACACAATATCCGCCAGTGGATTGCCGATCATCAGGACTACCTGCATAATCAGAATCAGAATAAGCTTCCGGGTTTAAGTCACCTAGTTGAAAAAATAAACTTTCATGAATGGTGCCCTTAACATAACGAAGTATACGTTTTACGGCAGTCCAATTTATAGTATTCGGGTGATGCATATGTTGGCTAACCAGATTTACAAGAAATGACAAGTCAGATCACGTGAGAGTCAAGTATTGTAAGGCACTGACAGCACTCCGATATTCAGTTGGATCATTTAGAGGATCCCCATCCGATGGTTGCATCTTCTTACCACCTATTGCGGGAGTGGTATATGGTTTAGCATCTTCCATATGAAGTCGCTTAAGCAAGTCAAAAGCATATTTTGTTTGAGATAGATGTAAACCCTCCTTAGTAAAAGTAACTTCCAGTCAGAGAAAATAATGAAGACCTCCCAAATCCTTCATAGCAAACAGTGTACTAAGAGTGGAAATGAGTTCGGTGATCTTAGATCCCTTGTTGCCAGTGATGAGAATATCATCAACATATATTCCACAAAGCCGAGTTCTTGAAGATAATCCGAGAAACGTTGAAACCAAGCATGGAGTGCTTGTTTCAAACCATAAATTGATTTCTGAAGACGACAACCATGTTGAGGAAAATTAGTATCTTCAAAACAAACAGTCAAGTATTGTAAGGCACCGACAACACTCGATATTCAATTGGATCATTTAGAGGATCCCCATCCGATGGTTGCATCTTCTTACCACCTATTGCGGGAGTGGTATATGGTTTAGCATCTTCCATATGAAGTCGCTTAAGCAAGTCAAAAGCATATTTTGTTTGAGATATATGGAAACCCTCCTTAGTAAAGGTAACTTCCAGTCCGAGAAAATAATGAAGACCTCCCAAATCCTTCATAGCAAACAATGTACTAAGAGTGGAAATGAGTTCGGTGATATTAGATCCCTTGTTGCCAGTGATGAGAATATCATCAACATAAATCTATAATATGAGAATCACACCATGATGATTATATACAAAGAGCGAGTAATCTACTTCGTATTCCACAAAGCCGAGTCCTTGAAGATAATCGGAGAAACGTTGAAACCAAGCACGGAGTGCTTGTTTCAAACCATAAATTGATTTCTGAAGACGACAACCATGTTGAGGAAAATTAGTATCTTCAAAACAAACAGTCAAGTATTGTAAGGCACCGACAACACTCTGATATTCAATTGGATCATTTAGAGGATCCCCATCCGATGGTTGCATCTTCTTACCACCTATTGCGGGAGTGGTATATGGTTTAGCATCTTCCATATGAAGTCGCTTATGCAAGTCAAAAGCATATTTTGTTTGAGATAGATGTAAACCCTCCTTAGTAAAGGTAACTTCCAGTCCGAGAAAATAATGAAGACCTCACAAATCCTTCATAACAAACAGTGTACTAAGAGTGGAAATGAGTTCGGTGATCTTAGATCCCTTGTTGCCAGTCATGAGAATATCATCAACATAAATCAATAATATGAGAATCACACCATGATGATTATATACAAAGAGCGAGTACTCTACTTCGTATTTCACCAAGCCAAGTTCTTGAAGATAATTGGAGAAACGTTGAAACCAAGCACGGAGTGCTTGTTTCAAACCATAAATTGATTTCCGAAGACGACAACCATGTTGAGGAAAATTAGTATCTTCAAAACCTTTTTGTTGTCACATATATACTTCATCATGAAGAATACCATGTAAGAATGCATTTTTGATGTCGAGTTGTCGATGAGCCATTTGTGATGCATAGATAACGCTACGACAACCCGAATGGTAGTATGTTTGACCACATGACTAAATGTTTATGTATAATCAATACCTTCCTGTTGATGAAAAACATTTGCAACTAGTCGGGCTTTGTAGCGTTCCATCGACCAATTTGATTGAGATTTGACTTTGAAGACCCATTTATTTGGAAGCACGTGCATGGTTGAAGTATGAGGAATAAGAGACCATGTCCCAACTTGTTGGAGTGCGTTGAACTCATTGTACATGGCCATCCGCCATTCTGGATGCTTATTGGCTCGTGTAAAGCATGACAGTTCAAGGTGTTGCTCAACTGTAATGACTGTGAGAGCATATTTTGGATTCAGTTTCCGTATGCCAGATTTTTCTCTAGTCATCATGGGATGAATAGAGGTTCGATTTGTAATGGTGTCGGATGTATGAGAGGTAGGTAATGTTGATGATATGGATGGATAAATGGGGATAGTAGGTCGTGGAAAATTGTTAACTATAGGTGGAGGTAAAACATCGGGTTCCTGGATAGAGATCGGGGATTGCATAGGACTTGAAGATGGCCTAGATGGTGATGGAGAGCTGAGGGTGATGAGATGTTATTGACCACTGTATCAGGTTGATGTTGAACAGATCCCAGAGGTGAAGGAACCAATAGCACTGATGAATCCGCTTCAGTTGGTTGGAGTGAAATGGGAGAAACTTGTTGAGACTTGACGAGATAAATACACCCGACCATTTTCCATATCATAGCACCGATAGCCTTGATGATGAATAGAGTATCCTAAAAAAACACAATTTTTGGATCGATACTCTAGCTTGTTTTTGTTGTAAGGACGAAGGTATGGAAAACACGAGCATCCAAACACACAAAGACTTGAGTAATCTGGAGGGTTATGGAATAACTTTTCATATGGGGATACATACTTAAATTGTTTAACAGGAAGCTGATTGATTAAACAAACTGATGTGTGAAAGACATCAACCCAAAACTGAGATGGTATACCGTGCTAATAAATTCTCACATCCACTATATGACGATGCTTTCGTTCCGCTACCCCATTTTGTTCCGGAGTATGGGACAAAAAAGACGATGAGAAATTTCATGTTTAGATAAAAATGCCTGAAAATGATTACTGACGTATTCACCACCACCATTAGTTTGTAGAGATTTAATCGTACAAAGTGATTGGATGGTGCAAGACAACATTTTCTCACCATTGGCTTTAAATTTAATAAAGTAATCAAAAGTTTCATGTTTAAAAAGCATAGGAAACAACCAAGAATATTTTGAATAGTCATCAACGAAAATAATATAATACTTGGAGCCTTTAACAGAATAAGTTGGAGAAGTCTAGATATCAGAACGCACTAATTGTAAAGGCATAGAAGAAACAGAACTAGATAAAGAAAATGGTAAACGGGTATTCTTGCCTAAAGGACAAGTGTTAAAAAACTCATTATTCTTAAGAGACCCTTGCACTGGTAGAAAATTTTGAGAGACCAAGTGATGCAATATAAGAAAGGTGGGGTGACCCAGACGTTGGTGCCAGACAAAGAGGCAAGATGATTTCTGATGAAGGCGAAACACTTGAACCTAGTAAAATCTCGTGGAAGTCAAAGAGGATAAAGCCCATTTTCACTCTTTCCATGGAAACACGTCTTCTCCGTTTTGGTGTCCTTCATAAAAAATATCAGATGAAAGACAAAATAACAATTATTATCACAGGAAAATTGATGCACGGAAAGTAAATTTGCGCAAATGGATGGACAATATAAAATGTTATTAAGATGAAAATTTGAAGAATTATGACGAGAATTGGTGGAACCAATACGGGGATGTCCAAACCTGCACCATTACCAACTACAACCTGATCTGTACCATGATATTCATTCTGAAGAGATAGATTTGCAAGATCAGGTGTAATATGAGTAGATGCACCACTGTCTGTGAACCATGTGTCATTCTGAGGTGAACCATTAGTAGATAAAACCATAGCAGCTAGTTTCTTTGTGGGAACACGTCCTTCATATGATTGATCTATCCGATGATAACAATTTTTGGCCGAGTGATCGGAACGGCCACATATTTGACACTTGGTGCGTGATGAATTCATAGGGGAGGAGTGTGCATTGTGAGAAGTGTCTTGTTGATGAGCGATTGATGTTGAGTTCGGTGAAACGATGTTGAGTTGTCGTGGTTGGTTTAGTTGGAAGGGCATTTTGTTCCTCAAGACACATTTAGCACTTAACAATAAGCCAATTAGATCATCAAGAAATATCGGCATATCCTAGCTTGCACTGAGTTAACTGTGGCTTCATATGTAGGTCCGACACCATTTAATATAAGTTCGATGATGTCCTCATCATCAATAGGTTTGCCAGCAATAACAAGATTATCAGCAATACAATTCATCTTATCTATGTAATTTGCAATAGATAAATTACATCGCTTAGTTGTTTGTAGTTGATTTTTCAATTACATGATTCGAGTTTTGGATTGCGATGCATACCGTTTCTCAAGAGATCTCCATACGTCTCTTAATGTAGAAAGGCGTATCACAGTAGATAGAACACTAGGAGCCAGTGTGGCATTGATTCAACTAATGAGTAGTTGATCTTGTTGCTGTCATGAGATATAACCCAGATTTATCATCTGAGTTTTTTTGGGGCTCGTTTTCGTCAACGAGAAACTGATTTGGGCAAGTCTTTGTTCCATCAACATAGCCAAGCAAGTTATTGCTTTTAAGCACCGGAAGAAACTGCGCCAACCATAGAATATAGTTGGATCGATCGAGCTTGATCGAAACAAGATGTGAGATATTAGGAATTGTGGAAGCCATTATAGGACTTTAGAAAAAAAAAGAAAAGTAACTAAAGTCCTTAGACACTATAGCTCTGATACCATGAAAACTGAATATTTTCCTTGATTTTTCTATGTCGTACATGGTGTTTATATACACAACCCAAAAGATCATTGATTCGTGTGACACGTTACAATAAAGAGGAATTCAAAAAGACGAATAATTCAAACAAGGACTCCGGAGAGAGAGAGAGAGAGAGGGGGAGGGGGGGGGGGAGAATAAAGTGGTTTGTTACAACCACACTAAAACCAGCACGTCAGTGTGGTCTCTCCAGAGTCCTTGTTTGAATTATTCTTCTTTTTGAATTTCTCTTTATTTTAACGTGTCCCACAAATCAGGGATCTTTTGGGTTGTAAATGTGTTTATAAACACCATGTACGATATACAAAAATCAAGGAAAAGTATTCAGTTTTCATAGTGATTGGATGCTATAGTGTCTAACGACTTTAGCTACTTTTCTTTTTTCTTTTTCTCTTTAAAGTCCTCTAATGGCTTCCACAATTCTTAATATCTCACATCTTGTTTCGATCAAGCTCGATCGATCCAACTACGTTCTATGGTTGGCGCAGTTTCTTCCGGTGCTTAAAAGCAATAACTTGCTTGGCTATGTTGATGGAACAAAGCCTTGCCCAAATCAATTTCTCGTTGACGAAAACGAGCCCTAAAAAAACTCAGATGATAAATCCGGGTTATATCTCATGGCAACAACAAGATCATCCTTATTTGGATCAATGTCACATTGACTCCTAGTGTTCTATCTATTGTGGCACGCCTTTCTATATCAAGAGACGTATGGAGATTTCTTGAGAGACGGTATGCATCACAATCCAAAACTCGAATCATGCAATTGAAAAATCAACTAAGCGAGGTAATTTATCTATTACTGATTACATAGATAAGATGAATAGTATTGCTGATCATCTTGCTATTGCTGAGAAACCTATTGATGATGGGGACTTCATCGAACTTATATTAAATGGTGTCGGACCTACATATGTAGCCACGGTTAACTCAGTGCAAGCTAGGGATATGTCAATATCTCTTGATGATCTAATTGGCTATTATTAAGTGCTGAAATGCGTCTGGAGGAACAAAATGCCCTTCCAACTGAAGCAACCACGACGACTCTCTATAGGCTAGAAACAGGTTTTCTCAAGGTATGAAAAATGTTGTTCCTTCTAACCAATCATCGTTTCATCGAACTCAACATCAATCGGTTCATCAACATGGCACTTCTCACAATGCACACTCCTCCCCTATGAATTCATCACTTACCAAGTGTCAAATATGTGGCCGTTCCGATCACTCAGCCATAAATTGTTATCATCGGATGGATCGATCGTATGAAGGATGTGTTTCCACAAAGAAACTAGCTGCTATGGTTGCATCTACTAATGGTTCATCTCAGAATGACACATGGTTCATAGACAGTGGTGCTTCTACTCACATTACACCTGATCTTGCAAATCTATCTCTTCAGAATGAATAGCACGGTATAGATCAAGTTGCAGTTGGTAATGGTGCAGATTTGGACATCACCCATATTGGTTCCACCGATTTTCTTCGTAATTCTTCAAATTTTCATCTTAATAACATTTTACATTGTCCATCGATTTCCGCAAAATTACTTTCCTTGCATCAATTTTCCCATGATAATAATTGTTATTTTGTCTTTCATCCTGATATTTTTTGTGAAGGACACCAAAACGGAGAAGACGCTTTTCCATGGAAAGAGTGAAAATGGGCTTTATCCTCTTCGACTTCCACGAGATTTTACTAGGTCCAAGTGTTTCGTCTTCATCGAAATCGTGTTGCCTCTCTTATCTAGCATCTACGTCTGGGTCACCCCGCCTTTCTATATTGCATCACTCGGTCTCTCAAATTTTTTTACCAATGCAAGGGTCTCTTAAGAATAATGAGTTTTTTTACTACTTCTCCTTTAGGCAAGAATACCCGTTTACTATTTTTTTTATCTAGTTCTATGCCTTTACAATTAGTGCATTCTGATATCTAGACTTCTCCAAGTATTACATTATTTTCGTTGATGACTATTTAAAATATTCTTGGTTGTTTCCTATGCTTTTTAAACATGAAACTTTGGATTACTTTATTAAATTTAAAGCCAATGTTGAGAAAGTAGGTTAGTGGTGAATTTAGGAACATGAAGCATAGAGGATAAAGACAAGGTAGGTATGGCAGAGATAGTGCCCTTCCCTGAGATAGATGAGAAGGTGTCATCTACAACGCGGACCTTGTCCTTACCCGAACATATATGATAGGTGGAGAAAAGAGATGGCATACCAGTCATATGATCGGAGGCACCTTAATCAATGATCCAGGATGGACTCATGGGTGCCATAGACACATGGTGGGCTGAATGGGATGTACATGTCTGAGCAAAGGATGATGTAGGTGGGGAAGGACCATCAAGCTGAGTAAGGAGCTGTCGAAGCTTGTCGAGGTCCATGCTAGAGATGGTGTTGTACTACTCAGAGGAAGGGGTCATATCAAAGGAATC
This sequence comes from Euptelea pleiosperma, assembly GCA_035048495.1. Taxonomy (NCBI): domain Eukaryota; kingdom Viridiplantae; phylum Streptophyta; class Magnoliopsida; order Ranunculales; family Eupteleaceae; genus Euptelea; species Euptelea pleiosperma. Next base: position 13,181,326 of record CM068543.1, read on the forward strand.
CTGACTGGTGGCATGAGCGGTTGAGGTTCCATGTTTGTTACCAGAGGGATTCTTGGAGGAGCCTTGTTTCCCCCCAGAGAACTGTGCAGGACGACCATGAAGACTCCAGCAGGTCTCCAAAGTGTGGCGGCGCTTACCACAGTGATCATATCTGAGTCTATAGCGATCATCAAGATCCCCATCCTTCTTGGATGGGGGTTTGTTCCATTTCTGAGTGGCCAATGCAGACTTCTCAGATAAGGGAACATCAGCATCTGCCTTAGAGTTCATGGCTCTCCTGCTGCTACCCTCGTTCTGGATGTAGGAATAGATCTGTGCGAGGTTGACGACGGTGGATCTCTGCCCAAGATGTTGGCTTGAGCCTGCTCATAGCTCTGGTTCAAGCCACCAAAGAACTCGAATATGCGAGTGCGCACAATCATCTTTCGGAACTCTGTTGCATATACGGTACATGCAGGGGTGTAGGTCTGGTAGTAATCTACCTCTTCCCACTTGTTGCGTAACGTATCGTAGTATGATCCTAAAGGAAGATCTCCTTGCTTCAAATGTGCTACTTCCTGCTGAAGCTCATACATCCGAGCAAAATTCCCAACTGGGAGTAGGTCTAAGATGCAATGTCCCATATATCCTTGGCAGTCGAGAGAAAGAGGAAACCTTGTACTGATCGATGGATGCATGGAGTGAAGCAGCCATGACATGACCATTGCGTTTTCAGCTTCCCACTTCTCAAACGTGGCCTTGGAGGAATCAGGTCCAGTGACACATCCCTCGTCCAGTGATGTACATCTTGGCAGATTGAGACCATGCAAAGTAGTTGGTCCCGTCGAGTTTCACCGTAGTGATTTGTAGGCTCGGGCTGTGATCACCATGACTTCCTAGACTGGGTGGGGTAACAATAATCTTTGACTTGGCAAAGGATGACTCCTCAAATGAACTCATGATAGTAAAGAAGACCTTTTTGAGGAATAGAGCAACTTGGACTGATAAGAAGTCACCCGAACTACTGCTAGAGAGGTGCACAAGTAAGTTTCTAGTCACAATGGGTTTACACCAAGGATCAACGCTAAGTCTATATCTTTTTTTCTTTAGTTATAGAAGAAGTAAATGCTCACATTTAACATGAAGACTCCTAATGTATGTTATTTTCCAATGACATAGTATCAGTTGATGAGACTGGAGAGAAGGAAAATGCAAAACAAGAAATTTAGAGGAATGCTTTGAAATCGAAGGGTTTTAAAATAAGTAAAACCAAGACATAGGATATCGAATGCAACTTTACTAAGGACGCACATAGAGAGATACCCAAAGTAACCAATTTCATTACCTTGGTTATGTTTCTTATAAGGATAGAGAGACTCAGTAGCACGTTTCACATAGGATTAGAGTTGGGTGGATAAAGTGGAGATGTGCTTCTGGAGTGTTTTCCGATCGACGAATACCAATCAAACTAAAAGGAAAACTCTATAAGACCCATGATGCTTAAGGGAGCAGAATGTTAGGCAATCAAAAAACAACATGTTCATAGAATAAGCGTAGCCGAGATGATGATGTTGAGATGGATGTGTGGGAAGACTAGTAATGGCAAAATTAGAAATGAACACATTCGTGAAAATATAAGAGTACCCCAAAGGTGACAAAATAAGGGAAAGTCGATTGAGATGGTTTGGTCATGTACAACTATGACCAATGACAACATTAGTGAAGAGGAATGTACAAGTTGACGGGGGGTCTAAAATGGTGTGTGCCAAAACGGACGTGGGTTGAGGTTTTGAGAGGAAATTAACAGAAGAAACAACTTTAGATAGAATTGATTGGAGGAACAGGATTTGTGTAGCTGCCGACCCCATGATGGGATGAGGCTTATGATGATGATGATTTCAAGTGTTAGTTAATATTTTTCTTATGTGGAAACTAAGTTTATTGTGTCATTTGTTGATGTACCTAGGCTATGTAATAATGACCACAAACACAGGTATCGGTGTTGGACACATACACGGTGTCTAACATGTCGACCTTGTGAAGCCCAAAACAGAAATACATCGGTACACATGTATTAATTATAATGTAATTACTTTAGTTATTTTTAAATGAGAATGTTTTTCTTAATAAAGCTTTTACTTATCAAATGATGAGAATGTTTTTCAAATAAAAGTAAGGAAAGACATACGTGAAAAGTGTTATCAGTTGCGTATTCTATACATAGATGCGTATTTATATTGTTTGGATTGCTATGTAAATACCCCTTGATGTGAGGGGTATACTTGTCTTTTCATATTCCCTTTTAATATTAATAAGAATTATGGAGTCATTGTGACCTAAGCACAATAGACATCCTTTCTCCTCTCTCTTCTCTATCTCTTCTCTTGCATAAACCTAACCCTAATCCTACTGCAACAACTCTTAAATTCAATTTGGTATCAGAGCCATCTGCCATCGAGGCTTGTCGGAGAATTTTTTGCTACAAAACAGAGGCAACCTGACGTCATCAGATCATAGGCTGACGTCATCAGCTCCATGGATGTGAAAATCGAGGTTTGCTGAAACCTTCACCATCTGATAGAGAATATTTTTTTCTGTTTTTTGGTTATTTTTGGGGAATTTTCTAGCCCCATTTGAGGGTTCTTTTGGCCATTCTTCGAGTTTTTTTCGAAATTTTCAGTTTGTAAACCAGCCTGTTTTTCGGACACTTAATGAACCTTTTGGGGGGGTTTGTTGCTTCGATCTAGTCCCCCCCAATCCCAGCAACATGTGGACACCTCATTTGAGAGGTTTCATCAAGAATCGAAGGCTGTGTGGTGTTTTCTCCACACCCTAGTTACCGCCGGCGATTTAAAGAGCGTTTTTGGGTTGTCGGCTTGCCCTTAATCCTCCTCCTTTTGTTCCCAGATCTAGTTGCAATGCTTTCTAGTGGTTCTAGGATGTTCGTAACCATCCACATGTTATTTTTCTGTGCCATTAGCCCCTCTGGGACGCTTATTTGAGGTTCGTTTGGGTGTTTCTTGATCACCAACCCTACTTCAGGGTCTTATTTCCCTTCAGTTCACTCTTATTTAGGAATTAGAGACCTATGGTAGGTATCCTTGGGTTCTATTTGTTTTTTGGGGCCTTATCAGACGTGTTTATGGCCTTTGGTGTGGTTGTTTGACCCTATTTTGGACATCTATTTGATCTCCAACACCTCCTTGTGCTTTTCGTGTGTTGTGTTAGTGGTCCTTTGGCCTTAGTCTTGCTGCCTCTGTGATTTTTTATTGTCACTCCATCGACTTGGCTCATCACGACAGATCCTCCACCTCCTATGGTTACTTCGCCTTCCTTGGCTTCTCCTTCCACGTCTAAAGTGAGCACGGAAACTCCCTCCACTGGTAGTGGAGGCCCTTTGGTGCATCACTTGGCGTATGAGAACCCTAGTTTACAGATCACCTCAGTGAAGTTAGATGGCAAGAACTACCTTCCCTGGGCTCAGGCTGCACGGCTGTTCATTGGGGGCCGTGGGAAACTTGGTCATACTACGGGGGATACAGTTGAGCCTCCCAAGACTGATCCTTTGTATCGTCAGTGGGAGACATATGACCTTACTGTTATGTCATGGCTGCTCAACTCTATGGAGCCAGACATCAGCCAGAGTTTCTTATTCATGCGCACAGCTCGCGAGGTTTGGGAGATTACACGGAAGACTTTCTCCGAACAGCAGAATACCGGCAGGGCTTTTCAGTTGCGATAGAGTATCTCTCACTTTAGACAGGGGGAGAAATCCCTTTCTCAGTACTATACCGCTCTTCGCACCATGTGGCAAGAGCTTGATCATCACTATTCCTATCAGCCTCTTCATCCAGGAGAGATAGCCCCCTACCGCTGTATATGGAGAAGGGTCGTATTTTTTATTTCCTTGCTGGACTCCATCCATCTTATGAGCTTGCTCGTGTTCAGATCTTGAACAGCAGGATGGATCTTCCCTCTCTCAGCAAGGTGTATGCGTATCTTCAGAGCAAGGAGAGTCGTCGGAGTTCCCTCCAGGATGAGCATCCAGTTTCCGAGCGATCAGCGCTTGCCAATTCTTCTGCTCTTACCTTCCAGCAGCAGCAGTCTCAGAGGGGTCGCTCTTCTCAGCCCTCTTCTACGGCTGTGTCTTATGTTCCTACTGGCATAACTTCAGGGAAGTCTTCTACGAGGGAATGGCCCAAGTGTGATTATTGTGGTAAGTTGGGACATATGCGAGATCGGTGTTGGAAACTTCTTGGTCATCCTAGCCAGCCACCCTCTTCTGGAGCTCATACTGCTCGGTTGGATGCTTCTGTGCCTCTTCAGGATTCACAGCCTAGTCCTTTGGGTGCTCCCGCTGGTATTTCTACTGCTGAGATTGTTGTTCTCCGACGCTTGCTGAGTCAGCTGGATGGTCCTTCTGCCTCCCCTTCGACCTCCTTTGCCCAGTCAGGTAACATTAGACCTGCCCATCATGTGTCCATATCCTCTTCTAGTTCCCCTTGGATCATTGATTCAGGGGCTTTGGAACACATGACGGGTATGTCGTCCCTTTTTTCCACATACACTATTTGTTTTGGTAGAGATAAGGTTAAAACCGCAGATGGTACCTTATCTTCTATCTCTGGGAAAGGGAATATCCTTCCTTCCCCTCATTTACCTTTATCCTCTGTTTTAAATGTCCCTACTTTTACTTCTAATCTATTGTCTGTGAGTTCTCTTACCCGTCAGCTAAACTGCAGTGTGACCTTTTTTCCTACCTCATGTGTCTTTTAGGACCTGAAAACAAGGAGGACGATTGGCATTGGACGTGAAGCCGATGGACTCTATCTTCTGGATGGACGTATCTCTGAGCCTACAGCACTTCAGTCTCATAGTAGTCTTAGTAGTAGTTTATCTTTTGTTTTATGTTGGCATGCCCGTCTGGGGCATATCTCTTTTCAGTACTTGAAAAACTTATTTTCTGCTTTGTTTAGTTATGTTTCTTTTTCTGAGTTACACTGTGAGACGTGTGAGCTCTCCAAACATTATAGATCCACTTATCCATCCAGAGGTAATAAAAGCTCAAGTTCTTTTGATATTGTGCATTCTGATGTGTGGGGGCCTTCCCCTGTTACCTCTATTTTTGGCTTCCGCTATTTTGTTTCTTTCGTTGATGACTATACACGGTGTACTTGGGTCTATCTCATGAAAACCAAAGATGAAGTCTATTCCATCTTCAAGGGTTTTCATAAGATGATCCACACACAGTATGGTGCCTCCATCAAAGTCTTTCGATCTGACCAAGGTGGAGAGTACATGTTTGGAAGTCTCAAGCAGTATTTTTTTTATCATGGGATTTGCCATCAGAATTCGTGCAGCTACACACCTCAGCAGAATGGTGTAGCTGAACGAAAAATGCGTCATCTGACCAACGTCGCTCGATCTCTTTTGATCGGCGCCCATGTCCCCAGCTCTTATTGGTCCGATGTTGTTTTGACCGTTGCTTACCTGACTAACCGGATGCCTTCGCGTGCACTCAACTTCAAGTCTCCAGTTCAGGTTTTTGTCCCTAGCTCGTCTTTATTCCCTATCACACCTCGCATCTTTGGGTATGTCTGCTTTGTTCACATTCTGGGTCCAAACCGTAACAAGTTGGACCCTAAAGTGCTTAAATGTGTCTTCCTTGGTTACTCTTCTTCTCACAAGGGATACAAGTGTTATCACCCCTCGACAGGCAAGAAGTTTGTTTTCATGGATGTCACATTTCGCGAGGATACATTCTTTTTCTCCCCTCCCTCTCTTCAGGGGGAGAGACGTAGTGAAGAGAGGTCGGCTGATCTTTGTCCTCTTCCTACTGTATCTATGTCTCCTCCATTCCCGTTGGTTGTCGAGCAACCTACTTAGCCTACTATGGTGTCTGATAGTGCTCCTGGAGCACAGGGGGAGCTTCAGGTCTATCGCAGAAGAGGGAAGGCCATCGCTGATCCAGTACCAGTAGTTCCATCGTCGGATCCAGGTAACCTATCTTCCACCTCTGTTCCTGTCATTCCTTCTTCTACTGATGTGTGTGCTCTTGCTCTCCCCATTGCTTTACGGAAGGGCACTCGTAGTTGAACTCAACATCCCTTGAGCAACTGTGTCTCCTTTGATACCTTATCTCCTTCTGAGTTCCGACAAGATGTTCATTACTTCTGTGGACACTATTCCTATTCCCACTTCTGTGGCAGAAGGATTGGCACATCCCAGATGGAAAATCGCTATGGTCAAGGAAATGCGTGCCTTAGACAAAAATAAGACATGGGAGCTTGTTGATTTTCCAAGAGGCAAGAAGCCAGTTGGGTGCAGATGGGTATACACAGTTAAGTACCAAGCAGATGGGTCAATTGAGAAGTACAAGGCTAGATTGGTAGCAAAGGGGTATACTCAGACCTACGGGATTGACTACGTGAAGACCTTTGCACCTATGGCAAAGATGAATTCCATCAGGGTGTCGCTGTCTTTAGCAGCAAACCAAGCATCGCCTTTGCATCAGCTGGATGTAAAGAATGCTTTCCTTCATGGTGATCTACATGAAGAAGTCTACATCGTACCTCCACTAGGATTCAGCCCCCCAGGGGATGGCAGCAAGGTGTGTCGACTGAGAAAAGCCCTCTATGGGCTTAAGCAGTCTCCTCGAGCTTGGTTTGAGAGGTTCACTCTAGTAGTGAAGAAGCTGGGGTATACTCAAAGTCAAGCCGATCACACCCTATTTGTGAAGCATCTAGGGAAGAGCACTACTGCCCTCATCGTTTATGTTGACGACATCATTCTGACAGGGAATGATGCAGAAGAGGTGACCAAGCTGAAGAACCATCTGGCAAAGGAATTTGAGACTGAGGATCTGGGGCTTCTCAAGTACTTTCTCGGCATAGAGGTTGCAAGATCCAGTCAAGGGATCTTCATCTCATAACGGAAGTACGTCTTAGACCTATTACAGGACTCTGGCATGTTGAGAGCTAAGCCAGTTGAGACTCCCATAGAGCAGAACCACCAGTTGGCCGACTCGAGTAGTACGCCTTTATCTGATGTGGGGGGTTTTCAGAGACTGGTTGGGAGGTTGATCTATCTCTCCTTGACTCGACCAGACATTCAGGGCAATGACCCATAGCTTGTGCGAGATGCTCTGGTTGAAGATGTTGGTTGCTGAGCTTGGTTTTCCAGTCACAGGGTCGGTGAGCTTGTATTGTGACAACAAGGCCGCTATCAGTATTGCTCATAACCCAGTACAACATGATCGGGCTAAGCACATTGAAGTGGATCGTCACTTCATAAGGGAGAAGATTGTATCTGGAGAAGTCTGCACTCCATTTGTGAAGACCGATGAGCAAGTAGCAGATGTCTTCACTAAAGGAGTTCCCAGTTGGCAGCTTCTCAGATGTTTATGCAAGTTGGGCATGCGGGATATCTATGCACCAACTTGAGGGGGAGTGTTATCAGATGCGTATTTATATTGTTTTGATTGCTATGTAAATACCCCTTGATGTGAGGGGTATACTTGTCTTTTCGTATTCCCTTTTCGTATTAATAAGAATTATAGAGTCATTGTGACCTAAGCACAATAGACATCCTTTCTCCTCTCTCTTCTCTATCTCTTCTCTTCCACAAACCTAACCCTAATCCTACTGCAACAACTCTTAAATTCAACTAAAAGTAATAGAAAACATTTTTGTACACCATTGAGCTATCCAAGAACTGAACAATTATAAGTAGATTTATAAGAGGGAAGACTATCAGACAACTATAGTTGTGTTTAGTAGCTAGTGTATGGAGGATAAAACACACTAACCCTCTTTTAGAAATTATCTTTTACAAAATAATCATCTAGATAAAGGATGACCACTTGTGTACATGTCAGGATGTGTTGATACCCGTATCCATGTTGATACGTCTTGGCATGGCAAAAAATCTTGAAAGTGCTCTATCGTTATATAGGTTTCTTATTGCTTCTTCATCTTTGTTGAACTTATGGAAGACAATTTCTTTCATGCTTTGATTTTATTAATAATCCAAAGAGGATTATATGCTACTTATTATTATTATTATCATTTCATTGTCTACGTGGACATGACCTATGGTACGGATGCTGCCTGGAAAAGTTAATATAGAAAGATAGGAATAATAGAAAATCCTTGCTTGATCCACATAATCAATAGCTCTTGTATCTGCATTGCTGTTTGTTATCTGAATAGGCAACAACAAAAAGTTGTTTAACAAAATTGTAGTCTTTGTAATGCCTCTTACTGTTGGTTGTGCAAGTCATTACACGCCAACATACAGGATGATCTGCTTGATGTCTTAATTGGAGTCTATGTCGTGCATATTTTGGTTGACAAGATTTTGGATGTAGTCTACGTCATGCGTCTTGGCATCGCTTTCTAGCAATATCTCACTGATTTTGTAGTGTCAGCTTGGGAGACTGTATGTTATAATATTGTGAATAAAGTTCATAGTTAGGTTAGTTTGGTAGATAGGCTATATCAAAATGAATACAGCTGCTATTTCATTGTCTAAATATTCTTTTGAGAAGATACGAATTGGCATTTTTCAAGGCTGCGCTGGTTAGTAGAGTATATTATGAGGTGTTAAAAGATTTTATTATTTATGAACCTTCGATGTAAAATTAAAGTTACAAAGACATCCAATATTTCTGAAAATAATTATCTCTAGAGGATTATACTTGCACGCCAACATACAGGATGATCTGCTTGATGTCTTAATTGGAGTCCACGTCATGCGTCTTTTGGTTGACAAGATTTTGGATGTATTTGCCAAGTCTAAGCCTTAGGCTTGGCATCGCTTTCTAGCAATATCTCGCTGATTTTGTAGTGTCAGCTTGGGAGACTGTATGCTATAATATTGTGAATAAAGTTCATAGTTAGGTTAGTTTGGTAGATAGGCTATATCAAAATGAATACAGCTGCTATTTCATTGTCTAAATATTCTTTTGAGAAGATACGAATTGGCATTTTTTAAGGCTGCACTGGTTAGTAGAGTATATTATGAGGTGTTAAAAGGCTTTATTATTTATGAACCTTTGATGTAAAATTAAAGTTACAAAGACATCTGATATTTCTGAAAATAATTATCTCTAGAGGATTATACTTGCACGCCAACATACAGGATGATCTGCTTGATGTCTTAATTGGAGTCTACATCATGCATATTTTGGTTGACAAGATTTTGGATGTATTTGCCAAGTCTATGCCTTAGGCTTGGCATCGCTTTCTAGCAATATCTTACTGATTTTGTTGTGTCAGCTTGGGAGAATGTATGTTGTTATAATATTGTGAGTAAAGTTCATACTTAGGTTAGTTTGTAGATAGGCTGTATCAAAATGAATACAGCTGCTATTTCATTATCAAATATTGTTTTGAGAAGATACAAATTGGCATTTATTAAGGCTGCTCTGGTTAGTAGAGTATATTATGAGGTGTTATAAGGTTTTATTATTTATGAACCTTTGTAAAATTAAAGTTACAAAGACATCCAATATTTCTGAAAATAATTATCTAAAGAGGATTATACGCTACTCATTATTATTATCATTTCATTGTCTATGTGGACATGGTCTATGGTATAGATGCTGCCTGGAAAAGTTAATATAGAAAGATTGGAATAACATAAAATCCTTGCTTGATCCACATAATCAGTAGTTCTTATATCTTCATATCTGTTTGTTTTCTGAATAGGCAATAACAAACAAGGTGTTTAACAAAATTGAAGTCTTTGTAAGTATTGGGTTTCTTGTGCAAGTCATTGCACACCTATGTTACATGGACTCTTCTAAATGAGGGAAGTATCCGTATCAGATTCCGACATGACAAGGATTCTTGTGCGACACTGCCAAATTCTTTTTTTTTTTCTTTCCTTGCAAGATATTAACAATTTCCATAGGTAATGAGTTCTATCTTTCACAATTGAAGTTTCGTATGCAACAAATATAACATTATATAAATATATTCTCTTGTTAGATATTATATGTTCAAATCATCAGATATCTACTGAGAAAATCTCGATATTTCGCCACGGACTCGTCGTTATAAAATAAAAAAAATTAATAATTAAAATATTCAGCCGAGTCCCCGAATTCTAATTTTTGGGGTTTCCCAAGTCTGACACCTCGTATCCGTGTTAGATTCCAACACAAGTGTCCGTATCCATGCAACTTAGTTACACACCAACATACAGGACGATCTGCTTGATGTCTTAATTCGAGTCTACGTAATGCATCTTTTGGTTGACAAGATTTTCGATGTATTTACCAAGTGTCTATGCCAGGGCCGTCTCTACCATAAGGCCAATCAGGTGGTCGCCTTAGGCCCCAGGTGAGAGAAGGCCCCGAGCCCACTAACCACATGGATGTTTAGTCCACCCTTTGTTGGAAATACAAACCCAAAATTAACCTGATTGGTTATCTCTACCCATAGATCTTAGTACTTTTTAGGATTTATTCTAGCCATTGGATTCAAGCGTATTTTTTGAGTAGTAAATCCAATGGCTAGAAATCATCAATCAAGCTGAATTTTAGTGTGTTTATCCACCAATAGGTGGGCTAAACATCCACGCAGTCATTAAGCCCAAAAAATGATCTATGTAGGGCCACGAGAGTCCTCCGCATGGACTGCAATGGGACTACGGGAGTCCTCTGCATCTAATTTTTTTCCGTAGCTTTTGATTATCATGAATAATTGTTAAATAAAAATTTCTACTATATAGAGATTTAAAATTTTTAATTAATAGCATCTATATTAATATATTAAATATAAAAAGGCCTCATATGGAGTTTTCAGCCATAGGCCTCAACTTGCATCGTGACAGCCCTGGTCCATGCCTTAGGCTTGGCATCACCATCTAGAAATATCTCACTGATTTTATAGTGTCAGCTTGAGAGACTGTATGTTGTTATCATATTGTGAGTAAAGTTCATAGTTAGGTTAGTTTGGTAGATAGGCTATATCAAAATGATTACAGCTGCTATTTCATTGTCTAAATATTCTTTTGAGAAGATATGGATTGAAATTTATTAAGGCTGCGCTTGTTAGTAAAGTCTATTATGAGTGTTAACAGTTTTTATTATTTATAAACCTTTGATGTAAAATAAATTTTTCTCATAAAAATTGTATAAACTCCATCACAAAGATATCCAATATTTCTGAAAATAATTCTTACGATAAATTAAATATTTCATTGATTTTCTTCTTTTTTTTCTGGCTAAATATCATGATATTTTCATAAGATTTTGATGTTTATAATTTAATAATCAGATACTTAAGTTTTTAATTTTTATTATATATTTCATTTTTTTAGAAATTCCGCCTGTGTATTGTTTTCTTTTCTACACTGCATTGCTGGTCCCAAGCCCGGATAAACGAGGAGAGTTAGCCAGGTTGACAGCTTCCATAAAATTCATGTCAAGTCTCTTCACATGAATCCGAATTTATTGATGTCATTTTGTTTATAAACTTCTTAAATTTTTCCGAATAAAAACCTCAGGAAATGAAAATAGTTTGTGACTAGAACTGAATCACTGAACTTCTGTTCAGCTGATGCTACATGATTTTGTATCACTTTGTTGAATTCAGATGTATAGAATTTGCTTCATGGTCTTAATATTCTCAACCAAGACATGGGGTGGTTTTGTTTTGGAGATCAATATCACCTGCAGGTCCAGCAGGAGCTGGTTGATTTCGAAGCGGCGTTCCTCATGGAGGTAGTTAGGAAAGAAATGAAAGAATTGCAGGAGTTAACAAGATTATATATATTTTCAATAAATGTATGTGTCTAATACCCGGTTGGATGGTCAGTGATTGGGTACAATGAATGTGAGCCCAGCCTATCAAATACTTAATGTTGCGTAAAATTGAGGATCAACCACACAACAAATGGAAACCAAACAAGAGAAAACAGCTACATATGAACAATGTTTACAGATTTACGTAGTTCACCACTAAGGGCTCATCCACAGTGACAATGATCATGATCTTCCACTATAAGCAATTGAAAAGTTGTAAAATGACCCTAAAACAACGGCTTATATACGAGCCCTTAACTATAGTTCAAAATCAAGAAAAAACCCCCAAAATAGGAAACTGCAATGTTCCCCAAAAGAAAACGTACCAGCAGAAGTCTACCGTAGCATGGTAGGACCGTACGTGGACAGAAGAGTAGAGCAACACTAATAGAAATTGAGACACCCAATTGACATGTACACTTGATACCACTAAGTAAATATGTTGTTAGAGACTAGTCAAAGAACAATTAGTGTTGGATTCGAGCCAATATTTTGATTCTTTCAAATCTGAAAAATCAGGTTAAGATACCAATCCATTTATCATAGTCCACGGCCAAGAGTTGCAGAATATGTTTCTTTTACTGGCAACAAGCATATTGCAGAATCAGAGGAAGCGTGTGCTTCCCTTAGTGAGGAGTTGCAGTGGAGGTGTCTGTGTTCCAGTCCTCATCTAGACAATGTGCTAGCCTTGGGAGGATTCTTCAGTAAATCCATGGGAATTTATTTTTTGTATCTAGACCACGTGAGATGTCCAACTGTTGGTTTTCTCAAATCTCTTGTAAATTTTTATAAAAAAAAAAATTAAAGAGAAGAGAAACTTAAAGAGTGACTACCCTTTTATTGCGCTTTCAATCCGGCAGGTATGGATGCTTGTGGACCTACAGAGTCAAGCTAAAGCCTAATATTTTGGTTGAGGTGTAAAAGGCTCAGCTAATTGCAAAAGGTTAAACAAGACATAGTGCTCATTTGGAAAAAAAAAAACTTTTACTTTTCTTTTCATAGTGAAGTCATTAGGACTGTTATACTTTTGACAGCAAGAAAAGGGTTCCTTTTTTTTCCAGCTGGATGTTGGAAATGAGTTTTACATGGGAACCTACAAGGAGAGGTGTTGATCATGCCTACAAAGGTAATGCATCTGGGAACTGTGGCTTCTAAATCGGGTTGGACTATGGGTTGAAGGAAGCTCCTAACTCATGATATTGAAGTAAACCAATGTTGAAAATGTTTACTTTTTAAGGTCATCAAGTAATGATATATTCTCCATAAAGAAGTCTTGGTGTTTTATTATAGTACTGTTGAAATACATTGACGATGTTTTCGCAGAAGAGAGTTCCCCATTCAAAAACCTAGAAAGGCAACTGGAATCTGCTTCTCTGACATTAATGATTATGGGTGATTTGAGAAAGGTCAAGGACTATGTTTTCCTGATGCAAATATGCATTTACATGCCGGAATGTTGGACACACGTCATTTGTCTCACAATCACTATACCTGATTTGTCCTTGTAAATTGTCTGTTCGGAAGTTTATGCGAGGGGTTGGTCCTATATATCCATACTAGACGGTGCTTCATCTTGCAACTGTGAGATCACAGGTTTGATTCCACTTTACTTATCACAAAAGAGTAAGTTTATGCATGATCTGGGGAAGTCACATCCTGATGGAATATCTGGTTTGGGTATCCCACTTCCACCAAAATATAGATGAGGAACTTTATCTTACACTGTTGCAGATTGGTACGGTAAGTAAAAGGTTGCTGGCTGTAGGTTACTAAATTTTTAGGGGGAGAATGTAGGGTACTAGAAGAGTGAAACACAAGGTATTTTAGCACATTCATGAGCAGACCTTGAGTATTGTGCAATGGGCATTATCAGATAGTAAGCTGGTCTGGTTCAGAGAATTGGTGTGAAACAACAATACCAATTAACCTTTTCTCCTATCGCTGAAATGATATCAAAGAAGGGAGTCTTGTGAAAGGTCCTTGAAAGCAAAGTTTCATTAACCTTTAAGCAAGCTGGGTATGATTGACATATATGCTAGAGGTTGATCTGTAGCTCGAATGGACAGTGCTTTGTGTCGCAACCTTGATGTAATGGGTTCAATCCCAACTTACCAATCAAAAAGGAAAAACCACAAATGAATATGAAGACTTATATGCTCTACCTGAAGTAGACTTGTTCAATAAAATATCACCATATTTGTATAATTTTGTTTCTCATTTCTCATTCATTACTTGTTCTTTATGAGTATTTGGTCTTTTCACCTTAGCTCTGTTATAGAACTGTGCATAATTGCTATTGTAAACAACAGGATCAAGGCTTTCTTCCTTTCTTTTCTACAGATACAAGTATTTTGATCTCCCATTTCCTTTTTATTTCTTCTTATGTAAGTGTCTAAAAGTTATACGAGATGATAAATGATTTTCTCTGAGGTTTGTGAACTGCGAAGATCAAAATTTCTCAATTCTGTTATTCTTTGTTCCTTGTTTGCGAGTTTATTCATTTATCAATAAATATTTCAGTATCTTCTTTTGTAAATCCCCCATTGATAGCATGTAACTTTGTCAGCCAAAAGACTAAATATATCTACTTCAATTGAATGAATTTAAGTCTCTATCTGGATAGTTCGAATCTCTACGTCGAACCCAATCACAGGTCCCACTCCCCAACCGATGACAACCCGTGTTGCTTAACGTGTGTATTGGCTAAGGTGGGAATGGGTCCCCTTGTCATACAATACAAGTGCCCTAACCTTCATTAGTTTACCCAATGTAGTTGAACCTCATAAATGCAAAGCAAATTTTGACTCATCATCATCAAATTCGGATTCACGTGGAGAGACTGACATAATTTTTACACTTATTAGGGCTTGGGATTGTTAATACAGTGTAGGTGATCTCTCAACTCATAGAAGAGGGGAAGCCTTAGGTGCACATGCAGGAATTTGTAGTCACCATTAGATAGGGCCCACATTAGAGAATGACAATCTCTTTGTCAAATCAGTTGGATGGTCTGGATTGATGGGTATGTGGATTTGCTTTGATGCATTATTTACATGGGATCTTAGCTTATCAGAAAAAGAAAAAAATTGCAACTGAACAGAAGCAAAGGACCAGCAATGGGGAGGTCATCTTTTTCTGTTTCAAAGGTCCATTAGTAGGTAAGAATGCTAACCTGTTTACCTACTTTTGAGAAAATAAAACGTCTTTATTTTGATAACTGCTTTAATTAACGTCTCACCATAAGCTACTAACAGAGTTTTCTTATAACCTAAGGTGACTTAAAATATCAAAGCTCTAGATTGTGCGACGTGGCGATCTCGAGGTGAATTAGATTTGATGATTGTCAATTAAAAAAAGGAAGAGAAACAAAATTAGCTCTATTTTTCTCATCTAAACTGGAAACTTCCACACATCCAATCCATGATTGCTTTCTTGCTTCCATGAAAGGTGATGACAATTATAATGCTACCTACCATAATGTGTAACGTGATACATAACAAAGTCATGACAAGGGGTGGGTCCACCACCACCACCAGTGTTCAAGCCAGGTACACCACATGGCCCCAATCATCCCAACAAAATAGTGCCCCATCTCACCTCATATCAAGCTACATTAGATCTATTAAAAGTCACTTTTAAGAACAATTCTGTGAATCCATGTGATTACCCACCATGCACCCTACATAAAAAGAGATTCTCCTCTCATCTTTATTCTCACTAGGAATGTTCATTGTGTAGACAATTCATGGAAAATCTCCACCATCTATCAATCTAACTCATGTAGATCTACATCTAGACTCCCCCACACACACACCACATGAAGATTATGCTGAAAAATCCAACCATACATTGTATTGTTCTTGCCATGATGATCATTATCACTAATTCAATGTATAGTTGGAGTGTCCAACAAGAACCCTATGTGGGCCCCACCTGAGGATGTAAGAAATTATACGTAAGAAATGGGTGTATAAGCAATTGAAACTTGAGGGAGAGAGATTTGTTAAGCTAACATTTCTGGTCGCATTCATGTTCAAGAAGGACCTGTCTTATTGTTCGCTTCCCAAGAATTCACGTAAAGCCAAATTGCTGATGGCGAATCCTCGGCGACCTATTTGCTGATGGGGAAACGTCGTAGGTCTACCGTGTAGAAGAGTGCCACGTGGAACACTCTTTTGGACCCACTGACCCATTTATGTTTAGCTCATCTGGGCAACAAAAATTAACCTGATTGATGATTTCTAACCATTGGATGAGTACCAAGAAAAATGTTTAAATCCCTAGAAATCACCTTATGAAAAATGCTTGAATATTGTTGTTAGAAATCACTGATCAGGCTGATGTTTTGTGTGTACGTCCACCAAGAGCTGAGCCAGAGATTCATGGGTCAGTGGGCCTAAAAGAGTTTCCACGTGGCATAGTTGAGAGGGGAAGGATCAATGTTTGCTCCTCCACGAGGTGGGATTCAAGGAATACCATGTGGCACGTGAAAGGGACGGAATCAAAGAATGTCTTTTGTATATTTGCGTCTCTGTACTTTAATTTATATCCCCAATAAATAAAATCTCTCTATCCATCTTTGTTCCACTTTACACATCACATGTGACACTGTCGAGTGAGAAGGAAGGCGCACATGGAAGGAGTCCAGAGATGAGGAATGGAAGGACGAGATACCGAGAAAGGTCCGTCACATTTACTTCACCCCATATGATCGCATTGCCTTCGAAGCCTCGCTTATCCGACGGAGCTGCCTCAGTCAACCAACACGACATTGACCTGTTCTAGGACTTTTAACATCCTCCCCCGCCCCAAGACCTCCCCACCCATTAAACCCTCCTCCTTATCCCTCCCATACTATCAGTTCTCGTTAGGGTTGTCAACTGGTCGGTTCCGGTTCGGTTCCTAAGGTGCCCAGAATAAGAACACATATTGTCGATTCTTATTGGTCCCAGTTCACAAAATGATGGATCCAAAACCAAAACTTGGTTCCGGTCGGTTTAGTTCCGGTTCCGGTTCCAGGTATATTGGTACAAGTTTTGAGAATATTACAATTTTAACACTATATTTATATATTGGTTCCAGTTTCTATTTGTTCAGTTCCGATTCTGGTTTTTTTTAGTTGGTTCTCAAAAATGTGGAACAAGACTTTGCTAAAAATAAAAGGGTCCTGATGTAAAGGTAGATTTGACATTTTTTAGCGTCAGGTAGCGAGATTTTTGTTACTCATCACTGCCATCTGGTGTCACTGACTGCATGAATGTTTAGCCGACCTCGAACATTCATACAAAAAATCAGCTTGTTTGATTATTTTTAGCCGTTGGTTTTAGTACTAAAAAATGATTGAATCCAATAGCTAGACTCACTTCTAAAAAGTACTAAAATCTAATGGTTAGAGATTACCAATCAGGGTAATTTTAATTTTGGTGTGGATATCCACCAAGGGGTGGGCCCAGATTGCAGCGGTTAGTAACAAAAATCGCTCAAACTGACGCCAAAAAAACGTCAAATCTACCATGTTACATCTATTTCTAAAATAAAAATGTTTCGGAATTCGATAAATCTACATCCATTAGCATCATCCTCACCAAACTTAGGTATAAGGAGCTAAGTTTAGTGGATATAACAAAAAACTCTACTTTTTTATTACAAAAAAAGACAAAAAAAAAGCTAGTTTATCCAATATTTGGAAAATACATAAAAACAAGAATTTATTCCTTAGAATCAATCCAACAGGATCTGGTATTGATAACAACGTACGGCACAAACTAAACTGCCAAACTGCTTTGGTGGGATCACATGATTCTAACTTATTGTCACCATCTTCCCCCTTAAAATTAGGGGTTACCGTATAATAATGCATCCTTTTCTCTCTTTTTCTTCCTTTTATTCCCTTTTTTTGCTTCTAGAATAATTGCATTTTCACTAAACTCGTGGGATTCTTCCCTTCTTTTACCGCAAGTTAAAGTTAAAACCATCAAAAATTCACCTTACCTTTAGACAAAAAGGGGAACACTCAAAAGTTAGTATGGACATTATGGACGTGGAGTAGTTCATTTTCCCTGGCAGGTGGGTCCCACTAAGGGCCTCTTTGGTGAAAAAATTCTTCCAAATATCTGATGCATCTATAGTTCGAAGTCTCGGGATCGGAGGCCAGATCAGTACTGGGCTCCAATTCCGATCCGGATTGGCACATCTCGCTCGAGACAACGTGACTTCTTTAGAAAACAATAATCTTGGGCGAGATGATTCATTTTTTGGATCAGGCCGGTGGGCTCTCTGATCCTGATCCGGATCACCTAATCCAGAATGCAATTAGTTGAGAACGTCTATGGCCATCTTGTTAAACAACTATTTAATTAAAAAAATCAACCTTTTGGGGAAAGGCAAAACAACTATGTATACCAAAGGGTTGTTGGACCAACACGTACAACACGTGAATGGGAATACACCATCCATTAAAATGCCACCTCAACAGGAAAACATTCCGCTGGAGACTTGAACCTGCAAGCTCCCAGACCTTGAGGCTCTAATACCATGTTGAACAACTACTTTATTCTAAAAGCTTAAGCTGTTAGAGCGAGACTTAACATTGTATATAAAGAGTCCATGGGTTTAATACATGCGGAGTGCTGGCTACATAGCCAAACAACAAACCCTCTTAACACTTTGTTGGAGACTTGAACCCACGACCTATTGAGGCCTCCTTGCTCTGATACTATGTTAAACAACCATTTACCCCAAAAGACTGACTTTTAGGGGAGGTGAAACAACTATGTTTATCAACAAAAGTCATCGGGCCAACACAATACGTGCATGTGAATACACCATCCGCTAACATATCTGAGGATGCAGTTGTGGTTTAAAAAAAACGTTCATTACGCTATTATAATGGATGTCATGACAATCCATCCTTGTTAGTTGTTTGGTAAAACTTTAAAGGACTCGTCATAACGTTAGCCGTTATTTTTATTAATTAAGTTAATAATGAAGTCAAAAAGATAATAAGATAATTGACTTTGACCGGTTCTTTGATCCATTATAACACTGGTTATCTGCCCGTTAATATGTTATTATACGGTCCCTTTAAAACCTTGAGCCCACTATCATCATTCCTGCACATGGGGTAACTGCAGACGGGTTGGGTCGATCCATCATCCATCAATGGGTCCCATTTAGAAGGTTGTTTACGCAATTTAAAAAAAAAAAAAAGACTTGATCGAATGAGTATAACCGTTGGATCTGTATTTTTCTTCTTTTTTAATTTTCTTGAGTGTTAGTTGTACTTCTTGTGGCCGTTGAAATGATTGACATAAATTAGGTGGTTATGATCATCAAATCGAATTGGTTTTTCATCTTCCAAATTCAACTCCCATAATGCGGTTGCTTAACTACCCATTACAATCGTGATGTGGTGACTAATCTCTCCAACTGTCTATCAACTGTAACTGCCATTTACATTCCTCACATGCTCGCCATAATTCTATCTCCTTTCTGCTTCATGACCCAGTTGTACCATAATTTGTAATTTTCTATTGATTTTTCCCGTGAACTCTTTGCCTTTTCTAGAAAATATTTTTCATACTTAGGCTTTGTATGATGATCAACAAAAACTTTTGCAGAAAAAAAAAAAAAAGGATTTTGTACATTACAAAGTGTTAATACACAAAAAAAAATTTATGACATTTATATGCAAAATCATTTCTAGAAAACTTATTCAACGGAGCCTTTGACAAAACCCCTAAAAAGGATAATTATATGAAAGAAATAACAGTTACGAAGAGTGGAACGAAAATATTATTAAGATAGCCTTTACACAAATGACTGTCGGTGCATCTTTTATTTTCTTAAATCTTACACTTACTTTACATTTTGCCTTTTTACTATGGGTTGGGATCAGGCGGGGGCGACAATTTTTGACAACCAATTGGCAGACCCACATAGAAGATGAATCAATGGCTGATTTTGTGAGGATATTACCCACACAAAAATTCTAATCATTCCGATATTTGTAGACTGGTTTAAATGTTGAAGAATTATGGACCATCTATTTTTACCGTGTCACTTGAAAACCGCATTTGATGGGGTTAGAAATTTCAGAATGGACTGATTTTTTGTTGGGGTGATCTATATGGTGAGGAGAAGGCTGATTCATCTTCTATGTGGATCCGCCAAAATGGTTCTCCCCGATCCCAACACTTTTACTATTTAAATTATGGATCGGGATCAGGGGATTAACAAAAGTGAATCAACAAGTTCACATTTGTTCTCACCCATAGATCCCGAGAATCCAACGTTGGTTAATAGTGCTGAGCTGGCATTCACTTTTGCAAAAGTGAAACTACCATTGTATTCTCGGGATCTACGGCGAGCACAAACGGAAATTGTTGGTTCACTTTTGTTGGTCCCCTGACCCTGACCATTAAAACTATTTAAAAAACAAAATATAATTTTTATAAAAGTAATTTTTTTCAAATCATAAACATGAACATGTGCATTAATGAATTAACAAGTTGCAAACTAAAAAAAATGTAGTAATAGGTGCCTATATATCTTCATAAGTGTCCAAATTTTTGTTTTAATAGGCAACTAATAGGTACTTTGTGAATGTTATGTCAACGTCGCATGGAAATCCAAATTTGGGCTTTAAAATAGTAATAGATTTTGTTTATCAAATTGTATGTTTAATCATTATTTCGTATTTCCTTCTTGGATTTTTTTTTACACAAAATTATTTCTTATCCTATATTCTATGTATATAGTTTAAATAGTAAAACGGTGGGGCTTGGGGGACCCCCATTTTTGGCGTACCCACATAGAAGATCAATCAATGGATGATTTTTGTGAGGATGAACTCTATGGTGAGGAGATCATCCTCACAAAAATTCAAATCATTCTGATATTCATAGACTGGTTTAGAAGCTGAAGAATTATGGACCGTCTATTTTTACAGTGTAACTTGAAAACCACATTTGATGGGGTTAGAAATTTAGAATGGACTGTTTTTTTTTTTTTGTTGGGGTGATCTATATGGTGAGGAGATCATCCCCACCAAAAGTCAGCCATTGATTCATATTCTATGTGGGTATGAAAAAATGGGTGTCAAAAATGGGGATCTCCCGAGCCCAACCCATAGTAAAATAGCAAATAGCAAAATAGGAATGATTTGAGAGGAAAAAGACTTGCCAACAATTATTTCTATAAAGTTGTCGTTAAGTTTATTAGAAAAATCAATTTCTTTATTTTACTATAAGAATCTTTTAATTGATTGACAACAATATTTGTTTTACATAAAACCTAAGGATGGCACATGGGTCACACGTGAGTGAGTATAGGGCCTTGATCAACGTTGATGATGGACTACTCGAGACCACCGACCGTATTGGCCCATCCCTAACTAGACTTACATACCAAATTCAACCCGATTAGTAATGCCTATCCGTTGGATTAGAGTCTTTTTCATAGTTTATTTTTAACCGTGGATTTCGAGCATTATTTGGGGTACTCGGATCAAAAGGTTAGAAATAACTAATCAAGATGATTTTTTGGTCAATAGTTTTTAAGAGTGTGCTATGTGGCTCATATGATATCTTAGATGAGCGTCGTGTGACGGGGTGCCCCATTTTGGCTTTAAAGTAGTAATTAAAATAAAAAAAACAGAATTACCAGTTATGCTCATTTGTTAAGAAGCAAGAGAAACCGCCTCGAGTAAAGTGTAAAAAAATTGCTTTCACTGCTCACTGCCCCTCCCTTCCAAACGACTAGTATAAAAAGCAGACTGATCTGATGAGAGCGGGAGAACCAAACCGACAACCAACCGACCCACCAGTACTCGCACAAAACCGCCTGAACAACCGCCAAAAAGCGGTGATGTTTCCGGAGATACCGGTGTCGCCACCGCTCTCAGTCTAACTCCGCCAATGCGTGAATCTAATACACACCGCACACCCTCTCCGGCGGCACCAATGGCTCTCCCCAAAAGATCCTCACCGAGTCCACCACAAAACGCGTCGACTCGGGATCTAAAGCAACGTGTCAATACCTGCCTCAACAAGCTCTCTGATCGCGACACCCACGGCATCGCCACCACCGAACTCGAATCAATCGCTCGGAATCTGAGTCACGACTCGTTCTCTCCTTTCCTCAACTGCATCTACCACACCGATTCCTCCGAGAAAACTCCTGTACGGAAACAATGCGTCCGTCTTCTAGGTTTCCTCTCTGAAACCCATGGCGACGCTCTCTCTCCTTTCCTCTCTAAGATGCTCGCCAACATTGTTCGTAGACTTCGTGACCCTGACACAGCCGTCCGATCGGCTTGCGTAGATACTGTCACCGCGATGGCCGCGCAAATCACGAGGCCTCCGTTTTCAGTGTTCTTGAAGCCGTTATTGGAGGCGATTGTGCTCGAACAGGACTATAATTCGCAGATCGGTTCGGCGCTTTGTCTTGCTTCGGCGATCGAGGCTTCGCCTGATCCGGAACCGGCGCAATTGCAGAGGCTTTTGCCGAGATTGTTGAAGTTACTGAGGAGCGAGTGCTTTAAGGCGAAACCGGCATTGTTGTCGCTAATTGGTAGCATTGCGGGGACTGGTGCGGCATCAAGTCATAATGTGTTGGGGAATTTGATTCCTTGTATGGTTGAGTTCTTGAGTAGTGAGGACTGGGCAGCCAGGAAGGCTGCGGCGGAGGCATTGGCGAGGTTGGCTGTCGTGGAGAGGGGTCTCTTGTCGGAGTTTAAGTCTTCGTGTTTAGCTGCTTTTGAGACTCGGCGATTCGATAAGGTTAGATAAATGGAGAAATTCCTTCTTTTTTTTACTGAATGTCTAGGTTTTGTTCGAATTTAGGAGATTTGATCTGATCGGATTTGATGTTATAGGTGAAAGTTGTTCGGGACACAATGAATCGGATGTTGGAAGTGTGGAACGATGTTCCTGATGTTTCGGATCACATCTCAGCGCCATCACAATCAAAATCTTCTTCAAGAGGTAAAAGGAGTTCCTTGTTTATTGTTTTTCTTTCAGTGATTTGCAATCGAATCTCTACTCATACATTTTGTTAGAGGATCAATGAGGGTATTATTGAAAGGAGTTCTTTATTAGTTCATAGTTTAAAAGCGCGATGAAATTACAGTTCAATCAATCTACATAATTTGATATTAGTAGATGAAATATTGATAATTGTATTTGTTTTTCTTGAATTCCTTTGCTCACTGTTGTTCGGTTCTTGTGAACTCTGATTACAATTGGCATAACCTCTCTGATGTCTATTTATGCTAAGTTCGGTTGGGTTTATGATGTTGACAGAGAATGCCAGTGACGGGCACCACCCACCTGGCTACAGATGTTCTGGTACTGGAGCTTTTGAAACTCCGCAACCTAAAAAGAAAACAAGCCCAACAGACATAACCACTCCACCTAATGGTTCATTTTTTACTACTACCAGACAAAGGAGTCCTCTGAAGAGTAGTGAGAGGAATTCAAGTCCATCCATGTTCCGTAAGTTGGATCGTAAGAAGCCTTCCAATTGGAAAATTGAGATTGCTGTTCCTCATGCTCTGCCTTTTACACCAGTCAGCGAAGGAGATCTTAAGGGGAGGGATGGGAGAGTTTTAGAATCTGGGGACAACGATAACTATAGGCTTCAGAAGCCCGAAACAAGACGTGCCCTGTTCCATAAGAACATTGATGATAAGATGCACAAGTTTGGTGGGTTGAGGTCTGGGTCTCGTGTGGTTCCATTACACCAGGAGAGCTCAGAATCAACTGTTGTAGTCAGCAATGCTATTGAGGATCTCTACAGAAACCACAAAGACAATGAGGATCTGTCTGAGATCCGGAAGCAGCTTGTTCAGATAGAGAACCAGCAATCCAGTCTGTTAGATCTTCTCCAGGTGTGTTCCTAAGGCTTGATAAATTTTTTGCCCTTTGTCTAGTTCATTTTGTTTTGTGAATTGCATTTTGATAAATCTTATGAACGTTAGAGTCCTACTTCGATTTTGATTGCTATGTTGATTATACTGCTAATTTAGTTTACATGCTTATTCTACTGGTCAATTCTATTTGACAATTGCATTTTGTTCTTCCTTCCATCTAAATCCTTAGCTTATGGCACTGGTAACCAACTGTAATTCTGTTAATTTAGAGCGGAGAAGGCCATTTCGTCTTCTCAGTTATCCACTTCTCATTTTCCAATAAAAAGTGCAGTTACAGCAAACAGTAATACTGTCAAAACTTACAAGTTTCAAAATTAAAGGTGACCAAAGTTTCTACTTTTTCCATTCCTTCACTGCCTTGTGAACCCTTTTATAACTCTTATTACCCATTGTTCTCGTCTCTGTTGTTGACAGTCCTGCTGGAACAAATTAGCTTGGTTTTTGTGCAAAGAGACTGAATCCTTGATCGCTAATTGTTGGTGCATCTGCTCTGTGCTGCTTTCTTCCTAGATTATACAAGTTCAAAGAATGCATTAAGTGGAAACCTTTAGATATTGCAGAGCATGCTCGTCAGATATTTTTCATAAATGTCATCATTTACATACCTACCTCTAGAAACCTGTCTATGCACAATATTTGATTGCATTTGCATAGGGCATTCATTTCCATACGTGCATCGGTGCATGTAGTGTTAATTGAAATTGACCAGAACATCATCTGACACAATACACATCAGATGGTAAACATTGGGATTTTTGTATAAAAAAATCATTAGGATTTTTATATATCTGTTGCAGTACATTACTAGTTCTAATGTATTTTTTTGCATAATGGCGTCATAAGCATAGGATTTCTTTCTCATTCTGTTTCCAAATTATTCTTTTTGTTCTTTCTTTGTGTGTGTATGGATCAACTTTTTCAACCAAATATGTTTTCATATGTATAGTCTGACACATGTTACATATCAGTTTCAAGATGGTCAAATGATGATTTGCCACCAATGTCTTATTCCATGTTTTTGGATTGAAGACTGAAGTAGTAGTGTACTTAAAAGAAGTCTCTACTGACTTTGTTTCCTGTATTTTGTATTGAATTTAGAGGTTCATGGGGAGCTCACAGAATGGGATGCAATCTCTGGAGACTCGAGTGCATGGCCTAGAGAAGGCACTAGATGAGATCTCTTATGACTTAGCTGTATCAACAGGAAGGATGTCAAACCCTGACACTGCAGGAAACACATGTTGCAAATTACCAGGTGCAGAATTCCTGAGCTCTAAGTTCTGGAAGAGAACAGAAGGTCGGTACTCGACCTCAAGGTTTTCTTCTTCTGGGGGCACCCCACCACTGCCTACCATGCTCCACATGGGTGATAGAGATTGCAGTGCTGAAACTTATAAGCTGGAGAATCGGAGGTTCCGACTCCAGGGTGGAGGTGGATTTGTTGTCAATCCATTGGCAGATATTCACAGAGAGTCAAGGGGCAGTTCAGAGGTTCACTCAAATAGAATGGCAAAGAACCTCGTGCATGACTCTGAGAGGAGACAAGTTCGCAATAGCAGCGGGCTTGAGGTGGCTGCACTTATGCCAGCTGATGCAATCAGCAGGTAACTTAACTCCTATGATTTAATTTTATCCGGCAACTGTAAAGAGTATGGTCTTATTTAATCATTGCCCCATTGGCTTTTTTAATCCATTACCAAGTGGCCTAACATGACTCACTAGAACCTTTTACCCTTGTGTCTAGAACACTCAGTTCATAATCTATCTTACCCGAATAGGTACTATTTTTGGGATGTGGATCTAGGTGCCAGATTTGCTGGACCACTAAAAATAAAAAATCAGCCTGATTTGAGCAGTATTTGAGATAGAAAGATCAAACCCTAGAAAAAACTAATCTGGCTGATTTTTGGTTTGTAGGTCCACCTAGGGATTGGCCAAACATCCATACGGTCATAGTCCTCTAAGAGTGTGCCACGTGGCTCATATTGTGTCCTGTAACGGGAGCCTGTCATTTTAGGGCGGTAACTGGAGCCGGACCCATATAGAAATTACTATATATAACTTATATTTTCAAATTTTTTATAAGATTTTTCTATTTCTAAAAAATATTTATCACTTTTAAATTTCTTTCGTACACAAATATTCAGGTAAGGGGGAAGCTAGACTCGGCACAGATCTATACTCGTACCCATATCCGGTCATATAAACGTAGGTAACCCAATGGAGTAGAAGGATCTGGATGTCATAGTTCCTACCAAAATGCTTGGACATTTGATATTAGTGGGAGGTGGTTGTTCCTGTGTCCCATCACTCTATCTCGACTTAATGGTGATAGGATTTGCTTATTCTTTTTTCTTTTTACCAAGTGAACTGTGATAGCATAGTCTTTTTACCATTTTTTGCAAAAGTTTCTGATTTGTTTTTCCCAATTGCAGATCATCTGCATAGTTGGGATGGATTTCGAGTTGTGTTTCGATACACAATTTAGCCAGGAAGTAGGCAAAAGAGCACCCGGACCAGCATCATGTTGAGGATGGAAAAACATTGATGCGCCGATCCATCAATCAGGGAGATCAAGCCCTGCACAGAGGTTGTGAGTGTGAAAAATATAGATTGGAAGTCATCTTATTAATTAGAAATGCATGAAGCAGGGTGATTCATTCAATAACCCTTCATTTAGAAGCAGCATTTCTTTTTTCAGAATTATATCTCGAGATTTGAGAGAGAGAGAGAGAGAGAGAGTCTATGGTGTATGTTTTACTCCCATATGATCTGTATCGAATACTCTTGTAACAGGAAAATATGGAATGTGTATAGGGAAGAAGAGGTTTCTGCTCATTCTTTCTTGGCTTATTATCACTAGCTCGGAAATGGCAAAGACACCCCAAGATGCATGTCCTTAATAACTGAAATTAACAGGAATATGGGCGAATTGGAGAAAGTTGTCGGTCCTGCCTCTGCCACACACGTGGCTATCAATATATTTGTAATATCCAAAACAGTAGGAATATATCAGATGGTTAGGCTATCCTATCAGGATGATTTTCTTTCCAAATGATCTCTCCTTGGTGGGGACTCATGGAATATGGGATCCGACTAGAATGGATGTACCAATGTTCCTTTTGCAATTAATAAATTCAGTAAGAGGATTTGTTGTACTGACAAGAATCTACGGGTAGTTAAGGTGGAGCCTCCTTGCCCATTATGCATTTAAAGCTTTTCATGAATAAGTTTTCTAGAAATGATTCTTGCATATGAACATCATAAAACTTTTACTAGATCAACACTTTCTGTCCGACAAATTCTTTTTCTAGAAAACATTTTGCTAATCACCTTACAGAACCATAGAACCTAAAAATAAAGGGTCGGGCTCCCGTTACAGTACACAATATGAGCCACGTGGCACACTCTTTCTTTTCCTTTTTTCTATTTCCTTTGTATTCCTGCCCTCTTGTTTTTAATAAAATTGTGCTTTCTTTAAAAAAAAAAAAAAAAAAATCATAACTAAAAATAAACAAGAAGAAATTTCAAGGAAAGAAAGAAGAAAGGAGTGAGTGAGTCTGTGGGTCAGTGGGTCAGTGGGTGCCAGCCTGTGTGGGGGTGGGGGTGGGGGTGGCACTTTTTGAGCCTTACTTTTTTGGACTACGCCCTTAAAACAGGATTAGAGTTGGGTTTATAAAAAAGAAGTTGAAACATTGAAGTTGTTCTCTCAAATCCTTGAATTGGGTAAGGATATGAAAACATGAGCTTTACAAGCAGGCCTTAAAATTTGAAGCATTAGTATAGTTTATGGTAAGCTTAGCTGGTTTAAGGACTCTTCATAAGTTCATCCTGCTCATGTCTTTCCCTACTTTATGAGTACAACTTCGCTGACCGTCAACAGTCAGTAAAGCTGCTGACCGCCCACAATATGAGCCACTTTGGATCCTTGTGTACCAAAATAATGGTCAATAATGCTCAAATTTCCACTGTTAAAATCAACCCATAAAAATGACTCCAATCCAAAGCTTAAAAATTACTAATCAGGTTGATTTTTGGTTTGTAGGTGCACATGGGGATTGGCCAAACATCGACACAGTCCGTGTCCTATAAATATGTGGCACGTGGCTCATACTGTGGACGACAATCAGCCAAGTTTTGCTCCTACCTTGAAACCTTTGAAAGGGAACTTTTGATTCCCTTTGTTGCTTTAAGTTAACTACTTCGCTGTGAGAGCATTTAATAATAATGGAATCTGTTTGCGGGTAGGCACGCGTAGTCTGCTATATATGAGACCCTGAAATGCCAATGTCAAATAATGGGCCCTACCCATGGATCATTAGCTCTCAAGTCTCAACCACCATTTAAATAAATAAAAGGGTCGTGATGTAATAAGGTATACCTGAGATCTTTTCAAATGCGGAAGCGACATTTTCGGTAGCCACCGCTGCCATATTGGCCCACTGACAGTATGGATGTTTAGCCCACAGCTTAGTAGGCATTCATACCAAAAATCATCTTGTTTGATGATTTTTAGCCGCTTCTTTAGTACTAAAACAATGGTTGCATTCAACGGCTATAAAAATGCCTTAAAAAGTACTAAAAAAATGCTAAAATCTAATGGTTATAGGTTACCAATCAGGGTGATTTTTGGTGTGTATATCCACCAAGGGGTGAGATAAACATCCATGCGGTCAGTGGGCCCAGATAACAGTCGTGAGTAACAAAAAATCGTGCTTCGGCATTTCAAACAGTTTCTGGCATACATTGTTACATCTTTTTCCTATAAAATATATATACAATTTATAAATAAAATTCGTTAATAATTATTTTTATTACTTATTACCCGCATTTATTCAACAAATAAGTTTATGATTTCTTGGTTTGTAAATTGGCACCAAATCAACTAAAACACATAGGATTACTTCTTTTGCATGCCAAATGCAGAAAAATAAATAAGATTATTTAAAAACAAACTTGTAGATCACAAGAACCCGTATAATGATCTTCGAACAGCCGCCAACCTTAGAACACATTTTTCCTGAGAAACGTTTAGTTCCCAAGAAACATACAAAAGAATGAGGCCTTCACCTTTATCTAATGGGAAAAAAATAAATTTTGTGAAATTATCAAAATATTTCACGAAATATTTCAATTTTCGAGGTTATTGACAGAAAGAATACATGAAAAAATGTTAAATTTCATGAAATACTTCTATACATGTCCAAATATTTTGCATTAACAATAAATTTCAATCAATTGATAGTAAATATATATTATTTTGGTCGAAATGTTTAGACATGTATGGAAACATTTCAATCAAAAATAGGAAACATCCAATTTGAGCTCAAAACCACCATAAATCTCATATTTGATCTATTTAACATTTTTCATGTATTTTTTTTTTATAAAAGAAAATCAATTTATTTTTGATTTCTTGGTTCGTGGATTAATTTTGAGGACAAATCGAATTCAGTTTTAGAGTTTTTACAAATTCAAAATGTACGTAAGTATAAATTTTTTGCTATCATTTCTTACTACAAATAAATAGATTACGTGTTAATGCATTAAATATATAAATCTATGATGCATTTACATTGGATTTGTACTTGGATTGAAAATCGTTTAAGATGAAATTTAAAAAAAACAAAAAAAACCATCTCAATAGTTTTTACCCTAAACACCCATGATTGTGTATAAAATCTATGAATCTATGATGCATACGGTCAAAATCCTCTAAGATTGTCACATTGTGTGCTGTACTTCATCGGCCTCGATAACTGCGTTGTCATCAAAGTTTTACTATTATCACTCAATACAAGCTTGCATTGGATTCCTTCGTGGAAGACACATGTCATCAATCTAGATCTAAGTGACTAGAGCGTAGAGCGGGAGCGGATACGTGGGAGCGTCGAATTCAATAAGGCCCCAAAGTGCGGAGCGTCTATAGAGCGTCCTCTAATTCTGTTAAGTACGAAGGAAGGGGCAGGAGCTGGTAGTGGGGTATACATCGAATTCATTAAGGCCCCAAAGTGTAATCAGTCAAGGAACACTTCCAGATACAAGAAAAATCTTTTGCATTTCTGCTCAAAGGGACCCACTATCATTGATCAGCGGTTAGAGCTCCATGGGATCAAAAGATCCACGAGGTTATTGAGGGGAAATTCTAGAAACTAGGTACCTAGACTGCTAGATGTCGAAAGCTCCACAGCTGGATTAAGTTCACTGTTGGCGATCCACTATCTTTCTCTTTGTTTGTTTTCAATTTCTAATTTGAATGGTGGAGAAAGAGAAGATGAAACTTAAAGGAGCCAGAGGAGAAGAGCCGAAGAGACCATCCGTGTCTCTAGAAATATCGGATTGTGACCATTGAATTCAAGAGCGCACACTAGAAACATCGGAAGCGTGGATTCAGCACAGTCAGAGCGTGGACTAACCGTGAATCCGCCCCAATCCGCAAGTTCGTGGTTTGAGAGCAGGATCGTTACCGCTAGGAAGAGGTTCTGGTTACTAAGATCTAGACCATATCATTGACAGGCCACCTCTCGGATTTTGATCATCCAATGCATGGACTGTTGACCCCTATTGACAATCCAAAATCAAGAGATAAATCAGTCAGCTAGAATCATCCAATCAATGCTGTTTTTGAGACTACTCTTCATCCAACAAGTGGCCGACTGGATTAGAGTGCCATAGCACATGCAGCATGAACCGCGCGCATGATGAAAAATGCTCAGAATCCAACAGCCAGATGCCACCGAGAAATGAGCCAAAACATTCATGGGTCAGTGGGCCCTAAAGAGTGTACCATGGGGCATTTTTGCATGCGGAGGATCAAACAATGCTCCTCCATATCTCTTACCTTAATCGCTGCAGGCACAGCATGATATTCACAATGTTGTAACAACAATTATAAAAACCAGACTAAGCAATAAAAACCAAAACAAAAGAAAAGGACGTGTCTGCTTTTATATCCGCTTTGTAGGGCGATCGACCGTGTCCCCAAGTCCTGCCAACAACAATATAACAACAAGAAGTTGACAACGGTTGATTTAATCGTCATCTACATGATCGACGGCGATGATGCAAAGGACGTAATAGTTGTTGTGCCTTGTGTGGGAGATGCCTCTATGTCTTTCACCAACAACGAGAGCAATGTAGCTTTGTTCTTCCCCTCGCCCTCCCCCTCATCGCCATCCTACAATCACAAAACATGTTTGATTTCTGGCCGTCCAAAAAGGATGTCAAAGTTTAATAAAGAAAGTCTTTTAGGGGGGCGTTTGGCTGCAATGGTAACTCCATTCTGAGGTTAAATGTAAACCTTTTATTTAATGAAACAAGAATATATTCACCCCAAAAACATCAAAAGAGTATGCAATTTTGGGGTGGGTGTAACCGTGCAAGTGTACTCTCCAAAAAAAAAAAAAAAGTATGTTTGTACTTACATTCAACCAACGAACCCCTGGCCAGTCCCTCAAAAACTGTGCATTTTCATCAGGTAAGTGTATTTTCAGAGAACGCTGGTTTACGCTTACACCCTAGGACCAAATAAAGTCACTTCAAACCAAACAAGAAGGCGGCGCTTGGTAAAACTTAATTTCAGATCTTAAGTCTGAAATTGGGACATTGATCTGGTCATCACTTGAAATTTAGACCTGAAGTTCAGTGATTTGTTTTAAGTCATCCCCTTCACTTCATGCATGCGGTAAGTGATGGCCATTTTAAAAAGATTCTAAGATTTTCTGAAAAATACCCAATATGTCTTTATATCAAAGCTTTTTAATTTTAAAATATCTAATATGCCTTTGTCTTATTTTTCAGAAATAATGACATTTACTCTAAATGTAAAATATAAAATAAAAATAAGCACTTTTCAACACTTGAATTAAACACTTTAAGCTTTCAGTACTGAAATTAAGTTTTACCTGATTGCCGACAGTATGAGCCACTTGGCACAATTAGAGGACACCGACTGTATGGATGTTTGGCCCAACCCTAAATGGTCATAGAGATCAAAAATTTAGTTTGATGAGTGATTTTTAAACATTGGATTCGAGTACTCATTTTCTTCGGTTGATTTTTAACTGTGGAATTGGAGAATTACTGAACATTATATGGGGTACAGAGATCCATAGGTTTGAAATCACTAATCAAACTGGTTTTTTAGTTTGTAGGTTCATCTGGGATTGGGCCAAACATCCAAACAGTCGTCATCCTCTAAAAATGTGACACATGGCTTATATTAAAATTCTAGTGAATGAAAAAGGGTCCACACAGAAAAAAATTACTCGGGTGTGACATGTTGGGTCGTACTTGGAATATATCCTAAGCCAAAAAATCGTCCCTGACTGAATGATTGTGAGCACCCCTTCTATCAAATGTTCGTAGATGATCTGAGGAGGTAGATATCATTGGCTACGAGATTTTCCAGATATGGCCCACCTCCATGATATTTACATTATTTTAGTTGTTATAGATCGCGTTTATGGTCTATCAGAGTGTAACATAGAACAGCAGTGAGTAAAGACTAAAGAGTACTTACACTTCCGTCATTGGGAGCAGGGGTGGCGGGAAGAATCATAGGGAGTGCGACAACCGTCGGATTCGTGGCCTTGACGACTTCAATCAGTGTGGAGAAAAGAGAAGAAACGGGCCTATGATCCGAGAATTTACTCTCACTTCGAAAATAAGCGAGTTGGTTTACACCTTTCCCGTACCACATGATCCTATCACACCTGTCATCATGACCATCATCCAGTCTTACACTGTATCGCCCTCACAGATCTACTTTCCATCGATAACTGAAAGAGAGAAAATATAACTAGAACGCAGAAACCCATCATGGATGTTATGGGCATCAATCTTGACTGTCTGGTCTATGCTCTTGTCGATCAGGGCCATCCAACTCATGGAGCTTCTCTTGGATGAACGGATATGAATGATTAAGAAACTATTCTTGTGGACTTTTGGGCTTTTTTTCGTTAGGCGGACCCTAAAAGGAATTGCATCCTTTGGACAAGAGAAGTAAATTTATTGGCCAGATAGTTAGATATGATGTGATTTTTGAGCTATGGGCCTATGGCCCACCCAAGAGTTGCATCATTCATTGGACAGTTCAGATCGATGAGCATGTGCGTACATAGGGATGGCAATAGATTTGTCAACTAAGTCAACGCAATCCAACCAAACCAAGTCAACCCGGTAATCCGACCAACTGAAATTGGTTTTTACCAATTTTGGGTCCTATCAATTAGACTTCGGTTGGGTTTGGGTTGACCTAAGGTCCACAACCCTTCGCTACCATTGTACGTGCCAACCAATTAGACAGACAAGAATTCTTCTTTTTTATTTTTTTATGGACCAACAAAAGTGGACCACTAATTTCACTAATGCTCTCGGCGTTGATTCTGAGAATCCAACGGTGGTTGTAAGAGTGTTAATTATGGGCTGTGGCCAATCCCTGGGGACAATAAGGATGTGATGACCATGTGGCCATGTTAAACATCGCTAACATGGCCGTACTCAATGTGTTATCGGTCCACTTCCTCTAATAATAATGTCCCTAATGTGGCCCGCGTACTCAATGTTTTATCAGTCCATTTCCCTAATAATAATGATAATATCAAGGTAAACGATGCCCTCGGTAGACCGAGGATATCGTATCCCTAATAATAATAATAATAATAATAATAAATCCGCAATCACTAATAAGTAATGGTAAATGTTTACCATGCCGGAGTTCTTTGCTTCTCTCCTGATCTGCTAGGGACTGCACCAGAGTAGCGGTTGCAATTCGAAGATGAATACTTGTAAGTAGGCGCGAATTCTATGTTTCCTTCCTTCCACCCTTGGAATACTCCGCCATAGTCTTGTTCCCTCCGAAGCTGATCAAATTCCTGCAGAGCTCTCCAATCTTTCTTCTTTATAATCTGCCTCGCCAAACTGTCTTCCAAGCACAACCTGTAATTGAGATCTCCCAACCAGAATATTCGACTGTTCCACAATACACAACATATTACAATCCATACTGTTTCATAAACCCCTCTCTTATTTTTTCTTCAATTATGTCTAAGGTTTCAAAATTCCACCTACATGTGTGTCTCACCATTCTTGTCTCAGTACTTGAGAGTACGGAGACAAAACCAGAGACCTATATGGTGGCCTACAACCCACTTTTCTTGACCAACAGATCAGAACAGAGGAATAGGTTGCCGATAGGGGTTGGGGATCACAGGGGGAAGGGAAAGAACTCTGGACACATAAAATGAACAAAACACACAACATGAACCAATATATATGATTTTTTATAACTTAACCATGATCTGGTATTCATGGTTAAAAACACTCTGCCATGTTTATTTCTCGAGAATGTTCTTTTAAAGATGTATCTCTCCTTACTGGAAAAAAAAAACAAACGGCATATAATTCTAAGAAATAAGATAGCAAGAGGCATATCTAATTACCACCCATGATTGTACGGTCTCCGTAAAAGACGTCCCTACCTGAAGTAAGGATCAATGTATCATGTTTTAATCAACTGATCAATGTGCGGACCTCATAAGTCTACCACTGTTCCCACCTTGGTAATGAATAACGACCCACGAAGGTCATGAATACACTATTAGGGGAACATATGCTGACAGCCATATTTGATGTGGGTAGTGGGTAGTGGGTACCATTGGAATAACTTCTATAAATAAATGTGTAGTTGATCAGGTCATACGCATTCAATTCGTGTGTGGTCTACCCTTTCTCTACTGACTTAAGCGTCGGAATACCTTTTGCAGATACATATCCCACCGGCAGTCTAAAATTTTCACCGATGAGTGTGGTCCAAATCGCTTATCCAGATGTTGACCTCAGAATTACATGTTTATCTTTTTGTGATTAATTATTTTTAATTTTGTGGGTTATTTGATGACTCTACTTACTCATGTCCTAAGATGGTAAGAGGATGTGGATTGTTGTCGTCCTCACGGAGTCGAGGAAAAGACGTTCGTCTGAAAATCTCCGCGACTTGGTAATTCCTCCGCACCTCGTCGCCTTTCTTCTCCCCAGAAGCCAGGTGAGCAGCAATGAAGCAAAAACTAGTTCCCTCGATCGACATGCTAACAGAAACCGACCCTTTATTTCCCAAATAACCCATGATGCCACAAGCCACAGAGCAAACTTTCACGTTGGAGACGCAATACTTCCTGAGCAAATCCTTCTTTATAAAAACACTTATGAAGACACCCACCATCTTCTTGCTAGCCATAAGCTTGTACTTGCTACAATCATTCGACTCCTCTACTTGGACTGTTTGATGATTTCTCAATGGACTCGCCATTCTACTACTGTTAGTCCTTTCAGAACCTGGAATCCCCACATAATGATAGTCGTTGCTAGAGTTTGGGTGCAACACGGGTGTCAACCAATGACACCCAACTTTGCTGTTGAGCGTTTTTCCAATGAGGATGTTCCATTTGTTTGCTGGAGTTACATCTTCAGCCCCGATCACATTTCTGGCCTTCAAAGGGACAATCTCTTGAAACCTACAAAGCAAGTTTTGATGTTTCATTTACTTCTACTGAATCAGATTAGAAATATTATGAAGGTTTAAGGAGATTGCAACATACCCAAGAACATAGATGTCAGCAGCATCTTTGAGATTCAACCAATCGTCCAAGTCCTCAGCCAAACTCCCCACAGGAAACCTTCCAGCAACATTCCATGTACCCACGAAGACTCTACCATAGCAAGGGCATAAATCAATAGAAATATAAGTTAAGAAAACCAAGAAAACCTTCAAAAAAAAAGAAAAAAACTACAACCATACCTTAACTCGTTGGTTAGAATGCAAGAACCCATCTCCAGATTCTCCACAGACCGATCAAGACCATCTTCGAGGAAATCGTTGTCGTCACCGTCTTCATCATCTACAAATTAATAACCCACAAATCAAAATCAAGTAATTTATGCTAATTAAACACATAAATTAAAAGAACATTGTTTATAGCTTGGTTTAACCTGAAACTTCACCCAAAGAAAATGGGTCTTCTCCCTTGTGTCTCCACCTGAGCCACTTACGTAACCTTCGTGGCCGAGCGGGTTGGTCCTTGTAATCCATAAATCTTAAGAACAATCCAGTCCATGCCACAAACCACAATGTGATGGAAATTAAGGAAGGAATTAGAAGCTTCGTCTCGCCTGCTTCGAATGAAGAAGCTGTATATCTCCTCCCATGTCTACCACTAGCTATAGGAAGATTACTTGTGTAATCTTGACTCTAACGTAGTTTTTTTGTGAGAGTTCTTCGTGTTAATCGCCTAAACCAGCTAAGGATGAGGTTGGAAGAAGGTGACAACAACACCAAGCCAAAACTAATTCAATTGCAAGCGAGAATCCCAACCTTATTGCTTGGTGATTCCGGGTAGTTGAGCTAAACACACCAACTTACAAAACATTCTTAAACTGGCCTGGTGGTGTGTTAATCTTCCAAGTTCCAAGAAACTTCTCCCGTTTCTTGGTGTAATTTGGTGACTTTTTTAAGGGGAACGAAACAAAATTTATAGTACTCAGAAGTCAGAAGCATCTAGCAGTGATTCAGTGGGTGGATTTATTAATTATTAGTGTGGGGTAACAAAGTGAAATGTAGGTTAGTTGGGTTGTGTGTTCAGGCATATCGCGTGTGGATTTTTACTTGTCAAGCTCAAACAACCTCATGAAGACGGCTAAGGTACTACTCGGACCATTTGATGGGTACACTACTACGGTAAAAAAATATAGAATGCAGAGGGCTCTTGTGGCCCTACATATATAGCTTATTTTTTTGGGCCCATTAACTGTATAGATGTTTAGCCCACACCTTGGTGGGTATATATACCAAAAATCAGTCTGATTAATTTTCTCTAGCCATAGATTGTGTTACTTTTTTAGGATTAAATCATATTTATTGGGTACTTAATTCAACGGCTATAAACTCTGAATCAAGTTGATTTTTGGCATGTATATCCACCAAGGGCAGGTTAAACATCCGTGCGGTTAGGATACCAATAGTTTTACATGATTTGGCTTAGTGTCTACATCCACAAGTAAAAACTATAAGGGGCTTGTCATTATTTCTAAAGCATTAGAATTACAATAGTTTCCTCTCTCTCTCTCTCACATTTTCTTAGATATATATATATATATATATATATATATATAGGCTTAGGACCCCCTTTTTCTGACCCTTCTCGGTGTTCGCACGCTCAGCCTTGGATTTCAAGAATATCCAACGGTGGTTACCAAAAGTGATGCTAGCTCGGCGCTGACAACCACCGTTGGATTCTTGAACACACGAACACCTAGAGGGGTCAGAAAATCATGAGCCCTTTTATATATATATATGTCCATCTAGAGTTACACCCATTTCTTACATCCAGTTCTTACACCCGGTGCTGGGGCTCACATGGAAATCATGTTGCACAATCCGACCTTACATTTAATTGTCCTTGTCATGATGATCATGATCACCAAAAATCAGTTCATTTCGACATTACTAACCATATAAAACAGTGACCCTAAATAGTGGTTTAATTGGATGGTCTGGATTTTTCAAAGTAAAGTCATATATGAGGTTAGGAATTGGAAATGTCCTATTTTTTGTGATCAGGAGGGTAACCATAGTATGAAAAACTCACTAAGCGGTTGGATTGGGCAACATGATCTCCTCACCGGGTGTAAGAATTGGATGTAAGAAATGGGTGTAGCTCTAGACGGACTCCATATATATATATATATATATAAACGGGCTGCCATTGATAAGTGGGTCCCACGGCACTGGAAACATGTGTAGAAAGGCTTGGAGTATATTAGACATTTGTTAGGGTCTACTTGATTTATCTTTAGATTCTGTGATGGGTAAATCTAGATACTAGACAATGAGTAAACACGTGGCGCACATGCAGTGAGGACTTCAATCTACAAAGTGTCCTATACCGGTTAAAAAAAAAAAAAAAAAATCAATCCAATCAGATGGTGATTGCATTAACTTCTGCTGTACAATAAGTTCATCTAAAGTGGACCCATCGAGAGTGAGTCCTAACGTCCACATAAGTGCCAGGTGTGCGAGCGAAGAACTTCCCACATGTGAATCTTCCACTACAGACGAAAGTGTGTTGGAGACGATTAATGCAGACCCTCCAATAGGGATGGTTGAGAAAGGAGTTATAGTTCAGAAGCAAACAGTGATAATCTAACACCAGCCAAACGATGTCATGATGAAGATGTTCATATATAAATTGGACGGTCCGGATCAATGACAATATGTGACGTGTTTGGTATCGTGTAAGGCATCCACACATGATCAGACCTACTGAATCAATGACCCCAAATGTCGTAGATCAAGTTGGTCCTTAAAAGCATCCACTAAAGGTAGAGACATCAATATCTTTCGGGACTCAGGACACTCTGACAATACGACAAAGATAGGGATGTAAGTAGCGGCTCTCGTTACTTCCTCCAGTCATTCTAGTTTCTAATATCCCTACCCTACCCTACCCTGAACGGTAGAAAAGACTCTCCCTTAAAACTTTAAAAGCTCTCCAATGGTCCACCTTAACTTTAGGGTAGGGTTTGAGGTTACCCCTAAAATAGGGAACTTTGGGGTAGTGTTGGAGATGATTTTTTATGTTTTTCACCCTATATTAAGTAAAAGAAGGGAGTTTAGGCTCTCCAACCCTACCTTATCCTAAACACTTAGGGCTTGTTTGATACGTGAGAAAAAGAGTTCCAATGGCAAATATTTACCCAGACGATTATTATCTTGGCAAAATATTTGTGCACGTCTCAATATTTAATAATGTTTGGTACGTGTATTAGCTAGCTTACTTTATTTTCTTTCAATTTGTGTAGGTCCCACAGATTAAAGTAAGTCAAATATTGGTTAGGCGAGTGTGGGACCCATATATTAGATCACATGGTCAAAAAGTTATTTTTATCTTTTTTATATATTAAAAATTTATTTTTCCGTAAAATTAATAGAAAATGAGGAGAAAGTGGGAACACACTTTTAGAATCTCACCCTAAATCTTACCCTAATTAACTTTAGGGAATTTTTGACATACCCCCCTATGTTATCTTTAAAATTTGACATACTCCCTCACAATTTGAAAAAGCTGACATACCCCCCTATGACTCGGTCCACTGTCATTTGACCAGGTTGACCCAAGTTGACTACCGATTTTTTTATTAAATGGCAAAAATGCCCTTGTCTTCAACCTTGGAACAAGGGTTTGGGCAAAAACCCAAATCCCAAATCAAACGGCTGTAGTGGATGGCCAGCCAAGAGATTCCAATGGGTTGACTGCCCATTCGCCGGCCACCACTCCGGCAATAATTTAAAACCTAAGGTAAAAAAAAAAAAAAAAGCATAAAATTTTAGTTTTAAAATTTTCATTAACATAAATGAAAAACAAGACAAAACAATTTATATTTTAAGCTTTTGAGATGTGGATTTTTGAAAGATGGGTTCTCTCAATTTTAAAATATTCCTTCATGAGTTTTATTTATTTTTTGGGGGTTTTTTTCTTCTCAATATTTGTTTAATTCATCAAAAAATTAAAAAAAATCTCAAGTTTACCAACGTGGGTTTTAATTTTTATTTTTAATCTCCCTCTTTTCATGTTTGATTTGGGGTTTAGGTTTTGGCCTAAACCCAAACCCTTGTTCTAAAGTTGAAGACAAGGGCACTTTCGTCCTTTAATAATAATTTTGCTAGTCAACTCGGGTCAACACTGGTCAAATGACAGTGGACCGAGTCATAGGGGGGTATGTCAGCTTTTTCAAATTGTGGGGGGGTATGTCAAATTTTGAAGATAACATGGGGGGGTATGTCAAAAATTCCCTTAACTTTAAGGTATGATTTTAGGTTACATACCCTAAAATATGGTGGACTTTAAAGTAGTGTTGGAGATGATTTTTTAAGTTTTTCACCTTATTTTAGGAAAGGGAATATAGTTTAGGGTAGGGTTGGAGAGGCTCTTAGAGGAGCTCCCTATATATATATATATATATATTTATACTTTCTAGCAAAAAAATATATATAGTTAATGTTATTTGGGGATAACAAAAGTTTGAGTTACAACTCAAACACTATTTTTTTATTTATCATAATATTTTATTTTAAAATACTTTGACGTCTCAATTCAATTTGGCAAACACTCACAGAGCTTATTCGTAGCAAGTTGAATCGTAGACTAACGATGCATTACAGAATTTTGATTTTGATTAAATGTAAATTATTTGTACTTGTAGAAGTACTCTCACACGCATGACCAATAAGTCTTATGTTTTTGCGCATTTTCTTGCAACGTATCCAAGATAATGTCCATCCATACTGATATAATGAGAGTCTCTTCTTCTATAATGGAGTTACCATCTTGTTGTGATTTCTTGGTGTTAGATCCCATTTGAGCTAGAGAATTAAGATGATTGAATGGAAAATTGAGCTGATTGATTCAAATATTGAGCCAATTGATCCGAAAGTTATATAAAAAATTGATCGTCAACGTTGGACCCATAAACACATAATCTATTTGACATTGGAGATATCTTGAGTAAATAAAATATGATAAGATTGAAGGGCTTTGATGAGCGTTTTATGTGAGGTTAGAGAGAGATGTGGGTAGAAAATGACTTTGAGAAACATAATATTAGAGACCGACGACCAATGATGTCAGCTCGACGGACGATGATATGAGATTTCTTGATATCATTCAATTAGGATATTAGATTAGATTGTTTAGGATTTGTTTCCATCTTTAGATTTTTTTTTTTTATAGGTAAGCCTAGTTTTTTAAAGAGATTAGTAACTCGGAGAAGGCGGGTTTTGAACCTAGGTCTATGGTATCATCACCCACAAACTTTACCAACTGAGTAAGCTGGTACCTTCATCCATCTTTAGATTTTGTTATTATCTTTATATAAACCCTTGATTAGGGTCAGTGTAATTTATTCAAGCTATTATCAATAAATCCTATTTGCATAGGGACGGCTGTGAATTATGAGTTACAATTCATAAGCAATGATCATAAATTGGACAGGTCCAGATCAATGACCATATGTGTTTCGTATATGGTAGTGCAAGGCATCCACACATGATCATACCTACAGAGTCAATGAACGACATTTTGGCAAATGCCCTAGATCAAGTTGGTCCTTAAAAGCATCCATTAAAGGTAGAGACATCAATATCTTTCAGGACTCTCGACATTCTAACAATATGACAAGGATAGAGTAGACCTTTGTTGACCGCCCACATTATGAGCCATGTGGCACACTCTTAGAGGACGCTGTTCTTATGGATGTTTGGTCAATCCCTAAGTAGACCTACAAACAAAAAATCAGCCCAATCAGTGATTTCAAACCATTGGATCTTTGGACCCCAAATAATGGTCAATAATACTCAAATTCCGGTTAAAAATCAACCCATGAAAACTGACTCTATAGTCTGTTTTTTCATCTAGGGTTAGGCCGAACATCCATAAGATCAGAAACCTCTAAAAAAATGCCACGTGATATATATCATGGGTGGTAAGAAACTTTGCTGACCAGCAGTGGTCAGCCAAGTTCTACTCACAAGTCACAATGATATGGGTGTAAGTGGGCTCCAACCATTACTTCCTCCACTCTTTCTAGTTTCTACCCCATGGAGATAAGAGCATCTCCAACAATGTGCTATCCCACCGTGCTATCCTAAAATTTGGTACGATGGGGCAAAAAGTGATGCTCCAACGTTGTGACATCCGTATGCTAAAATATAGCATATGCTATACATTGGGACAGGATATGGCTATACATTGGGACAGGATTTAGCATATGCTATATTTTAGCATAGGACAGCTTTATGGCATCTGTATGGGTTTTGACTCTTTGACCCATTCAAACCTTTCGATCTTGTACCCCAAATAATGCTCAAATTTCACGGTTAAAATCAACCCATGATTGGCTGATCGACAGTCACAATATGAGCCACGTGGCACATTTTTAGAAGGTGCTGACTGTATGGTTGTTTGGCCAATCCCTAGGTGGACCTATAAACCAAAACTCAGCCTGATTAGTGATTTCAAACCTTTCGATCTTGAACCCCAAATAATGCTCAAATTCCCACATTAAAATCAACCCAAGAAAATGACTCCAATCAAAAAAATAAAATAAAAATAGCATTACACTATTGGAGCGTGACATGCCAAATATAGCATTTTGGCACTTAGCTGTCTCAAAATATAGAATTGAGATAGCATTTTGGCATTTTAGCTTTGGAGATGCTATTAACTTATTATTAAGGAAAGCACGAGAAAGTAAAGTGTGATTTAATCCATGCGCACTCAATAGTTGGAGAGAATTTTTATGAGGACCCCTTTTGTTCTGTGGAGCCATCTCAATTGCTGCAATATGTAGGAAAATTTTAGTCTATGGTGCATTTTTCCCTGTGGAACTGTCGAGCTCAAAAAAATGTGCCACCTGGCCCACTCGTTCTTGCCCACTGACACGTTGGATGGTTGGTCCACCACTTGATGGACCTACACACCAAAAAATTCAGCCTGATTGATGTAATACAAAAGTATCCAAAAAAAATGATCAAATCCAACGGATAGAAGTCACAGAAAAATGTTGAATCCAATGACTAGAGAACACCAATCAGGCTTCTTGTTGGTGTGTTCAAGTGGTAGGCCAAACATTCATTGGTCAGTGGGTGCATTTTCATGAGCTCCACATAGTAAATATATTCCCATCTGTAAGTGGCAGAGTGGGACCCACGTGATTTGACATGAGAATATTCTAATGAAGTTAAAATATTCCACTACT
Organism: Euptelea pleiosperma; assembly: GCA_035048495.1. Taxonomy (NCBI): domain Eukaryota; kingdom Viridiplantae; phylum Streptophyta; class Magnoliopsida; order Ranunculales; family Eupteleaceae; genus Euptelea; species Euptelea pleiosperma. The sequence goes on from CM068543.1 coordinate 13,223,859, forward strand.
ATGTAGTATGTACATATGGCAGGAGTAGACGTTTGCTGATCGACGTCAATCATGAGATGATGGACCACATTCTGAGCCACGGTGGCATATTTTTAGACCACTGACTGTAGGATGTTTGGCCCATCCCAAGGTGGGCCTACATACCAAAAATCAGCCTGATTAGTGATTTCAAACCTTTGGATCTTTGTACACGTAATAATGCATGAATTCCAACTCATGAAAACGACTACAATTAATATGTGATGTAACAAGCTATAGCTGAAAAAGTGAGTGAAAGCTTGGCCAACAGTCCAATCCCAATAATCAATTATTTTTGTCCGACTTAGTTCCACATAAGGTGACTCTAGAAGATAACCTATTGCTCACAGCTTTACAATCCCCCGAAGAAGTTAAACAGGTTGTTTTTAGTATAGGAGCAAATAAGGGTCCTGGCCCTAATGGGTTTACTGAGTTTTTTTTATCAAAACTTCTGAGAAGAAGTAAAATCCGACATAAGTTAAACAGGTTGTTTTTAGTATAGGAGCAAATAAGGGTCCTGGCCCTAATGGGTTTACTGAGTTTTTTTTATCAAAACTTCTGAGAAGAAGTAAAATCCGACATTCTCTGCATGGTTAAATGATTTCTTCATGAACTCCATCTTGTTGGCTGGTATAAATCATACGAACTTAACTCTTATTCCCAAGATTTCTGCTCTAGAGTCTATATCACAATTTCGGCCTATCAGTCTCTACAACATGGCTTATAAGATCATCTCCAAAATATTGGCGGGTCGTCTGAAAACGGTTATCGATCATCTTATCTCCCCTAATCAATCTGCCTTTGTTTTTGGTCGTCTTATCTCCGACAATACCGTCTTAGTACAAGAAGTTTTGCATTATATCAAGAGAACGAAAGGATCAAAGGGCCTTATGGCGATCAAGATAGATCTGGCAAAGGCTTATGACCGTATGGAGTGGTCCTTTATCCGTCAAGCGATGCAACTAAAACTTGGATTAACTGGATCTGGCAATGCATCTCTCACCTTCATTCTCAGTTCTACTCAACGGCTCCCCTTTCGGTTTCATTACTTCTTCTCGAGGCTTACGTCAAGGTGATCTCTTATCCCCTTTCTTCTTTATTCTGTGTACGGAGGTATTATCGTGAAGTTTTGACTGCGAAGAAAGTGCCAACTATATTCATGGTATCAAAATTGCCAAGAATAGCCCCTGCATCACTCATTTGCTCTTTGCCGATGACTGCTTTATCTTCTACCGGGCTAACTTGATTGATGCAAGAATCATAAAGGATCTTTTGAACTCTTTCTACATTCATTCAAGACAAGAAATAAATTTCGATAAATCGAGTTTAATGTTTAGCCCCAACTTACATCATAGACAGAAAAAAGCCTTGTCCTTTATTTTGGGTATTAAGAACATGTCCCTCAAGGAAAGTTACCTAGATATGCCTTTGTTTATTGGGAGATCAAAAAATTGGCATTCAACCACTCCTTGGATCTGATGAAAAACAAAATCTCGGGATGGAAGAGCCATTCATTATCGCTGGTTGGAAAATTGACGCTTATCGAGAGTATTGCTTCCGCCATTCTAGTGTACATCATGTCCTCCTTTCTCCTACCTAAAATTCTTTGCAAGACAATGGACTCATGTATCAATCAATTTTGGTGGAATAGGGGATCAAACCATAATTCTATGCATCTCACCACTTGGAACTCTATTTGTGTTCCCTTTCGCACCTTCTGTAAATCTAACCTTGCTCTTCTCGCCAAGAACATTTGGCGTATCCTTTCCGAGCCAAATTCTCTTTTGGCTCAAACATTAAAAGGGAAACACTTCCCCAATTGCTCTATTTTAGAGGCCGTGTCAAAACCTGATGACCCGTGGATGTGGAAAAGTTTTTTGAAGGCCCACAATATGTACAAGCCTTTCTTTATTAAACTCATTGGGAATGGGCACTCGATAGATATCTGGCGTGATCCTTGGATCCTAGATCAGCAGGCTCATCTATTCAGCCCCATTCGTCTCCTAATAGCTCAATTCGCTTAGTTTGGGAGCTTATTACCCCTGATCGCACATGGAATGCTCATTTGATCCAAGCCAATTTTACCAGAGAGGAAAGTGAGAATATTCTTTAATTGCATCTTAGCACTCAAGGTTTTGAGGACAGATGGTTTTGGGCCCTCCATAACAAAGGACGATTCTCTTCCAAATCAGCTTATACATGTTTGCCACACCATTCGACTCCTTACCTGGGTTTCCCTCTATCCAGCCAGCAATGGAATACTATTTGGGAGATTAGAGTGCCCTTCAGATGTCAAATGTTTATGTGGAAAACCTTTTGAGGTATTCTCCCCACCTCGGCTCTTCTTCACGGCCGCATCCATGAGACTTCTCCCTCGTGTTCTCGATGTAAAGCCCCCCAAGAGACATGCCCTCCTCCTTTGCCCTTCTTCGGCTAAAATTTGGTTTGCATCACCCTTAGGCCTTCGAACTTCAGCTATGGATGACTCAATGATTCATGATTGGCTTTTCAATATCCTTCAACTAGCCAGCAGCACAATAGAGGAGGATTCTTATATGGTAGGTCTTTGTTGTGCCTTGCTTTGGCAAATATGGCTTCTTAGGAATGATATGATATTCGCCAAATCCACCAGAAACCCTTTGTCCTTATTACAATCTATCAGCTCTTACATTCTCCCAATAAAGTCTTGACCCTCTGATATATTGAGAGCTTCAGCTAGTTGGAAATCCCCTCTACTTGGCTGGGTAAAAGTTAATACAGATGGATCTTAGGATGCAACCACTCATAGGTCAGGACTGGGCTTTACTATTCGTGATTCTACCAACTCTTTTATTTTGGCAGGAGGATGCAAAGAATGTGCCAGATCATCTGAAAAGGCAGAGGCAAAAGCATTAAAATGGGGGCTGGAACAAGCAATTTCAGCTGGATGCAATCGGGTGATATTGGAATCGGATGATCTGTATTTAGTAGAACAACTAGCGAATCGTAGCTCCGTTTTGGGATGGAATTCTACTTCCATTGGTCATGATATTCTCTTTTTGGCTTAAACAACTTTCAGAAGTGGTTTTCTCCTTTTGTTTTCGGGAATATAATAGTGTTGCGGACTGTTTAGCCACTAGGGCTAATAGTTGGACCTCTTCTTTTGTTTGGACTCGTCCTCCCTCTTGGCTAATTCCTTTTTGCTAAAAAGAGGGAGTTCTGTTTTCCTCTCAAGGTTTTTATATATAGTTTTGAATTACCAAAAAAAAAAAAAAACAAGCTATAGCTTACGCCAAAAAGGGTCAGCTAGTGCATTTTTTATACTCACCGCTGCCCTGTGGGCCCAATGATCGCATGGATGTTTAGCCTACCCTTTGGCTTATTTCGATGATTTTCAGCCTAGTTTTAGTACTCAAAAATGGTTGAATCCGACCGCTAGAATCACGCCTTTTTTCTAAAATCTAATGGTTAAAAAAAATTACCAATCAGGATATTTTTGCGTATATCTTCACGAATGGGTGGCTATATCCATGTGAGTAACAAAAATGCGCTAGCTATAGATTGTTAAATACTTTTCCTTTTTACAAAGACTATTTATTCCAGAAAAAAAAAAAATTTCCAGCCAAAAATATCTATTTAAAAATAGGTAAAAGTCGATAAAAAATATATTTTTCATGGGTCGGGTTCCGGTGACCAACATTTGACCAACACCTTGGTGTACCATCATAGAAGATGAATCAATGGCTGATTTTTGGTGAAGATGATCTATATAGTGAGGAGATCATCCTCACAAAAATTCAAATCATTCTAACATTCATAAACTGGTTTAAAAGTTAAAGAATTGTGCACCGTCGATTATTACTGTTTAACTTGAAAACCACATTTAACGGGGTTAGAAATTTCAGTATGGGCTTAATTTTTGTTGGGGTTATCCATATGGTGAGGAGATCATTCTCAACAAAAATCAGCCACTGATTCATCCTCTACGAGGGTACACCAAGGTGTTGGTAAAAAAGGTTAGTAAAAAATGTTGGTCACCGGAACTCGACCCATTTTTCATTCTGCATACTCGAAAATGTAATAAACAAAGAAACCATACTCCCATCCATCCCCACAAATCACTCTCATCAATCTTATTGGTGAGGGCACAAAGAGACAGTGTTGCATGGACATGGACACGGACACGTACACGTGGTGTTGGAATCTGACATGCATACAAGATGTTGGATTCCACAAACTCCATAAAATAGGACTTGGGGACTCGGCTGAATATTTAGTTATTAATTTATTTTTATTTTACAACATAGACTGACAAAATATCAGAATTTTCTTGATAGATTTTGGTAGGGTTTTTATCAAATCAGAAGCAAAACCTTATTATCTCTCTCTCTCTCCCCCAGAGTTTCTTTTTTTTTTTTGTAATAAAAAAGTAAAAACAAAGAGTCCTAGGCGAGTTGGTGTCCACATAGGGTGTGTTACCTTTTTTTCCGTTACAATGGCTGTTATAACGAACGTTCAGTGGCAAAAACAGAAATAACGCGAAAATAACAGAAATAAATGGCACTACATTTCAAAATTCAAAAGTTGAATTTCAAATTTTCAATAAAAAATAACGGAAAATAGTGGAAATAACGGCGTTTTTTTTTTTTTCCACTTTGTCAGAATATAATGGTCGTTATATTAACGTAATGGGGGAGGTCCGAATCCGTTATAACGGCCGTTTTTTAAACCATGCCCTAGACAACACTGTAAACAAAAAAAAAAAGTTTACAATTCAAAAATTAAAAACAGTTCTATCAGGGACATGTGTCAGATGCAGAGGCAATGTTACTAAACAGCGCTGTTGAGCAAAAATGAACTCCAGCAAAGACTTGGTGCAAGACAAACTTTTTTTAATCTCTTTTTTTTTGTCTTCTTTCTTTATTGTAAGAATTTTCTCTGAGCTCGTGAAACCTCCCAATATGGTCCCACTCATGATCAGCACATGCAGCACAGGAACCCAAGGTTCAAGAGAGACAGCTCATGCGTGTTTGTCACATTCCCCTTGATCATCATATAGATCTACTACCTTTTGGACAACCCCACAAATCAAGTCAAAGTGTCAAACCAATCCCAAAATCTGAACCGTCCTAGTTGTGGACATTTTGAGTGACTGGGAACACAAATTTTGTGCCCACCAAATGAATGGTCCAGAATCCCCAAAGGGAGATATGATGCTGCACTGTACATGATGCAGCCACGTGACAATAAATGCAAAAAGGAGTAAGCAAGAAGAGGACTACAGTTACATCGTGAGTCTCCAATCTCTTCTCTTCTTCCCGCACAAAAGTATTTACAGCGTACTCCTAGTAGTAGTAGATAACTGTAATTTGTTCAGTTGTCGACCGTCCGAGGAGATCCACCGGACCATCACACAGACACACCCACCACTAGATCTGTTCTTCTACATTTGTTAGAATGGAATCCCAGAAACGCCGGAAGAGGAAACGTATCCTAAGGCCACCCTCCTTCTCTTCTTTCCTTCTCTCTCGCTTCCGCTGCTACTCTAGGTGGTGGGCCCTCCTCTTCTTCTCCTTCTTCGCCTTCTTCTTCTTGTTCGGTGGTGGGTCAAATGTGTTTCGGCCTGTTCTCATAATCTGTCGGTTTTCGTCAGTGTCGGCAACCAGCAATTCGGGTCAGGGTTCTGGTTCCGAATTGTTGAAGTTGAGGGTTGAAGACCGGGTGCTGTTTCCGGACCATGTGTTGTTGCTGTTCTCGAAGATTAGTATTCCTTCTTCATCGGATCAGTCTCGGGTCGGAGCATTGTATTGCGTATACCGCGAAGAATGGTCTAATTCTTCTGATCGAACAAGGGAGACAAGAAACCTTGTCATTCTCCCAGTGTTGTCGCTGGATGACTACGATGAGTCGTGCTCAATGGCCCGATGCCCGCTTCCACTGGCAAATTACTCCGCTGTGGTTAATTTGCGGACAGAACAAGATAGGGATGATGGGATGTTAATGGTAGAAAAGTCGATTCATTCATGGGAGACGTTGGTGTATGGAGCAGCTCTGGATGGCGAGACGGTGGTGGTGTTTGTTAAAGGGTTGAATCTCCGGCCAGACCGAGTGTCCGATCCAACCCAATTCAGCTGCCATTTCAGTTGGGGCGACTCGGAGAGAAATGACAGATTTACTCTTACAACCATGGCTGTTACAGCAGCACAGGAAGTCGTCCGGTGTTCAATGCCGCTCAGCCTTCAAAATTACCCTGCCAAGGTTCATAGAGTCCAGGTCTCCATTGGTGTCGCCTCCCACCCCAATCCGCGAGCTGCATTGGGAGGTGGAGGTGTAGCTGCTACTCTCCATTCTCCTTTCCCATCTGTTGCGAAGTTCTTTCATTCGAATTCTGAAGAAAAGTACAATAAGAAATATGAGCTTTGTGTTTGTACCATGGTGTGGAACCAGGCCGCCTCCCTCCGCGAATGGATTGTATACCATGCTTGGCTTGGTGTCGAGCGCTGGTTCATCTACGATAATAACAGTGAAGATGGTATCAAGGAAGTGATTGATGAGCTCGAACAAGAAAATTACAATGTTAGCAGACATGTCTGGCCGTGGATCAAGACCCAAGAAGCCGGATTCTCGCACTGCATTCTCAAGGCAAGGGACGAGTGCAAGTGGGTGGCGTTCACAGATGTCGATGAATTCTTCTACTTTCCACCCTCCTCTCCTCGCCATCCGAAGACCAGTGAATTGGGGTATCCAAGTCGTCATTCCCTCCGAGCCCTGGTTGCGAATTTCTCATCTTCAACAACAATTGGGGAGATCAGGATGGCTTGCCACAGCTTCGGGCCATCGGGGCTGAGCACACATCCTTCTCAGGGAGTAACCATGGGGTACACCTGCCGGCTCCAGAGCCCCGAGCGGCACAAGTCTATAGTGCGCCCAGATGCAGTTGATGAGACCCTACTCAATGTGGTTCACCACTTCCATCTGAGAACGGGGTACAGGTACCTGAACCTGCCCCAGAGCACAGCCGTGATAAACCACTACAAGTACCAGGTGTGGGAAGCATTTAGGGCGAAGTTCTTCCGAAGGGTTGCCACCTATGTCGCAGACTGGCAGGAGAACCAGAATGAAGGGTCAAAGGACAGGGCACCTGGGCTTGGGACCGACGCCATTGAGCCACCCAATTGGCCGCTCCGGTTCTGTGAGGTCTGGGACACTGGCCTCAGGGATTTCATAATGGCTAAATTGGCTGATCCCGCCTCGAGGATGCTGCCCTGGGAGAGGCCTCTTCTGTAACAAAACCCTTTGTCGCTGCAGCTTCTCTGCTCATGTAACACAGATCACTTGTATAACCAACCATTCTTCCTTTTCATTGTTCCAGTCACCTGTCCCTGTTTTTGGTTTGCATGCTTGACATGGGAATCTAGAAATTATAGGAATAGAGATAAAGGGATGTCACAGGAATGTAATTCTACGAGGCTATCACATGATTGATTGTTATTATGCTTACTGAAAGATTTTATTGATTCATTTCAATTTCTTTTCTCTGTCAAATAAAAACAATGTCTAATACGTCTCAGAGTGGATCAAGTACATCGTAGAGTACATTTTTTTTCTTCTAATTACCATATTTCCTTAAATATTAGAACATATTTTGTTCAAAAGCACAATTGGGCAAAAGCACTCGTCAGCGCCTCTGACAGCACTGTTATCAATCCTATTTCCATAAGAGTTTAAATGTCAAATTGTCAGGAGTACATGTCAGATGCAAAGGCGTCGTCGAGCAAACAGATATCGAGTAAAGTAATGATCAAGCTGTGAAACAGGATCATTTGTCACAGAAACATACAACCAGCTAAGATATTAACAGAGTAAAACAGCAAGAAATTAAACAAATAACTTGCAACGAGGATGACTGGGTTAACCAGCTTTTCAAAAATGAACCATAAGTGTCTAGAAACCACCCCCCACATTTTAAAAGAGAATGCGATGTTCTGTTTGCATTAAGGAAGCTTGAAGCGTGCCATTTCCCATAAGTAAACATCCTTATCTCATTTATTCCAAAGTATAACCATTTGTGTTCTGGAAACTACAGGTACAAACCCAAAGAATTCCATAGTATCCAAAAGAACCTAAAACAAATTGGAGTCTGAATCAAAAGAAAGTCACCTAATCCACATAGGCATATACATCCAAGTTCCAACAGAGAGCTACACGGAACTCAATAAAATCAATCACAATCCCCCATATTTGAAGCATATTGCCCATGCATCCAGACTCATGTATTACCCCATTGATGGAAAATCAATTAAGAGAGAAGTTAAGAGGTTACATTTGAATAAAAGAAAAGAAAAGAAAAGAAACCCAATCCAAGATAGGAGAGCGACAGCAGAGACTTCCCTCACTGGTTTTGATCTTGAGACTCTTCCTTATCATTCTTCTGTAGAAAAATGTCAACCTAAGTTAGCAAGCTCTTCAGTAACGGTATTACAACAGCATTACTGCAAGGGCAGTCACCAAATCAACCAAAAACATGATGGATTGAATAGAGAAAGGAGAAGCTTATAAAGAAAAGAAAGTTGCAGTTCAACAACTCTTACAGTGTGATATGTAACAAATGAGTAAAACTTCACTGACTGCAGCCACTATGAACCACGTGGCACACTCTTAGAAGATGCCGACCGTATGGATGTTTGGCCAATCCCTATGTGGACCTACAAACCAAAAATCAACCTGATCAGTGATTTCTAAGCATTGGATTGAAGTCATTTTCATGGGTTGATTTTAAACGTAGGAATTTGAGCATCATTGACCATTATTTGGGTACAAAGATCCAAAGATTTTAAATCAATAATCAGGCTGATTTTTGGTTTGTAGGTCTACCTAGGGATTGGCCAAACATCCATATGGTCAGCGCCCTCTAAGGGTGTGCCATGTGGCTCATATTGGCTGCAGTCAGCAGCAAAGTCGCTGACTGCAGCAGTCAGCGAAGTTTTACTCGTAACAAATTACTAGGAGAATAAAAGTACTAAAACCACCGCAAGAAACAAGAACTAGAGCTTACCAGCAATAAAACGCACACAGAAGAAAAACAGGTCCAAATCACATCACAAGCATTTAAAAGGCATGGCACAAAATTACATGTACTTAGCATCAGATGAGAAAATTCAGAAAATGTTAGACAATTTTTTTTCCAATAGCTATTTGGTAAATGTTAATAATATTTAATAAACATTACTGCATGAAACCAAATAACACCAGATAGCCATGGTCCTGGGAAAATGCAGAACCAGAGCATTGGAATTAACAAGGCATTGAAGTAGATGTTCCCAACAATCCAAATGTTTTTTCTTTCTCTGAATGAATGGCCTTCAGGTGGGCCAAAAGGGGAAGGGAAAGGAAAATATTCTGAAGGCTAACTTACAATACTGTGTTTCAGCTTAAACTACACCCAAGCCTAATATATCTGGTAAACATTTGAGACTGAATCTGAATGTCTTCACCGCTTGTAAAGAACAAAGCAGTAGTTTCTGATGGGGTTTGGTGTGGAACATTGTTATCTATCATGGATGTTTGTTGTATAACATTGTCAGTATGTGTTTGCTAAACTTTGCGTGTTTATTATTTTTCTTGTGTTTCTCATCAACTTATTGTATTGCATATTGTGGTTGTGGTTGTGGTTATGTGATCACCTAACTTCAATAATTTCTTGTGAGCTTGGCATTGGTTTGTACCATTCTGGGATAGGGAGGCACCATATGCAATTATTGGCTTTAGAGGAGATGCATGAGGGTGACTGGATTCAAAGAACATCTAGGATACAAGAGGCAAGAGGGGGAAGATTAGAGTTGCGAAGGTGTCTCCAAAGAAGCAAATGTGGCAATGGAAAAACCCTTGAAAGGAAAGAGGCAATTAGAAAAACAAAAAAGTACTCATAGTAACAATAGTAAAATAAGCACTTATAGTTAGCTTGAAATGTGTTTGCCTTGAATTTGAAGTCTGACAGGGATGATGGTCATAAGCCTATTTTGGAACAATGTTTTCAAACGTGGAGGCATGAGGCGAGGCGCTTCAATAGCCTACAGCGTGAGGCATGGAGAGGAAGCTCACAGCATACCTTTTAAAATGAATAAAAATAAGAAACAAATAAATAATAGGATAAACTCAACAATAAAGAGAATCTTAGGAGAATTATAGGGGAAAAAAAAGCGTTCATCTATTTTGAGGTGAAAGAGATGCTTTTGTTGTCATTATTTAACCTAAAATAGCTTACTATTATTTAACTAGAGGTTAGAAGGGAGACATCGAGAAAAAGAAAAAGGAAATAAATTGACTGCCTTTGACACTGACACAAGTCTTTAAACAAGGGGAAAAATGCATGAGTTGTAAGCCCTTTTCAAAGCCTTGTAGGATAAGGCAAAATTCTCCGAGAACCAAAAATTGTGACATTAGGGATCACTAAATTTAGCACTATTGTGACTCTTGAGAGCCAATGCAAACATTGAGGAGTTTGAACGAGAGCATTTATGTTTAGACCACGACACACGGATCCTCCATAAAACCCTCAAGCACAACTCCTTAGGATATAAGGTTTATCTTTGCGTTATATTACAGACTAAGATGACCAGATAAAAATACTGATAAGGACCTAAAAACGATGATATGACTCTTCATTTCCTAAAATATAGGACACAAATATAGATACGGTATCCCATCCAATATGCCCATTCCATGATTTAGTTTTTAATTTCATAAGCTAAGTATCAAATTTTTAGTATATACATTGTGCGAATGTAATGAAACTTCTAATGTTGTAAAGATTTTATAGTAAGTGATTGATTACAATATACCACTAATAGATTTTTGTTGACAAAACGAATGAAAAAAAATTGTCACGAGTTAAGAAAATAACTAATATCGCATGGATATAAGTAACGCTGGGCATGTTGAAGTATCTGGGGATCATAGGTTACAGAAGAACTATTCCAAGGATCACCATTTTCACAAATAAACTGAAAGTATTTATATAGACAAGACAGCTGGTCAAGTAAATAGGCGTATACTTTTGCCACTGAACTAGCTTTTGATGTGCCAAAACTTTTAGCTGGTAACCACACATTTATAAGAAAAACCTACACATGAGTGAGCCATTTTAAACAAGTATCTGTGTGTTTGTATAATATTACACAGAGTTGAAAGAAAAAATCGATGATTCAAAGATATGTAATGCACTTTTACACAAACTAATTTACTATAATTGAGCCATTCTTATCTTCTTCAAATTTGAGCAGTGAAAGTAGGCACGAATTGAGTCCAAACGAGCAAGAAGAATCCGAAAAAGTAGCCCTAGTTTAATGAACAGGAAGCATTTTACATATTTTCTTGATTATAATAGGTATGAACCAAAAGTAAACTCATAAGAAAACCAATGAAAGGTTCCAATGTTCAAGAACTCGTCAATAATATCCTCATATCGGAAAAATTAGGGTTACAATCATCAACAACAACATAGGGAGAGAGAGAGCACAAAAAAGAAAAAAAAAAAAAAAAAGAGAGAATTGGGTAGTACCGATTGGGCGTTGTGCCAAGCGAGACCTCTGTAGACGTTAACAGAGAAGGTAGCGGTGAGATATATGGTGGCGACGCCCAGCCCCGCCGTGAACGCCTTGAATGTCCAGTCCCCTACCTTACTTGCTGCTCCACTCATCTTTCTCTCTCCCTATTTCACACAACAAAACTCCACGATCCCTAATGAGCCCTGACCTTACCCCTCTACTACTAATTTTATACCTCCCAACAGAACAAACCGAGCAGACCGGTGAAGAGTTGAACACACTAAGGGAGAACAGACCCCGCTATTTTAGTGGGTCCAGGGAAGGAGATATTATCATTCCTGCAAAACCTAAAACAGTGTAGTTCATTGGACGGTTACACTTGGGGAGAACTCTGGTGGGACCCGACTGGATGCTGGCTCGCGGAGGTACAGCTTCCATCCATCCCTTCAAGCATATGGACGGCAGATCCTACATCGCACTTTTTATATAAAGAGTCCATATGCATAGGGATCATAATAAGTCAGGATTATTGGATGGGTCCACACTTTGGGAGATCTCATAGGCTAAAATCATCTCATCATCATAGGAACATAACCAATCAATCCATGGACATTTTCTGGATCATTAAATAAAAACCCTATAATTCATGAAACATGAACCACAACCAAGATTTTGGCATCTGTTATGATCCTAAAGGTTATGACTTAAACTTTCGGCACCTCTATCAATGCTTTTGGTGTATTGGGTTGGGTCTTAACATTTGGTATCAAAGCCAATCCCACGTCATGGGTTCAAGTCACGGGAGGGGCAACCCGAGGAAAGGGCTACCTGGGGCTAGGGGTGTCAATTTTACCCGATTTAACCGGAACCGAATAGGAACCGGAACCGAAAACACCACATTTTTGGGAACCGATTAAAAAGAACCGGAACCGGAACCGAACCGAAAACTAATGGTTACAGTTCCGGTACTCTAATATGGAACCGAAACCGATAAGAACCGGAACCGAACCGATAAGAACCGGAACCGATATATAAATATAGTGTAAAAATTCTCATATTACCGAGATTGGACCCGTTATACCCGAAACTGGAACCGGAACCGAAAAAATTACATAATCGGTTCCGGTTCTGGTACCATCACTTTGAGAACCGGAACCGATAAGTACCCGAACCGATAAGAACCGGAACCGTTTGTTCCGGTTCTGGTCACCTTAGGAACCGAACCGGAACCGACCCGTTGACACCCCTACCTGGGGCCTCGCTCAAAGAAAAGAAAATAAGGGTATTGGAAAAAAAATGTCAGAGCCGCTCACAAAAAGTGAAAAAATAGGGGTACTGGAGTGAAAGTCACCTCATAGTAGGCCATTGTAGGCGTTGGCCAGCATGGTGGAATGTTACGATCCTAAAGGTTATGACTTAAACTCTCCGCACCTCTATCACTTAGGTGCTTTTGGTGTATTGGTTTGGGTCTTAACAGCATCAGAACACAAAGGCATGCCAAATGAACCATTGGGATCAATGTGCGTGCATGTATATAATGCTCCTACAAAGCACGGTCTATTTTCTCAGAAAATACTCCATCTTTGGTGACCCCAATTCCCCAAATACGATAGCTGGACTAACGTAGCTTTGCTAACGTGAACGTCCATGAGAGGTTTCGAGGTTTCGTGCCTGAATTTGAATTGCATCATGCCGGGCCTTGATCTTGGTCCTATTCAAATTATAATAAAAGTCAGGCCCAGGCCTAGGCCCAAGCCCAGCCCATTTGCAACCTTAAGCAGAGTGTTGTGTAATTCTATTAAGGACCATGCTCAAGGGACTCGACTCATCTTTCAGTCAGGCTCTCAGCCGTGGATTTCAAGAATCCAACAACCACAGATGGATATTCACTCTTTCACTAATCCGCTGGAGATCCAGATCACCCAATCGATGAAACTTAACCAAAGAGATTTGACCAAAACATCAGCTCAGCAAGATGGTATTCACCATCCGATGAACTTTTTGTCGACTATTGAGTGAACAACCAGGATAAAAATCCATATTTTAACTACGCCAATTTAATTGGGCTATGCCTAATCATGGAGCCCCTGATTGGATCTTCCAGACATCTGCATGCATGCCACATATTGACGGCAGATTGAATGATGAATATGAATCTTCGCACTGAGGCGTATGAAATACCGCTTCGTTGTCACGATCTCAAGGCAGTTGTGTAACTGAACTACATCTAAATGTCCAAAAGAGCAGAAAACAAAATCACAAAGAATAATTACAGTAATTACATAATTGTTTCACTTTTTCATTTCCAAATCTTCGCCGACTGTTATAATGTACGAAGAGCATAAAAACTAATGAAGAGAAGCATGAAATAATTGAAAGAGCAAAGAAGAAGCTAAGGTAGCAAAGCAACTTCCAACTGATAATACACTATGCTCGCGCACGGGGAAATTAACAGAGAGGTCTTTCTTCCACCTGAACTGTGCCATTACCAAAAGCGCTCTCCTTGAACGGCATCACTAACAAGATGCGACTTCTAGCTGTCCTGATAAGCAGAAGCCAAATTAGACGACATAACGAAACCCCACTGCAAATATAGGAATATCGGAAGTCTTCTTCCACAAATATGCGAGACAATCTGCTTCATCGCTTCAAATTAGTATATCCAATATTGAAGATACTGATCAGAAAAAAGTAAATATAAGGTTACTGAAATGCAGCAGAGCCTTACCTCAAGAAAACAGCTTCAATGAATGTTATGAACACACAATGAAAAGTGACATCCTATGTTGATCAGTTCTGAACTTTATCTTGCACGGCCAATCTAAGGTTAGTTTCGAACTTTGTAAGTGTGGCGTCCACTTTCTCAGCAATTAATGCAATCCATGCCTGCAACATGAAAACTAAGTACTGGATAAAGACAGGGTTATTCGGAAAATTTACTCATCGTCATCATCATTAGCCTTATCCCAATAATATCCTATTTTCCTAGACTAACTTCTTTACCCGCACTCGTCCAGTATGGTGCGAAAAACCCTTGCCTACTTTTCACCACAACTGAGTGCCGTTGCAGCACATCGTTTCTAGAGTACGCCCTAGCCAACCCTTAGCACTTCCCACTACAACCGGGTGTCACTGCAGCACGTCGCTTCTGGGGAACGTCCTAGCATGAGTTAAATGTAATAAGGGATCAGGATTCATGGTATGATTTGGCATCGGCTGCCAACCTGATGTAACCCTCTGTCATCCTAACTACTAATTACTAAAAAGAAAAATTATACTCTGATAAATAATTTACTCAACCAAAAAAAAACTTAAAATCCTCTCAGAAAAAATAAACTACTCTAATAAATTGGCATAAGAAAAATAAATAAAGTGAATTTCAAGAAAATTGGGTGATTATATCACACATGTAGATGACCATAATAAGCATAAGTAGTAAATAAATTATTTGCAATTATTTTACAATTAGGCACCAAGTACAATAACATATTATGAATTCTCTTGGACATCAAATATGAGAATGTGGACTCTAGACAAATAGTGGTCTGTAAGAAACCAATTTAGGGCCTAGAAACAAACTCCATGGGTAATCATCGGTTCCTATGACGCTAAAACATCCAAAATAGAAAAAAAAATTGGAAGCTAACAAAGACACACCTGATCAGCAGTAGTGAAGCCTCTAACTGTGTCACCGCCAATTATTGCAATTCCTTTGTCTCCAAGTGGCTGCAAGATGACTGTCTAAGTGAAGAGAAAATGTTATCAGGTAACTTTCAGAAAGGATTGAAGGGCCAGTGAGGAGTATCTTATAAAGATTGGATATTTCATTTACTACTACTCAGAATTGTTAACATCCAAACACAACAAGAATGAGAATAGCCAATAAAAAGTATAATAAGGCAATTTTCTGCAGAAGTTCATGCTGAGGGTATTGTAGAGATCAGTTTTGTGTAAGAACTAAATTAGTAATTCAAACTGTGTCTGTGAGTTTAAAAAGACAAAGCAGAATAAATATTAAAACATTCACGCACTGACAAACACCCCAAAGTATTAAGCAAATCAGAAACAACATAAGAATGGAAAAGGTCAGCCACAATACTCATTGAGAAGACGCTAAAGAGAAGAAAATGACCTAGTGCAAGTAAACATATGGGAAAAGCAGCTCTATCTTCATGCATTTCTGCTCCATATGAAAAATGTGTTTCTGTAGAAATCTTAGGTCACAGAAAATTACCCTCCTTTAGACAAGCATTAATGGCAGCAACATAAAAAAAATCAGAAAGAGATCGTGCCAAGCAAGAATTCACTATAGCCAGTAACTAATAATATTCATTTTACATGGAATTTTCGTAGAATTCTATCCAAAAAAACCACAGAAATAAAAAAAAAAAAAATAAAAAAAAAAAGGAAATTAGAATATTTAAGAGTTCCCCTTGCCGTAAAATTCTAACAAGAAGATTGTTTACCAGGAACAACCCTGTGTCACAAAAGTGGACACATGGAGAGGGAAGTAGATTGATTATACCTCTACTTTTCATAGTTGAAATAGTATTTTGTAATCACAAATATAAGTTGATTTCTCTACTTCAATTGTCACACTGAAATTTCAAAATGACTTGAAACATCAACTTACTAAGAGTCTAAGATGAAAAATGCAATCAGCAAGAGATGCATCAGCAGAATATCAAAGATATATGGATTCACATTCACTTTGATGCACACGATGAGCTTCATTTGCAGTGTCCAAATTATTTTTGCATTCTGATACAAGTACAACACCTAAAGGTAGAAAAACAAGAAAACACCAAGGGGAGAATAAATAATTTCAGTTTTTAGCTTCACCTCTAATAAAATTTCATTTGTTTAATAGTGGGAAAAATCAAGTATATTGCTTATGTATTTTTACCTGTGTATTTCCAGGTAAAAATGGCAGCTCAGACCTTCCAGGATAAAGAGAAAGATTGGCCAAGCAGCTTTCTGCAAAGAATAGCTAATCATTTTGATAAGTTAAAATTATGATTCAAGAAACTGGTCAAGATATAGCGAAATAGTTGTTAACAGCAGCAGACGTGGTTAAGATCTCTGCAATTACTCACGTGCTCCAGATTTCATAACACCTCGATAAAGTGATCCTTGCATCAATTTCATGGCATCCACAACCATAGCATCACCTCCCTCAAAGGAAGATTCAGCTGCAACCCCAATTTGAAGAAGACAACTGCTCTGGTAAACAATTACTAACGATCTGCAGCATGTCACGGCTGACAGAGATTCCCATACCCTGGTAATAAGCCAAGAGAAAGGAAATTATTATAACCAAACCAAATGAAGTAATTGCTTCTTAATCACTAAAAGTTTGTACCTTCAATAAAATAGAATAGAGATAACAGTATTTCTATCTTTGGTTTCTTACCCGTGTCAAAGTGGTAGAGTATATCAGTTATCACAATTTCTATCTCCCATTAACCTTTTAGTTCTGGATTTCTTAAGCTTTTAGAAAGTAAATTACATTGTATTAGTCTAATACATACAGGTTTTGAAATGGGCGAGTAGACATCCTATGCCATTCTTTAAATCCTCAACATAGATTTACTATATAAAAGAAAGGACAAAGTATTCCCAATAGAGCATCATGTTGGAGTGGAACCAAATAAAGTATGGCAATGACTGCACTGCATTGTAGAAGTAGCAATTCTTTCTAAATATTGTGAAAATTTTCACCTCTAAGGCTGCGTTTGGTTCACGGAACCCGGCGCACTTTTTTCCGGAACGTTGTTGAGTTGTTCATTTGGGACAGAGAAGTAAAAAAAAAGGGAAAAAATATTTCAGAAAGGAAAATAATCTCTCTCTCAAACTCGAACCATCTCGAAGTCGGTCGGTTGATTTTCCGCCTCGTCCCGTCTCTCTCTCAAACTCGAACCGTCTTATAGTTATACGCCATCAACGACCTTTCACCCTTCTATGATGGAATGCAAACCACTAGGGTTGATCCTCTTGATTCCACCAATCACCAAGTTCTCTCGTGCGGGGGGTTTTCTACTCCTTCACAGCCTTGAAGGGAAACAACAGGGTCATAAAGTTTGGCGCTGATACACCTCTTTTTGAATCCATGGCAATCATAATGAACCTCGAAGATCAGATGCGAAATGTTGAGATGGGTGCTGTGTGGAGAAAATGGAGACAAACCCTCCTCATGCGGGTCTTCAGTAACGGCTTCGTTTCGCGATCTGATCTCAAGTTCAACCTCTGAAGCTACGACGCTACCTGGATTTCTTTTTAGGTTTTGAGCATTGCAGGTTCATTGCTTCATTCAGATGTTTTACGAGTTTTTTTTTCTTGATTTGAAGTGTTTTTTGTTGCATTTTATCGATATGTTCGGTTTTTGAGCATTTTAAGCTGGCTCCTTGAAGAGTGTTTTTCTTGTATCCTCCAGTGAAATCATCTATCTAATGCTAGATGACCCGTGTCAGCATTGGATCTTGCCAAGGAAATGGAGGTAAAGCACGGACATAAGTCCCTTGAGTTGCTTGAGTTTTGTCGCTAGTGCTATGAAAAAATAAAACACCTTCTAAAAATCATTCACAAGATCTTCTTCTTCGGTTGAATGATGAGCTTCACAAATGGCCTCATCATCCAAGATAGACTCATTAAAATTATTCGCGGGTAGATATTCTTTGAGGACCGGATTGCTGTGAAAACTAAACAGATGTTTGCGGAAAGATAGAAAATGGTTTTTCACCATCTAAGGTGGTTTGGTATTTTCGGTTTCAATGAATTGGTCATGAGAAGTTTAATGGGATTTGTAGAAGAAGCAGTACCACGAAAGGAAAGGATTCCTCACTTTTGTTCTCGGACTGTTTGAAGAAATGTGTCACAAGCAATCTGGTTTTTCTTTCACGATTTTCTGAGACCCAACCAAACATCCCAAAAAAACCATACGATCAAGAATTTTTTGGGAAAATTCGTAGCCCGGAATCCATATTTTCTGCGAACCAAACACAGCCTAATGGATAATATATGGATGGACTGATATGAAGCGGTCTCTGGTTCAAATGCAACTATACTGGGTAAAATTATATACATGGTAATCATGTAATTAATTTCCTTTTTCAACAGACAAGCTTTTCTATATTTCATAAACTCGCCTTCAGGAAACTATGCAACTGTTACCCCAAGAAAACAAGTAGAGAACCAAATCCTTCTAACATTGTTCTTAACGTTATAAAAGGTAACGTACCACAGTAATTCAGAAATTACACAGTCAGGAAGTTCAGAACGTATCCTTTGACATTCTACACCTTGAGGATTTACCTGATATCAGGATCAAAAGTAATAATTGCTTCCAAAGATGGGAGAAGATAGAAAACAATTCTGCTCAACCAATAAGCAAATTGGATTCAATTCAAAAATATAATACTGTGTCCAAATAGCAGATATGAAATTCTCACCACAGATATGGATTTTGGTCGTATCGATAGCCACACCAGCCCAGTAAGAACGTTGGTAACAGCCAAACTAAGTGTCAATAAATCTGCTCTTGACTGTGAACTGCTCGATAAAAAGGTTGCACATAAATTTGCACTAACATAAGCAAGTGACAGTGAAGCAAATCTTTGACAATAACTTCAAAGTGGTGAAGAAAACTATATATATCAGAGACTAAAAAAAATACTAAAAATCTGGTTGCATGTACACTATAGAAATAGAAGCATCTTTACCACATTTGTCAACAAGTTTGAGAACCAAGCATATTAGGTGACCTTCTCAAGAATTGGATTTCACAGGCAATTATAGAAGTTGAGAAAGAACTACTTTTTTTCCTACTTTCTGGAGGGGCAAACAAGAATGAAGTAAAATTATCAAATTGATATATGC
This sequence comes from Euptelea pleiosperma, assembly GCA_035048495.1. Classification (NCBI taxonomy): domain Eukaryota; kingdom Viridiplantae; phylum Streptophyta; class Magnoliopsida; order Ranunculales; family Eupteleaceae; genus Euptelea; species Euptelea pleiosperma. The sequence continues at coordinate 13,243,277 of CM068543.1, forward strand.
ATTCCACACCTAAGGTATTTTGAATATTTTGATTTTTTTTTCGGAGTGCAAACTATTGATCGGTGTAATTTGTGTTAACTCACTATGTGACTGAAGTGTCTAGTCTGTGTCAGTCCATTTCTAATATTTTTCTTTTTCTCCTTTCCTATTTAGCTCCTATCAAGTCGACAGTGATCAATTTTTTCGTCTTTCCTTATGATTATATTCCCATTAACCTCGACCAAACCATTCCATTGGATCACTTTTACCTAAAACTCCAATAAACCAGGTACATTATTTTATTATTTTACTTATTTAGCCTTCTCTTAACCAATGTCGACCCCCTCCCCTCATTATGTTCATTTTTCAAGCATATGTTTAAGTTTATTGCCTTCGTTTACTATTTCCCCATTTTTCTGAAATAAATCCTTCTCATTTTGTCAAGAAACTAGAAAGAGGAAACAAGCTGGTGGCATCAAAGAGTGGTAATTTTCATACCCATTATGTGTTGTGCCCAAATTTGTATATTGTGTTTGTCCCAAATTTTCATACCCATCAAAGAAGTATGCTTTTAATGGAAGATATAGTCGTAGATAAGAGGAATGCCGCGCCCCCCCCCCCCCCCCCCCCTGAAGTTTTGTAATCATATCCCTAAAAATATGTTTGGTCAAAGGATCGATAGCTAATGACATTACTCCATCTCTGCGTAATTGTTTCACATAGCTATGTCTTATATGTCTAGATTTTCCTCCATAAGCTTGATTATAGGCTACCGTCTACCGATAATGTTGCTTGATTATCACAATGAACTAAAATAGCAAGTACTTGCTGATCCCATAATGGACATTCCATTAGTAGATTTTTAGCCATTCTGCTTCCTTAACAACAGCTGCTAATCCCACGAATTTGGATTCCATTGAGGAATAAGAAATACATGTTTGCTTCTTTGGAGCCTTCTTATATCTTGGAATCTTTGATCTTGATGGACTGTGTCAGTGTGCTGATAGGATGAGATGGGATGGTCTCGTGGATCACACGTGGAGAGGAGAGCCTCAACCAACATTGGGGAGAGGCCATTTGAAAGAATAATTTGATCAAACTTTTCTTGCCACTGTTTAGGGTCTTGTTTTAAACCATATAAATATTTTATTAATTTACAGACTTTATGTTCCTGATCTGGCAACACAAAGCCTTTTGGTTGTTCCATAAAAATTTCTTCATTTAAATCACCATTCTAAAAGGCAGTTTCAAATCACAATTAGATCACAGGAGTAGATTAGAAAAAAAATATATGGATGTTCCTTGAACCGTTGGATTATAAATTCAAATTAATTGGTTACAATTTCAAATTTGAATAAGAGACTTCAAATTTGAAAAGGTGTCTTTAAGACACACCAATGTCTTAAAAGACACAATGATTGGAACCAATTAAAATGTGGTACTAAAAGACACCTCAATAGTCTATAAATTAGGAGTGTATCCCCAAATTGTATGTATCTCAAATTCTCTCTTGTGCTCTCAAGTTAAAGTATTCAGGAAAATATATCATATTTCTTCGGAATACAATAGTAATGTAAGAAGCAAGATCAACAGTGCCAGGATACGTCAAAACCCGTCTGCATGCTCTAATCATCATTAGAGTAAGGGAAATTGTTGCTTCTAAGATAGCGGTCATTCTGCACCTCAAAGCTTAAATCTACATCTTCTTTACTTTTTTTAATTCCATTCTCTTTATTTTCCAACAATTATAAAGCAACAAATCAATGACCCAACAATTGTTGAAGATCATGAATCAAGACCTTATGAAGCTCGATCAATTCGATGAGACAAATTTTAGAAGATGGCAATAGAAAGCTCACTTTCTATTTACTACATTTCAAAGTATCTTATGTTTTAACGGAACCTTGTCCAACTCTCAATGAACAAGAAGATTCAACGAAAACGGCAAAAAGGCAAAAGTGGGATGACGATGATATTATAGTTTCTAATACCCAATTGTGCAAATAATGCATTGCACACCAGATGGATCAAGATGAACCGCGATAGAGTCTTCGAGGAGTACCGTCATCCTTAAGGCATTATTGTTGAAATATGTAGTGTAAATCCTAGGATCATAGATCTGTGGCTCGGCCCCGTCGCTAGTAATCTAGTCACCAAAAATCAGCCACCCAAACTTCGATTTATTCGATTCCGGTAACCCATAGAAAATACCCAATGATCTTGTGCAATAAACGTAAATAAATTCAAAGAAAATAAAGTAAAACAACCACACGCAAGCATAACACAATGATGTACGTGGTTCACTCGCAATGAGGCTACATCCGCGGGCAATCCAGTAATAGATAAATCCACTACAAGATAATGGAAATTGAAAGGATATTATGAGTTTACCTCCTTAAACCTGGTGAAACCCACCAAATCTTTCTTTCCAAACTCCAAACCCAACATCATTTCTAAACTGCACCCGTTGTCACAAACCCGTAACAATTCAATGATGGCAGCCCCAACACCTTGGGACACTAGGGTTTAAGAAGAAGAAGAGCAAGAGAGCTTGTAGAAAAGAACCTCTCTAAGTCAAGAGAACAAACCCCCAACTCAATTGTACCTCTCTTTTTCTCTCTAATCGACAATACCCACCATGTTTTACCCTTTTTTATCTATATTATTGTAAACAGATAAATGAGATCTTGAACTCGGAGAAAGTAATCGATTCTCTTTATTGATCGTAATCACTTCAGAATACAAAGCAACATAGCTAGAAGCAACGTTAAAGAGGAATCCATAGCATCCGAGTTAAATGTTCTACGGACTGAGCGGTTGTAGAGACCACAACGAGGAAGATGAAGAGAAGAGGCTAAGAGGAAAGGAACAAGGTAGAAGATTAGGGTAACACATTGACTATGGCATCCTCCCCTTTTCCCTTAACCCCCTCTATTTATAGTTGCAGGTTGAAGGTTAAGAGGGCACGATTGTAATAAATTTTGAAATTCTCATCGTGTGTCCGTATTATGCCACGTGGATCAGAGGTGGCGCCTCATATTTGATTACGATCCTTTCATCGAACACGTGGCATGTTATAGTGCCTTTATGCTGCCCAAATGGCGGTTGATCAAGCAAGTACCCCGTTCCAAAGCGTTTCGGTGGTTTTGCGAACAAGATTACCTCTGATAGACCTCTCATACCCTTGCCCCGCCAATCCTACAATTTATCTTTGACCCCCATACTAGTGCGCGATACTAGTTAGCATGGCAAAAATAGAATTCCTATTAGTGAGCACATAACCCTTGAACGAGTAAGACTACCGTCTTTGTGTCATATGCAAGTACTAAATGGGCACTTTGTGGGTGGAAGGCACCGATATACGGCATTGTCTGACGTGCGGCGTCGTCTGATAGATGGATTGCATGAGTCATCATTTGACGTGTGGTGGCGTCTAACAAATGAATAGCATGAGTCGTCATTTGACGTGCGAGTGCCTTCTGATAGATAAGTTGCATAGGTCACCGTCTAACGTGTGGTTGCCATATGATAGATAAGTTGTACGAGTCATCGTCTAACGTGCGGTTGTCGTCTGATAGATAAGTTGCACGAGTCACCGTCTGACATGCGATTGTCATCTAATAGATAAGTTACAAGGGTCACAGTCTGACATGCGAGTGCCATCTGATAGGTACGTTGTACGGGTCACCGTCTGACGTGCATTGCCGTTTAATAAATAAGTTGCACGGTCACCACTTGACGTGCGATTACCCTCTAACCGATCAATTGTACGAGACACCTTCAATGTGTCAATCCGTTGACACGTGTTGTTATATGGTGTGGTCCATATGGCAATAAGGTTTTAAATTTCGGCCGAAACGCCGAAATTTCGGTTTCAATGAATACCGAAATCCTCAAAATATTGCTTTCTAAAGCGAAATCCACCGAAATTTGGAAATTTCACCTAAAATTCCGGCTGAAATTTTCGATTTGGACCTCACTGAAATGGTTACCAAATTTAAAACCTTGTGGCATACATGTGGACTTAGACAATTTGCACTATCAACATTTTAGCAGTACTTGCTCACAAAATCGCTACAAAGAGCCGCTTCATTGAGCGGGGGGTTAAATGTAGATGTCCCAAACAAAGACCTGATTGGCACCATGTGTCAGACGATGTCGCGTGTAATTTATCTATCAGATGTGGTGTGCAAGGCATTATGAATGAGCTTGTGAAAGGAAGATGAAAATTGATTGCTGAACAAATCCGTTGGCAATTTCTCCCCATTTGCCTCAACGGCGCATGAGCGACGCCTTGCAAACTGTCTTCACGACGCATAGAAATTGAAATCCCAATATCTGCTTCCACGGCACATGAGCGACGGCTCGCAAATTGCCTTCACGACACATGAGAATCGAAATCATGCTATCTGCCTCCAAGATGCATGAACGATAGCTCATAAATTGTCTTATTGTGCACTGGAAATGTACTCTACGATCTTCTTTAATGGCATATGAGCACAATCAACCATCTATGCCTGCTTTAGAGATTGTACAACAATCTCTTCAGTACATAGGGGGTTAAATGTAGATAGTGCAAATTCTCAAAGTCCACATGTATGACAAATGGACCACACCAAATAACAATACACATCGACGGATTGGCACATTGAAGGGTGCCTCAACAATTGATCGGTTAGACGGTAATCGCACGTCAGGTGCTGACCCCTGCAACTTATCTATCAAACGGCAATGCACGTCAAACGATGACCCGTGCAACTTATATCTATCAGACGGCAACCGCACGTTAGACGGTGACCCCTGTAACTTATCTATCAAACGGCAATGCACGTCAGACGATGACCCATGCAACTTATCTATCAAATGGCAACTGCACGTCAAACGATGACCCGTGCAACTTATCTATCAAACGGCACCGTACGTCAGACAATGCCATATACCGGTGCCTTCCACCCACAAAGTGCCCATTTGATACTTGCATATGACACTAAGACGGAAGTCTTGCTTGCTCAATGGGTTATGTATCCGCTAATAGGAATTCCATTTTTGTCACGTTAACTAATGTCATGCACTAGCATGGGAGTCAAAGTTAAATCCTAGGATTGGCCGGGCAAGGGTATGAGAGGTCGATCAGAGTCAATCTTGTTCGCCAAACCACTAAAATGCGTGGGAACGCAGTACTCGCTTGATCGGTCGCCATTTGGGCAACACAAAAGTACTGTAACATGTCACGTGTTCGATCAAAGGATCGCAATCAAAATACGACGGCGCCACCTCTGATCCACGTGGCATAATACGGATGCACGATGAAAATTTCCAAATTTATTACAATCGTGCCCTCTTAACCTTCAACCCTTAACTGTAAATAGATGAGGGGGTTAAGGGAAAAGGGGAGGATGTCATAGCCAATGTGTTACCCTAATCTTCTACTATGTTCATTTCCTCTTAGCCTATCATCTTCATCTTCTTCGTTGTGGTCTCTACAACTGTTCAGTCCACAGAATTTTGGACTCGGATGCCATAGATTCCTCTGTAACATTATTTCTAGTTATGTTGCTTTGTATTCTGAAGTGATTAACATCAATAAAGAGAATCGATTATTTTCTCCGAGTTCAAGATCTCGTTTATCTGATTACAACTATTATAAAGCGAAAACCTGGGTTGGGCAATGACGCGGGCTTCACATGATGTTCACCTTCAAAGGTTGTCCACCACACCTACGTCCCTCATCAATGATGATGAGGAACCATAGTACAAGCCACGTGGCACACTCTTAGAGACCACTGACTGTATGGATGTTTGGCCCATCCCTAAGTGGACCTACATACCAAATATCAGCCCGATTAGTGATTTCAAACCTTTGGATCCGAGTACCCCAAATAATGCTCGAAATCCACGATTAAAAATAAACCATGGAAAAGACTCTAATCCAACGGATTGAAATTACTAATCAGGTTGAATTTTGGTATGCAAGTCCATCTAGGATGGGCCAAACATCCATACAGTCAGTGACTCAGTGGCCTCTAGGAGTGTGCCATGTGGCTCATATTGTGGTCCGTCATCAATGTCGATGAGGCCCTTACAATCACTCACAAGCAACGCACGTGCTGCCCCCTAGTATAGCATAAAGCAAAATTTGCTTTACCCAAAAATGCCCCCATGAAGTGAACGCCAAAGAGATAAAAGTCGTGGTTTTATATCACAAACCTAACAAGACCACTGTAACTCATGGAGAAGACTCTTAACACAGCTCCTTTGAGATTGTTTACCTAAATTTGGGAAAATTTGGACCCAATTCATCACAAAGTGTGCATACTTCCATGAATAGTTAGTTATATCTGTCTAAATCATTTGGGACGAAACCCATCCCAATAGTTGAAACAGTGAATTACGAAACTGAATAAAATGCTGAAACCAAATTAAATTCTGGAATATCGAGCAAGAGAAATTTTGTTGAAGCAAAAGCAATAGATTATAAGAGAGGGGGAAGGTTAGATTACCTGCTGGCATCAGCCACAGGGGCGATACCGGAAACGGTGCGGTTGAAGAGAACAGCCAAAAGTGAGAGACCTCCAACGTAGATGGGCAAGCTTCGAACCGTGTCATCGTTCTTCGAAACCCAATCGGCCACCCAATCCCTCTTCGGCTTCGGGCCTTTGTAACCTCCCTAATTTTTTTCAAAGAAGCAACAACGATTTCTTTCAAGTTTTAAAGGTGCACAAATGAAATTAACGGAGTTGGTGAGTCTTTACCTGTAAATCTGAAGAGGCCTTAACGGAGCACGGGAAATTGTGGAGGAAACGACGGAGCGGGCGTTTGGGGAACCATGAAATGGGACGGAGAAGGCTTCCCGCTTCCATAGTTTCAAGAGGATAACATGGGAACCGAACTGGTAGACAAGTTGTATACATTCTTACCAATCAGAACCGTTTTGAGTGGACCTAAATAACTATCGTACCGAACACTTCCAAGCCCATGATGAAAGTTCTTTGATACTGTTCTTTGAAACCGACTTCGGTATCAAAATTTTGATGCCGAAGTCCCTCAATTTGCCACGTAGTAGACTGTTTCGGGCCCACTGACTTTATGAATATTTAGCGCACATCTTGGTGGACCCACACACCAAAAATCAGCGTGATTGGTGATTTCTAGCCGTAGGATTTGAGCACTTTTCATCGTGGGCTTTATGAACATGCCGATGAAGTGGTTCCAAGCCCATGATGAAAAAGTGCTCAAATTGAATGGCTAGAAATCACTAATCACGCTGATTTTTTGTGTGTGGGTCAACCAAGATGTGGGCCAAATATTCATGGAGTCAGTGAGCCCGAAAGAGTCTACTACGTGGCAAATTGAGGGACTTCGGCATCAAAACTTTGATACCGAAGTCGGTATCATAGATTTTTCCGACCCCATGAGTCTTTAGTCACTAAGACCATGACGAAAAAGTGATTTAATCCAACGGCTAAAAATCTCCAACAGGCTGATTTTTTGGTGTGAAGGTTCAACAAGATGTGGGCCAAACAATCTTGAGTCAGTGGGCCCAAAAGAATGTGCCATGTGGCATTTTGAGGGATTTTGTAATCAAATTTTAACAAGCAGTGTCACAGTATAGAATCTATAGATCTAGTTTCCTGTTTTTTCGACCTTTTACTCTCACATATACAAAGTCCAAGTTTGACTTTTCTTTCCATTCTCCCTGGAAAGTTCTCTAACGTTGACAGGTACGAATTTATTTTGTTTTCGTAACGGTGCCTCAAGCTCACTTTTTTTTTTGATTTACCTCTACAAACACTTACGTATCAAAATTTTGATGCAAAAGTCCCTCAAATTGCCACGTAGTATACTCTTTTGGGCCCATTGGTCCCCTGAATTTTGACCACCCACACTTTGGTGAACCACCCTATGATGAAACAGTGCTCAAATCCAATGGCTAGGAATCACTAATGACACTGATTTTTGCTGTATGGATCCACCAAGGTGTTGGCCAAACATTCGTGGGGCCAGTGGGCCCTGAAGAATCTACTACGTGGCAAATTGAGGAAGTCTGTATCATAGATTTCTTCCAATTCAAGACCACAATTTGAGGTGGGTCCACATCACTTGCGGAATATCAGCTCTTAAAAGAGTAAAACTTCTGTCACAATGGGATTGCAAATCACACAAACACAGCCAATGAGTTCTCGGCAGGCACGTACACCTAAAAAGCAAAAGCACATGGGTACGTTGCAAAGCACTTGTGTACGTGCCGAGAACTCATTGGCTTGTGATTGTGTGATTTACAATTTCGTGTGAGAGAAGTTTTACTCCTCTTAAAACATGTGGGTCCCACTTCAGCATGTAGTCGTAAGCGACCACACTATTTGAATTTTTTTTCCCAAAATACATGAATGACTCACTCAACTCAACATCGATCACTGCCTTAAGATGAATATAATACAGAAATTGAGAATTAGGGATTGAAAATTTGAAATTGAAATTTCCGTCCCTAGGCCCGGTGAGAAGATACATCCGACACGAAGGATCGTCTTCCTCCCTGCGCATCCAACACTAGTTGCTGCTTAAACATTACAATAAACGCTTCAACTCTAGCGTTCAGCTCCTCCTTAGATAGTCGAGGTTCATCAGTATTGTCACCGCTTTCATGCTCACCCGATACAGCACCTTCTTCATTCTGTAGTTCCGGATCCTCCTCCACTGGCACTGACCACCTGCATCTTGCCTTTCTCTTCTTCTTCGCTTTGTTGTTGTTGTTCTTGTTGTCTTCGCGAATGGACGTAAAGAGGATGGTTAAGACAACGAGGTTGAGGAGTAGGAAGATCAATGCGCGCCATTCCTCAACTAAAGATGCAAACCCATGCTTCACCCCCGCAATTAGAATAACTATTCCAACTCCCACCATTACTGCCTCTATCTCCTCTGTTTTTCTCTCCTTCTCTTTCTTCTTCCCTCCCATCTCTCTCTCTCTCTCTCTCTCTCTCTCTCTCTCTGTAAACTACTCAGCTGCTTAGCTCCACCTCCGCTCCACCTGCTTATATATACGGCCAACAACATTGAGAGAGCCCGTGATCTTGAGTTTAATGATCGAAATATTGCAGAGTTCGTTATGTTTGGGCCCCACCTACGATCACACGCCACCTGTGATGATCAGGGAGATGGTGGACTGGAGTTCCACGATAGTATGGTGTTGTACTGAGCAGACAAACCGACACACACTGTACTACCTTATCATTGCTCCACCTTATGACGTGCAGTTGCTTTTCTATCTACATAGTGGCTCAAGGTTTAAGGCTATGGTTAAGATGTAATCTGGGTGTACGATGCGCCATATACCACTGGATCAGATCGCAGTTCGATTTGGTATACCTTGATCTGATGATTCTAGCTTCCGATTAGCAGTTCGATATGGTTAATGGTGGCCAACCGGATCGATGAGATGGCCCACCGATTCAACAACAAAAGTGGCCCACGCATCACTAGATCTTATGTGCCAACTGCATGGTGGAACCGTGGAAGATGAGGAGCACGAAACTTAGGCCAGAAAGGCGACTCGGCCAGCGATTGTGCAAAGCGGCCAGCCTTTGCTAGTCCAGTTTTGGTCACTTGCTTTAGTGACCCGTCTCAATCACTAAAACCTGTAAACTTTGACAAGTACCCATAACATCGCCTGACAAGACTCATTTTTAAAAGGCTTAAATTTCAAAAATTCAGAACATGAGTACGTGTGTACAGGATTTAGCGATGAGATGAGTCACTAAAGCAAGTGACCAAAACTGGACTCGCCTTTGCTGGACCAGAGGTATTTTTGTACTTTTAAGGGAAACATCACGATTACCTTGGGTGACGCGTTCAGCCTTTGGTGTAAGGATGAGGAAAAGATGGAAGAGTGTGTCGCGCCTGCATCGAAGCAAAAGCACGTCAACCATAAAACCGACAACAATACGTCCAACGTGTCCGTAAAGGAGACGACATAATCATCAACCCAACCTCTCTTGCTCATGGACTTGGCTTCGCGAATAGTTTTGTTCAGAAAATCTACGGTGCCCCACCTTACTGATGTAATCAAGGAAAAACCACAGATTAATAGGGGCCCACCATTTTTTGGACGATTGTAACATACCAATATATCAGTCCTTTCGACGGTCAAAAAATAATATTAGGGGATGTTTGACTACAAAGCTAACATCACATGGCCGCGTTTAGCTGGGCAGGGTTCAGGTCAGACTTGATTTTAGGGAGTGCCAATAATATGGAGAGAAAAGTGTTTGCTCCTTTGATCCTACCCCTCCCAAAAAGCTACGTGGCACATTCCTTAGGGCCCACTGACCCCATGAATGTTTACCTCACATCTTGGCGACCTACACACGAAAAAATTAGCCTGATTGGTAATTTCTAGCCATTCGACATGGTACCCAAAAAACTGTTCGAATCCAACATCTAGAAATTACAACATGAAAAACTGTTAAAATCCAGTGATTGGAAACCACCAATCAGGCTGATTTTTGGAATATGTCCACCATGGGCCAAACATTCATGGGTTAGTGGGCCCCAAAAAGTTGTCGCGTGGCATTTTTGAGAGGAGTAGGATGGAACAAACGTTTTTGAACATGAGCCAGGTTTTTTTTTTTTTTCCTAAAACAAAAGCCCTTTTTAATGAACCTCCAAAATGATAAGTTGGTTGACGGATTCCAGTTAAATGGAACCATTTTTAAACGGGGAAGAAATGTTAGCTAAATGGTACCAACTTGATTCGAGTAGACAGAAGTATGATAAGTGGGGCGATGAGCGCCTTTTTGAGCCGAAGCCAGCTACTGAAATCCAACAAAAAGTTAGTTTCACTTGCACCACTTGTACCAGGATGATCTCGTGCCGCACAAATTGACACTCATTATCAAACACCCCCCAAGTTTCCGATTCTAGTTGTTATTGCTCCCCACCTCAATGCCGATAAATCAACAAACTTAGAATGCAATGGATTGCTCCAACTGCAAAACACATTTCTGCATAAAAGTAACAATCTACACCTAATTTAGGGTCACATCACAGGATTCAATTAGTTTAAAACCATCCAACAAAGATTATCCAAGCTAAAAGAAGAGCCTCAGAGCCAATCAGTACAAAAAAGCAGATGGAATAACTTATGGCTGCTAATAATATATAGGAAAATATTTGATACATCCAGGTTCAAGGATAGCTGATAATATGGAAATGAAAAAAAGAAAAAGAAAGATAACAAAGAATGCAGTAATTATCGTAACTTATTGGATATAGAGCGCATACATTATTACTCAGGAACCCCAAGCTCTCTCTCTCTCTTGACAAGTGGCCGGCCATTCATCGAGGTTCTATGTTCTGAAGACATACACGACAGAGGGATGACTCTTTTACAGTATCCCCTCAAGCTCAAACTTTCTTATCATAACAGCCAAGTCTACTACCACCATTGCTTCTCAGACAAAGAAATGAGCTGTACAAGAAAAGGAATCCAAGATATCATTAAGAAATGGAGCTGTACAAGTAAAGGAATCTAAAATAACATCAAGAATGAGTTTAACCATCTAGTGACGTAAACCTCAATAAGCCCGCAGACATGAACACTAAAGATCATTACCTTATATCTGGATCACATAAATGTAAATTAAATGAAATCAAAGGTCCCAGTAGGGTAGACCACACAGTTTTCTAACACGTCATGTGCATGCAGGGACGGGACCCATCATGTGATTGGTTTCAACTAGACAATCTATGCCGAAAATTGACCTTAACATCCAATTCAAAGACTTCTTCACTAATGTTTGCCGCATTTTTTCAGACCATTCAAAAAAGAATCGCAATATATAGGTCGTTACAATCATCCAATTGATCCCAACAAGAATCTCTAAGACTCTTTTGGACTCCACCATAGTTTTTTTTCCCAGAACCCCCAAAAGGATGCAATGGATCATGTGGTCATATCCAATTGGTCCAATTTTTGGCATAGAACTCCAAGGTGGAATCCACAAATAGTGGGCTCAACCTCCTTGTACATGTGCCACATGTATGGAACATGCCTTCGTAGAATGTATTAACAATCCAGCCAACATGTACGTCAGATTTCCCCATTGAAATACAAAACCAAACAAACAGTAGCAATTCATTGCAGTTCCAAACAAACTCTGAGAAAGAAATGTTTCACCAACCTGACGAGCAACCTGCACCAATCGCCGACTATCTCGAGAAGACTCCATTATCAAGCTAGATTTCTGTGGCTCTGAAGCGCCGTTTTGCTTCTCCCCCGACCTCCTTTTCGTAGTGTTCTTTTCAAGAGACACATTCTCCTCAGGGCAGCTCAAGGATTCCTTCTTGCGCTTCCTTCGAAATGTATACTTGAGAAGCCTATCATTTACAACTTGACTAGGAGTTCCATTAGTTATTTCACATGTTTTTTGAACTTTGGAATCAGAACTCATCAACGGTACATCAACTGCTTGATTCAGTTTACAAATTGGAACCCCTGAACTGACTGCAACTTCGTGATCCTGTATGGCCAAGTCTGATTTATCTATCAACGCTATATTCTCATCAGCAGCACTCTGAGTATTTGCTGCCTTTATAACTTCAGCATCACTTCCAGTGTCATCTGTGCATCCTGACCGAGGTTCCACTTCAGCTGTATTCAACAATGGAGCCAAATGGCAGTCTGAGTTTTTCCGGGCATCTTCTTCAATTATGCTTGACAGATGTTTACCAGATTCAACGATGCTATGGTCTGGGTATGGATGAGTGTTGCAACGAGAAAGAGTAGATGGTTCACAAGCTTGCTTGACCGGATCAGCGCACAAGGCAGTATTGGCATTCCTGTACCTAGTTCTTCTTTTCCTGGAAGAAAATCTGCGGAAGAACTTAACAGCTTGACCTTTGTCACAGCTGCTACCAAGCGGCAACAATTCTTCCAACGTAGTTAGTTTCTTCTCCAATAAACCCGTACTGTCATCCTTGGGAGAGGCTACAGTGCAGGTTCCTTCAGCTGTTTCATCCTCTTTGATAATTGCTTCATTCTTTATGTGTGAGTACTGATCATCTGTTTGCTCGGGAAGAGGCAATTTCCCATTTAGCAGGTTCCTCTCAAATGCACGAATTCTCTGAGTACATCCATTTCTGTAGAGCTCAGACTCTTTGCTTCTCATTATTATGGAGGCAAAATCAGGGTTCCCGTCATAATATTTCTCTGCAGGAGAATCTCTCGAGAGTTCAGTCTCTGTTGCATTTTCCGACACAAAACAGCAGTGGTCCTCTATGTTTCTCTGACTCAAAGGTGTATCGTTCATGTCAGAAGTTGATATGGATCCAGGTCCTGAATCCAGAGGAGGCAATATAATGGACTCAAAAGTAGTTAGTTTGTTTTCCTGCAATGCATCTTCATGATAAGCAGCCCTCTCCTTTGCAATGTAATCATCAAAAGGCTGAACTGGGTTGCTATTCATCTTCCCCAATTCATCCTGCACTCCTTTCAACTGTGCTCTAAGGTCTGTTACTGCATCCTCTGCTTCGTGCAGCTGCGCTTCAAGCTCTTCAATTTTTCTTCTTTGGCTCAAGGATGCAATTTCTGCTTCAGCAATCTGTACATTAGGCAAATGGATCAATGCTGTCTAGATTCGTGGCAAGCTATTTAATAAAACAAGTGGACTCAAGCAGTTAGAGCAAGTTTTGGAAAAGTCATGACATGAAATCAAATTGTCCTACAAAATCTTGACTTTGGTAATTCCTCTCCATGGTCAGAGCCTCGGACGAGTCATAAATTATATTAAAACATATTTAGTAAATGTAACAAGGTACTTATTGCTTTTAAAATAAATATGGAGATCTTGTGACAGCTTGGAGAAGCTAGAGGACTACTCTACAAAACAATTGTATGGTTTAGTCTACTCTATTAAGTTTCAGCTACGTATTGGTGCACTGCATAAACAGAATTTCACGTGGAAGCAGCTTTCCCAAAGCTTGGTCGTTCTCCACATTCCATGGGGCTTGTTACTGGCCTTCAGTTGGAGAAGTTCACCAGAGGCTTTCGCCAACAAAATCTTCACTGATGGGCTTTTCTGTATAGGATCCTATGGTTGTCAAGGAGTCAAAATGAGACCAGAATCTCTCTCAAATATGAGACAAAGTTGAGTAATAGTTAGAGAGTTTGCATTCAAGAGTTGTGATTGTGGCCAATGTCTATGATGTACTCCCAACAGTACATAGTTTGCACCAGGAACCATGTTTATTTCATGTGAACCAACCCACAGATTTCAGTGTGGCGAGACAAGGGAAAGAAGAATAGGTCAAACATCTACAATTTTCAAAGCAGGGGTCTAACTTCCAAATTTGAACAAGGAGTGTGGGATTCAAATGCTCAATGCACAGATTAGAATTTATTTCTTGTGAACTGACTCATAGAAATGTGCAGTAAGACAAGGAAAAGAAGTATAGGTCAAATGGCTACTGCTTTTTGCAGTAGGGGTACAGCTTCTAAGCAAGGTTTAGAATCTGATCTTGGTGTGCATCTCGGTCAGATAAAAACCGAGACATCTCGCCAAGGTAGGATGCAATGGTGAGGCAAAGCCAAGAGCCCAAGATGAACTGACCAAGACACGGAGACAATTTGTTAGGGAGAAAAAGCAAATAATACATGTTTGAATCAATCAAATGAGCCCCACAAAAATTGACACTAAAAATAAAAATTAAAAAAATCCTCATTAAAACACACCAATGCGCTAAGATATGCTACAGTAATCATATTTAATGCTACACTATGCTAAATATAAACAAGCACACCACAGATCTTATCCGTGGATGCCAGACCTCGAAAGAAATGTACTTAATTGTATATGGGGCCTAAGGCTAGCATATGTTAAAACAAAAAAGAAAAACCTTTAATATCTTGAATTTTTCTTAAAACAAATATATATTCAAAAAATGCATTGACCTTGTGATACTCCATATTTAACAAAATTGTGGAAATTTGAATAAAAAATTGGCATAGGTAAGGTAACCTAGGAATGATAAGTATGAAACTAAGAGGGATGACATTGCATTTCAGTAATTCATCCAACATTTTCAGAATTTTTTATTATTAAAATATTTTGGCAAAAGAAAATAGGTATGTGAATCTGGTAGATCAGCCATAAACTTATAATACATACTAATCTAGGCTAAACAAACATCTTAATCCTATTTCAGATTCATTGATTTCTTTTTGAAATTTCTGGTTTCCCCAAAATTTTGAAAAAAAAATCATAAATCAAAATCATAGTTCCACAAAATCAGTAGGAAATCTTGGATCTATAATTTTACAACTTTTTTTTAGGTTAGCGTGAAGAAAAACAACTCCAAATTTAAAAACTAATTAATTTACTTGTTTATGGAAAAACAGTCCAAATGCAAAACCTCTCTGATCATGGTAGTGTAGGTCTCATGTTTTGAAAAACTAGAATCTAGAGCCGAGACAACTGAAACATAGGGGAATTTCAATAATCCCCCTGTTCCATAGCGGTAGGCCCAAAAACCAATACATCTCGGCCAAGACATTGCAGTACTTTGAACCAAGCTCCCAAAATTGACCAAGGAGTACGGGATTCAGATGCTCAATACACTAGGGGAACATCATGAGATGGGACAATAAGACTCTAAGATCCTAATAGGGTCAAGGGATTTGAACCTATTTTCTATTATTTCACCCAAAAAAAAACCTATTCTCTATTAAATGAAGACAGGCTACTACGTTGATGATAGTTACATCCAAAAGAGTTTGCAGGATTTTGAAGAAATAGGGGTAGTGGACAACATGATGGGAATCTAGATTCTAAAATACTCGACCAATTATTGCGAGATGGGTTCGTGATTACTCAACAACCATTGGGAGATGGGTTATTAATACATCTAGGGAAATGCCGATGACTTCTCTGGTATGGGCCCTTTTATGCATTGGACGTGGTATGTTAGCAGAACTATTATGCTAGAAGTCCAGCTTTTCTGGCCCTTGGTATTTGAGAGGCTATTCCATCCCTTTAGATAGTGAAAAGTCAAAAGAAAGTTATAAAAAGATAACAAGTTAACAGCTCCCACATGTTCCTTCCCAATAAAATTACTTAACATGAAGAACTTGCTTCAGCATGTTGCACTGGTACTTCAATGGGACCTGCATAACAATATTGGGAATGCATCCAGATAGGTAAATTTCATTTGGACATCACAAAATGTGAATATTTCCAATGCTTGTTAAATATTCACAAGATCCAAATTTTGATAGGAAACCATTAGCATTTGGAGCTTACTTATTTTTCTTCTTCTTGGATACATCAGTGCACATTAACGATATACAACTATGAAGGAAAATTATCCATTTGCATGTTTCTTGAACCTATATTTAGCAGTGCCCTGTATATTGATTTTGAAAAAGTCAGGAACCATGTCAGGTGTACCCACACCCTGGTAGAACACCCCTCAAGTACTTCTTGACAACTCCCATAACCATCTTCCTGTTAACAGATGTTGCACTTGTAGCTAGTGACACCCAGACCCTTCTATTATCATACCCGTGTCAATACAACATGACATGAGTATGGGTAAAGATCTGCATCGGATCCATCAAATGCGTGTCTGATTTTCCAGGCTTCTATTTTCTATGTTGGGTACACGCCCAATGAGTCGGACACACACCCATGTATGGAAAGAAGAAGAAGAACATGTATCAATGCTTAAAATTACAAGTTACAGCCCTAACCCAAAAACAAACTAGTTCCTACGATGCATATTATTCACTATTCAATTGTATAACTAAATAAAAATTAAAATAAAATATTTAAAACATCATCTAAGTAAAACAATAAAAATGTTATTTTATTAAAAATATTAACTATTTAGCCATGTCCAAGTACACAAACATTTGGGAGTTAAAAAGGTCTGAAACTTGGACACATACCCGTATCCGACACCCGTACCCATACCCATACCCAGGTAACATAGATTGTGTACCTAGGACTAGGAGGAACAATTTAGATTTTCAACAATGCTTTTGTTTGCTTTTGTGTTTTTAGAGCCATACAGATGTTTAATTCTCAACAAATGTCCAGCATTTCCGAAATTTAATCAGCTAGAAAACCACCCTAGTTAAACTCATCAAAAAAACAGATGTAGACATCAGTTTACTGAAATTATATATGTACATACATATATCATATACATCTATCATTTGGTTGTACACTAAATAATCTATATGAATATATATATATATATATATACATGGATTATATACTTAATAAATTTGAAACTTGGACCTTGATGAAAGCACGAGTTTCCATTGCCACAAATCTCAATTGATTACTCGACCGAGTCAATCGAGCTTTGAATTTTAACTAAGAAGTCTAAAGTTCTTAAACTTCAAAAAGAAAAGTACTAAGAGAAGAGAAAACACAACTTATTACGTATTGAATGAACTAAAGAATGTCTAATGCCACATTTTCCTTCCTCTTCTTCTTCTTTTGCTTTTATCTTCTACTCTCCACTCTCTTTTAACAAAATCCAATTATTTATCCAAAAGAGAACCATTTCACATCCCTGGTCATACAATAGCAGCTATATCATTTGACTACTCAACCAAGTCAATTGAGCTTTGATTTTATAACTACAAAGTCTGAAGTTCTTAAATTTCAAAAAGAAAAGTACTTGTTTTTGGTAACAAAAAAAAAAAGAAAAGTGCTAAGAGAAGCGAAAACACAACTTATTATGCATTGAATGAACTAAAGAATGTCTAATACCACAGGTTCCTTCTTCTTTTGCTTTTACCTTCTACTTTCCACTCTCTCTTTTAACAAAATCCTCATCAAAAAGAGAGCCATTCCACATCCCTGGTCATACAATAGCAGCTTCAATTCAACACATCAATGATTTATCTGAAGCATCTCAAAATGAATAGAGATAGTTAAGGCCGTTATATAAACCCTTTACATATTCCTTCACACTGAACACATGCAAATCTACATCCCAGCTTAAAGGGTAACTGTAGTTAAATTGTTGCCTATCTCTTTTGCTTTATTCTTCACGCATGTATGCAAGGCCACACTAGTCTTTGGATATTTTAACAGGTGTTGCGCCTGTACTATTTTTGTATTTATTCTAGGAAAATCATGGAAATCCCACTTTCTGACAAGATTAACTGCTATGATGCTGAAAGTATACATGTTCAGTTGTCAACCTAAAGAGTATAGCATGCCCCTCACCGATAGTAACTTTTAGATCCAAAATGAGATCAGATGCACCATGCACAAGCGGATCCTACGAAAACCAAACCAGAAACCTTTCTGACTCTCATATCACAGATTTCACAAAAATTGTGCACAAATTTCATTTATTGATCATAAATCAAAAGAGTTTCCTGTGAAACAGGATTTATGTTGCCGACCCCAAATAGTTGGGATAGTAAATGACGACGATAAAAAGATTTTCCTGAACGTGAGGATCAAAACACTTCAAAGAATTACTCGATGTTTTGCAAGTAATTGCAGATCAAGCAAGGATTTGATTATTTATCATGGACACTACATAAGTATAGCTTTGAGAAGCCATGATAATATGAATTATAAAACTCGTCTTGAGTTATCCCAGAGACTGATGACAAATCATAAATTATTCAAGACGGGCCTTAACTTCCTTGAATTGGAAACCCCTTATAGATCACTCTCAAAGACACATGATTGAAGTTCTCAAGTTGAACCAGGATTGTAATTGCTCTATTGATGAATCTTTCACAAATTAATGGAGAAGCTTGTATAAGAATTCTGACCAGGAGAATGAATAACCATGATGTCTCACAATGTTCCTAATGAAATTGATGATGTTCATGTGATCTCATTCACAATCAGCATAAACTTCAACAAAGTCATCAGCATGTGCAATCTTCATCTCCTCTAGCAAACAATCTTTAGCCAGATAAACAACATCCTCTCTGGCTGCACTTCGACATCATCGAACCTTGAGATCAAGGGCAGTGAGTTTTCAACAAATTGCATGCTGTATCCAATGCAGTATATGCATTAAACGGAAACATTGAAATTACAGTTCATTTTGCTTGTTTATAACTTAGGTTAAGCATCATAAAGGTGCCATACGCTTGTAACCTATAAGTACATAAAGGTCGCTACTTATTTTTCCCATTTCATTCGTGCCTTAGGCATATCTGAAACCTCAAGTATATAGGTTTTGGTCCGTCTCTAAGTTGGACAGAGTGTAGTCTCAATTAAGTGAATCAGATCTTGAAGTTAGTTTACATTCCTAATTCTTTAACTGATGTGTTCCTACAGATCATCTCTTTCGAATATATTGACTGTCAAGGACAATATCCTTTAAAATAAGATTCTTACATCTGTTAGATGTTTAAAATTTATTTTGTTCATTTCATTCAACTAATGCTAAAGAATCATGAGACATTGGATTTTGTCCTACAAACTTCTATTTGGCCTTCTTTTGACATTGAATCTGCCAAGAATATGCCATACCCAGGCATGGTAGGAGCACAAGAAGAAGAAATGGTTATGGTCATTGTTGCCAAGCTAAGAAATAGATGTGGCAAAAGATACACTTCTTCCGAGTACGCCAATCTATTTTGTGGCAGATTCAAAATGGATTTCAAGAAGATTCAGAACAGATGTCAGAAACAATATGAGAAAGGTAAGCGGGGGACATCTCATAATTCAACAATAACATAAATTACCTTGATGAGAAACAAATGTGACCATACGAGAAAAGGAAGCAAGAAACACCTCAGTTTACAACATTTGCAATTAAATTTATCCTGATGCCAGAAACAAGAAATGAGAATCAGGAACACGAGTATTTTGTGAGGGGAAACAGCTCCCAATTGAGTATGAATATGATTCTCCGGTGGACTAGAACAGAACACATTTTAACCGCCTAAAATTATTTTCTTAAGGAAGTATTAATCCATCAACATTTAACCCGAATAGCAATTCGTTAGCAAAACTGTGTCTTGGAATGCAGCTTCCAAAACAAATGGTTTTGGCCCGAGGGACACTCATTACCCACCAAAGGCTGATTTCATCCAAATCAAATCTAAAAGGATATGAACTGCTCAGACCAGG
Source organism: Euptelea pleiosperma (assembly GCA_035048495.1). Classification (NCBI taxonomy): domain Eukaryota; kingdom Viridiplantae; phylum Streptophyta; class Magnoliopsida; order Ranunculales; family Eupteleaceae; genus Euptelea; species Euptelea pleiosperma. Next base: position 13,263,370 of record CM068543.1, read on the forward strand.
AATCAAAAGGACTCAATCGATCATTGGAATGCTAGCAAAAACCACTATGCCAATCATCTTCCTAGAGTCAAACATGTTGATAAATGTAGGATAGATATATCCCACTTTCCACCTCTAATAGCCACAAACCGAGCCATACATTTGTGTCAATATCTCATTCCAACTACATATCTAATGCATCATTTAGCCTTGTCCAACCTTTCATGTATACCCCTTAGACTCTAGCTTACAATCTAAAGAATCATTTGCTTTTCAAATATTCTGATTTCAATCACGCGACTAATAGAAAATTTGGCAAGAAACAAATTTTCTGAATGCTTCGACAACACAACAAAATTCCATTCTCTACAGAATGAATCTCAGGTCCCCTCTCCAAGTTCATGGTAAGAAAACAAGCTTCCAGTTAAGCACATGCAGGTTATTCTTCATTTATGCTCCCACCAGATGGAAGTCCTGAAATAATCCTTTGATTCTCTAGAGTTTCCCTTGGAATGAATAAGCAGAGATTGGAAAATATAACAATTAATAGGGGCATTTTGATGACAATCGCCTTGCATAAGAAAAGAAATGAGAATTTCAAACACTGAGTGTGTTTTAAATTATTTATACTGATTGGCTACTAAAACGCCAACACATTTTACCTTTTCCCAGGTTAATCATAACAGTCTATCTCCAATTGATATTGTTCCTTAGAAAAACACAGATCTTTTAAACTAGACTTTGCAAAGCTCCACAAGTTATAGAAAAGTGTAATAGCTTATTAGATTTAAAATCAATCCTCTATCAGTTCTAGGAAACAAGGTAAGGTAGCCAGTCTAGAATAGGTGGGATCATCAAAGGCATTGATGAGGCAGATTTTTCCAAACTTGGATTTTGTGCACAGGCAATAAAAAAGGAACTTCTATAATGGTAGAGAACAAGGAGAAATCAGATTTTCATATTTAGACAACAAAAGATTGATGAATGAAAATATGCGCATAGGTAACTGAGACTAGAAAGATGTGGGCTACAGAAAGATTGTTTGCCTCTTTTTGCAACATGTGAAAGAAGTGGAATTCTAATTAAATATGTTTTTTTTTTGGCAAACCCAGAAGCTAGTTGTATGAAGATAAAACATAGAATGTACGAATATATCAAAGGCTAATCTCTCATGTAGAAAGCAACTGATAGTCTACTTCTCTCAAGTGTTTGGCGCAATCGTGAAAAGCCAGATTATCAGCTATGATACATGGATACTTCAACATTACTAACGTATCCATATCAAGACGAAATGAAATTGACACCAGTATTGGATATTGCATAGACACTTCTACACTACAAGTTCCTAATTTCCAATTGTAGCATTGGTTTTTTTTTTTTAATTCCTAACAATTTCCTTACTTGTTTTGTCAACAGAAATATAAGAAATAGTACATTGTAACAAATTTTAGTGTGAAAAACTTTGCAATATTAGAAGTTTCATAGCATCTAGCATGATGTGAGTACTAAAAGCTAAAGCATGGTAACAATATATTGCCTGTGATACCCATATCCGTATTCGTTTCCTAGACTTCAGGAAATGAGAGCCATATCCCCACTTCTCATACCAACATCTTCATACCTATATCTAGGCATCTTAGGTTATTAAACATGTATGTGGCAGAAGCATGCCATCATTAAGGACATATACAAGGGAGCAACAACTAAGATGAGAACAGTTGGTGATGATATAAGTGAGTTTCCAGCTACTGACTAATAGTGAATTTGCGCACCAGGAATTAGCCCGGAATCTATATCTTTCGAACTAGTTATAGATGAATTAACTGCTCAAATTCAAGGGAGATATAATGTTGGTTGACGAGACTATAAAGAAAGAAAATGCAAAACTAGAACTACAGAGGGCTACCTTGGAAACCAAGGTTTTAAAATAAGTGGGACCAAGACATAGCATATGCGGTGCAACTTTAACAAGGACACACAAAGGGATGAGGCGTTAGTAAAGATTGATGGGCAAGATATACCCCAAAGTGACGATTTCATTATCTAAGTTCAAATATCCATAAAAAGGGGAGAGATTGAGGAGAATGTTACCTATAAAATTAGAGATCGATGGCTAAGATAGAGATACATTTCCGATGTGATATGTGACCATGTGTACTGATCATACTAAAAAGAAAATTTTATTGAATAGCAATAATATCAGCTATGCTTTATGGAGCAAAATGTTGGGCAAACAAGAAACTATGGCTGCGTTTGGTTCGCAGGAAAAGAAAACGTTTTTTGAGAAATAGCCATTTCCCTGTTTGGTACATATTAAAAACCAAGAGATGGAAATTGAACTCCCCAAAAGAGGTAGATTGTTTTCATTGGCAACCATTCTCCTAATTCCATCACCTCCTCCTTAATCTCTTCTTCAAGGTTGTTGTTGCAACAATAGCATATGCGAACATGCCCCATTAACCCTTGTAAGACCACCTACTAAAGCTAAAACTAATTCTTATATGCTTAATTCCTTTAATGTTTAAGAAGAAGATTCTCCTCCATTTCCTTGATCAAATGAAGTCCCATAGAAGATGTGGACAAGCTGCTCTTTATCTTTGCAGAATATGCATCTTATTTTTTGTATCAATTAATTTTTTGCATTGAAGAAAAAAAAAAAAAGAAGAAGAAGAAGTACGAGACTTGTATGTATGATTCTATATGACAACTTAGTTCTATAGTCATTTACTAGAAGTCCACCTACTACATACACCTTCGATCTATACTATCCAAGTCTAGACCACCTCATGAATGGACCGTATCTTAGAAATACAGTGATTCGATGATTCAACGCTACGTTTGTGTTCATATAGATAGGGGATGGATCTCCACCATCTGTTGCCTTCAGTTTTCCTTGTACCCATCCAAAGAGTGAAAAACATATTACAAGAAAATGAAATCTCGAAAAACATTTTTTAGGAAAAGGTTTATTTCTCAAAAATTCATTTTCTTGTCAACCAAATGCAGCCTACATTTTCATAGAATGGGTGTAGTAGAATAGTGGATGTTGAGATGGATGAGTAGAAAAACTAAGCAAGACAAAAATAATGAGCACATCCAAGGGAATCTAAGAGTAGCCCGAATAGATAACAAAATAAAGGAAAGTCGATTGAGATGCTTTGGGCAAATACAATGAAAACCAATGACAACACATAATAAGGAAGGGCATATTGGTGTAGGTTGAAGGATCTAAAAGGGTGAGGGGAGGGCCAAAAATGATATGGTAATGGTAAGAAAATATTTGACAAGACACGCGTTAACAAAGGAATGGCTCAAGATAGAACTGAATGGGGAACTAGGATTCATGTTGCCAACCCCAACTCGCATTGTGAATGACAATGGTGATATGCAGCACTAGATTATCACGATATATAGTAGTAAGCATGCTGAAAAGTGAGATAAATTTCAAAGCTTGCCCAAGAGAAACTTATGCCATGACATAGTAGGTGCACCTCCTTTCTTACCTTGACATAGACAGGTTCCATGAGAAAAGATGAAGACAAACTAGAAAAGAAAAAACAGTTAGGCATTGGAACACCAATAACCTCTATAAAAGAAAAGGGAATATGAATGCGCAAGGACGAGTGTCCAAATCTACGTTTAACCAAGGAGCTGGTCATATCACTTGAGCTGCCAGAGGTATGGATGAACAAGGTCCAGACTCATAGCCATAACTAATAAACAATAAAACCTCACATGTTGCCTACTACCAATTACATGATGTCTTATTGGAGGCCCAAGCAAAATTGTCAAAAGAGTCTCGTTTAACCATTTGTAGACCAAAAAAGTTTCGAAAGATCTTAAAACCTTCCAATATTACCATACTTCCACATATTTTGAGTCCTTAACTGCCAATAAGACCTAATAAAACCTTAAAAATAGTATCATTTCCATTCCTAAATGAAAAACCAATTCTAAACGCTCCCCCTTCAAATCAGTACTATTTGCAAAGACACAACTAGCCAAAAATGGCGTGCACGAAAACACATAAGTATTTTAACAAACCCTCTTGTTGAAACCACAAGAGTAAAGGAAGTAGTTGGGAACTTCATTATAATGCAGGAATGGATAATCAGAGGAATTTCTAATTGACCTTCACACCAAAATTATACTCAAAACACTCGAAACAAGTTGACTGTAAATCAGAGTTCAGTAAAACTACTAAAACAGAAACTGACTACATTTTTTTTTATAATTAAATAACCGAAAAGATTACATAGACTGCCAAAGATCACTGACTACATAGAATCCAACTATAAATCTACTAATCTACACAAGATCACTGAAAACCACAGTAAAGGACTAGCCGATACAAACCCATTTCCTCATTCTTACCCAAACAACAAATTACCTTAGAATCCATCATTTGTTTAAGGCGAAGAAGCAAATTGAGCGCTTCCTCCTTAGCAGCAAAGAGTTCTTGCTGAAATTGAAGCGCCTTCCGCTCCGAAACCATAATCCGAGCCGCCGCCTCTTTCTCTGTATTTAGGATTATATCCGCATAAGCCTTCTTCAAAGCTGCCATTTTCTGCAAAATAATACACCAAACATCAATCAAAGAGTTAAAAGAAACGACACAAAGAAGAAAAACAGGGATAAAATAAACCAAGATTAAGAGCAACCCCCATTACTGAAACTGAAAACAGTCCCAAAAACGGTTGAACAGAATTAAAAATAGAAATCTTTCCGATGGAGAGAGAGGAGGGGAGGAGGTAGAAGAGGTGGTGGTGATGGTGGCGGTTGAGATGGGTGTCTGGTGATTAGGTTTTTTTTTACCTCGATTTCCTCCATCTCTGATGGGCGTTTTTTCGGTACAGACCGAGTTGTGGAAAGGGAGGTTGTTTCCCTTCCCTTGCAGCTGTCTGTTATGAACTGAAAGTTCTGTTGTAATTACCCGATTACCCCTTCGCCTCACTTTAAACAACGAAACTGCCACGTCAAACGACGAATGTATCACCGGTGGAGGGCGCGCATGAGAATACCTCGCCAATAAGGTTTGCTGGGAAAAATTAGTCTGTGTGCAGCATTTTTCCTGTGGAGCTGTGGCCCACTGAACCATGAATGGTTACACATCAAAAATAAGTCTAATTGGAGATCTATAGCCATTGGATTTGAACTTTTTCATGGGGTGATTTCTGTCGGTTGGATTTAAACATATTTTGAATACTCAGATTGAATTGCTAGAGATCATCAATCAGGATTCTTTTTTGTGTGTAGGTCCATCAAGTAGTAGAGCATTCAAACATGAGTCAATGGGACCCAAAGAGTGTGCCAGGTGGCATGTTTTTATGTACTACACATGCAAAAATAATCCACAGATTAAATAATCTCGGCTTGCTGTGGAGCGTGGAACTCCATACGGCGCTCACGGCTCATCACGTTGAAAAGTTGAACCCACGGACTTTTAGGCAAGTTTTACAATTTTTAAATTTGAAACAAGAACGCCTCGAGCTGCAAAGTCATTAAGATCAATGGTCATGATTGCAGCAAAGCATAGAGTGGTCGGTGCTGGTAGAGAACCGTCTCTTTGGAAGCAGTTACATGGCAATTCCGTTACTAAACTTTTTAAGACTCGGGGTCTTCAGATTTACCTAACGACCAAGAGATTTACAAAGGGGTTAGACGCTGTAGTACCGTATACTGTCATCGATTGTATTATATAAACATGCCCCACTAGGAATCGATCCAAACCATTGAATAATGACCACCCCTTGCAACCATCTGATCAAAATTTTAAATTTTAAAAAATAAAAAATAAAAAAAACACGATCAATGATCTGGGAAAGCACATATAGGTTTTTTTTTACTTGCTCTAGACTTGCGTTGACATCCCATCAAGAGCTAATAGAGTCAAGGAAGGATTACAATGAGGTCTTACATGAGCTTTTGTACCTGGCTTGACTTACTACTAGCAAGGAGTGTTCCCATTTCCAAAGGAAATGGGGCTACAACTCTTTTCAATTTCCATTCAAGAGTTTTTATGTGTTTCCACACTCCTTTGAGACCTCGAAAAATGGACAAAATCCTTTTTTTGAAGAACAGGGAAGGGATTCGGGCTTGTTCTAATGGATCAAGAGTAAGGATCAGTTGAATTAGAGGCGGGTGAAAATAAGTGATTATCATTCTACAATCAATTTGCTCTGAGGTACTCATGTGGAATTTATTAGATTTTTTTGCGCTGGTGTGGATGATTCAAACCAATCACATCCGTCTAAGGAAGAAGTAAGGTGCCTACAAATGGATTTAACAAAGAAGATGTCATTATCAGTGCCATTGAAAATCATAAAAATTGAGGACGAGGATGACATATCTGAGGAGTCAAAGAAGGATGGGAACTTTCACTAATAGGTAAGCTCTTCTCTACTAGAGTTTTTAGAAATTATGGCATATAAATAAAAGGTGCAAGTGTTTCAATTATAGCTAGTGCTCTAATAGAACTCTATCCAAAACAAGTGGAATCTAATTGTTGAAAATCGACATTTCACAAATCAACAAAAATAAAGAGAATCAAAAGATCAAGCATACAAACAACAAATTTACGTGGTTCGATAGTGTGCCTACATCCACAGATTAGAAGAGATCTTTCCCTATTTTCTAAAGAATTAGGGTTCCAATACTTTCCGCTCTCTCAATGTACTAGTGAAAACCCCAACCTCCCTTTAGAGAATATATAGAAATCTCTAGTACAAAGAAATATATACCTAAATCACCCCCAATACAAGGTGTGCCTAACTCAGTGTAAAGCTAGACTCGTGAAAATTGTGGCTTAATTATAGTATAATCCATGTAGAATAGGACTTCTTACATAAAACAAGACACCTAACCCAACAATCTCCACATTGGCTTGTGTTTTGCTACTTTGAAGAAACTTGTAGATGTCTTTACCTCTTGCTCCCCATAACCCGAGGTGCACAACCAATTTTCAACACTGGGCAAGATTAATCAAATCGAAGCAAAACTTGCAAAACTTGAACTTCTTTATAAGAATTGGCTTAGTCAACATGTGAGCTACATTATCTTTCATGTGAATCTTCTCAAAGAATATTTCATCCAACACAATTAACTTCCATATCTTATGGAGTCTAACATCAATATGTTTGATTCTAGCATAATACACTTGATACACTTTCTCAAGTAGATGGTACTCTGACTATCACAATACAACTAGACGTCATGTTGCTTCAACCCAAGGAAATTAATTTGTGACATAGATTTGAAATCTTGTTAAAAAATAATTTTTGAATAATGCATTGATTTCTCTTTTGAAATTTATAATTTAAACATGTGTGTTTATCTAGCATGTTTCAAATTTTTATGCATAATTTTTGTGTTAGAATTTGGGTTTGAATTACGATGGAAGTGGTTATGAGCATTTGAAAGAAAACCCTAAAATGCTTGGACCCTTCGAGTAATGGAGGGATATGGTCCTTGGGGTAAAAGCCCCCAGAATAGTAAGAAGGGCATCATGATCCCTTGGGTGAAAGATCCTAAACCCACTTAGATCTTCATAGTGGAATTACTTTGGGTTTTATCTTAGGGAATTTTTGACATACACCCCCATGTTATCTTCGAAATTTGACATACCCACCCCTGCATGATTTTTGTGTTAGAATTTGGGTTTGAATTACGATGGAAGTGGTTCTGAGCATTTGAAAGAAAACCCTAAAATGCTTGGACCCTTGAGTAATGGAGGGATATGGTCCTTGGGTAAAAGCCCCCAGAATAGTAAGAAGGGCATCATGATCCCTTGGGTGAAAGATCCTAAACCCACTTAGATCTTCATAGTGGAATTACTTACATAACACAGACACTTAGTCAGTTGACCAATGTTGACCCGAGTTGACCACAATATTTCACATTGAAAGACAGAAATACCCTTGTCTTCAACCATGGAACAAGGGTTTGGATCAAAATCAAACCCCCGAATCAAATGGATGTGGTGGACGGCAAGCCAAGAGATACAAATGGGTTAGTTGTCCATCATCGGAGACCAACCCACCGGAGTCTCATGCCGGTCATCCACAACTACGGCCAAAATTTAAAAACCCATTGGCATCCGGAGTTTCACTTTTTTTTTCTTTTTTGCAACACCAACTTAAAAAAAAAAACTTCTAGGGCTGAAGTGGCATTGTAATACAAATATTAAGCTCTGAATCTTTTTTTGGTATCTCAACTAGCATTGGGGATTCCCACTCCATATACTAATTGGATATTTTTAAACAAGAATAGTTAGGAGATCATCTGTTTTCAAGCTAAAATTAGTTGGGAAATACAAGCTTGAGTCTATGGTTGGACAACCCAATTATTTTTTTAATTTTTGTCGGAGTGGTGGATGACCGGCATGAGACTCCGGTGATTTGATCTGGCTTGCCATACACCACAACCATTTGATTTGGGGGTTTGGTTTTCGTCCAAACCCTTGTTCCAAGGTTGAAGATAAGGGTATTTCTGCCTTTTAATGTAAAATAAGCTGGTCAACTCGGGTCAACATTGGTCAACTGACCTTAGACCAAGTCATAGGGGGGTATGTCAGCTTTTTCAAAGTGTGGGGGGGTATGTCAAATTTCAAAGATAACATGGGGGGGTATGTCAAAAATTCACTTTATCTTATCATTGGGTGAAAAGGGTGATTGGTGAAATACATGCCTTCTCTAGTCAAAATTATATGAGAATTTTCAATTAATGTTTAACTTATTATTATAGTCAAAAATCATATTGCTTAACAATACTTTGTTTTAAAAGTTCATATTGTTTTCTCACTGATTGCATTCTCCATCATTACAAAGGAGGTGATTCATTCTTACTGGGCTTTGTACCTCATTCAACCTACTATGTTTCAAATTTAGCCAGAAAATAAACACAAGTTAGATTTTTGAAGCTTGATGAAGACCCTAGTTCTTAATTTCTTGTTTTAAATTATTTTGAAGAACTGTAAACTCTCATAAATTATTCATACATACTTTCTTGTTTTAAATTATGTTAATTTTTAATTTATTTAATGAAAAATAGCGAGTATATTTAGTTTAATGATTAATTAATAAATTTCGGGATTTATTGTTTGATTTCCAGGTTTATGGAATCTCGTGTGTAGTCATGAATAATTTGACCATAACTTTCTCTGTATGTATCAGAATGGGATAAAACTATCATTGCAAAGATTAATCATGGAGCATGATCTTTGGAGAATTTTCAAAATTATCAGAGATCAACTATTATTTTTCTAAATTCATTATCAGGTGCATCATAATTGATTGTACACTCTAAGAACATGACTAACGACATATCTCTATAAATAGAAAAAATTCCCATATATATGAAATACCCATCTTGTCCGGATTTCATAGATTTTGATCTCGTCTTAATTTGTTTCATTAAGCATTTAGAGAAATAATTATTTTTCGAAACTTGACAATTCAATTTTTTGTAATAAAAAAAAGATTTGAAACAATCATACCTATGGTTTCTTTTTTGAGTATCCTGCAGTTCATTTGTTTTTTTGATAATTTTTCATGGTTATTTTATTTCAAAATCTCTTTCTATATTATTCTCATAACATTAAATTTTATTAAATTTGGATTAAAAACAAAGAAGTTGTGAATTTTTGAATTCTAAACTATTGTTTCCGCCATAACAGAAAAAATCGAATTTCACTCTTTCTTTCTTTAAAAAAATAAAATTAGGGTTCTGATCTAAGTATATTTTTAGGTTTGACCATTGACTTGACTTGACTTAACTTTGACATTGACTATGGAATTGATTGGGTCGGTTTAGGAATAATGAACTTATAAATAGTTAAATGTCAGAATCAACATTTTCATCCTCCACGCCTTGACCTTAGGTTTCAAGTCGACCCACGGATCGCGAGGTCAGTCATCTAAACTTTATAAAACACTTTCTATTTTTTATCTTGGAGACAATCCTTGAATCTCTACGGCTATAATAGGCGCATACCACTCCAGTTAATCAATCGAAACCGTTTGATGGGTACGCCAACTCTCTACATGTATGGATACAATCTTCAAACTATCTAAAGATCTAATGGACCATATTACACCAGATCAAATGGACCATATTCCGAAATTCTTTGTTTTTTCTGTGTTATATACACCGTATAAACATGTTTCTCAAAAATTTTAAAATTTGCCATCGGTCTCACCAAGCATCTCTTGCATGCTAAGATTCGTCCTCATCTGATGACTAGAAGAGTAAAACTTCCATCACACGAAATTGTAAATCACACAAAACACAGCCAATGAGTTCTCGGCACGTACACAAGTGCTTTTGCTTTTTAGGTCCGAGAACTCATTGGCTGTGTTTTGTGTAATTTGCAATCCCATTGTGACAGAAGTTTTACTCATGACTAGAATAATCCCACATGGTCCAATAAAATTACATATATAGAAAATCCATGTTCCAATCATTAGATCAAACGGGAATATTCTGTGTGGGTTCCATTGAATGTAAGGCTTGGCCTTGCATGTGTGACACCTGTTCCGATGTTAGGATCTTCTTCGCATCTGCCAGCTTGCACATACCTTGATGTTGAGTAAAACTTGCATGACCTCTGTCAGTAACCGTCGGTCACAATAAGAGCCACGTAGCACCTTTTTAGAGGACAGACCTTTTGGATGCTTGATCAAAATCTACAGGTGGACCTATAAACTGATAATCAACCTGATTAGTGATTTATAAGGGTTGTATTGGAGTCGTTTTCATGGGTTGATTTTAACTGTGGGAATTTGAGTATTTTTTGGGGTACAAGATCGAAAGGTTTTGAAATCACTAATCAGGGATTGGCCAAACACCCATACAGTCAGCGTCCTCTAACAATGTTCCACGTGGCTCATATTGTGGGCGGTCATGGCTTATATGACCGTCGCGGTAATGCAAGTTTTACTCCATTGATGTCCTTTCTAGCTCTAGGGCTCATGTCATTTAAGTGAGGGTGTTTTAGACATTTCAAATATGAAAGGTGACTGAAAGTCTCGGTCAGACTCGCATGAAAATATGAAATGAGTATAAGGCCATTTTAGTAATTTGGAAATCAGTTTTAAGCGGTGTACTTTCATGCTTCCCCCCTAACTGAAACTGGTTTAATACACTAGATCGACTGGTCAAACCGGTAGGGACTTGCTTGGCATTTTCAGCATTTGTAGTGCAACCGTACGGCCGGTGGGTTGAATTTGTTGGTGGCTTGTCACGCAAGTCTACAACTGCAAACACAGCTTTGAATAGGAAAAAAAAATGTGACGGGCATACTATACCTTTTTTCTCAACCCTAATTGACCAAGATTGACTCTCAACTGCCGGGATTTATTAGGGGGCGTTTGGTAACACAAAATAATATTATGACTTTTGAAAAGTAAAAAAATTAACTTAAAACTGAAGCTAAATTTTTTAACTTTTAATACAAGTAGAAGTGCTTTTACTTCTCGCTCCCAAACACCCCCTTAATATGCCTTAAACGTGTCATGGATGTGGATAAAATGAAATGGGTGTATCTCTAACTAGGGATGGCACGTGTGCACCTGAATGATTGTAGGGACATCTTTAGAAGAAGTGGCACACTATTAAAGACCATTGACCATATGGGTGTTTGGCCCATTCATAGGTGTACGAACATACAAAAAATCAACCCAATTAAGCATTCAATTAGAGTCATTTTCATGGGTTGGTTTTTAACCTTGGAATTTGAGCATTATTTTTGGTACAAAGATCCAAAGGTTTGAAACCACTAATCAGACTGATATTTGGTATGTAGGTGCACTTAGGAATGGACCAAACATCCACACGATCAGTTGTTTCTAAGAGTGTGCTATGTGGCTCCTACTATAGTCCCTCATCATTGTTGATGCGCATGCTGAACAACCTGTGAGGTGAGTGTCTTGTGAAGCCCGTGTGAGGTGCCTCAACCCCGATTTTGGCTTTATAGTAGTATAGATTAGATAGATAAATTGGGTTTACAGATATTAGCCATCTAATAATTTGTGGCACGTGTAGGTGTACGGCTCCATCGATCGATTCATTCTGCCTAATAGATTCAATTAGCTTAGATGATCCTAACCGTCTAAACCAGGAAAGACATGGGTAAAATGGTTAGAATCATCCAAAGGTCATGTTACCCTGCATATGTTGTTAATCACGGATTTATCCGGTGGTTGCTAACAACAAATGCACCTAAAATTGATGATTTTCTATTTACCATTTATTAATCCTAATTAGTTGGTATGTCCAAATCAAGTTGGTTTTACCTAACAAAAAGGTTGGTTTAACAATAATATCTTTTTTTGTTTGTTATAGTGCAAAAATTTGTGTAAATAGATGAATTGTACCTGTCTATGGGTTCCATAATGAGTATCGCAAGGTCGTGACATGATTATTAATGGAATACAAACTTCATGCTTCCTATCAAACTTATCATTTCCATATATTTATGGATTCATCGACCCGATAGGGTTGGCAATGGATTGGATCAAACCCGACATCCGATCTAATCCAATCCGAAAAACCGGGTCCGGAACTTTATTTTTCGTTATCGGATCGGTACCGGATCGACCTTGTATATATATATATATATATATATATATATATATAAACCAATCTAATCATATCAGATTGGTTCTGGAACTAAATTTTATTAATCCGATCGGGTTCAGATCGGGGTGGATTGATTGGATTTCTTATCGGATCATTACCAAATCAGTACCAATTCGACTTGAACCCGATCCATTGCCAGCCCTAGTAGGGGGCACTACAGGCGATACACGTGCACCTTACATTTGGCAGAACCTTACACATGGCATACTCTTACAATCCACTTGACCATATGGATGTTTGGTCTATCTCTTGGTTGACTTGCATATCAAAATTTATCCCTTGTGTATGGTGAGAGCAACGCAATCTACGAATAAGTGGGTTCTCTTCTATTTTGTTTTTTCAGTGTTTCGTTTATGATACATAGTTGATTACAAACAAGAAAAAAAAAAAAAAGAAATTTGACTTATTGGGCTCAAGGGACCTCCCTTTTTTGGCCCCCATCTTGGTGTACCCACGTAGAAGATGAATCAATGGCTGATTTTTGGTGAGGATGATCTCTATGGTGAGGAGATCATCCTCACAAAAATTCAAATCATTCCGATATTCATAGACTGATTTAGAAGCTGAAGCATTATGGACCATAATTTTTACCGTGTAACTTTAAAACCACATTTGATGGGGTTAGAAATTTCAGAATGGACTGATTTTTTGTTGGGGTGATCTATATGGTGAGGTTATCATCCCCACCAAAATCAGCCATTGATTCTACCTTCTACGTAGGTAGGCCAAGATGGGGGTCAGAAATGGGGATCCCTTGATCTATATTTGGTATTTTAGGTTCACTTAGGGATGGGCCAAACATCCATTAGGTCAGTCGTATCTAAGAGTATGCCACGTGGCTCACACTATGGACTGTCATCAATTTTGATAACGGACGTCCGTCAGCAAGGTCTACTCTAAAAACTGTTGGAACGTGACTCCGAAAGAAATCTAACAAACGATAATTCCAGATCTTAACGCTCAAATTTGAGGGAATTCCAACCTAGATATCGTCTTTTTTTTTTTTTTGGGTAATCAAACCTAGATATCGTCTTTAAAGTTTAAAGTTCAAAGTTCAAACCCTAAAACGTGGGCGCCGACATCTTCTTCTACTATAAGTTTTGTTATCCACAACGATTACAACACCACGTGTCACCCGGTAAGCCTTTTCAAGCTCTCTCACTGTTAAATCCTTGTTAGAAACAGAGCAACCCAAGAACACTTCGCTGGCTCTGCTTTCTTCTTCGTTCTTAGACACCACTCTCTCGAACAAAATACACAGAGACAGAAAAATGTTTCAAAGCTCATGCTAACCAAAAAATCCAAATGACCATAATATCCTCTCTCTCCATCTATAACCCAACCATCTCTGCTACAATTCTCAGAACCTCTCACGGTAACCGAACTAACAACAAACCTCACTCTTGCCCCTTTCCCGCCAAAAGAATCCAATTTCCCGCCAACCGGACTCTCGGAAAAACCAGAGCGAAAGCCAAAGAGCTAATCCTTGGAAACCCTTCGGTTACCGTAGAGAAAGGTAAGTACAGCTATGACGTTGAAACCCTAATCAACAAGCTCAGCAGCTTACCACCTCGAGGCAGCATCGCTCGATGCCTCGATGTCTTCAAGAACAAGCTTTCCCTCAATGATTTCTCCCTGGTCTTCAAGGAGTTCGCCCAACGCGGCGATTGGCAGCGATCGCTTCGCCTCTTCAAGTACATGCAGCGGCAGATCTGGTGCAAGCCAAATGAACATATCTACACGATAATGATTGGTGTTCTTGGCCGGGAAGGATTGCTCGACAAGTGCGCTGAGGTATTCGATGAAATGCCCACCCATGGTGTTGCCCGCAGCGTCTTCTCCTTCACCGCTTTAATCAACGCTTACGGTCGAAACGGTCAGTACCAGACTTCTCTTGAGCTGCTTGATCGAATGAAGACAGAGAGGATTTTGCCGAGTATTTTAACTTATAATACAGTAATTAATTCGTGCGCTAGGGGTGGATTGGATTGGGAGGGGCTGTTAGGTTTGTTCGCGCAGATGCGGCATGATGGAATTCAGCCGGATCTTGTAACTTATAATACCTTGCTTGGTGCTTGCGCTAGTAGGAGCCTCGGTGATGAGGCCGAGATGGTGTTTAGGAGCATGAATGAGGCTGGAATTGTTCCAGATATTACTACGCATGCTTATCTTGTGGAGACGTTTGGGAAATTGGGGAAGCTTGAGAAGGTATCTGAGCTTCTTATAGAGATGGAGTCGGAAGGGCATTTGCCTGATATTACGTCGTATAATGTGTTACTGGAAGCCTATGCACAATTGGGGTCGATTAAAGAGGCCATGGGTGTGTTTAGGCAAATGCAGGCGGCAGGGTGTACGGCGAATGCATCAACTTACAGTATTTTGTTGAATTTGTATGGGAGGCGTGGGCGGTATGATGATGTTCGGGAGCTGTTTCTTGAGATGAAGGTGAGTAATACAGAGCCAGACGCGGCTACTTATAACATTCTTATACAGGTTTTTGGTGAGGGGGGTTATTTTAAGGAGGTGGTCACTTTGTTCCATGATATGGTGGAGGAGAATGTTGAGCCGAATATGGAGACGTACGAGGGGTTGATATTTGCTTGTGGGAAGGGTGGGCTCCATGAAGACGCAAAGCGAATTCTCGTGTACATGAATGAGAAAGGGGTGGTGCCGAGTTCTAAGGCTTATACTGGAGTTGTTGAAGCGTATGGACAGGCTGCATTATATGAGGAGGCTCTTGTTGCATTCAACACAATGCATGAGGTGGGGAGCAAGGCTTCTGCTGATACCTACAATTCGTTAATACATATGTTTGGTAGAGGTGGACTTTACAAGGAATGTGAAGCGATCTTGTGGCGAATGGGTGAGTCAGGTGTTGCACGGAACACATATTCGTTTAATGGCTTGATTGAGGCTTTTGGACAGGGAGGCCAATTTGAAGAAGCTTTGAAGGCTTACGTTGAGATGGAAAAGGTAAGATGTGATCCTGATGAGCGGACGCTTGAGGCAGTTTTACGCGTTTACTGCTCTGCAGGTCTTGTTGATGAGAGTAGGGAGCAGTTCCAGGAAATTAAAGCTCCGGGAATCATGCCAAGTGTCATGTGCTACTGTATGTTGCTGTCGGTTTACGCAAAGGGTGAAAGGTTAGTGCTCAAACTTTTATTCTGTCGTTAACTACTACTATTTTTTCGGTCTTTGTCTCCACCTCTTTATAACAATCCATGGTTTGAATTTCTGAAACTAATAAAATGATAGGAGATTATTAACATAATAAACTAACTTTCTTATTTTGTTTAAATATTTTAATTTTTGTAGTCTTAGTATCTGTATTTGTTTCTTTTGGTAGTATCGATCTCTTGGTCCTCATCCAATGTTTACGTTTCTAAAACTAGCAGAATGATAGGAGAGATAATTTGATTCACAGCTAGGTGCATAAAAAAAATTAGGGTAATGGTTAACAAGTAACTAAACCAGAAGGGTGATCTCTGTATCATTAGTTTAAACATACATGCACCTGGGGTAACATAAATGATTGTGCTACCTATCAAAGGAACATATTATACAATACTGGTGAATAATGTGTAGAACAATAAGAATAGTTCTTTTAATGCCTCTACCCAAAATTGGTGATGCAACGCAAGATTGGGTAAGGAAGAATCTGTCCTCTGAGAAAAAGAACAACAACAAAGGATTCACATGGATGGATGGGGAAGTAGTTATCTCTTGAACTCAGAAGGTTTCTTGTAATAGCTCTGATTGACTTCTTTGTGCGATCTCCCTTTTTCTAATTTGATGGTTTGCGGGTGATTGCGTGCATCCGTAGGGATTAGTCCCTCTTGTCAGGGTTGGGATACCCTACATCACCCAAAAAAACATCTACAACATTTTGATTGCCACAATGTGTAGTTGATGATGCTTCGAGGATCTGCTGATATCAGTTAGTAAATCTTTTTATTGAACTTTTCAGCAGTGACAGCTGCCATGATCTTCTGTTTGGCTTCTTTGTTTGATTTGGCAATTCTTGAGCGAGTTTCTAATTGAAAGGAAAAAGGAGAAAGTGATGCCTGAAATATGAGAAAGAACAAGGATAAATCATGATAAGCATCGTGACTGTTGACGAGTTTTGGGCTTTAACTAATAACTGGCTGCTCAACAATACCATGACAGAAACTTTTGAAGGAAGATAACCATTTATCTTTATTCACAATCAAATGGTTATTCTTGAATTACAATCCAAGAATTAAAAGTAACAATTTCCCATCTTTGCTGGGCCCACTGGAACCTTAAGAATACTTGAAGCAAATGAGTTGAATTATGCCTAGTTGTTAAGCTTTTGGGGGAGGCTGCTCCGAAGATTCTTTGGGTTAAGGTGAAATATCTAGGCTAGTAGCCAAGGACCCTCCCCTTCCATGGTCTCTTATTTCTAAGTTCGAAGAGTTGATAAGATTTCCTTATTCATTGCAATTGGTTGGTTATGCGTAGTGGCATGAAAAAGTAATTCAAGCTGGGGGACATGCTAGCAAATCATGGGATAGGAAGTATGGGGACGTTAGACTACTTCTTGAAAGTCTTCTCTTCTTTAAAATATTGAGTTCAGTTGATAAAAAGAAGTTTCAGTTTCGTTGAATGTCATCAAGATATTGATTCCTTTAGGGGGCGTTTGGGAACACAAAAAAAGCAATTACTTGACTTAATTAAGTCAAGAAGTTGAAAAGATAGTTTGGATTTTGTTTATTTTTTTAACTTTCACCAGTCAATGGCATCTCATGCCCTCGATTCGACTCCAGCAACAACGAATGAAGCGCCACCTCCAGGGCCAAGTCCTAATGCTCTTGATCTATCTTCTCCAGATTCTGTTTCCCCTGCCTGACAATCTAGGTATTCCACTCCTAGTGACCTTCGCGGAGCTCTTCTTCTTTGGGATGAAAACCCCGTCCTTGCTGAACCTGTGTCAAATTCCTCGTCTGAATTGTAGCTCATCGTTCTCAATTTGCAAATTCCTCACCTCTTCACAGAGGTCAAGTCCTACTTTCTTTTCTATCAAGGGTAAGGGTTCAAAGCTGTATTTCTCAAGTAGTTAAAAATTGACTGCAAACAGAAGCTACAAATTTTGGCTTCTGATTTCTCAAGGAGTTACTACTTCTTTGCTTTGCTTCAATCCTAAGCATGTTGAATTGAAAACTTAAGTGAAACTTTCATAATACCATATTTGCCTGTCTAATCCTTCAAGAGAAATTATAAACGAGCACTTCAACCATTTATAATGACAAAAATATCCCTCTTAGCCTTTAGTATAAATTATAAATGACCACTCGTTCTTCCATATCAAATAAGTTACTTTTTGTCTTTCCAAATACCCTTCCATTTCTAAGTAGGCAACTTCTACTTCTCGTCCCCAACGGGTTCTTAGTTATTTAGGTTTATGACACAAATAAGATGTGTTTCATAACATTGAGATTAGATCTCTTTCAAAAGCAACATGAAAGGTTTTGTACGGTGAGTTCTTTTTACGGGGTGATGCAAAGAACTGAAGAAGTGACCTTCCCAGTGGCTATGGTGTGGAAATCAAGAATCCCTACTAAAGTTGCCTTCTTTGCTTGGGAAGATTCTCTTGACAAGATTCTTACAGTGGACCATCTTATGGCTAGAGGGTATACCATGGTTCTCTACTGCTAGATGTGTAGAACTAATGGGGAATCTCTTGATCATCTTTTGATGCATTGCGATCTGGCTACGTAGATTTGGAGCTCCTTTTTAAGAGAATTCGGGGTGAGTTGGGTTATACCGGCATCCTTGAAATCTCTCTTGTTTAACTGGATCACTAAGGCCTTCTCTGCCAGAGGGAACGTGTTATGGAGAATGGCTCCTTTAGCAATTATTTGGAGCATTTAGAAGGAGAGGAACCTGAGAGTCTTTGAAGGGAAGCAAGCGGATTTGCATACAGTTATTCTCAACACTAAGGGTCTGATGTTCATGTGGTCTAAGGCTTACTCAGAATGCAGGGGCTTGTTTTTTGAAGACTTTGTCTTCCGCTGAGGAACTATCTGTACTCAGGAGGGTAGCTAATCTGGGCCTTCGTTTGTATGCTATGCTTTCTTTGTGGTTTTCTTTGCCTAGGCCTAGAATAGGTCATCTTGACCTACAAGCCTTAGGTTGTCTTGTTCCTTTTGGCTTCGGCCCTTTATAAAGCTTTACTCTACTTATAAAAAAAGGTTTCTTACTGTGAGGGGATGTAGCCCAAGATGTTTTTTGTTTTCTAGGTGCTACATCATAAAAAAAGCTACATTACCAATCGATGATTTGTCTCTCAGAGGTATTTCTGCTAGAATTTTTTCAACTTCAGCTTAATTGTTACTTTGAAGAGTTTCTAAGATTTAAATTAGCGAGAATAGTTGGAAGATGGAGATGGAGGTGAGTGGAAGGAAGAAGATGTGAAGAAGAGAGAAAGAGAAGATGAAGGAGAATGAGAAGAAGAAATAAGGAAAAGTGAGTTGGTTCTCATCGTATGAGAGCCCATTCAGATTATATTAGAAACATAAGAACCAGAATGGACAATAATGCCCTTACAAATGGGAATAAAGACAAAGAAAGTAAGAAGCAAAAAGACAGAACTATCCCTTAAGACAATAGACCATATAATCTCTACACTCTCCCTCAAGTTGGGGCATAGATGTCATATATGCCCAGCTTGCCCAAGATACTATGAAAGGGGGACTTGCTAATTCTTTTGTAAAGGTGTCAGCAAGTTGTTCTTCAGTCTTCACAAAGGGGGTGTAGATCAAGCCAAAACGTAGCTTCTCCTTTATAAAATGTTGGCCCAACTCAATATGTTTAGTTTTGTTATGCTGAACTGGGTTATGAGCAATATTGATGGCTGCTTTATTATTACAATACAAACTCATTGGCTCATTGACAGGAAATCCCAACTCTCCTAGTAGAATCTGTAACCATAATAGCTCACATAGACCATGAGCCATAGACCTAAACTCAGCCTCCGCACTCGACTTTGCAACAACAGACTATTTCTTGCTCCTCCAGGTGACAATGTTGCCACCAACTAATGTGCAATATCCACAGGTAGATCTCCTGTCGGTGATAGAGCTAGCCCAATCAGTGTAGGTCTCCACTCTCAAGTGTTCATGGCATGTAAATAGCACCCCTTTCCCTGGCGCGAACTTCAAGTATCTGAGAATCCTGAAAATGGCCTCAAGATGAGAAGTCCTGGGGGAGTGCATGAACTGGCTGACAACATTGACAACATATGCTATGTTAAGTTGAGTAAAGGAGAGATATATGAGATGGCCAACTACTCATTGATATCTTCTGGCATCAATAAGGGGTTCTCCATCACTATCACTTAAGCAATGATTTTGCTTAATTGGGGTGTCACTGGGTTTGCAGCCCAACATGCCAGTCTCCTTTACTAAGTCAAGGACATATATCCTTTGTGAGATGAAGATGCTCTTCCTTGATTTGACAACTTCAATTCCTAGGAAGTATTTCAACTTTTCCAGATCCTTGATCTCAAATTCTTTTGCTAATTTCTCGTTCCGTTGAGACATCTCTTCTAAGTTACCCCCTGTCATAATTATGTCATCAACATAAATAATGAGAGCCGTAATCTTCCCTTCATTATGCTCAGTGAATAAGGCATGGTCGGCCTGACTTTGCTTATACCCATACTTTACCATGGCACTACTAAACCTTTCAAACCATGCCCTTGGAGACTTCTCTAATCCATATAGAGCCTTCTTCAACTTACACACTCTACCTTCTGAGGCGGAAAATTTGAAGCTAGGAGGTAGTCTCATGTAGACTTCTTCTAAGTCACCATGCGGTAAGGCATTTTTTACATCAATAGGAGAGGAAGTGGGATTAGATCCCACGTGTCATTTTGTTTTAGGGCTCGTATTTCCTCCTCCATAGCGTCTTGCCACTTGGGATGAGATAGTGCTTGGGAAACACTGGAAGGAGCATGCACTGATGACAGGGACACTGCAAATGATCGGTGAGATGGAAATAATGACTGATATGAGACAAAGTGGGAAATAGGATGCTAAGTACAAGTACGCTTACTTTTACGGATAGCAACAGGAAGATCAGGATCATGAACGACTGGGGTAGGAGAAATATCTAAGGGCGGACTTGGTTCCGAAGGGATGTGGCAGGGCAGATCAGCGGTGGTAGTTATTGTTCTTCACGAGCAAACTTTCAGATCCCCAACAATAGGTGGAACACTACTTGGAGGGAGCTGATTTGGAGACAACATCCGGTGGTGCAGTGTCGAGAAGGACCGGTAAGGGAAGGGATGATGACGATGATGACATAGAGGTGATGAGAATATTAGATGGGCTAAACCACTCCTCCTGAACAGAGACATGTCCAGAGTAATAAGGTTGGTGCTCAAAGAAGGAGACATCCATAGAGACAAACCGACGACGAGAATGAGGGTGATAACATTTGTACCTTTTCTGAGAACTAGAATACCCAAGGAAAACACACGTCAAGGCTTTTGGATCCAGTTTGTTTCGTTCTGGACCTAGGACATAAGTGAAACAGTTGCATCCATGTTTTGAAAGAAATTAGAAACAAGGCACGATCGGGACAAAGGACCTCAAATGGAGTTTTAAGTCCCAAAACACTGGAAGGAGTACGATTAATGATATAGCAAGCGGCTAGGAGAGCCTCGGACCAAAAAGTTTGAGGGACATTCATCCCTTTCAGCAAGGTACGTGCAACTTCCGACAAGTGTCTTTTTTTTTTTCTGCACTCCAATTTTGTTGAGGAGTTTGCACACAAGATATTTTTTGTTCAATCCCATGTTCTTCACAAATGTCTTCAACCCTTCATAAGAGTATTCCCCACCATTGTCAGACCAAAGAACCTTGATTTTTTTGTCAAATTGGGGTTGAACCCTCGTATAGAAATTCTTCAATAACAAGTAGACTTCATCTTTATGTTTCATCAAATACACCCAAGTGCATCTTGTGCAGTCATCCACAAACGCCACAAAGTACCTGTAATCCAGTAAAGAAGAAATAGGCGCAGGCCCCCACACATCAGAGTGCATAATAGAAAAATAGAACTATTTTCATTAATACTTGAAGGAAACGACCAGCGACAATGTTTTGCTAGTTGGCACACTTCACAATGAAAACCAAACACAGTTTGAAACTTAAACAATGATGGAAATAAAAACGTCAAATACTGAAAAGAGATATGACCTAATCGGATATTTATTGACGTCACTACGATTACTTCGAGATGTGTGAGTTTGAAGGAGATGTTCTGGTGATGGATCAAGGAGATACAAGCCATCCGCTTCATGACCACTGCCGATCATCTTCCTCGTTGTCAAGTCCTGAAGCACACAATGAGAAGGAAAAAAAGTGATATTGCAATTCAATGTTTTTGCAATACTACTGATAAATATCAAATTTGTAGTAAGATTAGGAACATGGAGGACATCAAAAATAGAAAGTTGGGATGAAACTGCCACTGTTCCTTTTCCCGCAATAGAGGATAAGGAACCATCGGCCAGACAAACTTTATCTTTTTTCGAGCGAAGACGATATGACTGAAAAAAGGACATACCCGTCATGTTGTCAGAAGCTCCCGAATCAATGATCCAGGGAGGAGACTTGGATGTAGACACATGGTTGGCGGAAGCAAATGTACCTCAGTGTACAAATGAGGAGGTGGCCGTGGAACCTTCTAGCTATGACATGAGGTGTCGAAGGTGATCAAGATCCTCTAGAAGAATAGACACCAGTTCCTTTGAGGTAGTGGATCGAGAGCCAAACATAGTTGAACCGTCTCCCCTTGAGGTGAAGGTGTCTAGGCTAGAAGCATAATGGGCGGATGAGGACTTTCCTCTCTGTGAAAATGTGGTAGGACGAGCAATTAACTAATTTAACTCCCAACAACTCTGTTTCAGATGTCTCACTTTCCCACAATGGTCACATTTTGGCCCGGCTTTGTCATCTGTACCTCCTTTGAGATCCCAGCAATTCTTTTGCATGTCTCCAAACTTCCTATAATAGTCACATTTAGGCATTTCCTTGTTTTCAGGACCTAGAGGATACCTTCCAGGTTTTGCACTGCTGGATTGTTGTCCACCTCTTTGTTTATGGATTGCCATGGCTGATTTATCACTGCCAAGGAGAGGCTGCTGGTCCGTAATACTTCGACGACTCTCCTCACTCTGAATGTAGGAGTAAACTGCATTCAGAGATGGTGAATATACCATCTTTATATTTCATACTTCAGCGAAAAGTTGGTAAAGCTATAATAGGTCTATAATACTTCGGCGTAATAAGTTATCTTCATACTTCGGCGAAAAGTCTTTCTCTTTGGGATACCTATATTCTTTTTTCAGAAAGGGTGTTTAAAATACCCGTTGAAGAGAAAAAAATGAGGACAAGATTGGCTCCACATGTCATGTGGAGGAGGGACTAGAATAGGTCTTGGTAATTATGTATAATTAGGTCGACTGCCATGGGTCTACATCGAATGCAGCCTTCTATTTGAATTCCAAAATCTTGTTATACTAAGCCAAACATGCCAAATAACATAGGACCAACATGCCATGTGGATGGTCTTACAGGTGTGTGATCCAGTTCTCCTTAGTTTTCATTTGGTTTTATACAAACCACAATTAACCTCATTAAACCGCCCCCAATCTAAACTTGGCTTAATGACAGATTTTGATTGTTCAAATTGCCCAATGTTGCCACTTTCACCCTTGGGTGGTTTAAAAATTTGATGGACATCTCGTGTTCAGGTCCTCAAAATTCGAGCTGAAGATGGCCTGTTAAGTTTTTGGCCAGTTTGGCCTTGATCTTTACCTTGAGGTGGCTTAATAATCTTTGGTCATTGGCCTGAAATTTTGACTAAAGGGAGGTCTTTCAAGTGACTTGCGTCCCACTTTTATTTCTGTTAATTTGACACCCAAAAAAATTAATCGAACTTAGCATGCTTAATGTGTTTTGTGATTGTTTACTCAAAATCATGGCCATCTGATTTCATACTCTGACCATGGACTGACCAAAGGGTTCTCTTTCGAATGAATTGTGACCCATTCATGTTTGGGTATTCTTTTCATGTTTCCACTTGTCATATGGAGGTTAACAAGTACCGTCATATTATTCTTTTACAAAAGCTGTCATTCATTTCATTGTTTGTAGTTTGTACCCACTGGCTTTCCAAATTGCTTCCTGAAAGAATTTGGGCTATCAAATATTACTGATTCCTATCATATAGCTTTTGATGATAAAGCGGAAATTTTCATGAGACTCCAAATATTAGTGGGATCCTTTCTTTATTGGTGTTAATAAGAGCATCATATTAATGGGTCTCGGTGTGGTGCTTGGAACAAATAGAAGTGAAAGGTTTGGATGTTCTTGATTCTGGAGTATATATTTAGATTCCCAGAAGCTATTTTTGGAGTAAGGCATGAGCAATATCTCACTCTTATTTTGTTGAAAATGTTCAAGTCAAGGCTGGAAAAGCCATTATTTTGCTGACAAAAAAAGAAAAAAAAGGCTGGAAACATGCCTTGAGGTGTACTTTCTTGATGGTTGCTGTGAGAAATTAGGAATTGCCATAATCCTTCCATGCATATGAAATACGGCCTCTTTCTTTGATTTCGTCTAGGAATGCAAGGTGACAACCATATCTGACAGATTTTCAGAGTTAACTGAAATGTTGTGTTTTATTTTTGTGGGGTTAAGCTCAGTTAATATTGCTGCCAAAATTTTGTCAGTTTTTACTGGAACTATGCATTAATAAGTGGAGAGTGGTGGAAGGCTTCTAGATATCCTCACAGCCCAGTAATAGATATTTCCAAACATTTTAGTGAGTTATGAAGATAACCTGAAGAGTGTAGATATTCACAAATCCCTTGTATTGGCAATTAAATTTCTTTTTCTAGAAACAACACCAATGTTTCCTTAAATAACATATGATACGACATATATGTTGTTGAGAATCACTTTACTCTAAAAGCTTAAGCTGTTAGAGGGAGGCGTAACTATGTATATCAAAGGGTTCACAGGTCTAACAGAGGCGGAGTGCTGTAAACACAGCCAAACAACACACTCCAATAACACTTTGCCGAGACTTGAACCCGCAACCTAGTGGGACCTTCTGCTCTGATACCATGTTGAGAACCACTTTACTCTAAAAGTTAAGCTGTTAGAGGGAGGCGTAACTCTGTATATCAAAGATTCCACGGGTTTAACAGAGACGGAGTGCTGGCAACACATTCTAATAACATATTTCCTATGACTTCTAATTGGCATTCAAGGTCGAACTGTATAACGATCTTACATGATTGTGTACTTCTAAAAGATTTTGGTCGAGTTGATGCAACTTGGCTATTGACTTATTTGACACAATATTTTGCCTTGCAGTATATAAGAATTGTGATGTGATGCTCCTAATATGAGATTTGCCTACTTTCTCTCTCTTTCTTGATTTTAGATCTTAATGCCCCTCCCATCTATTATTCTGTTCCTTTTTTTTTCCACTCACATTTGTTGTAAAATGTCTTACCACTGGGGTTAATACATTTTCAGGTGGGATGATGCCTACAAGCTGCTGGAAGAGATGATCACAAATAGGGTGTCCAATACTCATCAAGTGATAGGACTGATGATCAGAGGGGATTATGATGATGACTCTAACTGGCAGATGGTAGAGTATGTCTTTGACAAATTCAACTCTGAAGGTTGTGGCTTGGGATTGAGGTTCTACAATGCACTTCTAGAGTCTCTTTGGTGGTTGGGCCAAAAGGCACGAGCTGCAAGAGTTCTCCATGAAGCAACAAAGCGAGGGCTATTTCCTGAGCTGTTTCGTAACAGCAAGCTCGTGTGGTCTGTGGATGTTCACAGGTATGATGTTTGATTAACTACTGTCCAATTTTCCCCCTTCGAATTACTCCTCTTATAATGTCTATTTGTTATTTTCAGGATGTCGGTAGGTGGTGCTCTCACAGCCATATATGTCTGGCTCAATAATGTATACGACATGTTTAGAAATGGGGAGGATCTTCCTCATCTTGCAGCTGTTGTAGTAGTGTAAGCATTTCTTCTTTTCCTTTTTGAGAATGCCTCGACTTTCAAACCATAAATATGGCTGTGAAAAGCACAACCAATTGGATGATTACAACCGTCTGATCTATTGCATTTTTTGGGACAGTCAGAAGTTGAATGGTCCAGACAGACCATTTCGGCCTAATATATCTCAGTGGAGGCTGTCGAATCATGGGCCCACCCATTTCATGTTTGTCATTTATGATTGTCCTATTCATATAGCATTTTGTTTGGATATCCTTACTGATGGTATTCTTTTCTGTTCATCAGACGAGGAGAGATGGAGAGAAGCTCAATAACACGGGAATTTCCTGTTGCAAAGATGGTATATTCATTTCTGAAGGATAATATATCATCATCCTTCTGCTTTCCTGGATGGAACAAGGGCCGAATAATCTGCCAACGACCTCAATTGAGACGAATTCTATCAGGTTCTCAATCATCCTCAGATGGGACCACAAAGGAGAAATTGGTAACTATTAATAACTCTACTTTCCCACTTCCTGGGACGAAAACTTCCAGGAATAACATCAAAAGTGACCAACACCTTAAGACAGACTCAGAAACAGATATTAGAACAAGAACAGAGCTAATGACAACCACAGTCTAAACGGAAGAGCTATAATTCATTCCTCAGTTTTTCAGGGCTCACCCTTGTAGCTGAGGTATCCCGTCTTTCCTTTTCAAGATATTCAATGAAAGTGAGGACCAGTTAGACACAAGAAGAGTTGATCCGGGTCGGTGGAACCAATGGTTAAGAGTGAATTGACAGTACTAAACATGTATCTCAGCTGCCAATTTGTCGGAAATGCATTGGTAGTGAGAATAACAAGTTTGCCTGCATTGAGCGGAGCTTATTAGGTTAAATAACACACTGGTTGTTCGTGTTTGAAGCTAGTTTTAGAGCTGGGTGTTAGTCCATCGCGACCCACCAAATAGGAAAGATGGAAGGGAAGAAGAGAAGAATTTCTGTTTTTGTTCTCAGCTGGAGGAGCAGTTCTGTTTTCAATATGTACATGTACAGTTTATTTTATATGCATTTTCTTAAATTATTTCAAGTTGATTGAAGGGTAGGACACTTTCAAGGTTTCATCATTCAATTTCTTATTTCAATAATTTGGGGTGGTTCAAAGATTGGGTCGGGCTCAGGGGACCCCCTTTTTTTCAGACCCCTCTCCGGTGTTCGTGTGCTCGGTTGTGGATTTTAAGAATCCAACGGTGGTTGTCATTACTGAGCTGGCATCACTTCTTTCACTTTTTGGGGCGCTGTGTTGGATTCGTGAAATCCACGGCCGAGCGCGCAAACGCCGAGAGAGGTCAGAAAAAGGGGGTCCTCAGAGCCTAAGCCTAGGGGATGAATGCCGTTGAGATTAAGAATGTCATAAAAAAGAAGAGCTTTACTTCAATTTCTTCACAACTTCATTGGGAGAAAAGGTCTTATAGCTGTTTCTCATTAGCTAACCCCATATTCTAACATACATTTGCTCCATATGGGGGAAAAAAAAAACGCAATGACATTTTGATGCACATGCACTCTTGCCATATAAGCTCTAGATTTCCTCTACTTTCTTTCTTTCAACTTTTTTGGCTGATTGGAGTAAAGTAAAGATTTTTAAAGAGTGCCCTTGCAATCTTCTCTTACTCATCTAAAACCAAGATATACCATATTCCAAATTACAAAAAGCGAGTATCTAATCTTTACTACTTTTCCCTTGATTTTTTCTCTCTTAAAATTAATAATAATAATGAAGAGTAAAAGTATATTTTATTTATTTATTTATTATTTTTAAACACTTTTATAATGGCCATTACCATTTTATTTTATGATTATTATAATATTTGATTAAATTTCTTTATTTTCTAAAATAAAATACGAATTATGTTAGATTTAATAATAAAATATTTTTTTAAAAAAGCAAAATTTTTGAAAAAATACATCCGTTATAACGTTGACAGTCAAGGACAACCTGCATGTCAATACTATTTTTAAAGATAAAAGTTATATTGGTATTAAATTTCCCTTATATTAACTATTCTTTAATTTTCAAAACAGACAGTTACATTAATTTTTTCGTCCTTTTATAATTATTTAATTTCTCCCACTTATTTTTATTTGTATGGCCGTACACACCTGAGGTGTGCCAAACTTGTGGGAAAAATCTATGATACCGACTTCTGTATCAATTTGCCCCGTAGGAGACTCTTTTGGGCCCACTGCCTCCAATGTTTAGCCCACATCTTGGTGGACCCACACACCAAAAATCGGTGTGATTAGTGATTGGTAGCCATTGGATTTGAGCACTTTTTCATCATTGGCTTGGAGAACCAACTCATAGGCCTGTTCATAACGCCCACGATGAAAAAGTGCCCAAATCATACATCTAGAAATCACCAATCACGCTGATTTTTGGTGTGTAGGTCTATCGTAGTGTAGGCCAGACATTCAAGTGGCAAGTGGGCCCACACGAGTCTATTACGTTGCAATTTGAGGGACTTCTGCATCAAAATTTTGATACAGAAGGCTACATCAAAGAACAGCCCAAACTTGAGGTGCATTGAGAATATCTATTGTACTCATCAATGGATCCAATACAATATTATGTTGCTTGACTGATAATATGTGCACGAATATGCGCCAAACGTGGCAAATCACACAATAATTTTATTTTAGAATATTTGTAAATCAAGTGCAACTTCATCCACTAGTCTAAAAAAAAAATTGTTTCCCCACAGCTACCCCCATCATCTTTTCATATTTTAAACCTCTGTGAGATGCCAAAACAAAAATGAAAACTTAATTATGTTACACCCATCATTCTTAATGGGCTCCACCCCTATATCAGTGACCCATTCCATCCTCTGGACGTCTGTTGTGTTAGGTGTCTTGTATTATGCGGGGATTTAATGTTCATTAAGTCACAACTCTACTCAAGTCCAACTCTATGGGGTTGCACGGGGGCTATGAGGTGGGCCCAGGGCAAAGTTACTAGCATTTTTTTACTTTTTTGTTCATATAAGTCAGTACAATTTGTGTTAGGGTACAACTTATATTGGAGGTACTTTGGCTATTTCTTTATACCAGAGAATATATATATTCTTTAAAGAGGTGTTAGGTAGGGGTGTCAACGGGTCGGTTCCTAAGGTGGCCAGAATCTGAACTAATTGTTCTGGTTCTTATCGGTTCCGATTCTCAAAATGATGAATCCGAAACTGGAATCGATTATTTGGTTTCTTTCGGTTTTGGTTCTAGTTCCAGGTATAATGGTTCCGATCTTGATAATATGAGAGTTTTATACTATATTTGTATACTGGTTCCTGTTCCGATCGGTTAGGTTCTGGTTCCTATTGGTTTCGGTTCGATATTAAACTACACAACCAGAACCATTATTTTTCGGTTCAGTTCCGGTTCTTTTTTAATCGGTTCCCAAAAATATGAAACCAGAACCAATGTTTTCAGTTTAAATTCCGATTCGATTTCGGTTAAACGGGTAAAATCGACACCCCTAGTGTTAGGGTATCACTTATACATTGAGAGAGCGAGAGAAAGGGAGTTATTATAACCCTAATTATTTAGAAATAACAAAAGAGCCCGTCTCGCTTGTGGACATAGGCACATGGTAATAAACTTTTGAGCCATTGATTTGCGGGATAATGATGTCCTTTGAAAAGGTCAATGATATCATGGTCTCCTTGGCAACGGCGATGATTTATGTCACAACTTAATCAACATGGTACATGGGATATATGACGACACAGTGTTGTTAAACGAAAGAGATGTATGAAGAGAGAGACAAAATTGAAGGTTTCTTAAGGAGCAAAAATGTTTTGATAATAGAGTCAATATCAAAGCCCAGCCAAGGGATGGGCCAATTTGTTTAAAAGTAAGTGGGCCCCAAAAATGTTTTAATAAAGCAGCAAAATCTTCCTTGTCGGGTTGTGAAAAGATTGGAATTTGTCCCGTAGTTGTGAAACCCTTACATTTAAGGCTGTGTTTGTTTTCCTCCAAATGCACCTAATACACTGACACGAATCAAGTGGGAGCTTACATGACATGTGGGCCCACGTTGATCACATGACTTTGGGGTCCACATGGCATGTAAGACCATATAACATGTGAGCCATTTATTACCCTATTCTTACCACCCGCAAGTTGAATTCTCGGTAAACAAACGCAGCTAAAGTCATCTATCAAATTAGCGTTTCTTGAAAAAATTGGGTAGAAATGCCTGAAAATAGTGAATTTGGACGTCAAATACAGGTAAATTCATAACCATTTGGGTATAGAGATGGACTCTTCAAGTCTTCAAACTAAATAAATACAAGGATTCTTTGACGGTCATGCTTGCCCCTCACAAAGGTAGATGGCAGTGTCGTCAGTGCGTAGTGGTATATCAAGATCCGACCAGGTTATTAATTAATTGGGTCTGAAAGGTGGACCCTATCCAAACCCGAATCATTGGGTTCAGGTCTGTCAGGTAATCAGGTCCGTGGACCCTGCTAGTTAGTAAATTCTCGAATAATTCACGAACTTTTCTGAATTATCCAATTTAAAAAATCGTTTTATAAGACAAAAATTGCTAACTGGGCTCAGGCTCAGGCTCAGAGGAGTGACTCGTGACCTTGGCCATGGATTCCAAGATCTAACGGTGGGTTTGCTTTGGCAAAAAGTGATACGAGCTCAATGCTATCAACCACCCTTGGATTCTCGGAATACACACCTGAGAACACGAGTGAAAAGACAAGTCAGAAAAGACGAGTTCCTTGAGCCCGACCCATTCAAGATAGTTACTCCAGATAAGCTCTTTCTATGGGGCAACCCAAAAATAAGTTAAACCAATTTGTTTCCTGATAAGTAGAATAATTAAGCAAACCACTTATTCTAGCATCTTACACCATCCATTGGTCAATAGATATGGTGTGCACCAATAACACCAATCTCGCGGCGACGTCCTTTCAGAAAAAGTTGTCTTTATCATTGGTGCACAACAGCAATGAATGGCTAAAGATTCGCGGATAAAGTCGTCGACTTATCCAAATCACGATATTTTTGGGGTCACGCATTGTTTGGTATTGTTTTCTCTCATGTCTGGCTATGAAAGGAGACACGATTGTTCCCAATCGGAAACTAACCCGAATTCAAACCGGGTCCTACCCCGCATTAAACCGATGCTTTCACTTATCATTATTTTTGGCCTTATGTTATTTTCTCCTGATTTTCTTTGTTTTCAGATATCCATATTTTGCGATTTCTTTACCACATGTTTAACTTGTAACAAAGGGTAAAATCCTCTTTATAACTGCTTCAGCAAGCAAGAGGTCCTGATTTCGAATCTCCTTGGGCGGCCATAACCCCTGAGATTTATCCCAGTACATCTGGCACGTTTGGAAGGGGTGACTTGCGTGACCATGCAATCATTGGGACCAAAAAATGATCTATGTAGGGCCACGAGTTCTCTGCAGCAACTACACTGGGAGTTCTCTGCATCTAATTTTTTTTC
The DNA here is from genome assembly GCA_035048495.1 of Euptelea pleiosperma. Classification (NCBI taxonomy): domain Eukaryota; kingdom Viridiplantae; phylum Streptophyta; class Magnoliopsida; order Ranunculales; family Eupteleaceae; genus Euptelea; species Euptelea pleiosperma. The sequence goes on from CM068543.1 coordinate 13,294,577, forward strand.
CATAGCTTTTTAATGTCGAGAATAGTTTTTATTTAAGATTTCAAATAATATAGAGTTTAATTTTTTAATTAATACTATATATATTAAATATAAAAGGGCTTATATAGAGTTTTCGTCTTAGGCCTCAACTTGTATCGAGACGGCCTTGGTAACGACATTGAGTACCATGTTATTATATATTATTTTATATTATATGTAGTAATTCATATTATGATGAAAATAACTGTCGTTATAACAAATTTAACTGATTTTAATCATTACTTAAAATTTAATTGAAAATGAATTTGAAAAATAAAAAAATCTCTCGTAACCATTCCCACTCTCCCAAAGCCTTCTCTCTCTCTCTCTCTCTCTCTCACAAGCGCCGTGACATATATTAAGGACATTATTATCTTACAGTCTGACTAGAGCTACACCCATTTCTTACATTCAATTCTTACACCTAGTGGTGGGCCCACATGGAGAATATGTTGAACAATCCAACCATACATTGAGTTTTCCTTGCCATGATGATTATTATCGCCAAAAACCAGTCCATTTCGCAAACTATATAAATTTTGACCTTAAGTAACAATTTAATTCGACTGTTTAGATTTTTAAATTCATGTGAATTTATCAGGAGATTAGAAATTTCAAAATGGATTAACTTTTTGTGAGGAGTCTCTAGAGTATAAAAAACTTAATGTATGGTTGAATTATCAAATAAGATCTCCCTTTTTTTTTCAAGTTATGACATTATGTCCTAGAACAACCCCTCAAACCAAGGTTTAAAAGGGGCAGTTGTAACGGTATAACGGACTAGGGGCATTACCGTGAATTTTGAATTTCAGATTTTCAAAAATGAAAAATACCAAAAAAATAGAAAAATAATAATAAATAACGAAAATAATGGCCATTTTTTTTTCACAAAAACTTCCAAAAAATAACGGTCGTTGCTTTCGTTATGACATCTGTACTACTTCTGAGGAAAAAATTTGAGCCTCACTGTGGAAGGCTTCATTCACCCATCATTAAAAATATATTTTCTTAGAATTGAAAGTCTCATAGTAAAGTCATAAAACAGCCCCTCACAACTATTTATTTCGTTTTCATCCATATTTTCAGAAATAGATCCTTATAATTAATTTATTTCCTTTTATACATGTATTAATAATTTAGTTCTTTAATATCTGCTCATTTCTGATCCATTTTTGGTCACTAGCTCACTAGCTCTATGGACAAAAAAAATAAAATGGACTCATTTCTTTCTTTCCCTCTTTTTATCTATATAGTTACTAGGGTACCCCACGTGTGATGTATGTGCACCTTACACGTGTTGGCACCTTACACATGGCAAACTCTGAGAGATTATTGACCATATAAAGGTATGGCCCATCCCAAGGTGGAGCTACATACGAAAATTGATCTGATTACTAATTTCTATCACTTGGATTAGAGTCTTTTTCATAGTTTGTTTTTAACCATTGATTTTTAGTATTATTTTGGATAAAAAAAAATCCAAAGGTTTAAAATTACTAATCAAACTAATTTTTTAGAATGACATTTAAAATAATTAAATGTTCATCAATGGGTTGAATTGAAAATTAGACATTAAATATAATTAAATATTTGTCAAAAGGTATTTAATAAACTTTAATAGAGAGAAGGGCATTTAATGATGGTAAGTGGAGGTGGAGTGTTTTTTATTTTTTATTTTTTATTTTTTTGGGTAGGCAACTGCATGGTGCGTGTGGCTTGTTGCGTGCCCCAACCCCATTTTGGCTTTATAATAGTATAGATATACGGCACTCATCTAAGATGAACCAAACTTAGACCAAAATGAGAATATTTATAGTTTGATTTACTAAGGAACTATAAGTGCAAAAAAATGCATTCCATTACACCCGTAAATATGCCTACAATAAATAATTAAATTACTTGTCATCATACTATTTCATCCCGATACGTAGATTACAATAACAGATGGTAACCACTACTTACCACATGCATATCTGATATTCAGAAAATTGAGGATGCCTGACACTGATTACATGTCCCTCCATCTCATCCTCGGATCACGTAACTTATCAAGAGTTTCACCCACTACTTCAGCTCCATAAATAGAATTCTAGAACTCAAGGTAGAGGCTCTCTCTGATCTGGTTTTTGAAAATATCTCGATCGATACTGATGTAGAGAATTTTGTGCAAATATCCCTCAATGATCTATACATTTCGATTCTCGATAAAAAAAAAAAAAATGAGGTGTGCGGTTAGGATTCTATAGTCAAATTTCGACTTCACATGATCATGGACATACCCATGTGCCCATCAATGTGTGAGGGCCGAACTTGGTGCACCTCACACTCGAATACAAGACCCGTTTATTTTTTGTGAATCACGTGCAACGGGCACCATCCACCAGTCCCATCGCAAATGTAATATAACAGAGACGCCGTTGTCACACTATTAACTATAAGTCTATAATAATGGTAGTTACTAAAAACCATGGATTAGATTATACGCTATAAAACAACGGCGGGCGAAGAGTCGTATCTTAACCTCCCGTCCTGTCCGCATACTTCAGTGTGAGTCCAGTTTGTGTCACGAACATCTTCGCTCACGCACATTTTCCAACGTCCATATGAGTCACGTGGCAAACTCTTAATCACGAGTAAAACTTTAATGGCCGTGGCCGATGACAGACCACAATATGAGTCACGTGGCATACTCTTAGAGGACTCTGACCGTATGGATGTTTTGCCAATCCTTAGCTGGACCAAAAATCAGCCTGATTAGTGATTGCAAACCTTTGGATCTTCGTACCCCAAATAATGGACAATAATGCTCAAATTCCCACGGTTAAAATCAACTCATGAAAATAACTCCAATCCAGCGCCTAGAAATCACTAATCATGTTGATTTTTTTGGTTGTAAGTCCAGCTAGGGATTGGCCAAACATCCATACGGTCAGCATCTTCTAAGAGTATGCCACGTGGCTCATATTGTGGGTTGTCATCGACCTTGATGACAGCCCACTTGGTTTTATTTTTATGTATAGTATTCGAGCATTATTTGGGGTACTCAAATCAAACGGCTAGAATTTGGTCCGTAAGCCTGTCTAGGATGGGCCAAAAATAAATATGGATAATGGTATACAAGAGTAAGCCACGTGGCTCATATGTGAAGCGAAATGGCCTGACCATGCACACATCGATCCAAGTGTCATAAATCATGACAAAACAAGCCACAAGAAAACAAAGTGGGAACAGAAACACCTTAGAAAATCCCAATATCTAGAGAGAAAAAGAGAGGAAGTGAAGAAGAAGACCACATGGTGAAAACATATAAAAAACGAAGAAACAAGAAAGAAAGAGTACCCACTAACGCCACCCACAATACAAGGTGAGGTAAGGTAGGGCCCACATCTCCTTATCCTCACAGCCCACCCGACGGACAGCTTATTTAAAAAGAATAGTACGGGAGGTGCAGAAACAAGACAACCAAATCTTTCTGAAACAGAACCGAATATGCGAAGCCGACGGTTGAAACGCCCTCTTCTCCTCCACCACCCCTTTTTTTTTTTTGTTTCTTTTCTTTTCTTCCTCTTTCCATTAATACGAGTAAACCTTTGCTCATACGCTGATGTGAGCGAAGCCGATCACAGCCCACAATACGAGCTACGTGGCCCACTCTTAGATGGTGCTGACCGTATGGATGTTTGGTCAGTCCCTCGGTGGACCTACAAACCAAAAATCAACCTGATTAGTCATTTAAAACCTTTGGATCTTTGATGCTCAAATTCCTACGGTTAAAATCAACCCATGAAAATAAATTCAATCAACGCTTATAAATTACTGATCAAGTTTATTTTTGGTTTGTAGATCCACCTAGTGATTGGCTAAAACATCCATACGGTCATAACCCACTAAGAGTGTGCCACGTGGCTTGTGTTGTGGTCTGTGATCGGCTTCGCTCACACCCGGGTATGAGCGAAGATCTACTCCATTAATACGGACGCACTTCTCACCAATAATTTCTCTGTCAATTCTTAAATATTTAATAACTATAAAAATATCTCATTCAGCAAAAGTAATGAAAACTGTAATCTCCCACGAGGGCTTCATCTATTGCTTTGCCTATCAGCATTCAGGATCATGCACTACTGGTCCCACCCAACTCATCAATCAATCACACACCGCCACTACCACCAATAGAGGATCTTGACCATTCAATCTACAGTTATCAGTTACTACTTTTTCACCCAATTGGTTGATTTGTCTCTCGATTTGAACTTTGGACCATCCGATAATGAATCGTCTTGTCAATTTCCATCAATCATCAGATGTGTTTTTGGGTGATTGGTTTGTAAAGCGTGGATCGCCGCCCCATGTTAGATTTTCTCCCAAGGATAACAAAAAGATCCATAATTAAATGATTGGTTCTATCCAACTATCCAAGTGATCTCCCATCGATCCAACGGTCCTTAATAGAAGGAGTACTATTAGCATTATCCTCAATGCTTCTTAGAAGCATCATATAGCATTATATATATATGTTTCCCTCTGATCCTTCCTATTATATTCTCAATTTCCAAAACATATCCTGCCATCACACCCTCCTCATCCCTGGGTTTCTTCAGGTAAATAAGATTTCAAGATGTCGCGCAGCTGCTCGCAGTGCGGCAACAACGGCCATAACTCCCGTACCTGCGCCGAGAGTACTGGATGTGGTGGTGGCGCCTCCGCTGCTGCATCGGGAGGGTTCATGCTCTTCGGTGTTCGAGTCACAGAGGGCTCGTTTAGGAAGAGTGTCAGCATGAACAATCTCTCTCAGTACGAGCAACCTCACGAGCCCAACGCCGATGTTGCCGCTGGTTACGCTTCCGATGACGTGGTTCACGCCTCCGCCAGAAATCGAGATCGCAAGAGAGGTGTGATTTAGATCTCCGATCCACTTTTTTTCTTCTTTTTTATTAAAAGAATTTTGATTCATTTTTTTTATTTTTTATTATTATTATTATTAGGAGTTCCATGGACGGAAGAAGAACACCGGCTTTTCCTTCTAGGTCTGCAGAAGGTAGGGAAAGGAGATTGGAGAGGAATTTCTAGAAACTTCGTGAAGACTCGAACACCTACACAAGTAGCCAGCCATGCTCAGAAGTACTTCCTCCGGAGAAATAATCTCAACCGGAGACGCCGCAGATCTAGTCTTTTCGACATCACCACCGATACGGTATACTTCATGAACTTTTAAAAATAATATATATCTTCTTTTTTCTTTGAATTTATTTTATAGATTGTTCTTGGCGTTAATCTTTGAATATATATATGTGTGCTTTCGCTAACAGTTCATGGGATCACCAATAGAAGAAGAATCTGTTCACCAAGAGCCAACACCTCAAGTGAACTGCAATTTAGGATTTCCGGTGCCGGCTTTTCCTATTACCCTTGGACCCGTGGTGTTACCGGAGAACCCGACGGAGGATCTGACATTAGGACAAAGCGATCTGACGCAGATGCCGGCAAAAATCGTCCGTCCGATACCTGTACTACCGATTCCACCTTCATCAAGGATGGCGGATCTAAATTTGAATCAGAAATCAACGATTGATCCATCGGCTTTGTCTCTCAAGCTCTCTACTTCGTCAGATCAACAGCCATCGTCGAGACTCTCTGCTTTTCAGGCCATGTCAAGCTTCAGCGCCGGTGATCTTGATTCGAAGGGCGGAAGCATTATTAGTGTTGCTTGAGAATAATTGTGTTGTAAAGATTATAGAAGAAGCCTTGATGATTGAGATAGATTGGAGTAGAGAGAGAGAGAGAGGAGATTAGGTGATTCCTTCTGTGTACAGAGTAGAGAGATAGAGAGATGCGTTGGTATGGGGATTCTTGTTGTTTATTTGTCTGTTTGTTTGTGGTGGAAGGGAAACAAAGCTTTGCCGAGCTGTACTGTGGCCTAACTGTTCTTGTTTTGCTGGTTTTAGGAGCTTTTAGAAGGAAAATATCAATTAGGGTTACAAAAGTATATCCCGTTTAAAGAGTTTTTTGTTGCTTTGTTTTCTGTGATGGAGATTTCGACACATTTATTTCCCAATTTTTTTGTCTCTGTGGGCCCCACTTCAAAAATTTTAATGGTATTTCATCCTGCCAGTGAATGTAGACAAAATGGAGCAGTTATTTACTTATTTTGTCTCAATTATTGGGCTGTGTGGCACGTGCAACCTGCACGTGCACGTGATTAGCAAATTTCTAAAAATACTATTTTTAAAGGGCCGTTTTAAAAAAATTTACCAATTTAAGGGAACGTGATGAAATTTCAGTGCGCTTTTAGAAAATTTTGACATAGCGAACTGTTTTGAATTTGAAGGCTCCGAGGACTCCCTTTTTCTGACCGCTCTCGGGTGTTCTCGCGTTCAGCCATGGATTTCAAGAATACAGCGGTGATTCGCAACGCCACCAAAAGTGAAAAAAGAGATGCCAGCTCGGTGATCACTTGTGATTCGACTCGGCAAGTCGTAAAATACTAGTTAATATCATTAATATGAATAAACTTTATATATCATGATCCATATCCAGATATAGATTCGGGTTAGGTTTAGGGCAAATATTGATCCAACTTTGACTTCTAATATCATGATCCATATCCGGATTTAAATTTTGCTAGATCCGAATCTAAATTCGACTTTAAATACCATAATCTATATCCATATTTGGATCCAATTCGGATCTACGAGAGATTTGGGTCAAATTTAGACTTTTAGCATAATGATTACATATCTGAATTTGGATTCCATGATCCGAATTCAAACCACGATCTATAGGGGAATATCTAATCAATATCTAATCGAATATAAGTTGAATCCACTACAAGATGACATTTTAGTAAGGATCCAACCCTCAAATCCAATATTCGACCCGATTCGAATACCTGAATACCCAAACACCAAGATATGAATCTAACCCCAAATCGAATCAGATTAATTTACACATATCAATATTTGACCCATTTTTATTCGAATCAAATACCAACAATTCAAACCAGCTAAATACGGGTTTGAATTTGGTCAGATTGCGGGTTTGTCACCCCATTTCATGCTTTAACGACAGTAGTAAAAGGGATCGCTCACGACAAAGGTGATGGCCGTGATGAAGGAGAGAGAGTGTATGAAAGAGAAACAAATTATCTTTATATAAATAAATAATTTTTTGTTTATGATTTTAAAGACAAAATAATTTATCATTCATTATGAAAAATAGTTTAAAATTAAACCGCTCTGATACCACTTTGTTTCGTGTTTTACCCTGGATGACAGCCGGCCCACTCACCTGTCTATCACGTGCACTAATCTACGTACAATGTACATTATACATCCAACTAGGTTGACACCCACTCACCTGCCTATCACGTGCACTAATCCACGTACAATGTACATTATACATCCAACTAGGTTGACACCCACTCACCTGCCTATCACGTGCACTAATCTACCCCCAAAAAGAAAAGTAATATCTAGAATCTTTACATAATAAAAAAAATATAAAATAATTTAAACAATTAGAGTGTGAAAGTTGTGCTTATACCTCCTACTCCTATCTGTCCATCATGTCATCAAGTGGTGGAGATCTTTTATCTCACGCCTTGTCATTGGTTTGGAACTAATCTTTAAAGCAAGGTTTAAAAAGCGGCCGTTATAACAGATTCGGACCTACCCCGTTATGATATGGACTGTTAAAACACCCAAAAAATAACGGCCGTTGTAACGAAAATAACAACCGTTAATTATTTTCTGAAAAATTTTGTGAAAAAAACGGCCATTATTTTCGTTATTTTCTGTTATTTTCTATTTTTAAAATTGTGAAATTCAAAATTTTCATTTTTTCCGTTATATTCCATTATTTTCCATTTTTTCTGTTTTTGCCCCTGAGCGTATTTTTGGTTATAATGGAAAAACGGTAACGCCTCCAGCCCGTTATGCCGTTATAAAGGTCCCCTTTAAACCTTGCTTTAAAGCATATGATAAATTAATAATATATAAGATCAACGACTAACAAAGTAACACGTAATAAAATAAACAAGTAATAACTAAATCTTCTAAATTAATAATGAAATTAACAACTAAGTAAAAAAAAAGTAAGAACTAGGAAGCCTACACGTCTAAATATAATGTATAAAAAACTTACAAAATAATATTAAAGTTTATTTTTAAATAATTTCTAAAATAATTAGTTAAGGAACTAAGTTAACTAACTAATTAACTAAATAACTAAGTACCAATATTTTTTAGAAAATTAGTTACTTGTATTAACTTGGTATTGACACTAATACTGTGGGGGTGTCACCCCCACAAATGTTGCATCTGTGATTCAATGACACCGTGTGTTATCACGTACACTACGTACTCTGTAGTCGATCGGTAGCGTCATTAGTCGGTAACACAATTTGTACGTTTGTTTTGTTCACAATAATAATAATTAAAGAAAAATTATAAGAGAATTTTATTTTTTAATTTTTTAATTATTTATTATTATTATTTTTTGTAATCAAAGAGTAGAACTTTGTAATTTGTTGTGAGAGTAGTAGAAGAGGGAGTTGGAAGGGAGCTCTGTAATTTCTTGTAAGAGATTTTGTCTGTGGTCGGGATGGGCTTTTAAAGACCAGGCCCAACAGCCCGAAGGCACTCCGGGCCGGGCTTTGGGCTCAAAATTTTCTGTCCGGGAAGAGCGATTGGGCCGAATTTACTCGCCTACATATATGCGACGATTTTGGCGTACCGATGTAGAAGAGGAAGTATGGAGCTTTGTAATTTCTTGTGAGATTTTGTGTGTCTGTGTGTGTGGTCGCGCTGTTGGGGCTGGGCTTTTAAAGACTAGGCCCAAAAGCCCAAATGCACTCCGGGCCAGGCTTTGGGCTCAAAATTTTCTGTCCGGGCAGAGCCATTGGGCCGAATTTACTCGCCTACATATATGCGACGATTCATTATTTTTCGGGTCGGGCTCGGGTACCCCCATTTTTGACACCCATTTTGGCATACCCACGTAGAAGATGAATCAATTGAATTTTAAAAGTTAGAAAATGTCGAATGGTATTTTTTTAGGGTTGTGCGACCAAAGAATCACAATTGCATGGTTTGCAGGCCTCATTTATTTTCTTTGGAGCTGAGTCCCAAATGTATTTTCTTGGGGAAATTTTCTGAGCAATCAAACACGCCCTTACCCGTCCCAGCCACAGGTAGGAACGGGACTTGAACCCAGGTCTTTGGGTACAACCCCCAAAGACTTAATTATAAACTGAGCTGTTGGACGTTTCTTAAATACCTGCAATCAGTTTGTGCGTCAATCAATCAAAGCAAAGATGAGCGATATGCGATCTTATCATTTTTTTTTTTTTTGATAAGTCAAAAATATATTAAGAAAGGAGATCAAGAAGATCTCAAAGAGATAGAAGATGCTTGAGCCCATTTTGTTGCATAGCACTTGGTTTCAAGGGAAAGCTGAGCGGTTTTGCATTCGACATGTTCCCCTTACCATTCAAAGTGCAACAAAATTATGATTGACAATTTTCTTTTGTCATAAAAATGATTTTTCATGTTCAAAACTGAACAATCAGGAAATAATTCATAAAAGTACGTGAATTATTTGAGAATAATTTGATCATGTTAAAAAAAGAGCACATTTTTCCAAATCTTTGAATAAGATATTATTACGGTTTGTTTCTTTAATAATTCGTACGGTTCGCAAATAATTCAAAATTTTACTAACTATGCCCCAGACCATGGTTTTGAAAATGGCCGTTTAAACAGTTTTAATGGCAGTTTAAACTGTAACGCTCCAAGCCCGTTTCCGTTTAAGCGCGTTTTGACGCTTTAAATTAAACGGTCGTTTGTTTGGTTTTAATGGCCGTTAAAACCGTTTTAACAGTCCTTAAACTCTGAATTTAAAAAAAAAAAAAAAAACAACAACCGTTAAATTTCCGTTTAATTCCTTCTTTATTTTTAATTTGAATTTCAGCGCCATTTATTCCGTTAAAACCGTTTTTTCTTTTTTATTTTGCCCCTGGCCGTTTCAATACGTTTAAATGGTAACACCCCCGGTCCGTTAAAACGGCCTCCTTTAAACCTTGCCCCAGATAACCATATTTTCGGGAAAAAAAAATTTTAATTATCAAAAATTTTAAAAAAAAATGATAGGGACACATGTTGGATGCAGGACTGCTCAGATTCGGCCTTGAAAGCGCTGGCAAAAATGAACTCAGTAACCTCAATGGACTTCATAGCTGTATACAAGGGACATGTGCAAGCGGTTGGATCCACCATTTGGTGGGTCTCACCTAAAATATTTTCTAGGTCAAAAATCAAACCAATCAAATGACTATAAACGTCCAGTCTATCTATTCTTTTCCACCCTTTTTTTTCTTCTTCTAACCATCCAAAAGAATGAGACAGATCAAGTGGGTGGTTATGGTCGTCAATTGAATCACTTTTTGGCACTGGCCCACGGAATATCTCCCTTTGTGGGTCCCAATTTTTCATTATAACGAATTGTAATGCACGGGCATATAATGGAAACAACGGTTTTTTTCCCAATTTTTTTTCGTAAAATAATGGCCGTTATTTTCGTTATAACTGCCGTTTTTTTCCTGAGCAGTATAACGATTCAAAACATAATAGGATAGGTCCGAATCCGTTATAATGGTCATTATTTTCGTTACAACGGCCGTTTTTTAAACCATGATCCAAACAGTCCCTAATTAGTCTTGATAAATATCAAAATAGGGTCTGATTATAATTTGTTTTGTACACATAATCTATGCAGTGATCAGAAATTTAAATTTGTTTTTGTTTTCAGAAGGCGAAAGGGGAACCCGACACGACTAATTGGTCGACTCATTTGCACGAGTGGATCATTGACAAATGTCATTATCTGTCTCGTGTTATTGGCACGCTCATAATGAGTCCACGTCCTCTTCCATTCATATGGTTGGATTGTGAGATTCAGCTTTGCTTTTCTTTAAGAATATGCTTTAGAGGATGCTTGGCCATGGATGTTTCAAAATAAAATCTCTTTATGAATTATTAGAAACTAGTGATCTCATAGGTGGTAATGGTGGTGGGAGCAATGAAGTGGGTGTTAATGGGTACTCAATTATCCACCGGATCTACAGTCAATTAGTTGGGTTGGGGTCCATCTTTTTAGACCCCAATTCATAATCTTTTGGTTTGTGGTTTGGGCACCCGATAGACTCGGTCGGTGCGGCCAGTTTAGGGTCCATCTTGCAGCTTTTGTGGGTCGGTCATTGGTATAGTACAAGTTCAAACAGTTGGTGTTTGGATACTTTGTGTATTTCTTTGTATCAGAGATTTTTTTACGAGTATTTATTTGCATCCCATAAATTGTGAAAGCACCCCGAGTAAAACTTTTATGACCACCTAAGATGACTGCCCACAGTAAGAGACACGTGGAACACTTTTAGAGGACTCCGACCATATGGATGTTTGGCCAATCCCTATATATAGGCCTACAAACCAATAATCAGCTTGATTGGTGATTTCAAACCTTTGGATTCTTGTACCCCAATAATGGTCTGCATGTAATGCTCAAATTCATACGATTAAAATCAACCCATGAAAATAATTCCAATCCAATTCTTAGAAATGACTGATCAGGCTGATTTTTGTTTGTTTGTAGGCCCATTTAGGTATTGGTCAATCTCTGACCGTATGAATTGACATATCTCTTTATGTGGGTGATCATTGGGGGAGGTCATTGTTGGTAGCCATCAAACTTTTACTCGGGCTGCTTTGACAATTTGTGGGGTGCAAATAAATTTACAGTTTTTTTTTCTCTAAAGGGCTGGTGGGATTTTTTTCACTTATACATTGAGAAGGGAAACTTTTGTAACCCTAAATTTCTATAGATAGTAATAGTGAAAGAGCTCTTCTCACCGTGGACATAGGCACACTGCCCAACTACATAAATTTGCTTTGTTTATATGATTGATTTTTAGATTCTCTCTATTTTTGTTGATTCATGAAAGGTCGATTTTTAATACATTATATTTTAACATCTATGAATTATGTTCATAACTTGGAACACCAGAAGTTAATTTTCTATAACTTGTAAATCTTGCAAAATTTATAAACCCCAGACACTAAAACATGAAATCAAAGACCTCAAATGTTGTGATCACGTGCTGAGTGATGCTCATTTAAACTAAAAATAGACTAGGCGAAAAAGGTCATGAAGATTACGAGATTAAACATGTATCTAATCATGTTTGAAAGGAAAGAAATGTCCCTCCCTTAGCCAAAAAAAGGGGACAATGTGTTCCATGTAAAAGCCAATGCCACAGTCAAAAGTCTCTCATATAGATTAACGCTGTGTATGGTTGCCATGAATAAATTTTCTAGAAATGATTTTTGCATATAAATGTCATAAAACATTTTTCTGTATCAACGACACTTTCTAACATACAAATCCTTTTTAAACTTTTTGTTGACCACCATACAGACCCTAAAAGGTAAATTTATTTTAAAAAACTCAAAGAAGAGCAGCTAAGCTAATGCTACATGCATCATCAACAACTCCACCATCATCCTTTTTTCTTTTCCTTCCTGGACAACACATTGGGGGCTGGACTGGACTGCACAAAAGACTTGAAAAGGGTATACCCGCAGGATAATTAGGGTATCAACATCATGGTGGTTGGGTGCAGTTAGGTTTCTATAAAAATAAATTCAATAATAACCCCAGTATAAGGAAGGTGTAGATTACAACGAAACATGTCCCACCTGAAAGGATTTGCAGGACTAAAGCAGGTCAAATAATTATAGAAAATTCTAGAAAGTAAAAAAAAAATTCATTAGACAATCTTATATCAAATATGGCCATGGTTTGAAATCTCGGCCAATCCCGTACGTTCTGGATCGGGTGATCCGGATCGGAAGCCACCGATCTGACCGATATTTAAGCAATTCGGATCAGATTGGCACCCTCCAATCCAAAGACCGATCCCGAGATTTTGAACCATGCACGATTTTAGTTGATGTGGTGAAGATAATTGAATATATTACCCGTCCACTTTTTGTTAAATAAATAACCCCTCAAACATGCGTGTTACACGATCGTCTGTTCCCGCTTAAAAAAAAAATATTCGCGAATCCATAATCCATAATTAGCACAACTGTTGCGTTCGACATTGATCTGAAAGCACAAATTAAGGTCGAAAAATATATCACAACAAAACCTTGAAAATTGCAATAGATGGGATCATTTTATTTTGGGGATCGAGTGATCGAGGAAATCCTTGAACTTTTATTGGTCCACATGTTCGCATCGAAACATGTTTATTTTGCTTACTCGACTGAGGGGATCATTTCTCTTTCCTTCTTTTCGCCTAATGGTGGCATTACATTGAACAATATAATCAAATTTTTAATTAATAGGATATCTTGCAATTGTTAATTTTAATTTTTTTTTATCAGAAAATTCTACATTAATTAAAGGGTCGGGCTCCGTTTGACAGAGTTTAAATGACAGGATTCTGTATAGGGACACAATATAAGCCACGTGGCACACTCTTAGAGGAATCTGACCATATGGATGTTTGTCCAATCCCTCGGTGGACGTACAAACCAAAAATCCAAACCAAAAATCAGCCTGATTAGTGATTTATAGGCTTTGGATTGGACTTATTTTCATGGCCTGATCTCAACTGTGGGAATTTGAGCAGTATTTGAGGTACAAAGATCCAATGCCTATAAATCATTAATCAGGCTGATTTTTGGTTTGTCAGTCCACCAAGGGATTGGACAAACATCCATACGGTCAGATTCATCTAAGAGTATGCCACGTGGCTTATATTGTGTCCCTGTACAGAATCCTGTCATTTAAACTCTTTCAACGAGCCCGATCCTAAATTAAATACCCTCATTAAAAATATAAATGTAACCAGTGTGTATTGCTAAGCAATAAATGATTGCCAAATTATGCGTTTCACCACAATCTGCACACTGAAGATCTAAGACTATAGCTTGATTGGCTCGACATTTTGGACCTGGAAATTTTTTTTTTTTTCACAAAAGGACTTTTTTCGAAATAGACCATCTTTTAAAGGGTCGGACTCAGGGGACCCCGTTTTTCTGAACCCTCTAGGGAGTCATGTTCTTCTCGGCCCTGGATTGAGAATCCAACCGTAATTGATTAGTGCTGAACTGGCATTCACTTTTTCTCCTTTTGCAGCGCTATCAACCATAGTTGGATTCATGAATTCCACAGCGGAGAATATGACTCCCGAGAGGGGTCAGAAAAAGGCGGGTCGTCCGAGCCTGAGCCTGAGCCTGAGCCTGAGCCTTTTTCGAAAGTATTTATTCCATAAAAATACATATTTTATAAGCCAAAAAGACTTCACAATTTTGCTAGCTCCATGGACCTCCTCTCCACCCATCTCTCACTCTCATCAATTATAGTGATGGTGCCCGCCAACCACCAAGAGAAGATCATAAAGAGAAATTTTGCATTATTGATTATCCAAACAGCTTTTTTAAGAAAAACACATTTCAAAAATATATTTTCAGAAAGTCATTTTTTAAAATAATTTTTTTGAAAAATGGCAATCCAAAAAAACCCTAAAGTTTAACTAGAAAACTTGACCTTGAGACGAAGGTGAAACAAAGAAGGGGGATAAGCCACGGGTATATGTGGCGCGGGATCATCGGCGTCATGATCGCCTAAAAATCCGACTGCTTAAAAAAAAATTTCTCACCATAAATGATTAAACCCCTTATATAACTCCACAAAAAAGGAAACAGAAGAGAAACTTGTGAACTTGTTGAAGCAAACATAAAGACTTAGCATCCCCTATTACTGAAATACTGTTCATATGCACAAAACAAAGTTAATTAGGCGGCAACGCTCTATATGTAGAGACATTTGAAGTATTAACGTTTGAATTCTTCGTATGAAACTTTTTAATATAATCTGAAGCTTTCCCATCAATGTCCATCCCCTCCCGGTTCACGTGTGCAGACGACCCTTCGTTTGGGTCTAGTAAGTACGTCGACGGCGGCTTCGAGCTGTTCTCAGGATCTTGCTGCAACCTTAGGTGTCCAGGATCCCGAGAGATCGATGGTGCACCTACAATTGCACCCCCGTCTGTAACTGTAAGAGACCCATGGTTGCTGGAAGGTGGTGGTGCCGGTCTAGCCGCTGTTCCGAGACTTATCTTGGCAAGAGAAAGAGATGATACCTTAATGATGTTCACGACGATCCACATGGACTTCTCACAAATGGACTTCTTGTTGCGCCTGGCCTTGTTCGTCATGACTACTTGCCACTCTCCAAGAACAGATTGAGATGCCAGGAGATTAAGGGGTGAAGTGGGTACTTGAGATTAAAGAGGAGCCTCGTTGTTTTATGGGGTGATTAGGATTTGTGGGTACACACTTTGATTACAGCAAGTGGTGGGGGGTGGGGGGCAATCAATTGAATATAATCTAGCTCCTAAATATGAGCCACGTGGCATATTCTTAGAGATTGATGTGGCCCAACTCTAAATGGACATACAGACAAAAAATTAGACTGATTAGTGATTTCTATGAGTTGGATTGGAGTCATTTTCATGGGTTGATTTTTAACCGTGGAATTTGAGCAACATTGTCCGTTACTTGGGGTACATAGATTCAAAGGTTTGAAATCACTGATCAGGCTGATTTTTGGTTTGTAGGTCCACCTAGAGACTGCCCAAACATCCAGCTGACCCCTTCTTGGCTCAGCCACTGCGTGCCCCCGCCTCCGTCACTACAAGAAATTTGGGTTTTAGCTGTTGGGTCCTTATATCATTCCTGCGCCTCTGCACTGTTGGATACTCTTGACTACACCTTTTTAAAGTGTTGAGAGGCGTCTTTGAGCAAAAGTGACGCATCGCTGAGCATTCATTGAGCAAAGATGGATTCTCTTGGGAATGACGCCTTCCTTCTTTCTCTAGAGGAATACATGATGACAT
Organism: Euptelea pleiosperma; assembly: GCA_035048495.1. NCBI lineage: Eukaryota > Viridiplantae > Streptophyta > Magnoliopsida > Ranunculales > Eupteleaceae > Euptelea > Euptelea pleiosperma. The sequence continues at coordinate 13,310,556 of CM068543.1, forward strand.
GAGGAGAAGATAGAAAGAAATCTATTCTTCCTACCTGTGCCTGGCACGTTGCATTCAAATAAGAGAGCTGGGACGTACCATTTGGTGGCCCCTCACTAGATCCAATCAAATGATCCTAACCATCCGATCTATTGCACTCTTTTGAATAATCAAAAGAAATCTATAGATTGGATGGTTGTAATCATTTGATAAAGTAAATGGTGGGTCGTGATCTGCTGGCATAATGGAATTATCAACTAATCTAGATTTATAAATTACGCGTTTTATTCCCCAAAGTCCGGCAAGTCGCTATTCCAATAAGATTGAACTCGTTCACACAAAAAAGGGAGCAAGTAGGAGTTTCAAAGTCAACTTTATGCCATTCTTTTTTGGAACATCCAGTCTAAAAAGAGAAGAGTACTGATTCTAGAACTTTGTTTTTTTGAAAAGGGAAGATTCTAGAACTTTATAAGCTGGCTTTGTTGCTAATCACAAGCTTAATTGATTAGGGGTTTCTGAATGACAAGATTCTTCTTCAGTGCTTTTCTCTTTCTACAGTTTCAGCTTTGCTTTCTCAATGCTTCTCTCTGCTGTTTACCATGTTGCTTTTAGATGTCCCCTTCTTGAAATTATTAGCAGAATCCTCTCTCTCTCTCTCTCTCTCACACAGTTTTGTTAAAAAAAAGTAGCACCCATTTCTTACTATGGTTATCCGGTGGTGGGGCCCACATGGAGATCATGTTGGACAATTCAATTGAAGAGTGAGTTTTACATACTATGTTACCTTCCTCATAAAAAAAAAACATCACATTTCGACATTCTTAACCTCATGAAAATTTGGCTTTAATTTGAAAAATCCAGACTTCCATTTAAGTCATTATTTTGGGTCAATTTTTTACATGGCTAGCAATGTTAAAATGACTGATTTTGGTGATGATGATGATCATGGCGAGGAAAACTCAATCCATCATGATCTCCATGTGGGTCTCGGATGTAAGAAACAGGTGTAGCTCAAGCGACTGACTCGTTTTCGATGCGTGCTACATATCAAGGCACTGTGAATCATTCTGCCCTCTAGGTTTTTGTCCCCAGTGATTTTATTATGCAAATGAAGCCTGACTACATCTAAATATGCATCTCCAACAAAGCTCCATTAATAAACTAAAACTCTATTTGTGGGCTGCATTTGGGTATGCCCAAAATAAGGTAAGGCTGCATTTGGATAAGCTTAAAATAAGCTAAAAGTTAGCTTATAGCTTATGAAAAGTTATTTTTGGGATTTGAAAGTCGGCTTCTAATTAACTTATACCTTATAATTTATGCAAGAAGCAGTTTTTTTTATAACTTCAGTGAAACTCTTTAAATACTTCAAATATCCTTATATTCCTTCCATACAAATTCTGAAAAATTAAAAAAAAGAAAAAATTTTTTAATGTATTTACAAAAACAAAAATATCTTTTGTAAATTCTCAAAAAGAGTAACTAAACGCACTTTAAATGTGCATTTTCTAAAAGTCAAATCTTTATCTGATAGACACTCTTTAAAAGAGCATCTGATTTCTCCCTAACAGATGTTCTTTAAAAGATCATCTGTCAGGAATAAACGATCTTTTAAAGAGCATTTCTCCCTGACAGATGGTAAAACATCCATACCGTCAGTGCCGAATAAAACTTTATGACAAGCCCTGTCATTAAGGCCAATGACAGGGCACAATAAGAGCAACATGGAACACTCTTAGAGAACTCTGACCATATGGATGTTTGGCCAATCATTAGGAGGGCCTACAAACCAAAAATCAATCTGATTAGTGATTTCTAGGCGTTGGATTGGAATTGTTTTCATGGGTTGATTTTAACCGTGCGAAATTTGAGCAATATTGACCAAAGATCCAAAGGTTTGAAATCACAAATCAAGCTGATTTTTTGTTTGTGGGTCCATATAGGGATTGAAAAAATATCATACGGTCAGAGTATTCTAAGAGTGCCACGTCGTGGTACACCCATTTTGGCGTACCCACATAGATGAATCAATGGCTGATTTTTGGTGAGGATGATCTCTATGGTAAGGAGATCATCTTAACGAAAAATCAAATCATTCTAATATTCATAGACTGGTTTAGAAGTTGAAGAATTATATACTGTCAATTTTTACCGTGCAACTTGAAAACCACAGTTAACGTTTTTTTAAAAAGCGTTTGTTTATTACAAACGCTGTTTAAAAGAGCGTCCATCAGACTGTCAGTTACAACTAATAGATGTTTTTTTAAAGAGCGTTTAGTTACTTTTTTTGGAAATTTTCAAAAGTTATTTTTATTTTTGTAAATACATTAAATTTAGTTTTCGTTTTAGAAATTTTTCGTTTAAACCTTTAATTAACTTTTTTCAATGACAAATTCATCCTTTCTTACCCAAATCCAATGCTTTAACCCATAACTATAAGCTATAAGCTCAAGTTAAGCTTACCTAAATGTAGCCTAAAAGTCAGCTTAAGGCTTATGAAAATCAATTTTTCTGAGTTTTAAACCAATTTTTTTAATTAAGCATAAGCCAATGAAATCTGACTTATTGCTTATAGCTTATGCGGTACACATTTGTAAAAATGCATATCCTCAAATTAAACTTAAGCGAAACACTTTAAATACCTAAAATGACTTTCTATTCTTTCAATAGAAATTCTAAATGACCACTAAACTTTTTAAATGACAAAAATATCCTTATAATCATTTCATAACTTTTTAAAATGACCAATTCATCCTTTTTTACCCAAATCCAATGCTTTCACCCATAGTTATAAGCTATAAGCTCAAGTTAAGCTTACCCCATACGTAGCCTTGGAGGGTCAAGGCAACACCCATGTCCAGCAATTCATATGGAAGTGTCTCACGAGTCGTGTCCCAGTTCGAGCAATTCCAGATAGGTATGAAGCTTACCCTAGCACACATTATGTCCCATGTAGAACCCGATCCATCGTGTAAAGACCCATAGGACCTCTCAGGGAATCTTTCGTAATTTTATCAGATTTTTCAAGAAGTTACGATATGAACCAACATTTGAGTGGGAATGTGTAGCAAAATCTATTAAGAATTTGACCAAACAAAAGACTATACGAGCTCCAACATGTCGAATTATCCTAAAATAAGTAAATACAATCTCTTAGTGCAGTTCAGCAACATTTTCTAAAAATTAGAGAATCTATGGTCAATTTAAAAAAATTAAAATGCGTATATTTTTAAGGTTTCATGTCAACCCAATAAATGTTAAGAATGTCAAAACATTGGGCCCATCAATCCAGTCGAAATGATCCAGTCTGAACAATCATCGGATAAGTGTTGGACCCACAATCGTAACTTGATCATATGCATATAAGTTATTAATGTGAACTGCTACACCATTACAAAATTTACAAAAAAAATCAAAGAATCTTAGTCCCAGATTGAATGAAAATGAAAACAATGTTTTTTTTCCTAAGACCTATAAATACCCCAAGGATCCTTAACTAAATACATAAGTTCTAGGTATTTGCTATCTAGCCCTTAGAAAAGATGTAATTGTAAAAACACCTTTTTTTATAAAACAAATTTAGAAAAAGTCTTAGAAATTCTTAAAAATATTCAAAAAGTCCTAAAATATATTTATAACATGATTTCAGTCCAGATTACACTAAGTTTATAGCAAGATTAAGTAAGCCACATTAAGTGATTACTTGCTGATCAAGGGAGATCATGAAGGACATCAATTAAAGCTTGATGTTTCACCCCTAAAATGTCACATGGCATACTCTTTTGGGCCCATTGGCCTATAAATTTGATCCACCATACACAAAATTAGTCTGATTAGAGAGAAATAGCCATTCTGATTTGAGCATTTTTCTTAAGGTGATTTCTAGTTGTTGGATTCAATCATTTTCGGGGTACTCAGATCCTCTTGTGAAAAATTATCAATAACACTGATTTTTTATGTGTGGGTCTACTCGAGGGTGAGACAAACATGCATTGGTCAGTGAGCGCAAAAAAGTGTGGCAAGCATTTTTGTGCATGGGTAGGAAATCAAACTTTGATATCCAACCCTAGAACACCAAAGTTTCTCTCGTAAGAAGAGGCGTTGTGGTGCTCCATCTATTATCTATACTAAAGCTCAACCCTGCCGAGGTGGCGCTTTCTCCAGCTTTTTAGTTTATCCCAAAAATACCCCTGCACAAAACATTTCTCTTTCCCATTATATCACTATCACATAATTTTTGTTTAGCTTTATATAAGTTAATTTGATTTGTTAAGTGTGCAGTCGAATAGTTTTATTGGAAGAGTATATCACAAAATAAGGCGTCAAATCAAAGAATTTGAGAGGGTTTCATTTTTAGTCCTTTATTTTGAAAAGTAAAGTATTTTATCATTTGGAAGCAAATCTGTTATATAAAATTGTTTCGATTTTAGTTATTGAAAATCTTAGTGGGACCGTTTATGGGGAGAATATATGATAGCAATATGAGTTGTCTAAGACAATATGTATATACGTTCATTCATCTCTTTCAACTTAAATGTGGCATACAAAACTAGATGAGCATTCACTAAATAATGAATTTTTATTGTTAAATCCATAAAAAAGCGGCACGTTTAGAAATCATTTAAAAAGTCAAGAAATGATCTAAGATGTGGTATACCCTAGAATGTGATTGTTGATAAATTGTTACTATAATAAATGAGGTATATATAGTAACTTATTTCTTTAACACATTTGAGGATCGTATAATAACAATAGATATAGTAAAATTTGTATAACACATGCTTTTGTATGCAGCACAAATATGAAAATTTTGTTATATCAAATATACAGGCCAACGTCTTGTAATTTGTTAAAACGTTTAAAATAACTACTAATACTAATTTTTTATCTATAGGTCCATCTAGGGACTGCCCAAACATCCGTACGGTTAGCATCCTCTAACGTGTTAAAAAGAAATTAGTTACTGTTCTAATTTTTTTAGTTTTTTCTTATTTTTTGTATGCTTTTTTGTTTCATTAATAGTTTTGACGGATTGAAGACGACGAGCGACAAGCCAAAGCAACAAATGAATATGTTGTGTGTATGAAGTTTTTGTGATCGTTTTCTACACAGATTGTGTTAGATCCAATATGTTATAATTTGGTATAACGTCGTATACAAATTTTACAAACGGATTTTGCGCTTGCGTCGATAACGTCTTTGACAGAACATCACTGCTAATCTGATTAAATAAATGGATATTAAGGTTGTCTAAACGATAATCTCACCTTAAGCACAAATGCCCACATAATATGTGTATAACTTTCGTGACCATATGGATATTCAAATGCAATGGTATAAAAAAGGAACATTAAGATGATTATAAATCACTATTAAATAAGATTTTCTCCAATCAACGGTATGAAAGACTCCAATCAAACAGATATAAATCAAGATGATTCTCTCTATTTCCTAAAAATTTGTTCAATATAAACAATAACATAATTTTAAAGGAATGGCTACTATCCCAGTCATTGCATTCAACATCATATTAAGAAGTCGTACGATTTTACCCGTAATTACAAAAATATAATATAACATAAATTCTTACCCATAATATCTCTTCATTTTCCCTATTATCCTTAGCCAACACCACAACACAAGTCAAAATGGTTATTTATTTATTTTCTCAAATCTCTTCATGAATGCTTGGTCCTTACCCTCTATGACTAAATCTCTTTCCTCATTCTCTCTACCTTTTCACAACTCTTCCGACCTATTCGAATATAATAAAAAATTTTATTTCATCATATATTTATATATATAAGTATAACAAAATGAAATTGTATTTGTTAAAAAATATTATTTTCATATAATTATTTTTACTATGCCTGTGCTAAGCACGGGCTATTAATTCCTAGTTTTCTAATTAAAATAAGAGTCCGTCTAGAGGTACACCCATTTCTTACATCCAATTCTTACACCCAGATGTGGACCCACATAGAGATCATGTTGGACAATCCAACTATACATTGAGCTGTTCTTGTCATGATCATCATCATCACCAAAAATCGGTTCATTTCGACATTGCTAACCATATAAAAAATTGACCCAAAATAATGATTTAATTGGATGGTCTGGATTTTTCAAATTAAAGTCTATTTTTAATGAGATTGGGAATGTTGAATATTCTTGATTTTTTGTGAGGAGGGTAACCATAGCATGAAAACTTATTCTACGGTTGGATCGCTCAACATGATATCCATGTGGGCCCCATCCCTGGGTGTAAGAACTGGATGTAAGAAATGGGTGTAGCTCTAGACGGACTCTTAAAATAATATTAAACAGTTTTGATTAACAGGTATGCGAAAAAAATCAGCACCATTAGTGATTTCTAAGCATTCAATTGGAATCATTTTTATGTGAGTTGATGTTTAACCATGGATTTTCAGCATTATTTGGGGTATTCAGATCCAAAGGTTAGAAATCATTGATCAATCTGATTTTGGTACGTAGGTTCACCTAGAAAATGACCAAACATCCATTCAATTAGTGTCCTCTGCGTGGTATATATATTTAATTAGCGTTGTTGACTTGATAGAAGTTTTTTATGTTTTTTTTTTATTGCATTTAACGAGGAAACAGAGGTGATGTATGCCTTTAGAAACTAAAAGACAAAAAACCCCTCGTGGAAGACAAAAAAAAAAAAATCTAAAAAAACCTTTTAAAGTTAAATAATTTAAAAAAAATTAAAGATAAAACATAAGGGTATTTTTAAATTATTAGGATGTCATTTGAAGCTTATCATCGCCCAACCCAAGCTTTTGCTTTATAATAGTATGTTGTGTTTTATTATATAAATAGATATAGAAAAAGAAGTAGATATAAAAGTAAGTATGTGCCATAGAAATAAGTAATAGAAGTTTCTAAGTATTTTTAGAAAAAGTTACAAAACAAAGGTCATTGGACTCCTTACAAACCGGGCTATTTCATTATAAATTAGTGGGTGCCCCGTGCCATCGGCACTCCTCGACAAATAATTTGCCAAAATCAGGTGAGCGGTGGAGGTCCACCGTCAATTTGTGGGAGGATTAGATCTCGGCCCTTCTTTGTTGTTGCTTATAAGAGGAGGTATAAGTAGGGAGACAACCAATGTGTTTTGTTATATAGAATAGTAAATGGCCCATGCCCACGATACTCTCTAACAAGAGCATTTACAAAAATTGGGTGCCTTTGGCACTCGAACGGTATAACGGATTAGGGTGTTACTATTTTTTCCATTATAACGGCTGTTATAACGGATTGTAACCCACAGAGGGAGAAATGGAAAAATAACAGAAATAACAAAAACTAACGGTGTTGAAATTTAAATTTTAAATAAATTGAGGTCAAATGAGGCGGATTGAGTGGCTGAAATCTAATTACCGTCCACATTAGATCGATGGATTTGATCTCAACCACTCTTTATCTAATCGTCCACATTGGATGGATAAGATAAGAGAATACAACTGAGTTGTCTTTATACATGCGTGGGTGGCCCGTGCCCGTGGCACTTTCCGATAAAGTGTTTGTCAAAATCGGGTGGGAATTAATCTCAGCCATCAATATGAAGCATAGTGGATCTCAGCCACTCATTATTGAAGCCATATAAGATAAGAGGGGTATAAGAAAACCATTAAATTTTCGTTAAATTCTAATTTTTTTAAATTTTAAAATTTGAATTTCAACACCACTTTTTTCCGTTAAAATCAGTTAAAGTCCATTTTTTCCATTTTTGCCCCTGGCCGTTTCAATCCGTTTTAACCGTAACACCCCTCTCGAGGCATAAAAAGTGGGGCTCCTGAGCCTGACCCTTGGGCTATATATAAATCCAACCCATTTCATTCCTTATACGTAGGTAAGTAGTAGGTGTGACCCATGCCCACGTCACTCATCGACAAAGTATTTGTCAAAATTGGGTGTGAGTGTCTGAGATCCACCATCCATTTGGTGTGATAAGATCTCAGCCATCCTTTATGAAGCGGATAAGAGGGGGAGACAACCGTCCTGTTTTGTTATATAGACTAGTGGGTGCCCCATGCCATCGGCACTCCTCGACAAAGAATTTGTCAAAATCAGGTGAGTAGCGGAGATCCACTGTCTATTTGGGGGAGGATTAGATCTCGGCCCTTCTTTGTTGATGCTTATAAAAGGAGGTACAAGTAGGTAAACAACCAATGTGTTTTGTTATATAGAATAGTAAATGGCCCATGCCCACGGCACTCTCCGACAAAAGCGTTTGCAAAAATTGAGTGCCTTCGGCACTCAAACGGTATAACGGACTGGGCCGTTACCATTTTTTCCATTATAACGGATTGTAACGCACAGAGGAGAGAAATGAGAAAATAACAGAAATAACAAAATATAACGATGTTGAAATTTAAATTTTAAATAAATTGAGGTCAAATGAGGCGGATTGAGTGGCTGAAATCTAACCGTTCACATTAGATCGAAGGATTTGATCTCAACCACTCTTTATCTAACCGTCCACATTAGATGGATGGATAAGATAAGAGAATACAACTAAGCTGTCTTGATATATGCGTCGGTGGCCGTGCCCGCGGCACTTTCCGACAAAGTGTTTGTCAAAATCGGGTGGGGGTTAATCTCAGCCATCGATATGAAGTATAGTGGATCTCACCTACTCATTAATCAAGCCATATAAGATAAGAGGGTATAAGAAAACCATTAAATTTCAGTTAAATTCTATTTTTTTTTTAAATTTTAAATTTTCAAATTTCAAATTTTGAATTTCAACACCACTTTTTTTCATTAAAATTATTAAAATCCGTTTAAATCTATTTTTTTCATTTTTGCCCTTGGCCGTTTCAATCCGTTTTAACGGCTGTTTTAACGGTAACACCCCTCTCAAGGCATAAAAAGTGGGGCTCATGAGCCTGACCCTTGGGCTATATGTAAATCCAACCCATTTCATTCCTTATATGTAGGTAAATAGTAGGTGATCCGTGCCCACGGCACTCATCGACAAAGCGTTTGTCAAAACTGGGTGTGAGTGGCTGAGATCTACTGTCCATTTGGTGTGATAAGATCTCAACCATTGTTTACGAAGCCGGATAAAAGGGGGAGACAACCGTCCTGTTTTGCTATATAGATAGTAAGAATTAATAATGTTATGTAATGTGGAGTCGGATGGTGCTAGAAGTACTGTATATGAAGGCACGATACTGAGGAGGTCTTTTTCCCTTAAGGGTGTTTTTGTACTTTCCTAGTTTCGTCTTGGGGTTATTGATTAAGGACGATCGTCTATTGAATTGTGTATTTCTTTTCTTGCCTTAGTATAGTAGAATCAGTATGGATCTATGGACATACCTCAATCTACAGGAACCACGTGCATCTTTGTTTTTTAAACTTTTATTGTTCTTTCTTACCAACAAATAATGCTAGTCTCACAGGCCCTCACGGATCAATCTGATGATTGGGTGGCTCAGCTGTCAAAAAGGAAAAAAAAAACATAGACAAGGTCGAGTAAAACTTGGTGACGGTCAGCTAAGTCATGACCGCCCACAATCTGAGCCACGGTGATATACTTTTAGAGGACGCTGACTGTGTGGATGTTTGGCCAATCCCTATGTGGACTTACAAACCAAAAATCAATCTGATTAGTGATTTCAAACCTTACGATCTTGTACCCCAAATAATGGTCAATAATGCTCAAATTCCCATGGTTAAATCAACCCATAAAATGACCCCAATCCAACGCTTACAAAATGCAGAGAGAGCTTATTTGATCCTTAGATAGGTAGCTGTATTAACGGGCACGTGATGCTTAATGTGAGTCAAGGGGGGTATTCCTAAACTTTGGAAGTATAAGTCAAGTTCCATGGGTTATTAACCCAAGAGACTACATCCGATCTTGTACCCCAAACCTTTGAATCTTTGTACCCAAATAATGCTAAAATTCCACGTCAAAAATCATCCCATGAAAACGACTCCAATCCTACCCTTAGAAATCACTCGTCAGGCTAAATTTTCAGTAGTATGTCCCCGTCTAAGGATGGGCCAAAGATCCATAAGGTCAGAAATTTCTAAGAATGCCACATGGCTCGTATTGTGGGCGGTAACTTTGCTGACCAGCAGCAGTCAACAAAGTTCTACTCAAATCCAAGTGCAGTGTTTAACGAGAAAATTTTTGAAGCAGTGGCCAATCACATGGCGCCACAATCTCCTGTTGCTTTCGTACAAACCCAAAAATGCTTTTTGAACGGTTGATTGTGGCGCCATGTGATTGGCCACTGCTTCACTGCTTCAAAATTTTTCTCGGGTTTGAAAGGGTCAGAAACCATTTATACCTCAGCATCTCTCCACATGGAAAGTGTCAAATTTCAACCCAGTAGCACTCTGCCACGTTGCCGAAATAGGCTTATTTCTTCTACTTTTTGCGGCAATTTATAAGAGGAAGTAGAATATATGGTAAGGTAAAGGTATGACGTGGACGAACAAAAGTATATTTGTTGTCTATCAAATAGACAAATATAAATTGGACACGTCATCCCTCCATATGTCAAAAAATAAAGAATAAAAAACCACACTACAGTGAAGAGTTGTGGGGTGTCGCTCCAGAAAACATTTATTAGCTTCATAATATTTGATTCAAGGACGCTACACTGATTTAAGGGACTCCAAAGGACTTCCCTGCAAAAACCTAATGATAACAGGGGGTTCCACAAATGATGGGTGGCATTCTAGTAAATTTATATCCGGAATACTCGATTGGTTGTCTGAAAAGGCAAGACCACCTCACCATCCTGAAAGCACAGAAGAAGATTAGCTTTTTAAGTTCATGGGAGGAAGATTTTCATAACAGTATTACACAACCCATTAATTAGACCAAACAAAGCCCATAGTCAAAAGCATACTTATCAATTTCAAGACCTGGAATTCATGAAATCAACCCAAGAGACTACAAGGAAGGAAGAATCAACAGCCACTACTCTCTCTCATCCGTTCAAAGTCAATGGCTGCTCGTACCATTTGCTTCCGTCAACACGCAGAGCAGCAGAAATTAAAACCCTAATGTAACACCAGTTTTGAGAAGAACCTGACCTTCTCTCACCTCCGCCATGAACAGATCAAGAGAGGAAAACAGAGTTCTTCATCTTCTCCTCTCCTCCGCCATAGTTGTTCTCTTTGTTGGCTCCGTCGTCGCTGTAGAGGATGACTTTAAGTGTCTTGAAGGCTTGAAGGCCGCGCTCAGTGATCCTCAAAGAAAGCTCAATTCATGGAGCTTCTCCAACACCTCAGTCGGTTCTATCTGCAAATTTGTTGGCGTCTCGTGCTGGAACGAGAAGGAGAATCGCTTGATCGGTTTGCAACTCCCATCTATGGAGCTCGCAGGACAGATTCCTGAATCTTTACAGTACTGCTATAGCCTCCAGACGCTCGATCTCTCTGATAATGCTCTCTCCGGTACGATCCCCTCTCAAATCTGCAAATGGTTGCCTTACCTCGTAACCCTAGATCTCTCTCGCAACCGTCTCTCTGGATCGATTCCTCCTGACCTTTTTAATTGCAAGTATCTCAATAATCTTATCCTTGGCGACAATCGTCTTTCTGGTCCCATCCCTTACCAGCTCTCTCGTCTCAGTCGTCTAAAGAAGTTCTCGGTTGCTAATAACGATCTCTCTGGTCAGATCCCTTCGTTTTTTTCTGATTATGATTCTGCTAATTTCGACGGCAACAGCGGACTCTGCGGTCGGCCCCTTGGATCTAAGTGTGGTGCTTTGCGCAAGAGAAACCTCATAATCATCATTGCTGCCGGGGTTTTCGGTGCCGCTGCTTCGTTGCTGTTAGGTTTCGCACTTTGGTGGTGGTGCTTCGTTAGGTCAAGTCGTCGCCGCGGGAAGAGGACTGGGACCAGCAAAGATGATGATTGGGCCGAGCGATTGAGGTCTCACAAGCTTGTTCAGGTTTCCTTGTTTCAGAAGCCCCTTGTGAAGATCAAGTTGGCCGATTTAATGGCTGCAACCAACAATTTTGACCCGGAAAACATTATCATTTCGACTAGAACTGGGACTTCGTATAAGGCAGTACTGCCCGATGGGTCGGCCCTTGCCATCAAACGGCTCAACACTAACAAGCGCAGTGAGAAGCAATTCCGGTCGGAGATGAACAGATTAGGGCAACTTAGGCACCCAAATTTGGTGCCCCTTTTGGGATTCTGTGCTGTAGAAGACGAGAAGCTTTTGGTGTATAAGCACATGCCTAACGGGACTCTGAATTCTCTTTTGCACGGAAGTGGTAATACAAGTAGTCAGTACTATCCTTTGGATTGGCCGACGAGGCTTAAGATTGGTATTGGTACGGCAAAGGGGCTCGCTTGGCTTCACCACGGCTGCCGGCCGCCTAGCCTGCACCAAAACATAAGCTCCAATGTGATCCTCCTTGATGAGGACCTTGATGCTCGGATCACGGATTTCGGACTTGCAAAGCTCGTGAGTTCTACTGACTCTCATGAGAGCAGTTTCATACATGGGGATTTTGGAGAGTTAGGTTATGTGGCTCCCGAGTATTCAAGCACCATGGTTGCATCGCTGAAAGGGGATGTTTATGGGTTTGGGGTTGTGCTTCTTGAGTTGGTGACTGGGCAGAAGCCTCTTGAAGTCAGTAATGCTGAGGAAGGATTCAAGGGTAACCTTGTTGATTGGGTTAATCAGCTCACTGGCTCCGGTCGGACCAAGGATGTCATTGATAAGTCCCTTTGTGGAAAGGGTCAGGATGACGAAATTCTACAGTTTCTGAGGGTTGCAAGTGGTTGTGTGGCTTCTAGGCCCAAGGACAGATCTTCTATGTATCAGGTGTACCAATCGTTGAAGACCATTGGCGAGAGCCACAGTTTCTCAGAACAGTTCGATGAGTTTCCACTGATTTTTGGCAAACAAGATCCTGATCATCAGGAGTAGCCTCAAACAAAAGATAGGAGAAGCGTGAATGCATGATAAACATTCGTACTACAAGGATCTGCGGGTGACAACGTCTCTTCATCTGATGCTAGGTTGTGACAGGCTTGTTAAGTAAATGGTATGATTTTCATTTCGCTATGCTTTACCTAATACAGTCCCCATTTGTTGGATGGATCTGTATAATACAAAAAATTTCTTGAACAGTATCTCTTCACATTCCACTAAATCTGTTTCTTCTCCTGATTCTAAAAAGGGAGCCTTTGAGGCTCCTTTGATGTTTGTAACACGCTCCTTGTGAGAAGCTTTAGAAATCCATGTTGAAGATGATGCCAGGAAATTGTAATGCGTTTCCACATGCATACATCACAGAAGGAATCTCATAACTCATTTATATGGCTGGGTTATCTTGTAAAATTAGCTCATGCTATAATATGGACTACTCTCCATACTCTGCTCAATCTTATGAGATTCATTTCACTACTTTTCAATGCCTTGAGATTCTATCGTGCTAAATATACATTCTAGTATCCTTGACTTATGTTCCATTCGTAACACATGGAGGCAAGGTTTTAAATTTCGGTGAGGTCGAAAACCAAAATTTCGAGCGAAATTTTCAGATTTCGGTGGATTTCGGTGTAGAAAGCTAAATTTCGGGGATTTCGGTACTCACCGAAACGACATTTCGGTCGAAATTTAAAACCTTGCATGGAGGTTTAATGGATATGTATGTATAGCAGCCTAGTATCACTTTGGATAGGAGCAGAATGGATGACTTACAACTGAAAGTAAGTTCTCCGGATCGATATATATCATACGACGTAATGGATAGCATACATATCAACATGTCTCTGCTTGCGTGTTTTGTGTATATGTTTGTGAGTGTTACAGAAAATGATAGGATCAAGTAGCCACATGTTAGTTTTTTTGTAACCTTAAAAACATTGCAAGTAACAATGAGGTATCCCTACCAGTTATTGAACTTCTTCATGTAGCAGAACAATAGTGGAAAACTCATAAGGGAAGGAAGAATCATAAGCAAGCAAGAAAACTATATAGAAGGTATGTAGAAGCTTTGTGCTTGAACCATCCATTTTTGCAGAGCAAGTACTCTGACCAGTGCAGATTAGTGATGTACAATTAGTTCACCCTAAATTAAGACCATTACAGTCGCATCCTATACAATCCAGCTGGTGAGCATGGTTTAACGATGTACAACTAGTTCACACTCCATTAAGGCCATTATAGTCTGCATTCTAGTTAGTTAGAAATCTAGCTGTTGAGGTAGGTTCTTTCTTCCTTTTTTTTTAAATAATTTGACTATTAGGTGACTTGGCTTTGACTATTAGTAACCATTACAATCGTGTTGACGGTTCTTCTCTGTCATATATAATCTGATTGTCAAAGTACATGTCATTATTTGTGACTTGGCAGTTGGCATAAATGTCTTTTGGTATGTATATTGTATACTACTTGTGTTAAATGCACATTCACCTCTAGCATGAGTTCTTGATAGAGATGGTAAGGATTACTCATGCTGTACTGTTGTCCAATTATATTGCCATCAGCCATAGTACAGACAAAAAATATTTTGCTGTCCAGTGTCCAGATGCAAGCTGTGTTTCTTAGTGAGGGAAGTTTTTGGCTAGACTGATGATCGGTAGCAAATGCCTTTTTTAATACCATTTGTCACGTGTTTTCTCATGGCTTACTAGGTACTAGAGTAATAGACTAGAGACGAGTTATTCCCTGATTGTTTCTATCCTTAAGATGGTTGTTTAATTCGCAGCCATTTTCCGCTCCCCAATATGGTGTTTTAATCTCTCTCTGGGATGAGAAGCCTATGGATTTGATCCCATCCTGAGGACTGGTGAAAGCTTTCAATTTTCCATTCCTCTGCATCCTTCTGCTCGTCCAAAAACTTGTTTTATGCTACAGATTTATTGTATGGGTCAAGCCATCAAGGAGCTTAGTATATTTTACTGACAACTGTCCACAGTAAAGCTTTCAAGAATCGTATGGACACAAAAGGAAACTTTTTGAGTCATCCCATTAGTAGTGTAAAGCAAGACACTGGAGTTTTGCTAGTGCATTCCATTAGTTGCACCACTGTCTGTGGTGCTCATTTTGTTCTTTCATGAAGGTGTATGGATTTTTATAAGAGTGCACCATTGGAGTCTTGAAACTGGGTAAGTATGGGTTTCACAGCCTTACATACAAAAAAGAAAAAGAAAGGAATAGTAGGATCGTCATGTCAAAAGCTTTTGGGTTATTGTGTTCATCAGAGGGGAAAGAAGAAAAGAGACGTAAATCGTTGGGGTGATTTTGGAAGTTGCAGTATTGAGAAGAGGATTGTTACTCTCAACCTGAGGACATCATCCCTCTGTCCATACCATCGGATGGTCCTTTGGATATATGGGCGACCCTCTAATGGGTTTCTTATGAACCAATTCAAGCTGGGAAACCATTATGGGTTTCCCCGGAACCAAGTCAAGCTTGGTTAGTCAGTTGGTGATGTTGTTGGGGGACCATTCCATGGGTGAAAAAGCAGCCTGGTTTTGTCTTGATCCCATTTGGTATAATTTTTCTTTGTTGGTGCTGCTGGAACCCGTGCATTCATTGAAAGCAGAGCTTGGAGCCTTTTCATTCTGCAAGTCTAGGCTGGCTATTTTTAAGAATGTTTCTATAGGTACTTGGCAACTGTCACTCATTAGATCTGTGTAAAATTGAATTTAACAGGAGAAAACTGAATCCAGTTTCGCAGGTTGCTGGTAAAGATGAAGTAATGAATGCAGGAAAGAATGAGAAACCGTGTGAGTGGCAAATTCGTACCAGAAGGAAACAGGGTTTGTGCAAACTATGCAGTTGTGGCTGATGGCTTATTCAACTGCCCCATGCAAACTCTTCTGAAAAGCAGCTCGCTTTGGTTGCCATTTCCTTTATCTGGTAAGATACAAGAGTTTAACTGCAGTCGGGAGGGAAGGTAGAGCTGAGGGAGGAGGCTGTCAAAGGATACTATTCGAATCGAAAATAAGCATATCGGAATTTGAATCCAAAAAGAATATTTGAGATTTGAATTCAATTCGAAATCCGACAGAAATTCTGAATCAATATTCGAATTCGAATTCGAATTCGAATCCAAGTAGCTTATCAGATACCCGATTCGATCAATAAGGCTGTGAAACTAGGTCAAGGGGGGTAATCCTAAAGTTTGAAAGTATAAGGGGGTATTACTAATTACTTTCGAATTTCAGGGAGGTGTTACTAAAATACCAGATTGATTTTTACCTTGTTGTGTTAGGTGGGACCATGAAATAGTAGGTCCAACACCAAATGCATGTTCTCCTGTGTCGAATGGCTCCTCTGCTCTGTGTGTTTGGCTTGTCCCTTGCTGGTGTCTTTGCTTACATGTGCACGTGCTGGAGATCCACCACCCTTGGTTGTCCTACTGTTTGTTTCTTTTGATGAGCTCCATGGGTGTACTATCTATGAAAATGCTGAGCTCCAAAAAAAACATCCATTTTGGATTACATGCCCATGTGATCGTTTTGAATTACTCAGTGCGGTCAAAAGAAGATGCCAGACAGCCAGACAACATTACTTAAATGGGAGATGCAAACCTATCAGATGGAGGGCCCTCATCCCATCCACCCATCCACCCATCTCCTCTGCATGCCTTCCATACAGTGCTCACTAGTAGTCTACAACTGACTGAACCACACAATTGGTGCCAGGTGTCACGGTTAATTTTCTTTCGCGGCACCTGAATCCGATGAACATATATAATGCCTAACAAGTAACAAGGGATACATACACATGTCGAGTTTCAAGGTCCAGCTACGCTTCATTGCAAGCAATTATCCTTCATGACAAGCACCTATAACTAGTCAAGGGTCACTTCACTCGTTGAACACATAAAAGTCGGCCCACATAGCCATCAGATTCACAAACGTGCTCGTCCTGTTGTAGGATGCCCACGTACCCCCGGGTGGAATAGCTAAGGAGACTTAAGTAATGAAGGCCTATAGCACAATCCTTGGAAAGGACCCAAATAAGGAAGGCAATAGATATCCCGAATGCACGAGTCATTGAGCCAAGCATCACATACTAAGAACGTATGTACGTAGCGTGACCCCTGAATTTGTGTTGTCGTGCCACAAGCTAAGGTCTACTCGTCTTAGGCGCACTGAACACGCAAGGTGAGCACACCTGAGCATCGAGATAGCCAGTTAAGTCCAACACAACCCATGAGTTGTGCATAGGGCATAGCGAGGGTGTACAACACGAGACACGGCAAATTGCTGATCACAGTTTTGTCGTGCAACTCTAGTAATCATCCATCATTTTGGCTCTTCCCCACGAGCCATGATTCCATGTTTTTTGCAATATAAGCTTGGGGTTAGGCGGACCCCTACCTGACTTAAAAAGAATCATAGTCTGAAATACATACGCCCATTGAGCCAAAGAAACCCCTCCTCCATGAAGTCAGGTATATCAACACTGGTTCTGCAGTGTGCAATCCAAGAAACAACTGTCCACCCGTCCAATTGATCCACTCTGCCAAAGAGCGTTGAAAGAGGAGATCTGTGGCCATTAGTGCACTTCGTCGAACCACTTTCTCTATGTTGAGCGTCACCACGACACGATGTCTCGAACCAATGAGGACTTGGTTAAATTGCACCAGTATGTAGCTTCACAAGCAATTGGGAATCATCTACGCCCTGCTTGGTTCAATGCAAATCAGATGCAAAGCACTCACTTGTCACGGTTTTTGGATTACACGTGATTGGTTGGGGGCGTGCAAATGAGCTGCCATGTAACTTGCTGACAAGCCCTTGCAAACTCTTTAAGAAAATGAATGCAAGCATGTGCAGCCCAAAAACTGTGGTAAGTGACTGCAATGCAACTCACCGCATTTGCACCGGAGTGCAAAATGCATCCCAGTGCAGCGAACCAAGCAGGGTCCTAGTCCTCTGCCTTTGAGCATGAAGAACACCACACAAGGTGCAACTCGAAAGCTTACTGTCTACAAAAAATACCCTCAAGATAACCAAGCAACAATGTCCATCATCTCGAAGCACGGGGGACACCTCGAAAGGTGCAGCTCACACACCCACTGTCCACAAACGAGACGTCAAGACACTAAGGGTTCATTTCCCATACATCTGATAAAAAGGCATCACTGCATTTGGAAACAAGTCCACTAGAACACCCGCTCAGTAGCACTCACAGTGATTGTACTAAGCATCATAGACACCATGTATATCATTGTCGAGCATCAACTTGATCATGGGAAAATCTCCGGCACCAAGCCCCATCGACAGAAGCCAACAGTCTCACTGGTCTATAGCCACCTTATTGAGTCATGCCGACCGTCATCCAATACATAGAAGTTGGCCTACAAACATATTCATCGAGTTCACGAACGCCCTTATCCTGTTGTGGGGTTTCCACATTCATCACGGTCCCATCAGGGCACCTGGCTAATCGGCATGCAGTCACGGTTCATACCTTCATCCAAGCTCCTCCAAATAGGGAGACGTTAATCTCCTGCACATGAGTACTGAAGGTTAACTAAGGCTATATCATAATCCTTGGGAAGGGACTCAAGCAAGGAAGGCAACAGATATCTCGAAGTGGATATCGGACAATTACCCAAGTCATTGAGCCAAGTGTTGCATACCAAGAGCATCAATGCACAGCGTCACCCTAAACTATGCTACCATGCCATGGCCTAAGGACTACTAAGCCTACGCACACCGAGCACCCAACGTGAGCACACCCAAGTCACTGGGATAACTAGCTCCGTCCAACACGACACATGAGTTGTGCATAGTGTCTAGCAAAGGTATGCAACACATAAAACCTCTAGGCCAGGATTCAACAGTATCGGCTTGTTAGCTCCCAGCACTGTCTCAAGGCATGTCCAGTGCCAAAGGAGACTTGGGACATCCCCTCCAGTATGCCTAAACCCGACTCCAGGTAAATCTAGGGATGCCCCTGCAATGGCCCCAACACTTGGCCATGGAGAGGGGTAGGACAGCACCACCTCCTTGAAGAGGATACCAAGCCTTTAGGGGCTTGTTAGAAGGGAACGGCACCAATCATATTGGGTTTAATTTCCAAGGCAAAATCACTCCAAATAAGTCCCACCAAATAACGCCGTACGATCCCAGGTCGACCCATGCCCTTGCCTAGCACCTCCTGTGCACTTGAGTACCAGGTCATGGTCATGAAGGATCAGGTCTGTGACAGAAGGCCATGATCAGATGCTGTGACCCATCATTGGTAAAAACCTCCATGATCAGTTCTCACTGCCTCCACCTATTCTGTTCTCTAAATATGACCATTCTTTACATACATATACCTTCACACACCATTAGAAGTATATTTCCCATGTGGGAAGGATGACCACAGCAGGCACATGGTGAGCCATATATCTGATGTGGATTATAAGAGAACATTCCTTCAAGATGATCTTTTATCAAGAATTTTTAATATACATGTGAGATTGAATGTTAAGAGTGCTTCATTGGTCAGTTTTGTTTCAGTTTTTGTGTTTTGAAAAATAGAACCTTACAGAAGAATAAATAAGGCCGGCGGACTGGCAGGCTTCATGGCTCAGCAGAAAGCCAAGGGTTAGGTGCCACATAAGTATATCCCTGGAAATGTTCACCGGCGGTTGGTGTGGGAGCTGGTGAATCGTTTGGAGGCATTTCTGTCCAGCACTGATCGAAATTGGCCGTGCAGTCACTCCCACTCACGTCTGGCTTGAATTTGGGCTGCAGTTCTCTTGCCTCCAACTTTTTCCAATTGATCTGCTTAAACCACTTGTGATTTTTTATTTCATCCCCTCCACTCGGCCCACTGCCTAACCTTCTTGATGGCTCCTTTTGCAGTAGCTGACAGACAAAAATAAAATTTCGTCACTTCTGTGTATTAAGACAAGATAAATCACAAAATCCCCATAAGTATCCAATCTTACCCCCTTAAGTAAAGAGTGAGCTTCACTGCTCAGGTACGGTGGGAGTTTCACTTTTTCTTTAATGATTCTCTGCTGAAGCTTCTGCCTGTTTGCATTCGCGAAAGGTGGCTGAAAGAATGAAAACCAACTTCAACGCAATGAGAACCACAGCAAGATAACTGGTTACTAGATCCTAAATGATGGTCTACTGATAGCATAACACTAGATGTTGTGCACTTGCTGGGGCATGGTACCCCACCACTCGACGGTTATGTTACCTGGGTATGGCAGAGACAGCCAGGATATGTCATAAACACTTGCACTTAAAAACTGAAGTGTCCGACATGGGTATTGTTGTAAATAAGGTTGTAACCAGTAGATAAAGGTTGTAGATAGAAGAGGGAAAAAGTGTAATGGAGGCGGAAGGTGGAGAAGGAAATTAGGGTTAGAGAGAGAAGTTGTCGGAAGAGGAGAGAATGAATTGTTAATTCATTCTCTCTCACACACTGTATATATATATATGATGGGGAAAAACCCTACAAAAGATAACACTATTCACACGACACTATTCACGTGAATAGTGAAAAACCCAAAAAAGGTCCCACGTGGGAAGTGGGACGCAGCCCACTTGAGACACCCACGTGCGTGTATTACATAAACTCCAACAGATATGGCATCCATTTCGAAGTCCAGGTAACATAGCCTGACATTGCGTCTCGTTTAGGACACCCCCTATGCCAAAATCAACCAAATTTGATGATTTAAAACAACCATTCTATGGACTCATCTTTAGCTGTAAGCTGTATTTTTTCTGATTAAAAAAATGAATGCACTGGACTGCATGGTTATGATCATCAGTTGACTCTTCTACAGGATATCTCCTACTGAGACCCGCTGAGTGGGGTCCACACCACTGCATGCGCACCACATTTACCAGTATGCCATTGGTAGACACCCCTTAGGGTCTTGCCAATAGGTAACTGAAATTTCCTCACAGTATTTATTCTCAAGATCCTTGAAGTCTTTATGAGGATCATATAACTTTTGACATCCAAAACCGTACAAAACAATTCACAAATAGCTTTACCTGCCCAGTTAGCATTTCAAACAAAAGTATCCCTACGCTCCACCAATCTGCATCTTTATTGTGGCCCTTGGACAGTAAGATCTCTGGTGCCATGTATTCTGTTGTTCCACACATTGAATTTGATCTGCTCGATTCGTCAATTTCCTTTGCCAGTCCAAAATCAGTTAGCATAACCTGTATGACAGGTCAGAATATAAACTTAAGACATATTGATCCAAACGAATAAACAAGAAAAGGATATTCCATGATTTTCAGGTATGTGCCAGCAACAGCATTGGATGAATGGACACGGCCTTACATGCCCGTCCGCATCCATAAGAATATTTTCAGGTTTAAGATCCCGATGCACGATCCCGTTCTTGTGAAGATGTGAAACAGCAGAGACTATCTCGGCGGTATAAACCCTTGCTTGATCCTCACTACTCAAGACATACCCGAGAGCCAGAATCAAAAGATGCACAATACACCATGGATAGTGGTTCAAAGGCTTAATTTAAGATACCTGAAGATTCCCTGACGATACAGATGAAAGAAGAGATGCCCTCCATTTATAAAATCCAGGATCAGATACAGCTTAGATTTTGTCTGTAAAATCACACCAAAAAGGAGAATAAAAACATACTAAAACACAGAACAAAGAAGGCAGTATAGAAGAAACACCACAAATGAAAGGACAAGGCCAAGTTAAACATAATCGATTGGGATATGATATACAAAGCCCAAGACAGGAATGAGAAAATGACATAGGATACTGCAGCCTGATTCCACATGAACACGTCAGAATCAGATCTGTATCCGCATTTGATCCATCTAGTGACCCTTAATATAAAATCATGCTAGACCTTTATGCTATGTATAAAAACATATCCATATTCATGCATAAATCCACATCCACATGTCTATCTGTCACCACCTTGTGTTTCTTCCTCATCCAAAAGTTTGAAAATCAACAAATCATCCCAACCATGTGTTTCCCTATCCAACCCTGTCTATAGTAACCCCCAGCCCTAAGAAGAGAGATTGGTTGAATAAACGACAATTCAAAAAGAATCTAACTCCACATTGTCTGTTTATAGATGAAGCATCTCCTTTGCATTTTCTTTTTTTTATAAGCCATCTCCTTTGCATTTTCTGAATAGGTCTAGCATCATCAAGTGGTGAAATTTGATGAATAAGTTGGTTATTTGTGTTTAAGTACTTCCTCAATAACTTGAAATCATATGCGTAGATCATAACTGGGCTCTAGCGTCAATTACCTTTCCTTTATATATTAAGTTTTAAGTCAGAAAAAGAAACAAGTGACCATAAGAGTGTGAACCCTTATGTTACCTGCGAGACAAAAATCAAATGAGCCCTCTTATAATCTCTATTGCCAAGCATACATCTCCCTAACTGATTTCTAATTATACGATAATAAAAAATGCTCCCTTGACATTGAATTACCAGAATCACCATGGCTTCTTCAACCAGCATGCAGTAATTCTGTAATTGTTACTGGATGCACATACCACCAAAAAGGGAAGCTATGGGTGTTCGGGGGCTTCTCGTCTAAGATGATATGAGAAACACCCTACATTCTGTTTCCTCATCTCCCATCCTCATCTGGCTAATTATCACATTCCTCAATAAAAGAAAATAATAAATAAACAGCATAAACAAGCAATAATATGTCTCCGACTATCTTGATAAGTTGAAAAACACTTGTATAACAATATTTTAAAACTAACAAATAATGTCTTCCGTTGGTGTCCTTTTCTCATGATGTTACGCATTTGATATTATGCCATGCATGCTCCATTTTGATCTACTAAACTATCACCTGTACTCTGATGGGGTGATTGTTTTAATCAAATTGCTATGCCCACATATAGGAAAACATGATTTAAAGACATATAAAGAGCACTCTGGTTATTGTCTTAGGGGAGGTTACCTCATATGCTGTTTTCAGAATAAATTATTCTAGTCCACCACTACGACCAGGACTGCTACCCACAGTCCTCGTCAATTGGAGAGAATGCGGCCCTTTGCTGGGGTGTGCAAATGATGTCCCTAGGCAGGCAATTATACATAAGAGACTTCAAAAGCCTTGTGGTCGAGAATAGAAATTACTATCAAAGTCTTCATTGATGTTTTAATCTTCCATCCCCAGGTTTAAAGATGTTTTAAGCTATTGTGAATTTCTCATGGATCTCTTTTTCTATTTGTCCATGGCCCCTAAAGAAGAGAGACTGAAAATCTCCTTTTGACTTTTGTTAAGGTGTGTCGAAGAAAAACAATGCTCAAATATTTGATGGAAAGGAAATTTGTGGGAATATCAAAAGCTAGTGTAGGACAGGGTAGCTTTTGTGAAGGAATTTTGAGCCTTTTCAAGGTCGAATTTTGAAGTGTTGGGTATTTATCTTGAAACTGGTTTAAAGAAGATAAAAATGAATCCACGTTGGAGAGCCTTGGATCAGGTTGCACAAAACTCAGTTTTGATGGTGTACCTCAATGGGGAATCCAAGTGCTGGGGTATTGGTGGCATCTTTGAAGCAACAAGGCAAAATTCTCAAAGTCTTTTCCAGTCCAATGGGCATCATGGATTCCAATGTAGCAGACATTACTCCTTGCTCCAAGGCCTCTTAATCTTTAGATCATTTCTCAGTTCCTTTGATTAACGAATTCCTTTAACGCCATTGGGTGGTGTTCTATCGTGGACAGGGGTCCTTGGAGATGGGATTTATCTTGGATCAAATTAGACACTTATATGGTTTCCCTTGCAAAAGTTTTCTAGAAACGTTTCCTAACCAAAAATGTTCGAAAAAGTTTTCTGGATCAAAACTTTTTGACCTACAAATGGTCGTGCAGAAAACTTTTCTGTGATCACCATACAGGGTACATAGACAACACTTATATATATAAACTCTCTTCCTGAGCTCGTAATTTCTACTTGTAATTCAATCATTGACTTTCAACAGAGGGAGAAAAAAAAAATCAATGAGCCAATTACCTTTCCAACTAAATTTAAGTTGCAGGCAAAGGTTTCATATGCTAAGTTTAACTGATATTCTTGGAGAAAAACAGCAATTGGGAGAAAAATTAGTTGTCTTATTCACTATCATAGAATCCAAAAACAAACTATCCATATATATTTCTATTAATTTCTGGAAATCTGTACCTGGAAGGAGTATCGAAGCTGGACGATGAACGGGTGCACCACCTTGGTAAGTATATCCCTCTCCGCCTTCATGTAATCTACATGATTCTTCTTTATAATGGTATCCTTCCTCATCACCTTCATCGCAACAATCCCATCATCGCCACAGCCACCGATATCGCTATTATCCTTCTTCCTCACCTGAAAAACCTTACCAAATGCGCCTTGCCCAATAACCCTCAAGATCTCAAAATCCCCAGGACCCATTTTACTCTCTTCTTTCTCCTCCTTCTCCTTCACCTTCTCGGAACCACCGTCGACATCTTCCTCTCCATCAGAACTTTGGAAACCACTTTCTCCATCAAAATCCCGAAGAGGGAGAGAAGTCGAGGTGGTAAACCGAGGTGAAGGGCCCACCAAAGAGTGGGATCGGGTTTGAATGATTTCTGGGTCTCGAAGAAATGGTGAAGAAGAAGAAGCGTGGGAAGTTGAATAACCGAAGACTTCCGAGAAATCGAAGTCTTCTCCAGATGTGGATGTTGAAGATGGGATACTGAGTTTGCTGAGCTTTCCTGCGAGGATCGAGTGAAGGGTTTTTTTCTTCTGAGATGTAGAGACCATCTTGTGATCAATCGGAGAAACCCAGAAATCGTAAAGGAGATTGTAATCGAATTTACTGAGGAACGCAAGAAGTAGAACCGAGGAAGAAAGCCAGCCGAGAGTTACTTCTGGGCAGGCAATGAAGACGGAGGATTACATGGCTACTAGATTCAGAGAAGAAAGATTGAAAGAGAGAGAGAGAGAGACGAAGAGAGTTTCCAGAAGAGAGAGAAAGAGAGAGAAAGAGAGAGAGGCCCAAAAGAAATATTTTTAAATGATTGAATCGAAGTGACAGCTCGAGTAAAATTTTGATGACTGTGACTATCATTGAAGCCGATGACAGCCCACAATATGAGCCATGTGCCATACTCTTAGAGGACTCTGACCGTATGGATGATTTGCCAATCCCTAGTTGGACTTAGGAACCAAAAATCAGCCAGATTAGTGATTTCAAACCTTTGGATCTTTGTACGCCACTGGTTAATAATGCTCTTATTCCCACGGTTAAAACCAACCCATGAAAATAACTCCAATCCAACGCCTAGAAACCACTAATCCTATTGAGTTTTGGTCTGTAGGTCCAGCTAGGGATTTGCCAAACATCCATAGTGTCAGCATCCTCTAAAAATATGCCACGTGGCTCGTATTGCGGGCTGTCATGGGCCTCGAGGACAGTCCGCCGTCAATCTCTGGCAGCTCAACTACATCTGGTTGATAGTTATCCAAACTGAAGAGATATTCTCCTATTCTAGCTAGCTAGTGGGCGGGTGTCAATGGGCCCCCGATTAATGGATACCCAATAGGACTAGGCCCCGAATCTTAGGGCTGTCAATGGATCGGGTCGCCCAATAACCTGTTCCAATCCAATAACATTCGGGTCTGGACTACACCTAGGAATCATGATCCAATAAGCTATTGCATTCTGGATCTAGCTTGATCCGATTTGATATTATAAGTGAAAAATATATAATTATATAGTATTATATAGAAATAATATTACATTTATATTTATTCTACTCATTAACCAATGAACGGGGGTTCTTGTGTTCGTCACATAGGAGCTTTGGGTCGGACTCCGGGATCTAATATTTTGACCCCTCTTGGGAGTCGTGGATTTCAAGAATCCGACGGTGGTTGATAGCAGCGAGTTGGCATTCACTTTTTGCTAGCATTCAACCACCTTGGATTCTAACTGCACAAATCCCAAGGTATGCCTCACGTGTCCTGAATCTAATGCTCAAATTCAAGGCACACGAGACATTCACTCTTACTTGTCTATCCCAAGTTGTGAAGTTTGAGGGTAACTTTTTTTTTTTAAAATTACTAGAGGAATGCACGTGCACCTTACACGTAGCACACTCGTAGAGATCACTCATCGTATCAATATTTGGCCCATCCCTAGATGAACCTACATGCAAAAAATCATCCTATTAATGATTTTTAAGGATTTGATTGGAGTCATTTTCATTGGTTGATTTTTAACTGTAGATTTTGAGCATTATATGGTTATTTAGATCCAAAGGTTTGAAATCACTAAACAGGCTAGTATTTGGTATATAGGTCTGCCTAGGGATGGGACAAACATCTATGCAATCAGTGGTCTCTAAGAGTGTGCAACATAGCTTATACTATTGTCCTTTATCATCATTGATGAGGGAAATGGACGTGCGTACTCCTACCCAAGTTTTATCTTTAGAATAGAAGCATTTAATAAAGGAAGGTTTTGCCTTTGAAAATAGAGAAAATGTTAATTGTGACAACCGTGGGTGGCACTACTGGTTGTTGATTTATAATAGTATAGATAGCGAAAGCATTACAACACTAATATCTCAATTTTCAGTTAAACCGTTATAATCGTTAATCGTACATGATATAAAATGAACATAATAGTGTGATATAAGAGTCTAAAAGTTGTAGTATAAGTATATCTAAAGACATACAAACTCTGGCGGAGCCCATGGCTCCCCACAAATACTAAAGGTTCAGAAACATTTATACAAGTCAAGACACAAACACTGAATCAGTCCACTCACTACTCCTAGTGATTCATGGCAGAATACCCTATGTGGCAATCGCAGGTCTGGAGACTCGACTAATACTCCTCCTCCTTGTAAGCGGTGGGAACTGGAGCAGGCTCCTCTAATCTCTTCTGAGAACTCCACCGATAATTCCTCTATAATGTTTGTAAGGATGAGCTTTTGGGGAAAAGTCCAACAAGTAAGTTAACCTTCTAAACATGTCTAGAGAGGGTAAAATTCTCGATAAAATAGAGTAAGATAAATCTATTGTAACAACAATATCAAAATACTAAAAGAATCTAAATGATGTGAAAACTGAAAGTGAGACCAAAATCTAAATTGTAACAAATAAAACCAAATTTTGGAATCTGATAATATCATGTGTTGAAATAAATTATGAGATGGATGCATGTAATGGACGTCATAAATCAGTAATATTGGTAGGCCCAAGTCGTAAATTAGAAGTCATATATCTGATCAGTGATTTCTGAGCATTGGAATGAAGTTATGTTCATATTTTGATTTTAATCTTAAGCGTAGAAATTTGAGCTTTATTTGGGTACAAAGATCCAAAGGTGTTGAATCACTAATCAGGCTGATTTTGGGTTTGTAGGTCCACCTAGTGATTAGCCAAACATCCATACGCTCAGTGTCCTCTTACGTGCCACGTGACTAATATTGGCTACAGTGACTCCGGGTGTCTTCGAAGGTTTGCTCGTTTCAAAGCCTGTCAAAAAAGGATTTAGATCTTTTTTATGCAGTAGAAGGCTAGAAGCGAAGAAGACGTGGAACAGAGACGCAGGCGAGGCAAAGGCCATGTCGTCTTCCAATCCACCGTTCGTCCTTTCTTTCCCAGGCCTCATCATAGTCACCGTTATCGTGATCTCGACGTTTTCACCCTACGCACAGGCGGTCTCCCTAGGACTCCAGAGGTACCCTTTATTTCTTTCTAACAGGTTTGATTGACGACTCGCAAATTTGATCTATGATAGACGGTTCTGATTTTATTTCGCAACAGTGAAAGAGGAGGAGCGCGCTCGCTGCTGAGTTTCAAGGAAACCCCCGGAGGAGGGAACGCTACCTTTGAGTGCTCCCCTTCCGGACCCTGCGTACCCTGCCTCTACTCCGAAAAGGTACAAGATACAAAAATTCCTCATTTCCATTTATTCGTCTTTAATTAAATTAATTCTTCATGGTGCATACAATATCATCACTGCCGGCCTCTTGAATTATTCCACAATATATGGGTTTAATCCAACAGCTCATCTATTTATGATTTGTGCGCTGTGTTAGAATATCCATTCTAGGTTGTATGACTTTGATCTCCAACAACAAGAACATGCGCTGTAGTTTGTAATATATATACTAGATTGCGATCATTGGTTTTATAAGTAATTGGTAAGAATAATTCGCCTAGTATAGTAGATCTCATCTTGCTTTGCTTCTTTGAAAAGTTGAAAGGGATAGGAAATTGGTATTGATCAATATGTAGTTGACCAAAAGAGTATCTCAATGGTGACTTGGGAGTTTGGTTTCTCAGACTTTGAAGTGGAGAATTATGTGATTGAGACAAACTCATTAGATAAAAGGGAAAATGTTATGAGACAGAAATGAGATTGTCTATGCCTAATGGAGTAAAATGTTGGGCAAATAAGAAACAACACCTACAGGCAAGATGAGGATGTTAAGATGGATGAATGGCAAGACTTGGAAAGGCAAAACTTGATATGTTTGCATCTGAGTGAACCTTAGAGTAGTTTCAATTGGTATTAAATTGAAGGAATGTTGATTGAGATGGTTTGGTCATGTGTGACCAAGAGAACTGACAGCACTGTCGTCTTGGTGATAAGAAGTTCTTTGGTCTAGGTTGAAGGATGATGCAAGTGCAAAGATACCATGGTGCACCAATAACGTAGACGGAGTTCGAATCCAGGCACTGCCAAGGTTTTCTTAGAGCAAAAACCCCTAAAAGATTCCATAGGGTGCTAATTTAAGCAATTTGAAGAGTTCACAAAAGAACTAAGGGATGTTTGGCAACACCGAAATAAGTTATTGAAAAGTTTGTTTGGGTATCCATTTTGGAATTGCTTTTCAAAAGTCAAAAACTTACTTTTTGTGGAAGCAAATATTTTTTGCTTCTTGCTTCCGGTGGAAGCAAAAGCCAAATTTAGCGGAACCGATGCTTCTAATTTTACATGAATCTTTCCAAATGCCAATTTTACCCTTGGGTCAAATGGATACAAAAAAATTACATCACAATTATAGATTAAAAACACGTTTGCCATAATATGTTCAGTAATCTGACTTGCCATAAATAGTATTGGTTAGATTTTACATCACATTCCACTACATATAGTAGTTGTTAGTTACTTTTGTTTGATTTATAGAAGCCATTGCTGTAAACCTTGTTTTCCTACGGTTAGAATCCTTAGAATAATGCATCTTTTTTATTTTTTTATGGTTAGATTTTGTGATTATTATGAAATGATCTTTCCAAGGAATTTGTGTTTAGGATCTATCTACTAAACTTCACATTATGAAATGTAGATAGAAAACATCTTATGAAGGGAGAAAAAGTAGGGATAGTTTGCTGAGGAGCAGGTCAGCGGACCATCTCTTCTTCTTTTTCAATAATTACCCATAAAATGACTCACTTGGTGCGTCGTTTATTACTAACTATTTATAGTTAAAAAAATAATAACATATGTGATATTGGTTTATGATCTTTATTAATGGTTTATTAGAATATAATATGTATATAGAATTATAAGAAAATGACTTTTTGACTTAATTTATGCCAAACTAACTTTTTCACCTTTGACTTATAAGTCAGCGTTTCACCAAACACTTTTGCTTCCAGATAGCAACTTTTAAATTCAGCAACTTAATTTAGAAGTTACTTTTTGCTTCCACTGGTTTGCCAAACGGACCCTAAATAAAAGCCTAAAGGCAAACTTCTTTCAATAATAAAAAATCGTTTTTACAAATCGTTTTTAATGACTATTTATAAATAAAATCCTAAAAGCTAACTTAAGGACTAAGAAACTAAGCTGAGCTATTGATTTAAAATAACCTAAATCTAAATTTTAAAACACCTAAAATACTTCTAAATGCTGTCACTACCTTTACACCCAGATTTCTAACACTGTTTTGAAGCCTGAAATGTCAAAATCTTGATAAAAAGCCGTGAGATAGGTGTTGTATATATCAGAACAAGATTTGCAACACATCTAATGGTATCTCAATTGGATATTTGAAGAAAAAGATATTCCTTCTACAAGCTGACTGCGTCATTCTCCCCCAGGTGGAGAAAACTTATCCTTGATTTTGTTTTGTTGTATTCTCGTCTTCTCTCTTTGGCCTCCTCCTTAGCGGTAATTGATGATGCAAACCCACAACTGGCCAGGGTTGATCTTCCTTGAGTATTTATTTTGCCACGATCCACTCGATGTCATAGTGTTGAATTGTCTCCTTTATATGTATGAATGAATGACACATTCGAAATTTCTGTATAAAAGGATCCTCATATGTATCTTTGTTAATTAGATAATCGAACACGTCTCCGCATAAATTCTTTATCATCATGCACGGATCTACCACTTATACAAGTTATTCCAACACCCAAACCTTCATTTTGGTATCTCGTCAAACAATTTGAAAGCATAGAATTGTTCACACTTCCTTTCTCATCAACTAAAGCTTTTTCACCATTATGTTCCTTTCCAACTTCATCAAACTTGGCAAGCTCACAAATCACACTTTCATAGGAGATGGTTTCATCCCCAAATATAGGTCCATCATCGTCTTATTCAACAATGTCCTCATTGTAGATAGGTTCTCCATTAAGGATGGATTTATTATCGTTTTCTTCAGTTATCTCCTTGTTAAAGATTGGTGATGACTCCCAATCTATTATAATGATAGAATCTTCTTCCTTTACATATTCAACCAAAGATTGGTGGTGATTCCGCATCTATTATAATGATGAATTCTTTTTCCTTCAAATACTCACCCCGATCACAAATTTGAAGTCGACATTCTTCATGAGGATGGAATAGACGGGTTCTAGTGAGATGTCCGTGTTGAAGAGTCGCCTTCAACATTACTTGATGGATTTTTGGTTTCTCGTTGGTCCTTCGAGTACTGCTCTAAAAGCTACAAAAGTCACGATATACTCTTGTAACTTGTTCCAATGATTTGTTGACTTACTCCCATCTGTTCTTTTAATCTTTTTATCCAATTAGTGAGATCACAATAGTTTCCTTTTCTCGGCGACATAACTTCTGTTGATCAAACCCCAAGTTCCAAGGAACAGAACTTGCTTTGATACCAGATTATGCAGGCAAAGTTTGGTTCAACACACTGCTAAGGTTTTCTTAGAGCAAAACCCCCCAAAAAACTCTTGTAGAGTGTTAATTCAAGCAATCCCAAGTGTTTACAAAAGAACAAAATAGTAAATAAAAGTCTAAAGGCAAATTTCATTCATATAAAAAAATTTCTTTCAATTCCTTTTTAATGATTATTTTTATGAAAATAAAATCCTAAAAACTAATTTAATGACTAGCAACTAATCTGAGCCATTGATTTAAAATAACCTAAATCTAATTTTTAAAACGAGTAAAATACCCCTAAATCCCGTTATTACCATTACACCCAGATTTCTAACACAATTTTGAAGTCTGAAACGTCAAAATCTTGATAAAAGCCTTGTGATGATAGGTGTTGTAGATGTCAGAACAAACTTTCTATATGTATCTAACTACATCTCAATGGGATAGTTTGAAGAAAAAGATATATTTTCTACAAGCTAACTGCATCAACCAAGCCATGGTACACCCTAGCTATATCTATTGTCATCTTATAGAAGAATATAAGTGGGCCCAGTGAGATCTACAGAATTGCTGATGCCATTATCCTTTATTTATCTTTAGGAATTTTATTTTGTTTAGTAATTGGGAGTTTTATTGAGGTGTTTCTTTTGGTTTCTGTTTTGTGTCTTTAATTTGATATTTAGTAGGTCTAAAAATTAGGAAGTGTTTACACTCCTTACTTTCTATTTTGTTAAGTTGTTATTGAAATAGGATTAGGAAATTCGAGAAGTTCTATTAAAAGTAGGAAGAGGTTATTGTGTTGTTTAGGATTAGAAGTAAAAGTCTACATAAAGGGGGATGAACAATTATGTGAGTAGTGTTTTTGTGTTGAATGTCTATGAGTTTTGGTTTATTTGATAAAGAGTTTATTTACTGGAAAGTTTTGTACTTTGAGCAGTCCATAGGGTGGATGATTGAGCAGTTTTCTTGTTTTATTTATTTATTTATTGAATATTGCTTTCCATTTAGTCACTGGCATATTGATCTACAATAACTGAATTAAGGTGTTGGCTTTTCCTATATCAAAGACTCAAGGATGAGGAGAAGGCCAACAAGGATGTGAATCAATCTAGTGAGAAGATATTTAAAAAAGCATGCTTTAACGGAGGGTATGACCCTAAGAACAAGACTCATGTAACTAACCCCAAATAGTTGGGACAAGGCCTCTAATGATGATTATGTCTATATGAGTTCTTACCAATTGAGTTCTAGTGACTTAGTAGGCTAGGGGAGTGCCTCAATTATTTGATTACACGATGTACATCAGGGATATGTAGTTATCGAGGGTTTGCTATTGATTTTAGATTATATGTAGTCTAGGGTTGAATATGGGATCCTCAATGTAGAATATAAATCAGACATGAAAAGGTGCATGACTGCGTGAATTAGGTTTCTTTAACTATTTGTTTCAAAGTACGAGTTTTGTATCTACTGAGAAAGTATATGATCACTCATATATCTTTGGTGAGGTTGTCTATTATGAGAAGTTATTTCAACAACATAATTGTGGAATACCGGAGATTGAGAGTTTGAGACAAGGTAAACCCTCTTTCTCATCAACAGTTTCCTAGACAACCACAGTTGTTAACAAGAAACCATGATTTATCTGATGTTGCATAGAATTCAACAACCACCCATTTTTGACTCTCGGTTTGAGCTTCCAACTTATCACAATAAGTATTTTTAAATGCTGGTTCTTGGATCTTCCTTTTAATACTCCCCAACTTTTACCTCTCGTGATGAACATTGGTGCTGATTGGGACCACTGGAAAAGGCTCTTACCATTTAACTTGATTGCTTACATTCTGGGGTTCCCTAATTGATTGAAACCCTACGAACATTGATACTTTAGATCAGGCTCCAAAGAAACTGAAGTTCAATCAACCATAAAAACCATAGGACGATATAAATTATAAATTGGAAGCAAGATATGCAGTTAATTAAAGATGGAAAACAACAAAGGAGTGTAAACTTCATGCCGAGAGATTTACACATCTCTCTTTAATAGATAGATTAAGCAAAAAATGACACATATTTTTTGGTTGTGATGATCAATGAACACTGATGGAGTTAATATATACTATATGTCCTGCATATCATGTGTAACCATATGGATCCTTTGATGTATGTGCAACTTATTAATTCCCCTTGATACACATTGTTATTTAGTTGTGCTTAGTTGCAGTTTAAAATGTCTTTTGTAGAACGATGAAAAATATCGATGCAGTGAGACTGGTTACCGTATCCCTCTGAAATGTGAAGAAATTGAAGATAATTCAAAGGAAGCAAATGGCAAAAAATCTCAGAAAGTCCGATCTGCTTTGGAAAATTCCGTTGGCCATGCAAAAGCAAATGCAATGTTGGAGGATGCAGAAGAACTCACTACTTCAATAAAACATAGAAGAATGCTGGATGCAACATCCACATTGGAGGGTGGAAGACAGGCTTATATTACTTATAGGAGCTGTATCCCTGCAGTGAATGAAGAGAAGTTGTCAGTGCTTGGTTTTGAGGTATGTAAATGTGTCGTGCAACCCTCTTTCAGTGAAGTAGCTGACCAGTTCTTTTTTGCATTTGGAGTCGTGCTTTTGTGTGTTAACCCAACTCATATTAAAAAGGCCTTATCCCAACTACTTAGGGTCAGCTACATGAATTATGTTCTATCATTCTACTCTCTTTTTTTTTGGATAATTTCTATAATTTTACTCTATCTAAGGCTATAATTTTTTTTTTTAAAGCAGGCTTCTTCAAATATTTTCTTGCTACCTCGATCCACGTCCATGTCCTTTTCAACATCGACTCTTTATTTTAGAGCTTTTAACCTGCACCATGGAGCTCCTTCTCACGGGTGCCACCTATACTCTTTGTTGCACGTGGCTATCTCGGTCGGTCTCTTTTATTTTATCACCTATTGGGACTAATTCCAGGCTTCCTCAGATGGGCTTATTTCTGATTATGCCTTTCCTGGTCTAAACCAAAGTGTCAATCCAATATATACACAAAAAGCTAATGAAACGAGTTTATATGGTAAACATCTTGTACATTTACATGATTGCCGAAAATATAAACTTGTCATGTATATATGTGGATGGATACTTACGGATTAGACAATGAGAAGATTAGCTCCAAATTGGTTGTATGTTTGTGATCTTTGCAATACTTTCAAATTGAGCCAATTATTGTACTTGTTTATATTGGATAGAGCAGAAAGGGCGTGTGTATTTGACAGTGAATGATATCAGCATACTCCAAATGGAGATAGTATTAACATGAATCACTCCTACTAATGTTGAAACATATATTGATCAAGCAATTATAGAAAATGTCATTAGAGAGATTATTATCTGGAACCTTGGGGACTGGTCAGGCACCTTGTAGGCTATTATGGTGGGACTATGTCATCCTTGTTCTCTTACTGCCAGCAGATTAGCTTCGTATAGGTTTGACTCCTTTATGTAGAACTTATCCTTCTACTTGATCTTCCACTCCCAATTCAATAATCTGCACTTACGAGCCTGAGGTTGGCTGATTCACTCTCCTTTCTTAGAAACTTGTGACTCTTATCTTCGTGCATTGGTGCCATGTTTTCATATGGTCAAAGAAGCTAGTTACAGTCTAGGCTAGAACTGAAGTTACATGAACCGGTTGGCATATTACATAAGTGTTCACAACCATGAGATCGTAAGTTCGTCCCAGCTTCCGAAAGGAAAATGTTTAGCTTTCCGTATACCTTGATTTTTCGTTTTCCACGTGCGGTCTCTCCGTATTCTTTCATGTGTGTTACTCCATACTAATCACTTCACTCTTGTCCTCCTTGCTTGTGTCCCATTTATATTTGTTTCATTCAAAATTTAGAACTTTATCTAGTTTCCCTTCTATTAAAAAATCCAAGCAAATAACGCTTGCAGGTACTGAATCCTTCCCTTCATTGGCCAGATTTTACTTTATGAACTGTATTAGGCATTTCATTTCATTAATTCGGACTGCAACATTATAACAACCATGACTTTTGAGGTTTTTAGCTCCGTTTATCACTCGCGAATACATGTTGTGTTTGGGCTTAACTGCTTTATATTCTCAACTTTGACAGGGAATTATGTTGTGTTTGTTGCTCGTTAGCGGTCCAGTTATATACTTCAGACGAAAACGCACTGTTGCCGTGTCAGGAGTCGGAGCAGTGAGAATCCCAACGAACTCGAGGTTCTAAAATCTGCATGCTCTATTCTTCCAGGTGGAGATTCCCTCAGTGAAACCAATTTGTTGTAACCAAAGAAGACTACAATATATTTGTATTTTCAGGGTATCCAGCAAGCTCTTATCTCACTTCAGTTCCTTTGGCTCCTCTTATCTCACGTTCTTTTTTTTTTCTTATATGTTTTTTTTTTGTTGGCCTCAAGAAAACCGTCGATGGGGGTAAGGCGTAATATATGTGAATGTTTTTGGTTTAGCTAGCAATAGTATGCTTAATCGAATGAAGTGTGATATGGTCACCATCATGGGAAAGGGCAGGGTCGGGCTCAGGGGACCCCCTTTTTTCTG
Source organism: Euptelea pleiosperma (assembly GCA_035048495.1). NCBI lineage: Eukaryota > Viridiplantae > Streptophyta > Magnoliopsida > Ranunculales > Eupteleaceae > Euptelea > Euptelea pleiosperma. Next base: position 13,346,184 of record CM068543.1, read on the forward strand.
ACCCCTCCCGTGTTCGTGGTGCGCCAAGCTGGCATCAATTTTTCCGGCGCTGACAACCATTGTTGGATTCGTGAAATCCACGGCGTAACACCGAGAGAGGTCAGAGAAAGGGGGTTCTCGGAGCCTGAGCCCTGTAGCAAACCCCTTGAGACTTCTCTCCCTAACTGACAAACCAAACATCAAGGCACAGGCCACGGGGCAGGGCTAGCTCTCGAAGTGGTTGTAGTTTCAAATTCTTCCTCGGGCTTCTCTTCTCGACACCTGAATGCAATCCGGCCTTTATAGGAACAGGTTGCATACAAAGTTTTGATGGGACTCCCACGTAGTACTCTTTTGGGCCTCCGACCCCATGAATGTTTTGCCCACCCTTGGTGGACCTACACAAACTAAAATTATTTTTAGCCGCCGGATTTGAGCTTTTTCTTTGTTATAGGTTTCATGGGGTGGAAAGTAATCCATAGGCCTGTTTCTGAAGCACATGAAGAGAAAAAGCTCAAATCAAACGGCTAGAAATCATAATTAAGGCAGATTTGGTGTAGGTCCACCAAGGAGGCGGGCAACATTCATAGATCAGTGGGCCCCGAAGGGTGAGACATGGCATTTTGGGGAGGGGTCCCATCAAACTTTGTATGAGACCTGGTCCTATACAAGCCGGACTCACCAAAATATTAGATTAGTGTCACAGCAGTGAATGTGCTGACTGCTGAGTGTACCCTTGTAAAACTTGAGCCTTCTTTTGTGTTACAAAGAAAGACTCGTTGGTTTTACACCATTGATCTCACCAACTCGACAGTGCTGTAGTTAGTTCTCCAGTTTGAGTCGACTTCTCTGAACAGCGTCTGTATGTGCCACGTGGCACTCAGAGAACACTGACCATATTGATGTTTGACTCGCGCCTAAGTGGACCTACAGATAAAAAATCAGCCCGACTGGTGATTCTTTGGCAGTTGGATTCGAGACTTTCATGGTTCGATTTTTAGCTTTAGGATTCCAAGAATCCATCAATCAGGTAGATATTTGGTCTGTTAGACTCAACAAAGGGTGGGCCAAACATCCATATTGTCCAGAAGTGTGCCACGTCACATATTGTTGAGAAATGTCGGACTCCTGTTGCACAGCACTGATTGCAGATTGCGTGGAAGCACATTCATCTCATAGATGTGTCGACCAATTTTTCGAATGAAATCCTGCGCTGGATTAATTCCCATAAAACACCGAGAGCGATCTATACCATGCAACTTGACATTCGTTACCGAACACCTTCGGTCAGAACTTTGTAACTCATGGTCAAGGGTGAACCACCTATGTAGTCTGCCCTCATCTCAAAACAAAGCTGCAGCTACTACCCTTTAACTGGTAGGCACGCCAAGTCTCGTTATTGATCAAAATAGAAAATATATGATGCAGCACGCTGAAGCTTATCAACCTATTGCTCATGCACACAGCCCTATCAATTGTCTTCTGTAGAGCTGAAACCTTTCAAGAGTTACCAAATGTCTAAAAGGTGAACAAACTACAGACTTCTTTTCTTTTACAGACTACACAGACATCCACAAAGGAAATTGTAAGGTGGGGGGAAATTACAAGATAACCATAGCGTTTTTAATATTGCTCCAGCATACTACTCCCCATAAAATTAAAAGAACCAAGATACACGAATAAATCTAAAGTTTGAATAAATCGAAACCTTCAAAGTTCGATAACCCCATCCAATCAAACGAAATGAAAGGCTTATGTACCAGGAAAACAAAAAATGAAACAGCTTACACTGCTAATAGGATGGCGGAAGGAAAATACAACCATCCTTCAACTCACTCACTCACTCACTATTAACTGACAGCCTCGTAACAAATGGTGATTAATACACAATCAATGATGATGATACACAAGAAATAATTAACCATTTGATAGATAGAAGCGAAACCTAGGAAAAACGCCTCTTGATGTTATGCTCTATATACTAGGATACAGGTGCAAAATTTAACTCAAGTGGCCTCAAAGCTCCCTGAACAATCTCTTGAACTGCTCTGTTGCGACGGCAAACATCTGACAGTTCTTCAACCGAAACTGTTAGAGCAGAAATATCAGCCCCCGATGCTGCCTCCGATATTGCTTGAAGAAATCTTGAGCGCTCCACCTCAGTCACAGCAGTTGATGGAATCAATGAAACACTCTCCTTGGCCCATTCCAGCGCCTTCACCCCGTATGCCCTCGTCAGTGCTAGCAGCGTATATGTAACCTGGGGAAAAAAGGAATCTCACTTCGCGACTATGCCCACCCACCCACACATAACGATAAGCTTGGTATAGTTAAGTATAATTACCACTTCCAATCGAGAACTCGGTAGTGCCCCTGTTAATGAGGCTATCAAAATTCTGGCGAGGCTTGCACCTCGAGGAACTACCACACTATCCCTGATAGATTTGTACTGCTCCCCTCGATTAGAGTTCGCAAGATCAAAGACGTCAGATAAGAATGTCAATATGGAATTGCAGGCCTCTCTGCAAGCAAAAGGGAACATGTCAGGGACGAGTTAGGTGGGGACAGATGTCAATCAACCACAAAATAAACTGGGAAGAATGTATTCATCAAAAATCAATGCAACTTCCACATACAACAATATACGGATCACACCACATGGATCGCTTCCTGATTAGAAAGGCAGTAGTGAAATTATCTCATGATGCTTAGCAGATGGATGTTTGGCGCAGAGACATTTTCAGCCCATTCCCATACTCATCCTCATTTGGTCCCAGTAAGTTGTTTTACACTATTTGGTTTGGCCAAAGGGAAAATTAGCAGTTGCTTAGGGGTTTTCTTCCTAGAGAAGTGTGGTGCCTATCACCACGCACAGGCAAAAATTCTGGTCTGATGAGACGGTTTCCTCGTGTTAATGAGGATAATAATTTCAATTTTGTCAACCAAAGGAACTGACAGGAAAGGGGACCTGGCATCGAGTTAACAAAGAAAAGCAAAAGTATCTGCCAAGTTTTACACATCAAATTCCTCATATTATGCACATTCCTGAAGGCAGGTCTGCCTACTTTTGGGTAAAAGAGCTATCTAATCTCCTCTTCTCGCAGCTTTGCTCTCAATTTCCCAAAGAACGAGCAAAACTCTCCTGTTTTGGTTGGCTTCAGTCCAGGATATTTACATAGACTCCTCAAAAGCAGGCAAAACTTAAACCATGAGGTTTACTAATCCAGGTACAGGAGTGACATGACCACGACTGTTAGTTTTTTTAAAATCACTAAATGCATATATTAATAATACATAATCCTTTTTAAAATTTAAAATTTTCAAATAAGACAAGATAATACCTGTGTTGTATGGTAATCCCAATCATTGCGCAATCAACTAGGGATGGGAATATGGTGGAAGGAACAAACAAGTGAGGACAATAGCGGATACATCTTGAAGCCAACAAAAAACAGTCATCTGCTATGTCCGGTCTAGCCGTAAAATCCTACAATAAGGATTGCACTAAAATCAATATCCATTGGAACATTAAAGCCCTAATTCAGAAGCATTTCACAAAGTTAATGAAACCTTCGCCTATCATACCAATTCCAATAGGCTTGGCCGGGTTAAGGTCCGACACATGGTTTCTACGGTAAAAGGTGGTATCATATTCAGTTTGGCCCATCCATAGGTGGACTACAGTATGAACCACTTGCAACACTCTTAGAGGCCACTGACCATATGGATCTTTGGCCCATCCCTAGGTGCTACAGAACAAAAACCTCATTAGTGATTTCTAACCTTTGGATCTGAGTACCCCAAACAATGCTCAAATTTAACGGTTAAAAATATTCCCATGAAAAAGACTCCAAACTGATGGTTAGAAATCACTAATCAGGCACATTTTTTTCTCTGTTAGTCCACCTAGGGATGGGCTAAACATCTATACGGTCAGTGGTCATTAAGTGTGCCATGTGGCTCATACTGTGGTCCGTCGTTGATGACTGATGTCCATCATCAAAGATTTACTCAAAAATTTGGTTGGCTCTTGAGTGCTGGAGAATAATTTAAAAAGTTGATGGGCCTTTCAATGTGGGGGTAATTCTGTCAATTATAAATGTCACCAGCAGTTATTGACATTGTCGGTTGACCGTCGCTTGCTGCATTGCCCACCCTTGAACAGTATCCTGGCTCCTCCACTGATCATATTAGTCAATGAGATTGGAAAGGAGCAGAGAATCCCAGGGATATACCTGAATTTTCGTTAGAAGATGTGCTGTATGGGTAAAGAGTGCCTCGATCAAACTTCTGAGGTAGTTTGCACAAGATGGGTCAGACCCAAAAATCTGTCAACCAAGAGATTCATTGATTACTCGAGCTAAGATAAGATGCTGAGGTGTTCAAGTAATAAAAACAAACCTTTATTACTTCACTCGAGAGATAAAGGAAGCATGGCTGATGGTGTTGTTGATATAGGCCTTGAATCTCCTCCAACATCGCTCCTATTGTGATTCCCATAAACTTTCCAGAAGTTCTCACCTTAAAATCATTGTCAACATGTGTCAACATTTGTGCTCACTACCAATGTATTAAGATGTACATAACTAAATAGATTTGCATGCATAAATTAATATTAAAAAACAAAACAAAGGATAAAGAAAAGCATAGAATCTACTGAAATATGCTAGATGACAACTGAATGCGTAAAATTCCGTTAGTTTAGCAAAGAACTTACAGCATATTTGCACGCCCGGCATAAGGCCTCCATTGTTCGCATGTCCCAAGCACGACTACAGAAGAAGCATTCCAAGCTCAGTTTATATAGGAATAAGCAAATTCAGGCATACGCTCATCAGAAATTATGTTGAAAAGAGGAAGCTGATCAAGAATCCTTACTGATCAAAGATAGCTTTAAAAATTGGCCATAGCCTTTGAATTGCATCTGCCACAGCTTCAGGGTGATTTACATACCTAAAATAATTTCAGCTGAACTACTGAGAACCTTAATTTAATAGAGAAATGGTATGCACCAATAAAGTACATGTTATTTCTACCTGAAAATGTTTCCAAGTCGATCAATATGAATAGTAAGCTCACGTGCAATTATGTGTTGCAGTGGTCCTGGACCTTGATTGATGACTTCCTGGTTGTTCAGATAACAAAAAAGGTAGTACCATCTCCACTAATATAATTATAGACTATTTCTTTAGAAATGAGACTAACCTGTAAAGGAGTTACAACTGGCAGGCATAACGCTTCCAGGGCTTTCTTAGCATGGTCTGGAGGAAGTTCTGTAATAACCATACTGCAGCAGAAGGTTTTAGAGCAAATTGAAACAACTTTATGTTTAGCTTCCAAACATGGAGTACTACATTATTTTGGCAATGGGCTCATTACAGGGTAAGTAAATTTTCGAGCACCTTGCCAAAACATGAATATTAAGGTTCTAGAACAACAGGAATACCTCAAGGCTTCAACCAAATACAATGATTCTTCAGCAGAGACTTTGTAGCCACCCTCCCCACTGACTGCTCGATGGTATATATGGAACAGACCATCTAATGATCCACAAAGCTTTTTACCGCAATCTAGTCATTAAAAGTAAGATAATTATTTGAATCCATAACTTGAGGAATGATCCTAAAATAAATCCATAATGCTGAATACAGCTGCCAGTGGAATGTGGTCATACAATGCCAATGGTCAAATAACCTCTCTGACAGATGTCTCAAGTGAGCAACATAATCAAATGAAAGACTCCTACAAGATAAATTCTGTAAACATTGCTGAAACCTGAAAGGCTAAAATCCAGTGTGACAGAAGAAGGAAGAATAAAAGAATAATAGTTGTGATGTTGGACGGGTGTATGGAGCCCAATCCTATGAAGATCAACTCTGTTAAACTAGATGAAATATCATATAATGTTTTGATAGTTCAGAAATTATAAACAAGAACAAATATCAAGCAAGAAGAGAAACCATAAAATAAAAAAACATTAACCTACTACAGAAAGGCAAACCCCTAGACCATAGACTCCACAAGGGTAGTGGCCTCAAACTGTGCCCTTTTAAGCTACAGAACAGCTTCCTTTCTTTTTACGAATTCTTCTCTGATCCTCTTATCTTTTCATATCATTTACATACCTTCTCCCACAAATTTGTTTTGTAAAGAGATTTTTCAAAAAATTTCCGAATCACCAAGTTTTCGAAGAAATGAGTTAAACTAGGAAATTAGCAACTGCTCTTAGTTAATTTTGAGTTTTAAACATTGACTCGGGAAATAAAGGCTGGTGTTATTTTCAAAATGCTCATTTGGCATAAAAGTGTGCTTCGGCAAATACAGATTACAATTCATCTGTAGATGAACACTTCTGGCAGCAAAAATAACCAAACCTAATTAAGAAACTAATCCAGATATAAATAGCAAACTTCCAAATCAGCGAGCAGCTCATGAATCACAAGGATAACTTCATCATCATAAGCCCTTATCCCAACTATATGGGATAGGCTACACGAATCCTGTTCATTCCTGTCATTTTTTATTTATTTTTTGATAGGTAAGCCAGTTTTTTGAAGAAATCAGTAACTCGGTGAAGGCGGGTATTGAACCCAGGTCTATGGTATCATCACCCACAAACTTTACCAACTGAGCAAGCAGGCACCTTCCTGTTCATTCTTGTTATCAGTTATCACTATGTGAGTGAGTGGTTCATTACGTGGAATAAGCTTGTGCGATCAGTGGGCAACTACTTCAATGCTTGGTCTGATATTCCAAGATGCGTTGTTGATTCTGTCAATGCAACAAAAATGCAATTCCATATTGATAAGAGAAGATTTTGTACCATCACAGATGTGCCTAAAGGCCAAAGCTGCAGCAGCTGCAGAATCTTCAGATGTGCCCATGCCACTCATAAGAATCTCTATGACAGAAGGCAAAATCGCGAGTCCATCTGGCGCAGCATCCAGCCATTTTGAATATGCTCCAATTGTTAAGCACACTAAAATTGGTCCCAAAACCACAAAGACGCAGGCTCATTATAACTGATCAAGTCAGAACTCAGAACTAAACATTGTGAGACAATATTATTTGCAGTTTCATTTAAATGGCATCCATTATAAATAACATCAAAAATATCACCTGTCTGAAGTAGTTGAGGTTGATGGGGGAGTTTCGGAAGCAAAGCCATAACCTGTTATAAAGGCACACCAGATAGCAGTATATTCTCAAATATTGCTTTATATATATAACATATTTAACGTAGACACCAACTAGTACTTTGATGCAGATACAATGACTCCAGCAAAGCCAACAAATCTGTACAGTTCTTGTCATATATTATGGGATACTTGTTTGAAAAGAAAAAAATTATCTGTACGCATGCAGCAATGTATTTAGGTAAGCTGATAAACATGAAAATCATGTATATAAAAATAGCTGTAAAGAATGTACTGGATAAGTTGAGATTTGTTTAAATAAGAGCTTTGATGTGTGACTGATATGTAAGTATGACACAGCCCAAGCCCAACCCATGTTTGTTCCAAAACTCAAGAGTTCAGTAGCTCGAGAAAGGGAGAACTATCACGAAAACCCAATGTTGGAGTGGGTAACACAAGGAAACTTGTTTTTGGCTCTATATTAGAGAGCAAGGGCTCCTTCCTGTGAAGATGCCAGCTTGCCCAAGTTGGTAGAGTTTGTGGGTTTCGAAACCACAGAGCTGGGATCAAACCCGTGATCAAACCCGTCTCCTCCTACTAACCACAAACCTGCTTGTCCTCCAAATAAAAGGGTCTCCTTTATGCACTCCATACAGAAGTAGAAGCAGTTTCATCTCATTAGCCACTAACATTGAATACTCTTTAAAGTTGGATTAGGGTTTAGAGAGAAAGAGAAAAGAAGTCGATTAGTTGTCTCTTTACTAGTTGACCCACACAATATATTATGCATTTAACCGTCGAAAGACAATAATACCCCTAAACTTATTACATTAACACTCCCCCTCAATCTAGAGCATATATATCATATATACCCAGCTTGGAGCATAAGAAATCACTCCTAGTAACTCTTAAAGCCTTGGTAAATACATCAGCCAATTGATGTTCTAATTTCACATATGAGGTACATATGTCAACATTCAGAACCTTCTCTATGATGAAGTAGCAATCAACCTCAATGTGTTTAGTCCTCTCATGGAACACAAGATTAGAAGCAATGTGGAGTGTAACTTGATTGTCACAAAACAAAAGAATAGGGAGATCTACTACAAATCCAATCTTCAGAAGAAGATTCCTCAACCACATCAACTCACTGGAAGTGTGAATCATAGCCCTATATTCAGCGTATGCACTTGACTGAGCCACGAAGCTCTATTTCTTGCTTCGCTAAGAGACAAGGTTTCCACCTAGGAATGTGCAATAACCAGTGGTGGATCTCCTATCGGAAGATGACCCAGCCCAATCAGCTTCTGCATAGCTTTTAACACGTATGTGTCCACTTGTCTGGTATAAAAAACCACGACCAAGAGCTCCCTTCAGATACCTCAAAATATGAATCATAGCCTCTCAATGTGGAATATGAAACTCCTACATAAACTGACCTACCACACTAACCGCAAATGAAATACCAAGTCTAGTGATGGTTAGGTAATTATGTTTACCAACTAGTCTCCAATACCTCCCAAGATTATCAAACAACTCTCCTTGATCAACCAGAAACTTCAGATTAGGATCCATTAGAGTATCCATTGTCCCTAGTAGACCAATTTCCTCAATAAGTCTAGCACATACCTCCGTTGCAACAAATTAAACCCAGCCTTCGACCGTGCAACAATACCGAAAAAGTATCTTAACTTTCCCATGTCTTTATTGTGGAAGTGGAATCGAAAAATCTGCTTCAAGTCTTCTATGCTCTTTGTATCATCACTTGTAATCACAATATCAACACAAACTTCTAAAACGATCTTCTTGTCCTCAGAATCTCTACAAAATACAGAGTGATTTGTCAGACATCGACACAAACCCATTTGAAACACAACTTCACTAGATCGACCAAACTAAGCACGGGGCTGTTTCAGCCATATATAGCATTCCATAACCTACACACCCTGAAAAACTACCCTTGAGCAACAAATCCTGAAGGTTGGTTCATATAAACTTCTTCATCCATGGTACCATGGAGGAACGCATTTTGATATCTAGATATTAAAGGGGCCACTGCTAGTTAGCTGCAATAGAGATAATGACATGAATGGAGTCAATTTTAGCAACCGAAAAGAACCTTTCAGCATAATCAATGCCATAGGTTTGAGTATAACCTTTGGAAACAAGTCTAGCCTTCAATCGGTCCACTAATCCATCAAAGTATATTTAATGGTGTACACCCAACGACATCCCACAGCTTTCTTATCAAGAAGAGAAGTTCCCAAGTACCATTAGTATGGAGAGCATCCATTTCATCCTGCATTGCTTTCTACCAACTGGAGTGAGACATGGCATCCTAGATATTAGTACGGACGACTGACATGAAAGAAAAAGAGGTAACAAAAGCACAAGCACAAAAGAAAGGATAGATGCGCAAGAGATACAAAATAAGAGATAAGATGAGAAGTACACAAGTGTTTACCTTTGCGAAGGACAACGGGAAGATCAGGCGAGGAAGATGGATCGACAAACTTCGAAGAAGATGTGGGAGACAAGGCAAAAGTCTAGAGCATCAACAAGTGGGATTATGCGGCGGAACCTTCGAGCATAAACCTGCAAATCAGAAGTAGAAGGAAAAGAACAAGAAGTATACAGGAAGAAGGAGAGAAACAAAGAACACCTCATTGTCAATAGCCTGACTCGCATTAGAAAAAGAAAGGAACATACTCGAAGAATATAGCATTGGCACACACAAAATGCCTGCATAGGTAAGGATTATAACATTTACATCCTTCTTGGGTACGAGAATATCCCAAAAGACACTTAATAGACCAAGGATCAAGTTTATCTCTCCTAGGAGCCCAAACGATGAACAAAACATAGAACCCAAAAATATAAAGAGAGAGAAAACGAGGGAATAACCGAGAACAAAACAAAGTGTGGAGACTGACCATTCAAAACTGAGGAGAGCATTTGGGTAATGAGATAACATGTGAGAACATCATCACTCTGATAAATTTTGGGAACCTTCATCTAAAAAATTAACGCTCAAGCAACTTCAAATACACGTCGATGCTTCCACTGAGCCACAACATTTCGTTGAGGTGTACCAGCATACAGAGTCTAATGTAATATACCATGAGTTCCAAAATAGTCCTAAAAAGAAGTAGAAGTGTATCATTTGGCATTGCCAGAAGGAGACGCAAAGAGTTATTACCAAACAGAGTCCTCCCTTTCATATGAAACAATTTGAAAAGGGATAACAATTCAAATTTATCTTCCGTTAGATAAAGCCAAGTCATTCTAGAATAATCCTCCACAAAGTTAACAAAATACTTAAATCCATTATATGAAGTTACCCAAATGGGGCCCCAAACATCAAAATGAACTACTCAAAAGGAACCGGACATCTGATTATTAAGACTAAACAAAAGGGGACAAGGTGATGTTTACTTAATTGACACGACTCACAATCTTAAAACGACAACTAACTTAAAGCAGGAACTAAAATCTTTAAGTTATGTAAAGACGAGTGACTGAGACGACAATGCCACTTGTAAGTAGGAAATGTAATATGAAGAACAGGATTCTGAGGTCTTCCACAGCCATCAATGTAATAAAGTTCATCATCCTCATGCCCTCCACCAATCTTCTTCATCTTTAGATCCAATCCAAGAATACACAGAACAAAGGATAGAAAGTAATAGAACAGTTAAGAAATTTAATGAGCTTACTAACAGACATCAGATTAAAAGGAAATTAAGGCACATATAAGACATAAGATAATGAAAGCAAAGGGTGGGGATGCGCAATCCCAAAGCCTGACACTTTAGATGTGGTGCAAGAGTAACACACTGAGTGGAGTTAAAAGAGTGAAGAGAATAAAACACATCTAGAGTGCCAGCCATATGGGTTAAGGCTCCAGAATCAATAATCCAAGGAGAACTAGTAGATGCAACACAAGATATACCTAACTGAACAATAGTGCTAGTAGAGCAAGTGAAAGCTACATGATGTTGACCTTTTAGAAGCTTTGCATATTCTTCCCTAGAAATAGAAACTGTAGAAGAGGCAGGCAATGGAAGTGTCATAATAGGGGGGGTGATAGAGTCTTGAGAATCAGCCAAATCGATCACAAAGGATGTATGATTGGCCCATACAGATTTCCCATGAAGATTCCAACATGTTTATGCAGTGTTACCATCACAATTGAGTACATTTCGAATACCACATCCTCTACTACGAACTCCCCCGAATCTCTACCAATTGCACGACCTTTACCTCTTATTCGACCACCATGACTAGAAAAGGTACCCCTACCCAAGGCAAGTAAATTGCCATAAGCTTCAAGGGAGAAGTTATCAATTGCACTCGCACTAGTATTTGAGAGAGATTCTGTTGAAGCCAAGAGTAAACCTCTATCACCGATGGAAACTCTTTACTACTTAAGATTTGACCTTTCATAGGCTCATACTCAAATTTCAGTCCAAAGATAAATTTTGTAACTCTATATTCCTCTCGGTGTCTTTGCTAAATTTTCAGATCAATGGTAATAGGATGATATACATTCACCTCATCAATTATTCCTCACAAGGGAAGCATATAATTCACCAAGACTCTTATATCCTTGCTGTAGAATAAAGTATTCTTGAAAAGTCCGGGTAAAATTCTTTTCACCAAAATACATATCTCGAATTAGCCTATATCTCCTTAGTTGTATCAAGGAACATCACATTAACAATAACTTGTGGATCCTTACTATTCCACAACCAAGTCCTTATCTAAGCAATGGCAGAGCCCAGTATGGGGCCAGGGGGGCACGTGCCCCCCGTTAGCGGATGATTTTTTCCCGCGCACGAGTTGTTTTGGCCCGACGACCCGTTGGTATACATAGATGTTTCACCTTTCCCCAACAAGTCGATCTTTTGGGAGAAATGGTTGTTTAACATGGTATCAGAGCCTCAAGGCCTGGGAGGCCACGGGTTCAAGTCTCCAGCGGAGTGTATTCCCGCTGAGGGAGCATGTTAGCGGATGATTTTTTCCCGCGCACGAGTTTTGTTGGCCCGACAACCTGTTGGTAAACATAGTTGTTTCGCATTTCCCCAACAAGTTGATCTTTTGGGGTCGCATTTCCCCAACAAGTTGATCTTTTGGGGTAAATGGTTGTTTAACACCCACCCCCCGAACAAAATCTTGGCTCTACCGATGTATCTAAGCATTCTCTTGAGTCCACTTATCATAATTAAGGTCATCAATTTGAGGCTTGTTTGGAATCAAATACTTAAGCTTCTTTTTTGCAATTGGGAAAACTTGCACAAATTTGGACCACGGCCCATAGTTACTCCCATTAGGCTTAATGGAAGTCATCTAAGAAATCAAGAACTTAGACGAATGCAAACATCATTGTTTTGTCTCCGTCGTCGAAAGCTTTTGAACACAAAATCAGTCAACACTATATTGCTTGTTGTCGCAAAGCCCAGGCAGTAACACCTTCACACAATCACCAAATCAAACACCTTACAAGCAACTGTAGAAACCTACTCAACACCAAACTGCACACCCTATAACACACACAACAACATCAAACACCTCACCACACTGCTTTATACACCACTAAAGGCCATGCGGCACACCTTATACGTACCCTTGATCCCGTAGCAGGTTTCGTGCAAAAAACCCAATTATACGTGAATCATCACCAAAATCCTCAGATGAAACTCTAGGGTTCTAACGAGGAACATGCTCTATGAGCAGTGCTTCCAATTATACGGCATGCACACACATAGAGGCCACAATTTTCCTTCAAATCTAAACAAGTGACCGTCACATCCACACACAATACATGTGGTAGAAACCACCAATAGAAAAAGAAAAAAGATGAAGATGCCTACGGTTTCACGATCAATCCCTTGGTTATTGTTTCTCACCACAAGAAAGAGAAGAAAATACGAAAAGAAAGAGCAAGAGGGAAGGAAGCAAAGGAAACCCTAACTATATTAGATCAAATGCTCTGATACCATGTAAGTTGGATTATGGTTCAGAGAGAGAATAAAAGTCAAACTAGCTATCGACTTTTACCTACACATTATATTATATATTTAACTGTCATAAGACAGTAATACCCCTATACTTATTACATCAAAACTCTTGATTAGGTATCCCTTCCTCAAGCAACAGAACACTTGACCTTTGTCCCCGACGCATTTAATCTTTTGGGATTCACATGGACTAGGTTTGGACCACGTCAAGGTTTAGACCAAACCACATTGAGATTATTATCAACATATCAATTATCACTTCCCTTAAAAGGAAAGAGATAAGTCATAAGGTGATACACCTTCCTCTACATAGCTGTGTTCTTGCACATGTATTCAGTATAACCTTGTGAAGATCTCCAAAGTGGTTAAAGGGCTGTCCGTGTTTATATAAAGAATTTATTGCTAAAAGAGGGATGGGGTAATCTATCCACCACAGACTACTCTACTAAGTTGTTAAACATAACTAAGTTGTTTGATACATGGTTTAAAAAAAAACTTTATAATGGTCGTTAATAACGATAATGCTCCACGAGCTATTTGCAAAAAAAAGCCCAAAGCAAAAAATAAAATAAAAAACCAACTTAACATTATAACAGCCACTATTTTGTCCATTAACCATTATTTTGCCGTTATCAATGTCATACTGAAAAAAAATTAAATAGTAACCAATATTATTTTGACCCTTTTTTACCATGACGTGACCTGTTACAACAGTTGTTAGAATGGACATAACGGCAATGTTATGTCTGTTATAACAGATGTATTTAAAACTTGGTTTGATAGTCTTCCCTCTTATAAATTTACTGTATTTATTAAGTTATGGGATAGCTCTATGGTATATGGAATTGTTTACTTTTACTTATCATATATATTTCATTATTACTTTCAGTTAAAGAAAACTTCTGATTTAAATATAACTAGAATAGTATATTATAAGAATATGTGCGATATGTCTATGTTTCGGGCTCCTTTAAGGCATTGAGTCAGACACCACATATTTGTACAACACAAGTGTCCAGTGTCGATAAAAAAAAATGTATTGAACATCTAAATAAAGATTTCTACGCCTAGAGTGTTTCAAGGTTACTCGAGGTGGTATTGCCACTTTCGGTGTTAGGGGCGCAATGGGATTCTTAGAAAACCAAGGATGATTCCAGGCTTTAGAATACTTCATCGGATGCAACTGGGAATTCCTCTGAGATGTTGCTCTACATATCAAAAGATAGACATACTATTAGCTAGTCTAGAAGTGTAAATGAGGGCTACTGAAAGACCCATAGCCATAGACTGATATGAAGTATATTCAGGAAACCGTTTTCTCAATTAGAAAACCTGAATCTTCTCTGACATTTGATTTGGGAATGCTTAGTACAAAAGTTTCCAAATATGTAATTGGACCACAATATCACAACAGTGTTTGTGGTGAGATTTCTGATTTAAATGATGTGACAGCAAAGTAAGCGGTTTTAGAATTCAGAATCTAAACACATAAAATGGAAGTAGCTAACCGTTCTGGCATAACTTCCATTAACGATCATAACTTCACAAGTAAATCATCAGTGAAGTGGCATTTAACATGGGATACCGTTGGCTTGGTGTCTTATATTGGCTTTTGACACATAAATGATAACATTAATCACCATTGCCACATTCTGTGTCACAGAAAGATGAGATGGCATTCAGATAACTATTGTGCATTGGCATAATTATTTCATAGATATAGCTTCACGATATGGTATGAAAAGAGCAGAAGTACAGTCCACATAAGTTATACAAGCTCCAGCTGGAACATCACCCATTAACACCAGTTGGCACTACATCAAGCAGTTGCATTATTGCCATAATAATTAACAATAAAGACAGAGACAGGATAAAAGGTCACAAAAATTCAGATAAAATTTCCCACCACAACTCAGAGAAATTTGCAAGGAGTTATCTTATTGATACACCGTCACTATCAGGGATATCTTCCATGCGATAGTCGAACCGAAAGATAAAACATGTAGTAAAGAACACAGGCATGTTCAGAAGGTTTCTGAGGCAGGACACTCATACCTGGGGCATTACTTCAGCGTCGACAAAAGAAACATAATTTGATATAGCCCGGATACAATATAGAGCAGCCTCTGCAGGGCGCCATTCGCAATTTTCATCATTTCTGCAGCTGCCTACTGCCTGAGACATTCAATGCAAAAAGAAGATGGTCAAACCATATAGCAAAGATTGCAAAGAATCCTTCCTATCATGCATACGAAAGATCATTCAAGACGGAATTCCTCGAATATGCCACTTCATTACGTCTAAAAATTCCTCAGTTCAAACCACAAAAGGGGTAACCGAACTTAAAACTAGATATGTATCAATGCTACCAATGAATAATTCATGGGAGCACATAACAAAATGAAAATGGAATGCTTTACCAAAATATCCACACCAACTTGACAAAAATTTGGTGACATACTATCATTGTAATTTTGACATGCCTAATGTGACACATCATTTGACATGCATGGGCTCCCCAAAGGCGTGTCAAAAGGCATGTCAAAATAACCCAACCCATATGCAATGTGGTGTAAATAGAGATTTTTTTAACGTAGAGAACTCTCTTCACTAATCCTCTAATCTTAATTCCTTGTTCTATAACAATATTTGTTACTTATCAAGAACAAAAACCTCAACTTTAATGACTATATGCAATCTTTCTTTTCTTTTATTTTTGGTTACCTGTTTTGAAAGGCTTCAAATCATAGGCTGATCTAGAAAATGCAGAATGCAAGCCACACATCCATTTAAAAATGGGAAGAATATTTTTTCAATTCCAAAGATAATTTGCAGGCCTTTATGTCAACATACCATGAACTTGTAACTCTTCCATTTTCCAACCATGCACAACTATTCTTCTTTCCTTTTTCTTTTTCTTTTTCTTTTCAAAATTGAGAGTCAGACTGTTGACGATGAGGTGTTCTCTGTTCCTCTTCCTCTTCCCATTGATACTTCTTGTTCTTCTCCTTATACTCCTAATTAGTAAGTTTATCTTCAAAGGTGCCGCCGCAAAATCCCACCTGTTGATGTCCATAACTTTCCAAAAGTTTTCTTGCCTCCCCCATCTTCAGCGTCTACCACTCTGTCTCTCACGCCTAATCTTCCCATTGACCTTCGTAAAGGTAAACGGTTGATTACTTCTCATCCTATCTCATTTTGTATCTCTTGTTCATTTGTCTCCTTCCTTTTGGGCTTTTGTTACCATCCTTTCCTCTGTGTTAGTCCCTACTAATCTCCAGGAGGTCATGTCTCACTCCGATTGGCGAAAATCAATGCAGGATGAAATGAACGCTCTCCATACTAATAGTACTTGGGAACTTAATTCTCTTCCTCCTGGTAAGCAGGTTGTGGGATATTGTTGGGTGTAGCCATTAAATATCTTCTTGGTATCAGCGTATCGATTGAAGGCTAAACTTTTTGCCAAAAGTTATACTCAAACCTATGGCATTGACTATGTTGAAACGTTCTCTCTAGTTGCTAAAATTGCCTTTGTTCGTGTCGTTATCTCTATTTAGGCTAACCAACAGTGGCCCATGTGTGTGTTAGAAATAAAAAATGTTCCTCCTTGGTACCTTGTATGAAGAAGTTTATATGGAGCAACCACCAAGGTTCGTTGCTCAGGGGGAGTCTTCCAGGCTTTGTAGGTTACGAAAGGCTATATCCTGGTCTTGGTTAGTGAAGTTGACGATGTCAGACAGATCACTCTGTATTATGTAAAAAGATTATAAGACTGAGAAGTATTGACAGGGTACCCTTTATGTTACAAGGGACCCTTTATATATGTAAGGGCATTTTGTCCATGGTGTTCTTTTTTCTTATATTAATAGAAGTTTGGAGTCATATGAGATACATGCTCTCCAATTCTCTCAATACACTCTCTTCTCTCGCTCTTATTGGAACCCTAAACCCTAGAATTCAACTTGGTATCAAAGCCACACCCTTGATTCACCTTGGCACAATTCTTGGAGGAAAAAATTCAGGAGCAGGCGGCTAGGCCTAGAGGCACTTCTTCAGGGTTTTGGACTGGGCAGCTAGGTCTGGAGACACTTCTCCAGGGATCTAGAGTGGGCGACTAGGCCTAAGAGCACTTCTCCAGGATCTAAAGTGAGCAGCTAGGGTTTCTGGACCCTCTGAAGGCTTGCGGCTATGCCTGGGATATCTCCAGGCTTCTACGACATGTGGCTAACCATGAGAGATGATCTTCTCCTTTGGACAGACTCTTATCTGTTTCTTTCACAATCCCTAGGGTTTCTCTTTCCTCTAGGATTGGGTCATGGTTACACAACCAGGATTAGTAAAAAAGGGAGAAGAGATTTAGGGTTAGAAGAATAAGAAAGGAGAAGAGAGATGGGAGAAAGAGTGATATCGTGGTAGAGTATATTGTGCTCTACACGATTTCACCAATATTTATAATATTGGAACTATTCTCATTATTATAGAGACACCCCTGCAGAATATAAAACAATACAAATAAGCCCCTACCAACAATATATATGCTCTAGCTTCAGGGGGATTGTTAATGTAATACGTTTATGGGTATTATTGTCTTTAGACAGTTAAATGTATAATATATTGTCAAGTTATACACACTAAGCCACCACTAAGAGGAAATTAGGTTAGAAAAAAAAGTCCAAATAATTAGAAAATGATCTTCTTCTTTTTTATAAGAAATAATCTTTAATTAACAGGGTAATATGTTAAGAATAACAATGAGTGACTTCTTACTCCATAATGAAGCCAAAAAAGAAAAACAGAAAATTAAAGGAATACGAATGGCATGACGTGTTGGTTTTATAGGAAAAAAAAAAATACTTAACGATTTTAAGGTTTCTTAGGTCTCTCTCTCCCCTAAACCAACTTTTTTTCCCACAGCATCCCTCCCTAGGAACCCTTTTTCCTTCAAGCTCTCTCAAATTGCAAAAGAACATCCCTAAAACCTCTATGTATTGCAAATATGTTGTGTAAACCACTTTTCAACAACAACAACACACACACAAAAAAAATAAGGCCAGGAAGATGAAAAGTTGAGGTTAATCATTAGTGGCAGCCTTTGTTAAGTTTTTGACAGATTTGTGAACAAGGCCCCTATCAGTGTTCAATTTCGTAAAGTGTACACACCACCCTCCCTGAAGTGACAGAACGTTGATGGAATCTAATCCTCAACGATTATGTCAATTCAGTTTATGTCCTATTAGTATAGGATGGAGTTGGCAACATATCAGATAGTATATGCTGTCCAGGCTCCACGCTGGTTGAAAACCATCACCATAGGGGGGGGTGATCGTTGGAATTTGGAGTTCATTAGAAAAAAATCTGGGGGTATATACAGTTCACTGCCTGTCATTATAAGGGACAACCTTAAATGAATCAAAAAAATCTGGGCAACGGGAGTATTTACAAAAAAATATATATAATGCAGAGGTTTTACTAGCAAGTACGTCGAAAGGGGGATCTATGCAATATCTTAGCTCACATTGCCAGTACAAAAAAAACACTCAGATCTAACCAAAACAACTTAAGTTGGCCAAGTTCCATCTGAGTACTAAGTTTTAGAACATTGATGCACATCACAAGCGTCATAGAACATAAGCTAATTTGGCATATAGTGCCAGGATTCCCAGTTTCAACCCCTGTGAAATGCAAGAACCAGAAAATTCTTACTTGAACAACATATGCATACACAACAATGGAGGTAAACAGTATGCATCTGAAGATAGAAACATCTTTTTATCTTCTGGTGAAGAAAGAAAAACAGCTCTTTTCATGATTTCGTCATCAAAGAAATAAACTTCTCACCTCTACAAGCTTCATGTACAGAATTTTCAGCGTCACTTCACCACCTAAAACTGATGCTGCATCTATTAAGACATCTCCAACAGCTAGCAATATGAAAGATTCTGTTAGTTTTTGTGGAAGTGCTCTATCCAAAACATAACTATAGTATCATCACATAAAATTAGGGAATAACAAAAATGGAAAAGAAAAATTGTGAACATATCTAAAGATAGAAACAAAGATAACATAGAAAAGAAAAATAAACGTCTGAATACCTAAACCAAGAAGAAACCCTGATTCCCAGAGCCACAGCGTTTGGCTTGGTTTGGTTCCAAGTTATAAAACATAAACCGATAAATGGCGATGGAACTAAGCACTATAACAGTATACCATATTGCTGAAGAAGTATGCCTCTGAAATATAAGATCTTCCATATGTTTTCTTCATAAGGATCATTCTATGTTCATTATAATTATACTTCCTGCCGAAATACAATAAAAAAAATGCATGTCTTATATCTCTCCTTATTGATGTAATTTCGTTATGAATAAGTCATTACCTGTAAATTAAAAACTCGCATGTCGCCTGAAGAAGTTTGGTGGTATGACTGTATGAGTTCATAAGTTTAAAATTTAAAAGTAATGAAAAGTGATCTTTGAAAATGGTTGTGAAGATTTAACGTGGAAGAGGCTCTTAGAGGCGCATTACCGGGCAATAATTTGGGATTAGCAAATAGCAACTGGGATACCAGGCAGGTCACGCCTTGTCCTGGGGTGACTGTGTGGAGAACGATAATGAAGACTCGTAATGCATTCATTAAAGGTGCCAAATTGAAGGTGGGAATAGTGAGAGACTGAGGTTTTAAGAAGAAGAAAGTTGTGTTGTTGGAAAGATTTGCGATGCTCGCCCTAGACTTTATAAGTTGGTCCCCATGAAAGCACTAGCGGTGAATTACTATTTAGAAGAAATAACGAGGTAGTGTGGAGCGCTAGTTTTAGGAGGAATTTGTTGGATAGGGAGATCGAGGAGAGCGTTTCCCTCCTTAAGCGCCTTGACGAGGCCCACATACCATAGGGAGATTCTCTGATATGAAAATCAGCTTCGAAAGCTGAATTTTACTTGAGGTCTTTCTATGACCTTTCGGCGGGCTTCTCCAGAGAGATATCCGATCCAGACTATTTGAGAAAATTGGTTCCTCCTGTAGAGGCATTTGCTTGGACGATCAACTTATATAATATCTTAACCGTAAACCATCTTATCAACCATAAAATGCCTATTCTTAATAGATGCATTATGTTCGACAGTGTAAAGTGCAAAGAGCATGAGGAGAATGTGAATCATTTATTTATATCTTCTACTTTTCTTGGTCTCACTCTCCAAAAAATTAAACCATCAATTTTTCTTCTATGCATGCAATGACAACTTACTATCCTGGATACAACATTTATCGTAAAACAAGATATCTAGCATGAATAGATACTGCACACCCATGCCTTCTATCGTATCAACTTTTATGCTAAAAGACAGGAAAAAATCCTAAACTAACTAGGTAACTTTCATAAAAAGGATAATCAATTTTCGCTTACAACAGGTTATAGCTTTAATAGAGAGCAGCATAATAGAAACCCTTGACATCCAATTTATTGATGCTTACAACAGGTTATAGCTTTAATAGCAAGAGCAGTGTAATAGAGACCTTTGCCATCCAATTATTGATTTTCATATTTGGAGAAAATGTGAATAATGGCTAACTAAAGATGATAAACAATATTCTCTACTGTGAAATACATATTCGTTACCATATCTAGTCTGCTTAAAGTCCTTGAGGTCCTCTCTTGAAAGGTCTTGATAATCTTGTGGATATTGAACTCTGAAGCTAACCTGTACAGGAAAGGCTTGGTTAATAAAATCAGAACAAAATCGAAGTAATATAATATACACTTCATGGAGGTGTATATTCTGCTCATGAGTAAAGGGTCCGTGAAGAAGTTATGGGAAGAAAAAAAAACAAAGTGTTTGATGTTTACAAATAGTGAATATTCTAAACCAGACGGCTCACCAAAGACACGAGTAATTCATATGATGAACGAAAAACTTGTAGCCTCCGATTTCTCTCTGCTTCAATGGATGCTTCAGTTCCATATGATAAGTAGGACTCCCTGAAAGATTGATAATATTACAATCATGATATGATTGGACATATCCCGGGAAAGTGAGTATAATTCCGAAAGGATTCACCTTTCAGTCAAGCTAAATTGAAGGTTGTGCCAGAAGTTAAACGTCATCGAAGCAATGTAATATTCCGGGTGTGAAGCAACTTCCAGCAATGCTTGCACAATCACCATTGATTCAGCAGAACCTGAAGAAAAGTTATATCAATGGGAGAGTGAATCATATGAGACTGAATATCCTGAGAATATTTCTGAATACACAAACTAGCAATTTGAATGTACTTCCAAATAACATGAGATATAAAACCATGCCATAATTTCTGACTGATGTGAGACAAATCATGTCATAAATTCATAATATATGATAGAAGTTTCGACGAAATATACAGAAATATACCTGTTGCAATCAACTCCACATACGAATCACCCATGTCAGCAAATAAACGAGCAATGGCCTTCAGATCTTCCTCATCCTGATAATATAAGAACAACTATCAATAATGTGATTGCAATTCCAAATCAGAAACTGTATGCGGAGGATATTTTGAAATCATCAAGCTCCGATACGCTGAAGAAATAAAGATGAGAATAATGAAGGACAATGAGAACGAATACCCTTAAGAGAGACAAAATAAAAAGGAAGGCGAATAAAGGCTTCCATATGTAAGATCACTCCAAGTAATCATCTCTATTAAGCAAAAACATAACTAGCCTAATAAAGAGGAAGAGATGTGTGGTACCGAAGGTATCCTGCAGCTTTTGTTGAGCTGAACCAGCCCATCATTCTTATTGATGAGCTGGATAGGAGATGCTAGAAATGAGGAACAAGTGGTAAGTTTCAGTTACATCTTTCCTTAAGGGGTTGTTGCAAGGTGATTTCGTCTCTTCCCAAAGAAAGTAATCTGGAAAAGCCATGCATCCATAAAAGTAGCCTTCTTCGGCCCCATTTGGGAATGAGATGTAGAAGTTACTAGAACTAGAAGTGGAAGTGTGTTTGGAAGGACAAAATGTAACATATTTGATATGGAAGGACAAAGTGATCATTTATAATATGTACTAAAGGCTTAAGAGGGATATTTTTATCAAAAAAAAAAAAATTAGTTGAAGGGGTCATTTATAATGTGTCTTGAAGGATTAGAGAGGCAAATATGGTAATACAAAAGTTTAACTTAAGTTTTTAATTTAACATGTGCTTAAATTGAAGCAAAGCAGAACAAGTGACTTCTTGAGAAGTCAGAAGCCAAAATTCTGCTTGTAATCAATTTTTAACTACTAGAAGTTAAAAAATAAAAACAATCCAAACTATCTTTTACCTTTTTTTGTTCCCAAACACCCTCTTCATACGGTTGGCAGTACTCAATAAATCCCTACTGTGGATAATCTCGTTCGTATGGGAATGATAACTCCAATATGTGGGTCTTATGCAAAGCAGATAGTGAATCAGCTGGCCATATTCTCATTCATTATCATTTCTCCAGGGTTGTATCATGTGAATTTCTCTAGGGCTTTGGCATTCAATGGGTGATGCCAGATAATCTGCATAGTCTCGTCAGTGGGTGGCCAGTCAAAGCTTTCGATTCAAGGGGTCACATATTATGGAATTTTCTTCCCTTTGCTGTGTGTTGGAATGTTTGGAAGGAGCGGGACAGCAGAATTTTTTAGAAGAAATATGGGGATCCGACAACAGTCATTCATAAGGTTAAGGATTCACTGTTCCATTAGGCGTCCATTTGTAAAGATTTTCAAGAGTTTTCTTTGGGCGATCTTTACTAAAGTTGTGAGTCAATAGTTCACACCTAATACCAATGGTGGGCTCCTGATGCAGGCGAAATTCAACTCAACACATTGCTAAGGTTCTCTTACAGCGAAAACCCTTAAAAACTCATGCAAGGTGCTAATCCAAGCAATCACAAGTGTTCACAAAGGAATCAAATAAACCCTAAATGCAAATATCATTCAATAATCAAATGTCTCCTTACAATGATCTCTCAAGTATTCATAAGAAATTAATCCGTAACGTTGATTTAAAATAACATAAATCTAATTTTTAAAAAGACTAAAATAGCACTATATCCCATCATTACTATTACACCCAGATTTCTAGCACAAATTTGAAGGCTGGAATGTCAGAACCTTGACAAAACTCGTAAAATAGCTGTTGTAGATATCAAAAATAGCTTTTCAACACATCTGACGGCTTCTCAATCAGATAATTGAACAAAAAGTTATACCTCCCCAAAACTGACTGCATCATTCTCTTCCAGTTGGAGAAAACTCATCCTCGAGTTTGTTTTACCATATTCACGTCTTATCTTTTTGGTGATAGTTGGTGATGTAGACCGATAACCATCCAGGTTTTATCATCTTTGATTCTTTGGTTCACATTGGTCTGCTCAATATTATATTTTTGAATCGTCTCCCTTATATGCATGAATGGTGACGCATTAAATCTCCAAAGGAAAAGATCCTCAAATGCATTTTTGTAAATCATATAATCAAATGAGTCTTCACAAATAATCATCATGCACAAATCCATCTTTTATAAAAACCATTCCAACACCTAAACCTTCACTTTAGCATTTTCTCAGACATCAAGTTGATAGCACCGACTATGTCGTCAACTAAATCTTCTTTACCATTATTATCCTTTCTACCTTCACCAAAATTAGGAAGCTTCGTGATTTCACCTTCATTCTAAATGATATCATCATCAAAGATAGAAGCACCATCGTCATCAACAATGTCCTCACCATAGATAGGTTCTCCTTAAAGATGGATTTACTATCGTTTTCTCCAATTATCTCCTCATCAAAAATAGGTGGTACTATAGTTAGCAAATCCCAGTTTAAAACAAATCTTTTCGGAAAAATGTTTAGCACTACAGTGTTTTCAAAGCATCACCAAAAGAGCACGAAATATTCAAAATTCCAAAACAACTCCGTAATTTTAGAATTTTCAAAATATCTTATGCACAAAATTCTCTTATTTTAAAAAAAAATTTAAAAATTATTTATAATATATTTTGTTGATAATTTTTATTTATATTATATATCACATATTTTATGTTAATAAAATATTTTAGAAAAAATTAAAATATTCTTATGCTTTTGGAGACCTTGATAAATGAAATATATGCTTTAGAAACTATGAACTTTGCATACATTACTAGATTTATGGGAAGCATCGGTAGTATTATACTTACTTATATGCTACCTAGTCTAAATTACATCATTAGTATACCCACATATCTAAATTACATCATTAGTATACCCACATATATGTTTACGTTTGTTTTTTAAACTGTAGTTTTAGATTAAAAAGTATTAAATCCAAAATCCTTACTTAACGATCTTTTGATGTTCTTGTATTTTTGACCTTTTTTTCACTCCGCTTTTTTTTAACCTAAAGCATTTTACACTAAGTGTACACCCGAACAATTAGTCATCTTTGTCCAAGAGATCGATACTGCTAAAACAACATTCTCTCATAGTTAATTAGAAGGAATTGCCTTCATAGTACTCGTTGCATCTTGGACCAGGTCTGAATTCTCTCTTTATCAGACCGAACCTTCATCAGCTAGACTCCATGCACCACGATGAGGCATAACATTTCAACTTGATGGCCACTAACTTGACTTGTTGTTGGGCATGTCTAAGTACTCAAATATTCTTTAAACCTCGTTCAAATGATGCGTCGCAAGCACGAGGGCCCAAAGCAAAAGAAAAGACAAAAGAGGGAGAAAAGAACACCAATCACACGTCCCTAGAACATATGAGATCCCAGCGACAAATAAAGTCTTCAAAAAAGAGCCATCTACATTCCATAGACACCTTAGACCAATGAAACATCAACTCCTTAACATTGAGGATGATCGAAGCCATATCTTTACTCTTTCCTTCGAAGATTCTCTGGTTCATCTCCTGCCAAAGACCCCAAGCTATCGCAAAAGGGAGCATTCACCACAGAATCCTGCCTCTAGACGAGAGAGCAAGAGAGTGCCAACTGAGAAGGAGCAAAAAAGATTTTGGCATCACCCACCTCATCCAGAACTTGAATAGGAAAGAAGAACAAACCACCCTCGCTACATTACAATGTTACAGGAGGTGACTGACAGTTTCCCCGCAATGCTTGAACATCCAACAATAATCAATGATAATGACCCCTGTAGATCTTAGATGATCAATTGTCAAAATATTTTCCTCCGAGGCCAACCAAAGAAAGCAATCTTAGATGGAATCTTGGATCTCCAAACAAGAGAAATGGTATAGGTAGTGTTGGAGGAATCGACTAAACCCCCATAAAATGAATAGACCGAAAAAGAACCATCCTTATTCCAAATCCACAACTGTTTATCCTGAACTAAGGGAAGAACATGGGTATCATGAAGCCGGAGAAGCAATCTAAACAGGGGCTCTATTTCCCAGTCATTGAGGTTACGCCTGAAACTGAAATTCCATCATGTAGCCTCTCCCCCCGCCAATCACATGCTCCTGAATGGACCAGTTCTTTCTTACGGAAAGAGCGTAGAGGGCCGGAAACTCATCCTGAAAAGAGGATTTGCCACACCAGATATCCTCCCAAAATCTGATTCTATGCCCAGATCCTACCCTGAAGCAAACACCTCTGGAGAACTCCACAAAGATCTTCAGAATACCCCTCCACACAATGCATCCATTCGGTAACCGGGCCGGGCCACTTTCCCACCCAAAGACCATCTCCACATACTTGCCACCAATGATCCTCTTCCACAAACTAGAATGCTCCTCACCAAACCTACACAACCATTTGCCTAAAAGATCCTTATTCATCACTTTAATCTTCTTTATCCCCAAACCCCCTGACTCCTTGTCTTTGTAGATCGACTTCCAAGCCACCAAATGCAATTTTCGGGACTCCATCCTATCATTCCACAAGAAATCCCTCGTGAACTTATCCAGAGTATATGCCATGCTACAAGGGACCGTAAACAGAGAGATAATAAATAGGCAAACTATAAAGAGTGCTCTTAATCAACACCAGTTTACCCCCTTTAAAAAGATATCTTGACTTTCATAAGGCTAGTCTCCTGTCAAAGCGTTCGATCGCAGGAGTCCACAGAGCTTTAGACCTATACGAAGCCCCTAAGGGGAGACCCAAGTAAGTGGCAGGCAAGCTGTCAATGCAACACCACAAAATATCTGCCGAATCCGAAATATTTTCCACCCCACCCACACCATACACCTTGCTGTTAGCTAGGTTCACTCGTAGCCCCAACACCGCCTCAAAACAACATAAGAGGCCTCTGAGAAATCTAACCTGGGAAACTGAAGGACCAAGGAATATGAGGGTGTCATCTGCAAATTGAAGATGGAATATAGCGGGAACTCCCGATGCTACCTGAAAGCCCTCTATCTCGCCAATATTCACGACCTGGAGATCATGCTCCCCAAGCTTCTACCACCAAAATGAACAGGAACAGAGATAACAGGCTCCCTTGCCTCAGCCCCCTGGAACTCATAAAGTAGCATGTAGGAGATCCATTAACGAGAATGGAAAATGAAGCTGATGAAATACACTTCTTGATCCACATCCTCCATTTCTCCCCAAATCTCATCCTGAAGAGCATGTTATCCAAAAATCTCCAATCAATGTGATCGTAGGCCTTCTCCATGTCGATCTTACAAACAACCTCTGGTTCCCTTGCTTGGATCTGGAATCAATACACTAGTTGGCTATGAGAACCCCATCTAAAATTTGACGACCCATGTCAAAAGCCCCTTGAGTCAATGAAATAACTGAAGACATCACCCTGCGAATCCTAAAGGCTAGCATCTTAGCGTAATCTTGTACACACACTGATAGGTCTGTAATCCGCTATGTCTTTTGCCCCTTGTTTCTTCAGAATCATAGCAATGAAAGTGTTGTTGGACGCATAATCCAAGAACCCATCCTATTGAAATTCTGACACCACTTTCATAAAATCGATCCCCACAATTCTAAAAGAAAGCTAGAGTAAAGCCATCCGGTCTCAAAGCCTTGTTTCCTACCAAATCTGAAATGGATTTCAATACCTCACTCTCTTCGAAAGGTCTTTCCAAGCCCTCCCTATCCTCAATACTGATCTGATCAAAATGGAGGCCATCCAAAGACGGTAGACTCAGGGTAAAGGTTAGAATAGAACCCGCCCCCCCACACACACACACTTTCCCTCATGTTGTCATCATCGTCTAGCAATATGCCTCGGATCTTGAAGCGAGCTAAATGGTTATGCGTTCTGTGAGCAGTCGCCATCTTGTGAAAGAATTTGGTGTGGTCATCTCCCTCCTTCAAGCACCTAATTCTAGATTTTTTTTCCAGCATATCTACATCTTAATCACTTCAAGATATTATGATTTCAAATTGGCTCTCCTCGTGCGGTCCTCCAGAGATAAGGGAGCCACCTCCTTCCTATCAACCAAAGAGATCTCCTCAAGCAGGAAGACCCTCTGTGATTTGCTCAAAGCTTGCCCATACTCCGGATACCCCACATATTCTTCGTAGAAGTGACTCTAGGGGATATAAGAACATAGGCCCTAGAGTAACCATGCTCTGATACCATGTTGTAAACTAGATTGTCACTAGAAGTGTAAGACTGAGAGATTAGAAATAGAAGAAGAATAGGGTTTTGGAGAGAAAATGGAGTGATTGACCTTATTTTTCAATCTCCTCACAAGTGATATATATGTTGGGGAAAGCCTTCTTCTACAAGAACATTAGAATAGTGGTGGGTTAACTGGGGGACCCACATAACCCACGAACTAAGAAAAGAGAGTTCGTGAGTTAAGTGGGTGGGACCCACACTTAACCAACAAACATAAAGGACATATCCTCCCCACGTGGGGTAGTGGGACATTAAGTGCACCCCCACGTGGGGCCCACAATCCATCAAATCCAACTCGATTGGATGACCAATAATGCGTCCCGTGACCATGCCGTCGATAGTTGTAGAGATGAATGGGTTTTTTGACTTGAAGATGGTGAAGGTGAGGACGAGGGAGATGACAATGAGGGGGCACACCACCGCTGACACGAGCGTCACAAGCGTTTCTGTAAATTTGCGGCTACTTCAACTACACGAGTTTGCCATTATAACATTGAGAGAGAGAGTGTGGGCCAGTGGGTAGGACAAATACTAAGAACTATGGTTTGGGGCATTTATATACAACCCCACAGATACAGTTGTGTTTGACCCAAGCCATATCTAAAACGGATTGAGTGACCCAACCCATTGCAATCCCTCATTGTGATGGAGAGTCCAATGAAAGGTTTGTTAGAAAGAGAAGAGTAGTATCGTGAAGGAAATTATATACTAAAGGGACGGGAAAGAAAACAAACTATGCCATATGAGGGGTAAAAGACTCATTTAAAAGTAGTTATGATTGATGAAAAAGGAATACCCAAATCGACCATTTCCATTAGCTAGTCTTGATTATCCATAAAGAGGGAGAGATTGAATAGGATGATGCCCACAAAACTAGTGTTGGTAGCCAAAGTGGGGATGCGCTTCTCGAGTGCTATTTGACAGACGTATATTGATTAAACTAAAGGAAATTTTCACAACGAGTGCGTCGTATTAAGCTTATGAATCAAGCTTTGCTTGGGAAATGGTTATGGCGGTTCGGGGAGGAAAAGAAAGCTTGTGGAGAAAGGTGATTTCGACCAAGCAGGGGGTGGACAACCAAGAATGGGATTGTGGAGAAGTTACTGCCCCCGTACGGAGTGGGTGTGTGGAAAGGCATTTCTAAATTGAGAGGAGAAATAAGGAATAAGAGCAAATTTAAGGTGGGGAATGGATCCAAAGTTAGATTTTGGGAAGATGTTTGGTGTGGGGAGTCTTCTTTGCCAGAGGATTTTCCTTCCATCTATGCTATCTCTAATTGCAAAGGTGGCTTGGTTAGTGAGGTGGCCGTCAGAGGTAATGGTCCCGTCTCCTGGATTTGGGGCTTAGGAGAAGAATCAATGATTGGGAGGTGGAAGCGGTCGTGGCCCTATTAAGCCGTTTGGAAGGAGTCCAGAAGGAGGAGGGAGAAGAGGACAGGAGGTCGTGAAATCTTGATCCCAAAGGTAGGTTTTCGGTTAAATCGCTCTATTTGTCCCTTCTAGACCCCCCTCAGAGGAGTATCCCTGGAAAATGGTTGTGGAGTACTCCCATTCCGACAAAAGTGGCTTTCTTCACTTGGTGTGCCATTCTCAACAAGATCCTGTCAGTGGAGAATCTCCGAAAACGGGGATTTCAATTACCCAGTCGATGCATTCTGTGTAGGCAGGACGAGGAGACCACAGACCATTTGCTCATCCATTGCAGTGTGTCTAAGGAGATTTGGGCTCGGTTTCTTCAACTGTTTGGTATAGCTTGGGTCTTCCCTGGTTCAGTTGCTGATCTATTTGTAGGATGGAGGACCAAGGCATTTTCAGCTCGTGGTCGCAAACTTTGGAGGATCACACCATATGCTATCATATGGAAATATGGAAGGAGAGAAACCGTCAGATTTTTGAAGAAAAAGAGGATAGTCAGGAGGAGATTATTATGAAGACCATAGCCACATTGTACCATTGGGCTTCTGCTGATCCAGATTTCAAGGCCTTCAGATTTGACGACTTTGTAGCTCGGTGGAAGTGCTTGATTTCCTAAGCGTTGTTCTCTCATTTTGGTTGTAGGGTGTGGTATGTTTTTTCTGGTCTGTGCTCTTGGATGTTTTGTTATATAGCTTTTTGTTCTTCTTAGGGCTTTCTCGGCCCTGTCTTTAATATATTTTTCTTTTACCGATCAAAAAAAAAAATTCACAAAACAACAATAAGACCAACTACACTTTAAGGTGCAAAATTACAACAAAAATAATATTTTGTAGAATGTGTAGCAGCCTAGCAGGAATGAGAAAATTGAGATGGATGAGTGGAAAGACTAATATTTTAACCAATGTGGAAATAATACATTTTTCATGGAAATGATGGAAACATTGTGGAACTTCTGTGAAAAGTTTAAGAAATGATAAAACAAGCATAAAAACAAACTCATAAGCTATCCAACTATTATATACACCCATATGGAGTGTGGAAAGCTATGATACCCGGATACTTCAAAATGGGTGCCGTATCCATGTCGGATACTTCCATTTTGACTGTAAATGTCGCATCCTCCCCGTGTCAGGTCCCGTGTCCTTGCCGTATCCGGGTAACATAGGTGGAAATTACTGAGAACAGCACTCTATAGCATACTGATGTACAGTTTTGAGAGCCTAACAGTTAAAAAAACAACTATAATTACACATGGAAATCATTATAAATTTATAACCATTAAATCATATCACATTAAGTACATTATATTAAAATAAAACTTTTACACAAAACAATCAATAATATTACTTCATTTATTTATACATGAAGAAAAAAGGAATTAACACGAGTATTAGAGTGAAACAATGTATCCCTAGAAGTAAAGTTGTCCAAATAAATCACCATGAAAGAGAAATGAGCAACTAGAGTAAGCAATTAGTAGGACTGTAACTATATGTAGACATAAGTAATTTAAAGCACATAATAATAAGTTTCTAAACTACCATATACACAGTCTCTTGTCAAATTCCTTTCACAACTAAGAACGAGAAGCTACATAGGGAGAACTCAATCTAAAGCAATACCTTCGAAGAATCTCTAAGCTGCTCCTTAAGACTCATCACTTGAGGCACAAGTAATTGAATTAAAGGCATCTGTGCAGAAAGACCACTAGAGCTTCCTGCTGCTGTGTAGTGTATCAATTCAGAAATGACTGCAAAGACCAAAAAATGAAATATTATCTACAAGAAATATGTCAGTATTTTCTTAAATTATAAAAAAGTTTTCCATTAAATAGGGAAGAGTTTTTCTACAAACCAAGAAGAGCTGCAGAATAAAGTTCCTGAAAATTATCCATTGGGATGTATTCAAGATACTGCTAACATTCCCAATTAAAAGATATCACATAAAGGCATATCCCCTCAGCAAAGATCTACCCAAAACCTAACCTGAGACTCGGAACCAGCATCATACAATATAAGGAAAGATGTGAAAAGCTCACTAATGAACATCAAAGGATTACAAGAATGATTGGTTGGATTTACTTTGCAATCCCACTAGCATAGGGAGTCCAGAACAGTTGATAACTGGGTGTATTATGGCCGACAGGAATAAGGGTGGGATGAACCTAGGGCGTGTTTGAACGGTATATGACTGAAGTTTGGGGGTTCAATATGAACAGGAATTAGGAGGGAAATAAAGTTATGGGGCTGTTGTTTGACAGTTGAACAGGGGGCAGGTTAGTTGGATTGATTAAAGTGTTTAAGGGTTTCAATACTGAAATAAGGATTGATGCAGGGGCTTTATATGACAGGTTTACGAGTTAAGTTTCTAGCGATAGGGTTGGACAAAATGGGTAGGGCTGCAAGATGGTGTTGTAAGCAAGTGTTCTAGGCTGGACGTATGGTATGTTTTAGAGTTTGGAGGGCTGAAACTAATGCAGAATTAAAGAGAGGAAAGTACAAGAGCTGGTTAAGTGCTGTCTGACCACTTGGAGAACCTTTACGCTGGAACGGCACCAAGCTATAAGGGCTTTATGAAATTGTGGAGTCACACCTGACATATCTAGGGACAATTCACAGCAGCAAAACAGCAAGCAATTCTTTATTCCAAACTACCAATATGAGGAATACATATGTTATATAGAGGTAGGGTTGGCACCTTTCCACTTTCCTTACTACACCCAAATTAAAAACTTCCTCTTGATTTCCTAAAGCAAACATACTTACTACATACTTGCAGTTATAACTTATAAAAGACTTACTAAATATTTCCTACTTAAGCTAAAAGAGTCTCTTAAAGAATAGACTAACTAAATACGACTACACTCACTTAAGAAACTAGAATACAAATTAGGAAACTAACTGACACAGCAAAATAGAAACTCAAATAGACAATGGATTTGTTAAACAGCTGTATATGGACCTCCAGATGGCTGAAAGTAGACTGGATCATAGACCTGTTGAACTGCTGTTAATGGGCCTCCAGATGGGCAGAAAGTGGACTCTCCAGCAGCCCATTTGTACCTTTCTTATTCTATTCCCTTCGCTTCCATAGTGGCTGCTTATTTCTACCCATAGATGGCTCATTCTTCATCACCGACCCATTAGGATCAATGCTATAAATGCTTTGAATAACACAAGACCAAGGACAAAATCAATCTCTGGAAACACTCAGTTGTGGGCTATTTCTCTCCCTAATTCTCCCAATGTTCAATCAGCCGTGCTCCTTTAGCTCGCACAATCGTTTCCATTTAAAAAGATGATCCTTCTTCATTTCACCTCCTTCCCATAAGAAAGCCATTTAAATCATTTCAAATCCTATCTGCCACTGCACCAGGAATTTTAAAGAATTAGAGATAGAAGACAGGAAGATTCAAAGAGTAGAAAAAGGGTGATTCTTCTTCCCATGGATATGTAATTTTCCTTCCAATTTGACAATTTTTTCCCTACCACCAAATCACAGAAACCAATCCACTTAAGATTTACCCCAATAATAGGGAAGCCAAGGTACCACATTGACCAAACCCATCCTTGCAAACAATTAAATGAGATCTAGAACTCAGAAAGGATAATCGATTCTCTTTATTGATGATAATTACTTCCAAACACAAAGCAACATAGCTAAGAGCAATGTTAAAGAGGAATCCATGGCATCCGAGTCCAATGTTTTGCGGACTGAACGGTTGTAGAAACCACAAAGAAAGAAGATGAAGATGAGAGGCTAAAAGGAAATGAACATGGCAGAAGATTAGGGTAACACATTGGCTATCTCATCCTCTCCTTTTCCCTCAACCCCCTCCTCTATTTATAGTGGCGGGTTGAAGGTTAAGAGGGCACGATTGTAATAAATTTGACAATTCTTATTGTGTGTCCGCATCGTGCCACGTGGATCAGAGGTGGCGCCGTCATATTTAATTACGACCCTTTGATGGAACACGTGGCATGTTACGGTGCATCCGTGCTGCCCAGCCGGTGTTCGATCAAGCGAGTATCTCGTTCCCACGTGTTTCAGTGGTTTTGCGAACAAGATTGCCTCTAATCGACCTCTCATACCCTTGCCCCGCTAATCTTACGATTAATCTTTGACCCCCCTGCTAGTGCGCGACACTTGCTAGTGTGACAAAAAATGGAATCTCTATCAGCGGAGGCACATGACCTTTGCACGAGCAAGACTACCGTCTTAGCGCCATATGCAAGTACCAAATGGGTGCTTTGTGAGTGAAGACATCGGTATACAACACCGTCTGAAGTGTCGGTGCCGTCTGATAAATAAGTTGCACGGGCCACCATCTGTAGTGCGGGTGCCGTCTAATAGATAAGTTGCGCAGGTCACCGTCTGACGTGCGGGTGCCGTCTGATAGATAAGTTGCATGGGTCATTGTCTAGCGTGCAGGGCGTCATCTGATAGATAAGTTGCACAGGTCACCGTCTAACGTACGGGTGCCATCTGATAGATAAGTTGCATGGGTCATCGTCTAACGTGTAGGTGTCGTATAATAGATAAGTTGCACAGGTCACCGTCTTAGGTACAAGTGTCGTCTGATAGATAAGTTGCACGGGTCACCGTCTGACGTGCAAGTGTCGTCTAATAGATAAGTCACACGGGTCACCGTGTGATGTGTGGGTGTCGTCCGATCATTGTTTGGGATATCTACAATCCTTAAATTCGAAGATATTTAGAGAGCTCTCAAATTTCTAGGCATGATCGTCAACATTGATAGATATCACGCCACTTCCAAAAGTTGATATTCAATCTCAATACAACCACAAAACATGAAGAATATACTTTGAATTAAGAATTTGCTCCTTGGTGACATCACAAAAAATAATTGTATCAGCACTCAATTAAAGATGAGAAAGCACCAGTCTACCTCTAACCCTTCAAACCTTTTAATGAGAAAGTGATGATGTAGCTTCTTCAATGTCCTATCAGAACATCCTCATTAAAGGATGAAGAGACATGGAGAGGGTCTCCTTGTCTCAAGCCGCTAGGGTATTTAAGGAAACCTTTTGGGGGGCCATTGATAAGAATAGAAAATTGGGCCGATCAAATGCATCCTTTAATCTACCTCCTCCATGTAATCCAATTATTCTTCTTTCCTCAACACTCTCATCAGCGATAAGAATGTCACCCAATAATTGCCTATCCTTCACAAACAGTCCTTGAGAAGGAGACAACACAAAGCTCAATACCTCCCTTAATCTTCCAAATGGCACTTTAGAGATTGATTCTAGAATTATGGCCCAATCATAAATGTGATGTAACCCAACCAAGGGGTCTCTCACTTCCTAAATTTTGCAGATCGGACAATGCGCATCATTAAAAGGGGCAGAGGCATTAGGTTGAAGAATGAGGATATTTTGGGGACTTTAAAGATGTGGAAAATTTTTGGAGAAGTAGAAGGCTAGGATTAAACAAGGGAAATCAATGGCCAAAATTGGCCCATGGTTTGGGGTGTGCTACAAGCCTAGGAGCATCAGGCACAACCAAGGCTAGGGTCTAGTACTCTCAAGTCTCAAGGGACGGTCCATGGCCATCTCCTCCACTCATCCGGTCAACGACCTCATCAATCCTAACTTGTAAGTAATTGGGAGGAAAGTTTTTTATGTCATTTTGCTTAGAAGATGAAAATTATCAAGAGTTAAGTAGAGCTTGTCTTCACCCACCATAGTAGAAATTTGGATTAGAGCTTGCTCCCCATCTCTACTTGGAACCATTGTACCTCCGAATAACTAAACATGTTAGAATAAGTGGGCGGACCTACTAAAGCCACCACATAATGCCCCTGAATGTGCTCCAAAACAATTCCTAAGTACTAGATTTGTAAGCATGATTTTTCTCACTTTCTCTACCATCTCTTGGTTGGGTTTGCAAATTGAGACAATCCTCATCCTTGGTAGCAACTGCATTAAGGAGCTAATGCAATCTTCCAACTGGGAGATGCAAATGGTAACAAGGAGAGATGGAGAGCAAGCTCTAACCCAAATCTCTATAATAATGGGAGGAGATAAGCTCAACTCAACCCTAGAGAATTTTTCTCTTGTAAGCAAAATGATAACAAAAACTTCCCTCCCAATTCCCTACAAGTTGGGTCTTATAGTACAGCACAAATCCTAGGCCAATATTGGCTATTTTCCCTTGTTTAACCTTTGCCCTTTACTTCTCCAATATAACAAAACTGCCCTCCATCTTTAAATTTCCCAAAATATCATTATTGGGCAACCTATTGCCTACAACCCCTTTAGTGATGTGAAAAACCTAAAGCTGGGGTGAAAAACCTAAAATAACAGGTTAAGATCTGGAATAGTAGAGTGAAACTTGGACACTGGGAAAATATCTTTGTGAGAAATAAAAACAATCTGTCAGACATTACAACATTGTGAAACAGATATGCTGTTATCTATACAGCAAAGGCTTTGATGTTTATAACATATCACATACACATTTTTCTATTGGTAATGACATCAGCATTTGTCTTTTATAACATATCAGATACAAAGGACAGATTTACCATGTTAAAACATATTAGAAGCATATAGATGTTAAGGTAAGTTTTCTTATAGATTTTGTTAATAGATCTCAATCTTAGTGTGCAAAGGTAGGACAGACCTTACAGGAACTTCCAATCGGCAAGTACCAAAACATGTATGAAAAACCTTACAGGTGATGCATTTAAGAAAAGGAAAAACATAAATGTTTCCTGAATTTGCTCCCTGACATAATACATTAGAATGTTCCATTCACCATACCATTTACAGCTGCCTCCGAAAGCAGCTCAGAGTTCAAACTAGAAAGTGCTGTAAGCACCAAAGGATGACAAGCCAGTGTGGAAGAAGGGATCCTGGAAACAAAAAAGTTCATATAAATTATGTAATTATGAAGCATCTATATGCACGTATCTAAGTTCATACACACGCTTGGTAAGATGTCCATAGTATTTTATCCTCAGGCATATTTTCTTAAACGTAGCAGCTGAATTGCTGGGCCCAAGGGAATCAGCAGGTTTTGTGACGTCACCGTCCCCATGTGGCAAGTTTCAGCCCAATACCCATCCGCCATGTGGCAAAAAGAAAGCGTGTTTACTAGACGTGGGAGGAGGAGGCAAGTTTCTTATTTTTTTAATTTGGGAAAAAACAAAAAAGAACTACTTTTTGCCACTTAACAGATTGCTACTGAGCTAGAACTCTCCACATGGGGAGAGGGTGAGGTAGCAAAATAGATGGACCCCTTTGGCCCACCACCTCATCTGCCATATGTAGGAAACCCCAGCTGACACATGCAGTACATACATACATATATACACGCGCACAAATATACAATAGCGGAGCCAGGGGCTCGAGGGGGGGTAACTGACCTCCTAAGTGATCTACAATATGTGCCATGTGCAACTAGAGACCACTGACCATATGTCAGATGTACCTTGAAAACTATCACTTCATGTTTTTCAATTTATTTCTAACTTAAAAACATCCGATGGTGCAGATTTGTATACTTAAGTAGAGTAGTTTTATTCCATCGGGTCAGTCAAAGATGAGAAAACAAATTAACTGCTATTGGTGTTTGACTTATCCTTTTTAGAAATAAAAATAAAAGAGTGTGTCTAAAGCTACACCTATTTCTTAGATCCACTTCTTACATCAGCAGTGGCGGAGCCAGGAGTGACCAACCTCAACTTTGAATATTTCGCCCATCCCTAGGTGGTCTATAGTATGTGCCACGTGCAACACTCTTAGAGACCACTGACCATATGGATTTTTGGTCCATCCCTTGGTGGACCTACATACCAAAAATCAGTCTCGTTAGTGAGTTATAACCTTTGGATCGAGTACCCCAAATAATGCTCGAATACAATTGGTTAAAGATATTGCCATGAAAAAGAGTCCAATCCAACGGTTAGAAATCACTAATGAGGCTGATTTTTGGTCTTTAGGTCCACCTAGGGATGGGCCAAATGTCCATAAGGTCAGTGGTCTCTAAGAGTGTGCCACATGGCTCATACTATGATTCATCATCAACGTTGATGACCAACATTCGTTATCAAAGATTTACTTGAAAAGAAATGGCTCCTTGCCCACCCTTGAACAAAAGTGTGTAGGTGTGTGGAGACTGGAGAGAGAAATATAGAAAGTTGAATGGCAAAACAAGATTCATGTTGTCGACCCCAAACATTTGCGATAAGGTGTAAATGATGATGATATATAAATATATATAATGTGTGTACACACAATGAGAAAAAACATACTCATGTCTTAGTCGAAGCCAAGAAGCAAAAGCCTCAAGAACCTACCAAACAAAGTAAATAAGATTAGAACCATCGGAAAATTCATGACAATAAATAAATCAAAAGCAAATACATAAAAGCACGTATCAAAAAAAATATTAAACTTTAATTATGCGATTCGCAAAGTTTTTTATGTAGTTTTTACTAATAAAGAAACATTAATCAACTTCTACCAACCAAAATAACAAGGTTTAAAAGCATCGTAATAGCCATGACAAGAAAAATCAACATGCACATAAATGCAAGTATCAAAGATTACATTTTAATTAATCGATTGGCAGTGTTTTTTATTTAGTTTTACTATTCAATAGACATTATCCAACTTCTCTAAGAATGGAAAACGAGACAAACAAGTAAAAACATGTATCAAGGTCATAAAAATGAGGAGAATGTCTAAACACTAAAATGTTCCACAAACAGGTACAGTTCCTGAGAGCTTACAATACACAACTACCCAGTCCAGTTCAGAAAGAATATAGAGGTAGAATTTAAATTTTCACACTGAAAGAAGGTGAAGCACATAGAGGTAGATTCTTCTGTATCATTCAGGAGAAGTATCGAGCATGAGTTATTTCACTTCCTAACTGTACAATAGAAGTATTTGGCGTTATCCAGTATCGTTATGTTTTGGTGGACAAACCGATGCAAATTAATCTAAACCAACTCCAAAGAATTCAAAGAAGCAAATGAAGCGCAAAGGGAAGCAACCCAAGAAGCAGCTGAATCCCAGAAATCTACAGTACAGGAATGCATGAATTCGACAAATTGCAGTGGGGCCATCATACATTTATTCAAAATAAAATTCTGTGGGATGTTAGGGTTACGCATTAAGTGTAAGTTTTTCAAATTTCAAGTCTAATGGAATTCATTTGACTAGGTTTTGATTCAAGGTCGCAGGACTGGATTTTAGATACTGTTAGTAGAAGTTGCTATCCTGGAGATCAAAAATTGTTGGCTTGGGGTTGGCAATGGTAGAAAATGTTACTTCGGGTAGTATTGTAGTAGGACAAGTTAAAAGTTTCATTAAGTTTGAATTTCGGGCAGTTTTAAGTAGGTCCACTTTTGCCCATGAATATTATATCGAGACTTGGGTTTAGTTTAGCAAGTAGTGGCGTCCACTGAGTAATTAGAAGGTTGACTTAGTCAATTTTGGCCAAAAATATAGGGCGAGTCCGATTTGTCTATAAAAATGATGCGTCTCCACAAGGCACCTTTTTTTCCTAGAACGTTATATTTGAAGATTTTAGTTCTAAAGCCATCTCTTCCGTTAAAGCAAGTTTCTTAAAATCTACTCTTAAAACCTGACTCCACATCCGTTTTGGCCTTCCCCTCGCCTCTTTAGACCCTTCGACCTGCACCTTCCTCCCCATTGGTACCGTCATTGGTCTTCATTGTACATGACCAAAGCATCTCAATCGACTTTCCCTCATTTTATCACTTATTGGAGCTTATCCTATATTTTCATGAATACATTCACATCTAATTTTGTCTTTTCTTGTCTTACCACACATCCATAATATTTCCACAATTCTTGTAATTTTAACAATATTTCTGAGCTAACCGAAATATACACCAAAATTGAATTTACAATCATGAAGCAGAGAGGTAACTCCACAAAAATAATTAATCATTACTTCTTGAACATAAAAATACTAAAAAGAAACATTAACACAGAAATAGCAAAAGATGTGAATAAAAGGTGAAGTGTTAGTTACCTGCTCCTTGAGCTCATTAAGG
Organism: Euptelea pleiosperma; assembly: GCA_035048495.1. Taxonomy (NCBI): domain Eukaryota; kingdom Viridiplantae; phylum Streptophyta; class Magnoliopsida; order Ranunculales; family Eupteleaceae; genus Euptelea; species Euptelea pleiosperma. The sequence continues at coordinate 13,385,398 of CM068543.1, forward strand.
CTCAAACAAGCAGTCAAGATGTTAAGAGCAACCTCCACTAATGAAATAAGTTCCTTTTCAAATTGACGGCGCCTTTCGGGACGAGCCGCTATCCTATGGCTGAATGCTTCCTGATTACAAAAACAAAATGTGCAAGACAATAGTATGGGCAGTAAAAGAGAATTTCAAAGGAAAATTCCTTGTAACGTACGGGTTACTTATTGTAAATAGTGTCGCAGAATCACATGCTATAAGTAGAAACTTTTTGCATATGGAAAAATCTATTCACTAATTCATACATTTTCCTATATAGTAGTACAATTATTACTTATCAAGAAATTATATTAATACAGTTACTTATCAAATAAAGAATTAAATGTTAAGTATGAACTGACAAACTAATTTGATAAAAGGTGTGCAACTCCTAAAGCATTTTTTTTTTTTTTGACAAGTGTCCTCAAAGCATGCATTGTGCCACGTGGTTTGAAGGAAACAGAACCATTTCATTGGGTGGGTAAGCTGGGATCAAAACCCGTGACCTCATGGTTGTAGTGTAATATGCTAACCAATTGTGCTACGGGGTTGAGCCTACAGAAACCCAACCCTAGTTACACTTACAATTCTCTTGGTGTATCTTACACCTACAAGAAAGTGTGAGAAACACAACACTAGTAAGATAATATATATAGAATTCAATATATCACATACTGTTGGTTGAATTATTTAAAATTAAAATATTTACAACACACTGCAATTTTGGCCATTTGTTTATCGGCTATCCAAAGAGGCTGACTTCAATAATAATTAAATTGCATTCATTGGCGACGACCCAATATTTTGAAAATATCATGACATTGGCCACTACATTAAAATGCAGCTAATCCAGAAAAGTCCCCAGCTAATCTCTTGTATTGGTTACCTTCTATCCTTCTCCCTTGTATTATCAGTAAATATATAAATAATTGATACATCACAATCATCATCAATGAATGGCGCAGTATTTACATTGGGTATCACTCTTCCGAAAATAACCGAAAAAACAAAGTCAGTTAACTTCTTTACAAGCTGTAACGAATAATACTGACTTATAGAATTCTTTTTTTTTTGTGAATTTTGACTTTAAGGAACTCGACTGTAGGGCTTTGTTTGCTGCAGCTGTTGTAACATTTTCACAGTTCTTTTATCAACAAACATGACTTGAATAACAAGAGAGATTTTCTTCCAAATACAAGAAAGAAAGAAAGAGAGAGAAAAGAGTAAAAGAAAGGACATGTAGTGCAATCAAGAATACAAAGCTCACATTGAAATGCCTTCATTCGAAACATACCTGTGGCAAAACAGTCAGCAGCTCCAGAAAACTTGGTATACATTCTGGATGAGAATTCATCTCATCCCTAATCCAAATCACAATACCACCATCTCCCCAATCTTCTGCAGAGACATGCACAGCCAAAGCTGCCACTGCAATGCTAATCTAGAAAGCATGACATTTGAGCTCAGTAGCATCTTGTTACTAGAAAAACACAGGAATTTTAATTATTTATGAGGATAAATTCCAGATAATACCTGTGTTCGAACTGTAGATGGCCCCTTGTGCAGCTTTTTTAGCAAAGCCTGCATTCACCACTTTCATAGCAATCAAAATCCACAGAAGTGAAATTAGAGAAACAGATCTTAACAAAGTACAATGAACATCTTGTTCGGGTATGCAAACACTAAACATTTGGTCTTGTTTCACCAAACACCAATCCTCATCATCTACACCTTATCCCAATTCCCATTCATTTGGGTCAGTAACATGAAACCTATTTCATCATTCAACTCAATTTAAAGCTATATCTTTTGTCAAGGCATATTCTCTTCAAATCTTTTCTTACTATTTCAATCCACATCATTTTCACCCTTCCTCTCTCCCTTTAAGAGACTTCAACTTGCACCAAAGCAGTCCTTCTCACTGGTGCCATTGCTGACCTTCGTTGTACATGCTCAAACCATCTCAATAGACTTTCCCTTATTTTATCTCCTATTGGGACTATTCCTAGATTTCCTCAAATATGATCGTTTCTGATTTTGACTTTCTTAGTCTTTCCACTCGTTCATCTCAACATCCCCATCTATGCTACACTCACTTTATGAACATGTTTTTTGATTGCTCAACATTCAGCTCCGTAAAGCATAACTGGACTTAACAGTCTTGTAAAATTTTCCCTTTAGCTTGATAGATACGCATCGATCACAATCTTGTAAAATCTCTACTTTAGCCACTCAACACTAATTCTATAGGTCACACGGCTCACACCTCACCAATCTATCCATATTCGTGGATAATCAAACCTAAAGAACAAAAGTGGTCACTTTATAGAGTACTTCTTGTCCATCAATTTTAACTAATGTCACGTCCCTACGAGCGTCCTTACTAAAGTTGCAGTGTATGTATTCTGTCTTGATCCTACTTATCTTAAAAAAGTCTTGTTTCATCAAATAACATTAAGGTAGACTGATAAGCCAATGTAAGATAATTCACTTGTCCAAGAATGAAAATCAGAATTTTTAAAACCTCAAGATCACTCACAAGAAGTGTGCAGCAGTTTGAAGAAAATATATTTAACATCTGGTAGGAGAATGACCAGTAAAATATGGCCTTTTGACAACATGTATTTTCTTTCTAGTATGGTGAGTTTCACCTAGATAAGAAAGCACATATTAGTCTGTTAAGGAGGCTCTCTAACACCGTTTCCCCCTTGAAAAACACAAGATCCAGAAAATTTTGGATACTGGATTATATTATGGGCTACATTAAAAGACAAAAAGGAAAAATCTGTGACAACAAGGCTTCAAATCCAAAATGTATCTGCTTTATATCTATCTGAGCCATCACTGAGAAATTGTTTCCAAAATGTTCCAGTTTCCTACAAGTTACAAATTTATTAAAATTAAAAGAATATAAAGAAGATACAAAGGTATTAGAGAACAGAATTTCACACATATAAAAGGTTTCTATTTTAAACATTGCTTCTTCTTCTTCTTTGGTGTATAAGCTGGGGTTAGGCAGGACCATTATTGGCTATGTTAATAAAGAACAAATTACAAATGAATATATTTACAACCTCTAGCATCGTCACCAACAAACTTGTTGAGACTGCTAGGGAAATCATGAGATAACAAATTGGTTTTAATAGCAACATTACACTTAGCTTCTCTCCATATGTATAGTATATTCCAAGCTCTAAGAGAATCGTCCATATTTCTCTCACTATGGGTTTTCCTTTCCATGGACATTTGAACATCTTGGTAATAACTCCCACAGCATACGATGAATCTGACATCATCCACACTGTGCTGAACTGATATGATAAGACTTATAAGAAGCTATGTATTGTTTTTTTTGATAAGTTTAAACTTTATTGAAGACTCAAAAATACAAACAGCAAGGCTAGAGAGGTCGAGATGACCTCTGAAAGCCAAGAGAAACAAAGAACAGAAACCAAGACAAAAACAAAGGCTGAAAGGGGCAGCCAACAAACGAGCCTCCCTGAAGCAAAGAAGATCCAAGCGAAAGACGAAATCTTCGAAAAATAAGCCTTCACATTCCAGGAACACCTTGGACCACAAAAACAGCAGCCCCTTAATGTTAAGGATAATTGAGTCCACGGCTGCAATCTTGCCTTCGAAGACCCTCTGATCCTTCCCTTCCAGAGGCCCCGCAGAATCGCGAAGGGTAGCAATCTCCAAAGAATGAAACCTCTAGAGTCTAGACGAGAAGGCTTGAATCCGCCAGCTAAGGATAAGAGCCATGAGAGAGCCCGGCATCACCCAAGACAAAAACAAAGTCCAGCTGTGATGCGAAGATGCGTACCAAGAACACCATCTAGTTGAAACAGTGCTGGGTTGGTTAATTGGCAACCCTAATTAATAAGAATTTTCGTGATTCAGCATCAACAATGAATCAATTTTGCAATCGATACATATCGTGCGCACTTCAAAGATAATGGTTTTGAGGACTTGATATTCTGGTTTAGCTTACTTTAAAAGGTTCGTCAACCACTCAACCCATTGGTTTAGCTTACTCTAAAAGGTTTGTCGACCCATATATTATAGACAGTTGCACATACTATATTTTCAGCAACGCTATTCTTTGATTTTTTTACTACTGCCTTCTTATTATCCAGTTAAATTCCTCTATCCATCCTCTAATTCTTCTTCTAACAAAGCTGGACATAGCTAAAATGGAGGACCAAATGTTTCTTGAAAACCTGCATTTGAAGACTTGCATAGTTACAAAGACAACATTTGGATTCAGATATGAACGAAATGACCTTGAATAATTAACTTCTGCTTAGCTGCCAGCCAAGTAACGAAGACATGTCTAGGAATAATTAATTTATCCCAAATCAGTTTAAGCCAAGGGACCAACTGAAACCTTACATGAATACATTCCCAGGCAGACTGCATGAAAAAGACCCATCTGGCTATTAGGATTGTGCCCTTACACTCTCCCTTTACTACCAAAGATTCGTAGAGGTGGTCCTTATATATAAAAAGTCGTTGTAAAGAGGTCTTATTGTTGTAATCTTGGATCGTAACCAGAATAAGAGATTAGGGTTAGAGAGATAGAAGAGAGGCGAAGAGAAGAAGAATGGGGGAAGAGGAGAAATCGTGTAGAACTTAATTGAAGTTTACATATTACAAAGACCTCCCTGCAGAATATTAGATATTACAAGTAGGTCCCTGACAGCACTCCCCCTCAAGCTGGTGTGAAGATATCTATCATGCCCAGCTTGGATAACAGGTGCTCTAAGATCCCTTTAGTGACACCTTTAGTTCACACATCAGCAACTTAATCAGCGGTATGGACATACGGTGTGCAAATAAGTCCTTGGCCGAGCTTCTCTTTGATGAAGTGACGGTCCACCTCAAAAGTGCTTTGTCCTATCATGTTGGACTGGATTGTGAGCAATATTGATGGTTGCTTTATTGTCGCAATACAGTTGCATAGACCTTTTGACAAGATATCCGAGCTCACTGAGCATAGTCTTCAACTATAGAAGCTCACACACACCATGAGCCATAGAACGGTACTCTACTTCAGCACTGGAGTGGGCGAAAACTGGTTGCTTCTTTTTTTTTGATAAGTTGAGAAAAAATGATATTAAAGAAGGAGATAGAGAAGATCTCAAAGTACATAGGGAAGAGAGAAAAACAAAAACATAAGATGCTAAAATAGACCAACAATCTAACTAGTCAACAAGGATTCAAACTTAAACACCATGTCAGAAAAGGAGCTACTTCTCATCTCTGATGAGGTACTTCCCCAATTGCATAGGGATGCCTTAATACTTATGATGATGTCCTAGAATGATCATTCCTCTCCTCTGAATATCCTTTTGTTTCTTTCCCACCATATTCCCCAAATTATCGCAACAGTATCATCCTCCATATAACCTTCCCTTTACCTGAAAGTTTTATCTTTGGCCATCCACCCAATAACGCCCTAATCTTTTCCGGCATAACCCAAGAAATACCCACCTGCGCTAGAAAATATGACCAAATCTGTGATGCAAAGTCACAATGTAAAAGTAAGTGATTTGTGTTTTCCCCATTGGATTTACACAATACAGAAATTAACCAAGATCCACTTTCGAGCAATCAAATTTTCCACAGTAAGTATTTTGTTAAGGGAATAGGTCCACGCAAAGAATTGGATTTTGGATGGCACTTTAGCTTTCCAAATTTTTGGTCTCAAATGTAAGGGTAGCTGTGAGCCTGTGAGGTAGTGGATAGGGATTAAAAGAATGATTTCACTGAAAAACAACCGGATTTGGAGTAGACCCAGGATAGATAATCTTCCTCCAAGGATGTCGATGTGTGATACTGCAATAGATCTGTTAGGGACGCCAAATGTTCCTTTACCCATTCTAGGAGGTTTCTTCTTGTTGCGCCAAGACACCATATTACCTCCCACATAAGTGCAGTACCCCATTGTGGAACGCCTGTCTGAGACTGAACCTGCCCAGTCAGCATCTGTATAAGCTTCAACTCGCAGATGTCCATTCTTACTAAATAGGAGTCCTTTTCCGAGATAGCGTAACACTTGGTGTGCTGCCTCAAGATGTGGAGAGCGAGGGGCATGCATGAACTGACTGATGACACTGACTGCGTATGCAATATCTGATCGTGTCGTGAGAGATAGATGAGGCGCCCAACAAGTCTCTGGAACTGGCATGTATCAGTGATGGGATCCCCATCAACAGGATTCAGCCAGTGTTACTGCTCTATGGGCGTATCATTCTTTTCCAGAGCCGTCATCTCTTCTAGCATGTCTGCTTTCCACTGTGGCTAGCCGAGAGCCTCTGCGACACTGGATATGGAAGTACCAAATGCCCTGTAGGCAGGGCTGTCAAAGGGCCCTACCCACACTTCTAAAGGTGAGGCCCTAGCCCTACCCTCAAGGGCCAAGGCTTAGAAGAAAAGTATTAAAAATATAAAAAAATTTAATAGAAAAAGTGGATGCTTTAATAATGCACTTGGCTTGGTAACGTGTTTCCTTGGTTTAATCTATATAGATTTTTCAATGAATGATCATAATTTTAAAAATGAACCTTCTAGTCTCTTTAAAAACCTCGATAAAATATATGATATATTATAAATTTAAACTAGAAAAAAGTCATTTTGGAATGATTTTGAACCTTAGACTTTTCAAAATATGAACGATTTGGGTCAGTCATAATTTTGGAATGGCTTAATCGTTTGGAAATTGCCCAAAATTTATCTTTTTTAGGATAATTGTAGTGTCCAACACCAATAACATTGTAACATGTGTACCTAAGGAAACTGGGAGACCATGCCAACCAGTTTCTCCATTTTCTTTTGTATGTTTAGTTTTTCAAAAAAGGGTTTGACTCCCTAGGTAGCTTGGAACTCTCATTAACAGTTAGACACTTTAAGTTGCCAATAACATGTGACCTTAAAACAACCCATCTATATATATATGAAAAAAAAGACAACTTAATTTAGTTTTGAATATACCATGCACTTAGTTTGCCCTTTTTCTAAAAAAAAAGATGCACAATGGGTGTTGTTTTATAGTATATAATTTTAAAAAATAAATATAACATAGATGATTTGTTAAGGGCCGGGTAGGGCCGGGCCCTTATTTAGAAGGGCCTTACATATTTGGGCCCGGCCCTAAGGGCTTGGAATTTATACAAAAAGCCCTCTTTTTAGGGCTTTCAAAGGGTAGGGTAGGGCCGGGGCCCCTTACAAGAGGGCCGGATTTACACCCTGTAGGATAAGAAGAGATGCTGGTAGGAAACAAAGTGAGAGATAGGGTGCTTGGTAACACAATTCCAAACACCCTTCCAATGAGCAATAGGCACATCAATATCTATGGGAAGGATAGTAGAAGGAGCAATAGAAATATCATCATGGGGATCACTGAGAACACGATTACCTGGATCGAGTTGGATTTCCTGGAAGTGAGCTTGGATGGACTGTTTCTCTTTTAACGTCGTCGGAGGCACATCAAGAGGCAAATCAAAGGGTACCGGTTGAGGAATCTCCCCCTGCAAAGATATCGGACTCTCGTCAAGACTCCCAAGCTCCCCCTGAAGAGAAGTCCGATCAACAGAGAAGGGAAGACTCTCGAAGAAGGTGACATTTAGAGAAACAAACCAACTACGGGTAGAGTGATGGAAACACCGATATCCCTTCTGAGTGGACAAGTAGCCAAGGAACACACATCGAACAGCTTTCGGATCTAACTTGTCCTTCATGTGATGGGAGTGAACATAGCAAACACAACCAAAGACCTTAGGCGGAAGGGAGAACACAGGACATGTAAGAATAAGAGTGAAAGGGGAGACTTCAACCTAGAACACATGAGGGCATCCGATTGATCAAGTAGGATGCCGTCAACACAGCGTCAACCCAATAACTCTTAGATACCTTAGTACCAAGAAGAAATGCTCGAGCAACCTCCAGGACATGCCGATGCTTTTGCTCAGCGGTCCCATTCTATTGAGGTGTATCTGCACATGAAGTCTGATGAAGGATGCCATGCTCCTCAAGGTAGTAGGCAAGGCCACTTTACATGTATTCCCCCCCCCCCCCCCTCATTGTCAGTGCGCGGGACTTTCAATGTGGTGCCCAATTGATTACACACCATTTTATGGAAGGTCTGAAAGATAGTATGCACCTCAAAGTGTAGCGACTGTAGTCATCCACAAAAACCACAAAGTAGCGAAAGTCAAAGATAGAAATGGTGGGATTGGGTCCCCAAACATCAGAGTGCACAAGCTGTAAAGGAAACATACTTTTATTATTACCGGTCGGAAAAGGCATCCGACATTGTTTTGCAAGTACACAAGTTTCACAGTTGAACTCAAAAAGTGGAACAGACGCAAACTGAGGTAACAGACTCTTCGTGACTGAAAGCGGTAAATGACCTAGCCTATTATGCCATCGCATTAACAAGTCTTTATTTGTCGCTAGAACTACTGACACTGGCACTAGACTAATGTGCGACGGAATATGAAGTCGGCTGGCTATCGAGCAGGTACAATCCACCATCCTCACGACCACTGCCAATCATCCGCCTCGTCTCCAAGTCCTGAAAAACACAGTGAGTCGGAAAAAATGTAGCACTGTAATTTAGGCTCTTAGTAAGATGGCTAGCAGAAAGCAGGTTAGTGGTGAATTTAGGAACATGAAGCACAAAGGATAAAAGACAAGGTAGGTGTAGCAGAGAAAGTGCCCTTCCCTGAGATAGAGGAGAAGGTGCCATCTGACACGCGGACCTTGTCCTTACCCGAGCAAATATGATAAGTGGAGAAAAGAGATGGCATACCAGTCACTTGATCGGAGGCACCCGAATCAATGATCCAGGATGGACCAATGGGTGCCGTAGACATATGATGGGCTGAATGGGATGTACCTGTCTGAGCAAAGGATGATGTAGGTGGGGAAGGACCATCAAGCTGAGTAAGGAGCTGTCGAAGCCTGTCGACGTCCATGCTAGAGATGGTGCTAGACTGCCCCAAGAGGAAGGGGTCACATCAGAAGAATCCTGACTGGTGGCTTGAGCAATTGAGGTTCCATGTTTGCTACCAGAGGACTTCTTGGAGGAGCCTTGCTTCCCCCCAGAGAACTGTGCAGAACGACTATGAAGACTCCAGCAAGTATCTCGAGTATGGCGGCGCTTGCCACAGTGATCACGTATAGGTCTATCGCGATCATCAAAATCCCCATCCTTCTTGGATGTGGGTTTGTTCCATTTCTAAGTGGCCAAGGCAGACTTCTCAGATAAGGGAACATTAACATCTGTCTTAGAGCTCATTGCTCTCCTCCTGTTGTCCTCACTCTAGATGTAAGAATAGACCTGTGCGAGGGTCGACGGCGATGGATCTTTGCCTAAAATGTTGGCTCAAACCTACTCATAGCTCTAGTTCAAGCCACCAAGGAACTCGAATATACGAGAGCACACAATCATCTTCCGGAATTCTGTTGCATCCGTGGTACATGCAGGGGTGTAGGTCTAGTAGTGATCTACATCTTCCCACTTGCGTAGTATGATCCCCTTGCTTCATATGTGCTACTTCTTGCTGAAGCTTGTACATCCGAGCAAAATTCCTAACCTCGGAGTAGGTCTGAGATGCAACGTCCCATATATCATTGGCAGTCGGGAGAAAGAGGAAGCATGTGTTGATCGATGGATGCATGGAGTGAAGCAGCCATGACATGACAATCGAGTTTTCAGCTTCCCACCTCTCAAACATGGTCTCAGAGGAATCAGGTGCAGTGACGCGTCCAATGATATAGTCGGCTTTGCCTCGTTCAGTGATGTACATCTTGGTAGATAGAGACCATGCAAGATAGTTGGTCCCATCGAGTTTCACCGTAGTGATCTCTAAGCCGCCCCGGGCTGTGATCACTATGACTTCTCAGACTGGGTGGGGCAACAATAATCTTTGACTTGGCAGAGGATGACTCCTCAGATGTACTCATGATAGTAGAGAAGACCTTCCTGAGGAATAGAGCAACTTGACTGATAAGAAGTCACCCGAACTGCTGCTAGAGAGGTGTAAATCACGTTGCTCGCAGGATTCAGACCTTTTTGGAACAACTCCTTTAATGATTCTATTGAGAAAAACCCACCCACGGGAAACTTGTAAACAGTTCCAGAGACCTAAAAAGGTTCCTGGATAGGTGCGGCTGGACCTGGAAGAGGTTCTGGGCTCCTCTGAGACCTGCGGCTAGGTCCAGAGGGTCTTCTCTGATCTTCTGGAATGGGCGGCCAGGTCCAGAGGGTCTTCTCTGACCTTCTGGAAGGGGCTATTAGGCCTGGTGACTCTTCTCCAACCTTCTGGAGTGGGCGGCTAGGGTTTCAGACTCTTCTGAAGCATGCGGTTGTCCATGGGAGATGATCTCCTTCTTTGGCAAGTCCTTTGCAGCGGATTCCACAATTCCTAAGGTTTTTCAGACCTCTAGGATTGAGTCATGGTTACATAACCATGCTCTAATACCATGTTGCAATCTTGGATCGTAACCAGAATAAGATATTAGGGTTAGAGTGATGGAAGAGAGGAAAAGAAAAAATGAAAGAAGATGAGAAATCGTGTAGAGCTTAGAATATATATATATATATATATATATATATATATATATATATATATATATATATATATATATATATATATATTAAGTGCAGTTTGCATATTACAAAGACCTCCCTGCAAAATATAAGATATTACAAGTACATCCCTGACAACACTATCCACTTTCTCAGTGTTGTCGCTTTCTTCGGAGTTCACATTTAGACATGTATTTGTCTATTTATTCTTTTATTTGCCTTATTTTCTTGTTTATTGATCAAGTAGAAAGCTTACTAATATGGAAAAAATTCCAATCAAATTCAACAATTTACTACAAATTAAGCATTCAAGTATTTAAAATGCAACACTGCAAATTGGCTAATTTAGTCGGCCATCAATTTCTTCTCTATGTATGTGAGTGACCTTGTCCAAGTGTACAAAAGAAAAAATCTCCGCCATCAAAATTTTTGAAACAAGCCAGTTCTAACAGAATGAGGAACACTTTAGCCATTTCATTGTATTCATTAAAGTCCCCCAGATCAAAAGTATCACCCTTAAAATTATCTCCAGGAGCTTCACATTGATCCAAACTAAACCTCGTCCTAATAATCTAGTATAATTTTAGTCGTCCATTTTCCGCCACGGGTTAGATAAAATACTTAAACAGTACACTGATTGACCAGAAAAAACATGAACCCTTCACCTCCTACTCGAGCAACAACAAAATATTTTCAAACACAAATAAAAACACATCTACTAATTACAATTCATAAGAAACCTTGGAGCATAACTCATAGTAAAAGGATAACATCAATAAACCATGAAAATTCTACATAAGCAAGTGCACCTATCTTTGCATTCAAGTTACTATTCTTATGCAAAATTCTAAGTACAACCAATTAAAATATAAGTGCTCACTTACATTCAAGGAATCACGTAAAGGGCGGAAAGCCTCAGTAGGTAGCTCTTCAAAATCTCTTTGTACCTATGAATCAGATGAAAAAGCACTAAACAATTATACTGTTGAAGACCTAAAAAGCATAACAAAATATAGCCTGAAAGTTTGAAAAACAAATCAAATGCCCCATGCATCATGTAGGTTTCTTGACTGACAGAGACACGTGAACAAACAAACAAACAAAAAGAAATAAGAAAAAGGTCACCTTGCTTCTGAGAGTCTGAGAACAAAAAATGAGGGTTTCTAGATTGCTACTGGCATCATGAAGTAAATTATCAGCCACCTGAATGAAAGTATTATGGTTAATAAACAAAGAGTGAAACTTTATGCATATAATATTTAGCTCGGATGGGTAAAGCAGAATTCATTCAATAAGAAAGAAATTGAACTCAGCAAAATATTATCCAAATTAGGATGCCGAGGCTTATAAACCACTCACTAAAAGTAGGCACATGTTCTCGCATCAAGTTGGACAAGTATAGAGTAAAGAAGCCAGTCCAAGATAAAGGATTTATCTAGCCATTTGGAATATTGACATACTCAGAGTGATGGGGATCTTGGCTCAACCCTACAACGGAGGACGACGAAGTGAGCTTCTCTCAACTCTACAACTTTTTATAATTATTTAATGTATTGAAAGGCAAGCCAGAAAAGATACAAATCTTCCAAAGAGGTCGAGATGACCCACAAAGGACAAAATCAAGCAAAACACCCAACTAACTGAGTTAAAGCAACCACAAAAAACCTCAAAGAAAGATCTCTAGAACATAATCTCCAAACGAAAAACAAGATCATCAAAGAAAAGACCTCAGCACACTCAAAATCTTTTTAGACCATAAAATCTTTTTAGCCACCTCTTCTTACTTTCCTTCGAATATTCGATTATTCCTTTCCTTCCAAAAGGAAGGAAACGCCAAAGAACACGATCTGCAGAAGAAAAGGCAAGTGTGTGCCAAGACGAAATCAAATGCACCACCGAGCTAGACATCACCCAAAAGATCCCAAAATCAATGAGAAACGCAACCCAAACTGCTCTTGCTAACTCATAATGCAACAGAATATGGTTGGCCAATTTCCTATTATGCTTGCACATAGTTCAAAAGTCAACAATAATAATCTTCTAATGTAGAAATGGTAGCGGATTCTTTCATGGAGCTTTTGGACCGTCAAAAGCTCAAACGGTACTAAAGGGGACACAACGGGCATTAATGGAACTGTTCATGAAAATGGGACACAACGGGTATTAACGGAATTGTCAACAGTGTCAGAAATCGCACAAGGCCGAACATTCTTAAAAAGAAACGACGAGCTACTTCGCGGTGACGTAAGTTGTTTTCCGGCCAAATTCCATCCTTTAGTGGGTGGAAACGGCAATTTTGCTATTTTAGGAAGGTTTTTGTTTGAGCAATAACTTTAATACATGTTTCTAGGAGCTAATATTATTAGTTTCCATGCTTAGTTCGATTTTATCATTTTAAGTAATTTTCCTATTTTGCTTATTTTCGTTTTTACATTAAATAGGTTGAAAGCCAAAAGGCAAAGACAGTTTTTTCAATAAGATTTCATGATTTAGTTCCTTTGAGAGCTCTTCTCTGTTTGATGAATTCCAAACCTCAAGATATTGACGTTGGTCATATCTTTTTATTGTTTCAAGCTGCGTCAATTGGTATCAGAGTAAGGATTCGACTGGCTCGACGATAAATAACAAAGCAAGAAACAAAAACCCTACTGACTGTGATCGTGGGGAAGAAGCCATGTGGAAAGCGATGGAGCAACCACAAAACAACCTAGCACATTAGTTGAACGAGATTCGTGAACTGCTTGTCGGGATGAACCTGAATGCCAACAACAAGAAACTAGTTGTTGACTGGCTATGCGTCGAAGGAGTTGCCTGAGACCAACCTGTTAACAAAAACGTTTTAGGACGTCCTCCTCGTCCCCTACCTGTTGCGAGGATGAGTCTAAAAGTGAAGAAGAAGGGCATGATGCGTATCAACCGGCGAGGCGACAAAGGAAACATGACGATCACCGGTTGAAAGCAGATATTCATCACTTTAATGGCAATCTATATATTGAGGACTTCCTCGATTGGATCTCCGAAGTGGAGCGATTCTTTGAGATGATGGAGGTTCAGGAAGAGAAAAGAGTAAAACTTGTCGCGTTCAGATTGAAAGGTGGAGCTGCAATCTAGTGGGATCAGTTGCAACGAAACATGTAGCGACAAGGAAAGGCACTTGTGAGGACCTGACGTAGAATGAAGAAGTTTCTTATAAATATTTTTTCCGCCAGATTATGAGCAGTATCTATTCCAGTTGTATCAGAACTGCTCACAGGGATCCAAATCTGTTTTTGACTACACGGCTGAATTTTCCAGACTTTAAATTGTAATAATCTGAATGAGACAGAGGGTCAGCAGATAGCCAGATAACTCAATGGCTTGAAGCAATCGCTTCGAGACAAAATTGGGTTGCAGGTATTATGGACTATGGAGGAATCCCATAACATGGCTCTGAAGGCCGAGCTCCCAGAGCACAGGTCTACGACTTCAGGGTATTGGAGGAACGTCCCAAACCCATCTTTCCTTACCATTGACAAGGGAAAGAGTGTTCAATCACCGGCTCCGTCGATTCAGCTAAGATCGTAAGGAGCATCGTTTAAAGGCGTTGATGGTGAGAATAGTAGTAATCAAACAGCAGGGCATGCTAACAAAAACGCACCAAGGAATCCAAATCCTTATGTCAGACCTACACCAGGAAACTTCTACAGATGTGGGAAGCCTAGACAGCGCTCCAATACATGCCCTAATCGCAGGTCCATGAATTTGGTGGAGGATGGTATAGATGAAACAGGGGCTGACGAAGGTGCAGACAATGATGATGATCTATATAATGTGGCCGAGGTCACAAAGGAAGACAGATCGAGTTAACTGCATAGTACAACGGGTATTATATGCTCCAAAGTAGGAGAACCTCACCCAGCGTCGTAACATTTTTCGATCTTGTTGTACAGTCAAAGTCTGTGATTTGATTGTGGACAATGGGAGTTGCAAGAATCTTGTAGCAAGGAAACTGGTGAAGCATCTAAAGCTGCCAACTGAAAAGCACCCATCTCCCTATAGGCATGCCATTGGCTGGATCAAGAAAGGGCCAACAATAAAGGTAACCGAAACTTGTCGTGTCCCTATTTCCATTAGAAAGCATTATAAAGATGAGGTAGTCTGTGATGTAGTTGATATGGATACTAGCCATATGTTGTTGGGTAGGCCATGGCAGTATGATCTGGATATTACCTATAAGGGTAAGGACAACACTTATTTGTTTACTTGGGGGTTACATAAAATTGCTATAGCTCATTTAAAACAGTCGACAGTACCTAACAAACCCTCTAAAGTGGGGGGCAATCTTTTCTAACCGTGTCTAGATCTGAAGTTGAATTTGCAATAGATGCGAAGGATGCCCAGGAAGTTTATGTTGTGGTGGTTAAGGCCCTTATAGTCAATGAGAAAGACACTCCAGTAGTGACAGTTCCGGATAAAATACAACCATTGCTAGAAGAGTTTAAAGAACTTGTTTCTAATGATTTGCCCAACAAGTTACCACCGATGAGGGATATTCAGCACCATATAGACTTGATGCCTGGGGTGAGTTTACCTAACCTGCCACACTACAGGATGAGTCGAAAAATGAACGAGATTTTGAGAGAAAATATAAAAGAACTTCTTGAGAAGGGTTTCATCCGTGTGAGCATGAGTCTGTGCGCAGTTCCTACCCTACTAGTTCCAAAGATAGACAGGAGATGGCGTATATGCGTGGACAGTCTGGCCATTAATAAAATAACCATCAAATATAGGTTTCCCATTCCCCGTCTGGATGACATGTTGGACATGCTATAGAGTTCGAAGTTCTTTTCAAAAGTCGATCTGCGCAGTGGAAGACAGCATTCAAAAGCAAGGATGGCTTATACGAGCGACTAGTGATGCCATTCGGCCTATCTAATGCACCCAGTACCTTCATGCGGGTTATGAACCAGGTACTAAAACCTTTTGTGGGAAAATTTGTTGTCTATTTTGATGACATTCTTATTTACAGTAGAACTGAAAAGGAGCACATAGAGCAGTTGCGACAGGTGCTAGGCTGCTAGCTGTCTCGGAGGAAAATCAATTGTTTATTAATCTCAAAAGATGCAGTTTCATGACTAGCAACTTGTTATGTTTGGGATATGTGGTCAATTTGGAGGGGATTCATGTCGACGAAGAGAAGATCCAATCTATCGAAGAGTGGCCTGCACCGAAAACTGTGAGTGAAGTTCGAAGCTTCCATGATTTAGCCACTTTCTACCGTTGTTTCATTCGGAATTTCAACACTATCATGGCACCAATTATAGAATGCATGAAGAAATGGAGATTTTTGTGGGGTGAAGAGGCAGAGAAAAGTTTTGCCTTAATTAAGGAGAAATTGTGCACCGCGCCAGTTTTGTCTTTGCTTAGTTTTGAGAAAATATTCGAGGTAGAGTACGATGCTAGTGGTGTGGGAATCGGAACAGTTCTATCACAAGAAAAACAACAAAGCATTCTTCAGCGAAAAATTAAGTGAAGCCCGTCAGAAGTGGAGTACCTATGATCAGGAGTTCTATGTAGTGGTCCGAGCTTTGAAGCACTGTGAGCCCTATCTGGTACAAAGGGAGTTTGTATTATACACAGACCATCATGCCTTGAAATTCATTAACAGCCAAAAGCATCTGGACAGCATGCACATCCGATTGTCTACTTTCCTTCAAAAATTCTCTTTTTCTATTCAGCACAAGTCAGGGGCTCTGAATCGAGTTGCTAATACATTGAGTGGTCGTGCCAGCCTGATGGTGACGCTGGCTCATGAGATCGTTGTGTTTGATTGCTTGAAGGAGCTGTATGAAGAGGATGACGATTTTTAGGGAAATTTGGGCAAAGTGTATTGAGCAGTAACTTGTCAAAGATTTCTATGTAAATGATGGGTATATGTTTCGAGGCAATCGCTTGTGTATTCACAAAACCTCCCTGCGAAAGAAGTTGCCCATGATTTACATGGTGAAGGATTGAGTGGACACTTGAGCAGAGATAAAATTGTGGCCAGTTTAGAGGAACGGTACTTCTGGCCTCGACTGAGACGAGATGTTGGTAACTTTGTGAAGAAATGTTACACATGCCAGATGTTTAAAGGTCAATCACAAAATACTGGTCTTTAGATGCTTTTACCTGTTCCTAACCATATTTGGGAGGATTTGTCTGGATTTTGTGTTGAGCTTTCCTCGTACCCAACAAGGAGTGGATTATGTATTTGTAGTTGTTGACAGGTTCTCAAAGATGGCTCACTTCATTCATTGCCGGGAGACTTCAGACGCCTCACACATAAAACGATTGTTCTTCCAGGAGATAGTCCGGCTGCATGGGGTGCCTCATTCAATTACTTCTGACCGTGACACAAAGTTTCTTAGCCATTTTTGGGTGACCTTGTGGAAGATGTTCGATACTTCTCTGAATCGCAACACTACTGCCCACCCACAGACAGATGGTCAAAAAGAAGTAACGAACAGAACCTTAGGGAATCTGATTCGATGGATTTGTAGAGATAGGCCCAAGTAGTGGGACCATGCACTACCCCAAGCTGAATTTGCTTACAACAATGCAACGCATAGTGCCACAAGAAAGTCACCTTTTACATTGGTATACGTGACCACCAAAACATGATGTGGATATGGTGCGCTTGCAAAAGGGTCCAGGTTTCAGTATTGTAGCAGAGACCATGGCTGAACAAGCCCAAATCATGCAGGAGGAAGTGAGACATGGGCTAGAGACGACTAATGCTAAGTATAAAACGGCAGCATATAAGCATCGATGTCTCAAAATGTTCAAAGAGGGTGATTCAGTGATGGTTTTATTGCACAAGGAAAGATTTTGTCGGAAGCTACAACAAATTGAAGCCTCAGAAGTATGGTCCGTACAAGATTTTGAAGAAAATCAATGATAATGCGTGTGATTGATTTACCAGAGGACGTGGGAATTTCAAAATCTTTTAATGTTAGAGACTTGTTCAAGTATCATGTTGACGAACCGCTATATCAAGAACATAACTCAAGGTCGAGTTCTCTCCAAGTATATGGGACTGATATAGAACAAGTAGCGGATTCTTTCATGGAGCTTTTGGACCGTCAAAAGCTCAAACGGTACTAAATGGACACAACGGGCATTAATGGAATTGTTCATGAAAATGGGACACAACGGGTATTAGCGGAATTGTCACATAAGCTGTTTTCCGACCAAATTCCATCGTTTAGGGGTGGAAACATCAATTTTGTTATTTTATGAAGGTTTTCGTTTCAACAATAACTTTAATTATAGAAGTCAGAATCACTCACCGTTGATTCTGACATGTTTCTAGGCGCTAGTATTATCAGTTTCCATGCTTAGTTTGATTTTTGACATTTTTAGTAATTTTCCTATTTTGCTTATTTTCGTTTTTACATTAAATAGGGTGTAAGCCGAAAGGCAAAGACAGTTTTTTCAATAAGATTTCGTGATTTAGTTCCTTTGAGAGCTCTTCTATGTTTGGCGGATTCCAAACCTCGAGATATTGACGTTGGTCATATCTCTTTATTGTTTCACACTGCGTCATCTTCCTAGCTCTCAACTGATCCACTATCAAGATCTTCTCCTTATCAAAAAAACTATCAAGATCTTCCCCAAAAAGGTCATCCACATAAAGAACGTGACCTTGGTAGGCACTTTGGAACCGCAAATAAAAGGCACCGGATAACTGAGACAAGAAGGCCAAAGTAAAGCCTATAGAAGGATTTAACCAAAAACAACCTCCTCTTTTAAAACATCAAGACTAACTCCTCTCTTCACAAGAGGGTTTTTAAAGAGAAACACAACCACTCGACTAATCCTAAACATAAGATTGCACTACAATATCTCAACCATCCAAATTGTAAAAATGACAAAAATACCCTCTTACAAGCAAAATCTCATAAACCCCTCCCTTGCATTCGTATCCCAAAGCACTTCACACCAGGTTTTAAATGGTCAGTTATAACATTAACAGACGTTTAACATTATTGTTGTCCATTATAATGGCTGTTATAACGGATCACATTAGTCACATCCGAGTCGAAAAAGGTCAAAATATTATTATTATTTTTTCAAAATAACCTCAATAGCGGTAAAATAACGAATAATGATTGTTATTCTTTATATCGATTTTGGGCGTTATTTTCTAAATAATGTAATGGGGTTGGGGCATTACCATTATAACGGCTGTTACAACGTTTTTTTTAAACCATGGTTCACACCAAGGGACTTTAACAGGTAAGGAGACGACGTTGGTGGATACAATGAGAAAAAGGAAAGCTAACATAGCTTGTTTTCAAACGATAAAGAAGAAAGAAGCTAAAGCTCAAAAGATTGGGAATGGATACATGCTTTGGCAGAAAGAGGAGCAAAACTAGAAATGGGGTAGATATAATAAAAAATTGATAGATAACATTGTAGGTGTCAGTCAATAGAATAAATGATAGGCTTTTTCCATTCAACTAGTACTAGAAGAGGAGATAAGTAACATTATTAGTGCATATACAGTATACACACCAAGTAGAACTACAGGAGTGCAATAAGAGACAATTTCAGGAAAAGATGGATAAATTATTATATGAAACTCTAGCGCACGGGACATCTATAGGAGGGGACTTAAACAAGCATGTAGGATAAAAAAAGCACAAGATATGAATGGGGAGGTGGATGCATGATTTTAAATTTTGGCCGAAATGCCGAATTTCGAGCCAAAATTTCGGTTTCGAGGTTGACCGAAACCGAAATCCCACTAATTTCGGCCCTCTCTTAATTCTCTTCCATTCTTCAATTAATTACGAAATTTCAGGCCATGTTTCCTATTTTAATGGCAACAATTAAGATTCTCTTATCTCATGGGAGATTATGGAGAGAGAAATAGATAAGATTTCCTAAAAAAATTCAGATTTTTCTCGAAATAAAGTAACATGCACCGAAATAGCTACCGAAACCGAAATTTCAAACCTTGGGTGGATGACAATGGTTTGAAGAAAGAAATGAGAGCAATAGTCAAAAAAAATTTGAGAAGGTGAACACATATTAGAGTTTACCATGGCTTATGACCTTGCATTACCTCAACAACCACATAATTTAACAAGAGAGACGAGAACTTGTTGACCCTATCATGCCCAGCTTACCTAGGCTATATTAGGTAGCCTAGATTCCGAGATATTTAGTAAGCGTATCCACAGGGTTGATCCTTTGAACTAACAAATTATTTTGAGATAATTTGGTGACTAATTTGTCTCACATGAAACTTCAATGTGCTTCCTTTGCTCATGGAACACAAGATCGGATAGGCATAATACAATATTACCAATAAAATGTTCTTTTCAAGTAAAAAATGTTATTCAGTTGTTTCACTGTGAGGACATTGTCCAATTACAACCCATATACAATTTTACTCAACAGATACAAGAGATTTATTAATTTTTAGACTAAAATATATTTGCGTCGTCATTACTAAATCGCTTCATAAATAACGACAAACTTTAAAGGAAATCGTAGTGAAAACCAGATGACAAAATAATTTTCTCACGGCGTAAGCAAGTGGATGCTTCATAGCCTCGTCCACTCAGATGAAGCTTACCTTCTGAACATTTCACTAAAATGGTCCTCGAAAGCCCGTTATAAGACACAAAGCTTAAAAAGGGGAAATTAGATTCTCAGTGAACAAATGAATTGAGATTTATTGGGGATCCGAATTTCCTTTTCGTGCATTCTAATAGGAAAGCAAAGTATCGTGAAGGAACGAAAACTAAATCGAAGCTAATCAAACTGTCAAAACTGAGACTTCTTGAAACAAATAGAAAATCTAAAAAACAACAAAAGAACCCTAAAAGAAGATTCATTTCCTTTATATGAAGTACTAATTGAATCTACAAGCACGAGCTCAACAGTGTGTGGTCGAAACTTAGTTAAGGCGAGCTTAGTTTCATGTAGAACAATTCAACCGACACCAACTGAGCTAGAAAATAATTCAGAAACAGCTCGAGATCAATCCACCGCGATATTTCCTTCGCTCATCCGCTCCGATGAACCGAATGAGTTCGCAGACATCATTCGGAGATCAGATTCGATTGGTTACAGAATGATGAGAAGTAAAGGAAGTCGGGAGAATAGAATGATTGATTCAGTACTGAGAGAAGTACCTGCCAAGCATCGATGGTTCGTTGGAAATCTTGAAGCCACCGGTCGGCTTGCATGCGAACCGAATCATCAGGATGATGGTAGAGGGCGTTTAGGGCTTCCTTCACTGTGTTCTGCAGCTCCATACTAGACATTCCCACTCGCGGCGAATCGAATCAGACAGAGATGAGGAGACTGCCCTTATTCGTGATTTTCCGTCCCTTATATTTTTCTGTTTGATTTTGATGAAAGGGTTTCGCGCCCCAGCGAAATCTCTGCTCTGTTCCCAACAAGTCCCTCTCATCACCTTTATATATAGTACCCGTTCAATTGAAGTGTTAATGGATGATGCTCCTAGGAACATTGGGAAGATGATGCGCCCTCCAATCAGTGCCGTACATGTTACGTTCGCAACTCAACTATCACGATTCACGGTCGTTTAATCCTACGGCGTTTCTTGGGTGGATGTAGTACGAAAATCAACCCGGCTGGATTGCCTGAAAATTGGCTTATCTTGTTGGACAGTGTTAGCATCATCCCTAGTGGTCGTCGTGCCTAGAGTTAGACCGGTGATGGTCCTCGATATTCACACCATTCGATCTTGAAGACCATCCTGCGGTCTGTACTTATGGATGACGTTACTACAGTGTCATTCTGAGGATGATAAATGGTACGAATTTTGTCCGCTCCAGTAGATGGAGGAAAAGAGCCCGGATAATTTTTTTTCAAAAAGATTCAAATTTTGATGATATTTAAAGTTGATTTCAAAAAATTTGTTGTAAAGTGAGAATTATTGGATACGTGTCAAGTGGAAGTCACTTTGGCCCTGCTTGGTTCAATGCAATGCATCAACTTGCCACGATTTTGGTATTACACGTGATTGGCAAGGGGCAAACAAATGAGTTGCCGGGCAAGTGGTTGCCAAGGCCCTTGCAAACTCTTTAAGAAAATAGATGCAAGTATGTGCAGCCCAAAAACTGTGGTAAGTGACTGTAATGCAACTCACCACATTTATACTGGAGCACAAACTGCATCTTGCTGCAGCGAACCAAGCAGGGCCTTAGTGACGACCACACTGTACTCAGCAACAAAGTTTACTTTGGGGACGTGGATCATGAGTTTGTGTGGGTTCATCTATCGTGTTGAATGCATGCAGCCAGGTTTTAATTTTTTAAAATGGGGTTTTTGACATGCCCCCTATGTTATCTTTGAATTTTTGAATTTAGAACATGTGGGTTTGAACCAAAATCCTAACCCCAAATCAAATGGTTTGCTGTGGATGGTCGATCTCGAGATTTCAATGGGTTCGCCACCCATCACCGACGACCAATCTAACGGATCCTCGTGGCCTGCCAAGTACCTTTCTGACAAAAAAATAACTAAATAAAAGAAAAAATATATATAAATTGTATGTATTTGATTAAGGAGCCCAATATTATGTAATTCGTACATATGAACAATTTATTGGTTTAAGATTAGAAGTTATTGGATGTTTGTAATTGTTATTTAATTATTAGCAGAACCTAATCTTCATTAGCGTTGATGGAATTCTTGCTATATTCATTGTCACTGATCTTGTTGCAAAGGTTGTGAAAACTTTGAAAAAGACTTTCGGCATAATCATTTGTCAAGAACTTTGTTCTTAATTATTACTCCATTGACTCTCGTATCTTATTTTTACCTTTCCATTACTCCATATATTTATGTGGTTTTTCACCACAGATAGCCATAGCCCCATAAATTTGTTCCTGCGAACTTCGCCTAGGAAGATTTTAACAACTCTTTCCAATCGGAAAAAAAAAAAAATACCGGTGAGTTGATCCAGTCCCAAAAGAGTATGCATCTAGATTCCTATTGGATTATGGGATATTGGTACATGTCTCATATTGCTCCAATACCTAGATGATCTAATCCTCCACTTGTATGATACCAGATGGAAGCGTTAGAAACCAAAGGCGTTCCCAGGTAGCCATATTTAATTATTAATTTTACAATTATAGGGCATAAGAAACAAAAGTAGGGTTTAGACTTTATGGATAATTATGTTCACCACGTTATTGAGCAACAGTGTAATCTACTCAACAAGTTGCTGGTCAACTAGGTTTTAACAACAGCTCTTAATGTGATTCTTCTAATGGAGTGGTAGCTGGCCGGCCACTTCACCACAACAGTTTGATTTGGGGTTAGGGCTTTGGTCCAAACCTGCATGTTCTAAGGTTGAAGAAGGAGACATTAGTCAAAATGGAGTCAATTGATGGTCATAAATGGTTGACCATGTCATGGGGAAGGGGGGTAAGTCAACTTTTTCGAAATTTGTGTGTGCGCTCACGTGTGTGTGTCGGGGGGGGGGGGGGGGGGGGGGGGTTTGTTAAACAACCGACAAGTCGGTCGACTTGAATCGATTTACATTGATAGGATAGCAAATCCCATCATGAACCTGTAGAGTGGGTTCGACTACTATTTGACGTTTTGAATTGGATGTCTACCATCAAAGTAACTTTAATTCATTCTTTTATATCAGCCCATACGGTTATACAGTCTATGTATAACCTTCTTAATATTATTCTAGAAATAACAAGTAATCCCAGAGACCATTATCTGTTACAACTAAATAAGGAAACCTAACAAATATGGAATCTTTCACTTGTTATCCTAGTTACTCAAGGAAAGAAGATAAATGACACTTATTAAATGAGATATTCTAAAAGGAAATCATGCATCACAATCCAATATGCCTAATTTGCCACGTGTATGCCCTGGCATCCATGTATGTGGATGAGGTATAACTTTCCATCCCCTTATAAACGACATTTGTCCTCCAAGTCGATGCCAACAAATCTCAAATCACATTTGATGTCAGCACATCCACCAAAACTTGAAATAGTAATGTAAACGTGAAACCCAAGGTTGAGCTATTAACATGATATATGAAGCAGCCTGAAATGATATTGTCCGCTAGCCGAAATGGATGTCGCTTCATTGGACTTCGTTTTGCTACTTTTGTCGACTTTGCAAACGATGTCCCCATTGTAGTTCTCTAAGACTTTACTAATTTCGTATTTAGCTTTGGCTTCAATTTTGTTCTGATCAGAGACTTCGGGCTGTTGGCAGATTTTTGCTTCGCTACAGCCTTCGGCTTAGGTGGAACAACTTTGATTTTCGCAACGCATACACCAAAACTCCTCTTTCGTGACATGTTGGAACGCATCCAATTGGTGGTTCATAGCCATTGTAGCTACGGTGGCATGATTGCCTCGAACTATTGCACATGATCACCCCCTAACTTTTTTAATCTACGTTCCATTCTCATAATTCCAACTATAAGGTGTCGAGGATCAGTGGCTATACCATTTGATAGGATCACAAATTCCATCGTGAACCTCTAGAGTGGGTTCGACTACTATTAGATGTTTTGAATTGGATGTCTACCACCAAAGTAACTTTAATTCACTCTTTTATATCGGCCCACAAGGCTTTACAACTTATTTATAACATTCTTAAGATTATTCCAGAGATAACAAGTGTATCCTATATGTCATTATCTGTTACAACTAAATAAGGAAACCTAGCAAACATGGACTCTTTCCTTTATTATCATAACTAAAATAAATAAGATAATTGACACTAATTACACGAGGTCTTCTAAAATGAAGTCACATGTCACAATCCAATATGCCTAATGCGTCATGTGTATTGTGTACACCACGTCGCCCATGCACCTCAGCATGCACATGGATGTATCTTAACAATATTTGAGCGTAACTTGAATTAAATTAACAGTTTCTCTCGTATGTACTCATTTTCTTTCCTTTTTAGCAAATAAAGCAAGCAAGGGGGGATTGAACTAAAAACCAAATCAGTCGAGTGACTTGATGGGTTAGAGAGGAGATCATCAACATTAATTTAACGTAGCTAGCTTGGGCATTGTATATTCAATTAATGACCCCAATAAGAGGTTGCCTTGAGATTCTTCCTTTAATGAGAGAGGTGGAGAGAATGGGGCTTCAAAAGATGGGAGATTAAGATGAATGAGCTTGAGTTGCTGTGGCGCAACTTGCTAGGCACCCAACCTTGCAGATGTTTAATTTTATGTTGTGACTACGAATGTTTTTGTTTTTATCAAAGCTGAAAAGGGAATTTGGGATTTTTGTTTCTTGTAAAAGTGGATCATGTAACAACTTTTTATTTGTTGCTTGAAACAGTTTCAGGGACCAAGGGAACGGGAAACAAAAGTTTGATAATTAGACTTTTCCTGCCTTGGTTCCGGTATTGATATATATGTATATTAGCAAATTATAATGATTTATCGAGTCAACTCGTGAATGATCGTGTCGACTCAACATGGACTTTCGAGTCAAGATTTTAGGTTTTAAAACACTAGTTGTGACAAGGTTGAAGGGCGTAGTGTTTGTGCCTTTCATGTGGATATTAAACCATGCCTTTGATGATAGATCATGATTCCTTGCCACGTGACCTTCCACAAAGACAATGAACCTAGATATCACCTAGATTTTGCAATATAGAGCAATGGGGATTGTTGGACTACAAAGCGCCCCATCTTATGGGAAGACAAATGGAAATACCAATTGTAATACCCTGGATTTTTCTACACATGAATTTTTCTGAACTTTAGTGTAGACCTGTACTTGTAACAACTAGGAAAATATCTCTTAAAGAGCATTTTGATACTTTTACAAACCATGGGTAATTTAATAATTTTACCTTCTCTTGTACATAAATAATAATTGGGAGGATAACTTTAGTAACTTGTGAGGCACTAGTATCAAATTACGTCTTTGAGGATACTTTAGGTAATTTCATACCAAAAAGGTATTTTTGGCAATTTTCTCTTTATATGCATTTTCGTAATTTCATCAAACAGGGGATATGGTTATAATTTCACAAGTCTTTGAACATAAAATGACATTTCGGTAAGTTTTGACAATAAGAGTATTTTGGAATTTTATACGATAAAGTATTTTGATAATTATGAGTAGTTTATGTCATGTTAGGGCGGATTCCACGGCTTAGAGTATATCCAAGTAGTATTTGGTAGTGTTTGAAACTAAGGGCCTGTTTGGTACGTGAGAAAAAGAGTTCCGACGGCGAATATTTAGCCAGGCGAATATTATCTTGGCTAAATATTTGCTCAGAGCAATATTTAACAATGTTTGGTACGTGTATGAGCTAGCTCACTTCAGCTTCCTTCATTTTCTTTCAATTTGAGTGGGTCCCACATATCAAAGTAAGTCAAAAATAGGTTGGGCGAGTGTGGGAACCACATATTATGTCAAAGAATAAAAAAAATTCATTTATATATTAAAAAATTAATTTTTATTGAAAATAGTGATTTTCCAGCGAGAAAATAAAATTTTCTCACCAAGGCATAATCGGCGTGAAAATATTTTCACAAGGGGGGGGGGGTGATCAAATGTTTTCCCGCCGCGGAGGGCAAATATGAGGGCCCGGCTAAATATTTGCCGAGGGCGAGTGGCTGCCAAACGCAGCCGGGCGAATATTTGCTCGGCCAAATATTTTATTTGCCCGCCGCGGAGCGTTACCAAACATGCCCTAAATGAAAATAACCAAATAAAAATGTTGTTAGTGTACCTGTTCCATTTGATTTTGTTTTTTTACATTGATATGGGTATGGGTGTGGATCATGTATGCTTAATTTATCGTTGGGCTTTATGTAAGCCCCATTAATGACATTAATATGTTTTATTTAATCAATAATGCATGTTTATTATTATAAAAATCGTTGGAGACAATGAAGAAAGTAGAAACAAATTTAATTCAATAAAATTGGGGTGTACTCCACGATTAGCAAGATCCCAACCTTCAGATTCAAGTACCTTAATAATGCTCGAAATCCAACTGTTAAAATAAATCATGAAAAAGACAATAACCTGACGGTTAAAATTAACTAATTAGTAGGACTAGCAATGGAACGAATCAACCCGGAGATCTGATCTGATCTGAAAACTACGGGTTCGGAACCTTATTTTTACTTATTGGTACCGGATCAAAGATTGTCGATTCAATCTCTTATCGGATTTGTATTGGATTAACCCTATACCGATCCGATATATACAAAAACACAAAAATCTACAATGTTGTTTGCTATGCCGATCGTTGTCCCCCGATCAACGATAACGTGGAGGAAAAAACAAAAAGTCTAGTAAAACTTCTATTACAGTGTTCTGACAGATGCTTTGTCACATTGAAAATCACAACCCACGTGGCACACTCTTATTAAACGCTGACCGTATGGATGTTTGGCCAGTCGCCCAGTGGACCTCTAAACCAAAAATCAGCCTAACTTTAATATGTGTTTTACATTCGTCCTAGCTGGTTGGGAAGGGACGGCAAATGATTAAAGGATGTTTACAGAGGTAATAACTAACAAACGCTTAAATTTTCCGCATCATCCAGAATGTTACTTTTCTTTATATTATGCTAGTAATTTCTTTATATTTTATTACGTTGTGTAATTATAATATAATTTTTTTAGGAAAATACTATGTGGTTGATTTTGGGCACACTAATCCGACTGGATTTTTGACTCCATACAAAGGGGAGCGATATCATCTAAATGATTATAGAGGATGTGGTAGACTAACTCGAATTGCAAATGAGAGATTCGATTATACTCATTTATCACTGCGCAATGTTATTGAGAGATGCTTTGGGGTAGTTAAAGCTCATTTTCCCATTTTGAATATGATGCCATCATATAGTCTTCCCAAGCAACGAAACATCGTTATAGCTGCATGTGCATTGCATAATTTTATTAGGAAACATGCTCTCGTAGATGATTTGTTTGAAATGTTTGCGATAGATGACATGGTTATTACTGATGAGATTGGTGTTGAAGCAAATCAAGCATCTACAAGTGTAGACGTGGAGCACAGACAACAGATGATGGGAGCAGTAAGAGATGATATATGTTGGAATATGGCCATGTATTACCGCTTGCCTATGTAAAGATCGATGAGACGATTTGTTCGAATTATTCGGGGTATAAATTTTAATAATAATTCTTTTTTGACTACTACATTTGGTCTAAAGAATATATGTTTCTATATAATTCAAATTTTCAAATAGATCTAATATAAAGAACAAGGTCACACTCCCTATGTTAGGTGCTGGGAAGTCTTTATTTGTAGTATTTTTTTTTAAACAAGTACCTAGAAAAAAATGCACCTTATGCATTTTTTATTACTGAATTTGTTTAAAAAAAAATCAACATAAAATTTTAAAAGAACTACTTTTAGACTTTAATTATGTCAAATTAACTTTTTGACTTATAAGTCAGTGTTTTACCAAACAAATTTTTACTTCTAAATAACAAAATTTTAATTTATCAACTTAATTTAGAATAAACTTTTTACTTCCATTAGCTTGCCAAACGGGTCTTATGTAATTCTATTAAAGTTATTTTCATGGGTTGATTTTAACGGTAAGAATTCGAGCATTATTTGGGTGCAAAGATCCAAAGGTTGTAAATCACTAATCAAGCTAATTTTTGGGTTAGAGGGACTAGCCGAACATCTGATCAGTGTCCACTAAGAGTATGCCACGTGGGATTTGGTTTTCATTGTCACAGAGTCAGGTGAGAAAAAAGAGAAACAAATACAAGGATCAATGAGAGAAAGATTTCCTCGCAAGTTTTCAAGAGGACTTTCACTCTCCCCAAGAGAGAAAGTGAAGTTTTACTCAACCAAAGAAGTTATTTTCATGGTTTCCAAAGGATTTTTCCTTTTCCTTGATCCCAACGACTTCTTCTCCAAGACGAGACGAGCGGTGGTTCAGATTGAAGCTGAGTTTAGGCTGTTTTTGGTGGGTTGGGTATATAGGTCCACTTAGAGACGGGCCAAACATCCATACGGTCAGTGGTATTTAAGAGTACGCCACGCGGCTCATAACGTGGCCCGTATCAAATATTATTCGTTTTCCACGCGAGAACAGCGTGCTTGACAATTACGCACGTGTGAAATAGGAGTATATTTGCAGTTTTGCACTGTGCCGTTGCAGAAAAAAAAGACTTCGTGGGAGAGAGAGAGAAATCTCACGATAGAGACGGAGATGGGCGAGACGAGGGATACGAAGAAGGTTTCTTTCGCAGAAACTGAAACCCCTTCACCGAACATATTCATACCAGACTCGTGGTCCCAAGCTGCGGACTCAATAGCCTACGACTCTATTACTTCACCACCTCCCATAGCTTTCATCTGCGGCGCCAAAAATAGCGGCAAGACCACCTTTTCCCGCCATCTCCTCAACACTCTCTTACAAAGGTTCGCATAAGCTACTCTACTCTGCTAAACAATTTTTTCTTTGATTTCTTTTTTTTTTCCTGTGCGGTTTTTGCCGGTTTCAATGCTTCTTAGCTATCAATGGTGAATTGGGTTTCTATAGTCTCCCCGTAATTTCTTATAGTTATAGTTTTAACGAGCTTTCTTCTTGAAATCTAACTTCTTCGAGCTGCACCGGATTCGAAATTTGTCGGTTCCAATACGGTCGAACAATGGAAAATTGAACTGGGTTTATCCTGATTTTCACATTTTTTTTGTCTTATTTGAACGAACCGGCGGCTGGATTGCTGTCGGTCCCATTTTTGTTCTTGTCGTGGTTACTGGAACATTTTTTTTAAATTTATTTATTTGATTGTTTGATTTTTTTTTCCAGATATAGGAAAGTAGCTTATTTGGATACAGATGTTGGGCAGCCAGAGTTTACTCCTCCGGGCTGTCTCTCACTCAATGTCATCGACAAACGAACACCAGGTATTTAATTTTATGGGTTTCTCTTCTGGGTCTAGTTTTGTTAACAAGCTGGTTGATATCCAAATTTCTTAATTTGTTTATTTAGTCTGTTTCTGATCAAGTTTATTGTTCTCAGATTTGACAATTCCATGTCTTAAAACACCCGAGAGGTACACATACACACTCCTGAAATCGTGTTTGATGCTTATGGATTTTATCACCGTGCTGGTCTCTGAAGTGTTGTTTGAGCTGCTTATTTACCTGGAGCACTGGAAAACATGCACACACACACACACACACACAAGTGTTGAAATGGAATGTAATCTGATTGTGAAACTATTTCTTTGAATAACAAATGTTCTTTAATCAAATATGATTAATTGGGTCATTTGGGGTGTGGGGTGCTGAGGGTAAGGGTTTTAATTTCCAAGACCGAGTAGCATGTGAATTAGGTCTCCAAATACATATTGTAATGTTTATGACCCTCATACACCAAGACATAGTGTGGTTTTTGGATGTTCAGGTGCCTACAGAAAGTGGACCCTATGAATTTATGGCCCTGTTTTGGAAATTTGTTAGTTTTTTCAGCTTAAGATATGGGGAAGGTTGCTTCTGTCGCTTACCTTCCAAAAAGAAGAGGGTCATGTGCTTTATTTATCAAAAAATAAAGAAAGAAAAGAAATGATTTTAAAATTCGATAAAATTCAGTGAAATTAGTTGAATTAATTCCGAACTTTGAATGACCGAATTAAAGTGTACATGTATTAAAATATTTACACAAAATAGCCTAAAATTCACTGAACAGTAAAAATTTGGCTAATTTCTCAAAGTTTAGTCTTTCTTAGTACAAAAATTCGTCGAATTAATTCGCTTAATTCGAAGTAAACAGTAAACTTAGAGAAGTTTGGAGAGTTTTTGTCAAAAATGTTGGTAAAACACACTAATTTTTAAGGATATGATAAAACAAGCATGAGAAAACACTTATAACTCATTATATCATAAAAAGAACAATTTAGAGCAACCTAAGCAAGATTAATATTATTTCACTCATTTTGGCAAAAACTCTCCAAACTTCTCTAATTTAGCGAATTTTTACAGAAATTCTCTAAATCGAATCGAACTTCCTCAAAGTAATTCCGAACTTTAACTGACCGAAGTTTAAGGCGAAGTCGAAGTTTAGAACCTTCTATCAAATACACAAAATAAAGATGCCAACCCATGCGAGAATGTGGGATCTTGTCTCATTGAATAAATTAATTTATATAGGTGGCTCTTCTATTTAGTAGATGCTATATTCTCTTAAGGTTTCCTTGTCTGAACAATTGACATTGCTAAGCCAGCCAAATTGAGATTTGTCACTAAATTGTCGTGTGGAAACTAGGCTTGCAAGAAGAGAAGCAGTCAGATTAACTTGCCATCTTAGACTTATGACTCTTCAGTACGACATAAAAGAAATCTAGAAAATGCATGGACGCGATGAATAACGGAATGAGCACACAGGGTAAAAATCAGGAGGTCCAAAGAAGTGTAGGACGGTGGAAATCTAGTGTTGTGGTCTATTTATCTCAATTGAGCTGAAAGAGCTTTTGGGCCACAGTTTTTTCCAGGGGAAATGACCATCTCAAGTATGAGTTTGTGTTTTTACTCATGACCTACTATGTTTGCCTGAAAACTTTCAGGTTGTATTCAAGATGTGTTTATGATGATTATAGCTTGCGAACATTCTGTGACATTAGTCCTTCAAGGAGTTTAGTGGAAGGCGGAACTGATGTTCTATTACAACACCTTGTTATGCCTATTCACTTTATTTTATATGATACTTGTTTGTTTTATTAAGGGGGAGGGATTCTCTATGCCTCAGCTTGATCTAATTGAAAATTTTGGAGTCGCTAAGCATGGCAATTGAAATTCTATTTTTCTGTTTATCTCAGGTGTTTTTTCTTTGGTGATATTTCTTCGAAAAGGGATCCAAAAGTTTATTTGAATAATATCTTCTCTCTCTATGATTACTTCCGTAAGGAGTATTATATGTCTAACGAGAGCGAAAATCCTGGAAAACCTCAGCTGCCTCTTGTTGTTAATACACCTGGATGGGTGAAAGGTATTTTTAGACTCTTTTTAGTTTTTCTATCTTATTTTTTATTTTTGGCGATCAGTAACTCTTTAATTAACTAGCTTCAGTAGTCTGCATTACTTCTTCGTCAGTGGAAATTCCCGTGGCTTTATGAGTGTGGTTTGCTTATTAAATAACCTTATGATATTTTCCCCATTTCTCTTGTCTACAAGGTATCGGTTATGACATATTGGTGGAG
This sequence comes from Euptelea pleiosperma, assembly GCA_035048495.1. Lineage (NCBI taxonomy): Eukaryota > Viridiplantae > Streptophyta > Magnoliopsida > Ranunculales > Eupteleaceae > Euptelea > Euptelea pleiosperma. The sequence continues at coordinate 13,417,230 of CM068543.1, forward strand.
ATGTTGAAATATATTGCTCCCACTCATGTGGTTCAGATACGCATCTCTGCCGAGAGTAAGAATCTACCAACTGGGGCATTCTGGTTAGACGCGGATCATGAAGGAGTAGTTAATTTGATCGAAATTAGTACAGCACGCCAAGACTCTTTTAATAGATCGTAAGCCATAACATCCTCTATCTTTGCTGGGATAACCATTCAATCTTTATGTGTTGCAGTATTGCTTGGATGCGTATGACTTAGCTTCTTGCATCTTTTGGATGTAATGAATTATATAAAGGTTCTTTTTTTTTATTACAGTACCATTATTTACATTACTTGTCCTGCCCACAATTTTTTGTCCCTAGGCACTTCAAAAGTTTTGTTTGCCTAATAAGTAAGCTGTAACATAAGCATAAATTTGCAAGAGAGACACTAAGCCATGTTGGCCCACCCAAAAAGAATACTAAGATGATTTTATTTATTTATTTTTTCTGTTTTACATGTCAAATCACAGTGAGTTGTTCAATGTGGTAGTTAAGATAAATGTGGTTTGATTTTGTTCATTTGGTTTCCCATGCAAACTTGATGACTTTCTTTTCTTTGTTGATCTGGGAAATCGGAATTTAATGTTTCTTCAATCCAGTCCTAATGTGACTCTCTCTTATTTGAACTTAACTTTGCTTTTCTTTGAATTGTCCTCTCTATGTGCATTATGCTCTAGAAAGGAATAGGATAATAAAAAACTTGTTTACACCAAAATTGAGTATGGTTGTTATCCAAATCACAAGAGGACACATGGCTGGTCAAAAGATGAAAAAGTTTTTGATCAAAAGAAGAAGTCTTGGTTATTGATTATAGTAAAGGGCCTCCCTTGGATGAAAGGATGAGATATAGACACGTTTTCACAATCAAGAATAAAATTGTGGCATGTAGTCTCCACCAAATGGTTATCATGGTTATCTAAAATCAAGGTGGGGGAAAAACCACAGCCGCTAATCATGATTGAGTGAGTTCATGATAGTGGGAAAATATAAAATCACGACTGATATCAACGGATGGTTGAGATGAAGCCATATGCTACTAAATGTGTTTTTCTATAAAGAAGTGAGACAAGAATCAAGATAAAATGTATTACATGAGAGATTCTTAAGTGTTGACAAAAAAGGCAAGAAGTATTGCCCAAACTACTTTCATAAGAAATGGTTTCAAGGTTGCAAGAATAATAAATTAATATTTTTAGCTACAAAAAGGAAAATTTAAAGAGCAAGTCTTCTCCTTTTAAGGAGCTTGCTATAAAGCCAAAATTGACTTGTTGGAAGCTTCTACTCATCTAGGGTGTGCAGAAAAATAAGGGCCTCGGTACCAACATTCCATCAAGTCAAGCACACATGCACATCTATTTATCGTTATTTTCTTTAAGGAACGTGAAATCTTCAAGCTCCCAAGCCTTCAAGTCTTCAAGCAATCAAATTCTTACTTTCTTAGTCGAGCATTGTTATATTTTTCTTCTCATCTTTTACTTCTTCTGGACAAGTTTCAATTGCCGTTTATGTTGGTATGCATCAATAAACATGCTTTAAATCTCTCTTTTTCGTGTTGTCACCATTTATTTGATCTACATCAATAAACATATTTTTCATTGCTCTTCTACAAAATTAAATTGCGATATTTGAATCAAGGATATCCTAGGATCCCATTCACAAGAATCCCACCCCTCAAATTGTCTAAATCAAATTTTGAAGGGGGCCTAGGTGTTTGGCAGATAAAGTTGATGAACCAAGCTTTGTTTGGGAAGTGGCATTGGCGATTCGAGGAGGAAAAGGGACAGTTTGTGGAGAAATGTGATATCTATCAAACAGGGCTCGGATAATTAAGGGTGGGAGTGTGGCATGACTAATGCATCGTACGGTGTGGGAGTCTGGAAAGGGATATCCAAGTTGAGGGAGGAAATTAGAAACAAGAGTAAGTTTAAGGTGGGAAATGGCTCTAAACTTAGATTTTGGGAAGATGTTTGGCGTGGGGAGACATCCCTTGTTGAGGAATTTCCCTCCATCTACGTGTTATCCAATCGTAAAGTTGACCTTGTTAGTGAAGTTGCTTCAAGAGGGAACAAATCAGTTTCTTGGGATTTGGGACTGAGAAGAAGAATCAACGATTGGGAGGTGGACACTGTAGCTTCCTCGTTAAGTCGTTTGGAGGGGACCCAGCTGGTTGAAGGAGTAGAGGATAGAAGGTGGTGGAATCATGACTCCAAGGGGAGATTTTCGGTCAAATCTTTCTACTCCTCTTTTCTTGGCCCCCCTCAGAGGGATTTCCCAGGCAAGTGCTTGTGAAGTACTCCTATTCCTTCCAAAGTCACTTTCTTCTTTTGGTGCGCCATGCTCGATAAGATCACTTCCTTGGAGAATCTTAAAAAACGTGGTTTCCAAATCCTGAATCGATGTATCATGTGTAGGCATAAAGAAGAGACCACGGATCATCTGCTTATACATTGTAGCGTGTCCAAGGAGATTTAGGAGCGGTTTCTTCAGCTTTTCGAGATCTCATGGGGTTTTCCCTATGTTGGTTTTTGATACCTTCGTCAGATGGAGATCCAAAGCCTTTTTAGCCCTTGGTCATACCCTCTGGAGGATCACCCCATTTGCTATCTGCTAGGAGATTTGGAAGTAGAGAAATTGAAGGTCGTTTGAAGATAAGGAGGCCAACATTGAGGAGATTTTTATGACCGTTAAAGCTACTCTTTATTTTTGGGCTTCAGTCGTTCTCGAGTTCAAGAATTTCAGATTTGAAGATTTTGTTTTTCGGTGGGATCGTTTGATCTCTTAGGAGCGGCTGCTTGTTTAGGTTGTATGGATCGTGTCTATTGGTTCTTGGGCTTTTGCTTTGTTTTGGCTGTATAGTTTTTAGGGCTTCCTAAGCCATCTTTTAATCTATACTTTTTACCGATCCAAAAAAAAAAAGGGCCATCAAGATCCATCGATCTTGATTTCAAACTATTTCAGCGTCCAAAGTCAAGATTTGGTTTACACCTGAGACCATAGTCTCCGTCATTCCCAAGACATACTAACTTTTTCCAAGTTTGCATCGAAGACAACTCATTATGTTTGTGAGTTTCCAAGGCCCAATTAAAAATTGGACAAACTATATCAATAAATTATATTTGAATTTCTTGTTTTCCAGCTCCCAGGAGGATGTGAGAATTGTTTGTGATTGTAGTTTTCCTTTCTTACTCCATTATCTCTGTGTTCTGTAGGGTTTTGATACAAAAGGATGCACGGCTCATAAGGGACCTACGGATTATTGCCTATTTCAGACAGTGCTTTCCAAGTAACTTGAATATCACCACGTTCAAGGAACTAGCTCATGCCTTGGCGTCTCATCCTCCTTATGAAGTCCCTATATCGAGAATCAAAGTTACACATCTCCATTGCCAGGTTGGTCTACAACATTAAAATGATTTGCTGCAATGTAGTTATGAAAGTTCTTACAGATACTTGTATTCTTTTGGTTTCATAATTGTCCAGTTTATAAATTTTTCTGAACATTATCAGAAGTAAAATACAGAGAGGATGCCTTGATTACAAAAAATTCTTATGACATTTCTGTGTTAAAAAATATTTGTACTGTGAAAAAATATATTTAAGGTTTTCTTTTTGAATGAAATATTTCTTTTTGATATATAGGTGTTTATCAGATTTTAACGTGGTTTAAAATTTTACGTTAGGTTCCGAGCAGTGAAATCTTCCATAGTTTGAATGCAACCATTGTTGGTCTGGCGATTAGTTCAAAGTCTACAGAATCAGAACCTTGCACACCCTTGTGTGTTGGTCTCGGTAGGTTCTATTCTTGAATGAACCTTCTTTCCCATGCCTGTGGTAATTTTTATTTTTTCATTTCATTGTAGCTCTTCTTATTAATTGCTTGAAGCATAAATATTATTTATAATCATGCTATATATTTTTTTGAACTGCAAAAGTTTAAAATGTTTGTTTCAAGAAATTCAGAGACATTTGACAGAACACATGGCTGACCTGTAGAATGATGGAATGTTGTCAGAAGAACATTTTGATGTCGCCTCATAGGAAAAAGATGTCCTTTTTTTCTACATCTATACTGAAATCTAGACGCTTAAAGGATGATGAGAGAGAGCTTCTACTTCTGAAAATTCTTGTCAAGAGTTGATGGGCATCACTATTTTGTTGTGGTGTGTAGTGGCAAGACTGTTGTAGAATGGTTTGTGAGAGCTAATAATCTCCTTAACACCATGAGAAAGTGAACAACCCGAGAGTTAGACTGAAAAATGTATCTATGACATAATAATTTCGCTGATTGGAGGGCGGTTGCTTATTACTGCTGTTGTTAAATCCTACTATAGAAGTCAATTTTTGGCGGGGACTAGATGTGTTAGCTATGATGTCCATATTCTTTTTATTATTCAAATTTATCAACTTTTTTACATCCTTAGACAATGAGGCCCTTACACTACAAGGATTGTTCATAACACAATATAATGATGCTTACCATAGTAACTATTATAACTCTCTCCCTGAAGCTTGAACATGAGTGTCAATAACACCAACTTGTTCAAGACAGCGACTCACTTTCCTTCCCAACCATTTAATTAAATGCTTCTACAAGCTGATTTTCATTTTTCACACATGGAATCCAGAAAGCCTAGATTTTCCTTTCTCTTACAAAATGACAATAGATATCAATGTGTTTAATTCTCTCTAGGAAAACTGGTTAAGAGATGTCGTAAGTGGGGGCATGGCTATCTCAATACATATGCATGGGACCATCTATGCACTAAGCTTCAGTTTGAAGTAGCTGAAGAGCTTCCATGGAACTATTCTGAATGCAAATACATGAATAAATTCAATATGTTCCCCCAGTAGTTCTTCCATGAAAAGTTTGTCATCATTGTTCTACCCAGTCATCATCTAATGCCATTGTAGAACCACCATTTAGTTAAAAGACATAATTTCCAAAATTGTAAGATCATAAATATCCAAAAGAGTTAGTGTATCATCTATTATACGTTAAATAATTACTCAAGAAAGAGTTTCACATATGTATCAGTCATCATCTAATGCCATTGTAGAACCACCATTTAGTTAAAAGACATAATTTCCAAAATTGTAAGATCATAAGTATCCAAAATTGTAAGATCATAAGTATCCAAAAGAGTTAATGTATCAAGAAAGAGTTTCACATATGTATCAGTTGTATGCCCCCCTTTTTTTCTTTTGTCCAACAGCACCCAAATCTATTGCCACATCATAATCTTCTGATTTATGGAAAGTATGAACTATGTTCTTGTTTCTTTTCAGGAAAAATCTGGTACTAATTCTCTTAGAAGTGTTGGCCATAGAAAAAAAATTCTGAGTATTAACGTACTAGGCATCAACTTTGTTTTTTGTTTTTTAAATCTTGTTTTGGATAAGCTTCACACTTTATTTCAATGTGGTAAGCTGTGCTTTTATTCTTTTTGATTTTTTTTTCCTTACTGAATTTGAATCTTGTGCTCTGCATTTACTTTTTGCCTTTATGAATCAGGGATTGTGAGAGGCATTGACATTTCAAAAGATCTACTCTATGTTCTTACACCTGTTGTGCAGAGCAATTTGGAAAAAGTTGATCTTTTGCTACAGGGATTTATCCAAATTCCCAATTGTCTGTTGCAGGTAAATTATCCCCTTCAACGGACCTATCAATAATATAAAAAAATCCCTCTTATGGCGGTCTCTGCTTCCGTGATCTCCTGATTTCTTGTCTGAGAAACCCTTATAATGCTTCGATATTTCGTATCATGAAAATACCATCTCATGCTTGATCTGCACTTACTGTTGCATGTGGGGTAACTCTATTGTCTGAGTATAATAAAAGGGGGTCAGGAGATTTGGGATCCACCAACATTCCATCTAGGATCTCTACAAGGTTATTGAAATGTAGCAAATATTTATCTGTACCTAGTGACCCGAAAGCTGCATGATATATGTTAACTAGTAATTTATTGTGGGGAATTCTGCGGAGAGATTGACCCATCATTACCTACTTTTTTCCTTTTCTGTTTTTTAATACTGATCTTAATGCATACTCAACCATTGTTCTAACTGTTAGATGATATGCAGGTACAGGGATGTATGTCACCTTACATGTCTCCAAACGTGCTGCCTACAAACTAAGTGCTAAGATTTGTTACCTGATATCCTTCACTATTTGTTAACGAAGATAGTTTCTTGAGCTTTCAAGAAATGGATAGGATAGTTCAGAGCAGCAGCGAAAGTTCCATTCATTTTTAATTTCAGAAACTCTAGAGACTATTTTATATTTGCTTTTAAGACTGAAACAAGTGAAAAAATCTCAGGAGTTGCCATGGAGAACTTGCTTCTGGAAGGTTGAACTCCGAAGTCTTTTATACAGAAGATGAACTGCAACTTTGATTGGTCCAACTGATAGATTATGACAAAATTCACATGGATCAGATGATCCTAACTGTCTATCAGTGGCCTGGTTTGAATTTTTGACCCATCAATTGCACAGTTCTAATCAATGGGGCATGTTGGCTGATTCTGCATAGAGATGGTTTAGATAAACATCTTCCTATATTAGAATCACAGTGAAGATTATCCTATTAACATGGTGTTTGGTTTTGGATGCTCTTTGAACATCTTAAACATTCTATTTGGGATTGGTTCATGAAAGTTACTTTCATTTATTTATAGAACTGTTTAACAAATGTTTAGAAAACATTCTCTGTTTCTTGCACCTGATGCTTAGGTCGACTCTTAGGGGGCGTTTGGGAACGAGAAGTAAAAGCACTTCTACTTGTAGTAGAAGTTATAAGTTGATTTTTTACCTCCCAAAAAGTCATAGAAATTCAAATGTCGGGAGGGATTCTAATTTTTGAGAAGTTATTTCTCTTTGAAGTCAAAAGCTAAAATTTTTAGTTTCAGTTTAAGTTAATTTTTAACTTTTCAAAAGTTAAAATATGAAACACATCCAAACTAACTTTTTAACTTTTTGGCTTATAAAAGTCAATAAGTTACTTATTTTTGTGTTGCCAAACGCCCCCTTAAACAGCGAGGGGACAGTAATTCGCTAGTCTAATTTGCCCTCTGATCACAAACTATGCGTGTTTGAGGTTTGAACACTGAAATTCAGTGTCTTGAATCAATTAACAGATGTATTGTTTCTTATGTTGGTGGTGAAAATTTTACAGTCTGCCGTAAAGCTCGCTGTGATGCACCAATATGGCTATGTCGTGGAGCACCAGGACACGGCGCAATGGCCCGTGTTAGATCGATTAATGTAGATGTGCATGTGCACTGACCAATGGGTCTCAGCGTGCATTATGCATACTAAAACTTGACCCAATTATCCAATCAATATGTAGGTTCTTCTTCTAGGTTGATCGCCTACACTTTTTTGGCTATCCAAAAATTGAGATAAATCGGATGGTTAAGGTCATCTGATCATATCTATTTTAATGCACACGATCACTTGGTGGAGTCCATTGAATGATGGTACACCATGTTACACAACTATTCTATTTATAGATCGTATTATTTATGTACATTTTTATAAGCCGTTACATCTTCACACTTTTAAAGCAACGGTAAATAACTACCAAGAAGGGATGGCCCACATATTCACCACCTGACCAGGAGACAAAAATGCGGAGAAATTTTTTGAAGCAGCGAAGCAGTGGCCAATCGCATGATGCTGCTTTCGTACAAACCCAGAAATACTTTTTGAACAGCAGGTTGTATCGTCATGTGATTGGCCAGTGCTACGCTGCTTCAAAAAATCTCACCCGGAGAAAAATTTTGAAGCAGCGAAGCACTGCCAATCACATGGCGCCACAATCTGCTGTTGCTTTCGTACAAACCCAGAAATGTTTTTTGGCCAATCACATGGCGCCACAATCTGCCGTTGCTTTCGTACAAACCCAGAAATGTTTTTTGGCCAATCACATGACGCCACAATCTGCCGTAGCTTTCGTAAAAACCCAGAAATGCTTTTTGAACAGCAGATTGTGGCGCCATCTTTGTCTAAGACTAAGGAGTGCACCATCTTTGTTAGAGTGCACGATTGACCGTTATTTCAGGTAATGGTCTCCGCGCAACAACACCAATCCATTGACTTCCATTAGTAACCAAACGACCATAACACCTGACTTTTGGATTGGAGAGAAAAATCCAACTCTCTGAGACTGCTCTCTCGATCTCGACCGTGAGATCGTGATCTTGGTTCGGTTCTAACCAGCTGCCTAGATCGGGATCATCTACCTCATCCTTTCTGTATATTAATTTATCCTCGTTTCTTTTCTTGAATCCTCTTCTTTGATTTCTCTACATTTCAAGATGATAAAAAAGAATAAATGAGCTTGAATCAGTTGTGATTTTTTTTTTTCCAAATTGGAGCTATCAATGTGATGCAAACCATTTTCCCTTGATTATAACAAGAAAAAAAAATGTAGTCCAGCAGATTTGGGAATCATGACATGATACACATACAGTAATGTCATTATTTTTATATCCAAGGGCTGACGTTGAGGCAGTATTGAGTACCCAGCTATTGATTTCATTGGCCTTTTTCTTCTTCTTACTGGACAACCCTTTTCTGGTCCGGCATCAATTTCCTTAACCAGTCGTCCCCTAGTAACAGACATGGGACTCCTTGCCACAGGGTCTCCCATCTCCAGTTCAAAATCTGATGCAATCAGCACAAAACAAGATGAAATCATCCCCAAGACATTGCAATAAATCAACAACTATCCCCATTACTACATTTAAGTAAGCATTTGGGCAATTTGTATCAACGGATGTTAATTAAGCGCTTTAGTTTGATCACCTGGGAATGAAAATGGTTGTTTTCCACCACAGAATTCAGACTATAAAACGAGAAATAACTTGCTATTGCTGCTGCTTTTAAGAATACAAGACAAATGCCCATTAAAGCCTTTTGAAAGTTCCCTATCTAAGCACAGCATAGCAGCAAGATAACTCCAAACAAAAGAATGATGATGATGATCTCTCTGTCTCTCTCTCTCTCTCCACTTCACATCAAAACTCCTTTTCTCTAAGACACATCTACAGAAAAGCAGCAGGAAACAAGAAGCATTACCAATAGGTGGCAAAGATACAGGGATTACAAAAAATAGTCGGGAGTCTTGCGTGTGGTGTCAGGTTCAATTTGCCGTGGGGCAGGGTCAAATCGAAGAAAATTCTGATCCATGTTCTCCCCAATTTCGAGTATTGCCGCCATATTCCCACAACGGTAACAATAGTTTGGTGCGCTGAACACTGTCACCACATTTTTGTCCTGCAAAATTTAACAAGATAATCAAACACTAAAATAAATATTTCAGAACCAAGTCCTAATACACTAGTGCATTCCCCCTCAGGTCCACCCACCTGAGACCAATTGTAACCTTCCATGACAAGCTGATGGGCTCTTGAGATGAGGGAGAGCCCATTAGTATGGTTGAACTGAGCAGCAATATCCTGTCCGAATGTGTAACCAGCTCCCCGAGGAGAAATTCCCCACCCGCATCGGTCATCTGGATCAGACCACAGGAGATCGCACATTGGTCCTTCATGTGGAACCTACTCCCCACCCAAAAAGGACATGAGAAAAGCAAAGACATCACTGGGTATTACAAAATAGTTAAAAGTTTGTAAGAAGCATTAAAAACAGTAAGGTGAAAACTGTATCCATACCTCCTGTATACGGTCCAAGGCCCGAATATTATCTAATGTATCCAAAGAGGGCGAGAGTCCACCATGCAAACAGAAGATCTACATTTTCACAAAAATGCTTGTCAGAAGTGATTATAAGCTAAATCAAGGTAAGAAGATCTGCACCATTCTAGAATCCACACCTGACTCTCAATGAGGGCTGTAAGGGGTAGATAATCAAAAAGGTCAGTGAAATACTTCCAGACATTTGCATTTCCGTATTTTCTTAAGCATTCATCATAGAACCCATACCTGAAATCAGAATCCCAAAATTTAGTAATTAACAATAACTATTGACTACAGAAGTTAGTATATATGATCATAAGAGAATACTGCAAGATCAAACTTCTCCCTTAAAGGTCGGCAGCTTCAACCTTGTCTTGCATTCCTTAACATAAGGGCAAGAAGGCTGCCCAGCATGCATTTATTAACAAAACAAAAAAAGGCAGTCCTAAACTACAGGGAATTGTACCATCTTTTTCTTTCTGAGCAAAAAGAAACACAAGGAATGTGTGTATTCAGACATTAATTTCAAACACACGATTATGTAGCTCCTAGTCAAATCCAGGAGTCCTTCCCAGGACCAGGGTCCTAAATGAGTGATGACAGGCCTAGCTTGATAAGCAGACCGCAAACCATTACCCTCCTCAGGGATGTGATTCCTAACTTATTACATTAGTAGAGGATTAACAAATTAGATTCTAAATAAGTGATCTTTGTGTGACTACTCATGATTCCCAAAGACATGAGTAGAGGATAGTGTCAAATCTGAGAGTCAATAACTTCCAGCACAAGGAATGGCTAAAAAGGGAAACAAAGCAAAGCATCAACCTTGTAAAACAACAACAATGCCACCCTGGAGGGCGCAACTGCCCCTATAGAGATACATCTGGGGGTGCAGGTACAACAAGGTCATAGATTCTCACACTGCTACAATGATCCCATTCTGGAAGCGGACACCTGCTCTGCATGACATCTGGCTTAAGAGTGTCCAGGTGCAAGGTCACATGGCTAAATGATCCCATCCCAGACCAATGATTGGGTGGGGGGTTCAGAGACCAAAATGAAGTCACAGGAAGTGGGAAAAAGGAGGACAAACTAATTTTCCACTGTGAAAATTTTGGTCAATCCAAAAGGATGTGTCCTCTGTTGCCTACTACTCCATAATTAAAGAACATCTCAATTTGATTATGGGAAGGTTTTGCAGAACGTTTAATTGAGGATCCAAGCCTCATTGTCTTTGGTGTTTTACATCATTTGCCAGGAAAACTCAGTCAGAAGAGAATGAAGTTCAGAAAACTGTCCATATGTATTTTTTATAAGGAAAACTGTCCATATGTCATAATCAATGAAGTCTTTGATCTTGCAAGGACCCCAAGCTGGTCAGCTCCAGTATTCATTCCTTTATTCATCAAATCCTCTCCCTACCAGGTTATACGAAAACTATTATTACAAGTCCATCCTCCTTTCAGATTACTAATAGCCACCTATCTTTGATCACCTTCAACTTTATCTTCAAGCCAAGTTCATGTTATCCATAATTTTCAAAAGGATATTGATTGTACAGAGCACTAACTTCACTGGTATTCTGATTTTACACACCAATACTTTAAATGTTTTCGCATTTTGTACAAGAAGGCTTTGTCATCCAAACCCACTTCACTAAAAAAAAGGTTCGAACTGCACCATTTTTGTATATTGTACTTTTTTTAGAAAGTTGAAGCTTTCTTGAGGCAAAAAACCAGAAACAAAATGCCTTGAGAGGTTGAGGAGACCTACTAAGGGCAGCTAGAGAACAACGTAAACAACTAACCTCAAACAATAGCAAAGAACGAAAAGCAAGTTACCCTCCCCCAAAAACAATGAACTCCCATTTAGAAACAAAATCCTCATTAAAGATCCCTCTGCACACAATGGAGATCTTGGGCCAAATATACATATGAGCTTTTATGTTAAGAATGCACTTCTATCTCACCACCCTCAAAGACCATCCGGTTTCTGTCTTCCATATGACCTAGAAAACTGCAAATGGAAGAAACCTACAAAGCCGCCACCCTCTCTTGGAAAATACTGTTAGTAAACCAGCTCACGAAGAGGGTACAAAATAGACCTAAGCTTAATTCAGCAAATCCAAAAGGAAGAAAAGAAAGAGATCCAAATTACCTGGGTCACTTACAATGAAGGAGGAAACGATTAACTGACTCACCATTGGCTTTGCATATAAAACAAAAATTGGTAATAACCCAATTCCGACTTTGCGAGTGATCAATAGTTAAGATCCTATCTAACGAAGCTATCCCAATGAAAATACCACTTTAGATGGGATCTTGCCACTAAAAAATGGGTCTCCCTTAAAAGCATCCAACGCCAAAACTTGCCATCATGAGACCAACTACACGATCTCTTATCCTCCACTAAAATAGATAAGGGTTGATCAATGATGTGATTGAGCGAGAAAGAGACGAAGTCAATTTTTGAATCATTTAGATTTTTGGAACCAAAATCCCAAGACATATCATTGCCAACCCAAACCAAGAATCCCTAAATCGGAGGTCCATTTTATCAGAGAGATAACGAAAGGAACTAGAAATTCCTCTTTTAGAGTAATCTCACTACAATAACAATCTTCCCAAAAATGAACCCTATCCCCTTTGCCCACCTTGAAACAAATACCTTTAGAGAAGTCCATCTATACGTTAAGGATTCATCTCCATACACTGTAATCGTAGGAGGAGTGAACCACCTTATTGTCCAAACCAAAATTCCTACACTCATTTAGAAATGATGACTTCCGGCCAAAATCTTGAAGGTTCTCCCCCAAACCTCCAAAGCCATTTACCCAATAAGGCAACATTCATAACTACAAAAGTTTTCACCCCTAAACCTATCCACTTCATAGGCCTACAAATTGGGGCCCAATCAACCAAGTGATACTTGAAAACATCTCCCATATCATTCCAAAGGAAGTCCCTACCTTCCACCCTCTGGACAAGTATAGGAATTTCTAAGACACTACTCTCCTCCCAAACCTCTCAATTATTGGATTCCATAGGACTTTAGAGTGGTAACTTGCTCCTAATAGACGGCTAGATACGGCGTAGGAAGACTTCCACGTTTTACACCCTAGAATACTTGAAAAACTCAACAAATCCTCAACCACCCCCACCCAAATACTTTGCTCTTTGCTAAGTCAATGTGCAACCCAGACACCGCCTCAAAGCAACATAAAAGACCTCGCAAATACACCAACTGGGTATTAGATGCCCCCTAAAAGCAAAGAGTCATCCACAAACTATAAATGAGAAATTTGTTGATTCCCATCCCCAACTCTAAATGCCTCTAAAACCCCACTATCAACTGCCTTCGCCAACATGCGACCCAACGCTTCCATTACCATAACGAAAAGAAAAGGGAGAAGAGGATCCCTATGCCTCAATTCTCTTGAGCTTCTGAAGAACCTTGTCAGAGACCCGTTCACCAAAATAGAGAAAGAAACTATGAAATGCACCTATGCATCCACCTCCTCCATTTCCAACCAAAGCTCATCCTCCTTAAAAGATTATCCAGAAACCTCTAGTTGACATGGTCAAAGCCCTTTTCATGTTAATCTTAATAATAATATTGGACACCCCAGAGAAAATCTTGGATTCTATACAATCATTAGCAATGAAAACCCCGTATAAGATTTGTCTCCCCTAACACTAGGGCATTGAGTCGAGTAAATCATTGACGGCAAAATTTCTCCAATTCTAGAAGTAAAGAGTCTTAGTAATTATCATGTATACACACATCACTAAACTGATAGGCCTAAATCCATAATATCTTTCACTTCGTTCTGCTTAGGAATCAGAGTTATGAAGGTGCTACTGGAGCAATAGTCTAGGTATAAATTCTAGAGATTGATTGAATGAGACTTCTAAGGTTTTTGATGATCCACTTCCTAGTCCCCTAAATGAAGGGAAGGAATGAACAGAGTGTTGGAAGTTGACATTGCTTTAGAATAAGAATTGGAGATATGGTTCTCAATCATATGGTCTATGTTGAAAAGTCCAAAAAATACTTCTATTGTTAGGTCTCTTCATCACATTGTTATAGGCTCCTACTCTCTGCCACCTTTCAATAGTATCTGTTGTCTAGAACCATTGTTGCACAGATCAATGTTCTTGTAACTGGATATGGGATTGAGAGGTAAGACCCACATGACTGATCAATTCATGAAGAGGTACCTCAAGAGTCAAGAAAAGGAATTTCACATCTATTATAGGATGAATATTAGCAGTTATAATTCCTTACGTCCATGCCCTAAGCACTTGTTTACAGCAGCTCATTTCATTCTCACTCCAGTTTCATTTCTTGAAAAAGGGGAAAAAAAGAAACAGATGCTTTCCAGTTTGTGCAAAATGTGGTGTACGCTTGTCAAGGAGTACACAAGAGGATAATATTATATTAGGATACTATGTGCCACATTCGAGAGCACATAAACTATAGAGATATTCTCTAGGGCATATTTGAGCTTAGACTATGATGTGTAGAATCATTCAAATTTTACAGCAAACTGTAATTCATCCATGTTTTCAACTGGGGCAGCACTTGAATTACCAGTGGAGAACAATTTGTTTAAGTAATTGAATCCAACGAACATGAAAAGAGATGTACATGTGCCTCCTCTTCAGGTGTGGTTGAAATTGAACTACAATAAAGCAACAAATGATGCCTTGATCAAGTGTGACAAAATAGCAATACTACAGTTTTGTGATAAAAGAGCTAGGAGGATATAGGCAAAAAAAAAAAAAACGAAGAAAAAATAAAACCCACAACATAACACTGAAATGTAAGTTTTTGTGCCACGTATATTTCTCCTTATAGAACAGCTTGCATATTCTTTGCAGAAACTAAGGGCACTTGCAATCGTTCACAAGCGAGAAAGGAAACATAATTTCTTGTGTTTTGGACATCCAAGATATTTATATTGCAATATTAAAATGAGCAAACTTGAAAAGATCAAAGGTCCTACACTTGAGTTATTTGCCGGCTCTCATGATTTCCTCTTAGGATTGTAATTCTTTCTCTATAACGAACTTTCAAGGCTACTAAAAGTGTGACGGTCTCCACCGAGTAGTAGCCACGATCTGCATAAACAGAGAAAATAATTGCATTGGGGCAAGATAACAGAAAATTCATAAGTACAAAATTTTAGAAAAAAATGCAGCAAACCTGTCTATATGTAAGCTTACAACTTGATCAAAGTAGATATGACAATATCTTTCTTGCCCTTAGCAGTCAATATAAAAAGTTGCAAAATTTCAAATATAAAATGTTGGCTGTTTCAGTAACAACATAACCAACAAAACTTGTCTCAGGAATGTCAGACAGCTATATACATATTGTCCAGTGCAGTATTAAGGATCTCGGACATTATAAATGGCTACACAGTTATACCAAGCCAAAAGAATGACATTAAAAGAGACAAAAAACAGGGGCAGTATGGAACCTCACATTCTTTGTAACTCTATTTATAGTGGCAATAGGTACCCAAGTTCCGAAGAAATTTTAAAATTGTCAAAAATGAAAAACAAACATTACATGCTTGGATAGACTCCCAAAAAGGCACAAAATCTAGACTTCCACTAATTCAAATGACACATGGTAAACTTAAATTTCTATTTGAGAATCCATCATTTTCTCCATTAAGCTAAAACTAAAGAAGTATTGATATCATCCCATGCCGCCGCATGATGGCATGAGAAGTGTACGGATGCAACCCACTTAGCAGTCAATATAAAAAGTTGCGAAATTTCAAATATAAAATGTTGGCTGTTTCAGTAACAACATAACCAACAAAACTTGTCTCAGGAATGTCAGACAGCTATATACATATTGTCCAGTGCAGTGTTAAGGATCTCGGACATTATAAATGGCTACACAGTTATACCAAGCCAAAAGAATGACATTAAAAGAGACAAAAAACAGGGGCAGTATGGAACCTCGCATTCTTTGTAACTCTATTTATAGTGGCAATAGGTACCCAAGTTCCGAAGAAATTTTAAAATTGTCAAAAATGAAAAACAAACATTACATGCTTGGATAGACTCCCAAAAAGGCACAAAATCTAGACTTCCACTAATTCGAATGACACATGGTAAACTTAAATTTCTATTTGAGAATCCATCATTTTCTCCATTAAGCTAAAACTAAAGAAGTATTGATATCATCCCATGCCGCCGCATGATGGCATGAGAAGTGTACGGATGCAACCCACTGACAGCCACCTGAGCCATGGAAATACCAAAAGTTAAAGAGTTCGAAAAATCTTCTATTTTTAGGTACTTATCGGGTCGCGTGGCAGCCTTTTAGGTCAGGCCGGCGTACCAAATCATACGAGGCACCTGATAAAATTTAAATTCAAACTAAAAACCTAATTATACATGATATCCAGATTAATTTGGAATCCATCCCACATTCAACCACATAACACAGATCATGTCGGAATCTCAAATATTCTGTGCATATTCTGTACATATCCCGATTAAGTCGTAAATCTAATCCACAACTTCCATTGAATTCCGCATCAGAACATTTCTTATATTGGAATTGGGCAGATTATAAGAACCTAACAAAAGATCAATCAAGACACAATCTTTCCAGCTGAAAAAGATCATCGAAATCCAAAATCAAATACCTCAATTACAAAACCCGAAAATAATCATAAAAAATTGATAAATAGAGAATGGAAATTTAATTGATCAACCGACCTACGTAATCGCCCATGAAGAGATAATTAGTGTCGGGAGCATTTCCACCGATCCGAAAGAGCTCAATTAGATCGTGAAACTGTCCATGGATATCGCCGCAGACAGTGACCGGGCACTTCACCGGCTGCACGTTCCATTCCTCAACGAGGATCGCCCTCGCCTGCTCGCACAAGGTCTTCACCTCCGCCTCCGAGAGAGGCTTACATTCCATAAGATGCTCGATCTGACGGTCCAGATCCGAGTGAGAAGGCATGTTTCTTCCCCCGATCTGCAACGCAAATCGATCAGAACACGACGATCGGGCGGAAATCCCTCGGGAATTGAGTTCTACGTACCGGTAAAGAGCCGGATCAATCGAATCGTAACATCATCCAAGGCGTATATCGGAAAGAGATATTAGGGTTAGGGTTTCGAATCGAGAAAACGAAAGATACAGATGAGGATGAGAGAAACCCAGAGAAGAAGAGAGAGGTTGTTTGGTTGAGGTTCCTCCTCCGCTCATTCCTCGCAGCGACGCATCAATTTTTGTATTTTTCAGGTTTTGGGGGTTCGTCTTCAATCCAGAAAATCGACAAATAAAATAAATAAAAAATATTTATAATAAAGAAAAGAAAAATAAATAAAGCGGAAAAGGTGAATGAGAGAAGTCTCCGTTCCCAAATGAAACTCAAATCCAAATGAAATGGAGCTTTGAGTTTCTCTCGTCGCTCTTTGTTTTCGTTTGGTTTTTGGAACAAAGTTCTCTCCGGTGGCTCCGCCGAGTCAAAATATTTAGGCGTCCTGACACGTGTGGGTCTATGCTGCTCTTTGGACATCTGCTTAGTTTCTAGTTTCTAGTTTCTACGTGTCCTACCCGCGTATGTTAGCAATTTAATGATGGTTTTGAATTGAAGTTAAAAGAGGAGGAAGAGCTTTTCTCCATAAAAAAAAAAAATAAATAAAAGATATTAAAAACAAAAAATAAGTAAAGGAGGAAGAGCAAACATTATTTGTAAGACAAATATTATCTTTGGCTAAATATTTGTGTCTATGTAAATATTTTGCAACGTTTGGTACGTGTATTAGCTAGCTTTTTTCAAGTTCTTTCAATTTGTGTGGGTCCCACATATATCAAAGTAAGGTGGCGTTTGGTAAAACTTTTTTTCAGACCTTAAGTTTGATTAAGTTGAAATTAAGTGATTTTGGTGATTAAGTTGTGTTTGGTAAACGATTTAATTTCAGCACTTATCACCAAACTAAGGAAAAAAAGACAAAAGTAAAAAGTGACCCAGCCTTCACTTATTGCGGTAAGTGAATGAATCTTTTAAAAAAGATTCTTTGATTCTTTTTTAATACCAACAATGCCCTTTTTCAAACCTTTCTCTTTTAAAAAGTTACGAAAATATCTTAATAAACATTTCAAAATACCCACAATACCCTTGACTTAATTTTAAGACTTAAGACCTTAGCCAAACAACCTAATTCGGACATAAGTCATTAAGCTACCAAATCTTAAGTACTTTAAGCTTTTAGATTTGATAACTTAATTTACCAAACGACATCTAAGTCAAATATGGGCTAAGTGAGTGTGGGACCCACATATTAGGTCCCCACGGGATCTAAATGATTTAATTTTTATCTTTTTTCTATATTAAAAAACTCATTTTTATAGAACCCTAATCCTCAATATTCTGAAAATGCCCCTATTTCACTTATTGAATTTTTTAAATTCTTTTTAACTTTTTAAGGGTGCTTTGATCATCACACAACTTTTACTTTTCAATTCGTTGTAAACACATTAAAAGTGTTCACGTGAAATTCGAAAACATTTGATGACAGATGTTCATTATCAACGCTGATGACGGACCACAATGTAGACACATGGCACGCTATTAGAGACTATTGGTCGTTTGGAGGTTTGGTCAATCCCTAGGTTGACGTATGCAACAAAAATAAGCTTGATTAGTGATTTCTAACCTTAGGATCGTAATGCTTGAAATCCACAGTTGAAAAAACCCATGAAAAAGACTCTAATCCAACTGATCAAAATTACTAATCATAATGAATTTTAGTATGTAAGTCCACCTAGGGATGGGGCAACCATCTATATGGTCAGTGGTCTCCAAGAGTGTGCCACGCGGCATCTACGTGAATTCAATGTTGGCAAAAATAAAAGGTTAATTAAAAGTTCCCATACATACCCCATTACGAAGAAAATAATGACTACATGGTCCGAGGTCTATGGACCTTCATGGTGGTGTTGTTTTGTCATTGGCCAAAAATGTACCACGAGTTGCGTACAAATAGTAATACTCAAATTTCACGGTAAAAAATCAACTCATGAAAACGACTCCAATCTAATGGTAAGAAATCATTTTTCAGGTTGACATTTTGCATGTAGGCCCACTTAGGGATGGGCCAAACATCCATTCGGCCAATGGTCTCTAATAGTGTGCCATTTCTTCCAAATGATATCAAAATCCATGGTTAAAACAAACTATGAAAAAGACTCTAATCCAATCATTAAAAATCAATCCATGAAAACGACTCCAATCGAATGCTTAGAAATCACTAATCAGGCTGATTTTTTGTATGTAGGTCCATCCAAGGATGGGCCAAACAACCATTCGGTGAGTGGTCACTAATAGTATGACACTTCTTCTTCCAAATAATCTCAAAATCCATGGTTCAGAAAAAAACCTATCAAAAAGACTAATCCAATGAATAGAAATTACTAATCAAGATGAATTTTGGTATATAGGTCCACTAGGGATGGGCCAAACATCTCTACGGGTTGAATTGAGCTAATATAGTGAGTGGTCGCTAATAGTATGACACTTCTTCCATAATTGTATCCATAATTTTCAAAAGTGGTATGTTAAAAAACCATAGTTGCCATAAGGAAACGTGCCCCCCACCCCCCCTGGCCCGTTCCTGGTTCTCCCACTGGGCCCATTGATCCATGATTGTTTGGCCCACTAAGGACTTACAAACCATAGTTGCCATAAGGAAATGGGTGTGTATGCGATACGAGAAATAGAAACAAAAAACGATTAGGAAACGACAATGGGAACGTCTAGGTAAACATAAAAAAGCAGCAGATACCCATTGATTGGGAAATCCGATTCTCTATATGTATTGGGCCGATTTTAATCTTAACCATTCAATTTATGCAATATTTGTACTTTTTCTTAAAATAAAAACTATCTTTCAATGACCACCCAAAAATAACATAAGATAGGGTCAATTCGTTTACATATATTTTGGTTGGAAATGATAGGGAATCAGTGGCGGACCCAGGAAGTGCGATTTTACCCTCCCTTGATCAATTTTTTGTGATTTTGGCCCCCCCTCCCGATCAAATTCCTGGGTCTGCACTGTAGGAAATGATGGTTAAAGCAAACAAGTGGATATTTATCACGTAGATAAACCAACGAAGAGAGACTCTTAGTCATAAATCTTTTAGTAAGTCCCACCATTTGTGTCTTAATTGGTTCTTTCTACATGTGAAAGAGAGATTGGGGAAACAAGTTTTCATCCATTTAAGAAAGAGTTTCCGAAGAGATTTTTCAAGGAAGGGGAAACAAAAATGAGAACGAGGGTCTGTTTGGTATGTGAGAAAAAGAGTTCTGACGGCGAATATTTAGCCAGGCGAATATTATCTTGGCTAAATATTTGCTCATATCAATATTTAACAATGTTTGGTACATGTATGAGCTAGCTCACTTCAGCTTACTTCATTTTCTTTCAATTTGAGTGGGTCTCACATATCAAAGTAAGTCAAAAATAGGTTGGGCGAGTGCGGGAACCACATATTATGTCAAAGGATAAAAAAAAAAATTCATTTTTATCTTTTTTATATATTAAAAAACTAATTTTTATTCAAAATAGTGATTTTCCGGCGAGAAAATAAAATTTTCTCACCAAGGCATAATCGGCATGAAAATATTTACACAGGGGGGGTGGGGTGATCAAATGTTTTCCCGCCGTGGAGGGCAAATATGTTGGCCCGGCTAAATATTCGCCGAGGGCGAGTGGCTGCCAAACGCACCCGGACGAATATTAGCACAACTAAATATTTTATTTTCCCGCCGCGGTGCGTTACCAAACAGGCCCTGAGTTTCTTGGGAAACACCCGTTTAGATGAGAAATGAGTTTCCCGATAACTATGCTACAAACCAAAAAAATCAGAGTTCAGACATATTGGAGATTTCTTAGCTGTTGGACTTGGGCTATTTTATCACCATGGGCTTTATGAGCAGATGCATTCGTGGGTTACCAAAGCTGCGATGACGAAAAGCTGTTCTTACCCAACTGCTAGCAGTGACCAAATCAGGTTGATAATTTTGATATGTAGGCCCAATCGGCAAACACACGAATGTACGACCAAAAGAGTATGCCACGTGGCATTTTTGTATGATGATTGGTAATTTTTGCTCGAGCATATACTACCAACTCTTTCTAGTGTATATGGATAATAGATTTGCAGTGTTTTGCTAACTAGCTACGTCAGAGTGGCCCACAAATCGAAACCGTTGGATATCAGTGGAACTAGTAAGACTTGCCTGACCACCCACAATATAAGTCATGTGGAAATTTATTAGAGGACACTGACCGTATAGATGTTTGGCCAATCCCTAGGTGGACCTACAAACCCAAAATCAACCTGATCAGTGATTTCTAGGCGTTAGTTGAAGTCATTTTCGTTGGTTGATTTTAAGCGTAGGAATTTGAGCATTATTTACGTACAAAGATCCAAAGGTTTGAAATCACTAATCAGGCTGATTTTAGGTTTGTAGGTCCACTTACGGATTGGTCAAACATCTATACGGTCAGTGTCCTCTAATAAATTACCACGTGGCTTATATTTGTGGGTGATCAGGCAAGTCTTACTCTCAGTTGGACTTGCAACCATCTCGACTATATATATTCTAACAGTTTTGACGTAAGGTTCAATACTTGGCTGGGGACCACAAAGAGTAAAACTTTTTCCCAATATAAATATGGAGCAAAGGATAGTGAACGAGGAGATCTCCTAAGTCAAATAAAAAATGCCCTAGGATTACGTGGCCAAATGAAAAGTCTTCATAATATATGGTCATGATCATCTTAGGGCGTTTTTTCTTTGACCTAGGCAAGCCTATCAAATGGAGTTCCTAACCCCTTGCAGGGCACCACGTGTTTTGGTATATTGTGCTTATGCCTTTAATCTTCTCTTTAGCCCGTTAGATGGAGTCGATTGACGACACAATATCCATTCAGGATATCCTCCTAATAGTCCATAACATCATATAAATGTATGGCTGTCAGTGTATCAGATCAACCCAAAAATCCGATCAGATAATTTCAGGTTTGGAACAGGGCCGTCTTGATGCAAGTTGAGGCCTAAGGCGAAAACTCAATATGAGGGCTTTTAATATTCAATATAGGATCAGGAACGGGGGACAACCATTTGGCGGACCCACTTAGAAGATGAATCAACGGCTGATTTTTGGTGAGGATGATCTCTATGGTGAGGAGATCATCCTCACAAAAATTCAAATCATTTCGACATTCGTAGACTGGTATAGAAGTTGAATAACTGTGTCTGTGTGTGCATCTTCTATGTGGGTCCGCCAAAATAGTTGTCCACCGATCCTAACCCATTAATATATGGTATTAATTAAAATTTTTAACTCTGTATGATAGAAAATCTTATGTAACAACTATTCATGATAATCGAAAGCTATTGAAAAAATTTTAGATGACCAGGACTTCCGTTGAGTCCATGCAGATGACTCTCGGGGTCCTACATAGATCATTTTTTTCGCCTAATGACTGTGGATGTTCAACCCACATATATATTGGTGGATAAACACATTAAAAATCAGCTTGATTTATGATTTCTAGCCATTGGATTTACTACTCAAAAAAGCATGCTTGAATCCACTGGCTAGAATCATATCCGACAAGGTACTAAAATCTATGGCTAGAGATGACCAATCAGGTTAATTTTTGGTTTGTATGTCCAACAAGGGGTGGGCTAAACATCCATGCGGTTTGTGGACTGGGCCTTCTCTCACCTGGGCTGGGGGCCTTCTCTCACATGGGGCCTACGGCGACTGCCTTTCTGGCCTTATGGTTGAGCCGGCCTTGGTTCGGAACCACCGATATTCTTATCGGATTGGTACTGGGTCCATGTATGCTGATCCGATTTCTTATCAGATCGGTATCTATCTATCTATCTATCTATCTGTTGGGGATAACAATTTTGGCGTACCCACATGGAAGATGAATCAATGGCTGACTTTTGGTGAGGCTGATCTCCTCACTATATAGATCACCCCTACAAAAAATCAGCCAATTTAGAAATTTTTAACCCCATCAAGTGTGGTCTTCAAGTTAACGATAAAAATAGACGGTCCATAATACTTCAAGTTATAAACCAGTCTACGAATATCGGAATGATTCGAATTTTTGTGAGCATGATCACCTCACCACAGAGACCATCCTCGCCAAAAACCATCCAATTCCAAAACTTATAATTAATTTTTTGTTGTCTCCTGATCTGACCCATATATATATAATTATAAAAATAATTTTACCTTTTTATATGCATTTTTATGTCATTTGTACAATATTTCAATTTTGAGTGTATAAAATCTATAATTTAAATTTAAAAAATTCTTTTTATTTAGTGGATTAGATCAGATTGGATTGGTTCAGGATTACAATTGGATCCTGAGCGACATATTTCTTATCGGATCGAGTCTGAATCAACCCTGATCCTATACTTGAACCCGATCCATTGACAGCCCTATCATAGGGAAGTGTAAAAAGAACTCCATAATGGGACCATGCGTGAGATCAAGTACAAGCAAGCTTATTATGTATCACAAAGTGCATATTTTTTTTTTTTTTTGATAAGTAAACATTTTATTAAGAAAAACAGCCAAAAGGAAGAACAAACCAAATAGGTGGAGATGACCTTCAAATGACCCGGAACGAGCAAAAGCACAAAACAACTAATTCCAAAGAATTGGAAAGCAACCCCAAAAGCCAAAAAACTAGCTTAACTGGTCCTATGCACTATAACATCCCACCTATACACAAAATCTTCTTTTGAAGATCCCTCTAAACTCCTTAAAGAGCTTTGTCCACAGAACATTAAAGCCTTGAAATTGATGATGATCGCGTAAAACATCCCCTCCACCTCATAAAAAACCCTTCTATTCTGCCCCTCACATAAGTCCCAAATATAGCAAAAGGAAGAAGCCTCTAAAGAATACACCCTTTAAAGAAGAAGGCACAAATGAGGTCCATAAGCCCCTTCATGTTAGAAAGAGAAGGATATTAAATTTACCCATCAGTTAGATCCGCTGTTTCCTCACGGAAGAAATCCACGCAGAAGGACAGAGACGTACAAAACTGCTCATAATGTACGAAAAGAGAAGCACATGTAAAGAAGATCCATCACGGGGTACAATAGAAAGGCGTAGGATGATCTTCTAGTGATAAGGATTAAGGATAATGATAGAATAAAACCCTTATAAAAGTATGATGGAAATCCCTTACATCATTTGGTATTTAACACTAAGCCTGTGTTTGGTAGCTTGTCTTCTGCGCGCATCTTGGCCGAATATGTGCATCTTGATTGATAACAACTGTTTAGGTCACACCAAGGCCCGCACCGTCGAAGACACAGTGGACCTTGAAGACGAGTTTTCGAAGATGCACCCACGCGTGCCTTGAAGGGTGAGCTTCCATCTCCAATGGCCTTAACTCACCTAATGTGTGGCTCGCTTATGATGTATGGGCCCACTTGACATATTGCACATGTATGATCTATCAACACTCCTCTATTATGTGGGAACCACATATGATCCATCAACTTTTGTTCTTATGTGGGGCCCGCATGATTTAGAGACCCCGTTAACATATGGGACCTACATGATCTATTAACTTTAATTATTATGTGCGGCCCACTCTAGTTATGTTGGGCCCCACATGATCTATCATCCTTCGTTCTTATATGGGGCTTATATGATTTATCAACTCATCATTATGTGGAGCCCACATGATCTATCAATTCAATTATTATGTGGGACCCTCGTGATCTATCATCCTTCGTTCTTATATGGGCGCCGGCCAACACGATCGATCAATTCACGTATTAGGAGGGACCCACATATCTATCACACTGGTTCTTATATGGGCCGCGTCTATCAACTTTGTTATTAAGTAGGGCCCACATGATCTATAACCCTTTGTTCTTATGTGGGGCCCACATGATCTATCAAACTCCTGTTATTATGTGTGGCCTACAAAATTCCAAGATGTGCATCTCCATTTGCAAATCGACTGTGCACGCGAACTAAGATGCACGTCTTCGAGGTATGCTTGCTCGTGCAAAACCAAACATCGATCTTGACCTTTAAAAGTATGCACCTTGAAGATGTAGACCTTCAAGATGCATGTCTTCAGCTGAAGACAAAGACGCACTACCAAACACAGCCTAAATATCTTATTTGGCATTTAACGTAAGGCTGTTATTCAAAAAGCAATGACTGTTAATCTTTTCTTCTTTTTCCTATTAATTGCAATTTCACTTGCATATATTCCATATCTTTCATTCCTATTCTTCTTTCTCAGAAAAGGGTTCGTAGTACCCTACCCCCGGGTGAAGTTGAATCCCTACTATTACGCACTCTTTCAAGGGTGTCTACTTCTAGGCATATTAAAAAAAAAATATCCACAATTATTTGATCCGTTACTACGGTAAATGGTTCCTTTTAAACCTTGAATAAAACTACATCCTTGCTTGGTATCTTGTCTGTTGTTCGCAGGAAAATGTTTGTAGGCAAATATTCGATAATCAAATTAAATATTTGCAATGACAAACCGTTGTTGAGAAAATATTTGCATGGTTGGGAAGTAGAGAGCTGTTGGGGGAGACCAAGGGGGGATGACATGAGTGAGGTAAGATTTTCACAATGGAAAAGCAAGCCAACCTATAAATTGATAGCCACATAATGTTATTTGCGTGGCAATGATTTCACGCCACATATACCAGGGTTTAGGATTTGTTTTAAAAATACACCATGGGTATATGTGGTGCACGATCATTGGGCGCATGATCGCCGCTTCAAAATCCCACCGCCTAAATTTTTTTCTCGTTTGCACATATCTATAAGAGGTTACACAACAAGGAATGCGACCTCGTGGCTTACAACTCAACTACTTCCCCAGCCATATATGTGGTGCGGCGATCATTGGCGCATGATCGCCGCTTCAAAAAAGTTCTCACATGGGAGATATCTTAGGCGGTAAACATCAAATTGTAGTTTCTAACCCTGCATGCATCATGCATGACATCTTTCTTGGTATGTTATACCATCCTTAAGGTGTACTAGTCCTGTAGACCCTAAGGCTTTACTTTACTATCCTTAGGGTTTATGAGTGGACAATCGCAGCCGTTTAAAAGCAAAATTTTCCTCCTCAAGCTATAGATCACCCCAAATATCACTGGGGGAAATCAAAGGTACCCATCATGGTGGACCCCAACTTGGGAGATCCTCTATATAAGGAATTGACCTGATAGGATGACTATAAACATCAGTCCTACTGTTACCACATTAGATCAGATGGCTATGATCATCCAAGTCATGTCGACCGTGGGATAACTGCATAGGATGCCTTCAAGGTGAGATGCATCGGATGGTGGGTCCTGATCCTTGTGTTCAAAAAAAAGTGTATGTGTATGGTATACAATCCTTTAATTTGAGTTTATACTAGATTGGTTCCCCCTAGAATAGATGCCCTAGCATCCTTTATATTGCACGGGGTGGGCTCCTGTCTCCATGCAACAAAAGCCCTAATTTTGAATCTCACAAACTTTAGACCGAGTCTTTGCTTCTCGATCCAATCAAAATCAAACCAAGAAAAGAAGCAAAAAAAGAGAAAGGAGAAGCAAAAGAAAAGCGTGGGCAGGAGGAGAGCCCCCCTCCCTTTGTTTTCACTTTGGAGTTTATATTGTTTTTATGATTACTACGAGACTAAGAAGAATCTCCTTGCAGTTTTTACAACTTTGAATGGACCAAGGACCAGACAGTCTCGGAGAAAAAAAAAACTAATCTGCAAACGTTTGCATACTCACGAATATGCAAACATTCCCAAAGCATGTCACGTGTTAAAGGAATCTACCTTATGAGCCGCGTGGCACTTTCTCATATACCACTGATAGTATAGATGTTTGTCCCATCACCAGGTGGACCTACCTACCAAAAATCAACATGGTTAGTTATTTATAACCTTTGGATCTGAGTACTCCCAAATTATTCTCGAATCTCACAGTTGAAAATTAACCCATAAAAGATAATTCATTAATCAGGCTGATGTTTGGTCTGTAAGTCCACCTAGGGATGGGTTAAACATCTATAAGGTCAGTGGTCTCCAAGAAAGTGCCACGTGGCTCATACCGTGCGAGTAAAACTTGTGTCACAAGATGGTGTGACGGAAGCCGGTCACAGCACTCAATACGAGCCACGTGGCATACTATTAGAGGACGATGACCGTATGGATGTTTGGCCAGTCACTCGGTGGACCGGTACACAAAAACTCAGCCTGATTCGTGCTTTCTAACCGATTCGATTGAAGTTATTTTCATGGGTTGACTTTAACGGTAGGAAGTTGAGCATTATTGAGCGTTATTTGGGTGCAAAAATCCAAAGGTTGTAAATCACTAATCAGGCTGATTTTTGATTTGTAGGTCCACCGAGGGACTGGCCAAACATCCATACGATCAGTAACCTCTGATCGTGTGACACGTGGCTCGTATTAAGTGCTGTGACCGGCTTCCGTCACAACATCTTGTGACACAAGTTTTACTCATACCGTGCTCCATAATCCAAAACTGCAACTTACCTTAGTGGACGCTGATCGTATGGATGTTTGGCCAGTCCACCAGCGTACCCTAAGAGTATGCCACGTGGCTCATATTGTGAGCTGTGACAGAATTTTTACTCGTGGGATTTGCTTTAGTTTTGAAACACAAGCCTCTAGAAAAGCCAAAGCCAAAGCCAAAGGCAAAGATGATTGATTGATTGATAAAGATTGTTACATGCCTTCTCTCATATCATGTATGGCTACTAGAACAATTCTTGGGCTGTGTTCCATCTACTTTTCTCTTTGTAGTATCTAGCTTGCTTGGTCTTTACATGCAAATTAAGATGATCCCTATCCGTGAATCTCTCTCTCTCTCTCTTTCTCTTTCTCTTTCTCTTTCTCTTTCTCTCTCACACACACACACACAAATTAAAGGAAGGAGGACATTGAATACTAAAGTAGAGTGTCTGCAAAGGCTGTTCGATCCATCTTTCTCAGGATTCTTGTACGTGTATTTTGTGTGAGAGAAGCTTGGCTTTCTTTTTCTCCCCCCAACCACCACCTTCCCCCTTAACAAATTCTTGTAAAAGTAGAACACTTTGCAAATTGGGATTCTGATTATGTCTTTAAACACTGCTTATACTCCCAATATTCAAAAATAATACACACAAGATGACACCGGCCTTCACCTTGTAAATCATTTTCCTACACAACTGATCAACTAACGCGCCCTAGGCTCGACCCGGAGGTTGTCTCGACTTCCCTGCTCTCCTGAAAAAGACATCCAAAATTTAAAAAAAATTTATTACTCCATCTCCTCGTAGTAAGATCTTTAGACAGACTTGAATGGAGGAACATGATTCGTGCATCAGACCCATATGGTTGGTTTTAAAAAGTAACCATGGGTATATGTGGCGTACATGCGATGTTGGCGCATGATCATTACTTCAAAAATCCCGCCGCTTAAAAAAATTTCTTGGCTTATATGATGATGAGTCGTGCGAAAACATACTGCATTTAACTTATCATGCATGTACTAGACCACAATTTCATGTAACTAGATCACACTTAGTGGTGTAGCAATGGTGCTTAAGTGTGTCAAGAAAAAGGAAGCATGCAAAAGGTAAAAGACCCCATAAATGTAGAGAAACAGATTGAGTGGTTAATTAGCTTTGAGTTAGCATGATTAAGAGATGTGGGGGCATAATGTATAAAGTGATCAGAGATCCTCTTTTCCTTTTACTTTTTTGTTATACTGATTCACTAGTTTAAAACTAAGTTATAGACACTGAAACCTATGAACCAGCTGGGCCCATTAAAACAAGAACTGATCTACAATTAGCCATGAAAATTCTCATAATAGTATTTGATTTCAAACAAAAAACAGAACGAATTCTTGATTTTCCTTGAAGAAACAAGTGACTGTTACGTTATATCCGCCCGCCAAATTATGTCGAATTTTAAAATTTGCAGCTAAGTAGACATAACATTTAAAGTGAAAAATAATTTTCATAAAATTGAGTTCGTTAGTCAGAAAAAAATCGCATACGAGAGAAAAATTTGGCGATTCAAAGAGCTATATATTGTAAAATTCAAGTAAAGAAGAAGAAAAAAAAATGAAAAAGCTAGCTACTCATGGCTTTCTGCATAACTAAGTGTGCCAACTTCCCCCCTAATCTCTTTTGGTGCTTCTCATAAAAATAAGAGAAAGTATTGATTCTCAAAGCAACTTTTGTCATTTAAAGGCTACAAGGTCATGAGCTTCCACTTATCAGAGATATATTTGTAAATGCTTCTTTTACTTTGCCAAAATAAAGCTCTATAACCATCATAAAAACTAGAGGAACATACATACATACATGCATACATGCATGCATGCATGCATGCATGCATACATACATACATACATCTCTCTCTATCCAGAAACATGTTTGTATGTATGTATGTATGTATGTGTATATATCTTTATATGTAAATAGATCATATGTACCTGTTATGAATGGGATCAGGACCATTAGGAACTCTTCTCTTGCTCATGTAATTGGGATCTGAATCCAGATGAAGAACAGGACTCTCTCTTCCTATCACCTCCAAACTCTTGAACTTTCCTCTTGTTGGCGTTGTTATTGTTGTTGTTTTGGTTCCACCACTTGCTACAATCTCAACAAGCAAAAACCCAATAAATCCCACAAATAACACAGCTCCAAGCAAAGCCTTTAAACGTCTCCCACCACTACCCATATTTCTCCTCCTCCTCTTCTCTTTACTCTTTCTAGAAGACCACCTTGTACGTACTTTCAGGAACAAGGATTATGAACAAGAGATCAAACGGACCATGTTGTTCTAAGATGATGATCTGGTTATGAAGAGTATGGTGTGATTTTCCTCGATGCCATGGAGAAGAAGGAAGAGAAAGAAGAGAAGAGAATGAAGAGGAAAGAAGGAAGAGTGGGCTAAGGCAAGTATTTTTTTGGTGGGTTTTTTAACTTGATGGATATGGGGTAAGGGTGGTTGGTTTTCTTTATAGGTGGAAGTGATTCTGTTGCACTTTGTCTGGCCTTAAAACGGGAGAGGAAAGCTTAGCTGGTTTCGAACGCGACATGGAGGGAACCGTCTTGCTTTATACTGATTGGGTCCATACGACCACGATCCCTTTGCTTTGGTTTGTGTATTTTCATGCACCTACGATAACCAAAGGGACCTCACTATCCCGATCCCCCCCTTACGTACCCTTATGAAATCAACACCTTGGGTCTTGTGCCCCCGTCTAATAATTAGCTTGATGACAATTTCACTTATGGCCGGTTCTCCCCTCTATAATATCTTATAGACGGCAGTTTCTGTCTATAAATGCTATTGAGAGATGAGTTTGGTCAAATTCAAACCCAATTGAATAATTAATCTATAAATTTCAATTTCTTGGGTTTTCACTTTTAGGAGGATATCCTAAGTTTGATTCTCTAAAGTCGAATCGACTTCTAAAAGTTTGATAATTCTTCTCAGTGATTTAAAATAGGCATTACAATGTGTACGTATTAATAGACTCTAGATCGACGACTCTACTTGCTAATGAGAAATCAACCGAAAATAGGAAACTAGAATAAGAAATCAAACATTTAGAGGTCGATCGATTTTCAATGAGAAGAATTATCAAACAATCTTCCACGAGAAGAATTACAAAACCAAATTGAGTAATCAACAGAGATTTAGTACACAATCTCTGTAAATTAAGTATACGTACATTTTAAAAGATTTAGATTGAATCGGGGCTAGTTGTATCTTAGAGATAGTGTTGCAAGGACATTGTTGTTGCACATTTGGGAGGCTCCAACTATCTTCAAGATAGAGATATCTCACCTCAAGCCAAGATTTAATATTTGATAATATTCTTCTGAGGTTACTTTGTGCAGGAAATTAGTTTTCACCCTTTGGTTCAAACAATGTTGACCTAGATTTCTTCTTTGAGACCCCTGATGAAGCATCCCATCAATTACTCCAGTATGTCCAACCACTGGCCTTGCAAGCCAACTGTTCAATTTTTCCTAATAATTATGGATAGTAGTGGTTTGACGAAGTTTAGCCAGCTTTTCATGGAGATTCTCACGGGCCATCAGGCTAAATTAGGACATAAGAGCTAGCATCGACAAAATCCTCCCACATAACAAGCTTCTTGCTCCTCTCTAGTCCACTCGAACTATGGTGATTGACGCCTCCACTTCTAGATAGAAGGAAGCTATTTCAACATTTTGATCCCTTGTGGAGTTTTATGGTAGTGAAAAAAATTGCTTAGCCCTCGCAATCTAATCTAGAGTACTATGACCATCAAAGCGAGGAAAATCTAGTTTAATAGTAAGAGCATGTCATGATTTGTAGATCGATGAATCTACAATCTCCACGTTTGTCCTTATGAGTATTCTTCATTTGAACGTTTGACGAGTAGGTTTCAAATCTCCGAAATTACATATTCCAATTTTGATTTAAAACTGAAATCCATATATAGTCTCTCTAAATCATTTCATTTCCTTTCTGAACGGATAAAAACTAGATTCGGACACACCAGATTTTTTAACAACATCGTTTTTGGGGTTAGGTCCTATGGCAATCGCTGGCTCTGATACCAAATGTTAGGATCCTTGATCCGAATTAACCTTGATTATCTAGAGTGGAATCAACCCCTAAAAGGTTGTTAATTCTTCTCATTGATTAAAAAATAAGCATTACAATCTATATTTTAGACTTCAAAAACCCTACCAAAAACCCTACTTGCTAATTGAAATTAACCTAATAAAAGAAACTAGAATAACAATTCTACCAAAAATAAGAAATTAGAATTTATAATAATATATACTTATTAAATTATTAATAACCCAGGACTATATTTATTACAATAATAAACTCAAATAAGGAAACTAAGCGCATCTCTAGCGACATAACTGAGTGGTTTGTTTTTTTCGAAATCTTTTGACTCTAATTCAATTATAAAGCTTATCAAATTGATAATTATCGCTTTACAGTCCTGTGCTTAAGGACCTAGAAAATTGTCACAACATCGAAGGCCGGCCTACAGTTTTCGTTCGAATTTCTCCAGCAGACTTGAACCATGACGAAGTCGATCTCTGTGTTAGCACAGTGATTTTTTTGGATTACTCTTGGTATTGATTGGCAGCCATATTGGTAATTTACTGTGAGGGGATCGAACAAGATCACATCATACTTTAGAACTCAATTATTGTCCTTTCTTTTGAGCTTGCAAAAAACATGGTTAGCAATGGTCCATGCATTAATCCCGTAATCACTCTATCGAATCACTCTTAGTTGAGTAAATTATGTACGAATAGTCTCTTGGAAAGAAGATATGATCTTGAAGAATATATGTGACGATTGCATCACATATTTTGAGTGAGATTAGACTGAGGAAGAAGCTGGTTCCTTGGTCCAGAAACTTTGAGTAGGGAATATATATGGCACATTTGGCTGCTCTTATCCTCACTTAAGCTTGTTAATTACTTAAGGATTACAATTTATATATAGTAGTCGCAGGATCCGCTTATGAAATGTCCGTGTCTTCAATTCCAGCACACGGTCAAGCCTGCCGGCTATAGAACATATGCGAAAAGATGATCATCTTCAGGCTGGAATCCATTGAGATTGCTAAACCGAATCAATCAGTCTAATGAGCAAGCATCATAGCAATGCCATTAGAAAAAGAGATGTGTTACATCTCCTTTGAGGATTTGTTGTCTGAAAAACCTCCTTGTTGCTATGTCGCGGACGACAGCATCAGACATTGTTGCTTTTCAACCCTAAGAGAGGGTTAATTTTAAGTTGTTCTATATACCTTTAAGTTGGATTCCTTCTTTAGCAATAACAGTACAAATAAACTTGTGGGCCGGGCCTAGCGGTCCCAATGCGTATATGGGGAAATTTTTAAAGGTCCCCTACCGTCAATATCTGCAACAACGAGCAGTCTACATGTAGGGACTGGATGCTATACCTAAGATACAGACCTCCGATGCTACGAATGGACCCGATTCAATGATTGTAAAACCATCTAATCAGTCGCACCCTTTTGGATTGACATGAAAGAAACGGTCTAATATGGTGGCTACACTGTCGTATTGAAGTCGTACATGGTATATTACGATGTTTATAGAGCGTAATTATACAGGTTATAAGACTAGGGACCTTAAATAAGGTACCCCAAATGGGCCCTCATAGGAGTAAATGAATGGTAGGTCCACCTTCCCTATTCAATAAAAATCTCATCTTCTTTATGGGATTTGTAGATGGCACCTTTGCATGTTGTCCCCTCAAATTTAAGGCAGGAACAAGTAATGCAGGTAACTATTTTATATTCTAAAGGCCCCAGTGTTGATTCTGTGCCACAGAAACCAATAGATTTAGAAGCAAAAAGCATATATTTTGATGCGTAACCACGCTCCTCGGCATTGATAAAGAAGCAGCATGCAGCATCCTAAGTAGGGTCACTTTAAGACACTACCCTTTTTCTCGTACAAGCTTCTTTATATAAATGTTGCATGGGGTTCTCCTATTAGTTTTTTTTTAAACATTATTATTATTATAATACCTTCTCATGTCTGGGACATCGAACAAGTACTCTTAAAAGAATATGAAGTTCATCCATACTTCTTTTAATTACGGCAAGTGCTTAACTTGGCACGAGTTTTTGATGCATGTGGTTTTGTTGGGCACGTGTGAATTGGCTGACGACACGTGCCAATGAGGGAAAGACACACTTGTGAATGATCACGCTGATTGAGAGAGAGAGAGAGAGATGCAGAGTTTTTCAAGAGACGGGAGCGGGTTTCCTGAGAGATGCATGTCAATTTGAATGGGAAGTGAGATTCCTATAACAACTATTTTCCAATTTTCTCCACGAAATTACCAACATATTGTTGAGTAATAGAAACGAGCTTTTCAAGACCAAGTCCTTGGCAGCTTTTCAAGACCAAGTCCTTGGTAGGGAAAGCACATGCACTCCCTTTGAACTTCTCAAATCTTTGAAAATGTATTCAAAGAGATGTCGAGTCCTCCTCTTACCTCATTCCCTCCTCTCTTCACATGCCTGCCTTTGTTTATAGATCGAACACAACAAACTCATCCAAAGATCCTAGTGGCCCCTCACTCACAAATCCCTCATTCAACGGTTGTGATGTGGCCATCATGCATGTTATCTTTTATCAAAACCAACTAACCTGCTTGTAATTCTATAGATCATATTATATATCTATAGGTGAAAATGAAGACTTAGATATATATATTTTTTTTAAAGTCTATTGTTCGACTTAACTAACCTTAAAAAAATTAATAATTAAAGTTATTTTCACACCATTCTTTGTTCCTCGGCCTTCCTTCGCATTACTATAAAATGTTTGCGTGCAAACATTTGCAGCATTTGCGTATGTTTGGTGGCCCAACATCCAACAAATATTTGCATTAGATCCAAAGATTTTCAATAAGAAATTATTACATACACTGCTTCTTGACATCTGCAATGCCAACGATTTGGAATTTTGATGGAACTCCCTAATTTACTTGTTTGGCAAAAGCTTTTGCCACATGCAAATGAAATATTGCAAGATTCAGTTTGATTGGTTTCAATATTTTCCTAGAAAATAATTAGTATTTGATCTACACCCAACTAGTGTTCAAATTGAACTACACACTTTATTCGCTATTTGATCTCATAAATTTATCATAAGAATTTCTTCAGATTGTTTAAATAATTCATCTCTGTTGGGTATATCTCTCTCCTGATGATTGGGCCCATCCAATTGAACATCTTCATGATGATTGTACGTACTGGTGGAATAATGCATCTCTTGCTGCATTGGCGGAGCCTCCTTCTAGTTGTGTGCGGAAGTTTGTCTTGTGTCCACCATCTTAATTTATTGGCTAAGAGCCTCTTTCATTGTAAGAATGTATTAGAGGTGTTCTCATTGATGGCCTCAGAAGATGTGGAAACAAATCTGGTCTACATGATCCCCGAGGTTCTTGAGGTCTAGGAGGCAGAAAAAAATGGTTAAACTTCGGTTGAGATCTTTAGAAGATGAGGAGCCCGCACTAAGTAGTGTTAGATTGATGGATCTTGAATAACAGAAGAATGGATTATCTTGAAGAGATAATGTCTCTTTGTTACACCAACGGATGTTCTCTGATGCCCGAGTTAGTGATTGAGCTAAGTGTATGCAGGGAGTTGAAAGGATTTGAGTCCCCTCATCTATGGGGGTCCTACCTTTTTATAAATGGTTTCTTGATCTAGAGATCTGACCTCCAACTAATTGGTTTCTAACTGATCAGAATCTTTGGCTAAGATTGATACCAATCAGATAGTTTTTCGTTTCCTAATTAGTAACAAACGTTCTAAAGATTGTTCCGTGGCTTAATTAGAAATGTATCTTTGTAATTAGAGTCAATCTCTAATTTTGTGGAGTTACTATCCGCTGGCTTAATTTCTTGTTTGGGTTGAACCTTTGCCAGTTTTACCTGCCAACTGCACTAGTTACACAGATTAGTAATACTCCTGACATCGCGAGCTATGTGTCTCTTGAACTTGATACGCGGTTGGTTTTGGACACACTCCCTACATGCCATATCAGAAAAACTTCTATAGGATTTATCCCGAGAACTCTGTTAACGTTATCCTAGCTCTTGGGAAATTATCACGAGAACTTGGGTGATGGGTCCAGTCTAGGTCTAAGGGGATAAATCTCTTCAAGAGGTCTGAATTTTGTGAATCTTTTCTTGTTTTAGATGTATTTTGTTCTCAGGATACATATCTGGAGCGTGGATGTTTTGGTACAGAAGAGCATATATTATCCCCTAAAAACGTTTTTTACATTCGAGTCCATCATTTGCTGTAGGCTTATAGTGTCAAGCCCAAGAACAATTAGTGGGCTAATGGGTCAAGTCCAATGCACAACATGTATCAGACCCATAGCCCATAAAGCCTAATCACTCCTGAGAGGGGTCAGAAAAAAGGGGGTCCTCGGAGCCTGAGCCTTGTTTTGTTATAATGGTCATAGCTAATTCGGGCTTTTAAAAAGGAAAGCTGATTTTCTTTCATCAGAGAATTCTGTAAAACCCTGAATCTCTATGGGCCACTGGGCTTAAGAAAAGACACTTCCCAGATCTTCTTTCTTTACTACCTTCTGTCCCTTTAATGACACGTAGATATGGAAAATTATCCACAAATTCAAGGCCTAATTCTGCTGGTATGTGGGAGATGGTAAAATACTCTCAGAACTCTGGTCATTGGCACACTCCTGCTCCTTGGCTTCTCTAGCTAGCCAATTTTGTCCGACAAGGAGGGGACCTGATGTTCCTTTGTCCAACATAGGTCCGTGAGCAAAATACTCTCAGAACTCTTATGTGGACCCAACGCATTATGTGGTTCAAATATCATGTGGCAAGGTAATCCCTTACATGGCACGTGTCAATGCATCGAGGCCTAACACATCATGTGTACTCCATATATTGTGTTGTTCAAGATATCTGGGCCTTACATGGTAGGTGGAGTCCCAGGTGCATCACTGTATCAAAGTCCAATGTGACATGCAAACATGATGCATGGTGTGGTGCACATACACCTAATTATAAAAGGAGGGAAAAACGTTTTCCAAAGAAGGTGCAACGTCAATTTCTCAGGGGGAGGGAGGTGTTGGTGGATAAATTTTTTGAAGCTGCCCAATTGTCACGTGCCACATATACCAGGAGTTTAGGATTTGGTTTTAAAAAAACACTTTTCAAAAAGTAAAACTAGGTGTACGTAGCGCATGATCATTGGGTGCAGATCCCCGCTTCAAAAATCCTGCCGCTTCAAAAATTTTCTCGGGTTGGTGGTGTGAAAACGTTTTCGAAGAAGGCGGGGTTTTAATATCCCACGCAACAATGTGAGAAATTAAATATGCAAAAGCCGTGCAAGTTTTGTTGCCTCGTGCCGTTTTCTCAGTAAACAAACGCGCCAAGAGTGGTTAGAAATGAGATTTTTTCAGACTAAAAAATTGACAGAAAACGAATTCAACGAGTTGATCGGCTGTGTAGTCACCGCATGGGAGTTAAGGTCCATTAAGGAGAATGGGCCTCCGGTTCAACGTATGTACAAACCCCATAAATTTAAAAAACTTCCACCTTACCCCTCCATGTACCTTGCAAGCCAACATAACAATTGTTAAATCAGCAGGCTAAATATTGACCGATTCATCATGTCTTTAAAAATCTATTCAACTGCAGATAATGAACTCTAGAGATCGAACCATCACCATCGTCTGATCAAGTAGATTCCGACATAGAAGATCTCTTAGTTAGAAACCGATCAAATGGTGGGTCCTGTCCGGTAGGACTGCATCACAGTTTACAGTCTGGATCAAATCATTTTCCAAGAATACTCCATCTAATGATATGGACGTACCAAAATTGGCACATGGAAAGCTCATCTAAACCGCGTTGATGACTGGTCAATCCAAGACTAAGTAGGATTTGATGAACAGATGTGGTAGTCTTTTTCTTATCCTTCTGCTGTTAAGAAAAGTCATATTACTTGTCGATCACTCGTTCTGCTGTTAAGAAAAGAAAAGTCATATTACTGTCGATCACCCCCTCCCGCATTGTCAACTGAAACGATAACATTTCGTATACAAGAAGCCAAATCAAAGGATCAGCATTCACCAAACCAAACACATGTACAAAGTCTTTGTTCAGGTCCTAAAAATTGTCTTGATGAACAGGTCTTAACAGTCATTTTTCACTTTTCTTTATTAGGATTAGTTAGGAAAAACGAGACCAGTCCATGAGAGAATGACCAATATACCCATTTGGTGTCTTAATCTTAGCTTAAAAAAACCAACTGACTTCGTTATTTCCTCATCTTCTTCGTGCCCTCAACAATTGAGATTCGAGATGTTCTTATCATTTGTCATACTTTGTCAAACCCAACTAACATTAAAAAACCATTTGTAATTTTGTATGTTATTTTATTCTCATAAGCTAATAATAGTCATCAGTACTGTGCATGGTTATTCAAGTATAAAAATAAAACATCTACACCACCAAAACCACTTGAAAATATCAGAACTACCAATCAGTGT
The DNA here is from genome assembly GCA_035048495.1 of Euptelea pleiosperma. Classification (NCBI taxonomy): domain Eukaryota; kingdom Viridiplantae; phylum Streptophyta; class Magnoliopsida; order Ranunculales; family Eupteleaceae; genus Euptelea; species Euptelea pleiosperma. The sequence goes on from CM068543.1 coordinate 13,455,155, forward strand.
TTCAGAACAGAACGCCATGGCTGCTATGATCACTATTGCAGGTTCAGCCTTCTACTTCCTGACCCTCTCCCTGACAATACTAGTACTCCTCCCTTACCCTTGCCATTCTTCCGACCCTGACCCGCTACAAGATTTCTGTGTCGCTGACTTGAATAGCACCAATTCTGTGAATGGGTTCCCCTGCAAGCCTGTCTCTCAGGTGACATCAAGTGACTTCTTCTTTGATGGTCTGACCAAGGAAGGCAACACCACAAATGTTTTTGGGTCGAGGGTGACTGCAGGCAATGTCCTTGCCTTCCCTGCACTCAACACCCTTGGAATTTCGATGAATCGTGTTGATTTCTTACCTGGTGGAGTCAACCCACTTCATTCGCACCCTCTTGCAACTGAGGCTGGGGTGGTCATCAAAGGGACGCTGCTTGTGGGGTTTGTGACTACTGGTAATGTTTTCTACTCCAAGGTCTTGAAAACTGGAGAGATGTTTGTGATCCCCAGGGGACTTGTGCACTTCCAACGCAACGTTGGGAAAGGGAAGGCCCTTGCTATCACAGCTTTCAATAGCCAGCAACCTGGGGCTATAGTCCTTCCCCTCAATCTCTTTGCTTCGAAACCTTCTATCCCTGATGAGGTTTTGACGAAGACCTTCCAAGTTGATGAAAGAGTCATCGATGACATCAAATCCAAGTTTGGAGCCTAAGTGACTTTTTATTAAGTCCCCCTGTATTACTAAATATTGTTTGCAAAATAAGCCTTGGGTCTCTGTCTTTCTCCTTCCTCATTTGGGGGGCAGTCTGTAACTCAAACTCAGCTCATTGTTTCTGGTTTCCATGATTCTGAGCCTTATCATTTTATGATTTATCTTATTTGTTTGTATTTTTTTGTTATTGGATATAAGGAAGGTCTCCTCAGTGAAGGAATCCATATAAATGTTCTTTGCAAGAGAAATAACCAATTACTAATAATCAGCAATTCTAGAGATTTCAATGTCCAATAACCCTTGTCTAATTATTGAACATTTCACCTATTTCATTCACAGGTAATTTTGATTTTAAAATTTGTTTCTACAACAAAAATCCAATTTGACTCACCCCACAGGTGTCACTTTAAGCTCCACATCAGGCAGCCGGGCCATGCAAAGGTAACAGCTATTAACCCACAAATGGATGTATAAACTTCTGAATAGCAAATAGGTAAAACAAGAAAACTGAAATTATAAAACATACCCACTCGAATAATCAAAGAAAATTACCATGACGACCTACTGATGCAGATGCAACCTGACCCAATGTTAATGGACACGTGAAAACAATACTTGGAGACGAATTATTGCTTACTTCAATTTGAAACCATTTCCTTCTCAGCTTATGCTTTCCAATTGCAATGGAACATTTTCTGCTACTGTCCCCAATGACTTCTCTGATTTCCTCTTGTTTTGTGCTCACTTGGGTCCGTAAATTTTCAAGTGCATCCGGTCTAACCGTTGATCAGAAATCTGCAATAATTTTTCTGTATAGGTTAGAAACATGTTTTACAGCCCTGTACAGAGGTAGTGTTACTCCAAATGTTCACAGCGATATGGTTGACAATTCGGAGTTAAAAAGAAATGGAATAATAGAAACAGGATGCATCTGCTGGTTGAATCTAACGGGTTGAGACCAAATGCAGACTTTGCATTAATTGATGCATTCCTAGAAGGTTTATAACCTACATATTTTAGGATAAAAAGTTTAAGAAATAGTTAAGATGCAATTTTGTTGCTTGGTAGATTAAAAACTTGAGACCCTGTGGATGTAGATATAAAATATTTTTTGCAGAAGAATTTGCGGAATTTGTTTGCTACTGTCAACATTGGGTACTTACACACAGACTTTCAATTTCTAAACTTTTGAATCTTTTTGTGATTCTAGTATGCAATACAACCATGGAGCATCTAAGGAACTTCAATTTCAAAACATTTGGAATCTTTGTTGTGATCTAATATGCAATACAATCATGGAGCATCTAAGGAACACAGTCTAAGATATCAAGTGCCAACTACCATGATCCATTTATTCTTTTTCTATATCCACAAGTATCCCCTTCAGAAATATTGTGCATCTCAGACTATTTCTATAATAGATTGCAGTTTCCACCGTGCTCAATGGAAAATATCAATAAATTTCATATACATATCAACACAAACACTCGATACATCTATATATGGGGAATGGTTTTCTGTGTTGCAAAGTTGCAACTAAGGAAAATGTCCACAGTTGCTCTTTTTACTACCACCTAGCATACACGCACTTCAATCGGGACCTTCTAATGGAAATAATAAAGAGTTACTTTCAGTGGCCGGGATAGGATTGAAGAACATGAGAACCAAGCCTCTGTTCATAGAGCGACTGAAAAATTGCAGTGATATGTATGTATGCATGTACGTAGGTACGTGCATATGTTTGCATATAATCGAGTCATAAGAATAGCACCTTTACAACACATCCGCATGATCCAGCATGTAGCTCCATATTTAGAAAAGTCGAGAGAAATTAACTTAAAAAAGATACAACACAAAATAATCCTGTTATGCCGTAACGCGAAGTCACGACTAACTATGAAGGTGTCTTCTCCAACCAAAGTTGATCTTGAGATTTGACCCATCAACACACTATAATCTACTGATGTATAGGGAGGAGTAACGCTAATATAATCAACTGATCCATCTTTACCTACACAACTGCTAATAAATGCGTGAAGTGTAACAAAGTTGTGAATGAGGAAAACATCATAACGAAAAATGTTCAATGGACTTTATCAAGAAGCTATAGCTCTAAAGGTTGTTTTTGCATGTCACTCAGAACGCCATGGGTATTTCCTTCACCTATGCCAAATCTTTGGCAGAGATAGAGGTGCCACGCTAGATATCAGTGGTTAGTGTATGGTGAAATATTTCTTTCTTCATCATTCTTCAGGAATCAGGGTCTTTGGTGGGATGAGTTCTCCTTGAGGATCCATCACAGGTCCTCCTACAATGGAGCATTCATAGTCAGGCCAAACTTGATGGAAGATGAATCAAGGACCACAAGGCATGTAACATCCATTGTTTTAGGAGGTCACTATTTTGTTCATACAACAGGATGTAGTTAAGCATAGACACCTTTTCCCCGAAAGGCCTTTAATCTGTTGGTTTCACACCCACATAAATCAAGTTAAACTTCAGTAAGCCTAGCTAGGGAAATCATGGACCATTGAGATGTGTGGGTGCTTTTGTGATTGGAGAACAGTGGATTACCATCTTACACAGCCCCATCGAGGGACACAGGTCCGAGTACTGTAGATACTGATGTGCTTTGGCTGGATTTATGTTCCTCACAGTTTGTGGGCCATAGGGATGATGTCTGGCTTCTGGATCATCAAAAGTGACTACCATAATGAAATCTTTTGGGATAATTAAGGAACCAGACATCCCCTGGAAACGAGTTAAGAAAAATAAAAATGGTTTTGATCAAGTGTTTGGGGAGGTTTGGGCAGTCCACATCCACACAACAAAATGAGCTCCCCCTTCTGCGTAAGGTGATTCTTATACCTTCGTACAGCAGTAAGAAGTGTATATATATATATATATATGTTTTTTTTTTAAAAGCATTGAATATATACCTAAATTGCTCAGCCTGTTCCAAGAAATTTTTGATACGAACAGTATGTATAACTGAAATATCAAGAAATCCAGTCCATTATAAATTTGGTCTCAAGACTTCTGAGACAACCCAATCATCTGAACAAATTGCACCTGAAAGTTACTAAATAAAAGTATTTATGCATTATGATGGGAAAGCTGGAAAATGATTATGCAAAGAATCATACTAATTCTTAATGTATAAAAACATGTTAATTGATTCCAAGCTCATCTGAGCCCATTTACTTTGGCCATGCTTTTGAGTACAAAATCTAAACCCCAACTTCAAATCAACTATCTAATCTTTATGCAAGTCTTAAAAGGCACCTCAGAACATCCTCTGCTGATAGCTTCAATCCAAACAGATCCTGCGCCAGTATACAAGTCTAACGACCGACCCTGGCATTGAAGAAGCAGGACAGCCACCAGCTCCCTAAACAAGATAGAATAAAAATTAGTCTAAATAAAGCTAAAGAACTCAAGAAAAGAATTTCCCTATGTCTGGCCTAAATAAAAACCAGTAACATTTCTGATTTTCATTTTCCAAACATCAATGAAATATGAAAATACTGAAAGACTCTGAACCGTTTGCACGACATTGTGGCTTGGTATGAATGAAATACCATCCTTACCTACAAAATATCAAAGGGGCAAAATGATCTCCAAAGCAGTAGAGATCGGGAGGATTGAAGGTTTCAAAATAGGGACGGGTATAGAGGCGATTTCCCATCTCCAATTCGTAGACGACACGCTGGTGTTTGTTGGCGAGTCCACATCCCAGTTACTTTTCTTGAGGGGCCTCCTTGTTTGTTTTGAGGCAGTCACAGGATTAAGGGTCAACCTGTCTAAGAGCACTATTTACGGGATGGGTGACGTTAACAATATGAGGGAGTTGGCTAACATTTTGGGCTGCGTAGAGATCGGGAGGATTGAAGGTTTCAAAATAGGGACGGGTATAGAGGCGATTTCCCATCTCCAATTCGTAGACGACACGCTGGTGTTTGTTGGCGAGTCCACATCCCAGTTACTTTTCTTGAGGGGCCTCCTTGTTTGTTTTGAGGCAGTCACAGGATTAAGGGTCAACCTGTCTAAGAGCACTATTTACGGGATGGGTGACGTTAACAATATGAGGGAGTTGGCTAACATTTTGGGCTGCGAAGAGTGTATTTTGCCTACTTCCTATCTTGGGCTACCCTTGGGGGCTAATTATAGATCCAAAGCCATTTGGGACCCGGTTAGGGAGAGATTTGGATACAAACTAGCCTTGTGGGAGACAAAGTACCTTTCCAAAGGTGGTAAATTGGTCCTTATTAAACACTGCCTTTCCAGCATGCCTCTTTATTTTATGTCACTCTTCACCATGCCAAAAAGCATCACCAAAGCTCTTGAGAAGATAATGAGAGACTTCCTCTGGCATGACAAGGAAGGGGAAGGAAAGTTCCATCTGGTAGAGTGGAAATCCATATGTCGTTCTAAGAATCAAGGTGGATTGGGAATCAGAAGTTTATCTGTCATGAATGAAGCTCTACTGGGTAAATGGTTGTGGAGATTTGGGGAGGAAGAAACAAGTTTATGCAGAAAGGCCATGGCAAAGAAATATGGGGTTGCAAATTTCGATCAGGACAGTCAAACCATTCCCTTTCCATATGGGTGCAGTGTGTGGAAAGGTATCATGAAGGTTTATGATAAGTTCCTAGAAGGTGTTTCTCACAAGGTGGGTCTTGGTGATAGAATCAAATTCTGGGAGGATAGATGGTGCAACCATATTTCTCTTATGGAAGAATTTCCTGAGCTCTATTCTATATCTGAAAAGAAGAATTGCTCTGTTTTATAGTGTTCTGTCTGGGAAGGAGATAATTTGGCATGGAATATGGGATTCCGAAGACTCCTTAATGACTGGGAGATTGATTCCGTGTCCAGACTTTTGATGCGTGTTCAGGAGGTTCGCCTCTCTTCCTCAGAGCCGGATAAACGCCTATGGAGATGGTCGAAAGATGGCAGATTTTCTGTCAGTTCTTTCTACAATTCCCTCCTCCCCCATTATGATGTCAGATTCCCGGCCTCTTTCATATAGGGCACGAAGTTGCCATCAAAGATTGCTTTTTTCTACTGGCTAGTGGTTCGGGACAAGATCCTTACTGTGGACCACTTGATTGCTCGTAAGATCATCATTGTCGATTTCTGCTCTATGTGCAAACACATTGGTGAATCAATGGATCATTTATTGCTTCACTGCGACATGGCTAGAACTGTTTGGACAGCTTTTTGGGCAGAGTTCGGGATTGCTTGGGTATTTCCTCTCTCCATTATGCAACTCGCTACGAGTTGGGCTACATCTCCCTTCTCTTCCAGAGGTCGTACCTTATGGCGTTTGCTCCCTTTTGCGATATGTTGGGGCTTGTGGAAGGAACGGAATCTAAGAGTTTTTGAAGGAAGGGAGATGTCAGAGGAGAATATTATTCTCAACATCAAAGGTCTTCTCTTCTACTGGTCCAAATCGTTTCTCGAATGTCGTGGCTTGCTCTTCGAGGACTTCGTCTTCCGCTGGGATTTGATATGTCAGAGAGATATAGTCTAGCTCTTCTCTCTTTTTTCTTTTCCCTTTCTCGTCTTTCTTTCGGTTTTCTCTGGCTGTTTTGTAGCTTTTGCCTTATAGAAGGTCATCTCGACCTCTTAGGCCCCTATGTATCTTTGCTTCTCTCTTCTATATATCCTTACACTTATCAAAAAAAAAATCATTGGACGTACATCCACGCCCTTATATGATATCAACTTGTCTGTTCGGGTCTTTTCTCCTAGCACCGATCGAAGATACAATACCATTAGAACTAAAAACGACATAATTTGAAAGCAGTACTGATGCGAAAAAAAATTAGCTTAAATATAGAAGCCTAACATTAAACCATTGTAGACTTTTCCTATCTCAAATGTGAGTCTTAACTTTCTTTCTGGCACTTTATCAATCACATTGTCTGCTTAGGGCACACTTTCACTCCTTAATTTGCACTCGACGCCGAGAGCATTACAGGTTCACCAAAACTAGCCTAGTAGATGCATAATGTCCAAAATTTTGCAAATCAGACTGATAGTTTCCATGAATTTCTCCAACAGGTGCATTGATCAGTCCTAGATAATTATTGACGTACTTGTGAATTTGTTTGATTGATTACAAGTTTTAAAACTTTTTGCAGATATTCGAATCTAATCTAACAAGTTCTGAGATTTGAACTGCAAAAGATCATCAAATAACAATTAGAAGGAAACGCAGATACCTGATGCAACTTATGCGTAGTCCGACTGTACGAGGCGGCTTCTGCTCCTAATGCGGGACACGTTTTGCATGCCACAATGAGACGTTTGGAGCAGCATTTGAGATGGTATACGAATAGAAGAAAATATTTGTACGTATTTCAGGTTTGTTTTGAAGATTTTATATTTGGATCCAAGTTTCAATGGGCACCCACATTTGAAGGACACCCACCGAAACCCACTCTCTTCGCTGAAACCCACCCCACCGTCCTCTATCTCTCCTCTCCTCCCCACCCCACTTCGTCTTCTCCAAATGCCACCCCACCCCACCCCATGACCAACACCTCCACCCCTTGCCATCTCTCTCTCTCATTGTTTGGTTGTGTCTTACTGAACAAACGATGGCTGCTTGGTCATAGCAAACCGAACAAACTTCCACTGTTCTGTTTTGTCTGACCGAACGTACAACCAAATATATGGCCAGGATCGGGGGAAAACAATTTCATACACCGGAGATTTTTATGAATGTTAAAGCTACTTTTTATTTTTGGGCTTCAGTCAATCTCGAGTTCAAGAATTTTAGATTTGAAGATTTCGTTTTCGGTGGGATCGTTTGATCTCTTAAGAGTGGCTGTTTGTTTAGGTTGTACAGGCCGTATCGGTTGGTTCTTGGGCTTTTGCTTTGTTCTGGCTGTATAGTTTTTAGGATTTCCTCAGCCCTCTTTTAATCTAGTTTACTTTTTACCGATAAAAAAAAGAGAAGAAGAGAACATGATCTCTTATAGGTTATCAAAGGTGTTGTTCTGTTTGTGTCTCCTCATACTTCTCCCTCTAAGAGAAGAAGAGAAACTCTTTTCATGGCGTGGAAGGTTAGAAATTGAGATTTTTCTTGAGGGAGAGAAGAGTTGTTGCAGGAGATGTAGAGCTTCTAATCGGAAGAAGAGTCGTCGTAGAAGGAGACACGTCTGTTGAAGTTGCTGAAGCCATTAATGTCTCAACAAAGAATCCAAAACTTTCTAGTTTGCTCATTAGATGAACTCGTGTTCAATTATATGAGCGTGGGTGCCCAAACTGAAAATAGAAGGATATTTTGGTCCTAAATTATTATGTTTTTACATGGGTGCACAGCTTAAATAGGTGGGTGCACATAGAGTGACACTTCCGTTTACTATTTGAAGAACAAGAGGAAGACACCGACCGTATTATTGTTTGGGCCTATTGATGGGAGTAGAACTTTGCTGACGGATTGACCGACGGACCAATTTTTTAGAGACCATCTATTTTGGATGTTTGGCCCATCCCTTGTTGGACCTACATACCAAAAATCAGCCTGATTAGTGATTCCAAATCTTTGGACATTTGTAGCCCAAATAATGCTCGAATTCCACGGTTAAACATCAACCCATGAAAACAACTCCAATCCAATGCTTAGAAATCACTAATCTGGCTTACGGTCATCAATCTCTAAGAGTGTACCAAGTGGCTCATACTATGATCCATCATCCATACTATGATTCATCATCGGTCAGCAAAGTTTACTCTATAGAAAGAGACGAATTGGAGAACGTTTGAAGAAAAAGAGGAAGATGTCCAGCATATTTTCCTATCAAAGCTACTATATAGTGGTCTAGGAGATTTTCGGAATGGTGAAAATTGTCTTTAGGATTTTGTATTTAAGTGAGTTTATATGATGCAGAGAGGAGAGTGGAAGCCCACTCGCTGTATTTTTTTTTTCTTTTTTTTCGGTCGTTTCTTGGTTTTCTCTTCGTCTTGTCCTCCTTTTTCTTCCTTGCTTTTTAAATTTCTACTTGAAGAAGTAAAAAAGCTCAGAGGAACAATCATTTCCCAAAGCAAATCTCTCTACAAATTACACGTTCTTAATTACATTCTCGATTTCCTTTAAAACAACAGATTGATGAACTTCTTGTATGGTGGCTCCATCCAGATTGCAGAACTGGTTTAAAGACTGTAACAGGTAACGGATCCTAAAATCAAAGTCAATTTTTTTTTTTTGGTTTTGATTGGTAAGTCGAATCCTCAAATCAAGGTTTAAATAACAAAATTGGCTCTTTTTTTTTTTGCTAATGTTTTGCTATTTTATCAAGTATAACGAATTATATAAAATGAGGCTTCATCCTACGTGCACCTGTCATATTACGTACATTTTAAGGGGCGTAAAATAAGGGAATTGCTATTGCCAGAACACATTGTGCTTCTTCCAGAGCTCACATGTTTTTTCACCAGCGTGGATGAAGCAAAACTGGCTCTGACATTAGCAATTCCCTAAAATAATGGTTTAACAGTAAACAGGTTATCAGAAAGCTGTTATTACAGGCAGAACGTTTAATAACAGCTGTTACATTAAAATCCCACACTTGGTGTACATGTCAAAGAGAGGACCTAAAACCATTATACCCAAGTACCAGAAGTCAAGAGGGGGAACTAGAATCCATTCAGTCGCACATCTTACACGAAAAAGAATGCTCATTTTAAGTCAATCAGAGTAGTATGTTAATATATCGCTCAGAACGGCTATGGTAACACTTGGAAAAAAAAGAGAGAACCAAAACTAGGATATAGCACAAGCTAATTTTACAGAATATTGTGTGAAAATTTCAAAAATGTACATTGGTTATTTTAATTCAATTGTTTTTGGGTGTCCTCATACTGGCTCTCCGTGCAACATCCCATGCCTTTTGGGGGGCAAAAACACCTTGCTGTGAAGCAAAAAACGATTCATACCCCGGTGAGTCGAAAGCAAAACCAGTGTGCTTTGATGTCTCTCGTGGAAGCTGAGAGATCGCATAGCTCCTCTGCTCATCTGGTGTCAGCTGGTTTCTAATCTCCAGCAGCTCTTCCCTGCTGCTTTCATCAGGATCGTCTTTGTGGATTTCCTGAATGATCTGATAGTCATAGGGGAAGAACCATCTTTGAAGCCTGAAACCAGATGACCCAAATTTTTAAAGATTTAAGCATATAGAGATATCCACTGGAATTTGAAACTCAAACATCATAATAACCAAATAAACAAGAAATTTCAATATAAAATTGTGCGCTCATATTTCCTTGTATTTGAGATTTAGGCTTTGGGTAAGCTCAAAATAAGCTAAAAGTCAGCTTATAGTTTATGAAAAGCTGTTTTCTCGGATTTTAAGCCAATTTTTTCCGGGTTAAACAGAAGTCATTGAAATCTGAATTATAGCTTATAGCTAATGCAGGAAGCACTTTCTAAAACTAAGTTTAACTCTTTAAATGCCTAAAATGCCCTTCTATTCCTTCAATACAAATTCTAAATGACCACTAAACCTTTAATATAACTTTTTAAAATGACAGAAATATCCTTCTAATGATTCCATAACTTTTTTAAATGACTTCATCCTTTCTTATCCAAACTGGATGCTTTAACCCATAGCTATATAAGCCATAACCTATAAGCTTGGGTAAAGCTTACCCAACAAAGCCTTAGAATACCAAAGAGCTGAGATCACTATTTTCAACAAGCATGCATTTCATCATCTCCTCAAACAATGGCTTTGAGATGAATAATAAATTTAGTACTGATTAAGGTGAATTAGGCCCTCTATGGTTGCCCTTTAGAAATGTTCTCTAGGATCAACACATTTTAACATACAAATCCTTTTCTAATTCCCTAGTTCAGAAAGAAAGCATGAAGACTACATATACAGTAATCAAGTAAATCCACACACACCCTGTAATTTGGAGTAACTATTATCATTATTTATTTATTTTTTTTCCACATCTGCTGGTTGGGTGGAGAACCTAATTACTAATTATAGACAATCTATTTGAGGTTAATTGTCTTAGAAACTATACTGGAATCTTGCACCACTACAAGAGTTGGGTATGAGTATGGACCTAGTTGAAAGACTTGGCTCAACTCCAAATCATAAGGTACGGGGACACGATTACATATGGTTAATATTTTCAATAATTTTACTAGCAGTTTAGTAACCAGGCGCCAAGCTAGTGACAAGGGTCCCTAGGCATCATCTAGATGACGAGAATTTAATTGTATAAAAAATAAAGAAATTCAAATAACACAAAATTTCACTATCTCCCTTAATTCATATCTACGTGTTTCAGGTGCTAGGAGTCCCGAACAGGTGACGTGACTTTGACTACACTGTTTAATATTCAAAAAGTTTCATTACTTTCTAAAAAAAATTGAATATAATAATAGAAGGAATATTATGTAAAAGAGGTACCAGACACAGAAATCATTTTCTAAATCTTACCCTTGGTAGATGAAATCACCGAGAAGTGCAACAATGGGAACAAGAAGAAGTGAGAGATAGAAATAGAATGTACTCATTAAGACATAAATGACGAAAAATATGTTCTCCTGCAAGAAACGCCAAACAACGAAGTGAGTTACCTTGTAGCCTAGTTCAATAAGAGAAAAACAGCAAAAACATGTCAAAAGGACTTACTTGTCTATCATATGGGGTCATGATTCCAGAATATAGAAAGATGAATACAAACCACGCTAAAATGCTTCCCACGATACTTATGTGGTGCCACCTTGTGATTGAATTACAGGCCATAAGAAGACGCAAGTTGACAGTTACTACTACACAAGTGAAGGCCATTGTGCTGACATCCCAGAGCCCAAACATCTTACCAGATGAATTTTGAGTTCTATGACTTGAAGCAGTCACAAAATGATAGAAGACTAATGACTGGTACAAAGAGAAGAAAGCCCAGACACCCACAACTTTCCATTTGAAGAAGGTATTTCTTATTCCTTCCTTGTATAGCTCTGGGTACTTCTTGGAAAGGGACGCACTGACATCCTGGCAAAGAGCAGGATTTAACCCAATCACGAGCAATATTCATTTAGGTATTTAATGAAATAAAGATGGCATAATTATTAAGATAAATATTGTAAGAACATTAGTCTTCCAGTTGCAACACATCTTGAATTATTGATCTAAAATAAGTGCCAACAGTTTCCATGTTTACGGCATATGTCCATAGATCAAGAGCATTTAAAAGAATGAATGGCATACCTTGTCAAACAGTCCAACAATGATCACAGGCAGAGCTGTAAAAATGACATTATACAAAGACTGGAACCAATCATCATAGAATCTCTGACCAGAAAACCCAGTTTGGAAGGTGAACCAAAATTGAGTCAAAGTGAAACTAAGATTCTTGTAAAAGAAATATGTCACAACCTGCAAAATTAAGGAGAAGATTGAAGGTATGTGACTTCCAAATAGAATTAACAGGAGTTTTGTAAGTCAAAAGGGCATAACGTTCAACCTTGCATATTCTGAGATATGACCACCGTCCATGAACGAGAAGTAAATCAGTGAGAAAGCGAAACTGAGCAATCGCGAAATCACTAGCCATGACTGCTTGCATTCCTTCTAGTCCACTTATGCCAATGCCAACATGAGCAGCTTGAATCATGCTCACATCATTTGCACCATCACCGATACTGAGTGTTATCTTCCGTGCACCATTCTTGACCAGGCTAGTCACCTGTAAAACATCATACATAATTTTGGTGTTAAGATTTACCCGCAAAGTATGTAATGGAAAATACTTAAAGTAACATTCTAATCCATGGTTTTGAGTTAACTTGGAATTGGTGGATTCTGAGTCCAATCTTTTGTGTAAAGACTTTTCATTGTAATATTTTTCAAAATTTTATAATATCATATAAGTTATTGTCTATGTAACAAGGACACCGACACCGGTGTCGGTGTCCGACATAGATACGAGGTGTCTGACATGGCAACCTAAAAAAATCCGATACGGAAACACGTCCGTACATATCTTTATTAAAATATTTTAACATATATTAATGCTTAAAATTATTAATAAAATAAAAATTTAAAATAAAGCAGAAAATATTTACTTGTTTATTATTGTATGGAGGATGGAACACACCAACCCGCTTTTAGAAATCAATTATATATTAAAAATTACTAAAACAAGGGCCATAAGTGTCCAAATGTGTGTCAGGAAGTGTCGACACGCGTGTCCGGGTGTTGAGGTGTCCGACACGGCAAAAAACCCTAAAAGTGCAGTGTCCTCGTTACATAGGTTATTGTATAAATAATAAAACATAATTTTTACAGTTTGACTATGATAGCTAGACCCTTCTAGTTACCCCACCATACCCCCGTGTCGACACAACACGACACGACACGGGTATGGTATAGGATCCATGTCGGATCCACCAAAGACGTGTCGATTTTCCAAGCTCATTTTTCTATGCTGGGTATACACCCATTTGTGGAAGTAGAAGAAAGAGAAGAAGAGAAAAGAAAAGAAAGAATATCCACACCTGCAATAATAAGTTACAACCCTAAACTAAACTAGTTTGTACTACTCGTATGATTCACTATTAAAATTTTGCAACTGCAAATGAAATAAAATATTCAAATATCATCAAAGTACAACAATAAAAATGTTATAATATGTTTAATATTAAAATATTAACTACCTATGTGTGTCCAAGTACCCCACAATTTAGGGGTTGTGCAACTCCAACACTTGGATACATGCCTGTCTCCGACACCCGTACCCATACCTGGGTAATATAGAATTTGATAATATATGCAATTTTACATCGTAAGTTTGTAATGGAAAATACTTAAAGTTATGTTCTAAACTGTGGTTTAAAGTTGATTCGAATTAGTGGATACTGAGTCCAATCTTTAGTGTCGAGACTTTTCATTGTAACATTTTCAAAATTTTGCAATATTATATAAGCTATTTTATATAAATAATAGAACATAATTTATAGTTTTATAATATTTACAATTTCACTTTTTGCAAGTGGATACTCCATTGGGTTTTCATAAAATTACTAAAAACCAAGAGGTTGACAAAAATAAAAAATATGAGACGGAGGTCTGGCGGCATGTTGGCAATAAGGTGTAGATGATGATGATCAAGTGGATACTATTTATAAACTATTTATGATGTGTTACTTTCCACATTGTTCCAAGCATTTTATCAAGAGGAGCTCACAAATTCACAATACAGTTTCAGAACAGACATGATAGGGCATGGCATGCATAGCAGATTTTTTTAATACAGATCTAATTCGAGTGACACAGTTGTTCACCACATGTAGAGTTCAGTTGAATTCCAGTTTGTTACCATATACTTCTAAGAAAATAAGAAATCAAAAGGCTTATTTAATAAGTCTAGCCAATGTTATGCACTCTATTCAAAATCTTTTAGAGGACATAACACTTCAGTGATCCAAAAGAACATAATCATCAGAATCTTTACCTGTGCTTTTTGTAGTGGAGAAACTCGACAGCAAACTACTGAATTGCAATTCAAGCTCAGGTTAAGCAGATTTCCTCGTAAAGTTGGGTCCAATGCATACATCAAACACTTCCCATCAATTACAAGTGCCAATTTGGGTCCAGATAGAGTGTACAGATAGTTTTGTGCTTCCTCGAGGCATCTCTTCAGTTCTTGTTTCACTGTGTCCTTGATAAAGCGTGCGGTCTCCACTGAGTCACCCTGATCATAAATTACAAAAGGATTGTTTAACAAGCAAACCATCTGAATTACACAATTTTCCTCTGATATACATCTAAACATGTGGCACCTTAGACCTACTGCTTACCCTACTTTCAACTTCTCTAATTGCATCAGTTTCTGAACTGATGATGAACTGCTTCATGTCATTGTTGATCAAGCTACACGCTGCAGCACAAAGGAAAAGGAGAGCAGGTTAAGGAAGTTGTTATGACAGCTGGGGAAGCAACTCATAGTCTCATTGAGACAAAATTAGACAAGAGCACAAGTACTTTTTTTTTTTAGGAGCACAAGTACTTATTAAACATTAACTCACCATAGGCTATATTTATTGCCGTTTCCATCTTGTCCCCTGTTAGCACCCAAATCTTGATTCCAGCCCTAGAAAGAGTCTCTATACAAGAAGGTACTCCTTCTTGAAGCTTGTCTTCTATAGCAGTGCACCCAATCAGAATAAGATCTTTTTCTATAAGATTCGATACCTATAGAAGTTTAATACAGAAGGTAAAGAGATTTCAGAAAAGTATTTCAATGGAAGTTTTTAACAAGTACAGAAACATATCTCCAAAGAGCAAGTACCTCATCCAACTTCTTTTCACGGTCTCGTAAAGAAGACTTTGCTTGGATGAATTTCTCATTCCAGATCTCATACATCTCAATACTTAAATCTCTGTAGGCCAGGCAAAGTGTACGTAAACCAGCAGATCCAAACTGTTCCAAGTGTTCCCTGGTTGAGTTCTTTATGTCCTTATTTCCATCCGCCAATCTTTCAAAGATGACAGTATCAGCACCCTGCAAAGTATAGGTTTCTCTGCGTCAGTATAATTTAATTTGCAATAAGCTATGCTTAGCAAACTTCATGAAATTATCACCTTGCAGTACAAAACGAGCCTGCCATCTGGATAACGGCATATTACAGACTGGCGTTTCCTTGTACTATTACATGACAAAGATAACCATCAAAGCTAATAAGAACTTAGAGCATAAACTCAAACACAGAGAATTGAGAATCAGATGATTGAGTGCCCCACCTGTTGAACTCTAAAACATTTAGAATCTCATATGACATATCTTGGATTTTACCCATCTTCTCGACATGTGATTCACGAACCATAATCATAGTTGGTGTACGCCTGAGAACAAATGGTTAGCCACCACTCAAGTACCATAAAAATTCTTCCTCAAGGCCCTTGCATTCAATCCAGTGGTCCCCCCCCCCACCAGTGAACTAGAAAGGAGTTCCAGTAACATTAAATAATTCTTTGGTGCACTATGTAATTCACATGGTAAACAATTAGTCACTTTCTAAAGAAGCCATGAATATCACATATTATGTGATAGAAAAGGAACTTAGAATTCAACCATGAATGACAATCCCCTACCAAGACATAAAAATGATATAGAGAAAGTCCAAACCTGTAAAAGAAGAAGCCGAAGTTCTTTGCAGCAGTAACCAAAGCAGCCTCATCGGGAGATGCAGCCTGATATGTAATCTTCTCTGGAGATTCATCACCTTCAGGAAGCACAGTATGACATATAGCAAGGCATCTGAAGAATTCCTACTCAGAATAAAAACATCCACTGAGAATGTCATAGGTGAGTCGAAATAACAGCATCTATGTCTCTTTGTGTGTATGAAGTAACAATAAACATGAAAAGTAAGATATTAGGTAGCCACCACTAGAATAGATTTCTACATATAGAATGCTATAATATGATGGGGATCAGAAATTAGTTTCCATCATTCTCTTTTCTTAATCCTATTTTGGGTTTGTTCTCATAATGAAATAGATGTGAATGTTTCAGTTTTTGTGTCTTGTTTATTATATCTAAAGCATGGCCTGTTAGAGTCACCAATTTTTAGCATATTTTCCAGTAGCATTTTTGCAAGGATGAATGCCTTCTTCAACCTTAGGGGGTAATATAAGTCACTCATAAATTCATAATTGATTCAACAATTTTTATTGATGGCAGAGATTTGAACAGTATTTGGCTTTGCCTTTTCAATACATTCTTATACTTGTCAAAAAAAAATAAAATGTGATGCTCCTTTTTTCTCTTTCTTTTTTCCAAATATGGTTCTTGGGCCATAATTGAACCAGCAAATCTAAATTGTCCAGGTCTATTAAGGAACTTCAACAAAATGAGGTAGAGGACGGTGATCTGAGATCCAAGCTCCAATAATCAACTTCGTTGACACTGAACTTAAAAAGAGGCAAATTTCTCAAGTGCAAAAGAAGACAAATTTTTTTTTTAATGAAACTCGTCAAGGGCTGTTGTATTTGAGGTGGTTGGTCAATCTAGAGTACTGAACATGCATATAAATTTTTTCTCAACATAAGATGTGAAACTACTCGAAAAGAATTAGCTCTTCAGCAGAAATCTACATCAAAGCATAAAAAGCCTTAGCCCTGTTACCAAAGAAGACCATTACCCTATATTCTCCTGAAAACTACTATCTTACTAAATGTAGCAAAGAAAACAAATCAAATTAAAGTAAATTGCAAAGAGAATTAAGGTTCATCATGTGTGGAATCCTTGCTCCAACCTGGCCCGTGAACTAGTAACTTAGGAGTCAGGACCAGGCCCATCAAGGGGAATCTAGTAATAGATGACAATGGGACGGGAGGTTAAGATTTTCTTTTATAGCTATCTTACAATTAGTGTCCAATGTGCCAAGGGGAGCACTCTATTGGAGAGCCTTAAAATCTTTGGTAAAAAATTCTTCACCACTCCAAATTGTGGAAGGCAACACTCTTAATGCCAAGGTGGGCACTCTATTGGAGGAGCCTTAAAATCTTTGGTAAATAAAATTCTTCACCACTCCTAATTGTGGAAGGCAACACTTTTTATGCCATTCAATGAAGTGTTTGTGAAGGATTAGTGCTCTAGAGGCTGGTGGAACCTTTGAGAGAAATCCAGGACACCTGCCTTGCCCATGATGTTTCTTTCTGATTATATCAATAGAAAGGCTACAAGATTACTGGTTCTCTGCCTATAAATGCATCAATGGAATGCCTTTAATGAGCAGAACTCTATCCCTCTCTTATACTCTGCCTTATTGTTTGGGCGTATACAGCAAAGACCAATGACAGCAACAGTAATAAGGAGCGGTTTGGTGTAGGTTGAAGGCTCTAAACAAGGTGGATGGCTGAAAATAGCATGGATTGAGACGGTAAGAAAGTAAGAAACAATATGAAGACAAATGACTTTCAAAAGATATAGCTCTAGATAAAGTTGGATGGCGAAATAGGATTCATGATCGTTAATTTATTTTTTCTATTCTGAATAGATGTGTATTTATAATATATAGAATCTGAGTAATTCCTCTACAAGCATTTCTGAAACGACAAACTGATTTATGAATCCTTTTGTAAAAAGAAAAGAGAAAGCAGCAAGATAAAATGAACAAAATAGATTAAATTTAATTGACATATATAAGAGGGGCTATGAATAAATTTCGATAATAGTGGCCATCAATGGTTATTGACCTGTGGTACAAAATGAAATTACAGTAACGAAATAAAGAAGGGTCAAGAAAATGGAATTTTTTTGTCCTATTTAGAAGTTGAATACAAAATTTGTATATATAGAAATGCAAGGAACATGGTTGGCACTTCCTCTCCCACACACCACCATCTCATATTCCAGCTTAAGAGCACAAATAAACATCAAGAGCTTGACCGAGGTAGAACTAAAACAGGAACAATAACCACTATCTCATGCACAAACTATTTTACAATTCAAACAATATCCTCTTAACATAGAACTTGTAAAAAAATAAATCTTCAACAAAACTTG
This sequence comes from Euptelea pleiosperma, assembly GCA_035048495.1. Lineage (NCBI taxonomy): Eukaryota > Viridiplantae > Streptophyta > Magnoliopsida > Ranunculales > Eupteleaceae > Euptelea > Euptelea pleiosperma. Next base: position 13,473,393 of record CM068543.1, read on the forward strand.
TGGAAATAATGATCAATATCACAGTACTCCAATAGCATCAACTAATCTACCTTGCAGGCATCAGGATTACGCTCATTCCTCCAAGCACCTCGCATAAGCCTAGCATCATCAAAATTGAAACCTTTCTCACGTACTGTGCTAGCTGATTTAGGTACCTACAAGATATTGGATAAAGCAAAAGAAAAAATTATACCCAACAAAAATTATGTCCTTTTTAGCAAATGATCTGCAAAAATACCTCTTCAGCTTTAATGCCATTCCGCTGAGTTCCTCCTCTTTCTATTTCAGTGACACCAGTTCCATACACCTCTCCTCCAATTGAACACTTAAAAAACTCCATCAGATTTCTTGTTAAAGTTCCCGTTTTATCAGAAAATATGTATTCCACCTGTCCAAGGAAATAAGTGACTTCCAAATATAATGCCTCATATTTGATTCATAAGATCAGATATATAATCACAAAGCACCAATTACAAAATTCAACAGCAACATATTCTCCAGTCTCCATCATATGTAAACCAGGTAGATATTACAGACCATTAAAAAAAATTCAAGTTGCACCTGCATGGAAAAAAAGGGATGTGGCATCGACGTACCTGTCCAAGTTCCTCATTCAGATTAGATGTCCGTGCCAATGCAGGGGTGTTGGTTTCATAATGATACATATGTAAGTCCTTGTTGATAAACTGAGTGGACTGGATAAATTTGATCATCTGAAATTTTGAAACAAAATAAAATACTACTAAGCAAAGATAACATGCAAAATTTGAGCAAAGAAGCATCTCTATATCAAACTGCATCAACTGAATAGGCTGTGGCACCCACCTCGATGGAAACATATAGAGAAATAGGGATAATTGTTGAGTACAACGTAATTAATGTAAACATGGTCAGTATAGCTACCTGTAAAACAGAGAAAATAATGTGTGAAACAATAAAGCTACTAATCAAATACAACTAGATCTTATCCAAAGAATACGATGTGTTGCAGGAGCAATGGGTACCACAAATCTGTTTCTAGGGTTAAACTGATCTTCCACACCTCCATCAAGACCTAGGTAGTAGTACTTGCGGTTTATGAATACACCACTGCAGAATTTCAACCAAGCAAGAAATAATATTATTACCTGCCTATACAAAAGAATAATGTGGGAAAACAATCAAATCAATGTTGAAGATAGGGGAAAAAAGTTTGCATGATAGCAATAATGGGCAACAAACTGGCTAGTTACTAGACCTGCCAATGGCTCCAATGAGACACATTAGGAAGAGAGCACCAAAGAGAGTAAGAATAAGTTTGTCAAGTTTTCTCTCCAAAGTACTTCTTTTGGAAGGAACATTCATGGCATTCATCATAACCTACAATTTAATCAACATGGCCACAAGAAAACTCATCAAATTACATGGAAAAGAATAAGAAACAACTGATACCTATAAAAGAATCTAATACAGGGAAAGAATAGCTATTAAGACATCAAACAAAATATGACTGCATGTTTGTGAATATAATACCATCCAACGGGGTCAAAGGCAACACCTCAGTGCATGCTCTTAATCAAGCTCTTAAAAGCAGGGCAGGACTCAAGATCCATATGGACGGCATTGGTTTCCAATAGAAATTCTAAGTGTGTGAAGCGTTCATGAGGTTTGCCCAAAACAGAAAGAAATTAACCCCTTCATGCTGTGTACATACAAAGTTAAAATGGAAAAAGGGAATTTCAAATTAACACACCTTGGTTTCATGCCCGGTAAATATAACAGCCCCAACTATGTATTCTGTGTTCCGGAGACTGCATCCCTGAAAAGATAGCTCCAATGTCATTCACTAACAAATATGAAGCTTTAAGACTATAATGTCTTGTACAAAGGGTAAAAAGTGTTGGTAGATATATTTAGAGTTTATTTATTAGATAAAAATAAATATAAACAAGACATGTATTCCTCTAAAGAACATATCTCGTACCTACCAACTGTTTCAAGAGATTTTCTCTCTTTAGCATAAATTTCTAGGTGAATATTATTCAGTATTGTGGGGTATGTGGGAAGAGTTAAATGTTTATCAGCCACTTACCACTGATATAGAGACTCAATGAAGACAGTTTGAAGAATTTGGAGTGGCCAAATTTTTATCGGGTTTGAAACCCAAGTATGAACTTGTCCGTGCCCAGTTTCTAGGAAGACGTGAAATTCTCTCACTGAATGAAGCCTATTCAAGACAACAAAGAGTCTCGGTTGGTGGTCCTACACCTAGGTTTGATAAGGGTGACAAATGTGCCCTTATTGCTCTTTCTAGAAGAGGAGATGGTGGCAGGACTGGTAGAGGTGGTCAGTTATCACGTGGGGATCAAGATTCAAGGGAGGCTATGGTAAAGGCAGTGGAACCCGATAATGTGCCCATTGTGGTTTGACAAATCACATAGTTAACTATTGTCGGGATCTTCATAGAAAGCCAGCCTAGGCTAATCAAGTCTTTGTTTTTTGGAATAAAGGTGATAGTGGATCAGATCAGTGGCACCTCATCAGCAGACTTCTAGTGAGCAGATGATGCGGTTACAATAAGAATGTTCTAGACTTTTGAAAAATCAGCAATCAATGAATCTTCCATCTTCCTCCACTGCTACACTTGCTAATTCAGGTGACACTTGTCTAACTGCTTTATGCTGGACTCCATGGGTCATCATCGACTTGATCAAATCTAAGTCAATAAGCTTGGTAATGTTGAACCCTGTTCATCTTTGTCATTGTCATATGTTTAGGTTCCCTACTTTCCTTTCAACCTCATGTCTGTGAGTAAACTCACCCAATATTTGAATTGCTATGTAAACTTTTTTCCTCTACACTGTATTTTTTAGGATAAAGACGAAGATTGGCGGAGGACATGAATGAGGAGGCCTTTACTACCTAGACCCTTGGCCTGCTGGATCTGCGTTGAATGGCACTATCGTTTGGGTCATCCATCCTAGAGTAATTTGCATGATTTAGGTCCTTCATTATCGTCTATCTCATCTTTAGAGTGTGAGATATGCGAGCTAAGGAAACACCATTGTGTCACTTGTATTCCACGTACTAATGATCATAGATCGAGTCCTTTCGAGTTAGTACATTATGATGTTTGGAGGTTACAAGTACCAAGTTTATTTGGCTATTGTTATTTTGTTACGTTTTTGGATGATTTCTCTCGCATGACTTGGCTTTATTTAAAAAATGATTGTTCTTAGATATTTAGGTTTAATTAAAGCTTCTTTATAATAAAGAAGAAAAATTGGAAGAAAGAGAGAGAGAGAGAGAGAGAGAGAGAGAGAGAGGGGCACGTGCGCACACTATGTTGCACACGCCCCTCCATTCTTCACTTTCTTAGGTTGGTTTTCACAACTTACAAAATTGACACTAATAAGTGGTCAAACTAAAAATACAAAAAATATCTTAAATAATATTATCTAATAAATAAACTCTAAACATATCTACCAACACTCCCAGTCAAATTGGAAAATAGATGTCATCCATGCCTAGCTTAAAACAAATCCTATTTGCCGTTCCCATGTTCAATGCCTGGGTGAATATATCAATGAACTGGTATTGAGAGGATATATATTGAGTAGAATCTCACTACTGTATAACTTATCTCAAATGAAGTGACAGTCAACTTCTATATGCTTCATCCTTTTGTGAAACACAGAATTACTGGCTGTATGTATAGCGGCTTGGTTGCCGCAGTAAAGTTCAACTAGCTCTTTAAAATGTACCCTAAATTCACGCAACAAAATTTTCAACCACACAAGCGTATGGGCCATGGCACAATACTCTGATTTGGCACTTGATTGGTAAGTGGTAATAACTCTTTATTTTTTACTTGTCCAAGTAACCAGATTTCCACCTACAAATGTACAATACCGAGTAGTTGACCTCCCATCTGAAGATGATCCGGCCCAATCTGCATCAATGCACCCTTCAACATTCTAGGTGCTCCCCTTGAATAAATTAAAATGACAAATTCCATATATGGAGCTTTAGGAGAGTGCATAAACTAATTGATGGCACTTACAGATAAGATATGCCAAGACGTGCAATCGTCAAGTAGATGAGCTTCCCAACTAGTCTTCGCTACCCTCCAGAGTCACTTAAAAATTTGCCTTGATCAATAAACTTATGGTTTGGATCTATGGGAGTGTCCATTGGTTTAGATCCTAACAAACATGTCTCAGTAAGAAGATTCATAACATATTTCTTTTGTGATAGGTTGATGCCAATTTGGATATCGTAACTTCAATGCCCAAGAAATACCGAAGCTGACCCAAATCCTTGGTGTGAAAGTTCTTACAAAGGTGATCTTCAATACCCTTTGTATCATTACCTGTGACTACAATGTCATCCACATAACCCACCAGAATAATAATACCACCCGTTGCCTGTCTGAATAATAGAAAACGGCATGGATGACTTCTACACATCCCATGAGCAACCACAACTTTACTGAATTTATCGAACTAGTTTCTAGGAGGTGGTTTTAGTCCATAGATGGACTTTGCTAACTGACACACATTATCTAACTCCTCCAAAGCAACAAGCCTAGGAGGATGCTCCATATATACTTCTTTAGACAAATCACCATTGAAAAAGGCATTCTTAACATAATAACATCCAACTGAAATAGTGGCCAAGACATATTGGCTGCCAAGGAGAGGATCACACAAACAAAATTTAACTTGGACATAGGAGAGGTCTTGGAATAGTCTATTCCATGGGTACGAATATAACCTTTAGCCACCAACCGAGCTTTAGTTTTACAACTGTAACATCCGGATTTTGCTTCACAATGCAGAACCATCAACAACCAACTTCTTCTTTTCCAACAATCAAAACTGTTAAATCCCGCGTCATTTAAATGTAGGACTGTCACCTCATTTTCCATTGTTTTTTTTTCCATCCAGAGTAAGACAAGGCTCCATTATGAGAAGCATGAAGACGAAGAGAGGACATGAAAAACGCAAAGTGTTGGAAACTAAAGTAGAAGTGATCAAATGACACAAAATTCAAAATTGGATGTTCAGTATACTAGTGTTTACTTTTTCGAAGAGCAACAGGAACATCACTTTCCTTTTTCGAAGAGCAACAAGAACATCATCAAATCTATGAAGGCTGCTAGTGCGTTGGTCAATTCGAACGACATGACAAGAAACTCAAAGAACGGTACATCAACACACACGAATTGGCTTTTTTAAGGTTGTATTATAACATCTTTTCCCTTTTCGGCTCTTGAATACCCCATAAAGATATATTTAATGGCCACGTACATCGAGTTTGTCATTCCCACCCCCAAGTTTGTGAACAAAACATACATAGCCAAATACGTTGGGTGGTAGAGAAAAACAATCATCTTTGCAAAATAAGATAGTGAAAGGAGGTTCCCTACTCAAAATAGAGGAGGGCATTCTACTAATTAGGTAGTAAGCAATGAGAATAGCATCACTCCAAAATGTTTGGGTACATTCATTTGTAAAAACAAAGCCCGTCTAACCTCAAGTAACCTTTAACGTAGGTAGCAACCTTTGAATTGGTCCATAACCTTCTTTCCTTCACACTGCATTTTCCAGGATCTAAAGACGAAGAGGAAGATTGGCAGGAGGACATGAGTGAGGACACCTCTACTACCTGGACCCTTGGCCTGTTAGATTTGCGTTGAATGCCAAAACCTCTCCTCTTCAAAGGACTGTCATTTGGGTAATCCACGCTTAAGTAATTTGCATATTTAATTCATTCGTTGTTGTCTTTCTCATCTTTAGAGTGAGAGGTATATGAGCTAGTCGTCAATTGAATCCTTTTGAGTTAGTACATTTTGATGTTTAGGGCCTGCTAGGGTACCTAGTTTATTTGGCCATCGTTAATTTGTTACGTCTGTGGATGATTTCTCTCACATGACTCAACTTTATCTACTGAAAGATCGTGTTACTTTTAAGATTGTTAAGTGTTTAAACTGTTTCATGATGAAGTTGTTAATCAATTTAATGCACGTAAGTTCGAATAAGGCTTAGAGAGAGAGAAAAGTATGAACTAGTTGTATCTCTACTAGTCGACCCACACAATATATTGTATATTTAACTGTCAAAAGACAACAATACCATACACATTACATTAACACCCCCCTCAAGCTGGAGCATATATATCATATATACCCAACTTGGAACATTAGAAATCATTCCTACTAGGACTTAAAGCCTTGGTAACATCAGTTAATTGATGTTTTGATTTCACATATAGGGTACATATGTTACCATTTGAACCTTCTCCCTCATTAAGTGGCAATCACCTCAATGTATTTTTAGGAACATGGGATTAGAGTGTTGGTTTATTGTGCCTCTTATGTATGAGGGGGTATTTTTGTCCTTTTTTATCTTATGTCCTAATATATTAGGTCACTAGTGAGTACGAGCTCATTAGATTGATCCTCTCTTCTCTCTAAAACCCTCACCCAAATATCATGGTATCAGAGCATTGAAGAAATCTCCTGATAGAATTGTACCAGATTTAGTCTCCATGACAACTAACCAAAACAACTAGAAGGAGAATGAGGTGCAGAAGCACCTAAATCCGTGAAATAGCGCCTACACCATACAACATCGCCAAAACCAACAATGCCTAAACCATACAAGTGTTTAAACCACGAAAGAAGAGGTGCGGATGGACCTAAGTCCCAGATCTCCTTCGCGGTGTTCAAGAAAATCAGATTAATACTGATTTTGGGATCAATGTTGTTCCACAACCATGTCATGATATGAGCATTCTCCTGGATCCATTCGGAGTGATTCTTCGCATCAACAGCAGGACAAGACTCAATGAGGTATTGCCTGTCTCGCCTCTCAGGTGTTTGGAACATCTTCTCCTTGGGTCATTGACTTTGGCGCCTTAGATCATTTGGTCGGGACTCCAGGTGTGCTTTCTGTTCACTATGTCTTCTTCATCCTCTCAGTGTGTAGCCCTAGCTAACAACACTACATCCCGAGTGTCGGGCCTTGGTTCTACCGCACCGAGTTCGTCTTTACCTTTATCTTTTTGTTGCATGTTCCCGAATTTCCTTTTAGTCTTATGTCTGTCAGTAAGCTCACCAAGTCTCTCAACTGTTCTGTTACATTTTATCCTTCATCTTGTGTGTTTCAAGATCTCAAGATGAAAAAGAGGATTGTGGCAGGCCTGAGTCTGGCGGTTTATATTATCTGGATGTTAGACGAGAGGCTACTGCATTCCAGAGATCATCTCCTACACCTCATCAATGGCATTGTCGCCTTGGGCTTCCTTCTTTGCAATCTTTTAAATTGATGGTTCCATCTTTGAGTACTGTGTCTAGTTTAGATTGTGAATCATGTCACCTGGGAAAACACCATCGTGTGTCCTTTCCTTCTAGGTCCTCGTGTTTTGAGGCATTTTGATTTAGTTCATTCTGATGTTTGGGGACCTATTTGTATTACTTCGAGAAATGGTTTTAAATACTTTGTTCTATTTGTTGATGTTTTCTCTCGTATGACATGGCTATATTTAATGCATGATAGATCTGAATTGTTTTCTATCTTTCAATCATTTTATGCTGAAATTAAGATTCAATTTGATTTATCTATTAAAGCTCTTCGATCTGATAATGCGAGAGAATATGATTCATTACCACCTCAAACACCTCAATAAAATGGGGTTGCCGAAAGAAAAAGTTGCCATGTTCTTGAAGTTACACGATCTCTTATGTTTTAAATGAAAGTACCCAAGGTCTTTTGGAATGATGTTGTGTTTAATGCTTGTTATCTTATTAATCGCATGCCTATGTCTACTTATTGCATGTTATCTTATTTTGGAATAATGTTGTACTTACATTTGCATCAATATTCAAGGCTAATAAAAGTATAATTATATTGATGTAGATGACGCCTATCATACACTTGTTTGTGACTCACTCTCAAATACATGGAAATTAAAAAGTAATAGATAAAATAACAAGCGATAAGGGAAAGAGAAATCAAATCATACTCGCAATAGAATTTGATTCGGGGAAAGAGGAAGTGTCTGCTTTTGGAATATAAGATTGCCGGTGTAAGTGTACAACGAGTTATTTGGTTGTTCACACTGTATTTCTCCTGCAACCACAAGAAGAATCTTTACCAAAAATAAAAGTAACATAGGCAAAAAAATGAATTTGCAAGAGTTAGGAGAATGAACACTCGATGAACTAACTTGAACTCAAATTTTGCCAAAGGTGAGATGTATATGATGAAATGAGAATACAATGCACGGGTTTTTGCAGAGAAAATCAATCATTTTTTTTTCAAATGTCAATTTCATTTACAAGGATTGTCACCTTTAAGGCTTTGTTTTGTGGATAAAATGCACCTTGGCAAACCTTTTTTTTTTGTTTCATGGAACCAAAATTTCATAAAGAAAACTTTTACCAGGGAAAAAAAAAAAGTGGAAGTCAACACACGGTTTCATAATCGATGTGAACATGCTCCTTTTATGGATGTCCTTCTGAGACATCTGGTTGTTTACTTATCCTCTGACCTTGGTTAGTGAAAATTTGGATATTCTCTTGTAGATTGTTACTATTAACATTTTTTGTGTATTCTCTTGCAGAATTATAGATGTTGTAGAACAATTTTCAAGGTAATGAAAGACAAATGTTTATGGTAAGCTTGTTCCCCATTGTGACATGACGTCAATTATCACTTGGATATTGAGGAAGTCTCAAGGAGAGCGTATTGTCTTACTTTCAGATATACAGAAGCACCCGTTTGTCCGTTCTAATACGAGATCCGATTGATGCTTGCAAGAACTCAAGAAATAAAGCTGATAGATACGCAACTCTCAACCCATTAGGGATGGATGGGGTTTGGAGGAATGATATCAATCAAAAATGGATCTATCATCAAGGCATTTGTTTTACCGAAATCATCAAAGCATATGTTGCCTCATCCAGCAAGGGCGATAAATGCATGAGGAAGTCTTATGGAATAGATTGAAACTATACTCAATTATCTGTTCAGTCCCCTATGCACCAGGGAATGTTCCCAACTTATCTTCTAGTAGCTAAAAAAGGAGATTGGCATCCCTTTGGAGATTCACCCTCATTGTTACTCCTTTTAGTTAAAAAAGGAGATGGGCATCAAGGGATGTTTTAACATTATGGTCGTGGCTCCGTGGCCTAGATCCAGGTCAGGCCAATGGGCTCGCAATGGAGGAGGATGGTCCTTATCCAGGAGAAGTAGAAGGGGAAGTACATTCTACCATGGCTAAGTAGGAGAGAGGTCGTACATCATTTTCCAGATACAAGGCCTTCAGAGATTCACCCTTATTGTTTCACTTTTTAGTTAAAAAAGGAGATTGGCATCAAGGGATGTTTTAACGTGATGGTTGTGGCGCCATGGCCTAGATCCAGGTCAGGCCAATGGGCACCCAATGGAGGAGTACGACCCTTAACCAGGAGAAGTAGAAGGGGAAGTGCATTTTATAAATCCATTAGAGCACCGTGGCCGAGAAGGAGAAAGGTTGCAAATATTTTTTGGGATATAGGGCCGTCAGTCCAAAGACTTTTGACTGTGTTCTGGAAGGAGTTATAAGGAGGCTGCAGAGCTACAGAAATGGTTAGATGGTGGGGGATGTACAATTCTCGTTCACAGTTCTGGTATGTTTGTAGCAGTCAATATTAGAAGGGTGTAGGAGAGGTTTTAGATTTTGAAGTCCTGTCTGCTTGGGTGTTTTGATGGGGATGAACTTGAAACCAATTACTTCAAGGTTGGGCTAAAAAGGTCTGGAAAGTGGTGGCTGGTGTGAAGGTGAGGAGAATCTGAGATAACCTCTTCTTGTTCCTATTCCCTAAAGGAAAAGTCCGGAGTGTGTTGTTTAAGGAAGAGAGAGGTTATTTCATGGTTCTTACCTCTTCTTGGATGTTTGGAGCCTTGAAACCGGCTGTGTTGTTGAAAGAAGAAATGCCTAGGTTAGGTGGATTTGGGTTTATGGGTTACCACTCCATTTTTGGAGTTTATCCATCTTCGTTTTGATGATATTGTGTATGGGACCCCTAGTAGTAGAGGATCCCCTCATTCTCTTTTTGTGGTTGGGACGTGGGTTTCTTTCTCAGGCTCTCCCTTTATACTGGTGTACAGTAGTTTCCTTGTTAATACAATTCTTATTACTTATTAAAAAAATGTCTAGTTTAGTCTACTTATTTAATAAAAGTGACGAAGTTGTATTAATAAGGAATAAAAGGTACAAAATAAAGGTATTAGGGAAGAGAGAACCTCATATACACCACTTTCGAGAGAATAGGACAAATCATTTGCATCTCTCAATGTATGAAAAAAGATGAGTCTCTATCCTGTAACTAGCTCCATTTGGGGATATGGATCCTAAGATTCGACTGAATGTTCAGGTAAAGTTGGCAGAGTACCAGAGTACGATTCACCTCTGGATTTTGAATTCATTGTTGTCAATCTTCCAGGACCCAAACTACAAAGTATCGTACCATCTGAGATTTTTTGGCCGATATGTCTCATTCCGGTTAGACACTGAGATGATACATAAGGGGTCTGTATTGTCTCATACCAAAACCCTAATTTAAGTAATGTAATTTCATATCACTGCACATCAAGACATGATTTTTTTTTCTAATGTCTTGTTTCATTAGAGATCAAGTTGTTGGTTATGTCTTCATTTTCCATGTGTCATTCTAACTTGGAGTACCAGGGTATTTCTGGTATTTCTTTGTCTTTCACCTCATTAATATAAATATGTGGGAAAATGCGCTCCAAAAGATACAAGATTTCCCTTTCTCCATTCTTCTCTCTTCTCCTCTTCTCATCTTTCTATTCTTCTTTTCTCTTCTGTCCTACTCTTTCCTACTTTATTTTCTACTTTACTGATTTAGATTTAAACCCTAGGTATGTGAACTTTAGAACATGGTATCAGAGTAGGTACCAAGGGTGTTGTGTTCTGAACCCTAGGGCTACCACAGGTAGTAAAATCACATGGTTGGGTCTTACACCTAGGGAAAATTGCAAAGTTTATTTGGTGTTTGGTTTATTTCCCCTTCGCATTGTTCAGAGTACTATTCATCGCATTGTTCGCATAGTACTCGTCTTTACTATTCACGGGTAATGTTTACAATTATTGTTTAGAGTACTATTCACTGTACTGTTAATGGGAGTACTGTTCACAGAGCATGTCGCAATTTTTTTAGAGACTTCTACTGCAAACCCTAGGTTGAAATATGTCCACTAATAGTTTGTTTAATGATTCATCTACCACATCTGGGGTGATGAATGGTATGTCACACATGGGTACCCACGGTGACCATCACCCAGGGTTGCAAGCCACTACAGTGAAGTTGGATGGGTCGACTTACTTAGAGTGGGCACAGTCTGCGGTATGTATATCGGTAGACGTGGTAGGTTGGGGTACATTAATGGCAAGGTGGTACCACCATCCCTAACTGATCCCACCTACGGTAAGTAGAAGGCTAAACACCTCAAGGTGATGTCATGGTTGTTACATTCTATGCAGTCACACATTAGTAAGGATTTGTTGTTTCTCTCGACTGCGAAGGAGATATGGGATGCTATAGCACAGACTTGTGCCCAAGTTAGAAATTTTGCGAAATTGTACGAGTTGCAATATGAACAATCCCATCTTTGTCAGGGGGATATGTCTAATGCTACACTACGGAGTAAGTCGGAGTTAGACCACTACTAGAGCTATACCCTAGTTTGTGCTACTAATATGTCAGGATACAGAGCGATAGTGGAACACCAACGGATATTTGAATTCCTTGCCACTCTGAATCAAAGCTACAAGCATGCCAGAGTTTAGATTTTGGATAGAGATCTTCTACCTTCCACATTGTCTCAGGTTTATGCCTACATTCAGAGTGAAGAGTGCAGGTGACATGCTATGTTCTATAAGCCAAGACAAGACCATGTTTCTCATGATAAGTCACTTGCGATGACGACTCTGAAAATGAGCAATGCAACCCTGAAAAACTCGGGAAGGGTAATGATAAGGAAAAGCTAAAATGTGTGCACTGTGAGCGAAGACCTCTAACAAAGGAGACATGTTTGAATTTACACGGTATGCAAATTCCGTTAAAATTTGGTCTAAAGCCTTTTCAATAGCTTGTTACCTAATAAACCGTATGCCTTCTAGATTGTTCTGAATTTTCAGACTCCCATTTCACTTTTTCGTCTGGATAGTCCTTATTCTTGGATCCACCTGTGTGTTATGTTCATTTTAATCGTCCTGAATGTGACAAGTTGGACCTAAAGGCTCTGCAGTGTATATTCCTGGATATCCGTCATCGCAGACAGGATATAAATGTTATCATCCTAGCACTCTTCGACGACTGGTATCCATGGATATTACCTTCTTTGAGTTCAGGGAGAGCGTAGGAGTAATGAAGAGAGTCTTGTTCCATTGCCAGTTCATGCTTCTATGTTTGATTCTTCTACAACTATTTCCATTGGTGAAGTACTACAGGAAGAAAAATATTCAAGTGTACACCAAAGAAAAACCCACCGTCCCTATCAAAAAGCTTCCTTTGATCCAGGTAACATCTCCTATGTTGTTCCTTATGATATTCCTATTTACTTAATGTTCCTATTGCTGTCCGGAAGGGTGTTCATGCATGCACACAATATCCCATTTCGATCTTTGTTCCTCTTCATTCCATGTCCCCATCATATCGTGCATTTTCTACTTCTATGGTCTCTGTTTCTTTGTCGCCTAATGTTCAAGATACCCTTTCTCAATCCAAGTGGAAGGAATCAATGTTTGAAGAGATGAGAGCCCTTAAAAATGATATGAGAGCCTTGAAAAAATGACACATGGGGTCTTGTGACCTTACCCAAGAAATAGAAGTCAATTGAATGCAAATGGGTATATACAGTAAAGTATAAGGATGATGCTCAATTGACAGGTAGAAGGTTAGGTTAGTGGCAAAAGGGTTCACTCATAAATATGGGATCGACTATCAGGAGACGTTTGCACCGGTTGCCAAGATGAATTCCATTTGAGTTTTTCTCTCCCTGGCAGCAAATGTATCTTGGCCTTTACATAAGTTGGATGTGAAGAATACCTTCGTCCATGGTGAGTTGGAGGTGTATATAATGATGCCACTAGGATTCAAACTTTAAGGCAGTGAGAATCAGGTTTGTAAAGTGAAGAAAGCCTTGGATGAGAAATAATTACCTCGAGGCTGGTTTGAGAGATTCAGTGGGGCAGTTAAGAAGATCGGATATGTACAGAGCCAAGCCGAAAACACATTATTCATCAAACACAAGAAAGACGATTATTGCTATCATAGTTTACATAGATGACATTGTGGTGACAGGAAATGACTCAGAGGAAGTGCAAGATTTGAAGAAGTTTCTGGGGACATGATTTAAGATTAAAATCTTGGACCCTTGAAATACTTTGGAGCAAGGAAATAAATTTCCTGAAATTATTGAAATATTTCGCGAAATATTTCCATTTTCTAGGTTACCGACAGGAAAGAATACTTACACGAAATATTTCCATTCATGTCGAAATATTTTGCATGAATAGTAAATTTCAATCAATTGACAATATAGATATGTATTATTTAGGTCGAAATGTTTCGACATGTATGGAAACATTTCAATCCGATGTAGGAAACATCTCATTTGAATTCATAAATGCCACACAAATCCCATATTTGATCCATTTAACCCATTTTCTATATATATTTTTTTTTATAAAAAAGACCAATCCATTATTATAGATTTCTTGGTTCGCGGCTTTATCGTGAGGACGAATCGAATCCCGTTTTAGAGTTTTTCAAATTCAAAATGTATGCAAGTATAAAATTTATTGTTATCGTTTCTTGTTACAAATAAATAGATTGTGTAAATGCATCAAATCTATGATGTATTTACACTAGATTTGTGCACAGATTGAAGATTGTTTAGGATGAAAATTTAAATTTGGGTAAAACCCCAATTTCATTGGTCTTTACCCAAAACATCCATGATTGTGCATAAATTGATTATATGTTGCATGACTTAGCCTATTCTATAATTTGGTTGGGATAAATGTTTTCCAAAAAAAATTTAACATTCAAAAAATGAAGTAAATGTGATAATTTAATAATAAATATGTTTTTAAAAATTATATATAATATTAAGACATTAATGGAAGTACATAATGATTTGTTAATACTTTGATTTATTACTTTTTTATATAATTATCAATTAAATAATAATTATCTAATTATATAATTCCTTGATTGATTATCAGATACCTACCTCAACGTATTTCAGACCGCTATGGTCATTCATTTCCACACTACACATATGGTTATATATTATGGTTTGATAGCTTTTGAGTGTGTTTTTATGCTTGTTTTATCATTTCTCAAACATTCCATAAAAATTTCCATCATTTCTACATTATTTCCACACTGGTCGGGTCGAAATATTTCCACGAAATATTTCAATTTTTGGGTTGGTCAAAAGAAACCTCGAAACCGAAATTTATTTCCTTGTTTGGAGGAATTGAGGTAGCTCAGTCGAAGAAAGGGATATTCATCTCTCAAAGGAAGTGTGTTTTTGACCTGTTGAATGAAACATGTAACCTTGGTTGCAAGCCTGTCGACATGCCTATTGATCGAATTCATATGCTGGATGATGTGGATGGTGACCAGCTCATTGATGCAAGCAGATTCCTGAGGGTAATTGGGACGTTGAAGAACCGTTGCGATGAAGGAGACTGCGGGAGAAGATACAACTCATCGATCGACCTTTTCCAAAAAGAATTGGTTTTAGTCGACCTATTTCTTCTGGATTTGATCCATTCCAATGTTTGGGGTCCAGCCCATGTTGCTTCCCTCTCTGGCTATTGATACTATTTATCCATTCCTACTCTTTCGATCTATTAGAAGATTCAGAACAGATCAGGCTATCTATCAATCGATTTGAAAATAGCACATTCATATCGCTTTTCGTTCATTTCCGCCACGCCAACATAGCCGCCATAATAAGAAGTAGGCGAAGCAGCTAGAAGCGCTCGCTTCATGCCCTTGAATTCTTATTCACGAATGAATTGGGAAAGCCAACATAAAGATTCGATTCTGACTTCGTAGAGCCGGTGCTGCTGTTGCCAGCACGTAGGGCCGTCCCCCACTCCCGACTAGAAATTCCAACTTCATGTTCCCGAGTTGCAGAGAACAATCCGAACTGAGGAATCTTTCTGGATTTGCTCCGCCTTACAACCTTGCTTCCCATTATAATTGTCATTGTAGCACGTGTGTGGCCCTGGCAGCGGATCGAATACAACCAGTCGAAGCTATTAATTGATACGTATATAATACCAATGGGAATTGCCCACAGTCAACACCCCTGAGTAGACTTTTTAAGAGGCCTTCGGTCTAAGGAAAAATGGCCTTAGAGAGCCTCCAACATTGCATTTGCAATTAGTGTCATCAGCCAGTTTATGCATACTCCTCGAACATCTCACCTTGAGACTACCAATAGAGTTCTTAGGTATCTAAAGGGCGCTCCAAGCGAAGGTCTACTGTTTGGGAGGCATGGACACCTATGTAAGCGAGTTGGGAATCAAATTTTGAGAGCCAATGAGCTTATATTGTTACAATAAAGCTGCCATTAGCATTGTCCATAACCAAGTCCAACATGATAGGACCAAGCACATAGAGGATAAGAGACACTTCATCAAGGAGAGGTTGAGGAGTGGCCGGATTTACACACCTTGTGTCAAGACAACAGAGCAAGTTGCAAATGTTTTGACTAAGGGTGTTCGTAAGGGTTGTCACCAAAATATGTTAATCAAGCTGGGCATGATAGATATCTTTGCCACTAGTTTGAGGGGGAGTGATGGTTATGTCTGTATTTTCCCTATTTCGTTGTAACTTGAGGTACCAGGGGTATTTTTAGTATTTCTTTATCTTTCACCTCATTGTGGGAAATCTTGCTCCAAAAAATTCACGATTTCCCCTTTTCCCTTCTTCCCTCTCTTCTTCTCTTCTCTCCTAATCTTTTCTACTTAATTTAAACCCTAGGTATGTGAAGTTTAGAACACAAGTCGTCTTGTTTCGTAAGCTTACAAAGACATTGAACAAAAACGAAATTTAAACCTTGTATCCACCAACCACAATGGGCTTGAACCTTTCCATTAGCCCAAAACAGTAAGAGCAACAACATCTGTAGGGCATCAGCATAGCGATCGGAGCAACATAATGAGCAAAACAGATAAACATTACACCCATGATTAGTCCTACAAAGTTCAAGGAAAGGGAATGATACAATAGACTCTCTAACTAGGAGCAGTTGAAATAGAAATTTTTCATACATTTGAACCTCTCCTCCCTAACCTTATTGTAACTTTATTCATACATGTATTACAATTATTTTTTTGGAAAGTATCACAATTCATATCACTACTCATAAAAAATGATTACTCATAAGAATGTTAAAATTGTCAGCAGGCTTACCAATTAAGAAACATGGTCAATGCGGCCTTCAAAGACAAATATAAAGAAAAAAAGTTGAAATAAAGGGACTTCTACACCTTCAGCCATGTCAATATTTAGTTAATGAATATTACAACTAGAATATTTAGATGAGAAATCTGTTGAAAAAAATTATGCAACACCATAAAATAGCTAGGGAAATTTAGGTCACAGAAATTTCAAAAGAATTTAAAATCAAAAGATGGGTCAACAGAGAAAAGGTCAAACCTTTAAACTCAGAGGCCTTATCAGGAGTCAAGTAATCCCAAGTCCTTTCCAATGCTTTTCTGATTTTCAAATTTGTCTCCCCATCAAGATTTGCAGTCTGTAACCCAAAAAAAGGACTTAAATGAGTTATTGCATCAATCAAATATTCTTGTTGTATTGTTACTTTTTTTAAAGAAACCATGTTCAACTTAAAACAGTAGACGGATTTTCAAAGTAAGGTTTGAGTAAAACACGACACGAAACCTCAATGTAGCAGACACCATCTGGATTTGAACTAGCAAGGAACAAAAGATCGGCAGGAAAGAAACAATCATGCTTAACCTGCAACCAATGCAACATTCAGCTTTGAATTAAGAGTTGTAAAGATCATGAATATTTAGGTTAAGCATCCTCAAAATCCATTCAAGCTGCAGCTCAATAGGAAACTATAAGCTAGAGAATAAGGTCATCATTTTACTATTTGATTGGAAATATAGTAGTCAGAACCTTGACTTTCTTTTAGAATTAAACTTCTTCAAACATGTTGGTTTATCACGCAACACTTGAAAAAACAGGACATAGTGGTTATGGGCCTCTGAAACATGATACCTAATTAAATATTGCAGGGTATATCTCAGATGCAATATCAGAAATACAAGAGGCAACTAACAGTAGATCAGAAATACAAGAGGCAACTAACAGTAGAGAGTGTTGTAATCTTCATGGTTGGCGAACAAATGGATACGACAAGAAAAAAGAGGTTAAAAGGAATCAACCCAAACCCAAGAACAAAAAATTTGAATCAGAAAAATGTGATTATATAACAAATATGAGAATAGCATCCAAAGCCACTATATCTTGAAATATAATGCAAAGTTGAAATGCTTGAAAAGCTTTTAGTGGGAACAGATTTTACTGAAAAGATAAGAGGAAAGAGAAGCACATTTGAAGGCCCCATGGCACAAGCCTGGCACAATCCAATGGTATGGAGGTCCAAAAGGTCAACAAACAAGTTTCAACAAGCTATTTTACATAAAATTTCCTTCCCAGTGCATGCCACTATCCACATTAGGTGAGCCTTCACAAAGCATCAGTCAAATGAGCCAATAGGACATCACCCGCCTCTCTAATTAATTTAATCACGTTGAGAACAACTGGAATGGATCGCCCTGACGAATTAAAAATGCTGGAGAACCAAGGAAGACTTTGGAGAACACAGTGGTAAAAAAGTTCAGAAGACTTACTCTAACAATGTCCCCAACCTGCAGTTTCTTCCAGGGAATACTTTCCCACTTCTGATCTTGCAATACATCTATAGGGGTACTATTTATCGCCTTATCATTCTGCAAGCGCTTCTGTTGTGCAGAATCAGAAAAAACAATCAAATGTCAACCATTGTTCCACTCAGTAATGCAGAAATTATCTGCGAGGTGCAATTGTCCATAATACCAAAATGAACCCCAAGTGCCTCGGCTAACCCAGAATAAAATGACAAACAGACTGTTTCTCAATAACACAGCTCGAAATATCAGCAAAATGATCTTTGGTGCAAACTAAAACGTGTAGTAGTTCATGATACTCACCCAGTCTTCGAATGCCTCTTTAACAAGAGAGACAAGAAGCACTAGACTCAGTGGAACCACATTTGTTATAGGATGCACAGGACTGCACGAAAAGAACTCTTTAGTATATAAGTTAATGCTGCACAAAAGATAAAAACAAGTCTTGTGATTCTCTTATCTTGTTATTCCTCTTTCTGAGTGTTAAAAATCCTTGTTTATTGAAAATAATTATTAAATGACAGACAACGTAGAAACCAGATGTTGTTGCACACTAGGAAAAGCCTTATCCCCCTGTATGTCTCCACATAGCACCAAAAATCTGCCAAAATTAGAGTGAAGAGAGAAGAGATAGCGTCTGATATGATGAGTACAATCCCTACGTGCTAGTATCTCCAATACATATAAGTTTTTAATCTCGGTTATACATACAATAATAGCAATCAGTATATTATACTCCTTGCCACATAGAACTGGCCATTGAACTGAACTGAGAAGACAGAGAAACCAAGATCCCCAGAAATGGGTACGGTTACAGATACTGGAATGGGAGATGGGGATATGATTCTACATTTCCCGAAATCTGGGACACAGTATGGATACAGATATCCCATCCAGTTGATACCATGCTTTAACTTCAGATTTTAAGCTACGTATCATTTTTTTAGTATTTACATATTGTCAAATGTAATAATACTTCTAATATTGAAACAATTGTTATCGTAAGATCTGCTACAATATACTATATATAACTTTGGTTTACAAAACAAACCAATGAAATTGCAAGGAGTAAGAAAACAGCTAATAGTACGATAGGAAGTGAGAAAATGACCATGAAGAAGCAGTATCCTGTACCAGTATCAGTATCATATTGTGTCAAACGGGTGCTGGGCATGTTGAAATATCCGGGATCATAGCATAAAACTGGTCGCTTAAACAATCATACTATTTACTCCGTGCATGAATGTTGTTCAAAGGTGTTAAATAACTACTACTTTGAATTAGATAAGGTACCTGATCGGTGTCGTTGATAAGATTGAGATCATAAGAAAGTACAAATTAGCTACCCGCCTGAACTGTCAGTGTAAAAACAAACAAACTTCTTAGGAGAAAATAGTGTATGAAACACAAATATATTAGTAGTGTGAAGGAATAGAAAAACGACCTATCAATATAATATGAATATATATAAAACCCATCCAACCCAGCTTATTATCTAATTGCATCCATCTTATAGCCCATGAATTAGTTTACACTGGGTTACCTGTTCAAACAACCCTTTTGGTAAAAAGGTGAGAATGTTGTACTTCGTAGTTGATATAGAATTCCCCTGAAAAGATTGATCCCAAAGTAATCAAAAAACTCATTGTTCTAGGGACAAAAAAATGCAAAACATAACAATTCAACATGAAGATAAAGACTATAGATCTGTGACAATCTTCTACAAGTAGACTATAAACTTCCTAATGAGAGAAACCAATGAGTTAGGGTTTGGTGGGCAAACAACAAAAAGGAGTCCTAAACTCAGAAGGATGGTCTTTTTAATAACAAAACATTTTCTAATATAAGGTAGAAGAGGATAAAAAAATACTTAACAGGATGGCAATCACATCTGTTTTGTTAAAAGGACAAAGCACCCTTCATTTAACTCCCAAAAATCTTAAAAATAGAATTCAAGATAGAACCCTTCCAGCCCCCCCCCCCCCCCCCCCCCCCCCCCCCCCCCTGGAAAGAAGCTTCTCAAAAGTAGAGTTCGAGTATGTCACTTGGATGCTTCAAAATGGTTATGTCTAATACGTAAAGTTAGTAAAAGCAGTAGTTGAACTGTAACATGAGATACCTACTTCCGTAGATCCCAACTCCAAGGATAGCACAGAAAGATCCCATCAATTTCGTTCAAGTATCTGAGCATGATATATAGCATTCTCCGGAATTTTTGGGAAGTCATGGCTCCTCCATTCCAATTTAAAAAAACATTATTAAATTTTTATGGAGAAAAATATTCCCATATCTAGCTTAGAAAGAATTGAGAGAATGACGTTTTTTGCACGTCTGATAGGTTTGGAAGATGATATGTTTGGCACGTGAAAAAAAAAAACAGTTTGACATATTGTTTTTTCAAAGACATAAACTAGAACCATTTTTTTCCCAAGGCAAGCACCACATTATTTGTCAACCTCAAACAGGCAGAATGCACATGAAGAATACCAGATCCCTTTATGAGCCCGAAATTGAACTCACTAGGGCCAACTACCCTAGTCAAGCAACAATCTCGACAATGGAGGGATTCTATAACTCTTGGACATATCCAAGAAAGCTCAAGTGTGGAAACAAAACCCCCATCCAGCTACAAATTCATCCACCAACAAAAATATTTAAATCTATTTTAACATTTCTTTTGTCTTGCTACCATCAATTTTTGCAAGAAAGCCATAGACTTCTAGCGTCTTAGTTACCACTGTTAAGTCAAGCTAAAACCGATCTTCCTACAAAACCAACTTTATGATGAGCAGATATCAGCAGACATCATCCAGGAAATTACAAACTAACTGCAACATTAATGATATACTCATCTAAACGTACATATGATACTCATCTAAACTTCCTCTTGAGCAAATAAATAATCACATTCCATTTGGTTTCATATGTAACTCTCTGTATCCTTTTCTCATAAGTCAAAAGACAGGAATTTCTAATGTGTTAGTCTGCACATATGTCTCTTGTAAATTTTTTTTTTTTGATAAGTCACTTGTAAAACTCACTTCCTTGTATTTCTGAAGGTTCAATTACCACTTCTTTGTCAGACTAAAGATTTGATTCAACAACTTCCCTTACTTAAACAGAGGCATGTTCAACAAATCTGCAATGCATTAATTAAGGGAAAAAAAAAATTCTCCATCAAATGCAAAATCCCTCTTGGCCTCTTGTTTTTGATGGCCCAGTTTATCAACTAACAGATGTGACTCTACCATATCCATCCCAAGGAAAAACATTTACTTAGCTGAATTTTTCTCTTTCTTTTTTCTGAAAAGGTGGCAGTTACATTAAAGAGATAAAAACTTAACACAAATGGGGCCCAACAAGGGGAATTACAACGAAAGGAAGTTATCTCAAATCATCAAAGAACTATTAGATGCTTCAGCATTTGCAAGCTTATCTGTGAGTTACCCTCCCTATAAACGTGAGATATCCGACTAACTCCAAACTCAAATAACGAGAATTATATTTCTTCGAATATAGTCAGGATCTCCATGGAGTTGGAGCATCCTTCCTCAACCAACCAGTCAACAATATCGAGTCATTTTCAATCCATATGGTGGTAGGAGGGACAAAATCTTATCCCCATTACCTACCCAAAAAAAATCTTAAGCCCATTCCATAGAGTAAGAAGCTTGCATCTATTGCTTTTGAAGGAACGACAAGGCCAGCATGAGTTTTAATTACTTATACACAAATGTTACCTATCCTCCAAACCTTGCAACTTTTCTGGTCCCATTGCTATCATTGACTTCCGAGCAGCTCCCATCAAAATTTAAAAAGAAGAAGAATCCAAAGTTCTAAGAGGGGCCCTGAAATGCCTATAAATGTTAACCCCATAAGCCATTAGCGCTCCTAAAAATCATCATCATAACACTTATCCCAACTATATGGGTTCGGCTACATGAATCATGTTCCTCCATTCATTTCTACCTAAAGCCATATCTTCCATTAAGGCAAGTTTCTTAATATCTCCTCTCAATTCACATGCTTTTTGGTCTTTCCCCTCGCTCTTTTAAAACCTTGAACTTGAATGTTCCTTCTCAATGGTGTTGTCATCGGTTTTATTTGTACATAACCAAACCATCTCAATCGACTCTCCCTTATTTTTCTCACCTATTGGCTATTGAACTATTCCAATATTTTCAAAATGCATTCATTACTGATTTTTTTAGTCTTTCCACTCATCCATCTCCCCTTATGGACACAAAACAATGAAAATGGCCGCTCCAAGGTTCTCTTTGTTAGTAATTTTAATTAGCACATATCTCTATGCTCGTCTTTAATAAAGTTGCACTCCATATACTTTGTCTTGGTTTGACTTATTTTAAAACCCTTAGACCCGAAATCATTCTTCCAAAGTTCTAACTTTGCAGTAGCACTATGTCATCTACAAATAACATACACCAGGGGGCTTCCTTTTTGGGTATGAGCAATTACTTCATATATAACCTATGTAACAAGGACACCGACATGAGTGTCAGTATCCGACACCAATTGTTCTCACACTTGTCAATGCTTCCTCATACATGTCCTTAATGATATCAATATATCCATTTCGGTCTCTCTTTTATCCCAATGCCCACTAACTCAACTCTCCAAGAACTATGTCATATACTTTCTCCAAGTCAATATAGACCATTTGGGGATTCTTCCACTTTTCTCTAAATTTATCCACCATTTGTCTAAGTAAAAAAGATAACTTCGATGGTTGACCTCCGGTCATATCGGCCAACCAAGGAGCTTTTGTGAGAGGAAGACAGATTCTTGATGGAGTTCTCATCGCCAATGAATGTATTGACTCGAGAATCAAGTCTGGTAACGCCGGCCTCGTCTGTAAGATCGACATGGAGAAGGCCTACGATCACGTTAACTGGGCTTTCTTGGATTGCTTATTGGGCAGAATGGGATTCGGGGGCAAGTGGAGGAAGTGGAGATGGAAATGCATCTCTTCAGCCTCCTTTTCTATTCTCGTCAATGGCTCCCCGGTGGGTTACTTTAAAAGTTCTAGAGGATTGTGACAAGGCGATCCTCTCTCCCCTTTTTTATTCATCGTGGTGACGGAAGCCCTTAGTAGGCTGATATCTAAAGTTGTGGCGTTGGGAGAGCTAGTTGGGTTTAGCACAGCTCCTGGGCTTCCAAACTTATCCCATCTTCAATTTGCCGATGACACCCTCATTTTTCTTGATCTGGCGTTGTCCCAATTGAGATTTCTCAAAGGAGTCCTAGGTTGTTTTGAAGTTGTTTCTGGTCTTCGGGTGAATTTGTCTAAGAGCAAACTGTTCCCCATTTGGAGAGGTCAGGAATATGGAGGGCATGGCAAACATTCTTAGTTGCGGCATTGACAAATTCCCTTCTACATATTTGGGTTTGCCCCTTGGGGCCGCTTACAGATCAAAAGCTCTTTGGAGGCCTGTCATTGAAAGTTTTGGGAGAAGACAAGCTAAGTGGAAATCCAAATATCTATCAAAAGGGGGTAGATTGGTGCTGATAAAAAGTACCCTCTCAAGCCTAACCATCTACTACATGTCTCTCTTCCTGATCCCGAGAAGTGTGTTAATCACAGCAGATAAGATCATGAGAGACTTCTTGTGGAAGGGATGTTCTCCGTATTACAAATTGCACTTGGTGAGATGGGACAAGGTGTGTCGGGCCAAGGTTATAGGGGATTTGGGAATAAAGCACCTCAAATGCATGAACCTGGCCCTTTTGGGCAAATGGTTATGGAGATTTGGGACGGAGGATATTAGCTTTTGGAGAAGACTCATGGCTGGCAAGTATGGGGTTTCTACCTACGGTTGGAATAGTCGGGAGACCAGGAACCCGTATGGGTGTAGTGTGTGGAGGGGGATTCTTAAGGTGTCCAAAGCCTTTGATAAGGGGGTTCGTTTTGAGGTTGGTGCTGGCAACAGAGTCGGGTTCTGGGGGGACATCTGGAACGGAAACAATTCCTTTAAAGAAGACTATCCAGAGTTATTTTCGATTTTAGAGAAGAAAACGGGATCTATCCAAGAATTCTTCTATAGGGAAGGGGAGTCGGAAGGGTGGAATCTGAGCTTTAAAAGGAATCTTAATGATTGGGAGATTGATCCGCTTTCCAGCCTATTAACGAGATTGCAGGATACACGCCTTAGACCTTTGGTGGAGGACAGGAGAGTTTGGAAATGGCACAAAGGGGGTTCCTTCACGGTAAGATCTTTTTACGAAGCTGTGCAAGGTGATGAGGACGTGCCCTTTCCAGCTGCCATGGTGTGGAAATCCAAGGTCCCTACTCAAGTTGCGTTCTCCGCTTGGGAAGCGTCGCTTGACAAGATTCTTACGGTGGATCATCTGATGGCTAGAGGGATCACTATGGTCAATTATTGTTGGATGTGTAGGTCTGACAGGGAGTCAGTAGACCACCTCTTGTTGCACTGTGAGCTGGCTACGGGCATTTGGAGACATTTTTTGAGAGAATTCGGGGTTGAGAGAATTCGGGGTTAGTTGGGTCATGCCGGCATCTCTGAAGCCTCTTCTTTTTAGCTGGATCACTAAAGTTTTCTCAGCCAGAGGTAATGTTTTATGGATAATGACCCCCTTAGCGATTATTTGGAGCATTTGGAGAAAAAGGAACCAGAGAGCCTTTGAAGGGAAGCAATCGGACGTGCAGTCTATCATTCTAAATATCAAGGGTATGATGTTTATGTGGTCTAAAACTTTCTCGGAGTGTAAGGGTTTGTTTTTTGAAGACTTTGTCTTCCGTTGGGATTCTATTTGTACTCGGGAAGGAAGTTGATCGGGTTGTATGGCTGTTTTGTTTTTTAGTTTTGCTTCGCATATGCCTAGAGTAGGTCATCTCGACCTATAGGCTTTAGGTTGTATTTTCTTTCTGTTTTCGGCCTACTTTTCAGGCCCTTAATAATATTATACTTATCAAAAAAATAAAACCATTTTAGTTATCTGATATCTTTATTTATTGTCTTAATCTTTGCTCCATCAATCTCTCTCATAATTTCATAGTGTGGCTAATAAGTTTGATGTCATGGTAGTTTGTGCAACTCACATTTACTTTGTCATTGTCTATAGGTACTACATCACTTCTCCATTCATATTTTCCTAGACTTTAAAATATTGTTGAACAACTTAGTAAGTCGGGCCAATATAGTTTTTCCCATGCATTTCCACACCTCTATCAGACTATCATCTAGTCTTCATCCTTACTAAAGCTGCTTTGACCTCTAATAATTTAAAGAGACTATGCATCCTCCCTGATCTCCTAGCATCTCCATCTAGTCCTAAAACTCATGTGCAGTCTTCGTTATATAATTTATGTAAATAAATCTTCCATCTTTCCTTAATCTCTTCATCTTTCACTAAGACTCTCTAGTTGTTGTCCTTAATGGTGTAGGTTTGTGGTTTAAAAATATGGAAGCAGGTTTAAGGATGGGAGGGTATCTCAAAGATCTATGAAGACTTTCATAATAGTGTCAAAGTGAAGTTTTGGGAGGATATCTGGTGTAGGGACAACTCCCTTCAAGATGTTTTCCCAACTTTCTTCGCAATGTCAGACTATCAAGTTGCCCTTGTTAAATGGAAAATCTAGTGAACCACTAACTTATTCATTGCCCTTTCAGCTTTGAAATTTGGCAGGAGCTTTCCAAATTGTTTGGGATCTACTCGAGTGTCCCTAAAAGCATCCTTCATCTATTTTTTAGTTAGTCCCTTGAGGCCTTTGAGTTTCTAGGCTCTACCTTTGGAGATTATTGCCTTTCGCTTTGGTATGGTCAGTTTGGAAGGAAAGGAATAGATGCATTTACTTTTACTAGGCAAAGAGTATTGTATCAAGGAAAAAGGGCATAAAGTTCCATAAAAAAAAGGAAATGCACAAACAAGAATGAAGCCCCTCAGAAACTATACAAAAGCCTATGTCACATGGATTCTTTTAAATGGGCAAAGCAACCGTGCTGGACACATGTCAGAGTCCGACACGATACAAAATGAAGGCCCTCTAAAGTAGGTCTATAAGAAGCCAACTCTGAGTAAAGATCAGAATAAAACCCAACCACCCCATTTATGATGTGGTCTTCATCATCCTTCATGTCTCCCCTTATCTTAATACGAGACAAGAAGTTCCTTCTCCTATTAGCAATTAGCATTTGCCACCTTATGGAAGAACTTCGTGTTTTTATCCCCTTCTTTTAGCCTTCGAACCCTGGATTTCTGCTTCCAGCTTATCTCTTCCATTCTCACCAATTGTTGGTACTCAGATTTCAAATTAACCCTCCTCATCCTGTTTTCCAAAGATAGACAAACTTCCTCCTTTTGGCCAAGCAACGCTATTTTATCAAGCACCAGCCCCTTCTTTTGATCAATGCGCCCAAATTCTTCCCGGTTCCACAGCTTGATCCTCTCCTTAAGCTTTAATCTTGTGCCTAAAAGACACTCCCACCTTTCCGTCAAAGGAAAAGGACTTCCGCCATTCCTCCACCTTCTCTAAGAAATGAGAGCTGCAAAGCCACATGTTCTCAAATCTAAAAGGAGTGGGTCTAGAATTAAATGAAGAGTTATATCACCCGGCGTAAACTATTGTCTTTCGTGTGACATGTTTAATGTCGGTATAGAGTTGTCTAACTCAGTGTTAGTGGTTAGGTATACCCTGGACGTATGGGTTGGCCTGAGGTGAGATTTGTTCGATCTTTAATTTAAACTGGGGTGAGATATGTTCGATCCTGAATAAAATATTAGGGATTAAGCCCTTGGGTTGAAAATCCCAAAACTACTAAGTGATCACTGTCTTCTTATCTGGCATAGTGTCTTACCATGTGTTTGAGTGTCTGTCAAATTGTCCATGGAAGTTAGTAGACTTTGTGTCTAGTTAGTAGGCTTTGTGTCTAGTTGTAGACTGTGTGTCTGCCAATGGCAAGCCAGTTGAGTTTAGAATGAACATGGACTTACGTTGAGTTTGTATGAGTCTATGCAAATAATTATTATTGATAATAAAAATTGGTTAACTTAGCATAATTGATAAACATTCTTTTTGTAAAATTTACTGAATTTCCTTGAACTGAGTGTTAGTATGCAAATTGTTATACTATAGATATAACATTTTGATCTTGTTTCTTTCATTGCAAGTAACACATGATTGGATAAATCTAGTTAGTAGCTTGTTGGGCGATTGGCTCACCATGCTTTGTCAATATTTCAGGTGGCAATTGAGGACTAGAGGGTTGCCTTGGCGTTGTTAGTTACTTTATATAATTCTTAGTATTTTCCTTTCAATTTGGGAGAGATTATGTAGCAAGGTTTAGATGTAATCTCTTCACATTTTAGTTATCTCTGGTTGGGATTTATTTAACTATTTTAAGTTGGATTTAAATTGTGCTTCCTTAATTTGGTTTTATTAAAATTTATTGACCATCTTTGATCCAATTGTGCATGTAGAGGATTACTTTTTTTTTGTAATTCTCTTGCACCTAGGATATGTTCCCAGAGTCATACCTTAAGATCCGAGTTTCAAATTATGTATCCTGATGTTTGGATTTGGGGGCGTGACATTTGGACCAACAAAACGCCAACTAGAAATGAGATCAAACACATTCCTGGGGGCTATTTAGCGCACCACACTCCATATGTAAGAGGGCAGTGGAGAAGAAGGTGGTCCATTGATTAGGTACTAGCCCTACGGAAGAAAAAATATTCAGTACGGTTCTCCCCCTGCTAATTAGATGATCCACGGTAAGAATTTTATCGTGTATGTCTAGACAAAAAAGGCTACTTTGAAGTGGATAGGAAAGGCCCCCTCTCGTCCCATAAGAAACTTGGGTAACGGAGTAGAAGCATTTCCGAAAACAAGGTGGAGAAGATAGAAGCCATAATTTTGAAGATTGTTATTATTTTAGGTCATCTCCTTTAGTAGAGTTCAAGGGTTTAAGGTTTGAGGATTTTGTGTTCAGATGGGAGGTCTTGCTTGGTCGTAGATAATCCTTTATTTTTTGAAATATTTTTATATTGTTGGTGAGGCCCTCCCTCTCTAACTTCTTTTATTTTTTGAACACTAGGGTTTTTCCCCTTCCTCCTTTTTTTTTAATAAGTGTGTATATTTCATTAAAAAGGGAAAAAATCCAAAAACAAAAAACAAAAGAACAGGCAAAACTACCTCCAAGAAGAGGGAGGAAGTTCCCCTATTAACTCATTCCATCTATATACAAAGAAATCAAAATAGCATCCTCTAAAGAGAGGAGAGACAGAAGATCAAAGAAAGAGAAAGGCTTTCACGTGCAAAATGATCTTTTGAAGGTTTTCCTCTTTGCCTTCCTCCTTAATACAATATACTTACTTCTCGATAAAAAAAAATGCATTTAAAATGATCCAGATCTCTAGTTATTTCTCTCTCATTCATGCAAGCTTGTAAACATCTTTCACCCTCTCTTATACCCAACATATACCTTATGTTTAGCCTCACCACTTTCTTTGCTTCTTTTAGCATTTCTCTATCTTTCTAAGTTTTCCACATTTCTAGTCATTAGCAAGGCCTTATAGTAAATCCTCTTTTCTCTGAGACTTTTGAACCTCATTATTACATTAATAAGTTTCCTAGTTAGTACGAATTTTCTCCTTAGATTTCCCAAGAACCTCTTTTCTTACTCTTCTAATGCATTTAGCCATTTCATCCCACATACTGTAGTCTATACTTCTAGTTCCACATTTCTTTACTAATTTATCTATAAAATACACAGTTTTTCCCCTTTTAAATTCTACCACCATATTTTTGGGTATTTTTTTTATTTTCACTTCGTCTCTTCCATCTTCATCCAAATATCTAATTCACTAGACTATGTTGTGTGATCAGACTCTCTCTTGAAATAACCTAATGGTCATTGTATATTGATAGCTCCTTTCTTATAGTAGAAAAGTCTATCTAACTCCAATTTGTTCCACTCTTAGAGTAATTAATTGTACATCTATCTTTTTAAAGTATGTGCTTTCTATTGCAAGATCATATGCCAACACAAATTCAAAAGTCGCACTCCGAATTCCATTTCTTTCTCCAAATCGCTGTTATACGTGCCTTAGCAAATCCTCAACTTTATTGCCCAACTTGCCCATATAAATCCCCTCCGATAAATATCCTCTCGCCATCAGAAAATTCTTGAATTAATCCATCCATGTCTTCTAAAAATTCTTTCTTGATGTGTTCCTTTAATCCAACCTGGGGTGCATAAGTACTAATTATGTTAATTATCTCTCACCTAACACTAGCTTTATTGACAACCACCTATAGAAACATATCACCTATTTTCTTAACACCTACAATTTTATCTTTCATATATCTATCTACAATAATCCCTATCCCTTTTTATTTTTGCCTTTTCTTTTATACCAAAGTTTGTAGCCAACAATGTCTTTACTTTCTGCTGTCTCTTGTAAAAAAGCTACGTTAACTTTCCTTTTCATTGTGTGCACTAACTATGAGCTCTTACTTTTAAAGGCCCCACATTCTAAGTGCGAGATGAACCCTCCTCTCTTAGACTAACTTCTTTACCTGCACTTATCCAGCTTGGTATAGAAACCTTGCCTACTTTGTAGAAAGAATAGGCATAGCCTTTGATAGGACACAAAAGGAAGAACAGGATTGTTGTAGCCGACCCTCAAATTGTTGGGAAAAGGCTTCGATATGTGAGAAAACAGAACTCGCACTCTTCACTGTGTCATCTGAAGCAGTAAGGAGTTTGGATTAGCAAGGCTCTAGAGACAAACAAATCCTAACCAAACTTTCATCCCAAACGCACCTAAAGGGAGGGGCAATATCCAAAAAACCAACCTCAACAGAAGGTGCACAGTCACTCTCCAATCAACACATAACGCCCGGACTCATTCTCCAAGCAGTGGTTTTCCCAAAACAAAGGATTACAAACAATTTCAAACTACTGTTCTGTTCTAACATTGTTCAGCTGTTACGTCAAAATTTCTGTACTATGGACTTATATACTGTGTCAGAAGATTGCTTCCATATTTCAACGAAATCATCAAACTATTCAAATTTATCCGTTGTCAATCAAAACATAAACCAAATTCAATCATTGAAGAAAAAGAAATAAGAAAAAAAAGACAATTTGTCTGAAACATAGAGAGCAAACAAAAGAGATCGAGGGCGAGGGATCTGACCAACCTTGAATTTGACGGGAAGATTGGCCTCTCGATCGTTGCAGTAGATCGTGCGGTGCCCAGGATGCTGGGGCTGGACCCGACCGAGACGAACGGTGTGGGACGAAGTCTGGCGCTCGCCCATCTGCACAATCCTCGTCCACCCTCTTCCACCACCTCCGAGACGGGACGTTGATGACCTAACCCTCTCCCATCCACTCATTTTAGAAAACAGATCGATCGAGAGACCGACCCGAACGACAAGTTTCTTGAAAGCGGTGATTCGATCTGTTTTTTTTTCCCCTGCAATTTTCCCGCTGTCCTTGTTTTTATGAACACCCACTATGTACGGGCGGTGTCAATAATAACCAGGGACCGGAAGGACTGAGGAGGGCGCATTCAACACCCCCTGTTGCGTTCGCTTTGGTCCCTTTTCAGCTTTCCTTCGCCTCTTTGGCTTTGGGTTTCAACGTTTTTATTTAACTATTTTTAATAGACATACAAGTGTCGCATGAGAAAACTCAGTAATGGAACGGCTGCCGTTCGATTCTTCTCTTTTTCCTTTTGTCGCTAACGTGCGCTGCGCCACGCAGGATCATGTAATAACCGGCGGCAGTGGTGGTTGTGGAGCGGTTAAGTACCTACTTATGAAAGGTGCCGGTTAATGGGCGTACCTTGTTGGCTCACGTTAGATTTTTTACTTTGACATTCTCCGTAAGTTTGGGAAACAGAAAGTTCTGTTTCCAGAAACCGATGCTTCCGGTGAAAAGGGGTCTCATGAGATGAGACCCTCACATAACTTACATTCACCACCTATGTAGGAAAAGACCCCACTGAATTGCCATTTGTTAGAAAGAAAGAAAAAGGGTACAGATTCGGTGTAAGGAACGTTTACCATTAAAATAGATCTCTATGGTGGGATCCATGAGTACATGAACTGCCACACCCTTGGTAGAAGATCACGGACTTTCGCATGAGCCATGTAGCCTCTCTTAGAAAACACTGACCATGTGGATGTTTAGCTCATCCCTATTTTTTTTTTTAAAAACTCATCCTAATATAGACCTATAGACGAAAAATCAACCTGATTGGTGATTTCTAACCGTTGGATTTGAGTCTTTTTAATGGCTTGATTTTTAACTGTGGATTCATGCATTTTTTGGGGTGCTCAGATCCAGCGGTTAGAAATCACCAATCGGGCTGATTTTTTACCTGGAAGTCCACCTGGAGATGGGCCAAACATCCACAAGTCAGTTCTCTCTTGAGTGTCCACGTGGCTCATTCGGAAGTCCGTGATCAAAGAGGTCCATAAGCAAAAATGGAGTCTTAGTAGAACACCCTTAACGTTTTACCTAGTGTACCTTGAATTTCCCCTCCATTCAGGTTGGTGCAATTCCAAGTCGTACACAGAAGCCAAATTCCATAGCATAGCATTTGTGCTTCAGAGTGGCATGTTTATGAGCGAACAGATTGAATCCCACCTAAGAGATCTCTTAGGTCAAACATCAACCTGCTGGACACTGCAATTGCTGCATCAATTCAGCTTATTTCATGTTACTTGGAATAGAACGCAGCCAAAAGCCAACCCCACTCATCCAACATGTTGATATCCTGGCTCACGCACATGTTTCGCCCATCATATTCAGAACCTAAAATCACAAGGTCAACACCAAAAGGGTGCTTCCGGGCCAATCATTGAAAAAACATTGCTCTTAATTTTTTTCATTAGTAAATAGGAGCTACAACTGTAATTTTACACATCTCATGAGAAGTCCCACTACCTGGTAACAAAGACCTCTTTTCCTTTTTGAGTTTTTTGTTGCATTTACAAACCCTTCTCAGCACCATAGCGGAAACTCTCAAGAAACAATCGACGGAAAACCTCGGGAAACAATCGTGGCTATATAATGATAATCAGATAAACTTACAATCAATCATGATGTACAATGAGGAGCACCACCTCTCAAGCTTTTATTTCTCAATGCCCTGCTGCAAATACTGTATCAAGTCATACCCAGCAGTTGTCCACTTGTTGTAGGCATCGGTGCATGTACGAATCATGAAATTGGCTGCCTCACGTTCACTCATCTCAGGATGGAATCTCTTGCGAAGATTCCCAATGGCGTCGCCCCTGCTGAAGCACGGTAACCCACTGTCAACCATCAACAACACTGTGTTGATGATCCCATCCATATAACGGCGGGCAGCAAGATACCCCTTCACGCACAAGCTGTGATACAGATGAAGAAAGAAAAGATCAGTCTGGTGGCACTTCGGTTAAAAAGAAAAACACAAAAACAATGGAAGGCTCACCTTACAAAAAGGGTCCAGGTTTCACTTTTCATCACCCCAGATGGATCAAGCAATTGAGTCATGTCGTGGCTCAGCTTAAACTGCGCACTTTCGAAACGCATATTGCCACCAGGTGAAGTTTCCAAGATAAAACCAAAATCAATATGAACAAGCCTTCCCACACTGCATACAACATAAATGTTGGGGTTAGTTGAGGTGAAATCACATATAAAAAAGCTAAATCATATAATTTGCTATTATCTTTCAAATGGGTAATCAGTTGTCAAAAGATACACATAACCCCATTCAGGACCCTTCAATTAAAACAACTCTTCTTCGAACCATAGCCCCAAGATCACACCAATCAGTTGATTCTAAATTTCTAATTATCCAACTAACGAACTATATCTTGTACTTATCCATGTAATTTTAATGACCACTAAAAATCAAGTAACAGAATGAATGGATGGATAGGACTTCACCAAATACTGTGATTGTTGGGACATGGTCCATCCAAGAGAGGCCCATCACGATATGTATCGAAGGCAGATAAATGATTGGACCACTAGTAGCCGACCATATGATTAAGACTCACTATAACACTCACGAAAACATATTTTTAGTTATAATCTACGTTGCCGAGAACAGTTACAGACTTACAGGAGTCTGGTATGGTATGTATGTGTTTTCATGTCAAACTTGCTGAAACCCAAAATCTCAGTATTTTTTTTTTTGATTGACAATTAGAGGTCTGGCTATGCGTAATTAATATATTTTAATAGTTTTCCAATTTTTAAATTCATTTTGTATGGGGCATTATCCCTGGGAAGATTTGAAGGATCCAGGTACCACAGTTTACGATCACTTCAATTATGGAAAATTATAAGAAGCATACCTGTCAAAAAGAAGATTCCCGTTGTGTCGATCCTTTGGTTGAAGTAAAAGACTGGCAACTGCATACCCAGCACTGCTAATGATGAAGTTTTCACGGGCAGCTTCAAAAATGGGAGAGCCAACAGGCCCATAGTCCTGTTGAAAAATCTCAAGCAGACCGCCATCAGTGGTTTCACCCAGTTGGCTTCTGCTCTTTGAATTAGGGACAACCTGCAGAATTAAATGTTACAAACTTACAAAGAGAAACATGTTTACATGGTAGGAAGTCCTTTTAAACCAAAAGAAAGCTGAATACATGCATTTATGCTGTCAAAATACAACTTTCAAACCTAGGCATATACTAGAGAAATTATAAGATCCACCTGAGGTGTATCAACCTCCATCCATACAAACAGATCTGTCATCCACTTCAGCAGATCTCATGATCTGTGATGCTGGAATTTTCTTTTGTCCTTGGTTGTTTGCAGTCGCAGACCAATCAAGAACCACCACAAGCCAAGAAAAATGAGCACTCAAGTCTTAACGGAATCAATTATCAGTTTCAGATAACCAGGACACAAAATACTAGTTAAAAGTGACTATCATAATTTTCTTCTCATCAATAATCAATATCACAGGTTTGGCACATCTTGTTTAATGGTAGGTAAAATAATTGTTTAGGCAATAGATATGTACCCAGATAGAGTGTAACAGCGGAACAGGATTTGTGTAGCTGACCCCAAATAGTCGGGATAAGTTTTTGTTGATCGATTGATTGATTTGCTAGCAAATAAATCATTGGTCACAGATTACTTTGTACTAGATGGTGGTTTATGGTTTTACAAAGATGCAATCACAGTCCTAATATGATACTGTCTATTTTTCAAGGTGCTGCTAGTTCCAGCCACCTATCTTTCAATAAAAGAAAAAGGATACAGATTAAATTATGTCATCAACTATATGGTAAAACGTATCCCATGAGTCAAGGGTTTGGAAAGGGATTTTGAAGATCTTCGAAGCTTTTTGAAATGGATAGGTTTTAAGGTGAGGTAGGAGATAATATTCAATTTCAAGAGGTGAGTGTGGAGATTTAGCCTTGGGTACAGTGTTTCTAGATTTGTACGGTTGGCCAACATAAGAAAGGGTTAGTCATGGAAGATTATGAAAGAGTAGGAGGGGTGATTTTGTTTGCTAGGTCTTAAGGTCCCTTAGGAACTTCGCAACAAATCACATCATCTCTCCTAGCACGTTTTGATGGGGAATGCATCCTGGTAGATAGCAAACAAAAAATGATCGAAACAGGTGCTCATCCGTATGTGCCTCGCAAACTTCAAACACGAGTTGTTTGAAAAACAGTTTTAAACCCAGGGTTGAAGGGCTTGGTCTCTGTTATATTTTTCTTTTCTTCTCTTGTGACCAATCAAGAGGAGTCTTTTCTACCTCATGCAGGTTGGAGCTCCCCAGTCCTTTTTGAAGGTGTTCTTTCTTTGAATGATAACCGCAACAATACTCCCATCATCAATTATCTAATACATAGGAAAAGTTCAACAAAAATGTGTGCCTTGTGTGCAAGGAGAATGAGGAGTAAGTACCCATTCAACCCTCGTAATTTCACTAAAATGCTTTAGAATAGGATCTTCTTTCTCTTCAGATTGGGGTGGAATCTTCCAAAACCGAATGAAGGATGCTCCGAAGGGAAGGGCAAGGTCATGTGCAAGATTGTTCCATCTGCATTTTGTTGAAGAGTGGAAAGAGAATTGCTCGTTGGATCTCCCAAGAAAAATACAAGTAGTCGAAGGCGGTTTCCAAGGTATTAAATTCAAAATCATAAGTGGATCCATGCTTGTACAGTCTCAAGGAGATTAGAAATAGAGAGTTTGCAAGCAATTGGAAGTCTATTATAGAAAGTGGCTCCAAGGAGGTGAATGTTGCAGTTTGAAGAAGATTTTATTACGATTTCATACTAGAGTACGACAAGTACTCCCTTGGAAACCCTAACCTGGTGGAGAGATTAGAGATGGAAAATGGAGTTAATTTAAAGTACTTCTTTGTGCCAACTGGGAAAAACTACTAAATTTAAAATTTTGGCAAAAAAAAGGGCTATATTGGATGGTTTCAAGGTTTTTTTTTCTTTTACCAACAATCCCCTTCAGGTAGAAAGCGGCTCTTCATGCACCATCTCCTAGGCGACTAGGCACTCAATTGGACCTTGAATGATCAGTAAAATCTTGGAATGTATTTTTTCATTTAAGTAGGGATTTGGAAATTATATTTAGACATTATTTATGTTGTGCCAATGATTGACTAACTCATTTCCAAAGTAAGGTTTATATAGGCATACTTTGTTGGGAATTTTTACCGTAGGTTTGTTTGCTCAAAATAAATCCTATTCAGGAAAGAGTTTACTACTTTTCAATTGCCTATTTATGCACCACAATATCATGCAACTTAAGCTAGTTACCAACAGTAAAAAATCCAAGATAAATGCTGTTATTCTAACTGAAACGTTTGATCATGCTTCTATTATCTGGTAGAGGCAGTTTTATTCAACTCTACAGTTCCGTAATAACAATCACTACAAGAAGGCTAAAACATCAAAAACTTGGAATAAAACTTCATACACCTATTTTATGAGGGTCGTTATGGCGTTGAGGTAACTCGGCGCTGGAGCTATGAATAATAATTTCATATCAATTACATAGTGGCAGAAACAAGTTCACCTCAATTATGCCTCTCTCGGGACCGGTTGGGAGAACTCCATACGGAAATAGGTAGAGATTAAGACCAACTGCTTCAAAAATGTCTCTAAGGAGCGAAATCACCTGAAGAGCGAGAACATCTTGCCGACAATCATCCCCAACCTAAAACAGGAAGAACTACAGGTTATGTTACGTATGCCAACATTGCAGACACATCTAAAAAGATTAATTGATTAAAATTAGAACTACAGAAATGTAGTACTCAAGTAGGAAAAGGAAATATTAAAAATAAATCGATGGAGTTATCAAGACAAATACTGATAACATAAAAAGTTATCAAGACAAACTTTTTTTTTTATAAGTATCAAGACAAACTTCTGAGTGCCTACTTCAACAAAATAAAGAACTGAATGACTGACTTTAAAATCTGGTTCCACAGAAATGTTGTAGTTTCTCATATTGAGTACATTAGAACTTCAACCTCCTCATCCTAATACTTACAGTACATTGGTTGGTATTATGTCACCACTAGGTAAATTAAACAAAAAAAAAAATCACAAATAGGTAAATTAAGTAGCTTACCATTCACGTTTTCCAAATTTGGTTGGGCCCATTTTTGTTAAAAGGCCAGCACCTAGATGTCTAGGATGCTTTTCAAAGGTTTGGCAGTACACCGCCTGGCGTACCCATACTGGACTGGCTTTTAAGGTGAATGCCTTGGTTCCCAGGTGCATCAAGCGAGATTTTCAGCCAGGCACGTCTGTCTTAGTACATAAGGAAAATGTCATTCTTTGAGTTTTTGTACAAGGGTTAAAAAAACAATTTAGACCTCCTATGATAAAAGGCACCAAGACTTCTTGCAAAGCTATTGCTCTAGTACCCATCCGATGTAGTCGAGCAATCAAAGGTGCATCCGACTTGGGTGTTTTTCTCACGAGGGGAGAAATCAATCAAATGTGACTCTTTTTCTTCTTTGTTTTCATATAAACAACCTAAAGTTGTTGAGGTTGTGCAAATATGATGTTCTATAAGTGCTATAATAGTTGGGTATTTGGGTTCTTTAGAGGACTATTTATCATTTATGTTCTTCTTTCACGGACTTGTTTATTTTATTTTTATATTTTTTGAGTAAACAAGTAAACAGCTGGAATTGTCCCCAGAGGTAGGCCAGCAGCCAATGCTGAACTCGCCTAGGTATTTTGACAACAATGGCAGGGTCCACCAAATTCACATTAGTCCCAGTTCTATTTTTGGCAGTTTATCTGCTGCCTGGTCAACTTGATTAAGAAGAATAAGTTACTATAATTCCAGGTTTGAGTCCATAGCTCAATTGGTTGACATTTTGCACCACAGCTATGAGGTTGTGGGTTCATGGCCAGGTTGTTTACCCAAAGAAATCCTCTTTTTCTATCCTCAATGCATTAATAGCTCCTTCAGTTTAACAATTCACGGAGTAGATCAAATTCAAAATTTTGATTATTGATTAAGTACCTAGGAGAGGCAGATATCGAAGCAGAACACCATCCTAAGTGAAACCTTAGGTATTTTGCTGGGTATTTTTTGAGTAGTTAATGTCTTTTTGTATCAAGAAGTCAAGAAAGTAGGCAATGACCTTAGACACACCAGAGAATAACAGGATCAGCATTGTGAGAGACTCCTTAACATCTGATGTCCCTGAGTTCCCACAACTGCTATCAAACTGGAGCTTTTACACTCCACTTACGAAGGTTATGATAGCCCAGCAACCTTGAAACTTGGTGCATCTCCTCACACGATCAAAGTTGAGCCAGTCAATAGAATTACTTGAAAGGATGACAATCGCTAGCTCTGGAAAGTCTACAAGGATGCTTACTACAACACAGAGAATTTTGGAACCTGAAGCATTCTTTTTATGAGTCAAATATTGAATTTTAACACCTAAAGAATATACAATGCATCCACTTGGGTTGTATTATCCACGAGTAGACAAAAATGGATGGCGGTAGAGGCTATAAAGCAAGAGACATATACCAGAAAAAAAGAAAAAGGCAAACGCACCATATCGTATAAATCCCAAAAGAATATTGGTGAAACAAGTTTATATTCCCACAATGTCCATCTTAAAAGGTTAGAGCATACTTCTATCATTCTTTTGTTCTTTCAATTTTAATTGTAAGGTCAGTTCTATGCATATTTTTAGCTTTACCCACTTAATCATATTCAGGTATGTTTTAGTTGTTATGTAAAATATGAAGTCGTGGACTAGAACTTCACAATCAGTTTTCAATTTACCCTGGCGACAAGAGGAAAGTTAAAAACCAAATCTTGGGACTTCAGTGTCATGAGTTGCCTATTGCGCTAAACAATCATTATCAGAACACTAGTTAAGGAGAGACAAGACTGTAGTTATGCTACTAAGGTTCTAAAGGGGGGAAAATGTATTCCTAAATCTAAGTGAATGCAGATTCACAATAGGGTGTGTGGAGCTTGTTGCAATCAGTTATTTTGTTTATAGTCTTTAGACCATAATTTGCCATCAGCTTAATCAGGTGACAGAAGTAAAATGCAGATGTAATAACAAGCAATAGATGACCATGGAACAAAATGTACCACTATCACACTTGCTAAATAACAAGCTACAACTATTCCAAGTTTAGGCAAAAAACAAATGGCAGTTGTTCCTTTATTAATAATAGGATAAAAAACAAACAAAAGCAAACAATCACTTAATTAGCGCAATGGCTCCAAAATTTGCAAGATAAGAACCCAAAAATGAAGAAACGAAACATCTTGTGAAGATGCACCAACAGAAAATGTATTAACAAGAATGTACATTATGAGAATAAGCATTAGAAGTATGTGTTGCATGACACCAATCCTGAGCTCACACTCAATTTCAAATGTCCAATCTTTACCACTCGGAATTTCATGGTTTGGGACCAACATATACCAATCTTCTGTAAAGTACAGCTTTGATAGCAATGCAAACAAAAAGTCAAAATGGCCTAATACGCATATAATATAAAGATGGTGGAAACAAAATTATTATCTGAACTTCAAAAGTTCACTCTTATGTTAGGCAATTTCAAAGTTCTTTCAAAGTTGCAAACAAGAAATTGACTATGCATCAAATTTCAAGATGGCATCCAAAAAAACTATCCTTACTAGATTTGGTAACTAATAACACTACTAGTGCTGAAAGACGTGAGGAATTCTAAGTTGTGGCCTAGTCAACAATTGAGATCCAGTGTACATGGATAAATGAACATGCTTACCTTGAAGATGCAAGCTTGTGGCTTTAAAGCATTGTGATCCCCATCCCTATCCACCACATTAAATGTGATCATTATAGGAACTTTTGCTGCTGACTGTAGCGGGATCCCACTATCCAATTGAATGCTCCGGACAAGTTTACTAGGAGCAGTAGGTAGATAGAGATCATCACCATTTACTTTAATTTTTTCCAGTTCACTGTTGCACTAACAATTACCTCAGTTCATACATGACATATACAAGAACTAGAACTTACATATATGAACAAGTAAAATATTACCTCCGAATACCAGCTCGCCGCTCTTCCTTTCGAAGTGGAAAGAGTACACCAGAAATAGATGTGACTTTGTCAAAAAAATCGAATTCTCTTTGAAACAAGTCGAGGGCCTTTGCATTGAAACCATCAATAATCCGTTGTCTAACACATGGTAATAGTGCTTGAAACGAACTATTCTGAAAAGCCGTAAGAATAGGTCATGATCAAGCATGGCATGATATACAGCTAAGAAACATTTGGTCATCCAAATAAAAACATAAACAATATTTCCACAAATTGACTGAATTATCGATGTAAAACACAAAAACTGATTAGTGAACTAATTCCAGTGTGTAACAAGATATACGAAGGTTTTGTGTATCATAAGTAGCTGATTGTAATTTAAACCTATGCTATTTTGAAACCATGAAATAATGTCATTTGCATTTGTTCATTATATATGTTGTTTAAAGAACTTAACAGAGGAAAGAACCTGTTATATTTGTCAAGGATCAAGTCACCTGAAACCTTGGAAGCCTTGGTCATCTCAAGTGTCAACAATTTTAGCTTTTCAAACTGACTAGCAATTATCATCTACTATGTAGTCTAAACAAACAAATTGTCCCTAATTACAAGCCAATAGAACCTGAAGAGGGTGTGTGTGGCCCGATTTTGGTAAAAAGATAAATCCAACCAAACACCTCAATAGTCCGACTTGAATGACCGACTAGCTGCTCTTGATGAACACGCAAGTCAGTTGCATAAGTCCGGAATAAGTTGGTGAGTTCTTAGAGAGAGCTTCTCGACGGTTTAGATTTTTCGTCCCCTTGTATAGTAAGGGAAGACCTCTCTTTATAGAGGTCCGGTGATAGGTGGTAAATGATGCCTCTCACGTGCCCAGTACGCCTGTAATAAGGAGACCGAGGCACGCGTGGAGTCAGAAGTCACGTCTCTCTTTTCATCATTTTGGATAGGTAGGTCACATCCCATCCCCAACAAGTGAGACTTGTACCTATTTGTGGAATCATGCCGACTTACGCAAGTAGCTAGGCTCCTTTGCCCAAGCTAGCCTTCTTCGAGAAGTCAGTTCTCCCCTCCTCCCAACCAAACTCTGTGCTAGTTCAAAATAAAGTCGGCAAAGAGTTAAAGTGTATTTATGTGGGACAAGTTGGTCAAAATTGTCTTTCTTGAATCCAAGTTATTTATGTGTGTATATATATATATATATGGTTTTCACGAATCTCGAGGTAACACGTGTACGGCCTTGATGTCGGCCATTTTTAGGCACACACAGGGTGCTACCAATATTATATTTTGCCCAACTTGAATGGCATCTAATTGCTTTTTGGTATTTTCATATACATAATTTGATAAACATGTCAAAAACCAAAGTAGTTACCTTTCTCAAAATCTGTCCAGTAATCATCCATGTTGTTAGTTATTATAGTTAATGTAATATATGTACTAGCCTAAGGCCTCTAGGGTTAGCAGGCCGAAGGCCAGGGCCCCCGAGAGGAACAAAGCTCCTCCCCGGGCTTTCGGCCCGAGCCGTCGTACAACGTGCATATACTTCTTAGGGGTATTTCGGTAATTTTTTCCTTATTGTTTTATGTTATATATATATATTATGGGATGTATGGAGAGAATGATAAGTTGCTCCGTACGATTCCCTCTTTCTTCCCAATTCTTCTCTCTCTCGCATTCTCTATGAAACCCTAATTAACTAACACATATTATTATCTCAAGATATATTTTACCATTAAAGTTTAGTAAGGCTTATGTTCACAATTTATTCTCACAAGGATGACTTCAGATCCACAAACGATATCATTTAGACTTAACAGAATTGTATAAACACAAACAGATCTCACAAAAATGTTGAAATAAGTACTACTTGACTTTAGAAAGATAAACACATACCTTCACAGTACTTGGGTCTTTCCCTGATTCTGGACTACATGTCTCGCCCTGCCATTCATGGACTTAGGCGTCATATTATTGAAGATAATCATGTCTGAAATTCAAAGCACGTGTGGAATAATAGATATTCCAGCATATATTTTTACTAAAGTTGGAAGTAGAACAAGGTTAAATTTCTTAAATACGTGAAAAATGTCCCACCTGTAGATGCCATATCAAAATATGGGCAAATATATCACTTCTTTGAGCTACCCGGAGCAAATATCCTTCCACTAACCTCTGCAAAACAGGAAAAGCATCACACTAGGTAAATAACAATGACGATAATGATGATAACAAAAATAACTAACGAATAGCCATATGCAACTGTTATGTTCAAAATGATGAGATTATTATACATGAACCATGTGTGATAACTCACCCCTTCATCATATCGGAGAGCCTGCACTAGCTGTGGCATGAAAAAGGTCACCCGTTCTGGAGGATAGGACTCCAAAACTCTGAGGACATATGCCATGACCCGGGGATGGCACTTATACGCAGGGGTAAGGAATTCAAGAGCCTGTGTAATTGAACAAGCAGCCCAGTGTGGCAATTGTTGCAGAAGTGCTGAATTTTCATCCACAGCCTTCGGGGTGACAAAAAAGGGTAATGCTTCGGGTATGCAGCGGATCTCTAATATGTGTAACTGCATGGAAATACACCTCTGTAACTCAGGAAGCACGTTTGACAGAAGACTAAATAAAAATAAGCTAATTAATACAAGAAAAAACACAAAAATAATGCAAAGAAACAATGACTGATCTTTCATTTAAAAGAAAAATGGCAATTAAGGAACTCATGGTCAATTGACTATGAACGAGGTTAAGAACCAGAATGATCGAATAGTAATCAAAACCATAATAAATGTAATGCCAAGCATCCCCCTACCAACAAATCAGGATAATGCTACAGTTTTGTGTATCTGGTTTGTGACCATTACACTTGTTGGTTCTACAATGAAAAATATGTTATAAATTTATAATATATCGGCCTCAAATTCCAACCTGACTCCAATTCCTAGAAAGACATCAATATGAAGATATCTTTTGAATTCATGCCTTTTTTTTTCCAAAACTTTTGTACTTCATCTATTTCTAATTCGCTCCTGTTATTGCTGGAAGAACATGGAATGAATTGTTAAAGTGATATAGAACGTTATTGTAATAAATTTAGTCATCATTATCACTACTGTGTGTGCTCATCATGCAATCCTATTACTGAATCTACAATTAATCATATGCTATAATTTTAAGCCTCATTCTTACCACCAGTTCTTTGAAGTTGTAAGTGAAATATTTATTTTA
The DNA here is from genome assembly GCA_035048495.1 of Euptelea pleiosperma. NCBI lineage: Eukaryota > Viridiplantae > Streptophyta > Magnoliopsida > Ranunculales > Eupteleaceae > Euptelea > Euptelea pleiosperma. The sequence continues at coordinate 13,516,184 of CM068543.1, forward strand.
ATTAGTGGGCCTTGCATTCAAATATTTCCCTTCATTTCCCTAGAAGCTACTCGTACCATTGGTGAAAAGGGGAAATAAGGTTGACTGGCAACAGTTGTCATATAATGTTATCAAACAAAAATCAAGGACATGTTGCCATTGTCTTATAGGCCGTACACCAAGTCTGCGCCAATCAACCGTTCTCATACCTATCATCTCAAATGTTTTTTTTAGCATTTCTCATATAGTTTCCTAGATACTTTTCTGAATGTTGATGTATTTATTTAGTATAGACGTGTGTAAAGTATTTTTGTTCTTTCCTATTTATTTTCTGTTTTTTCTCATTATTGGAACCTGGGAGGGCATACTTGTAATTGGTGTCAAATCAAAGTGAATATTAGGGCTGCAACTTGGGCGGGCTCAACCCGACGTTGGGCTCGGGTTAGGTTAGCACCTTCAGCACTCGGGCTCGGGCCTCATTTTGAAAAGCCCAATCAAAATTGGGTTGGGCTCGGGCTGAGACTTCAAGAAGCCCAACCCAACCTGAGCCCGACATTCTAACATATATAACTACCCCTCTCCCAAACACTCAAACCCCCATCACCCCTCCTTTCCCTTCCTCGCCTCTCTCTCTCTCTCCCAAACCCTACCATCTCCTCTATTTCTCTCTCTCTCTCTCTCTCTCTCTCTCTCTCTCTCTCTCTACCACTCCCCTTTCTCTCTCTCAAACCCTACCGCTGTCCTCTCTCTCAAACCACCACCTTTCCCTTCAAGGTTTAGAGTAATCGGTACACTTTCTTTGCTCTCTGGTTCACAATAGAACAAATTTGGTGGTGCATACAGACAAGCAGCATGAGATCAAAGAGGAGACGTGGAACCACAGATAAGAGAGTAATGCGTATGCACATGGAACATTCCAAAGGTGCAGAGTAGTGGCATTTTACCGATTAGACTGAACTGAAACCCTATGTTAGAACTGATATAACAGATGGACCTTATGCACTGTTGGGGAGATAATGTCTTCAAATGGATCAATTGTCCATCTCTATTTTTCCATTTTTTTCTAGGGTTCTAGCCATTAAAATGGATTTCTAGAAAACGTGTCCCAACCCGATCGGGCTGGGCCTGGGCTGGGATTCTAAGGCCCGACCTTAGGTTGGATTCAGGCTTGGGCTAGGATCCTTGAAGGTCGGGTTGACTCCTAACCCGACCCAACCCGCCCTAGTTGTAGCCCTAGTGAATATGGACACCCCCCCCCCTTTCTTACCATTTCTTCTCTTCTTCTTTCTCCTCTTTTGTTCTTCAATTCTATTTACCTTATTTTCCTCCTTTGTTGTTAGTATGATGAAACTTTACATAATCTACATGGTATCAAAGCAGGATTGGTGTCTGCAATTTTCTTCGGTTTGTACAACGAATACCAATGACAGTTACAATGAGGATGAATGTGCAAGTCGAAGGACCCAAAAGAACGAGGGGAAGGCCAAAACGAACATGAAGTGAGGTATTGTGAGGAAATTTTAGAAAACTTGCCTTAACGGAAGAGATAGATTTAAACAAGATTCGTGCAACCTACCTCATACCATTAGGAAAAGGTTGATGATGAACAATGGTCACCTGAAAGTTGAGGGGTATACAAATGTAGACTGGGTTGGATCTCCTTCATATATGCCTACCATAGGGTATTGTACATTTGTGGGTGGAACTCCGGTAACTTGGAAAAGTAAGAAACAAAGTGTTGTTGCCACATCCAATGCTGAAACAGAGTATCGTGCTATGGCTCACACCACTTTTGAGCTCATGTGGTTGAGTCTGTTACGTGAGTTCGGAGTGCCATTCAAAGAGCATGTCAAACTCTATTGTGATAATCAAAATGTTATTCGCTAGTAATCCTGTATTCCATGAACGAACAAAGCATATAGAAGTTGACTGCCACTTCATTTGGGAGAAGATGCTGAGTAATAAGATTTCCACACCGTATATATCCTCATAAAATCAGCTTGCTAACAACTCCACCAATGTATTAGACAGGAGCACTACAAGCATGATTTGTTTCAAGTTGGGCATGAATGATATCTATGCTCCAGCTTAAGGGGGATTGTTGGTGTATTTATTTAGTATACACTGTGTAAGGGTATATCTGTCCTTTTCTTTTATTGTCTTTTCTTATTATTGCCTCCTGAGAGGGCATACTTGTAATTTGTGTTTCAAACCAACAGGAATATAAGTAATTTAAAGGAGATCGTGCACTCTTAACGAAGTGCACTTTCTCTCTGCTCTTTCCCATGCGTCATCTCTTCTCTTCTTATTCTTATTTCTCTTCTCTTCTGTTCTTCATTTCTCTTTTCCTTATTTTCCTCATTTGTTGTTGGTATGCTGAAACCCAAGATCTACATTGACATTGAGCAAATGTTCCTCTTGAATTTCAGCAAATAATTCCCTACCATTTCCCTTGATGTTTCAGAAATGCTCGTCACTTCCAAACATTTCACATGTGCACCACCATTCTTCATATTGTGTAATTTCATTGTTTCTTACTTGTGCTTCTCACCCTCATTCCTCCCTATGGTCATTGTGTTAGCACATTCAAATAGTAACTCAAAACAAAGGCATCAAGATCGTCAAAATTGAGAATTCAGATGAGAAAACGTACATGAACCAGCTGAGTTACTTCAGCCCTCAAAGAGGAAATTGTCGGGAACCTTGATACCAAGGATAAAGCAATCCGAGGGTCCACAGAAAATGCAGTTCTGGCATATTCAATCCATTTTTCGGAGCTAATTTTAGGCCGAGAAAATGTGTTTTCCCTGAAAGGAAAAAATAAAATAAAATAATAAATAACAATATCCGATCTTTCCTGGCTTAGGTATTCAATGAATCTCTTTCGCTGCGGACTGGGGATGCGCTTTCCCTTCATAGTTCATAACTGGGCTAAGAAAGAGATATAGCCCATCCGTCCGGTGCTCATACAAGATCACCAAGAATGTATAAGGAACATCAGATAACCAGCATTAAGATTGAAACTGGAGAATTACTTCGAATTTGAAGGTTGTACCCAGACATCAAGCCTATCAGCCTCATGCTGGCATAGCATTAACAGTAACTGTTTCCGTTTTTCTCTTCCAACAGCATAGTTCTCCATCTGGCCCCAAATAGGATGATATTGATCCTTCTGCACAGAATTATATGTTCCATGAACAAGCTGCAAAAATTGTATATTTTAATCCTAGGACATAAAGTAACAGACAATTGTTTCAGAATTGGAGAAGCATAACTCAAGAATTGTGGTTGTAAATTCAATATCTACATAGATAATAACCCTACCATATCATCCAAACAACTTCCATTTTCACGTCCCCGTCCTTTCAAAGATGAATCTGATTGAAGAGCATCCACTCGCTCATTCAAAAGATAATGGACAAATATAGAAACAGATTGAGCCTCACTCTGAGAAAAATTCTTGTTTTTCGTGTCATACCATTCAGGTTCATAAGCAAACCAACCCAACGAGGCACTGCAGTATGCACAAAGACCAATTTGAGTCGCCAAATGTAAACATATACTTATAAAAATCAATTTAAATAAACTATTTGCCATGGTCTGATATAATGGATGATAAAGGAATGAATGCTAGTTTGCAAAAGAAATGGTACAAAATCCACCAATACACACATGCCCACACAAAGGAAATAAGATTAAACTGAAGTTAGCATGAAAACAGATGTAATGCCTCAACATCGGAAGTTGGGTGCACCCACATATGACTCCACTCAACAACTCTACTGACCAAGTTGTCCTCCATACTAGCTGATTAGCCTGATTTATACGGATTTCTGTGGAGAGTATAAGAGAACAGAAGCAACAAACAGGTCCACGACGTTACTGAAAACCTGGTCATCAACTAGTCAGTTTTTTATAGCGACAAAGCAATCAAACTTAAAGTGGTGACCAATGAACAATTTTTAATCACTAATCATATGACCTCGCCTAGATGAAGCAAGTGTTACATGAGCTCTTCTAAATGGGTGAAGTGTCTGTGTCAAACACATGTGGGGTTACTGTTGGCCAGAATTTTTAGGTTTCATGAATCCGACTCCTCAACAGTCTATTATGCCAAGAACTCAATCAAGTATTGAGTTGGTTACGATTCAAGCTATGGTTCACGTAGATCTTCAAGTGTTAAACTATACCATACTTCCATAGTCACACCACAATTAGCTAAATGAATCACTTTGGGCTCTTTTAGTCATCTTGCATGGGTACTTGATTAAAAGAAATTACATGATTGTTTAACATGTTCATCAGTTGTGAAGCATTTGGCAACACGTTGCCCGTGCCATAGATATTCACCAGCAAAAAAGACAATTGAGGAGTATACTTGCATCTAATATGCATATGATACTCATTTTTTAGAAACATGACGTATTTCTAGAAAGAGCCTTCAATGGGAGTTCTTTAACTCATTTGTCAAAGATAAATGGCCTGGGATGGGCTCCATTTACAAGGAGACAATACTGAATTATAAATGATTAATCTTTTATTGAAACAAATTATTAATCAGAGAAGAAGTACAAAATACACAAAAAGTAAAATACAGGAGACAATACGAGATGGCCAAAATTTTGACTTTCACACAACTTGAAGAAATATGGAACTCAAAAGGCCAATAACAGATTCAGTATGGGATGCCTACCTCCACTATCCATTGCATCACTCATGTTGCATTCTAATAACTACATGAAATGGCTAAAAAACTGATGCAAGTAGTACAAAGTCCAAATGATACATCTAAAAGGGCAGAGGATCAAGGGGATGAGGGATAATACGAACAAGATGAGGGAAGAAAATCTTAAGCCACTTTGATCCCATAGTCTAATTAAATACTTCCCATTTCACGTCTGACATCAGCTATCTAACTGTATATTGTTGGCATTAAACGTTTAGACAATTGATTGGATCCAAATGTTAGTGCTAGGCTTCGAAGCTAAACGATTTTGAGATCCACTAATTGTTATATGCCTATGTCAGGAGTTGAGCATAACAAGAACATGCTTGAGAAGGTTATATTTTTTTCCTTTTCATATATCATAATACCATCGAGACATAAGTACTTCTTAGTTTGATCATTCAAAAAGTTACATCACAAGGTGAGATGGAGTGGGATGGTGTGTTAGAAAGAAAAGAAAGAAGCGCATCTTTGAAGATAAGTACTGCACCACAGACAAGGTGGTCAGAAAGAGTAAAACTTCTATCATGGATTGGGCTAGCATCTTCAAGGAGTATAAATTTTTTTTGATAAGTAATCTTCAAGGAGTATAATGGTGTATCTTTTTGCGAATTTTATGTATTTTTTTAGAATCTTTAGCGGCAGGCATTAACTAAAGTTGATGCTGTTAGCGGATAGTGTGTTCCTGCGCATGTGTTGTGTTGGCCCGACGACCCGTTGGTATGCATAGTTGTTTCGCCTTTCCCCAACAAGTCGATCTTTTGGGGTAAATGGTTGTTTAACATGGTATCAGAGCCTTAAGGTCTGGGAGGTCGCGGGTTCAAGTCTCCAGCGGAGTGTATTCCCGCTGAGGGGGCATGTTAGCGGATAGTGTGCTCCCGCGCACGTGTTGTGTTGGCCCGTCGACCCGTTGGTATACATAGTTGTTTCGCCTTTCCCCAACAGGTCGATCTTTTGGGGTTGATGGTTGTTTAACAGATGCATATTCTTCTTTAGCTAGTGGACCAGCCCCCTCGTTAGCAGTTTCCCTTTATTTGAGGCCTCATTGTACATATCCTTTCTCTTTAATACAATCTCTCATTCTATCAAACAAAACGTGCAAGATGACAAAGAATGAAAGAATTGAAGAACAAACACGGTCATGTGCAAGCAAATACTTGAGATATATAAAGATGAAAGTGAATTAAGCCCCTAAACAACCCTATTTTGGAAGTATAGAGTCGTGAGAAATGGACTTGGCACATGTGCATCTGTTTTTATTATCTTTTAAACAAAAAATTGAAATGTAAAGCATCTGTACGGAGTAAAAGACAGTCACTATAGATCCTATTTGCCTACCATGATTCATCGAGCATGCATTCAAGTTACGCGCATACATCGAAAAGAACCACGAGGAAAAACAAAAAAGCAAGAACTATGTTACAAGTCCCAAACCATGAGGAAAATTATAATGTATAGTAGAAAACATGCCTGTCGAATTTAAGAAGATTACGCGTGTCATATATAAATCAATAATGCTTAAAGAGAATGTGGAGCCCTAGAAAAGCAAAATGTAATTGAAAAGGATAACAGTATATGTGATCACCGATAAATCCGATCCTCCAACAACTGCAGCCCTGTTTTAAAATTCTGCAGATTACCCTGAGATTTGCATGAGCAGAACTTAAGCCCAAGAAGCATGACAGTGAAAAAGGTACCAGTAGCAGCAGGATGGCGTGAAAAATGCAAAGGAAACTTTATAGTTCCTTGTAAAAGCCGACCAAGAAGCAAGAGCTGCTCAACACTATCGTGTCGAACTACCTACAACCAGAAAAAGAGGAATAAGACAACAAAGGGACGTTCTAGAAACTAGGATATCTAATTTGTACACATAGGCCTAATTAGTAAAAGATTTTGTACCCATTCACCCAAGTAAAGAGAAACCAAAGCATAAACTCAAAAAGCATATAGTGTATTTCCTAGATACATCTGATGAAAGTACGGGGCAAACACCATATACCAACAAACTGGACGTAAAGTCAAGTTAGGTAGTTCACTTTCTCATCTTTTCAGTTGGAAAACAACATCATAATATGAGCAGTCTAATCATATAGCCCTAGATTGAATAAACCTGAGTCACCAAATTGAGTTGATCATGTATTATCACATAATATACTCAGGTACAAACCAAGATTCCCATGAGCAACACTGTTCTAGGTCTATCAAGCAAAGTTTTTAATCATATCATACCCCATGTTGCTTTAAAAGTTTGAAATCAGGTGACCTTGTTAAGTGCGCAAAAGCATTACATCCAGATTACATGGCATTGGCGAGGTGACAAAATTTTATGTTTTTGCAGTTTTTTTCCTATATTTGATAAAAACAATTTTTTGAAATAGAGAAATTACAAACCTAGGGATGACTGAAGAGAGTGCCCTACATACCACTTAGATCCATGTACGCCGACCTTGGTGAGCGAATTAAGACATCTTGTTGGCATATCTAGCAGTATAGAGAACAGGTCATCCATCCATTCTTGCAGAAAATTCACACCACTTAACTTATCAACATACACTGCTTCATTCACTGGCTAAGTTCATAAATTTCAATTGAAAGGAAGAGTATTCCTACCATCTAGCGTAGTCAATCTAGTTCTAGCCCCCATGTTTTTTGTTGAGTTTCTAGTGACTATAGAATTCATCAACCAAGGTAGTTGATAATTTCATTGGAAATTTCTTTCATTCTCATAACTGGAATTTTGGTGGAAAAGGAGCAGTAAATCATTTCATAGCATTAGCATTTTGAACCATGGTTCAAAGGATCGTTCCCTCTTGGAATATCTTGGCCGAGACATCTCATTTTCTTAACTGGCCAAGACATACCGCCATGCTTCTAGCATGATTTGAGGCTAGAAATGAAGTGTCTAATGTTGTAGTTAGCATTCAGTGTGCCTATCACACTGCCTGCAGCACTCCTCTCACCAACATATTTAGAAGTTTGCATGTCCTAGAATGAACAGGGTGAGAAAGAAGCTACGTCACTGGACCAATAAAACAAAAAACTATTGGTTTATACAAAGATCCACAGGCACCATATCACATGTTAGGTGCTCAAGCTTCCAGCCAGGTCCTCCGTGTACCTTCAAATTATTTGAAGAGACAAAAGGTAGAGCCATCTCATAGGTTATGAGGCAAGTGACGATGTACTTTCAACCCTAATCCTCTAAGTCAACTCATTCAGGGGGCTTAAGTTCAGCTGTGAAGTAAATTGAAATCGAATTGCAGGAATAGGCTTTTTTGAAGATTATATTTTCTACCGATGGGATGTACAAATACAGCTATAGAAGATATTGAAGCATTTATGAATAACAGGAAAATTTAAATGGTGCACTTCCTAAGAGTTTTTGTGACTATGGGTGACTTCTTCCATATGGAATTATAGACTATGAAAAACATGATTCTGATGAAAAAGCGTCTCTAACCATGATGGTCATAATTATTGCTATAGCTTTTTCCTTCAAGAAGCTAAGAAATTGGCAGAGGATTAAACAACGGAGACAAGAGACCACACTCTGGCAAACTTTTTCAGCTATTTATGACACGAGACCAAAAGCTCCCAATTCCATGACTGGAACATGTCTTCTCCTATGCTTTGTTCTCTTAGAGCATCTCCAACCCTACCCTAAACTCTCCTCTTCCCTAAGATAGGGTGAAAAACATAAAAAATCATCTTCAACCCTACCCTAAAGTTCACCCTATTTTAGGGTAACATCAAATCGACCCTAAAGATAGGGTAGGATTTAGGGCAAGATTCTAAAAACTTGTTCTCCCTTCTCCTCCATCTTTACTATTAATTCCTCTCAATGTCATCTCCCTCTTTTCACTTAATGCCACCTATGTCCCCTCTTATAATTTTGGTCATTTTCCCTCTTTTCTATTGGTTTATATATTTAGGGAAGGGTAGAGTTTAGGGTGGACCATTGGAGAGCTTTTAAAGTTATAGGTAAGAAAGTCTTTTCTACCCTACTTTAAGTGTTTAGGGTAGGGTAGGGTAGGGTTGGAGATGCTGTTAATCTAATTACCCATACCAGGTATGATACAAAACCACATTACAACCAAATGTTCCTCGATACATATATTAAACCCCATTCTCTAAGTTCATCGAGAAAGATTAGATCTTGGTAAGCGAACAGATTCAGCTTACAAAAAATCAAAAGCCAATGAACTTTCTGAAGAGCTCAGCATATGATGCATACAATAAAGAAAATTGTCCTCTAAAAATAGAACAAAATACAGTTATTGGAAGTTAACTATTAAAACATCCATGAAAAATGAAAGCCAATATTCAAAATGCTCAAAACAGAAGCTTATGTATCAACTTCCAGTATATATGGCATCTATGTTCTTGGTGACACTGTATTTAAGACCTCAATATTTGAGGGGTGGCACACGCTGCAGATATTGCATATAGCTCCATACTGACACCACTGCCAAATGCATGTGTACTTACATGAAAGCATAAACATCTACTTTAAATTAAATGTAACAGATTGAACAAGTGACAGTTAAATGGGAAAAACTAAAAAGAAATTAATGTCTGACAATTTTAATTATCCTAACCTCAAAGCGATCAATAAAAAATCCAAGCCATAATCTCTGAGCAATTATTCCTTCAACAGGATCCTTGTCAGGCTGCACTTCTGGCTCCCCAGGTACAAGATGAGGCCTCAACTTCGCAGCAGGTCCAGAATATCTCACTTCATATGCAAATAAACCTCGTTTTGTATCTATCATCCACAACCATGCATCAACAAGCTCTGCAAGGACAAGAGACCCCAACTGCGGTGCAGCAGAGACTAACCATGTCCAAATAAATACACCAGTCTCCATTGCATCAGGTGTTGCAATGTAAGCTGGACACCAGCAAAGAAGTCGTAATAGTTGCGAGAAGCCTTCTAGATTCGATCTTGAATCAGAGCCCTAGCAAAAAAGAAGACTGCATTATACTCAGAAACCAATAAAATGGATGCATTAATCATCCCTGGAGAGAAACACACAAGTACAAGAAAAGACCAAATATTGAGATTGGGGAAATAAATGCATTTACCAGATTTGACAGAAGAAATGCAGTTGCCTGAGAACACGTTTCATGAAATGGTGACTTATCTATCTCTCCACCTTTCTCGGCAATGTTAACAATTTGTTGAAGTAGCCGCACAAACTTTGTAAGAAGAATTTCATTAAAAGAGTCACTTTCAGGTTGTGGTTGTTGAGGAGTTACTCCAGATTTCAACCTCTGAAGACCAAGACCCAGCCCAAAGCCCATTGGTGAAGCACCAGTTTGAAAACCACCAATGCTGTTATACAACCTTCTCATGCCAGCTATTTCCCCAGCATAGTTGCACTTAACTGTTGCACTGACTATGCCAGTGGAGAGCACCTCCAAGTTGAAAGCTTCAGACAGTTTTAATTTTGCTCCTGAAGCGGCAGCTGCAGCAGCTATAACTGCAGGAACATTTGCTGTTCGTATGCCCGTCCAACAATCATTTTTTCCGGTACCAACTCGTATCTCGGATAAAAGAGAGACCACGTCAGTGGTATGCTGAGGTCTATGCCATGTGTTTGCTTTACAAAGCTTTTCCTGAAATCAGCAATTGGAAGAAAAGAATCCTCAAATGGAAATTACTCATAATAAAATATATTTTTATCAAGGTGAAAAATTTATAAAAACAAGAAAAATACACAAAAGGGCCAATAGAGGGGGAAAATTGTGATCAGGAAAATGACATGCGGATGGATTACAAGCGAAAGCTAAATATGCAAGTTAATCAGCACAAATGGTTTCCTCTCTAACAATATGAGAAACCCAGGCAAAAGAAAAATCTGACACCAATAGGTAGTTACATTATCAAAACTGAAGTACAATGAAAGGGTTGTTATAGAAGTTTCTGTGAAAAATTCAAAAAAGAAGAAGAAGAAGAAATAGAAATAACAGCAATTAAAGTTTGTTGAGCCTTCCCACGAAGTAAGACATCATAACTCCAGAACACCAACAATACATGCATTGGGGGTTTAGAAAGCCACTTCCCTCTGAGAATAACAGGAGTCATATTACTAATATGGACAAACGAACCTTTGATTAGCAACCGAGAAAACAAATGAAATACATCGCAGAGATATCAACAAGACTGATAGCAATAGATTAAATTTTCAAAATTCATCAGTTTTTTTGTGGGAACTTTTCAATATCCATCAGGCCATAGAGCCACCTGAGAAGTTAAGGTTCAATTATGGCTGTCATGAAAAATAGAATGAAGATATCGCACTGCGCATGTCGATACAAAGATTTTCAGAACAGTGTAAAAAATAACAGGAATTATGCAGAACAGATTGAACTATGATGAACTTTTCATAAAGTTAATAACAGTTATAACAGAATCATATGATAGAGTAACTGAATCAACTCATATTGACTTCCCTCAGTAGGGGTTTCTGAGTTTTGTTAGCAAACCTGTAAAAGACCCTGGCTAGTACATGGAGCATGTGAAAGTGCATTAGTGATCCATTCCCGAACAATTCTTTGATACAAAGAACGAACGGTAGCAACCCAAGCAGGATCATTGACAAGAGCGGAAGGTAAGTCATTGTTAACTGAAAATAGCAGTGAATCCAGACACAAAGAATTCCACAAAACCTGCACGAATATAAATCATTTGTTTCATGTATAATAAGAAAAATCTTTCTAAAAATGATACATAAAAGAGAATAACATTATCAATATAGTTTTACCTGTGGAAACCGATCTTTAATTTGAATTAACAAACTAACAGAGATATCACGAATGTGTTCCTCCCTTTGAGACATACTTTTTATGAGAAAGCAAGCATGAGCAGAAAGAGTAGACTCCCTTGTCTCGGCTTCATTGCCAGTTTCAGATATTCGATCCTCCTGTAAACCAGGTTATAAGAATCAGTCAAAACCAATGTGCATTAAGCAATTCCTTAAAACTTGGTGAGTTTCAAGAAGTTTAGTCACACCTATGAATAATACGCGAGTTTCAAGAGGTTTAGTCACACCTATGAATAATACACACACACACACGTGTGTGAAAGGAGGATAGACAGATAAAGTTGGAATCGAACAACCATACTTTTTTAGAGCAAATCCAATGTCAGGGAGCAATCAGTTGGTGAACCGAGTGCACTTCTGTAATGGAACATCAATGTTATCAAACGCGATTGGCAGTCAAGCCAGCCTCATCGAGGCTCACTTATGCATTACCTAGGAATGCATGGTCATTCTGCCAAAGGATACTAAACATCTTGGACCTTTGCAAGCTGTTCATGCTCAAGTTTTAGCTCTTCGGAATGGAACCAAAATTTTATCCAATTGCCAACCTCCTTTGTCATGGATAAATGGGATTCACAGATTCCAATCAATAAGATGAGGAAGGACTAAGGAGTTCATTGGCATTTCCTCGTTTTAGTCCAAGAAACGGAGTTCTGTTTTTTTTATTTGTTGCCAGTCAAGTCACACATGTGACGTGTCCATAGGAAAGGACACTCGTAAGCTGATAAGTTAGCTTAGGTGTACATAGTGCTTTCCAAGTAGTTTAGGATCACATGCCAACATTGCAACACCCCATAAAGGGCTCCATTTGTTGCTCTCATTTCATAATTTCACCTTTTTCAAAAGAAAAGAAGAAAAAGAGAAAGTTCAGGACTCAAAATAGAGGCTTGGGGATACACGGATGCCGAACCACCCAATCAGAGACCTCCATGACAAACAACTCACACCCTGAACCCATCCTCCACAGAAACAAAAGACAAATATCCACAGCAGTACAGTTAGTATCCTATGCATTCAATGGATCTCCTAAAACAGGACAAATAAAAGCCTGTGTCTACAAACTCGATAACAATCATTTACCTAAGGTCTCGAAAAATGTGAATTATTTGTAGATTATGGCATTTCCTTCTTCCAAGAGAAAAAAAAAATTCTTTATTATATGTATGGAGCAAATGAATAGATGAAAACAGAAATTTATAAAAGTCAAGTTTTTCCAATTCATTATAGCAAGTACATCATGTGAATAAAGTACTTTGTGAAGGAAGTTGTGTTGACTTCCAATTCTAATATCTTTCACGCATGACAATAGCTTTTAGGGCCTTCTCGGCCCTCTCCTTTAATATACTTATCTTTTACCGATCAAAAAAATCTCAAACATTCAAAAAGAAAAGAAAAAAAATTTCTTAATACCATGAAGGATACTTCCATCTATACATCTTTTGGAAAATAAATGAAACAGCACAAGAAATTATCGAACTAAAAAGATAAGAGCAGAAGCAGCTTTCCACAAAGAGAAATACCAGCCATGACATTGCTGTTTCGAAAGCCCTATGGACAAGTGCAGTCAAACACTGGAAGACAGCCGGCATTAGATTTGGTGTTTTGAGGTATTCAAACACACAGCTGAAGGCACTTCTGGAAGCAGTCAAACCAGTGTCACCATTAAGGATGCCACCGTTGCTGCTGAAACGTATTATTTCCAAAAAAGCTACTGCAAGGAGATAGGTAGCCTTAACACCTGTAAATGATTATTGAAAAGATGAATCAGAGAGACAAATCCAAATTATTTGTATGCTAAAATTCCAATTATAAAACCTAATTTCAAGATAAATCATTTTTTCTTGGGGCAGATGATGTTTCACTTAGGCACAGTCCAAGACTAGAGAATTGAAGCCACAATTTGTGGCATCGGGTAGCGCAATAATTACAGAACAATGACAACACTGAGAAGCCTCAATAGTCTGATCACCAAATTTGCAAGGAGTTTACTCAGACCTGAAATTGAGCTCATTGCTGCTACCTCAACTCGGCCTCCTAAAGCAGCTGAAAGAGCAGCTCTTTGGGCTACAGCAGCTTTCTCATTACCACTACCTCGACGACTGCCAGGATTGTGAAGAGCATTGAGCTCCAACTCATCTTCAAGCCACTTAACAGAGCTAACAACCTGCAGAACAAATTATACACTAAGCTCTAAATAATGAATTGATAAAACCAGATAAACCACATCTCATTGCAACAGTTACAATGGAATGAAATCACGTGCTAGCCAAAGCATCAAATGAATAGAAGGCCTGAGTTGTTGAAGCTACTCCAAGAGAACACATGCATCTATTTAGCAATTAAATCATCGCATGCACTAAAAGCTACTCCAAGAGAACAAGTGCATCTATTTAGCAATTAAATCATCACATGCACTAAGCGAAGCACTCTGAATGAAGAAGGGGCACAAATATCGCAGAGGATGTGACAGAGTAGTTCATAGAAAAGGGAGAGATGCACAAACTTCGCAATCATTTGTTGCCTCGGGCAACATGCCTAGTCGCAACTAGTGACCTAGATTGAATCGTGATCAATACTCCAGCATACATTAAAAAAGGTACGAGAATGAAGAAACTGCATTACAGAGCTGCATTTCCTATATGTGACTACAGCATTCAATGGCCACAGAAAAAGGTAAAGAATACGCAGCACACAAAATAGTCAAATCTGTACAGACTCTGATTACTAGATAAAGCAGAAGACTATGATACAAGCTGAGTGCTTCTTAACTTCAACTTACAAGGGGTGGGGTTCCTTGAGCTATATGTTGAACAGCTACAGACCATTGAGTATTCCACATGTAAGGCCCAGCCACAGCTTGAAGAGCCATTGCACTCATGCTGCCCACACTATTTAGTGTAATGGAAATTGATTTTGTTGGAAGCTGATTTTTCTGAACGGGAGGCGCCAATCCAAAAAGAGCAACATAGAACCACAAGTTGCGAAACAACTTCATAAGTGAAGGCTCCACATCTAAAGTCGGATCAAAATCAGAACATATTTCAGCAACAGCAGGAAGTAAAGGACCCAAAAAATCTGCTCCACTCCTGCAAAGATTGGAATATCAAGTATGAAAGCACTGAGAAGCGTACATCAAATCAGGAAAAAGGAAACATCTTGCAGAAGTAAGAATTGATGCCTCCTATGGGATGAATGCATTTGTAGACATGTATTCCATCAGAATATAACAGTGTTTGGGTTATTCAAAGTACAATTCATGACAAGGTCACCTTTGTATCAGGTGAATAACATTTTACCTTCCACTTTTGGACTCTGCAGCTAGCCCTACATCTGAGCATAAAGATAGCAACCGGTGACGATAGTCTGACCGCAATTTAGGATTGGTTAGACCACTAGCAATCAGAAGGAATCCTGCAGGAAGAGTCTAGAATGTGATTGAACCAGTGAGCATCCATTTTAAGAGGATAAAGTGTGAAACACATTAAAAGTAATGACTAAGATTCATGTTTCTAGAGCCAGATCATCCTAGATTAATACAGACCTCTACACGTTCTGTAGTGGCTTCTGGCGCCAATGTTTTGCTTTCCGCGGATCCTACAGTTGAAAGTTTATTCAAATAGCTTCTTGTCATCATAACGACTGTCTCACGATAGGACTTTTCAAAACCCAAACTAGCCATGCGAGATACAGCATCAAGTAGCTGCAGGAATTCAAACAAAAACAGATTGAGAACCTAGGCATATTTACAACTGATCAAATCAATAGCTATCCATCTATCTATCTATCATCATCATCATCTACGCCTTAACCCAACTATCTGGGTCGGCACCATGAATCCTATTTCACCATTCGACTATATTAAGGGCCTGTTTGGTACGAGAGAAAAAGAGTTCCGATGGCGAATATTATCTTGGCTAAATATTTGTTCATATCAATATTTAACAATGTTTGGTACGTGTATAAGCTAGCTTACTTCAGCTTACTTCATTTTCTTTCAATTTGAGTGGGTCCCACATATCAAAGTAAATCAAAAATGGGTTGGGCGAATGTGGGAACCACATATTATGTCAAAGGATAAAAAAAACTCATTTTTATCTTTTTTATATATTAGAAAACTCAATTTTATTAAAAATAGTGATTTTCCCACGAGAAAATAACCCACCAAGGCTTAATCGGCGTGAAAATGTTTACACAGGGGGGAGGAGGTGGTCAAATGTTTTCCTGCCGCGGCGGGCAAATTTGTGGGCCCGGCTAAATATTAGCCGGGGGCAAGTGGCTGCCAAACACGCCCGGGCGGATATTAGCGCGAGCAAATATTTTATTTTCCCATCGCGGTGCATTACCAAACAGGCCCTAAGAGCTATATTTTCTGTCAAGGCATATGTCTTCAAATCTTTCTTACTATTCGCTCCATCGTCATTTTCTTACCTGCCCAAACCATCGACTTTCTCTTATTTCATCTCCTATTGGGGCTATTCCTAGATTTCCTAGAATGTGCTCATTTCCGATTTTGTCTTACCTAGTTTTTCCACTCATCCACCAAAGCAAATAGCTCTCTATCGAAATATGTGGAAATCTCAATGATATCAAATAGGTGTTCATCTAAATGATATCAAAGGAAAAATGTTATAAAAAAAATGATATCAAGGAAAAAATAAATAAACGGTATAAGATGGAAACTCTATGAAACAGCATACACATGCTCAAAAGACAAGGTTTCATACTCGGAGACGCAATAAACTAGGAGTTGAAGCATCGCCCTCTTCTAAGCTTTCAATAAATAGTGGCAATATCATGTCTACCACTTCTGACTTACTAACAGAAACATTCAAATCAGCCAACAAGCGTATAACATTAAGTTTCGCAACAGGAACAGCCTGTTTCTCTTTCCCATCCTGAAAATACAAAAAGCTTTATGAGAATACAAAACACGGAATAATTAAAATAAAAAAATCAATAAAACAGATATTGAAGAGTTAAAATTAGAATACATCCAAAGTATGTCCAGCCGCCAAATAGGAAAATACAAACTGACGAAAATATTAAGACCACCGAAAAAGCAATAGTAACATTTACAAGATATGAAAGTAGAAACAGTCATACTCACTTTCTGGTAAAATGTGTGCATAGGTAGCTAAGATCTATGTCAGGTTGAAGGTAATCCATTGTTAAAGGATACGATTGCCAATAAAAATGACAAAAAGCGCCATGCAATGAGATTTTATGCAAATAAGTGGCACTTTTTATCTCTGTAGTCAAGGCGTGCGCCTCAGGCGCAAGGCACACCTAAAGTGCCTTAAAAAGGTCAAGGCGAGGCGTGTTTAGTAAGGCGCGCGCCTCAAACCAGGCTCCAGACACGCCTCAAATTAGGCTCCAGGCGCGCGCCTCACTAAAATACATGTTTTTTTGTAAAAAAATTTGTTCTTTGGCCTATTATATTTAACATCAGTATGATAGGAGAGATACAATTGAACTTATCTCATTGAAAAGCATTGATGAAAGCAATGAATGACTACTTGAGGAGATGGAAACAGAAGATAGAGTAGTAGAAGATGAATTGGTGTTTGAGGATGATAGCTTGACATGAAGTGTTTTTTCGAGAGTTGTTGGAGTTGGTGAATTAACATCAAATACTAGATCACAATCAAGGTCAAGAGTAAGAGCAAGGCTTTAATAAGAGAGCCGGAAGAGGAAGAGGCCAATTCGGAAGAGACAGAAAAAGAAGAATATATTGAAGAGGTTAACACATCTGATGATGATGGGGATGAAGCTAATTATTATATTTTAAATGATGGCAATGTTAACTAGAACTAATTGTGAGCTATTTGAAATTTTGAACATTTGCTATCTTTTATGTTTTATTGCTTTTTTTTTTTTTTTTAATAAGTATATACTTTATTGGGCCAATGCCAGAAAAGAACAAGCCCAAGCTAAGGAGGTCGAGATGACCTACAAAGCGCCAAGGCAAGCCAACAAAGACAAGAAGAACCAACTAATAACGGTCCCGATTACAAATAATATCCCACCGATAAACAAAATCCTCGAAAAATAAGCCCCTGCAATCTGGAATCGCTTTAGACCAGAGATACATCAACCCCTTGATGTTAAGAATAATGGCAACCAGATCTGCTTCCTTGCCCTGAAAAACTCTCTGGTTCCTTTCCTTTCAAAGGCCCCAAAGGATCGCGAGCGGAAGGAATCTCCACAGAACATTACCTCTGGCTGAAAAAGCTTTAGATATCCAACTGAGCATGAGAGACTTAGTAGAGCCTGAGTAGCCCAACTCATCCCAAACTCAGAAAGAAACGAGCTCCAAACTGCCATAGCCATATCACAGTGAATGAAAAGATGATCCATTGATTCCCCACTCCTTTTGCACATCCAGCAGTAATCAACCAATGTGAACCCTCTAGCCTTCAGATGGTTGATAGTCAAGATTTTATCTAGTGAAGCTTCCTAAGCAAAAAAAGCTACCTTCGAGGGGGTTTTGGATTTCCAAACCACGGACACGGGGAACACAATGTTTTATGGCTTTTTGATTACTTGTTTTGTATTTAGATAATGACAATGTTAACTAGAACTTCTTTTGGGTTACTTGAGATTTTCAACATTTGCTATCTTTTATGTTTTATGGCCTTACTTATTTTATTATTTTATGATATTTTTTTTTATTTTTTATATTTATTACAATTTTTAATATTGCGCATCGCTTCAATCAAGTGCGTGCCTCGCCTTGTGCCTAGGTCCTAGCACCTTGCGCCTTTAACTACCTTGATTTTTATCAAACTGAACTATTGAAAAAACTGATGCAAGGATACAATACAATCTGGTAGCTTGTGTCACGCCCCAAACCTGGGTCTATCAAACCCGACCCGTGGTCCATAACTCAGACCCATGGTCCCGAATGTGAGGATAAGAAAAGAAGTATAAGAATAATCCAATTATTTCATTAATAGGTCTCATCACTATATTATTCAAATATTAAATAAAAATAAAAGTGTCAATGTTTATTACATCATAGCTTCTAAAGTAATACCTAATACATATTTTCTAAGAAAGCAATAAAGTAAGATATGGATTAATTCTCTGTCGGCTCCGCATGTGCTACGCACCCGCTTCATTGGGCAAATCTGAAACATAATAAATAGGTTGAGCTGCGAAGCCCAGTAGGTACACTCCATCACCCTTATTACCATGGGGATGAGCGACTAACCACGGATAATCAACAGAAATAATACATAATGTAGATAATGCAATAGGATAATAATAATCAAACCGAATTTAAACATTAAAAGAAAATTCGATGAGCATGCATGACATAAACACTACATGGAACACTTTATACAAACAGCGGGCCAAACTGTCAAATACCACATGGATCCAAGGGGGTTGAGGCTTTGCACCCCAGGGCTCCGGGCCCTCCTTGCTCTTTAAGGAAAAATCCTAAGGGGTTCGGCACATAACACGGCACGAAACCCTAACCGTGTGTCCATGCACTCTCAATCTTTTTATTTTTTTTAATCTCATAGAATGATATATTCATAGGCAATCATAAAACAACATGACATATATTACAAACAATATACAAATCTGAATTTTTGAGAAGATAACAAATATTTTAAAACATGCTCAAATTCTTTCTAACATAACTAATTATGCTTTTGGAAATATAACACATGTAGATTTAACAAAAATACAAGGTTTTTAACTAATTAAAAAATGTAACATTCAACATATCATATATACAATTTGTATAAAAATAAGCATGGGAATAAATGGAGGAAATAACCTACTTCTGTTCTTTAAACTAGATCTTTGTGATATGTTCGTTTCTTCTCTTCTATCTCATTTTTGCTCTATGATCTTTCACAAGTATTTTAAAATAAAAGGTTTAAAAAAGAACAAAAAGCCCTTAAGAAATAACTTATAGTTTGAGTAATTGGAGGTGAAAAGTTGTTAAAACTTTGGGGTAGCTAATGGCTTAATGAGATGGATAATCAACACAAGAGAAGAGATGGAGAGCTAATGGCTTAATAAAAAGATGGTGTCTCCTATGACCTTTATATAGCCTTATCAAAAGCTTAGGTTAGCAAGGTTAGGTTTAGATTAGCAAAGAGATTTTCAAAAGTGGTAAAGTTTATTAATGACTAAAAGAGTTTCTTTACTTAATAAAAAGTGAGGTTTCTAAAGTTAATAAAAAATGAGTTTCTTATATTTAAAGTGAGGTTCTTCTCCCCATAGTGTTTAACAATTTCTACGTAGGAAGAAAGAAAAATATTTTCTCTTTCATAGGTGGCATTTTGAAAAAATTAAGAATGCATTATTACATGTGTTATTTTATTCTTAATTTATTTTTATTTGTACATGTGGCAGCCACATAAGCAAATGAGTTTCTTACAAAATTAAATCTAGCTAGCATAGTCATCTTATTTTTAAATGTTAGGAGTAGGGTGTATGACACACACACAATCACTTAAATGTACATGCACTATTCATATGTGCTTTAAAACACAAACAATTAATTAATTAAGGCCATAGGTTATATTTATATTCTTAATTAAATAATTATAAAATTAACATAAGAATTATAATGCACATATATGGGCCTCAAAGCAGTCTTCAACTCATGGGCCTTATTAAGCCCCTGTGGGCCCCATAAGGAGATCACTAAAAAACCTGAAAAAAAAAAAAAATTTGAAAACTTTCCAAAAGTCAAATATAGTCTCCTATTAGTTAAATAAAGTCAAAGTAGACATAATTAAAGTTTAAAAAGTCAAGAATACCCTAATATATTAAAATGACAAAATTGTCCTTTAAGGGAGTTTTAGGATTTTACAGCTTGCTTTCAAAAGCAACAAACACAAATAACCGTGTTGTATGTTAGCCTAGATATGAATAGAAAATGACAATGAAGGCAACTCAGGAGAAAAGTTCATCAGCCATCCCTCATGCTAACCTAAGAAAATTAAGAAAAGAACCAGCAATCAGCACCTTTATGCTAGCAAGGAAATAGTCGGGAGATATGGGTCCATGCAATGGTACATTCCAGCAAAAATGGTATACTCATCAACAAAACCATATTCAAATTATTTGGGGTTTGGTCCCCCATCCTATCCATAGTCGCAACCTCCATTCTTCAGAAAAAGAAAAAAGAAAAAAAGAAAGAAATAAGTTAACTTCTACTTCACTAGAAGTGGTCTTAACCCTAATGGATGTGCGATATCCAAAAAAAGGAAAAAGAAATTATCAGCCACCTTTTCATCCATTGAATATGCATCCTTCTCTTTTTGGTATTAGTCGAATTTTACCCTCTACAATAGTATAAGTCTTCAAAGTGTGAGTTGCAATCCATTTTGGGGAAGTGTCAAGTGTCAACAGCCTTTGGAGGTTACTCCCTTGTGGCCATATGCCTTTTTGGAGTAAGCTGGAAAGGAGTGGAGTCATGGAACATTTTTTTTTTTTTGATAAATAGTCATGGAACATTTAAGGTAAAGCAATCCATAGAAATGATAGGTGAATACATCAAGAAATTGTTAATGGAGTGGATCATAGTAATAAAAGAATTTGAGTTCCTTCCAAATGTTGGAATTGCATAAAGATTGGAAGAATGTGATTTTCAGAGTGGTTGTAAGGCCCAAATTTTGTCCAGTTTGGTTTCTCCCTCAAGTGATTGTTTAATATTAAATTTTGATGGCTGCTATCCCTGTAATCTAGTCCCATGGGTATCAAGGTGTGGTGTCTTTAAAGATGAAAATGGAGTGGTTGTGAAAGTTTTTTCTAGTCCAGTAGAGAAGGTGGATACCAATGAGGCAGAAGTTCAAATGCTTTTGCAAGGCTGTCATACCTTTCCCTTCTTGTTTCCAAGGCCCTCTTGAGATGGAAACCGATTCTCAAAGTGTCATTGCTTGGTTTTCAAGTCCAGAAGATGGCCACAGAGATTCACATTTTTGACCTCTCGTCTGGCTTAACACTTTTGATCTCTCACAATCTAAGGAGTGCAAATGATTGGACTAACTCATTAGCCAAAGGCAATGCGGATTTCTTCTCCAAAGGTGCTGTGTATTTTTTCGCTTCACTAGGATGAAATCAAAGTACTTCCCAAACCTTTCCACTATGTCGGTGCAAGAGGGTGTTTCAAAATTTTGATTTTTTTTTCTCTCTTTGTTTATTTGGAAATTTATGAAGGAATAGACCATGAATCTTTAAAATAAAGAATGGCCTCTTGAAACAATAAAAAACTCAGAATTCATTTAGTGATTTCAAGGAAATAATTCATAAGACAAGTATGCTCTTATCATTTCCATGAAATTATTCTTAAATTATAACCCTCTAAAAAATAATGGTTTCTCAGGCATATCTCTCTGTGATGGTAGAGTGAACTTTAGAATTTGGTCTTATGAGGAAAGATAAAAAAGGGGTTTCTTGAAGTACTACTGAGAATGCAAAAAAGGCCACGTTCTCAAAATCCCAAGGAAACCATAGGGGTCGCAAGGGATTTGGCAAGTGCAATCTTTCTGTTGCAAAAGAAATGAAACCTAGTTTCCAAATTCTATGGCCATGAAGGGTGCACAAAGAATTCCAACTCTGAACACATCAGGATTACCAAATTCGTTCACTAGTGTACTACAACCGAGCAAACAGTGGGGATGCCATATTGGCAAATCTGATAAACATGATAGACAATACAAGTCATAATGTCTAGACGTATAATCATGATGCACATAATAAAGATTTTATGATGCACTTGTAGACTAAGAGATTGTTAGCCCCACATAGGTTTGAGATGGAGAAGTTATACCCCTTATAGAGGTAAGGTTTTTCAAAGGAAATAAACAACACATTAATGCCTCATTCCATTGGTGAGTTGATGGATTTAACCTCAAGACTGTGATATATGAGTTGATGGTTTTAGCCTCATTCCAGTAGAATTCGCACTTAAAAAGTGGAAAGCAAGAAAAAAATAAAGTTAATAAAGGTTTTTTTAGTCAATCAAATAAAAAGTAATACAGAGAAATTATTCAGAAAAGTTACTGTGCTCCACCCCCAATATAGCTATTAAACTCAATGATCAGTACGACATTTTCCTCTAAGACTGACTTACAAAGTAAAGAAAAGGAGTTCTCTGTTATTAAATGACAACCTTAGGTCAGTGCCCAGAAATGATCGACCATATAATTCCACAGAAGTGCCTAGGAAAAGATTTAATAGTCAAAATAAGAGACAAACCTGTTCCTCATAATCATTCCGTTCACGAATGCTTGTAGCTAATCCCATTATAAAAGTGTCCACAGGAGCCCGGTCCTTGCTCCAACCAAATTCAATTATCTCACAACTTGTCTTTGCGACACTCTCAAACATCGCTCCCTGACTGTTGCCCCACGTATCAGCCTGTTTCAGCATGCACGGTACACAGACATCTTAACAAGTTGCATATTAGAATCAGGTGTAAATCTGGAGCCACACACACAAAACGTACCTGAGCACAAGTGGTCAGCACGAGTGGTTTCAGGCGAATAAGAAGAACTCGTAACAGCTGACCTCCACGAGTAACAGCAATTTGTGTTATTCCTTCAAGCAACGAACAGAACAGCTCTTCACAGAGTCTCAGCTTACGCCAAGCAGAGAGTAAACAAGCCTCTGCCGCATCTATGAGCAATGCAAGTGTCTCAAGCAACAATCTCTTCGATGATTTCCCATCAGAATCAAGGGATCCAAGACTTCTAATTTGCACCCAGGCTGCAGCTTGATAAACAGACAGCTTAGTATTGATTCTGGCTTTTAGGGATGCACCCTGTTCTGTCCAGTCACGCTTCCTTATCTGCCCAAAAAACCAAAAATAGAACCAGCTCAATTAAAACAAAGAGGGAAATGTATAAAAAGAACTAAAGTACCAAATTGAAATCTTTGGCAGAGTAACAAATCTACCTTTAGGAAAGCTGATAAAGATTGCAGCTGCTTCTTGGCAACAAGCCTGACCTGTTCCAATTGCCCAGCCTTTATAGGGACTTTATCCAAGATTTGCCTGAGCAACCTCAAGGCAATCTCTTGCTTCTCCAGGCTCTCCACGGATTCCTCTTCGAAAGCAGCAACTTGCTGCCTCAATATTGCCAACCCTCCACCACCATCACTGTACCCAATATTCATTCCCAACTGATCCACACTACTCCTCCAGGCAATGCTGCCTCCATTCATTCCAGCACCCCTCGAGGACGCTGTTGTGGCATCATCCGCCCCCCTCGAACCTGTGCTGCTCGACGACCCAGAGACATTGCTCGCTTCATTCGCTGGGCTTGAGCTCTCATTCGGTTGGAATTGGTTCCCACCATATGGCGAACTCTGCGAAGAGGAGTTCTCTGAAGTAGACGGCAGCAATTCCCTAGGTGATGTCGGGGCAGCAACAAAGAACTGATCCAAAAGACAAGAAACCAACTTCTCGGCATCCGAACGAAGAATCGGAGGGCAATTCTTCGACACGGCCGTCAAGAAAACCTTAGAAATTCCAGCGTCATCACTAGCAACAGTAGCAGCCGAGATCACGATCCCTCCCATGAATCCAGCAACCTCCTCGGCGAAACACGTGGAGAGCTCCGTCGCCTTCACAACATACGCTAAAAAATCAGAGAAGAACGAAGAAATAGATTCAATTCCGAACGACTGCGGCCAAAAGGATTGACGAAACAACGCCGGGATCGATAGGAGAAACTCGACGACCGCCAATTTAGGACGCATTTCGGTCTGGTTAGGGCATTTGGAGAGAAATCTGGCGATCGCGAGCACCGCATTGAGCTGCGACCGCGTAACCCTGGGAGATCCAGCGAGGAGGGAGCCAGGAGGAGGGCATCTACTGCAAATCCAAGCGAGTTTCTCGGCGAACTGTTCGGGGTTCTGAGATATTAGATCGCAGAGCTCGATCAGAGCTTCCATGGCGATGGCAAATCAGAGAGGCTAGTTTTAGGGTTTACAGAGGCGATGGTTCTTCATTCGCTTTCCCTTTCTTCTTCGTTATTGTCCACTCTCTCTCTCTCCCTCTCTCGTGTCGACGTTTTTGTTCTGTTCTTTCCCTTTATTTTATGTTTCTGAAGGTCTGTTTTGAGCACATCTCGCGCCTCTCAGATCTTTTGTTTCTCTTTTTGTCCTCTGTTTATCCGTCCGGCTACGACAATATACGGTTACAATACCTACACGAGCGAATCGACTCAGTATTTTTCTTTGGAAATATCGAGTTTGGACTCAACTTCTATGACTCGAACGGGTTGACTAGGTAGTTCGGACGAGTTTGCCATTTGACCCCGGTCAAATTTAAACTAAATGATGGATGGGCTTTTCTGGAGGCACGCTCCATAACTCTTAACAGTAGCTGCAGGGTTTTCTTGTGACAAGCTTCAGCCAATAGCACTCCACCACATGGGGTCAAAAAACAGTTCTTTTAACTTTTTCCTTTTAAAATTTATTTGATTCTCAAACTCTTTTTGGGCTTACTGACCCATGGATGTTTGGCACACCCTTTAGAAGGTATGCACACCTAAATTTGAGATTTTTTTTGGTACTCAAATCCAACAGCTAGAAATCACCAATCAGGATAATTTTTCATGTGTAGATCCTACAGTGAAACAAACGTCCATATGGTTAGTGGGCCCCAAAAAAGTCTGCCACATTCAGCTGTCACATGAAAAGAATTCTGCCACTCCTGAAAGGATTTCTGGAATGTAGCTCCAGAAAATCCGACCGGCACGTGCTTCCGGGTTTCAATGAACGTGTCTAAAATGTGGCAGTAATTGTATGAGCCTGTTAGGTGGAGTTTTTATCATGCCAACGACTTGTTGAGGATGTATATGATGCAAATAAGGTGCATTAAGAACGATGTATGCTAGATACCCTGCCGCTAAAACTTCATGTGGATCCAACGACTAATCAACCCAAGACGTCCCAACAAGTGGAACATATTGCTGATGTGGCATCATCTAAAAATCAAACATTTGGCACTAATATTTGCACGCGCTAATGTTCGCCCGGCCGTGTTTGGCATCCATTTGCCCGCACCGAATATTTAGTTGGGCTCACAAATTACCCACCATGACGAGAAAACATTTGATCACCTCTCTCCATTGAGTAAATATTTTCACACCAAATAGGCCTTAGGGGTGAAATTTTATTTTCTCGCTGAAAATTTATTATTTTCAATAAAAATGAGTTTTTTATTTATAAAAAAGATAGAAATAAGTTTTTTTTAAGATTTTGTGACCTAATATGTGGGTCCCACACTCGCCTAACCCATATTTGACTTTAACATGCGGGACACATGCAAATTGAAAGAAAATGAAGTAAGTTAGCTATTACACGTACCAAACATTGTTAAATATTGATATGTTTAAATATTTAGCTAAGATAATATTCTTCTAGCTAAATATTAACTATTAGAACTCTTTTTCTCAAGTACCAAACAGGCCCTAATAGTAGAGGTTTTTTTTTTTTTTTTGTAATCAATAGTAGAGAGTTTAACGTATACTTTATTAAAGAAATCAAAAGCAAGATAAGGCATGTTTTGACTAAGTTCAACTTTTTCAAAAGTTTGATACGGACGTCCCGAAATGCCATGTGGAACACCCGTTCGGGCCCATTGACCCCATAATTGTTTGGCCCACCACCCACTTCGTGTTGGTGGGACCAACACAACCAAAATTAGCCTTATTAATGATATCTGGCTGTTGGATATGAGCATTTTTATCGTCGTTTCAAGAATGAGCCCCTGAGTTCGGTTCTGAAAAATTGATCAAATCCAACGGCTTAAAAATGCTAATAAGGCTGATTCTTAGATCTTAGTGGAAAGTCAAACGTTCATGGTCAGGGGTAGAAATAGCGTGCCACGTGGCGTTTTAAATGAATCTGTATCAAAGCTTTTCCAAGAATCTTCGCTACTTTATCTATACTATTTTAAAAGCCAAATCGGGGGTTGGCGATGATGCTAGCCCACCATTAAGGTTGATGAGGGACGACACTCTGATCCACATGGCACACTCTTAGAGACCACTAACCGTGTGGATGTTGGGCCCATTGCTAGCTGGACTTACATATCAAAATTCAACCTGATGATTAGTGATTTCTAACCTTTGGATCTGAGTACCTCAAATAATGCTTGAAAATCCATGGTTAAAAATAAATCATGAAAAAACTCTAATCCAACGGATAGAAGTTACTAATCAAGTTGAATTTTGGTATTTAATTCCAACTAGTGATAGGCCCAACATCCATACAGTTGACGGTGCAAACCAAAAGGAAAATGACAATTTAAATAAATAAAAATTTAAGAATTTTCAAAAGCTGAGGGGGGCAATCGGACCCCATCACCACTACGTCAACCACCCTGGCCACCACACACACACACACACTCTCTCTCTCTCGTGGATCATAGATCTCTTCAATCCAATGGTCAAAAGCCTCAACCGTTTACTTTTTCATCCCCCTAGCCGCATCAACTCGCACGGAAACATAACACGCCCGTTAATCAACCAACCAACCAACCCCCGACTCGTTGAAATGACCGAATACCCCAAAAGACTGGCATTTTTCCTTTAAAAGTATTGTAAGAAGTATTAAGTGCAGATTGTGATCTATAAGGGTATTTTAGACTTTTTAATAAGTGATTCGTGGAGGTGAGTTTATAGGCGTGTAATGTTTTAGTTCAAGTCAACTGCATTAACCAACAATCAAGGGAGTCTTAATGCAAGCCACTCCATATGTTGATGTTTGGTGACTTTGGTGCACCACTCGGTGGATCTACACGTAAATAGATGGAACAGGTTCAGAGGACTCAAAATTCTACCCAAACTATTGGCCGTGGATTTCACGAAATCCAACGGGATTTTTGCTTTGGTAAAGTGAATGCCAACTCAGCGTGCAGAACCATCGTTGGATTTCTCATGATCCATGGACGAGAATTTTGGTGAAAATTTGAGTCCGTCGATCCTGACTCTAAATATATAAGGTTTAATTATTGATTTATAGTTGTTGCATATGAGCATTTTAATAGCATGTTTCTGGCCGTTGGATTTGAACAATTTCTTTTTTTGGAAGCTAATGTATGACTGTTAGAACTCATCGATCAAGCTATTTTTTTATATGTAGGTCCACAAAGAGGTGGACCAAACATCCATAAGGTCGGTAAGCCATAAACGGTTGTCCTCGTGTCAGTTTTTGGCAGGGCCGACTCTACCATAAGGCCATTAAGGTGGTCGACTAAGAGAGAAGGCCCCCGGCCAAGACTAACCACACTGTTTTTTAACTAACTCTTTATTGGATTCACAAACCAAAAATCAACATGATTGATTATCTCTAGCTATAGATTTTAGTACTTTTAGGACATGATTCTAGCCATTGGATTCATGCATGTTTTATGGGTAGTAAATCCAATGGCTAGAAATCATCAATCAAGTTGATTTTTAGTGTGCTTATCCACCAATAGGTGGGCTGAACATCCAAGTAGTTATTGAGCCCAAAAAATGATCTATGTATGGCCACAAGAGTCCTCTGCACTGACTGCAATTGGAGTCCTCTGCTTCTAAATAGTTAATTTCCGTAGTTTTTTTATTATCAAGAATAGTTTTTATATAAAGATTTTCCATTATAATTTTTAATTTGCATGGGTATTGAAATCAAGGGACTAAGTTTTCTCGTCCTTCCTAGTTGTGCCTAAGAGCGTTACTTTCCTCTTCAATAAGAATTGGAGGTGTCAATTGGTGTTTCTCTCTTGGTGATTCGCCATGTAACTAACACCCTCGATGATTTAGACTTAATGACCAAGGCTTTTAGTTCGAATTTTCATCGAGTCTTGTAAATCACCTAAGTGTGAAAGTGGGGCTCACACCGGTGGAGCCAGGATTTTGTTTAAGGAGGGGCAAAATCATAAAAAAGAAAAAAAAACAGGAGGGCAATTTGCAACCCAAAGGAAAAAGGTAGAATAGCGAGTAAAAAAAATTAAAAGAATTTTCAAAAGTTGAGGGAAACAACTACCCTGGCCCCTTCCTGGCTCCGCCACTGGGCCTACATGTATTAAAAAGAGATATTCCGAAAGTGATGTGGACCGCACCACAACAACGTGTAGTCTTGATTAATGCGACCTCACATTTACAGTCATAACGTGTCGACCTTAAGGGTATGGATGATGCCTGCCCACAAGGTCCTTTTCTACCAAGATAATTCAATGTGTTTAGGGAGGCAAATAGACCTTAGGTGTTAGACCCTCAAACCCTCAGTGACATCATTTGAGTTGAACCTAAGAGAGTCTTAAGTGGTGTTTGTTAAAATTTAATTTCAGCACTTAATACTAATATACTTCTTTTATGTGATTTTCAAAAATTCAGATCTTAAAAATTAAGTGTTCAATTTTCAGTATCACTGAAAATTCAGTATTTTTTTAAAGTCATCCCACCAATGAAATCAGTGGTTTTCACTTAATGAGGTAAGTCTTGGTAAAACCCACTATGTTCTTGTATTAAAAACTTAAAGAAATGCCCCAATAAATATTTTAGAATACTCAATATACCCTTATCTTAATTTTCATACACGTGGACTTTTTTGCAGTTAAATCGCTGAAAATTCAGTACTTAAATCTTTTGTCAAGTAAATTAATTTTCAATGCTGAAATTAAGCTTGAACAAACAGGCCCTAAATTGAAGTTTGGGGAGGCTCCTGTTAATGGCACGTCCAATCCTGATGTGGCAAATGCAGAGACACTCGAAGAAGCCTATTCAACCCTCTTACTAGAAGATGAAAAAAGAAAGCTCCCAAGATAGCAATTGGATAGAGAAACGTACCGTGTCACCATAGAGGTTGAAGGGATTTCTTGTTCTTTATAGATGGTTGTTCTATTACCATCTATTTCGCTTACCCTAGGATGTATAGCGTGTGACATCTTGTATCACACTAGTGGGTGGCCCGTGCCCATGACACTCTCCGACGCAGCATTTTCGAAAATCGGGTGTGAATGGCTGAAATCCACCGTCAGTTGGGGGACAAGATCTCGGCCATCCTTTATGAAGCCGGATAAGAGGGGGGACAATTTTCCTGTTTTTGTTATACAGAGGTGATTCCACTGAGATGGTGCGATGTTGCCTGATAATGTGTTTGTGTCACAAGTACAAAATTGAGGAGGAGGTGGTTTCATACGTGGTTGATACGTGCGTGGACGTGGGGGATGACCTGAATGTTAGGGTTTTTCCCTGCAAGGTTGGGCTAGGATTGACCCCCAACCCGACCCATCCCGCCCGAATTGCAGTCCCAATAAAGGGCCACCTAACCCGAAAGGACTGGCACTTAACAAATACGTGCGAGAACGCCATGGATCAAAAAGTGCCAGGATAAAAAATTTCTCCGAAGCTGAACCGATGGCAAAAGTACTGCCACGTCGTCAATGCACTGTAACTGAACCTCATCCAATAAGAACCTGACTTTTGGACGCCATTCGAGTAAAGTTCATCTTATTCACAGAAGATGGCCGGAGCCGCTCTATCTTCTCCATCTCTCCTTCCCCGATTTCCCAAGCTCCACTGCTCCTATTCCTCTCCTTCTACAAAACTCCCATTTATTCACCAAACATTTTTTCCTCTCTCTCCTCACAATAACAAAACCGGACGCACCAGAAACCCTAGAACCACTATTTGCTATGGAAAGGTCTCTATCTCTTTATTTCTCTCCCTCTCTCTTTTTCAAGTTCGTTGTTGATTGACAGATAAGATTTCAAAAGAAAGAAACGATGAAGATCTCTGTTGGCAGCTTAAAGGTGGAGAAGAACTACCGGAGGAGATAGAGGAAGGTTTCTTGGATGGAGACGACGAAATTGCGGACGACAGCGAAGAAGACGAGGAGACGGAAAGCAGCATGGACTTGCTCTTCAGATTCCTTCAAAGTATGTTTAAGAAGGTTTCAAAGCGGGCAAAGAAGGCTACTCGTTCCATCTTGCCTCCGCTCATTTCACCACAGTTGGTATGATCCGCTGCGTCTCTGCCGTACCATATAATTACTACACCTCTCTCTCTTTTATTTGGAAGATCTACCAATTGGTTCCTTGAAAAAAATATAGGAAACTTTTAATATCGTCCGTAGGATGATACAGTAGCACGTCATCCGTTCGTTAAAAACATTGGATGTTCTTTGTGATTCGTGATGTGTGTCAATGACCATAGTGATGAGTGATCTGGACATTGGGATGACGATGCTACAGTATCGTCCTATGACGATGCTACAGTATCGTCCTAAGGATGATGCTAAGAAACAGGATGTCTCGGGATAGGGGCCCGGATCCGGATCGGCCCGATCCAATTGGAATACTCATGGCGTTTCCTGGTTTGCCACGTAGCCCAAATTTTGTGGAATAAAAGATCAAATTTTAAAAATAAGTTAAAAGAGTAGTACGTGGCAAACGAAATAAACTACCCAACTCCGAGGAATGTAGGATCCGGACTCCATAGCAAGTAGTGTGAGTCGTGACCATGGATCGGTCCCTGCGGATCTTGAGTTGGATTGGGCGATCCAAAACTGGATTGGCCAATCCCTTGAACCATGCTTGGAAGTAGTTGTGAACCGAAGGGTAGCTGCGCAGAAATGAAATTGATTCAGTCAATTTCCTTCTCATGGTTGCTTGTATTTTGATGTGTTGTTGGGAAGATCAGGTATCTTTTGGGGTGGATGGTGTTCTTCTTCTGACGTTGCTTTCGATTATCAAAGCACTTCTTGAGGTATTGCTTACAACTTTATTAGCATGGATAATCTATGGTTTGAGACTTGTTGATAGGTTCGTCCAAGCTAATAATTCCATTTATTAAAAAATCAGGAAAAGAAACATGGTGTTAGGATTCCGAAGGTTAAGACTTAAGCGTTCCGCACCTCTATCACCTTGATGCTTTTGGTGTATTGGTTTGGTATCAGAGCCAACCCCAAGTCAAAGTAGGGGCGACCTGAGGAAAGAGTGACCTAGAGGCTCGCTCAAAATGTGAAAATAGGGATACTAAAAAAATTACCTAGGCCCGTTCACAAAAAGTGAGAAAAGAGGAGTACCGGTGTGAAAGCCACTTCAGAGTGGGCCACTGTTGACGTCGGCTTTAGAAACGTGGTGAAATAGGATCCTAAAGGTTAAGACTTCAGCTTTCCACACCTCTATCACCTAGGTGCCTTTGGTGTATTGGTTTGAGTCTTAACACGGCCGTCAAAAAGATGGCGAGGGATGTATTCCTGTTTAATACGCTTTTCTCATCATCCTTAGAATAGTCTGGTGCCTAATTGATAAGTTCATGAATTATTCACATATTTTATACAAGATTTGTTTTAGAAAATGCTAAATATGGCTGAACCTTTCAATTGTTCGGAATTCTGTAAATTTTATCATTGGGTTGCCGAATAGTTTGTGAACCATTGCCAAATTATTTTAAAATATCATTTTGTAAAGAAAAGTTGTGAAATTTACACAATTTTATGTTTTTTTTTTTTTTTTTTCTTTTTGTGCGTAATTTTTGAACGAATATTTGGACTTTGGATGACTAACCCAAATTACAAAAGAATTCTGTATATGAACTTATCAACAACGATTTAGACCTAGGGACAAAGGTCCTCTTGGGGAATCTATCTTTTTATTTGGCTTTTGACTCGTCGCCTAGATCACCTTTCCTAGCGGCTTCTGTGTAGAGTTCTAAGGTCCCATTGAAGCATTATTTATTTGGTGCGTAATGAGAATAATTTGATCAAGCATTGTGGATTTTTGTGCTATGTACAAAGAGAACAGCTTGGGTGATGGCAACGTTGGTTAGACACTTTTGGCAGTTAGATAACTTGTGCTTTAGGCTTTGGTCTATTCTTCCCTTTGCGGTAATTTGGGACTTATGTAAAGTGAGGGTGTTTGAATGCATCAAAGGAGAGCGTAAACATAATCTTTTTAGTCAGAACTACTAAATGTTTCAGTGGTCTAAACTTTACAAGGAATGTAGAGGAAGCTAGGAAGGTAGTCTCATTCTCTCCCCGTCTCTTTTCTTTGTTCCCTTTTCCTACAATGTCTTCTCGTCCTCTGTCTTGTTTCCTGTTTTCCCTTTTCAATATGAGCCACATGGCACACTCTTAGAGGACTCTGACCGTATGGATGTTTGGCCGACGCCTAGGTGGACCTACAAACCAGAAATCAACCTGATTAGTGATTTGTAGGCGTTGGATTGGACTTATTTTCATGGGTTGAACTCAAAGGTTTGAAATCACTAGTCTAGCGGATTTTTGGTTTGTAGGTCCACCTAGGGATTGGCCAAACATCCATAAGGTCAGAGTCCTCTAAGAGTGTGCCATGTGGCTCACTTTGTGTCCTGTGACGGGAGCCGGTCAAAAAAGGCATGTCCCTGGAGCCCGACCCATGTAAAAAGGCTGACATGTATGGAAAACCGTCCATGTTTTTTTTTGAAAGGTAAATTGTTTTTATTGGATCCTGACCCCCTATACCTTCAAGCTGCAAAGTGGTTCGAGTACTTGATTGAGTTTATAATCCTTGAGTTACATCATAAAATATTTCTTCAACATCTGACAAGGTGGTGAATCTTATTTACAGGTGGTTTGCACGCTCGGAGGCACCGTGTTTGTTGTAATTCTGCTGCTGCGTGTGATCTGGGCAACGGTTTCACATTTTCAATCGAGCGGAAACAGTTTCATCAACCAGGGTGGAACCTACTATGGCACAACATAACCTGCTGACATAACTTGAGAACAATATTCCAGCCATGGCATATGTTCCATCTTGTTAGCTTCTATAAATGCTACTCCTAAAAAGAGTTATACCCATGTAAGCATTTGCCAAAATCAGGTGCGAGTGGCTGAGATCTATCGTCCATTTGGAGGATAAGATCTTGGCCCTTCTTTGTTGAAACAGATAAGAGGGGGTATAAGTGTGGAGACAACTTCCCTGTTTTGTTATATAGATAGTAAACGTTCAATTGGTGTTCAGTATGAAGTAATGCCAAAGCTATTCTGAAGCACAGAAACACGGTATTCGTGCTGGTTCAGTTATTTGATGGCGATGAGGAGAGGCATTGATCTACTGGCGTGCAATAGAGTAAAGATCCTTTCAAGGGATTGTTTGGTTGCAGGATCCTTTCAAGAGTTGTCATCAACTAGACAACAGCATTAAAGAGAATGAGACGTACGTAATAGGTGCAGAAGCCCACTCATCAGGGAGAAGAATCAATAGTCTGATTAACGCTGCTGAAAATAAAACAGGATACATATGTTGAGTTAGGGGTCAAATGCCAAGTAGTAGAATCAGCACACAGAGCACAAACTAGATGGTATGCAAAATGGACAGAGTAGGGCGTCTTATCCTATGGTGTAAGAGGAATGAAGTAGGAATCAATTTTCCCAAGCAATTGGGCCTTGTACCCTAAAAGAAAAATGTCATATTGTAGATCACCACACCCATAACAACACAAACTAGATGGTATGTAAGCAAATCAGACAAAGTGGGCGTTCAATCCTAAAATTTCCTAGAGATACACATCCTATCTGGTACTAGTGGAATGAAGTGCTTGAGTCAGCTTCCCAAGTAGAGGAGGAAACAGTCATTAAGCCTCAGAAAACGCAACAATCGTCCTCTTGTCTCGTATCTTAAAGAAACAGTAAGAAGGGCAGCAACTCACATTATTGCAGTTAAGACTTTTGTCACCTAATATATGGAAAGTAATTTTGAGGGAAAACCACAAACTAGAAGAATTGATGAAAAGGACAAACTAAGTGATGACAATTCCCACAACAAAAATTGTTGTGTCAGTTAACCATCAATATAAATTACATTCTCAGACCCTGAAGAAGAGAAAAAGGACGAAGACCCCTTTTTTTGTTGTTGGAGTTTGTTGTTTGGCTCTGTGGCCAACACTCTACATCTGTTAGACCCATGAACCCTTTGGTATACATTGTTACGCCTCACTCTAATAGCTTAAGCTTTTAGAATAAATTGGTTGTCAAATTGGTATCAGAGCGGGAGGTCCTAGTAGGTCGCGGGTTCAAGTCCTCGGCAAAGTGCTGAGGAAAGTTGTTGGAGCTTTTGTTATTTAACTGTGTGGCCAGCACTCCTCTGTTAGACCTGTGAACCCGTTGATATACATTGTTACACCTCCCTCTAATAGCTTAAGCTTTTAGAGTAAATTGGACGTCAACATGGTTTCATGAGCGCACCAAGCACATCAAGGTTGATTGTCATTTCATCCGTGACTTGGTGTTGAGCAAGTAAATTGTTACTCCTTATATCAAGTCTCACAATCAGTTGGGAGACATTTACTAAAGCTTTATCTAGGAGCCTTTTTTCATCTTTTTGTATCGAGCTAGGCATGTATGACACGTATGCTCCAGCTTGAGGGGGAGTGTTAGAGTTTGCACCAAGCACATTGAGGTTGATTGTCATTTCATCCGTGCCATGGTGTTGAGCAAGTAGATTGTTACTCCTTATATCAAGTCTCACAATCAGTAGGGAGACATTTACTAAAGCTTTATCGAGGAGCCTTTTTTCATCTTTTTGTATCAAGCTAGGCATGTATGATACGTATGCTCCAGCCTGAGGGGGAGTGTTAGAGTTCTTATTTTGTGTTAGACGTATCATGTATGGGGGGATTTTTGTCTTTTCCATCATCATTATAATATAAACAACAATGGAGGTCGATTAGAGTTCTTATTTTGTGTTAGACGTATCATGTATGGGGGGATTTTTGTCTTTTCCATCATCATTATAATATAAACAACAATGGAGGTCAATTAGGGGTTATCTAACTCTAACCTAGTAAAATTTCTCATCTTCTATCTACATTCTTTCTCTTTTCTGCTTTCTCTCTATTGCTCCACTAAACACTAATTTTTTCAACATGGTATCAGAGTGGGAGGTCCCAGTAGGTCGCGAGTTTACGTCCTCGGCCAAGTGTTGAGGGAGGGTGTGGTTGGAGTTTGTTGTTTGGCTGTGTGGCCATCACTCCGCCTCTGTTAGACCCATGGACCCTTTGATATATATTGTTACGCCTCCCTCTAATAGCTTAAGCTTTTAGAGTATATTGGTTGTCAACAAAATATAAGTAATGAAAGAAGAAAGAAAAAAATAGGGGAAGAATCCCCAACGTACAAGAAAAGCCACCATACACCTCACTATGCAAATTAGACAGCTATCTCATTAGCTTCTAAAAGAGAAAACTATACAATAAGCAACCTCAACAACATTACGATCATGGATTATGGCATCAAACGTAGGGATAAAATCTTCAAAAAGGATCCCTTTAAACGCTTTGAAAATGGGGGAGCAATGGAATGACTCTATCAATAACCAAGACTCTCGTCCCATACTTGTCCTCAGAAATAACATTGTTCCATTCACCACAAATCCAGCCAAGACCAGATCTCAAAATATCCCTACACCCCCTTAAACTTCTTTAAGAATCACATGACCTTCCTTCCACTCATGGTTGGACACTAATGTATGCATCAGCTCCGTAACTAATTACTACTCTCATATCTAACCCTCAAAATGGAGACTCATACTATATTTCCATAACCCCTTTCAAACATGGATTGAAGGCAACCATCAAACGAATTGCACATAGACCCTTCATAGGATGCAATGAGAAAGTTATGCTGGATTCATCCTAACCTTTCAGCTAATGATGCAAAAATTTATTAATAGACACGTAATAAACTGTCAAGTTCTTCAATATGGCATGAACTAATGCCAGATTACTCAAAGAGAATGAAACCTACCTTTCGTCCCTAAAGGACAACAACTACTCCAGTTCCAAAACCCAAGCTTTATATGAATCAAGGACTGATCATGCATTTCAATACCGCCAAGCTCATGTAGTTCCAGTAGCATTTGCTAACCAGTAGGTATATCAATTAAGCATCTATAGGACGATCATTACACATACCAACAAATAGCCTAGTATATCATTCACTGATTCAACTATTTTTTTTGCCTTCAAAATAATTAATAAAAATTGTTTGATAATTGAATAGAACCGCAAGGTAAAGTGACAATTCATCACTATATAACCATAAAAGTATTACTGTATCTCTATCTCATCAGCTATTGTGCAAAGGCCAAAAAGAACAAAAGAATAATTTACAAATTTCAAACGCATTACAAGCAAGCAAGGAAGGAAGATGTCAAAACTGATGTTTCCTTGTCTGCTCATTGAGTATAGAGACATCATTTCTGGTTTAAGGAACTTATGGCATCCTGATAATTTTCTTTTGGATTATTATGTCTGAAACTATCAACTGTTATTCCATACACATTCCAATTCTGCTCTATATATGCTAAAAAATTTGAGTGTCAAAGAAATCCACAAAGTTAAGATGACACAATGATCACAAACAAAAAGATCATTGTTCATTCGAGACACGATAATAGGAAGAAGGAAATAACCACCAATAATTAATAAAGGACAGCCTCATCATATCACTAAACTGGCTTAAACGTTATTGAGTCTGCAACTTATTAGCGCAGCCCGATGTTAAAAAGAAGATTGAAACAAGACGGTGTCGATTAGAGATTCTGAAAAAGCACCATTCTTCAGTTATGTCATAGACAGAACACTATTCGTTCTAGGACGTTCTTTGAAGAACAGGAAATCTTGTTGAATGATATATGAAGATAAAAGAATGATTTTCTAACACAGAAATGGAGACTGATCAGGTTTTTAATTTAAGCTCAATCATATAAACAGAAAACACAGCCCCACACCATATGTAGAAAACAATAATAATGTCCCTTTTTGAATTAAGTTGACCAAGATATATTTTTTGACAAGTCATTGAAGGAAGAAGCACCTTATTGCCCATTGATGAATACTCTCTAAAATTATGTTGGTCTGTCAAAACCGCCACCAACCTGCATATGCAGCCATTCTGGTGGTGACCCCTGGCCATATTCCCTTGTTGCTTGTGAGCCAAATGCCATACCAGCAGTATCAAATGTCTGTGCACCAAACTGAAACACCGAAATAACTTGTTACATGTATTATATAATAAAGAAATGTCTCCAATCAATCAATCTTTCTTTCATTATTTTCTTTCTACATTTCTTTCTTAATACAAATTTGTCATTCCTCAGTAATAAAGTCTCCAATCAATCCAATGCTAAAGAGTATCTACAAAATATTTGTATTCAAGAGAACAGCAGGCAAGACTATAGTTCAGAAACCGGTATACTTTACACGTATATATTTTTCTCCCACGACTCACTTGTTACAGATAAATTTAAAGTTCCATCCCACATTTCAAAAAAATAATCGCTAGCAGTGCTATTTGAAGAAAATCAATAGTGCAAGGCCCATGTAAAACTTTACAAGGTATTTTTTTTTGTTAGTTACAATTTCGAATGAAAATAAAGTTGAACAATGGAAAGAAGAATGTCATAGTGCATGTGTACATATATCAAACCAGGCATATATTTATCTCTGCCCACATTGTTCTTCATCAAAGCCAAAAAGGTTACAATATTGTGACAACTGACAAGCAAGAGGCAAACTAAAGTGCCAGAAAGAAGAAGAAAATGAACAACTATCAATAAATCTACAGAAACCAAGAAGAAAACACATATATTGAACCAATAGTCCATCAACCTCAATGAAACCTATGCACATACAAAGCACACATCTAGGGGTGTAAATAGGCTGGGCCATGAGAGGTTTCGGGCCCGAATTTGAACTGTATCAAACCAGGCCTCGGGCTTATTCAAAATTCAACAAAATCCAAGCCCATGCCCGGCCCATTTACACCCCGACACATCCTACCATTATCAATAAGGACCAACCAAATGGATGGCCATCTCTTGGAGGTTACAAACACCAAAATTTATGGAGGGTCTTGACCATTTAGAACTAAAATTTGGAAGGCTAAAGAAGGGCTAAGGCTAATGGTCGAAAAATAAAGAGTTAATGCATCAATCAGTTAGACATGTCTTGTTGATCTTATTTTGAGTTTTTATCACTTCCAAGAAGTGGTCAACCAATTGAACTGTCGGGGTTGATGATCCATTTAGTCACATGTTCAGCATGAGAAGTAGGGTACACTGAGGATTGAAGGTCCGCCATACACTTTTTCAAAAAAAAAAAAACAATATTCAAAATGACAACGTGTTATCCACTATATGCTTTTTGAAGAGATATGCATAATTATAACTCATCACGCTTCTACGTTGTTGGGAAATGTTAAGCTAGGCCGTAGCATGATTCAGCACTCGGTGTACTTAAACTTACATCTTTTGAAGGAAATCCGTCAATGCTGGGGTCCATTCTCGAATTAACTGCTTCAAGCTTCATCGACAGAAACTACAATATCCAGTGATTCTATATGATTTAGGTTCAGTTTCGACCATGGAAAAAAGAAATGGAAAACATAGTGTAGAAACAGGTATAACCACAAGAAAGCCACATACCTCAACCTGATGCTGTAGTGATTGGATGTAATTAATTATCTCATCAAGGACCAGTGCTTTACCAATCACCTGCACCAAGGAACATTTGCCTAAGACACATTCTTTGAGAAAGAACCAATGAACACTTTTAAGTGGAAATTGAAAATGGGTTTTACAATGCATTAGATGTTTTACTGATTTGTAGAAAAAAAATTACATACTTCACTGAAACCTTACCTGTATAAGACCAGGTAAAGGGACTTAAGTAACAACACAAAAACAACAATAATGCACCTTATTACATCCAGGGACCAGATCTTGGAGAATCTTCATCCTCTCGCTGATCTTTTCTCTCCTGGCCTGTTCAACAAACACATTCCAATAAGCAAAACTAGTTCAAATTTCATCGATGGGGATCTAATGTTTTGTGATTTATATCCTACACAATGTATCTAAATCTTAAGCCCACTCTCTCCATGGAAGTCTCAGTTATTATTATGGGTTTTTACCAAAAGATACAATTGAAGATTACAAACTTAAAAGAGGCGATAAGTGAATTACTCTCTCTGCTAGGCTGTGGCTATCAGTAGCTTGACCCCTTCTCGCTCGCACATGGATGTAGTCTTGCTTAGGTGGCTCGGAGGGTTGAGTGCTTTGATCGGCTGGCATGTTACCAACGCCCGAACTTGCTTCCACCTCAGCTTTCGAATCACCATTTTCATCTCTGGATCCCGACACTTTCAGACGTTTATCCTTGCTATCATTCTGCTTAAAATTGAAACCAAGACCACTCCGATGAGCCCAAAACCAACTAACATATAAACAATAACTAAACAAGAAATCATTCCCCACCTAAATCTATATCCAATCTCGTAAATCTTAATTCTCACAAAAATCCAGCTTTCAAACATTGACAATCCCCAATTACAGAGCATAGAGACATCAAATCTCAAAAAGTTAATAAAAGAAAAGCAAAGTTCAAGAATTCCATCTAGATCATAAAACATAATTTCTAATTAGAGTTTTATTTAACAACATTAGACAATTATCAGTAACTTCGTACACTATTAGAACAATCTCAGGAGCAGATAAATACAATAAATCGAAATTTACAAAAGCAAAAAAAGAAATAGAAATTATCAAAGAAAATAATATTCGAAGAGGATAATTGAGTAAACAGGAGAATACCATGTCATTGCCATTACTACTAGAGACCAGCTTCGATGACTCATCCTCCAAAGTCACCGCATCTCTCCGTTTCCTCCCACCTCCACCGCCATTTCTCCCACTCTGCTCGGTAACTGTCGACTCAGCACCTGAAACATCTCGATTCCCCGTCACCGTATCCCCAAATCCACTCAAATCCACTCCAAGATGACCTGTCCTCGCACCCAAAACACCACCAGATTCACCTCCAGTGAGTGGAAATGGCCAAATCTCAGCCAGGCTATACGACGACGCGTTCGCAGAGGGAAACGAAACTTCGCTGATCATAGAAGGAGGATCCATCTCCAGACACGAAATTCATCAAAGAAGAAAAACAGATTTGGATTTCTCATCCAAAATTCCTCTCACATTTCTTCGAATTTGAGACCTGAACGAACTAAAAATCTAAAACGAGCTCGCAAGAAGTGCAGTGCAGAAACCCTAGTTTAGGTCAAGAGCTCGGTCTGCAAATCTGCATTTGAAGTTCGATAAGTCGGTTTTGTGTAATCTGTTATTTAAAACGGAAATGAGAGGAAAAGAGTGTTTGTAAGTAGCGTTTAAAAGGAGACTAGGAGAGAGAGAAGAGAAAGGGACCCTCAGCGAAAACGAAAGCGAGAAAGTAGAGCCAGAGAGCCGAGAGATGGAGTGGTGCGCAATGCGCGCACGGCGCTCCTTCCCCACCACCAGTCACTGACCTCGGGAATTGGAAAGAAGTGACAAAGAGAGGTTTTATCGGAGGGTCCAACCAAGTACAGTGTACAAACTTGCAAAAGAGTGAGCGAACCACCCGATATTTCGGAAGGAGAGATATTGGCTTGGCTGTCCCAGGATTTATTAAAGGGTCAAGCTCGGGGGACCCCCATTTTTGGCCTACCCACGTAGAAAATAAATCAATGGCTGATTTTTGGTGAGGATGATGATCTCTTCCCCGTATCGATCACCCCTACAAAAAAATCAGCCATTCTGAAATTTCTAACCCCAACGAATGTGGTTTTCAAGTTACACAATAAAAGTTGACTGTCCATAATTCCTCAACTTCCAAACCAGTCTACGAACATCGGAATGATTTGAATGTTTGTGGGGATGATCTCTACGTGGGTACGCCAAAATGGGGTTCCTAGAGACTGACCTCTAATCAATGGCTGATTTTTTATGAGGATGACCTCTATGGTGAGGAGATCATCCTCACAAAAATTCAAACCATTCTGATATTCGTAGACTGGTTTAGAAGCTGAAGAATTATGGACCATCGATTTTTACCAAGTAACTTGAAAACCACATTTGATGGGGTTAGAAATTTCAGAATGGGCTGATTTTTTGTTGGGGTGGTCTATATGGTGAGGAGATCATCCTCACCAAAAATCAGCCATTGATTCATCTTCTATGTGGGTACGCCAAAATGGGGGTACCCCGATCCCAACCCTTTAATTAATTAAGGGTTAGGATCATTTGACACAAAATTTCACACCATTCCAAAACTTCTAATTTATACACGGCACCACCAATTTTTTTGTGTGAAATTTTGTGTCCCCTGATCCTCACCCATATATTAATTAAAATTTTGGAAAGCGATGATTTTGGGTGAAGATAGTCTCTGTTGTGAGGAGATCATCATCACAAAAATTAAAATCATTCTTATAATGGGATGATTTTTGGTGAGGATGGTCTCTATGGTGAGGAGATCACCCTCACAAAAATTCAAATCATTCTGATATTCATAGCCTGATTTACAAGTTAAAGTTTTATGAACCGTATTTTTTACCGTTAACTTGGAACCCGATAAAACTTGCCTGACCATGGAGAGTCAAGGACGCCTGACCACCCATAATATGAGCCATGTGGTACACTCTTAGAGGATGCTGACCGTATGGATGTCTGGCCAATCCGACCTACAAACCAAAAATCAGCCTGATTAGTGATTTCAAACCTTTAGATCTTTTTACCCAAGTAATGGTAAATAATGCTCCAATTCTTATGGTTAAAATCAACCCATGAAAATGACTTCAACTAACGCAAAGAAATCAGTGATCAGGTTGATTTTGGGTTTATAGGTCCACCTAGGGATTGGCCAAACATCCGGTCAGTATCCTCAAAGAAATGGCCACGTGGCTTATGTTGTGGGTGGTCAAGTAAGATTTACTCCTTGGAACCAAGAAATCCTTCGCTCACACTTGTGTGTGAGCAAAGCCGATCACACATCATAATATGAGCCATGGGGCACGCTCTTATAGGACGATGACCG
This sequence comes from Euptelea pleiosperma, assembly GCA_035048495.1. Lineage (NCBI taxonomy): Eukaryota > Viridiplantae > Streptophyta > Magnoliopsida > Ranunculales > Eupteleaceae > Euptelea > Euptelea pleiosperma. Next base: position 13,558,573 of record CM068543.1, read on the forward strand.
TATGGATGTTTGGCTAGTCCCTCGGTGGACTTGTAAACTAAAAATTGGCTTACTTAGTGATTTCTAAGCATTGGATTGGAATCATTTGCATGGGTTTCTTTTAACAGTAGAATTTAGAGCATTATTGACCATTATTTGGTGTACTAGATCCAAAGGTCTTACATAACTAATCAGGCCGATTTTTAGTTTTCAGATCCAACGAGGGACTGGCCAAACATCCATACGGCCATCTTCCTCTAAGAATGTGCCACGTGGCTTATATTATGGTGTGTGATCGGCTTTGCTCACACACAGGTGTGAGCGAACGTTTACTCCTTGGAACCCGACCCTAACCAAATTGGTTGGCGATCCCAACCGCAGCATATGCTTCGTGACCTTAGATGTCAAGTCTAATAAAAATAAGTAATCTTGACGTAACAATATCGGTTATCGTGTCGTGCCATACATTTGCCTCGAAATCCGGTTTTTCTCTTTTATCTGTCGAAGCATCCCCCAAGTAATAAGGACGGACTTGACGTAAGAAGGTCGCTCTTTCGTTTAAGAAGGTTCCTTGTCCTCGATCTCAGAGTGTCCAAAGCTTTTAGTGCCTCCACCAACTTTGTTGACATGATAGTGTGTTCTTAGCGTCGACAGATCTGGAAATGCGTCACCCCATTGTCTACCGAAGGTTGGTGATCGTGATAAAGACAAACACCCCACTTTGACAAACATCCATATGGATGAGAAATGCTTTCAACACACATTGTTCCCTAACTTACAAAAGGAGGAACAGCTTTGGCTAGGCATATATATGATCCTTAAAAAGTTCCATGGTGCCTTGCCTAAGATCGTTACATGGTGATAAATGTATTCGCCACCACCCACATCTTTTTATTAATTATAAATCTATTTTGAGCTATATTTTTATGTTTTCAGACATTTTCTTACTACCTCCATCCATATCATCTTTGGCCTTCATCTTGTCATTGGAGCATGGTTTGAAGTCTGGGCCGATCCGTTCTGGATTGGAGTCCACTGATCCGATCCAAACCACGCTGTGTCTTGCCCCGAGATCACTGTTTCACAAAGGAGTCCCATTTTGTCTCGGGCGAGATGGGTCGATCCCGCTCTGGATTGGACCAATCCAGATTGGGATCAGAGCCCACCGATCCAAGCTCTGATCCTGAGATTTTGAACCATGCTTTAGATCTTTTTTATTATGTTGATGGCATTATGATCATGGGCTTTTTTCCTTACAAAAAAGTGATAGTAAATTAACAGTTAGTACTTCTCTCGAATAGGATGAATGAATTTGAACAAATAGGATTCACATATTACAAGAATCAAGTTCATGAATATAACAAATCATGAAGATTGACCTCATGAGTGAAGTAGTGTCGTGAATTGATTGCAAACCAACAAATTGTGGATTGATCTACTGCAAACTTAGACAATCACAAGATGTCATACATGGATTGGGTGCCTTGAATTCTATTGCACACAAATTTGATGGAACTCAATATGGGGAAGTTCTGTGAGGTACATCCCACAATTTCTCAATTTGGATGAAACTTTTGTATTTGATTTGCATGTACATATTTAAGTCTATAGAGCATCTCCAATCAGAGTCTATCTTCATATTTGATGAAGCTTTTGCAAAGTCCAACTCCAATTGGGTTCTATGTTTGGCTTCAAATTTGAAGTCGAGCTCTATATCTCTGTTATTGATTTCAAATATAGAGCCCTTTAGCTCTTGGACATTAAATGCAAAGACATACTTTTTTAACTTCTAAATTTTCATTTTATGTCATTTTGAAAAACTTTAGTACATTTTGTATCTTTTTGAAAAGCATCTACTTTTTATCAACAAATTTTAAATACTTTTTGTGTCATTTTTAAAAAGATATTTTTTTGAAGTTAGGTTTGGTTAGAGTTCAACACTTTTTAGAGGAAGCCTCTATCTTCAAATTTAAAGAAGATACTTTTTTGAAGCTAGAATTTGAAGACACTAGTTGGTGTTGGAGATGCTCTTAAGACTGTTTATTGAATTAAGTTCAATCCACATATGGTGGTAGAAGATCGAGTGGTAGAAGTTCTCGGTCGATGTGGACTATTGATAAATCACATGGTTTTCTCTGTTTTGTTTTGTTATGGACCATGTGTTGCAAGGTTTTGCCTAGGGATGTCTTACTTGGTAGACAAAGTCTCAAAGAGTTTGGAGGACATCGACACCACACAAATCCCATAGACTATCCAATGGTCTAAACCTTACGACTTACGTCCTCCTCGAGATGAGAGCAACATTTTCTGATTTTAATTCTCATGTAGCAACTGGGAATAAAACCATCTAATAATAGATAAAATGCTCTTCACAATTACATCAAGCAGGTGAAGCCTTCAACCTCTAATGGTTATAACTTATAACCATGGCCTTTTAACTGCTAAAACCGTAAATAATGTTAAAATAATGGTAGCGTTGTAGGGGTGATACCGCCATTGTAACCGTTTTTGAACCATGGTTATAACCCAAAGTGCATAAAAGTTAAGGCCTCGATAAGCAACCGCCACTAATTAAGAATCAATCTAGTGAACTAAGTGGCCAAATCAAATACTTCCATCTTAATTCTTATTTCCACCCATAAGAAAAGTGCTGAATTACAATGCAAGTATACCCAAAGTTGACGCTTGCATTTGGGGAAAAAAAATGTAAAAATACTCAGATTTGAGTCAAATATTATAAAGCATATCGCCATTAATGGGTTTGTCGAGCAGTCCTAAACACCACCACCACCACCACCACCACCATACCCAATAAATTACAAAGGAGACTACACTTTTAGATTATATAGATTTGCAAAATTTTGTAGATTAAAGCTAAGTCCCAACCTCAATCGGCTCTCTGTACAGTAGTCTTAAACAAGAGGATATACAACTTGTGATCTATTGAGAAGTAGAAAAACCCTCCAACCGAATGTGTCACGAAGGAACCAAAACTAGTCCCCACGATACAGTGCCACGCAGGTCCATACACTCCATCAAACTCCTGCAAATTCAAGTCCCATATGATTCTAATTTCTAATCACCACCGCACATTTCTACTAACAATAAACATCATAGTAAGTGTTTACCTTCTTGAGTGTGCAGGCTAGGTTCTTGGAAGAGACCTTGTCTAGGCTATCGTACGCCTTACGCGCACAACTCACGGCGTGGATCTGCATAAATGGAGGCATGTCCACGGCCACAACCCGAACACCAACGCTTGAGAAGAATTCACCTAACTCAATCTGTGTACCACAAAACGATCTCCTCCTACCATCATCACCGCCACTCACAAGAGATACGGACGGTCTCTTCGGCTCTTCTATTCCCGCGCCTTTGAGTTTCATCTTCTCTTTCTCCTTGGGTTGTTGGTGGCGGCGGTGGTGGTGGTGGATTTTCTTAAGGAGAGAAGAATCGGCATTGGCCGAGAGTGTAAGAGCTCTAGCTTGCAAGTGGGTGTCGACAAAGGGCGGATCTGGGGATTTTAAGGCGGATGGAGGGGGCTTGCGATTTTGATTCCATTTAGGGTAATGGGCTCTGATTTTGTTGAGTGTGGAGGAAGGGACGGGATCTGGTGGTGGGGCGGTGGTGGTGATGGATGGGGGTTGCCTTTTGCGTGTGGGATCCATGGATGTCTTCTTGGGTTCTCAACTGAAGTTGCTAAACTACGCCTTTTGTGTCATGTGGGGGTGTTTTGTGTGGATGAAACAGAGAGCGTCTTTGGGGATATAATGGAGTTGGGCTAGCTTTCTTCTAACATGCGCCGGGGTGGGAGGAGGTGAAGGGAAGTCTGTGAGTCGTTGACTAGACTAGAGATCTGAGTTCAAGGGGAGTGTATTCATAAGAATTCCCCTATAAACGTCATATACGACCAAACGGGTCCTTCCAACTTTTTCCAAGGGCCCTTGTTTTGGGACCCAAAAAGGGCGCCAGCTAGGGTCAGTCAACAGTCAAGGTCGAATAAATCTTTGATGACGGAATCCGTGATCAACGTTGCTGACAGACCACAGTATGAGCCATGTGGTCCACTGACCGTATGGATGTTAGTTCCATCCCAAGGAGGACCTAGTCCTAGATACCCAAAATCAACCGTGGGATTGGAGTCTTTTTCATGGCTTATTTTTAACCGTGAATTTCAAGCATTATTTGGGATACTCTGATCCAAAGGTTATAAAACACTAATCAGGATTCTTTTAGTATGTAGGTCCACCTAGGGATGGGCCAAACGTTCATACGGTCAGTAGTTTCTAAGTGTATGCCATGTGGCTCATATTGTGGTCCATGATGGACGTCCATCATCAAAGATGAAAGATCTACTCGTCAAGGTCCGGTTGTTTCAGCCTGTATTTAGTAACCTTGGGGGCCCACTTTTTGGGCCCTCATTCTTCAGATTTTTCCAGTCCATATCCCTTCTGTATTGGTATAACATAGCAACCAGGAGATCTCCACCAACAAATTTACTTGATCTATTAACTGTAACTACGGAAATTCCAACACACACACACTCGTGTACATGCAGCAGATGGTACGCGGGAAGGGGCTTGGCACCAGAAAGGGAAGTGCCCAATGCCGGGAAGGGCTTGGGCACTGGAGAGAGAAGTGCCTGCTGCGCACTGTAAGAGCATCTTTCCGAGTAACATGTTTCTCACTTTCTCCATGACACCATGCGAGTGTAATTGCTGGTTGTGTGCAGAATTCTCTTTCGATTGCCATTTTCGTGTCAGTCCGTGCATTTGTTTTGGTAAGTTACAGCATCTACTTATCAGAGGGTAATTTTCTATATATATGTTGGCTTTCATTTGCATTTCCAATTGCTTCATGTTCTCAGTGTTCTGAACCTTTGGCGCAGTCTCAATTTTCAGAATCAACATACACCTTTGTCCAAGAAGCACCAAAGATCAGAAGTCAGAAAAAAATAAAAGCCACATCCGAAGGATCAACATATCCATCTGAAATACTTTCGTCTCTGAACAAATTTACAAATCAGATTTTGAAAGGATCCTCAAACCTTCTATGACATTAGAGACTGAAAAGTCATGACCCCTAAAAGAAATGTCTGGTCAGGAAGCTCCACAATGCAAGACATTAATGGGGTCTTGAACAATGTCTTACTCCACAGCACCCCATTTCACAGTTTGATGGCTATTTATTCAAGGCCAGGATATATTGCTAATATTGCAACCTAAAGATACAAGTTATGAACAAGATCACTTCTAATTCCATGATGGACTGGTCAAACGGGTATCTCTAAAGACGGAACTGCCACCTGATGCCGCAGGGGAAGGAGAGGAGGCAATAAAATGGGTTCCAGACACAGATACTGAGGGCAAATTTGCAGGGTTGCCTTGATGTGCAGTGGGAGCAAAGCGTGATGGACTGGCTGTAACACCCGTGAACATACCAGAGGTGGTTTGGGAATGCCCGCTGACTCCCAGACTTGCTCGAGTAGTTTGAGGAATCTGCACACACAGTATGTATTGGAATGAGTATCTTCTTGATCATAGAAAAATTACCAAAGTTAAACGTTTCTAATATTTACCATCTTCAATTGGTATAAAATGGGTAAAAATTTGAAGAGGGTGTACAAAATGGATAAACTTGCAACTTATGTTTGGCAAACCCTTTTCAAGCTTTCAGTGAAATGGGTACTGGGTACTGCCAAGAATCTTAATAGAGCTCGTCCAAGGATGAAAAAGAAGAATGACTTATCAAAAAAATATATAAAAAAGAAGAATAAATAACCGCACTTTTAAGAATAAGTACGGATTGGTTGTTGATAAGATCAAGGCCTTCCTCTTTCATTAGGTCTCCTATCTTATGGAATTTAGGGGGATTCAATTTGCAGACTGCACTTCAAAATCAGGATCTTATTGTCTACAGCTTCTACGGGTTGTAAAGCTGGAGGAACTTTTGTATAGCTTATATCGTTGAAGCTAGAGAGATCCCTTCTTCCTAGTGTTAAATTCTTGTACACTTATGTATATCTGGATTATCCCTTTTAATATAATAATATTCTGTTTTACCTATCAAAAAATAGAAAAAAAAAATCAATGCTTTGATGTTTAGCATAACCAAGAAAAAAAAAAGGTCTGACCAAAAAACTGAAGCAAATAAATTGAATAGCCATGTTAAATCACACCATGTCTAAACAACAATGCCAACCCTAACTGAATCATTTTGACATAAATGCAGAGATATAATTCACCTAAATAAAGTTGCTAGGTGTTGGTAATGTTTACCAATAAGGATAAACATTATAGTTAGTTGTATAGTAAGGAACTTATAAAAAAAAAATAGTTGTATGGTAAGGTAAACTATGTTTCAGGTATGTTTAAGGTTGATATGCTTTTGGGTATGGAATTGGTGCTATTATAAAATTATATTAAACCGCATTACACTCATGAAAAAAAAATTGAATTACCGTTATGGTAAAGTGCTATATTGTAAATAATACCGTATTCTCTATAGTTATAAAAACAAATTAAGCTATAATAGATGCTACTGTGCATGATTTTATATAAGATTGGGAATTACTCTTTCCAGATCACATTTTACTTCTTCCAGAGCAGCAATATTTATTCCTTAAGTTCCTATCCCACTCTAGAACAGCACTTTCATGCTTCTATCTTGGGAGCACTTAGACTCACGGTTCTAAGTTCACAGAAACACAAAATTGTTTGAGACAAACTCTTGATTTGCTAAACAAGTATTTGATAGGACATTTCAGAAACAAAGGTCAACGACTCTGTGTTGTGAAGAACTTATGTTATGAAGATGATGTATTCTACAATAAAAATAAGATTATAAAGTTCATAAAATATATTTAATAATTAATTTCTCATATTATTTGGACCTGTGACAAATAATATACATATTTATATTCTTTCAAAAATCTATTATTGTTGTACATAGCCATAAACCGTTCTACATGGCTTATCAAACGAAAAAAAAAAAAAAAACTTTCTACATGATATATTGTAATTATGTTAAAATTATAATATACTATAGTTAAATTTCTTCGATAAGGCATATATGCTTCCTATAAGACAGGCAACATCACAATTTGCTAGTTATTTAATGAGTTAAATAATATATACTACCGCAATATGTTGAAGCGAGCTATGTCCAGGCCTTCTAAGAGGAGAAGCTGCAGATGGAGATGTACTGTGCATGTGGTGGAAATGGCGAGCATGTGTATTATGATTAGAAACATCTTCTGATTCTCCTTCTAGATCACCACTAAAATTACCCTCTGAGCCCATTTTAGTTACAGTGTGTCTAGGAATTGACCCTATGTCAACTGTAGCATCCACTTGCAGAGGAGCAGGAGGGCGTACCATTAATGCCTGCATACTATTTCGTCTCTTCATTTCCTCCTCTACATTTAGAATCTGTTGGACATCACGGAATATATTATCAAGTTATCAAAGTATACAGAAAGAAACTCACTGTTTGAATACACAATATACAAATCCATACAAGTCAGCTTTGATTTGACAGCATCTGGCAATCTCTTCTGCCAGATGGTCAAGATGAACATGAAACAGAAACTTACCTGCTTCAGCATTTGTACCAGATTATGTTTCTTTTCATTTACAATTTGCAGCTTCTCCTCCAAATTCCTTTTCTTTTTCTCTCTGTCACTTTGCAAATCCCCACTGTTGCTTATCTGGCAAATAAGGCAAACAGTAACTATCAAAGATGTCATCAGTGATTCAGTATAGCAAAGAAAAAATAAATACATCCGTGGAACCATAATCTATGGTCAACTGATAAAGGGAGTTAGAACACTATCTAGAATCCATAGGTCCATTTAAGAACATTTCAATTGGGAGTGACCAAATGGTCCATGACCGCTCCCATGTAAATGGCTAAGACATGCCAATTTTTTTTACACTTGACAAATAAAAAACAGTGTTTACTCGTTGAAAGCTACAGGATAATATTTCTACTTAAAAAAAAAGGTAACTGAGGACACATTCAAAGCATTAGCAATAAGGATAAGGAAAAAAAAACCTTTATTATTTTTAAAATACTGGGGCTTTAGAAGATCCCAAAATATTCTTCGTAATATAATTTATCAAATTATTTAACAAGATATTAGTATGACAAATCTTGCATATCATGCCACAGCCACGCCCCCAATAAAGCACAACAAAATACAGAAATTTTGCTAACATATTCGGCCTAGCCTTATTTCTCCACATGCTTAAGCTTTCTCAGCAGTGGACGAGGAAAGAATTTGCTCCATCTCTTGTTATTTAAGTACGAAACACCACAAGAGAAGGATGCTACCTTTTAGCAACTTGATGCCCCTCACAAAATCCCCAACTATATATGGTATCAGGTGAACAACGTCAAGTATAACATTCCATTCCAGTCAAAAGTCCAGGTGGGACACGAATAAGATTTTAGAATCCCCCCACTCTCATTTCTAGAAATCATATCGGCCTAGCGCAAGAACCAAAATCACCGTCAAAATTAAGCTTTAACACATCCTCTATCCAGCCTCTTCCAACTTGGACTAACAGCCTTCTACTTGAAGCCACTTGGACAATATTCTCCCAATTGTATTGCAAATCTGAAACGTTAAAAGATTTGAACTCCATCAACACTAGGGCCCATTCTACCATTACGTTTGAAATCATATTACATATTTCTGGGATTGGTTACTTTTTCCTTGTAATATTTTTCTATTTCTCACCTCCCACATCCCCCAACAAAAAACATAAGCACCAACCCATGAACAATACACCAAAGTAAAACCCAAAACATGTCAAAAAAGAGGAAACATTACTAAACTTCCCTAGAAGGAAAAATTACTTATGTTCGACAGTAGAAGAGAGAACAGAAGAGGTGGTGACGTAATGGGCAGAATCCCATACGCCCCACTTATATATTAAGTGTTGTGTGGGCTAATTACAAGTTAGTCCCTCCACTTGACAGTAATCCCAATGACATCCCTGCATACAACTAATAAGAGAATAAATAAGGAATAACTCATAACACTCCCCCTCAAGCTAGTGCAAAGATATCGCGCATGCCCAGCTTGCCAACGAGAACATCGAATTGAGCCCTGCTAACGGCCCTCGTCAAGACATCGGCTAATTGTTGATCTGCAAGAACAAATGGTGTACAGAGATCACCAATTGCTAGTTTTTCTCGGATGAAGTGACAGTCAACTTCTATATGCTTGGTGCGATCATGCTGGACGGGATTGTGCGCAATACTTATTGCGGCTTTTTTGTCATAGTACAGGGTCAATGGCTTTGTGATAGTGCAGCCTAACTCCTTGAGAAGTAATCGTAACTCAAAGAGACCATGGGCCCTGGACCGAAATTCCGCTTCAACACTTGATCGGGCTACAACTGATTGCTTTTTGCTTCGCCAAGTAACTAAATTGCCAAAGACTTTGGTACAATACCCAGATGTCGATTGCCTGACAGAGGGGGATCTCGCCCAATCTGCATTTGTCCATGCCTCAACCTGTAAATGACCATAAGGCTGCCTCGAGATGTGCAGTCCTAGGAGCATGCATAAACTGACTGATCACACTAACTGCATAAGCAATGTTGTCGTGAGTGAGAGACAGGTAAATTAATTTCCCCACTAGCCGCTAAAAGCTAGCCACATTGACCAAATTTTAACCATCAGTATCGCTCAACTTGTGATTAAGGTCAATGGGTGCATCCACTGGTATGGTGCCAAGTTTTCCCGTCGTTTTCAATAAGTTAAGTACATACTTCAATTGGAAGATGAAAATACATGTCCGAGAGCATGTGACTTCAATGCCAAGAAAGTACTTCAGCGGTCCAAGGTCTTTTAACTTCAATTTTTTTCCAAAGAAGGCCTTAAGTGCCTGAATTTTGCCCAGATTGTTGTCGCTGACGACAATGTTGTCCACATACACAATGAGAACTGTAGTGCCTGTAGCCGTATGTTTAACAAAGAGTGTGTGGTCTCCTTGGCTTTGCTCATACCCAACCTCACGCATAGCACTGCTAAAGCGTTCAAACCACGCACGCAAGGACTGCTCAAGTCCATACCACGATTTGTGAAGCTGACACTTTCCCAAAATCATTGGGAAACTGAAAACCTGTGGAGTATCCATGTAGACTTCCTCCTGAAGGTGCCCGTGCGGGAACACCTTCACATCTAACTAATGAAGGGGCTAAGACGAGAATTTTTTTGAAGTGGCGGGATTTTTGAAGCGGCAATCATGTGCTAATGATCGCGTGCCACATATACCCATGGTAACTTTTTAAAAGGTGTTTTAAAACCAAAGCATATATGTGGCGTACGATCATTGGCGCATGATTGCCGCTTCAAAAATCCCACCGCTTCGAAAAAATTATCGGCTAAAGACTTATTGGCCATCAGTGATAAGATAATTCTTGATGGAGTTCATTTTGGCCACTGGTGCAAAGGTCTCTTGGTACTTAATACCGTAGGTCTGAGAATAACCCTTCACACCCAATCGGGCCTTATACCGCCCAAACATGCCACCAACTTTATATTTAACTGTAAAGATCCACTTACAGCCCACAGATTTTTTTACCCTTAGGAAGTAGTACCATATCCCACTTCCTAATGGCTTAATCAAAATAATAAGCTAGATTTAGTAAACTATTCTACTGACATCTGCATATATTTCCCAGGAATTCTAGAAGGTAGGACCGAGGTAGACTGAGAATTCTAGAAGGTGGTCTATATAACACTTATATACAGTTACACGAATTTCGCTATTGACCCAATTGTTATGAGTACATATAGCTATATACGTCTTTAATATTTTTTTGAGAAAAAAACTGTTAAAAATCGTTTTTCAAGAATTTTTTTTTTATAAGTATAAACTTTATTGATGGCAAACTCTGAAACAAACAAGCCTCAGCTAGAGAGGTCGAGCTGATCTACACTAGACTACAACTTAAGAAACAAAACAAGAACCCAACTAACTACCCTCCTTAGTACATAAAAGATCCCACCGGAACACAAAATCTTCAAAGAACAGTTCCCTACATTCCACAAACACCTTCAACCATAAGAACATCAGCCCCTCAATATTAAGAATAATGCCAGCCAGATCTGCCTGTGTGCCTTCAAACAATCTCTGATTCCTCTCCTTCCAAAGGCCCCAAATAATCGCGAGGGGGAGCATCCTCCAAAGAATTCTTCCTCTGGATGAGAAAGCTTGGGTCTACTAACAGAAAAAGAGTGTCGTAAGGGTTGTCGGCATCACCCAATTCATTCCAAACTCCAAAAGGAATGAAGGCCAAACTTCCCTCGCCACCTCGCAATGAAGGACAAGGTGGTCCACAGATTCCCCATTGTGCTTGCACATCCAACAATAGTCCACCATGATGAACCCTCTAGAAATGAGATGATTCACTGTTACTATCTTATCTAGGGAAGCCTCCCATGCAAAGAAAGTCACCTCAGTAGGGATCTTGGATCTCCAAATCTAAACCACAGGAAAGAGAAATTCATCTAAATTTTGTAACTCCCTGTAGAAGGATCGAATCGAGAACGACCCTCCCTTAGTTCAGATCCAAACTCTCCTTTAGGGGACCAACAAGCGAAGATGAATATCCTGCAACCGGGAGTAGATTGGATAAAGGTTCAATTTCTTGGAATTTGTTTTTCCACTTTTTGGGTGGGCACAAGGAAAACTAAAAGCAACGAACGGTGGAGATCCATCCCCTAGGCATATGAACACAGAACCATATTACTGAATAAGCAATCACTGTGGTTTCTAAGATATGGTCCATTCACGAGGGTCCATCACTTAGACGTATAGAGCGGAGGTGCATGTAGTAGTTGGGCTCTAGTAAATGATTATAATTTAAGTCATTATATACACTAATACATAAAATCCTCCTTTCTTTTTTTCTCAATGCAAACCATTAATAGTTACAAGAAAGAATATGCATTTTCAGCAATAAAAAAAAGATCAGCTTGTCCACGTCTTCAATGGGACTTCATCTGAACAAGTAAATGGAAGATTATATTCTTCTATCAAAACATCAAACGAAGAAAGCATATAGGAATGAGTTTTAGCTTTAGTAGGTGGTCTCATGAGGGTTAATGGGGCCTGTAAGCATCTACTACTGTTGTGGTTGTGGTGGGAGTGATGGTGAGAGAGAGAGAGAGGAGGGGGGTGGCAATGACGAAGATGAGAGAGGGGCGGTGATTGTAGTGACAAGAACAAGAGAGAGTGGTAGTGGTAGTGGTAGTGGTAGTGGTAGTTGTGACAAAGGAGAAATAGAGAAGGGGAGAGAGGGTTTGAAACAGACGAGTCCGACCCTAAAAAATGACTTCATTTTTTAAAACATTAACGCCGTCTTCCGGCATTTTCACTTCTTTTAAGGAATCCAATTTTCATCTCTTGTTTTTTTATATGTATAAAACACCAAGGATGGCTATTTTCCCCAAATAAGTTTTGTTTTCCGCCCTTTTACTCTGAACCAAACACAATAATAGCGTTGTAACCTTAAGACCACTATGATTATTGTATATGTAAACAAGAATGTGCACATGTACGGGATGTGTCCTCCATAGAAGAAGTATGGACGGAGAGTTTTCTTACGCATGGCTGCTAAAGTGGCAAGTCCAAAGTCTCATGTGTTACGCCACCTCGTTCTTTCCCATTGATGCAAGTTTCAGCCTAATAATCCTCCACGTGGAAAAAATAGAGGTTCTCTTAACTTTTTATACTTAAAAAATAAATCTAGGGTTGATATTCGTATAGAAAAGTGTAATACATGGTAGGGTATGGGTGTGACGTAGACAAGCAACATCCATGTGGCTGATACAAAGGACCATCTATCAAATGGATTGCCTGGATTAGCCATCTTAGCTCTCCATGTGGCAAGAAAAGGGTGGCCGTCCACATAATAGGTTTGGACGACCCATCTAGAAAATATTTTCGCAATAAAATATGTATTTTAACTTTGTGTATGGAGTATGCATTTCTAATGGATTGTGTACTTGTTGACCCGTATTGTTCAAGGAATACGATAAATTTTAAGAAAGGATTGATCCTATGTTCTTAAAGGGCGAGGAAATTTAATTGTTCAGAAAAATTTGTTATATTATTCTTCCCAAAGCACTTTTGATTTCTCTCATTCTTCTTTTTAGTTTTTGTGCATTTTCAGTCCCCATGCATATCATGGGGTTTTAGCTAGATACAGATGAAAACTTATAAGCATAATAATGTTGGAAAAATGTGGTAAACATGCATGGATTTCAATGTGCCTTGGATAGGAGATCCATCAGGTCAAAGCTCAACCTAATTGGATGATTGCAACTATTCACTGTGTAGACTTCTTTCTAAACTATATTCTATACACAGTTTTCTTAAATGTCCTTTTTTACTCTCCTTTCCACTTTACACTCCTATGTCATTTGTTTCATGACCTATGCATCACTCAAGGTTCCTTTTTTTTTTATCGGTAAAAGGGAATATATTAAAGGAGGGTTGAGGGAGCCTAGCAAAACTATACAAAGCGATCAAAAGGAGAGGAGCAACCAACACAAGAACCACAACCCCTAACAGACAACCCCTAAAGGGAAGAAACTACTGAGACAACAACCGGTCCCACCAGAATACATAATCGTCAAATCTGAAATGTTTTAGCTCAAGAATGAGCAGAGCCCCAGTGATAAAATGGTAGCTTTGATGTTCATGATGATTTCCTCAGTTTGGGCCTCCTTGTCTTCAAATGTCCAACGTCCTCTCTTTTCAAATTTCCAACAAATGGCAAACGGGATGATCCTCCAAAGCATACGACCGCCTGCTGAGAGGGCCTTGGAGCTTCATCCGACTATTGTGTCAAAACCCAATTGGAGGAAAACCCATGAGATCCCAAAGAGGGTAAGAAAAAGGTAGTTAAAGGCGCAAGGCACACTTAAGGCGCTAGGACCTCTAGCGCCTGAGGCGCAAGGCGAGGCACGCGCCTGATTGAAGCGAGAAAAATTAAAATAAATATAAGAAATAAAAAAACAAAATAAGTAATCATTAGGCCATAAAACATAAAAGATAGTAAATGGCAAAAATCTCAAGTAACCCAAAAGTAGTTCTAGTTAACATTGTCATTATCTAAATACAAAACAAGTAATCGAAAAGTCGTAAAACATAAAAGATAGCAAATGTTCAAAATTTAAAAAAGTCCACAATTAGTAATAGTTAACATCTACAAAATTTAAAATATAATCATTAGCTTCATCCCATCATCATCAGATGTGTTAGCCTCCTCAATATATTTTTATTCTTCTTCTATCTCCTCCGAATTGGCCTCTTCCTCTTCCGGTTCCCTTATTAAAGCCCTTGCTCTTACTATTGACCTTGATTGTGATCTAGTATTTGATGTTGATTCACCAACTCCAGCAACTCTCGCAACAACACTCCATGTCAAGCTATCATCCTCAAACACCAATTCATCTTCTACTACTTCACTTTCTGTTTCCATCTCCCCAAGTAGTCATTCATTGCTTTCATCAATGTCTTTCAATGAGATAGGTTCAATTGTATCTCTCCTATCATACCGATGTTTAATATAATAGGCCAAAGAACAAAAAAACATGTATTTTAGTGAGGCGCTCGCCTGATGCGCCTGGAGCCTGGTTTGAGGGGCGCGCCTTACTAAACGTGCCTCGCTTTGACCCTTCTAAGGCGCTTTAGGTGTGCCTTGCGCCTAAGGCGCACGCCTGGAGCCTGAGGCGCGCGCCTTGACTACAGAAAACACTCCCAAATCTCCTTAGACACCTGGCAGTGAGTAAGCACGTGGTTAGTGGTCTCCTCCTCACTCAGGGTTCTCACTAGTAAATAAAATCAGAATCATTACCCGTTGAAAAACAAAAACTATTTTAACAAAAAAAAAAAAAACCTACAAAACCTATTGTTGTTGGGTACACAACATTCGACCAATTTGTTTTGCAAAACAACATTCCCATCAAGGAATTTTTTCCAACCGAATTGATACTTGTAAGCACCATCTTGGGCAAGCTTACTAATGTCACTTGGTATATGCAGCTGAACATATAATCCACTGTTTATACTCCTTTTTTTATACCTTGAAAAAGAGCACTTAAGTATTAGGTGATACCTCCAATAAGAGTTGAGGAATTTTCCATATCAAGGTGCTAAATAATTTTCTGAATAGGAAAATCAACTAGGAAATGCATATGGATTTTGGAAACAATTGGGCAAGATATTCGAGGTATGGATTTGGCTAGGGAATCCTCCTTTTCGGCTAACATGAACCATCCACCATGCCCACCTCTATCATTGCCTGCACATCCACCATGTCCCACACATTCACCACAGCTTTCATGTTAGCCTCTTCCTTTGGACCTAGATTATAAACTAAAACGACCTTCAATTTTAAGCAGATGGTCCTGCATAATTTTTTGAGAGATTTCTCAGTTTTTGTGTGAGATTGATTCCATACAATCTCTAATCCCATAGTTCTCTTATCGTGCCAAATTCCTTGTTATCATTAGTATCCCTGCCTCACTTACGTTGGTTAAGAGAGGATAGTCATAATAAGAATAGAAGTAACAAAAACTTATAAAAAAAGAAAGAAAGAATAGAAGTAACAATAATGAGAGAAGGAAAAAGACTGACATAAGAGCTAATGGAGTGAAAGAACGGTTGTGAATTTGCGAGCATGAAAGAGTCGAGCGGGGGAGAGGATGCAAGCAGGAATGAATGAGTGAAAACGTAGAAAGATATCTGAACCTTTTATAAAAAGAAGCACTTTCACAATTTAAGTGTTCTGATAACTATAACCTTAAACTGCAACATATTCTTGGATGATTTGATTACCTGGAGGTAGAAGTGACAAATTGTTTCATCAATAACTAAATTGGAAGTTATTAAAAATCTGATAAATTTCTAACCGCTCGGCCTATAAACTTTTTCCCATCCCTTGGCTTTATGCCTCTTCTAGCTATCAACAGCCTGACTGTTAATGGTTAACATACAAATAGCAGTATTTTATTAACCTACTAGGATAAACATTCCTCATGATAAAAGATCCATCTAGAGCATGCATGCCTAGCACTGCCTATACTGTTGCCATCAAAATTGAGTTTTATCCACAATCCTACAGAGGGCTCACCGAAGTATCACTCGTTCTAACCACAAATGACGAATTACAAAGTTGCTTCGAATGCATCATTTCTAGTTTCTAGAAATACCATTGCAATATTCTATAAAAAAAAATTTATACCAAAGATTCTATAATTACGATAAGCCTAAAATAATCTCGAAACCTCATGCATTCGCAGTTAACTTGGAGATTGGCCATCCGATTAAAGAGTTACAGAAATTTGATACAAATCTAAAAAACTTTAAAAAGTCAGAAAATATATCCTCCGAAAAAAAAGAGGTCCGTACCTCTATATTGGGCTTGATCGAGACCAGCGGTTTCTCCTCCTGCAAAGATTGTGAGGTTCCCCCAGCATCGCCGTCTTTTGGACCGGAACCGTACTCTGGTACAGCAGATTTGGTACCAGGAGATGAAACTGATCCATGGATTTCCCTTGGATGTTCCGAAGGAGGATCATTCTCCAATTCGCTCTGATCTTTGGCGTCTCCAGACGTTTGATGCAGCTGCGATGGTGCCGCTTTGGAACTATTGTTGTTGGGAACAACGGTGGGTTGGAGGTGGTTTTGTTTGGAGCAGCCATTGTCTCCTACGACTTCAACTTGTTGTTCTGAATTAGGGTTATGGTTAGGGTTAGGGGGGGTGGTGGTGTTGCGGAGGCGAGATAAGGTTTTGTCTCGTTTGCTGAGAAGAAGTCTGAAATCTTTGAGGGATATGCCAGGTGTTGGCATCAGCCATCGCCGGGGAACGTTGGGGACCCTGTGCAGGTTTCCCCTGTAAAGTGAGATCGCCACCATATTCCTTCGAGCTCGTTTTGTTGCTGTGTTTCTCTTCTTCAATTCCACGTTTCCAATTCTGCGTATATTTTTAGGGGTTTACACAAAAAAAAAGAGTAAAATTTCTGTCACAACGGATTGCAAATCACACAATCACAAGCCAATGATTTCTCGGCACGTACCCAAGTCCTTATGCAACGTATCCATTGCCTTTACTGTGAGGTGTACGTGCCGAGAACTCATTGGCTTGTGATTGTGTGATTTGCAATCCGCTGTGACCGTTTTACTCAAAAAAAAAAAAAATCTGACACAGAAGTGGGGTAGAGCTTTGCTGACCGACGTCCGTCTACTATACTATGAGCCACGTGGCACACTCTTAAAGGACGCTGACCGTGTGGATGATGTTTGGCCAATCGCTAGGTGGACCTACAAACCAAGAATCAGCCTGATTACTGATTTCAAAAGAATTCGAACCTTTGGAGCTTTGTACCCCCAAATAATCCTCAAATTACATGGTTAAAAATCAACCCATGAAAATGACTCCAATCCAACGCTTAGAAATCACTAATCCGGCTAATTTTTGGTCTGTATCTCCATCTACAGTTGGGCCAAACATCCATACAGTCGGAAATCTCTAAGAATATGCCACGTGTCCATATTGTGGTAGGTCAGCAAAGTTGCTGACGGACAAAGCTCTACGATCATGTAGTGACTCATCCGGGCCCACCGACCTTATAAACCACGATGAAAAAAATGCTCAAATCCAACGATTAGGAATCACCAATCATATTGATTTTGTGATGAACAAGTCGGTCAAGATGTGTACCAACCATTCATAGGGTTAGTGGACCCAGGAAAAATCTATGATACCGACTTCGGTATCAAAATTTTGATGCCGAAGTCCCTCAATTTGCCACGTAGTAGACTCTTTCGGGCCCACTGACTCCATGAATATTTGGCCCACATCTTGGTGGACCCACACACCAAAAGTCAACGTGATTAGTGATTTTTAGCCATTGAATTTGAGCACTTATTCATCATGGGCTTGGAACCACTTCATCGGCATGTTCATAAAGCCCATGATGAAAAGTGCTCAAATCCTATGGCTAGAAATCACCAATCATGCTGATTTTTTGTGTGTGGGTCTACCAAGATGTGCGCCAAATATTCATTGAGTCAGTGGGCCCGAAAGAGTCTACTACGTGGCAAATTGAGGGACTTCGGCATCAAAATTTTGATACCAAAGTTGGCATCAACGAACAGCCCGTGGACCCAAAAGAGTGCCTCAAGCACTTTGATGACAGATCACATTATAAGTCACGTGGCAGCCTCTTTAGAGACCACTGACTGCATGGACGTTTGGCCCATTCCTAAATGGACCTACATACCAAAAGTCAGCCTGATTAGTGCTTTTTAACCAAGAAAAACACCATGAAAAAGACTCTAATCTAAAGTTAGAAATCACTAATCAGGCTGATTTTTGGTATGTAGGTCCACATGGATGGGCCAAGCATCCATACGGGCCTGATTAGTTATTTAAATTCACTTCCGTCCAATTATGAATCTCAGTTCAAGTTATTTTATTTCGATAATCATTTAAAAATACATTCGAGGAAAATTATATTATAAATTTATGACTTATGTGTGTATTTTATCGTTTAATTTTTCATGTAATGGATTTGGGTGCGGGTCTACCCACGGGTTTTCATGTTAAGTTCGGATACCTGGATTCGGGGCATGACATGGACACTAGCAGTTGGGCTGGTCATTCGTAGACAGGCGTAAGCCTACAAGCAACAACGGGACATCTACCCAAGGACACTGCATAGTTAGAGACATCTGCGCTAGCACGGGATTGAACTTGCGACTTTTCCAATAGAGATATGCACCAACCATCTACTACTAGGATTATATCATTTTTCTAATTTTGTCTTTCTTAATTTTTTGACTCATCCATCTTAACATCTTCATCCCTGGCAAACTCATTCTATGAATATGTTGTTTTATGAATGCGAAGCATTCAGCTCCATTGTTTTGCACGGTAGTTCGCTCACCGGCTTCGCCTCTATCGGTTTGAGTACCTAACCCCTTTCCTCCGGTCAGTAGCTAGCGGTGTAGCTCTCCTGTCGGGTAGCTCCTACCTTGCGATGTTTGTCGCTTTGGGATATTTGTTTCCCATCAATCATACCAAATAGCTTATCTCTGTCAGTATCCATACCAAAGTTATACCACATATATTTCGTCTTGGTCCTACTCATCTTAAAACCCTTAGTTTCTAAAGTCTTTCCCCATAATTTTAATTTTGTATTTACACCCTCTCTAGGTTCATCAATCAACACAATATTATTTGCAAATAGCATACACCAAGGGATTTCTCTTAAATTGTAATAAATCAAGGGATGGCCCACATGACTCATCTAAGACCATTAAAATTTTTATTGAAACTTGAGTTATATTAAGTGTTATCCAATTATTTAAGTGATCCAATAATTAAGTATCTTGCTTTAACCATTGAAAGGGTAAGAGTTACATTCTACTTGTCTCACTTTGATGGGCCAAGATAAAGTTTGAGATTAAGTAGAAATCAGTCCTCTCTCTACCCCAAAAGTGCACTTAATCCCATCATAAAGTACAAGAATATAAAGCACACTTTAGAGAATTTGTGTGCAAAGAAGGGTTTGGAAAGAGAAATTGTTCTCCATGGTTAGCATAGTTGATCGTCACAAGTCAAAGTTAATTAGGTCGAATGTGATCGACGGTTGAATCATTGAGGTGATGTGTTTTTAATGATCTACATTGTCACGATTGAGTTTACAGAAAGAGGTACGGACTTAGGGCCGATGATCTGGTGCAAACCCATTGTAATAAAGAACTCGCTTGTCACACCACTGACTATGCTAACCCTAGTTATTTTATCTCTCTTTAATCTTCTCGTCTCTAACTCAGCTCTTTTGTTCCTTGCCTATTGTATAAGCTCTCATATATGTTTCGCTTCACTTACTATATTTGTTTATTTTCTAACAATTCTATATTTTAAAATTTTCTTTGTTCTTAGTCACATCACTGTAGTGATGCTTTTAAAGGCCATTGTTCATTAGAAAGGGAGAAACAGTACTAATTTTTTCTGGGGATGAAAAAATACGAGCCACGTGGCACATGATCAGAGGGCACTGACCGTATGGATGTTTGGCCAGTCCCTTGGTGGACCTACAGACCAAAAATCAGCCTGATTAGTGATTTACAACCTTGGGATTTTTGCACCCAAATAACGCTCAATAATGCAAAAATTCCACCGTTAAACTCAACCCATGAAAATAACTTCAATAGAATTGGTTAGAAATGAATAATCAAGCTGATTTTTTGTGTACCAGTCCACCGAGGGACTGTTCAAACATCCATACGCTACTTTAGTGAAAAGATTACCTAAGCTTAGGACACCGCTACTTTAGTCACCCTTCCACACGTGACAAGTGTTCAGGGAGAATTTGATGTGGACTGAGCTACTTATTGTTACTCTTCCAGGGGGTGGCCCCAATGATAGTTGAACTCATCAGACCCTCTTGCTATCTAGAGTGGAGTCCTGGCCATCAGCACACTCAACCCTTAGGGTTAGGGAAACTTTGATCACGGATGCTCATGGACGTTTGTATGAGCCACATGGGACATTTTTAGAGACTACTGACCGTATGAATGATCCCTATACATGGACCTAATACAAAAAATCAGCCTGATTGGAGACTATAGCCATTGATCTGAGTACACCGAAGAATGCCGAATCAACGGTACGGTTGAAATCAATCATGAAAAAGACTCAAATCCAATCGTCACCAATCATGATTATTTTTGGTCTATAGGTCCACCTAAGGATGGGCCGAACATCTATACGGTCAGTGGCCTCTAAGAGTGTCAACATGGCTCATTAAGACGTCCGTGATTGAAGGGGAAAAAATGGACTTCAGTGGGAGGGTGGATGAGACAATGGTTTCTTCTCTGGCTTTAGATGAGGGGCATTTTTGTCCTAAAAAACTCTTTTGATACACTGTCCATTTCAGAATATTGTTGGATTTTTTGTGCCAAAATTCGTAAAAATAAACGGTTGTTATTAACGCACCGCGGCGGTGGGAAAATAAAATATTTGTTCGCGCTAATATTTGCCCGGGCGCGTTTGGCAGCCACTTGCCCCCGGCGAATATTTAGCCTGGCCCACAAATTTGCCCTCCGCAGCGAGAAAACATTTGACCACCAATTTTTTGTGCCAAAATTCATAAAAATAAACGGTTGTTATTAACGCACCGTGGCGGCGGAAAAATAAAATATTTGTTCGCGCTAATATTCGCCCGGGCGCATTAGGCAGCTATGTGGTTCCCACACTCGCCTAACCCATTTTTGATTTACTTTGATATGTGGGACCCACTCAAATTGAAAGAAAATGAAGTAAGCTGAAGTAAGTTAGCTTATACTCGTACCAAACGTTGTTAAATATTGATATGAACAAATATCTAGCCAAGATAATATTCACCAGGCTAAATATTCGCCATTGGAACTCTTTTTCTCACGTGCCAAACAGGCCCTTAAGAATTTAAGGGAGGGAAAGTGCAATATTACGGGGATGAGTCTGGTTCTGATGTGGACAAGCAAGTTTTTACTGGCCATTCACAAGGTCGAGAATTTTTTTGATGCAGCAGAAATTTAGAAGTGGCGATCCTACCCCCAATCATATTGCAGCAAGTACAGCAGGGTTAACCTGGCGCAACATCAGCCTGCTGCAATGGCGCAGGATCGCCGCATCTAAATTTCCACGGCTTCAAAAATTTTCTCCAATGTCAGGAATAGCGATTTATTTGGTTACTCACAGCTGCCCTCTGGGCCCACTGACCGTGTGGATGTTTAGCCCACCCCTTACCCCTTAGTAGATATACACACCAAAAATCACGCCGATTGATAATCAATAGGCGTGATTCTATCCTATCGGTTGGA
Source organism: Euptelea pleiosperma (assembly GCA_035048495.1). NCBI lineage: Eukaryota > Viridiplantae > Streptophyta > Magnoliopsida > Ranunculales > Eupteleaceae > Euptelea > Euptelea pleiosperma. The sequence goes on from CM068543.1 coordinate 13,580,453, forward strand.
TTAAACCATTTTTAAGTAATAAATCCAACGGCTAAAACTCATCAAACAATGAAAATGATAATGTTTTCTCTAGATGACACGGTACCATTGTTCGACCTAAGGTGTAGATAATTGGATGTTCTTTGGAAATTCGTGAGGTGATCTTTCTGATTCGGCATGGTGGGAATCTGTGATAGCCATCAGTGGTCTAGATCTTAGGATGACGATGCTACGGTATTGTTCTAGGGATGATGCTTGAGAGACGTCCGTATGAGCCACGTGACAAGCTCTTAGAGACGACTGACCATATGGATGGCCCATTCCCAGGTGGACGTACATACCAAAAATCCATAGGGTTGAGCCAAACATCCATACGGTCCACAAGTAAAACTTCTGTCACAAGATGTTATGACCGAAGCCAGTCACAACCCACAATACGAGCCACGTAGCACACTATTAGAGGGCAATTGACGTTTGGCCAGTCCCTCGGGTGGACCTGCAAACCAAAATCAGCATGATTGGTGATTTACAACCTTCAGATCTTCTGTCACAAGATGTGACCGAAGCCAGTCACAACCCACAATACGAGCCACATGGCACACTATTAGAGGGTGCTGAGATGTTTAACCAGTCCCTTGTGGACCTGCAAATCAAAATTCAGCCCGATTAGTGATTTCTAAGCGTTGGATTGAAATTATTTTCATGTGGGTTGATTTTAACTGTAGGAATTTGAGCATTATTGAGCGTTAGTTGGAGTTCCACGGAGTGACTGGCCAAACGTCCATACAGTCAGCACCCTCTAATAGTGTGGCACGTGGCTCGTATTGTGGGTTGTGACCGGCTTCAGTCCCAACATCCTGTGAGAGAAGTTTTCCTCACGGTCAGCAATCTCTAAGAGAGTGCCACATGGCTCATAATTGGAGCATTAATAACTAATAAAGTTCGAGGTACAAATCATTGACACCTACTCATCTAACTAGCTAATGAATTGGACAAACAACCATAATAAATGGCCTCCCACTCTACATATAGTACAGAAGATTCTTCTTATAAAAACAATATTATTTCTTACTTAAATAAAAGAAAGTGGGACTTTCTTGTTTCAATTATATTCTTTTGTCCTAAATACATATTTGTATTGATTATCGTACACGTGTCAACATACAAGGAGGTGGTACTCGAAACTGGTCCCACCTAAGAGATCTTTAATTAATACCTAAAAAAGAAAAAGCAAAAACAAAGAAATGGTCTTAGTTGGACGATTGTTAGCTGTAACCATCCCAGCCCTGGACTTTTGTTGGTGGACGTTTCGCTCTCTGTTTATTCAAGGTTCACGAGTCCAACAATGCGAACCCGATTCTTGGTCGATGATATCTCCTAACTTGGATTTTTAAGTGTGGGCTCCACTCCAATTATTGTATACCCCATGTATAGCCGCTCCATTTATGGTTTTAACGAGAGGGCAACTTTTAGATTTTTTTCTCTCTTTCGGAGTCCCCTTTTGGTGGACCTACACACCAAAAATCAGCCTGATTGGTGATCTCTAGCCATTTGGTCTGTTATGCAAAAAATATATGATATCGAATTGCTGGAAATCACCCCATGGTCTCCAGACTCTCTACCCATTCGCTCAAAATCCAATCTCTATAGATCACCAATCGGGCTGATTTTTGGTGTGTAGGTGCACCAAGGGGTGGGCCAAGCATCCATGGGTCACTGGGCCCGGAAGAGTGCGCCACCTGCATTTTCAAGAGAGGCACAACGCTGCAATGACAAGAAACTGCAGAAAAAAAAAGTCTACTTATTTTATGATTATATACCATTTAGTTGGTGGGTTGGTTGCCCACTCAATGGGTAAATAATTCTCAACCAAAAAAGGGGCTTAGCATTATAAGGCAGTTATTTACGAATAATATATATTATTATTATTATAAGGCAGTCATGCTCCGATGACCCCCTTTTTCTGACTCCTCTAAGTGTTTGAACGCTCGGCCATGGATTTCACGAATCCAACGATGGATGTCAGCGTCCCAAAAACTGAAAAAGTGATCCAAGGGCCAATCACATGAACACAAGACGGGTCAGAAAAAGGGGGTCCCTTGAGCCCGACATAACTCTAGATGTGATTGATGTGGCTTGTTATAATAGTCATAAAGGCAACATTAAGCATTACAACGTTATAATGGACCATTTAAAACCTTGACATATAGACTACAGTTCCATACCATTCACTATTTCAGTTGGGATAAAACTAGTCTGCACATGCGGTGTAGACTCTAAACTTTAGAGTCTAAAGTCTAAAGTATGCAAACGTTGTCTACATCGTAGGATGTAATTTAAAAAGCGGGAAATTTTATAAACGAAAATAAATTTAAATGTATTTGCAAAAACAACTTTATAACATTTAAAAAGAAAATTAACTAAAGGCCATTTGAAAGGGTGACAAAAATTAAAGTTAAAGAAAGCTAACATACGCCCTTTAAAAGGGCGTTTGCCCATAAAGGCATGGAACTTCTGTCGTAATACGAGCCATGTGTCACACTCTTAGTGGACGCTGACCGTATGGATGTTTGCCCAACCCCTAAGTAGACCCGCAAACTAGATGTCAGCCTTTTTCAACTTTAATTTTTGGCAGGCAGAATTGTCAGCCTTTTTTTCAGCTTTAATTTTTGTCAGGCAGAGATGCCCTTTCAAATGACGTTTCGTTACTTTTTTTTGTAAATGTCACAAAGTAATTTTTGTAAATACATTTAAATTTATTTTTGTTTATGAAATTTTTCGTTTAAAAAAATATATTTTTAAGTTTAAAAATAAGGGTGTTTGGATCGTCAATTTTAGACTTGGAAAAGTCTTTTTTTTTCCATAAAAAACTTTTTCAAAATAATAGATTGTTTGGATGACATTTAAAAAAAAAAGGTACTTATTCCATAAGAATATATATTTTTAAGTCAAAAAGTCTTTTGATAGAAAATAGCAGAAAGGTGTTTTCAAGTAAAAAAAGTTTTTTTTTTTTTTTTTAAATTTTTTTCTAGCTTAATGAACATAATAAAAAAAGAAACAGTTTTTGGCAGAAGTTGCCGACCAAAAATTAATACATTATAGTGGCCAGACCCGATAAAGAGACGATAGAGACATTTACCATTAATTATGGGTCAAACGAACTTTTTAAGAAAACACAGTTTCAAAAATATATTTTTAGAAAATCATTTTTTAAATTAATATTTTTTGAAAAATGGCTGCCCAAAGATTCCAAACACCAAAACTTTTTAAAAACACTAAAATAACACAGTTTTCAAGGTGCATCAGACGATGCAGACAATGTTTGCAAACTTTATTTGCTGGGTTGGTTACCTAGTGAGATTTTTTTGATGTATTCCAACGACGTCTACTTACCCTTTGATGTCATAAATACCAAAAATCAGCCAGATTAGTAATTACTAGCCATTAACTTTAGTGCCCCAAAAAAACTACTGAATCTAACGGCTAGAAATCATCCATGAAAAATGCTGAAATCCAACGGCCATATATCACCAATCAGGATGGTCGCTTAAGATCGTTAGATAGGTCAATTTTCTGGACTTGGGATATTCAAAGGAGGTGGCTCATTCTTTGGACGGTTCAAAATGAATTGATGGAAACACGTTTACGTTTACTAAAGGATGCGTGAACTTTGTCCATACTCTCTCTATCTATAATGAACAAAACATATTTGATTATCTAATCTTCCCAAAATGCCATTAGCATTGTAATCATAGAACTTGCCGACTACATTGTAATAACCAGAGTAAAACTTGGCTGACCAGCGCCGGTCACTCACCGTCCACAAATATGATCCACGTGGCACATTTTTATAGGACGCTAACCATATGATGTTTGGCCAATCCCTAGGTGGACCTACCAACCAAAATTCAGCCTGATTAGTGATTTCAAACCTTTCGCTCTGATACCCCAAATAATGGTCAATAATGCTCAAATTCCCACCGTTAAAGTCAACCCATGAAAATGACTCCAATCCAATGCTTAGGAATCACTAATCAGGTTTATTTTTGGTTTGGAGGTCCACCTAGGGATTGGCCAAACATCATAGGGTTGGCATCCTCTAAAAATATACCACGTGGCTCATATTGTGGACGGTGAGTGACCGGCGATGGTCAGCAAAGTTTCTAATGACCAAAAAAGAGGTCAAGTAGAGTAGACTCGGTAGAGATCTCCGAATAGTCTCTGAAGAGTAAAACTTCTGTCACAATCGGATTGCAAATCACACAATCACAGCCAATGAGTTCTCGGCACGTACACCTAAAGCAAAAGCACATGGTACGTTGCAAAGAACTTGTGTACGTGCCGAGAACTCATTGGCGTGTGATTGTGTGATTTACAATTTCTTGTGATAGAAGTTTTACTCGTTTCTGAACGCGTACACGCCCAAAACAAATCGTGGACGCAGCTCCGTGCCACGGTTCTCAGTTCCCACACATTCCAACCACACACGCATGGCTGACAGAGTTATTACACGTGGCACTCACTAAAAGACGTGGGTCCCATTCCAGGTAAGATGCCTTACGCAGGCAACTGCCGTCAAATATTCATTTTTATTGACTTTCTTGGGGCTGAGCACTTTTCTGAATCCGAGAGGGAAGAAAGAGAACAACTGGAAGTCTGGAACTGGGAGTTGGTTTGGTGGTCGTACTCTCCTCTCTCTTGCAACTCACGTTTGAGTATGTCCCTCATATTATCTCTTTTTTAATTATTGATCTTTTGATAATTTTAACAAAGAAGAGATCAAAAATCGTATTTTGTTCGTTCAGAGAGCGAGAAATTGAAGGGAGTTTTTTTTTTTGTGAAGCGCGCGGGAGAGAGAGGGGTATGGGAAGTTGTGTTTCGAGGCCGGAAGGTTGTGTTGGAAGGCGTTCGGGTTCTGCAAAGAAGAATCGCAAGCGAAGGAGAGGAATCAGAAGGCGGGTTTCGTCTCGGAAGTCCGACCAATCGTTGGACAAGGTCGATAAATCTGTCCCGTCGGATCGTTCTTATGCCAACCCAACTTTTCAAGGTTACAATTCTAAGCTTTTATTTCTTAAATAAATATTTGGTATTTTTTCTGCCATTTGGGCCTACTATGTGAAGGAAATTGCTTATAAGACGAAAATTAAGATTTTTTTTCTTCTGGGTTTTAGGAAATTATGTTTATGCTATTTCGGTTTGATGTGTTGTGTTGTTTGAATTCTGATAAATTATTAAAATTGGTGATTAGCTTGCTACATTGTGCTCAATCGGTTAATTTGTTATATATTGGGCCTTGGATGTGCCGATATACTGTGACGATCACGGGCAGGCGATTTTTGTGTGTGTGGCTGTTCAGTTTAAGAATTCTTTGTTTTTGAAGATCCTCTGTGTTGCTGCCAATTTAAACTTTAAGGTGTTTGGTATAGGTTTGTAGTACAATTCTTGATTCTTGACAAACAATGCACCTTTGGGGATCTGGTGTTTGATCCAATATTGATTCATTCAGCATTTTTTTCTTTCCTTCTTTCAATTTTTTAAAACTTTATAGTATGTTATGAATTGAAGCTTCTCGTGTAGAAAAGAGGAAAATTGGGGATTTTGTTGCTCTAATCTGGGGAACTAGGGGGTGATTAAAAATTAAGGCCGAATAAGTTGTAGTGGTTCATGGGCAGGCACCATTAGCATACTAGATGTGCCTCCTTGGATTCGAAGAAATTAGAGTTGCTTGGCTTGACTTTTGCCTTTGACCATCATCATCGGCATCTATGGTTTATCCCAAATGTCTGGGTTCGGCAATATGAATCCTTTTTTGAGGTTGGCAACATGAGCGCAAGTCGATTGAGATGGTTATGCACAACGAAGATCAATGACAACACCAATGAGGAGGAATGTATAAGTAGAAGGGTCTAAAAAGGCAATGGGAAGGCCAAAAAGGAGGTAGATCGAGGTTTTGAGTCTGACTGGAGATTTTAAGAAATTTGCCTTAACAAAAAAATATGGCTTTAGAAAAATTGAATGGAGGAATTGGATTCGTGCAGCCGACCCCATATCATTGGGATAAGGCTTATGATGGCAGCTCCTCCACCATCATAACCGGCTCCACCCACTTCTACCACCATCACTAAAAATCCAAAACCTAGAACTCAAAATTGAAACAAGTCTATTCCTCTCCCCCATTTCCTGGCAAAAATATAGCATTATTAACTGATTCATACATGTAAAAGACAAGAACCTAGAAATAACTCAATACGGCTTGAAGCTGTTATTTGGGCTGTTTCTAAAAGGCTATTGCTTGCAGCTTTCCTAGAACGAGTCAATTTGTTCAGTGGCTGTCACAATTTTGTTAATCTTTTTAAAGGTATGGCATGACCTCTATTCTCGTGCAATTCATTTCCTTAGATAGTAAATGTGTTGCAAAATTGAACACATGTGAAAACAAAGTTCCTTCTTGATAAAAGCGAATAATCTTTTCTCATCTAGGATGTCTTTTCTTAAAATGATTTGAACCTTTGTTCTTCTTTCTCTTTTCTTAAATTTTCCTTAAAAAGGTTTCCCCCATTTGATTGATACTGCTTGATTCCTTTTTGTGCCCATGTCGAGTGGAGAAGAAAGTTCCAATCCACGATGTTCCATGATCCCTCTAGCTGTCTAGCAATGAAGAATCTTTTGAGTCCAAAAGAGTCAATGAGCTAGAATAATCCCTTTCATTAACAGTGGGCCAACTAACAAAGATAGAGGATGGCCTTATCCATTGAACCCCTTACTTCTCTAGTTAACCCACAATCATTAGACTCTGTGAGGATCCAATACCAAAGCCAAAACAGTGCCAACTAGGTTGATCATTTTGGGCGAAGGAAATGCGACAAACCTCCTTTTTAACCACTAGAATTTTGTCTTTGATTGTGACACCCACTTCTATCAGGCATGATTGCATAAAGCAAAAAGTGAATAAGTTGGAAAACAATCTAAGAGATGATGGGGACAGAAACAGACATGTTGTACGTGGATGCGATGAACTTATTATGAGAAATGTAAACTATCTTCTAGCAAGGAAGACAGTGATGTTGGTGGCAGCAGAATGGGCCTGCTGGTGATGGTGGTACGGATTATAGTACGAGAGAGAGTAAGAGCGATATTAAGAGAGATGGTTTGAAACAAAAAACGAAAAATAAAAATAGGGGTAATTTTATCATTTCTGGTCAGACTATGTCAAAGTCAAAGGTCAAGGGAGCCAACATGAAATTTCTTGAATCTGGAGAGTCATGGCTTTTATATGCTACATTAACAAGGGAAGTAAGTCAAAAGAATCCCACTTTTTTTAATGGTCAGAATTTATTACTGAGAGAAAAGTAGAAGATAAGGTAAAGAGAAGATAAAAACAAAGGAAACATAAAATAAAACTACAACAAGCAAATTTACTCCGGCATACAGAGAGACCTTATAACCTTCTTTATCTGGGATGTCCACCTTCTCATTTGCTGACCTTAGCATGCAAGAGAACTAAATGTTTGAGGAAGAAGCCAAGTGTTGCTCTTTTTATTAATACAAAAAATTCTACATGAACCTTCTTTCTTGCTAGAAGCCCAACAAAGTTCATTACTAGTGTTTCCTTCTACAATATATTCAAAGTTTAACCCTTCTGCTAGCTTTAAACCATGGAGAATGGAAAGAACTTGGGCCTTATTTGAATCACTTGTCCCAGTGAGACCTGAGAACACATAAATAATCTTCCCTTGGTATTCTGGAAGATGTGTAACTGACTTACGAATTGGGTCGATGTGTCATTGCCTGGGCCTAACAAGGCAAGTTCTTCGGAAACGAGTTACAAGCCACAGGTAGCGAGCCAAGTCATAGAACTCATCGCCGTCCTTTCTATGCTAAACTAATATAGTGCTTTGGGCAGGATGTGGGGCCTAGGCTTGACGACCATCTTTGAAAGTTCCATTATCTAATTTGGTGGGAAGCAGCCTTCGAAACGCCAGATGCGGATCCAGAACTGACTATTGACTCTCTCCCTCTCACCGAGCTATCAGCATCTTCTTCTATTCTTCTTGAAAGGAGCCGGGTTACCCATAAATCAAACCAGATTATTATAATTTTAGATGCATATTATCTGTGTTACCTTTTGGAGGACATTATCGGTCTTCGTTAACATTCAAAATCTTGATTGAATGCTTAAAAACGCATTGAGTAGACTCAACTAGTTCATGACTGGAAGTTGATTATAGAGAGTTGCCTTGTTTGTAAAACCTAAAACTTGATTATGTACTCAACGAACACAAAAAACTTTGCTAGCTTTGATTGAATACTTGAAATCTTGAAAAATCATATTGTTCTAGATCTATACTAAAACTTGAAGAACTTGATGGAGTACAGTGCAAAATGTGAGACGTTGGAATGACATCGGGGGTTCTAGTACTGTATGAGAGAAGATCAGTGTTGGCATACTGTTAATTAGTCTTAAATGGCGAGTGACAATGATATTTGGGGATTCAGTTGCAAGCTTAAGATAGGGATTCTTGACATGGCCATAAACTCCTACACAAAACGTTTAGAAATTGGTGCAAAGACAATTATATGCTATTCAATCTGAAAAGTAAGATAGAATGTAGTTGGTGAGGAGGGATTTGGATCGGTCCCAGTTAAACTTAATATCCCAATATCATACAAGCTTAATTGTTCTTAGTGGTGAGGCAAGAATGGGCAAGTTCAACATGATTCTTCATTTGCGAGGTGACATGTTGATTGAAGGCCAATTTTTAAGAACCGGTAAATGGAGGTAGTTACTCTGTTATTGACTGAAAAGTTGAGAACACTTCCAAATTGTTGACAGAGTGGTCCCTTTAAGGTTAGTCTATGGGAAAAAGGGACAGGATAACATTCAGATCAGTTTTGTGAATTTCCTAGGTGGCATATAATGGATGTGGTTTTCGCAAATTTAATTTGGGGTAAAGGTTGGATGTGCGCTGGTCCAAATAACTAAGGTAATAAGCTCAAAGCAAGGTGATTTAAGGATATGGACTCCTATTGCCTCAAGAAAGCACATTTGCTTAATCTAACAACCAAGAAAAGCTGATCCTTTGCATTCACCATCATTCTATTGAGCTGTTGTATAAATAAGATGTTATTTTAGAGGAATTATCTCTGGTTAGTTTCCTGAATTCTGAGCAATAGAAAAATAAGGCTATTATCGAATGTGGATGATAATTTACAAGGTTTATAAAAGTAGAAAGTGGAAAGAACAAGAATATCTGGAAGAGAATGTGGATGATTATGCTGTTCACACTAATTCAAGTGTTATTTAGCGACGATGGAGGGTTTTTTCTTAAAGAGGAAGGGATAATTAGAACACTTTAATATTGGGTCAAGAGGTATTTGATGGAAACCATCTTGTGTAGAATTATGGACATAATCATGTGACTTTGCAAGATAACATCTTGTTACAAAGGTTGGCAGCCCTTACTATTCTAACTTGAATGGAGTCTAGAATATGGGTCAGAAAGAGGATTACTCCTTATAGGGTCGAGAGGTTGGGAGGAGGATGTTTAGTGAAATCAAGATAGTTCTGGAAGATCTCAACAAGGTGCTTAGTATATATCTGGTTGGGGAAGGGAGCTCCTGGGTACATGGATTCATGGTAGAAATATGGTGTTGGTGGGGGAAAACCTTGATTTAAGGAGAACAAGCCTTGTGAAGCTTACCTACTTGGAATGAGATGACATCCTTGGGAGGGATGTGTTCCTTCTCTCTTTTTAAAATGAGTGAAGGCACACATGTCTTTGATTCACGGGAAGACTGTATTTTTACTCTATGCTCTCCAGAGGTGAATTCCTTTGTTGAGGAGTTCTCAATTTACATTGTTGATATTCCCCTCCATGCATGGCGTGTGTGACCTTCTATGTTATGGATTCAGTCATCTATGCATCTGTTTTAAAGGACCTTAAGAGTGAGGTTTCTATGAAATAGGAGATTGACCTTGCGAAGGGGGTGGAGATGGTCAATGATGGATGTAGATAGGAGTCGCAATTGGAAGCCTCAATAACCTGGGAGATAAGAGGTGACAGAAACGTTGAGAGGGGAAGAATGCAAAGCTAAGTAAAGTGCTGAGTTTCTTCTGGTAAAGAAGTTAGACAAGCCAGCAAATCTCACCTTAGGGCTTGATGCATAAATGCTACAAGAAGTCATCGACTACCTTGGTAGAGATAAGGAGTTGCTGGAATGATTGAGAGGGGGAGGACCCAAACCGTAAGTAATGGCCCAGTTATGTTATGTGAAGGAGTCAGACAACTGACCCTTTCCATCAACTAATTTCACCTCAGGGGGTGTAAGGCATACATGCCATGTGAGCCACAAGCCATAAGCTACTTCCTTAGTAGAGAGACATGCTTTTTGCCATCTTCTTGATTACTGGACTTTTAATTTTACATCTCATTGTGTCTTTGTGATAAGGTTACCGCATGGAGAACTTTCTTCGTGATAATAGCTTTTTTTTATTTCTTTTACACTATATCGCGTTGAAACCAGTGGTATAGAGTGTTAGATCCCCCCTGAAATATAGGTGTGGATGACACGAGTGATTCACCACATTTAGAAGAATCCGTGCGGCCCAAGATGACAGGCCCGGTGACCCGGCCCGGCCCAGCCCACCAAGCTGTCTTCACGGGTTGGGCCGAGGGCTCAAATCCCAAGCCCAAGCCGGCCTAGAGGCTTAACGAGCTGGTCCGGGCTGGGGTTGGGCTGCTGACCAAATTGCCACACCTATCTATGGATCACTTTTTCCTTCACTGCTCATTCTGTAGGGAGCTTTGGGATTTTTTTTTCAGCTTTTTGGTATTTATCGGACTATCCTCGGGAGTCCTTTTAACCTTTTTGCAGGGTAGTTCTATAATGTCTTTCCTCCTCAGGGTTGTATTCTTTGTAGATTTCTTCCTTTTGCCCTTTCTTGTGTAGTTTGGAAGGAAAGAACAGGCGCATCTTTGGGTTAAGGAGAAACCCTTTGATGAAGTGGTGATGAATATTAAAGCTTCTCTTTATTATTGGTCTTCAATGTTGCCGGAGTTTAAAGGTGTCTGGTTCGAGGATTTGTGTTTTGTTGGGGTGACATTGTATCCTTGACAGCTTATAGTTTTCTTTTCTTTTCTTGCGAGCTTTCTCCTTTACTGCCCCTCTTCTTTGTGGTATGTATAATGGGGTCCCATCCCTTTTCTTTTATATTTGTAATAGATATTTTTACTGATCATTGTTTTGTCTTTGTAGTTCTTATTTATTTTATTTAATTTCTGTTCCTTTATCTGTTTTATTCTGTTTCATTTCTGTATTACAGACAGTTATATTGCTCTGAAAAGTTGATGACTTCAGTCATCATAGAAAAAGATTCTCTTTTAATACTTTTGTTAGTTTGTTATTCTTAGTTCTTGCAACTGCATCTTATACCATTCTTTCAACAGATAGGTCGATTGGACTTATGATTCCTGTTTTTCCCACTTTTTTTGATTTGCAAATCTAATTTTGAGACAAAATTTATTGCTTCAAGCTCTTTCATTATGGAACTACAGCATCTGTACCCTGTAGGAACTGCTGTATATTACCCCATGGGATCATATAATTAATATTATTTAAGCTGTTGATGTGATGAATTGCAGGAAGTACAGAAGAGGCGTGGTTCGATTCTGTTGCAATATTTGAGTCTGACTATGAGGACGATTTCCAAAGTGTCCAGGATGGTAAGTGGCATGAACTACAATGATATTTAGAGTTTGCAAAGTACACTAAAAATAATCTTTTGTCTTAGGTTTCTGGGTAAGCAAACATGCTGTTGTTGAATTGTGCATAATTTCCAATTTTTGCAGATGCTTTGTCTCTAAATGCCTTTGAGGGTGCGTCCAGATCCAGTATTTCATCACTGAGAGATGCTACCCAGGAAGATCATAATGACAATGTTCCATGTGTCCATAACACTGACCAGCGACAGAAACTAGGGGAACCGTCAACAGGAAATTCACCACGCAAATCTGTCAGCGAGGTTGCTAAAAATGCAAACTCCCGGGTCTCGCATTCAAGCGATGCTGAACTCCAGTCTAAATCTGACAGCCCTTTAAATGATGCTAAGCCTCCTGTGTTCCTTGATGAAGTCACGAACCACTCTGTGGACGAAAATGCTGGCAGGGAGGAAGGGGGAGCACTAGACCATTGTGGCATTCTTCCAATTAACTGCTTGCCTTGTCTTGCCTCTACTGTTCCTTCAATTGACAAGAGAAGATCTCTTAGCCCCGGTCCACCAAACACAAGGAAAAAGACATCCTTGAAACTTTCCTTCAAATGGAGGGAAGGACATGCTAATCCCGCATTATGTGAGTGTCACCATTGTTTATTTTGAAGGTTGATTATTAGTCAATACTCTAATATTTGGCATAGAGATTACTTGATGTGACTGTTATGTTCATCTGGAAAATGCTTCTGCTTGATAGTGTTTAGTCAAGCATCATATTGAGAATTATCAGAACAATTGTTTCAAGCATTATAGTTGTTTAAGCTAGATATGCATAAACAATTCATTGAGAGCATTTAATCTTATCCTATTTTCTTTTTGTCTCAGTTTCTACAAAGATGGTTCTGCAGAGACCAATAGCAGGCTCCCAAGTTCCGTTCTGCCCTACAGAGAAGAAAATGTTCGATTGTTGGTCTCCTATTGAACCCAGCAGTTTCAAAGTCCGGGGAGAGAATTATCTTAGGCAAGAGAACAATATCCAATTGGTCTATGTTTTCCATTAATTATATTTTTGAAGTTCAGGGCCTGTTTCGATCGCCATTTTTAGACCTGAACAAAAAGACCTTTTCCAAAATAATAGATTGTTTGAACGATCATTTTTTAAAAAGTATTTATTCCATAAAAATATATTCTTTGAGCCAAAAAGTCTTTTTATAAAAATAGCTCCAAGTCGTTTTTCAAGTCAAAAAAGACTTTCTTAAATTTTGTTAGCTCCATGAACATAATAAACAAAGAAACCCTACTCCCACCCCTCCCCATCTATTACACTCATCAATTATGGTGGTGGGGCCGACTATGAGAAGATAAATACATTTTGCATTAATGATGATCCAAACAACCTTTTTAAAGAAAAGCACATTTTCAAATATATATTTTCAGAAAAGTTATTTTCTTAAAATAAAATATTTTATGAAATATGGCAATCCAAACATGCCCTTAAACATATTCATAGCATGTGGTTATGTGAATGGTTGCACCATGTATTAGAATCTCCAGTTGAAAGCTTGATATATGTAGCTTAGCATTTGCTGCCTGAACTCAAAGTCTCATCTTAATTTGCATCCGTTTATTTGTATGCCAGGGATAAAAAGAAAGAGTTTGCTTCGAACCATGCTGCATATTATCCATTTGGTGTTGATGTCTTCTTATCTCCTCGGAAAGTTGATCATATTGCTCGGTTTGTGGAACTACCTATTATAAATTCATCTGGCAAGTTCCCACAAATTCTTGTTCTAAATGTTCAGGTATTCCTCCTACTTTCACTTTTCATGAATGACTTTTACTCATGAATCATATTTTATATTGGGTTGAACTCATTAACCTGTATGCATGTGTCGGAAATATATCATTGTGGAAACATAATCCTGCTTGGGTTTGTATGTACATTATCTACAAGCCCCAACTGTTGTATTTTATATGCTGGAAGACGGACTTGGTTTGAATGATGGTCATCCTGTTGGATTTTTTATGATATTGTCCAAATTACAATCTATAACATAGACGCTCATATGTCATATCCAATACGAACTTCCAATTTTATTTCTAATAATTGTTCTATATTTAAAATCAGGAGTTTGCTCATATGAAATATAACCAAATTGATATTAGTTTGAAGGAAGCTGCATGTTAGTGACTATCCACTAGGAGAAAAAATGCAAATGTTCTTCTAAAATTGAAACATGTCATTATGACATTGAGTTAAATGTCATTTGGAGGGAACGGAACAACATGATCTTTGAAGGCAAGAGTCTTCCCCTAGAGCACCTCGTTTTGGAGATCAAAGCTTTGGTGTTTTTGTGGGTCAAATTGTATGAAGAAGGGAAAGGGATATTTTTTGAGGATGTGGGTTTTAAATGGCCTGAGTTAGTTTGTAGGGGGCGAGATTAGGGGTGGGCGCTGGTTTTCCCTGGTGTTTGCTGTGTTTTCTTGCAAGTTTGTATCATCTTTTTGTTTGTTCTTGTTATGCTTGTTCTCTTGGTATGCTTCCTTAGCCTCCATCGTTCCCTTTTAATAAATAGGTTTATTTATAAAAAAAACAGACATTGAGTTAAATAAAGAGTAGTTTGCTGACAGACAGAAGTATCTTAGAATATTGTTTGCAGTCTATGCAAATGATCTTGCGTAATGGGTGTAGTGCTCTGTCCTTGAAATGGGGAAACATTCGTGATGTTTTTTGCATTTGAATAATAAAGTTAATCTTATCTTATATTTAAACCTCAAAACTATTTCCTTAGTCTTTTTCTTAGATTTTTTGGGTGTATTAGCAAACAATTCTCCGACCTGGAAAGGATGTCTAAAGCAGACAAGACCAGGTCAAACCTTGACCAAATCCTCAAACCATTGATCAATGTATTGTAAATTACTAGTGATCTGTCCCCAGACTGATAAGGCATAAAGTGATTGGTGCTGACCCTTAGAATATAAAATTTCGCAGTTCCTCAACCGGAATAATGTTCCTTTAGCAAGGATATATATGTAAAAAGATCTATATTATCTTTTTCTCTCATTTAAGAAGTGATGCTTACAACCATATAGTCAACACCTGCACAAATGTTGGTGTCAAACGTCGAAGATGTGCAAACAAGCCGGCCCTGGAAATCCAACACATAGAAATGGTACAATTATATGAAATATTTGAAACATGTATTGTTTTAGAAATAATACCTCATAAGCTGTGATAATATAGAAAATGTTATCTAGTTTAAATGTAAATTGTATAGTAGGACTTAAAAATAAAATATAATTAAGTAGGGTATTTTCGTAATAGCCATGTTCACGTGTCCCCTCTTTGTGACTGACAACGAAGTTCTAAGGAGTATATGTACATAGAGGCTAGAGGCTAAGCTTCCTGATTTGACGGGCCAGGATTCTTCTCTGGACTTGCAGGAATTTCGGATGCATGGGGCACAAAATCATCAATTCGGACGACCAACTGCTGGGCCAGACCTTGGATTGGCCACAGACTAAGGTTCTCACCATTTGGAGAAATTCTACTGATCTGATTGAGAGCCTTCATAAAAAAAATGTATGGGCAATGATATGATACAATAGCAGTGGCTACCAAAAAAGAACTGTATTCAAGGTCATTAGTCTAGATCTTTCAAATGATAGGCCACCACTTGGGTTGGCTACAAACTGAACTTTACACAGTTTGGACAATGTTAAACATCTAAATAAGATCCTTCATTTAGATGGTTACTGGGGTACTTACCCTCCAATGTAGCGGTCAATATTGCATTTATTGATACAATCACGATGGTCAGATCAGTGTGAATTTTGGTTTCCGTAAGGACAAGCCCAACATTATGATGGTTGGAGTTGATGACCATGTGGTTCACATATAATATAAACTCTAGTAGGTTAGTGAGTGGAGCCTGGATTGTAGATCCTGAAATCCTTTTCCTGTACGTCTGTAATTAATTTATGACTCAATGGCTTATAACCTGGACACTTGTATTAATTGGTTTCATATGGAGCTTGGCCACTTTTCGCTGATTCTGGTTAGTTTTAAATAAACTAAGTGTAACTTGGCCAAGTCTCAATAAGTGTGCTGAGTTCCATAATTGGCTTCCTACAAAATAGTTCTTTAAAGGTGAGAAAGGGTTGAACTCAGGTCCCTGGAGATAAAAATGCATGCTTCAACAGTTGACCTTGTTGGGAAGAAAGAACAATAAACAAACAAAAGACAAAGATGCAAACAACCACAACACAGATTCCCTCTAGATTGAGGTACGTCCATGGATCCACACCGATTCCACTATGCTCTAGGGCAAAAGAAACACTCACAATACAAATGAGATACTCGTCTCTGATCAACTGAGAAATATATAACCCCAAGACGAAATTAGGGTTTCCGTATCTCTACGTACAAGTACGAAAACACCCTTATGAAAAAGTCCTCCCCAAAACATAACAGCTGGGCCGCGGTATTGTGCCTTCATGTACAGTACTTCTAGCACCATCAGGCTCCACATAACATAAAAGACCTAGGAGCTGTTATAACAGCAATGTAAACTTTTAAGAAACTGTTTGTTCCTTCTGATAATATTGTCGCAATATAATGGTATTTGGAAGAGAATGTCATAAATTCTTTGACAAATGATCAATTTTTTTCGGTAGTTCATATTTATTTATACCCCCAGGTTTTGGGGAGAGAATGTGTTCTTTTATATTGGATTGTTTTACTTTTAGACAAAAAACCCATAAATAGGTGTAGGACAAACTCAGCGATCTCGTATTTATTTTCTTCTTCTGTTTTATTCACTAAGTCTATTTTTATTTGTATGATATGTTTTTGTCCATGGCAATGGATAGTCATTATCTTTCCAGATGATTTATTACATACTAATGTGCTCGTGTTTCTGCAGGTTCCATTGTATCCTGCCACGATCTTTCAGAGTGAAACTGATGGGGAAGGAATGAGTTTTGTTTTGTATTTTAGGCTTTCTGAAAGTTACACTAAAGAACTTGCACCTCATTTCCAAGAAAATCTCAGAGTATGATGGAGCCATTGTTATTTTACGTTTCTAGTTCTCTACTTCTATATTTACTACCTGTTAAAAAAATGTTTTATATTCTGCGGCAATGCTTCTCAAATGTACCCCAGTGAGAAGATTTCACTTTATATCTGTAGATAGTTCCTGAAGTTCATTTTTTTTCTGGAACTTTACTGCATCAAAAGAAGACTAATTTAAATTGATGCAATTTTTGGGTCAAATTCTTATGATTCACTGTGTTGAGGAATTGTGCACTTCGCGATGTTGGTTATCTATCTGCCAGTATACATGTTTCTCCTTCCCTGTTTTGGTTGGTTCGAGAGCATCATTTTATGTTTAGTTTATATTTATTTTATCTATTACTTTTTTATTTTCCTGATTGACACTTTGTTTATACATTCATGTCCAAATTTGTCTTTGGAACAGAGGATAATCGATGACGAAGTAGAAAAGGTCAAAGGTTTTCCCGTAGATACAATTCTACCAGTCCGGGAGAGGTTAAAGATCTTGGGCCGTGTTGCAAATGTAGAGGACCTTCATTTAAGTGCAGCTGAGAGGAAGCTTATGCATGCATACAATGAAAAGCCTGTTCTTTCACGTCCTCAACATGAATTTTACTTGGTAAGTTTATGATGAACTGATTCAATTGTTTACCATGATTCATATTTTGACTATTCATGTCTCTTTTAGATTAGTGAAAGCTCCAATGTTTCTTTTTTCGATAAGCATAGGGCTGTCATAAATAGCTTATTCAATTAATTAATTAATATCCATACACAATTAATTCTAATAGTGATCAAACCTCCTCTAAAAACAAGAAATAAGCATTAATAAAAGGGATAAGTAAGAGAAAACCTTTTCCATAAAAGAAGCCCTAAAACTCTTATGTGTTTACTCTTTATCACCCCTACCACCCGACTAGCAACTCCCCCTTCCCTCATGTACTTTCTCACCCCATTTGATGAATCCTCTCTCTCTCTCTCTCTCATCCGTTTGGACACAAAACCCCTCATTGCCATGGCCATGACTAGGGGTGTCAATTTTACCCGTTTAACCGGAACCGAATCAGAACCGGAACCGAAAACACCGGTTCTGGTTCCACATTTTTGGGAACCGATTAAAAAGTAACCGGAATCGGAACCGAACCGACAATAACGGTTCCGGTTTTGGGTAGCCTAATATGGAACCGAAACCGATAAGAACCGGAACCGAACCGATAAGAACCGGTACCAATAAATAAATATAGTTTAAATATTGTCATATTCTCAAGATTTGACCCAATATACCCAGAACTGGAACCGGAACCGACATAAATACATAAGCGGTTCCGGTTCCAGATCCGGATCCATCACTTTGAGAACCGGAACCGTTAAGGAACCGAACCAGTAAGAACCGGAACCGATTGTCCTGGTTCTGGTCACCTTAGGAACCGAACTGGAACCGACCCTTTGACACCCCTAGCCATGACCCTCATCATCATATGGACTAGCCCTCTTCTATCATACACAGAACCACTGTTGTCTTCCTTTTCAGTCATGAACCATCCATCGTGCAGCCTGTCACAAGAAGCGCAAGGTCCACTGCCTGTTCGTGTTCAATTTTGCTTGCTTGTTTTTGGTTCTGAGCCAAGCTGATCTGAGCCTGAGCTCAAACCCAGGTCCACAAGACTGAGACAAGCTGGGTAAAATCGGCTCATTGACAGCCTTTAAAAGATAAGTGATATGGTCCTATATTGAATTCTTTTTGGATAATTAATGATTTTCTCTAATCATCTAACTTTTGACTGCTGCTAATCTTGTTTCTTCCAATGGGAAGAGAAGAAAAATCCAGATGACATTAGATTTGTTATATATCATAGGTTCGAGGCATCAAAGAAGTTGTTAATCTTCTATCTTTATGTCTTCAGAACTGTATTATTCTAGTTCCATGTACTCAGCTTCCTAGCTATTTACTTGAGCTTTGCAATATTCTTCAGTATTTTTATAACTCAGCACGTCTGTTGTAGTTTGTTTTGGGGATCATATAAAAGATATTGTTATTATATTTTGTTCATCACTTCATCCCTCAAAGCTTCGTTGCATAATATAGAGGTAGATTCAGGGATGTGGTGGTTTGTTTGGACAGGTAAAGCTCCATTTACTGTATTTGTTCATCACATGTCACATGAACTGATCCTTTACACTTCATAGAATAGTTACGTATTGTGTATATATCAGTAATAGTTCATTGTTTTCATTTTGCTGCAAACAACCAACATATTAGGAATTGCATAGAAGACACAAGCTTAGCTGGAACTTACCTCTTCTGCCTCATGAAAAAGAATTTAAAAACTTAAATGCTGGGCATAGTTGATAACCCTTACAAATTGACAAAAGCTGTAATTAGCAGGTCAATTCAGAGGCACATAAAAAATAAATAAAAATTGGACTAAAATAATTAGCAATTTAAACCCACTAGGACAAAAATAACTTGTTATCACAAGTTATCCCATCTCAGACAATGCTTCTCTGAATTTTTTACAGGGAGAAAATTACTTGGAGATTGATATTGATATGCACAGATTCGGTTACATCTCTAGGAAAGGTTTTGAAGCATTCCAAGACAGACTGAAGCTTTGCATCTTGGATGTTGGGCTGACGATTCAGGTAAATTGGTTCACTAGGATACAGACAATGTTATGCGTGCATATTTATAACCCACTATTCAGACACACCATGTGTTACATTTTTATTTTGAAACAGGGGAACAAGGCGGAAGAACTGCCAGAGCAGGTCTTATGTTGCATACGGTTGAATGGGATTGACTACATGAATTACCACCAACTGGGTTTGAGTCAAGACCAAGAGTCCCTGTGAACACAATAAGTGCTTTATTGTTGCAAGCATTTTATTTAATACAAATAAATCAGGCTGTTTTTTTATAGAAGCCTTCGAAGCGCATCTTAAATATAGTTCTAGAATGTTTCTCATTATAATTTTGATACATAAGAGATGACTATAATCCCTTCATCACATCATGCATGCCAGACGGCGTTCCATGTACTTGGAGAAGTTGAAAGGAGATAAATATGTTGAAAGGAGAGTTTGGTTTCAGCTGGGCTGCTCCCTCTTCGATTAGAGAGTTGTTTTTAACTTGGCATTGCAAGGCGTTTGGCAAGAGGTTGTAGGCGCTTATCCCTTTGGCTATCTTGTGGGGCATTTGGAAAGAGCGTAACAGTAGGGTTTTCGAGGGTAGAAGTTCTTTCCTCGAAGCCCTCTTGGTTGAGATTAGAGGTCTTGTTTTTTGTTGGGTTAAGCTGTATGAAGAAGGGAGGGGTGTTAGATTCGAGGATGTGGTTTTCAGTTGGTCGTCATTGGTTGGCAGGGATTGAGTTGTTTGGGAGGGTCTTTGCTTTGATCTTCTTTTCTCTTGTGCTTTTTCTTCCTTTTGTACTCTTTTCTTTCTTGTCTTGGTAGGCTTTCTCAGCCTCCAACCTCTGTAATAAATTTTTTTAACTATCAAAAAAATAAAAAAAAGCATTTGTAGGCGCATATGCTCAGAGGCAACTATGTCTGCTACAGGCACACTCAAAAGAAAATCAGATTATTTGCTTTTATGGAGAAGCATTGCTGAAGAGTATCGGAGATAAGGAGGGCACTGGATGCAGACACAATTACTAACTGGGAGAAAGCTCCATTAACTAAGAGATCTCACAGGAACTGACAGACCATCAAAACTGAAAGAACCACAGCTATCTTCAGCACCATTATTCTCACGGCCAAAACATCATCAATGTATATAAATTTTTTTTTTAAAGAAAAATTAAAAAAAAAATAGAGAAGGAAAAGTTACAGATTTTATTTTATTTTATTTTTTTAATTTCAGGCTAATTATGCACATATATGGACCAAAATACACATGAAAAGATGACTTTACACGCATTTAAAAAAGTCACAAGTGTCCTGAAAACATTAAAAAATCGACCCAGAAATATCACTTCCCCGAGATAATGCCACATTTGTTTTACGTCCCATACGTTTCCCAAACAAAGCCGATAAAGCACACCTTTGTGCCCTAGAAGGACTGAGGGTTTTTTTTTATTTTTTTAATGTGTGTGTGTGTAATCAACCAGGATTTTTTGTTTGTGTGGTTAAAAGGGACTGTTATAGGGGCATTATGGGCAGGTAGCGTTACCATTAAAACGGGTCAAAAATGGTTGAATTTTATTTTATTTTTTTGAATTTGAAATCATGTAAAGAGATTTCACACAATCAGATCATAACACTTTTTTTTGGAATCTTATTAAGTTTATTGCTCTACTAGTAGGATCAGATAATTTGTTTCTCTCTGAGCCTATGGTCCATCTAAGACTAAGGCAAGTTTTGGTAAAACTTATTTCAAGGTATGGTATTTTAAAGTGCTGATGAACATAAGGACTGAATAAACTGTTTGGTAAAATTGTCTGAAAAAATTGTTGAGGTCTGAAAATAAGTCTTAAGTTTGTTTGATAAACACAACTTAGAAAGGTCTCAATTTTGCCCTTATCTAGTGTTGTTTGTTTACTAAACACAAACCTGGATGGTCCGTGCATTCCATAATTATGTTACATATTGTATGAAAAGAATAAGGTATCATCCTCTTTAATAATGGGAAGCATGCCTTCAATATACTAAGGCCGTGTTTGATTGCACGGAAATTTTTTCCGAGAAAATACATCTGGGATATGCCTTAAATGATTGATTGATTGCAATTGAGAACACAAATTTCAATCATGTGAGAAAATAAGGGTGTATTTTCTGGTGGAAATGAATTCTTACCTATCTGGATGAGAAATGAATTCTGGGCTTAGTAGGAAAACTTATCTCGATTTAAATGGCTTGCTAGGGAAAATTATTAAGATTTATACCGGCTATCTAACAATGGACAGTGGTGTTTTCCTAAGGAAATTACAATGTCCCCACTTGGTAATCAAACACGGCCTAAAAGTCATACAATTATATTTCTCATTCTGGGATGTGCGTAATTGAAAGTCTCGTCTCTCCCTTTAAGGCAACGAGAAAAATTTCATTGCAGGTCCCAGGGATCTTCACAGTTTGAAGGTCCCCTCCCAAAATGTCTGACACCTAACCTTTGTTTACCACCCTCACCCAACTCTTTAACCTTCAAAGTTTGAATGTTGCTGGGACCAGCGAATCTTTTCCCTTAAGGTCTACCACTTCGAAAGTCCAGGCAACCAATTATCAGATAATATGTGTGTAGGCGACATTTACCAGATAATATTTGTGTAACCACCTGATCTATATATATTCAGGATGGCCCAATTATAATAAGACTAAGAAGCGTCTACAATGAAAAATTGACAAATAAGATCATACAATCAGAATTTTCTTTCTTGATATATCTATATAACAAAATAGGGAAGTTGTCTCCCCACTTATACCCCTCTTATCCGTTTGAACAAAGAAGGGCCGAGATCTTATCCCCCAAATGATGGTGGATCTCAGCCTCTCACACCTGATTTTGGCAAATGCTGTCATATAGTGCCGTGGGCACGCGCCACCCACTATCTATATAACAAAATAGAGAAATTGTCTCCCCCACTTATAGGCTTCATAAAGAAGCGCCAAGATCTTATCTCCCAAATGGACGATGGATCTCAGCCACTCACACCTGATTTTGGCAAAGGCTTTGTCGGAGAGTGCCGAGGGCACGGGCCACCCACTAGTCTATATAACAAAACAGGGAACTTGTCTCCCCCTCTTATACCCCCTCTTATATGTTTCAACAAAGAAGGGCCAAGATCTTATTTCCAAAATAGACTGGATCTCAGCCACTCACACTCGATTTTGGCAAACGATTTGTTGGAGAGTGTCGTGGGCACATGCCACTTACTATATATATATATATAAGGGGTCCTATATAGCCCTCTGCATGTGCCCACGTGTCATCGCATCCCACTCCACCAACGTCAGTATAAAATCATGCAAATCCCATAATTACATAATTAAACAAAATAAAACTTTCAATATCATCAGCATATATAACGAGATTCTCACTCAGTTCAAATAACAAAGTAGCATCTGTGTTCAAAGCATCCCTCGTACTTGAACCATCACAGTCCTCTATATATGTCTCTTATTGTACTCGCAAAACCACACACTAAAATAGTCTTAAGTATATATATTATCTAAGATCAGAACGGTTCGTCCAAAAGATCAGGGAACTCCCACAGCATCTCGCTGTCACGATCCAAGATCGCTTGCACAAACGAGTTATCAAAAGATGAAGAAGCTGTGAAATCGCTCGATTCTCCATTACAATTCTTGTTTTCTCCACTTATGAACTCGTTTTGCAGCTGTGAAGAGCCCGTCGATGACAGCCCATGGAAGTCTTGTTGTTGTTGATCAGGAGGAAGCAAGACGTCTTCGAGAAGGAATTCGCTCCAACTAAAGGGAGAAGTCGGTGTATTTTGAATCGGAGATGGTTGGCAATTAGGAAAAGTTGGTGATAATAAAGTAAGTTGTACAGGATTAGGAGTAGAAGATAAAGAAGATGAAGAAGAAGAACCTTCACAGAAGAAATGGGGTTGGATGGTTTCTTGGTTTCTGTAGTTTGAAGCTTGATCTGTAACTAGTTTTATGGCCTGAATCTGAGCCAGTAGATCCCAAGAATGCTGGTGGTTGTTGTTCATGAAGGGACTATCTTGTATCTGTTCCATCTTTGGAGTCCTGAAACCCATCATGGAATGACTATTGATGTCTGAAATGGCTTCTTGTGGGAGTGGAGATAGTTCTGATTTTGACATGAATGCGTTTTTAAGTCTCTATTAAGAGATCCCATACGCGTTCCAGCTTTAGGGAGACCACCAATGTTCCCATAGTCAGCAAGGATCTGAGAGAAGGGTTTGTGGGTCACCGGATCAATTCCCATCTCGAACAGCTTCTTCCTCAGTTTTGTGTTCCAGTGGTTCTTCACATCGTTGTCTGTTCTTCCTGGCAGTTGGGCTGCTATCAGTGACCACCTACGTACAACAAAGAAGCCATGGAAGTTGTACATGTGAGAGAGAGAAAGAGAGAGTCAGTCATTTCCAATATTTTAAAACTGGCCGAGTTGACGCGATCTTGTCTCGACTCTCGAGTCGATTTGGCGTGCAAACTCGGATTTGTAAGCTTCACCAAGTTGACTAGGAAGCTCGGCCGAGTCAACTGGGTCAAGTCGACTCACAAGTCAAAAAACCAGTAATTTACAATTTTACACAACGTCTCACCTAACTGAAAACAGGCTGTTATATATATATATACAGTTGTGTGTGTTTCCTCTTCACGTCATTCGAAGTTTTAAGTTTGTTACATGATTTGCTCTTACATGGGTTGACACAATTTTCTCCTGCTTCTCCTATGACATTCATAAGGAGGAAATGAGGAAATGTATGTTGGCCCACCAACTCATCCATCCGGACCATTAATCTCTTCACTGTGGCCAATCCAGGTGATCCCTAAACTGAATGGTTCTGATGGATCGATCGGTACGACCATATCGGACTGTCAGTCATGCATGGCATTATATTCCACACATTAATACCCATGTGATTATGGATATTCCAGAAATTAAGGCACATAAGAGAAATAGTTTTTCATTAATTAATTTCATTTATTTTCCATGAACATAAAGTTTCAC
The DNA here is from genome assembly GCA_035048495.1 of Euptelea pleiosperma. NCBI lineage: Eukaryota > Viridiplantae > Streptophyta > Magnoliopsida > Ranunculales > Eupteleaceae > Euptelea > Euptelea pleiosperma. The sequence continues at coordinate 13,604,852 of CM068543.1, forward strand.
AAACCAATTGAACAATTTTTTTAAAAGTTCTTGAAAGAAGTGAATTTATCTCAAGAGGAGAAGCTTCCAAGAGATAAATTATCCATAAAATTCTGGAAGTAAATATGGAAACTTGAAGAAAAGAAAGGGGAAGAACCCATGCACCTGCTTCCTATGGCTGCATGAAGATTAAGAATCATCTGTTCTTCTTGAGGTGTGAAGCCTTCATGCTTTAGATCAGGCCTCAGATAATTAGTCCATCGAAGACGAACGCTCTTCCCACACCTTTTAAGTCCTGTACAGAACTCATTTGCGCATACAAGAATCGACATTCGTAAGATAAAATCACATTGTATAAACTATCAAAGACTATATATATATATGAAAATGTAATCCAACCCCATAAGATAATTAAAGAAAATTAAGAACCTCCTAACCTGCTTTCTTTGGAACAGATGTCCAGTTACCCGTTCCATGGGTCGATACGTGCGCAAGTATCTTCGCATCCTCCTCTGCGGTCCAAAGACCCCTCTTCACATTCGATTTATCGCAACAAGGAGGTCTCCCCATCTTAATTAGCGTCGTCGTCGTCGATCGAAATGGAAATACAGTAAGTGAAATGGTGATGCAAAGTATGCAGCATATAGAAGAATGACAGGAGGGAGATGGGTTTAAAGGTTTAACAAGTGTGGAGGCAAGAAAAGCATGGGGTTCACTCCTATTTAACTACAATTGCATGATTAATGTCATCTTCTCAAAAACGGTTTGGGATATATGAAATATGAAAATAGTAATGCTAGCTAGCTTCTCTCTCCAACCCCTCCCACACCTCAGATGCTTGGCTCCAAGAGTATTTAGTCAGGTTCAAATTGGGTGAATTATTTGGTTAAGTATAGATTAAACAAGCTAATTACTTTCGATTATTTTTTTTTATATTAATTGCTGCTCAATGTGTATGAAACAAAATTATTTTAGCTTAGAAAATAGAAAAAACACAATGTGCAAGACGTGGTTGCATTCGATTTTCATGAAAAATGGCAGCTGGATCGGTATGATTCAGACACTATGGTAACACAGGTGCAAAAACCATGCATTTAATTACTTCGTCGAAAGTGGTTTAGCTTAGGAATATATATAATCAGAATTTGACAATGTTAACTAGAAAATATAAACCAAGACTTGGTTGCGCGCATTCGATTTTCATGAAAAATGGCAGGATCGATCGGTATGATTTCAGACAGTATGGTAACAGACTAGCTAACTGGTGCAATAGCCATTTTACGTCGTCGAAAATGGTTCTATGGAGATCGAACTTTCCTTTTTTTACAACCATTTTAATGGAAATCAAGTACTGATGGGAAGAAATCATAATAATATTAATTCCAAATTGATAAAACGGGCTCTACCTAAAAAGGAACTTATAAAGAACTTAATGACTAACAGCAACATATTTCATCAATTTTTTAGCTAATGTTGAAGGATATGGTCACACTGGAATAGCTTGCTTGCAGTTTGAAACCTGGGGTTGCGCGCAGTCTTTGGAAAAGAGCATTCTCGATCCCTTTTGTGATTGTTTGGAGATTATGGAAGGAGAGGAATATTGCTAGGATATTTTTGTTGAGACGGATAGCCGCAATGAATTGCCTTTGCTTTTCTCCTAACTGTTTGATGAGGGAATATTTTTGTAATAAACATAGAAGTGGGTGCTCATCTTAAAGATGTGGGTGCGTGTAGAGCTACCTTTTTGAAATGGAGAGCCGAGAAAACCGCAAAGCCTATCACACATCACAATATGAGCCACGGGGCACACTCTTAGAGGACAATGACCGTATGGATGTTTGGGTAGTCCCTTGGTGTGGACTTGTAAACCAAAAATTAGCTTGATCAGTGATTTCTAAGTGTTGGATTGGACTCATTTGCATGGGTTAATTTTAACCGTAGAATTTAAAGCATTATTGACCATTATTTGGGGTACTAGATCCAAACGTATGACATAACTAATCAGGCTGATTTTTGGTTCACAGGTCTAATGAGGGACTGGCCAAACATCCATACGGTAATCGTCCTCTAAGAGTGTGCCACGTAGCTCATATAGTGGTGTGTGATCGGCGTGAGCGAAGGTTTACTCTGGAGAGCCCGACCAAGCCTTTGCTTTATGCTTTCTTAACTGGAGCAAGTGCTATCTGAGCACAATTGGCCGATCCGGATTTGCAACTTCTTACAGATTATTCATTGGTAGAATGCAAACTCATCCATGCGCCAAAGAAGTCGAAATCAATATTTAAATAAGCATACATCCTCAAATTCCTATAATATGAATCAAACTAGAAACAACTAAGGGGGCGTTTGGGAACAAGAACTAACAGTTTCTAGTTGTAGTACGTAGAAGTTACTAGTTGATTTTTTATATCCGAAAAAAGTCATAGAAACTAAAAGCGTCGGGAGGCATTCTAATTTTTGAGAAGTAATTTCTCTTAGAAGTTAAAAGCTAAAAAAATTAGCTTCAGTTTTAAGCTAGTTTTTAACTTTTCAAAAGTTAAAAGTATGAAACACACCCAAACTAACTTTTTAGCTTATAAAAGTCAATAAGTTACTTTTATTTGTGTTGCCAAACACCCCCTAACCATCCTTAACCTCTTAGCCTAATTTAACTAAGAAATATTTTTCAAGATAATTCTCACAAACAGTTTGAGGAGGAGGAAGATCATCTTAAGATCATAATTTCCATTAAATTCCTAGTGTAGAGATATTATTATGGATTCTTGACACCATATCCTCTAATGAGTTGTGGTCTTGTGTTTGAACAAAATTATTTATTATTTTCCTAAACCAGGATTAAAATAACACCCAAACAACATTCACAGGTACGACAGTTAGACATATTTGTAATAAAAGGGTTTCAAAGTGGGTTTTTTTTGGTAATTTAACAGCAGTTGCATAACTGTAATATTAACATGTAATTAACATGAAGTGCATGCCCTAATTCTCGAAGGTGTGATGGGTCATCAGTCAGTCCATCATCTTTTCATAAGTTTGTCATGTTTGTATCTTGTTACATGGATGTGTAATCATGCTTAGGAAGATCTTTAGGTTTTCATCCTGTATGTAAATTTAGATACTTCAAAGTTGACCCATTGATTGAATGGTCTGGATCGATGAGTAGGTGGGCCATGTGTACATTACGTGTGTATGGATCATTTCATGCATGTTGCATTTGATTATCATGCCATATCATGCTATACTGCTCCGTACACACCAATTTTCCTAAAACTGGATCTGAGCTTGAACCAGATGGCAATTAATGGTACGTACTCATTCTTGAGAATTTCTGAACCTTGCTTGCCGGCCCTTTAATGAATATTGCAACCTTTTTATTCAAATAGTTTAAATACACGGCAAATTCGTATTTATTTTTGCTTCATCTGTTTGATTTTTAATGTTGAACTGTACCGTTTAACCCCGATTCAAGCTTGTTTGACCGGGACGTTGTTGGTTGTTGGAAGAAGATGATAAAGAATACGAAGATGCAATCACACACAACACAGAGATTTACGTGGTTCTCTCAAGATCGAGGTATGTCCATGGACTCAAGCAGATTCCACTATGTTCCGAGGCAGAAGAAACACATGCAAAATACAATAATAACCATCTCATGAAACCGAGGCATATATATATAACCCCAAGACAAAACTAAACTTTCTGTAACTCTATGTAAAAGTACGAACACACATTTAAGGGAAAAAACCTCCACAAACATTACACCAATGACATGAAGAGAATTTTTTTGAAGCGGCGATCGCCAATGATTGCGCGCCCCAAAAATTTCTCTTATCTGAATGATCTACAGTCGGTCTGATTTTCTAAAACACTGCAATAAACAAATGCCATAAGAGAAGTTTTATGTTTAATACAATTTTGGCTAAAGGGAACAGAGTAAAAATATAGTCAAGACTATGGATACATTAAAGCAAGGTTTAAATGGGACCCTTATAACGGTATAATGGTCTGGGGGCGTTACCGTTTTTTCTGTTATAGTGAAAAAAAAAACGTCCAGGGGCAAAATTGGAAAAAAATGAAAAATAACGGAAAAAAGGGTGCTGAAATTCAAATTTTGAATTTTGAAAGTTGAATTTCAAATTTTCAATGGCGGAAAAAAGGAAAAAACGGCCGTTTTTTTCACATTTTTTTCTAAAAAATAACGGTCGTTATTTTTGTTATAATGGAAAAATAATGGCCGTTATTTTCTCACCCACTGAATCTAATGGGTAAAGCAAAATAGGAATGATGAAACCATGGTTTAAAATAAAAAAAAAAGGTTATAACGGACAGTACACTGCCCGTTATGATGGTAATGCTCGAAGAGCATTATATTAATTGATATGTTATTTTACCGTTATCGACGTCTATTTGAAAAAAAAAGAAGAAGATAAAAGATAATATTCAAATTTTGACCATTTTTACTATGATTTGATCCATTGTAACGGGCGCATAACGGTAGTGTTACCTGTCCGTTCATATTTATATTTATAAGACGTACTATAAGAGTTGTACATTATTCATGTTGCACATGCAGTGGGATCCAGAGTCCAGACCATCAATTCCGTGGGACCATCTAACGTATTTCCCAACCTAAGCAAATGATTCCAACCACCAAATCAACAGTATTCTTTTGGGAAGTCCAAAATATTTAGTCAGCTGGTTATAAAAACGTCCACCGACACAGAATATTTTCAACGGAAAATTGCATAAAAGAAAACCAACTTTAATTCATTTACAAAAAAGAATACAAGTTTTCGCAAATCCCAAAAAAGAAAACGAAACGCTCTTTAAAAGGGCGTTTCATGACGTGGCACATGTTTATTAAAAAAACGCTCTTTAAAAGGGCGTTTTTTCTGAAAAACGCTCTTTTAAAGGGCGTTTTTCAGTAATAAACGCCTTTTTGAAAAACGTCTGTCAGTGTCGGTCCGACATCTGACAACCTGACAGACGTTATTTTAAAGGGCGTGTGTCAGTAGAAAACGCTCTTTTAAAGGGCGTTTTTTACTGACAAACGCCCTTTTAAAGGGCGTTTTTTGATACCCCAAATTTTACGCCCATTTTGGCGTACCCAGAAGATGAATCAATGGCTGATTTTTGGTGAGGATGATCTCTACGGTGAGGAGATCATCCTCACAAAAATTCAGATCATTCCGATATTCGTAGATTGGTTTAGAAGTTGAGGAATTATGGGACGTTTTTATTAAATTTCTCAAGAATAAACGCCCTTTAAAAGGGCGTTTGTCAGATGTGTCAGCCATCAGTCATTCGTTAGTCAGTCGACGACTGATTGGACTGACAGCAGACGAAACGAAAGGGCGTTTCGTTTTCTTTTTTGGGATTTGCGAAAAGTTGTATTCTTTTTTGTAAATAAATTAAAGTTTATTTTCTTTTCTGCAATTTTCCGTATTTTCAAAGCGAATGAACAAGGTCAGCGGCGGAACCAAGATTTTGTTCAAGGGGGGGCACCAGAGCTACATAAGAGTAACCGAGTAATGGCTAGTAGACCAAAGATCAGCTGTATAGGGGGAGGGGGAGTAAAACTTTGATGACAGTGTGCTATCATCGAAGCCCATAACAGTCCACTATTTGAGGCACGTGGCACATTATTAGAGGATGCTGACCTTGTGGATGTTTGGCCAATCCTTAGGTGAACTACAAACCAAAAATCAACATGATTAATGATTTCTAGACGTTTGATTGGAGTCATTTTCTTAGGTTGATGTTAACCATTAGAATTTGTGCAAACTGACCATTATTTGGGTACAAAGATCCAAAGGTTTGAAATCACTAATCAGACTGATTTTTGGTTTGTAGGTCCACCTAGGGATTGGAAAAGCATCCATACGGTTAGAGTCCTATAAGAATGTGCTACGTTGATCATATTGTGGGCTACAGCTGCTGTCATCAAAGTTTTAATCTTGTGCGAGGCTCTAGGGCAAAGACTGAAGGGTTTTGTAATTGAAAGGTCACGATGTAACTAGTTTTAGCTCAAACTTCGAGCTAGTACTATATTTGTAACTCTACCACTGCCATCTGGGCCCACTGACCGCATGGATGCTTAGCCCATCCCTTGGTAGACACGGATACAAAATATCAGCTTGTTTGATAATATTTAGCCATTGGTTTTAGTACTCAATAAATTCGGTGAATCCAACGGATAGAATCACGCTTTAAAAAGTACTAAAATCTAATGGCTAGAGATTACCAATCATAGTGATACTTGGTATGCATATCCACCAAGGGGTGGGCTAAACATCCATGCGGTCAGAGCGACCAGATGGCAGTGGTACGTTAACAAAAGTTGAGGGGGGGCACGTGCCCCCCTGGCCCCTATGTGGCTCCGCCGCTGAACAAGGTACTGAGGAATTGTCCATACATGAGATCATAATTATTGATACCACTCTACTCTAGAAGCTTAAGCTGTTAAAGGGAGGCGTAGCTACGTCTAATAACAAGTCCCCTCAGCACTTTGCCGAGACTCGAACCCGCGATATAGTGGAACCTCCTGCTCTGATACCATGTTGAACAACCACTTTATTCTAAAAGCTTGATACAAGCCTTTCTTTCAAGACAGTTTGAATCATCCAATGGGGTGATTTTGGATTAAGAGATGTCCCCAACTTATGCCTGTATGGTGACCAGAAGAAAGTTTTCTAGAAAACGGATTTGTTTGTTAAAATGTGTTGATCTAGAAAACTTTTATGGACATTTATATGCAAAATTCGTTTCTAGAAAACCTTTCTAAGGGCAACCATACAGGGCCTTAATCTTAATAAACTGCACTAAAATCAAGCATTTGCAATATATTCCAAATAATTCAATTTCCATCTTTCCATGAAGAAACATTACATTTCCTTGTGAATTGTTTCAAAAAAATAAGAAAGATTCAAAATATTCAGACCTTACATGGAGAAAGAGGCTTTCCACACAACCCTCTATTGCCAGAGTATGAACTCTTAGGGAAATCACTCAAAGGTTGTCCAACTGGTATTTTTCCCACCAGAAGATTATCTGACACATCCAACTCTCTCAGCTCCCTCAACTTCAAAAACCCATTTGGTATCTCACCTGTAAACCTGTTTTTCTGCAGCTTTAGCCTCTCTAACAAGCTTACATTAGCCAGAGACTCTGGCAAGCCGAAACCCAATCTGTTGTAGCTCAAATCCAAGCTTCGCATCGAATCCAATTGTCCTATAGAAACCGGCAATCTACCGGTCAAATAATTATGCGACAAATTGAGGAACTTGATCCTACATTGTGCCCCTACCCCAATTCCCTCAATTAGGCCAGAGAAACCGTTATCAGAAAGATCGATATACGTCAGCGATCCCTCCTGGAACCTGTTTCCAATCTTGAAAACCTCATTAATGGGTCCTATTAGCCGATTCGAGTGAAGATCAAGCACTCCGATATCATACAAGTTTGTGATAGTGTCGGGTATCTTCGACACAAGTGAATTCCTTGAGAGGTTCAATGAGTAGAGCCGAGTGAGACTCCCCAACCATGTCGGTATGCTTCCAGTCAGATGGTTGACTGATAAGTCCAGTTCGAGTATTGGACTTGGAGTAACTCGAAAGAATTCGGGAAATTGTCCTTGGATTCCAGACCCTGCCAAGAAAATCCGGCAAAGTGAGGCCATTCCTCCTAGCCATTTCGGAATGGAGGAGAGGTTTAAACGGTTGAACGACAGATCGAGCGTTTGAAGATTTTGGAGGGAAGACATCTCATAAGGCAGCGGACCTTCAATTAGATTGTTGGAAATACTAAGAAAGAATAGCTGAGAGAGTCGACCAATCGACTTCGGTATCTGACCGGATAACCGGTTCCCATTGAGATAGATCTCTGTCACGACCAATAGATTTCCCATACTGGAAGGGATCTCTCCCTCTATCTTGTTATTAGCAAGTGAAACCCTTTGGAGGGATCCAAGATTTCCTAAACCAGTAGGTATTCTTCCGGTTAGACGGTTATCGTGAAGCCTGAGAAAGCCTAGTGATGGCATTTGATCAGAGCTTGAAGGGAATGGGATCTCCCCCTCAAACAAGTTAGTATCTAAGTACATAACTGAAATGGAAGTTAAGTTAGTTAAGGAAAACGGTAGTTTCCCACTCAAGAGATTGTCTGAAAGATCAAGCTCTTCCAAAACTTGCAATGCACCTATCTTTTCTGGTATACGACCCGTCAGAGAATTTCCATGAAGATCCAGAGTCACTAAATTTGTTAAGTTCATAAGAGACTCGGGAATCGGACCCGAAAACTGATTTGAATATAGAAGAAGTCTGTTAAGATTTTGGAGCCTGCCCAGGCTTGAAGGGAGTGACCCAGATAAGAGATTCTCATGTAAGTGTACTTCTTCAAGTTTTGAGAGCTTACCAATGCTTTCTGGTACTGGACCACTGAGGTTGTTGCCATAGAGATAGAGTTTTCGGAGTTTCCGGAGGCGGAAACCGATTAATGGAGGGATCATTCCAGCAAGATTGATCAGTCCACCGAGGTCGATAACTTCAATAGATGTGAGAAGTGTTATGGAAGGTGATAATTGACCTTCCATCTTGGTTTGGAGGATGAAATCATCGGTGGAGATGAAACCTGGAAGTCGAATTTCCGTCACCCTCTTGGTCTTGTTGTTGCAAGATACACCCTCCCAGTTGCAGCAATCAAGACCAACCCACTTCTCTAGTCGGCCAGAAGTATCGAAATGGATTCCGGCCTTGAATGCAGTCAGACCCATCAGGTCTTGTGGGTTGCACCCTTCACCCACTCTTCTCCTGCTCTCTCCAACAGTAATAAAGATGAACATAACAAGAATCCATGAGAATTTTGTACCCAGCATCTTTGTCGTCTCAAAGAAGTGGGAGGAGACTGTTAGTGATTCCTCTCTGTTGTGATCTAAATATGATCGATGGTTGGGTTTGTTGGTGAAAATGAAGAAAGAAAGATTAAAAAGAAAAGGTAATGGTCAAAATCTTGGTTCTTCTTTTTCTTTCTTCTTTTCCTTTTACAGTTGTGTCAAAAAGCAAAAATCTGTCTAAAAGATGACATTCTTGGTGTTAAAAGCACCAACCTTGTTATGGGTAAGAATTAAAAGGGACTGATGCTGATGGAGATCAAAAACCAACACTGCCTCCTCTTTTAATATGATTATTCTGAGAAATGTCCAAAATCACCCCAATAATTTCAGAATGATTAAAATAATCCTCTACCCTTCTGTAATCTCCAAGAACTTTAAAATATATCCTAAGAAGTTGGCCTATATATTAAAAAAAAAAAAAAAATTCTAAGCTGTAGCCAGTGTACAGCAGTTGAAATCTAAGATACCCATCATCCAGCATCAAGCAGATGGACAGAATGGGTGGCTACAATGATTATCAGATCGATCTTTTGTGTAGATTGCTAGATGGTGATAACATCCCTTCCCATGTATGTCATGTGCCGGTTTGCTGTAAACTTATTTTTTGGCCCAATTTTCTAGGGTTCTTGGTAGAAACTTTGAAACTTCAATGTTCAGAACTCACTGGTCTCTAAATTTTTTTTGAATTTCAAGAAGGATCTTACAGTCATGAGAATTGTTTAAAGCAAACCTCAGGTTCCACATGGTTGATAGTTGATACCCGACATTGATACACATGCAAGGATAATATTCAATATTAAGGAGGCGTTTGGTTGCGAAGTTTAAGAAAAACTCGAGAAACCTAGTAGTTTCACCAGTTATACGGGGTTACATTTTGAGTCCGCAACTTAAACTCCGTTACCAAACACACCCTGATAGAGTCAAGTCAAGCTTTCCCTTCTTTTAAAAAAGACCAGACTATGTAACAGAACGAACCTATGGGACATTTCTGAGAATCCAACAGTGATTGTGCTTTGGCACCATAAATGCACGTACGTTCTCGGGTGTCAATTCTGAGAATCCAATAGTGATTGTGCTTTGGCGAAAAAGACAATCCAGTGAATGCCAGCTCAGCACTTACAACCACCATTGGATTCTCGCCATTGACACCCGAGAGCAAACGCGCATTTATTGGTGCAAAAAAGTTGGTCCCATGAGCCTGACCCATCCTGTTATACTAATTTATTTCCAGAAGTTGAAAGATCATTAAAAAAAATTAAAACTGATAAATGCGAAATTCATTCAATAGGAGTGCAGATATCCTGATTCGGTATTCTTCTTTTTTCATTTAAAAAAATAAAGAAAATGGTAGTTTTAAGCAAGGTTTAAAGGGGACCGTTATAACGGTATAACGGACTGGGGGCGTTACCGTTTTTTCCGTTATAATGAAAAAAATGCTCAGGGGCAAAAACGGAAAAAATGGAAAAAAATGGGGAAAAACGGAAATAACGGAAAAATTGGCACTGAAATTCAAATTTTGAATTTTAAAATTTGAATTTCAAAAATGGAAAATACCGGAAAAAAACAACTGGGTCATGGAGAGAGAGAGAGAGAGAGATCCCACCAATTTAGAAAAGAAAACTGAGTAAGAAACAATCAATTCCACGAGCTGAAGCAATTCAAAGAATTATAATATATGGTCACCAGATCAGAAACAGACATCATTAGCATTTACAAAATTGAAACTCCCTGTAGAGAACTGACCCAAAGAATATTCCTATGCTCTCAACCAACAATAACCTGTAATAAAATATAATGTCTGCTAATATGAATGATAATGACGAAAATAATTGTAGGACACACATGCGGTGGAGCCGGGATCCACCATTGAATGGATTGGATCATCCAATCAAGGTTAATTTTAGGCCTAGAAAATCTCCTAGATGGGACACATCAAATGGGGGTCTCAGACCTTCTAGTCTTGTGTGCCACGTGTTCGGCATGGTCCGGATGGACATTCGACATACAGATATTCCGACCAATGTGTTCCTCATAAGTTAAATGCTTATTGTTTATCCAAGGATCTGAATGGTGTAACCACAGGGAGCAGATAACTATGAGTGGTAGATTACTAAAAGCTCCTGGCAGGTACTTCTTGGCTATCGGATTTACAAGGCTGAGAAAACTGAGGACTAGGAACTCCCATGAGATAAAACTGATGATATGGAAGCAGTTGGGCTTGTAATGTCTCGATCTCCATTGCCAAACTTACCTTTACCAGTCAATGTCTTCATCGCTATTTCAGAAACATCAGCAAACCAGTCGTCTTCCGGCAGTACACTGCCACAACAAAGTTAGGCTCTTAGGTTGTAGAGGACCAAAGAAATCGAGGGTAGAAAACGAGGCTGATGTAAATGAATAGATGGTAAACATTTAGATTAAATACCCGACGCATATAAGCGAAACAAGAAAGGTAGTCCACATGATTATATTCATGCACTACTAACTAATAGTGTTTAATTTATTTTTGCTAACTAAGCAATAAGCATACCTATTTGGATCAATTCCAGTTGTAGCAAGCGCATCCATAGCTCTAGCTGTTATGTCTTTGATTACTTGGTGCAGATGACGAGATAAGTAACGGCCTTGGGATGAAAAAAGAATTACAAACTCCATATCCAAATAGAACTACACAAGAATCAATCAAGTAAATAAAATGTCAAGTCTTGCATCAAACAAGAATCAGGATGAAATACAAGGAGAGAAATATAGAACATATACCTGTTGAAGGCCGAAAGGACCCAAAGGCCTTGGGCCCTCCTCAATATCCTCCCAAAAGCTTTGGTCGTTCGAAATCCACATGATGACAGTCTCTATGAGTCTCATCAATAGAAGAGTTGCAAACCTTTCCCTCCCTACAAACATATCTGCTGCAATGCTGGCCATCCTATTCAATTTTGAGAAAAGTTCCTGAACAGCGACATCATTGATAATGAGCTGTAGGAACTTGAGAATACAAGAGTCCAGAAAAAATCAAGTGAAACTTCCACCCTAAGTCATTATAGGTCATATAAACCAGAACATCTGCCAGACTTTCCAATATCTATGATAGAACCTGAAATTGTGAATTCAATATATGCGCTAAGCTCTCAAATGGTTGAATATTATAACTTCAACAAAGATGGCACAAAACAAACATTCTAAAAACTAGCAAAACCGCATCAGGATAGAAGGTTCAATTTCAAATGAACTAGGTTCAGGATGGAACAAAAATACGACATATAAAGAGCAAACCCACAATCTATCATACATAATAAAGGCTTGCATGAGATTAAAATACCTGAAATATTGGAGAAGGAAACCATTCAGGTTCTTCTACATTGTCATCCATACTTGTGTACATGTCTGCACTCAGCTGAGTATCACCATCTTCTGTGAAAATGAGATCAAGGGCATGCTGTCGACAGAAACTATCTCGTAACCCATCAACAGAGCGTTGAAGCCTCTTCTTCCATTCCCTTTGCTCCGGAAGACGGTTTTGCCTCTCTGAAGCTCTTCTAGGAGGATCATCCTTTCCAATAGACTGCTGCAGTGAGGAAAGCTTCATGGCAGCACGTGGGAGCAGCTCATCTGATAATAAAGATGCATTTGCTAACAAAGCTATCTGCTGTGCTTCAGTCTCAGCCATCCTAACAATTTTATTTCTACAACCTTCCAAGTTTTCCTCATCCTCCATTGAACCCGGCAATGCATTTATCAACAAGTTGACATAGGAGTTGAATACTTGTAACAGACCTTCCAATGTGGTACCTCCCAATTGCATGCTCAGGAGTGGCCCCACATCCTCGAAGAATTCCTACAAATGCATTCCAGATATAAAGCAAAATTAGTAAATGAAAAAGCTCAAGAAAATGCAGTGAAGAGGACAAACTGAAGTTGAATTATTACATCAAATATTCTGAACTAAAATTTCACCACTCTGTTTATAATTCAATCTCAACAGTAGTTACAATTTGGTGAAATAACCGCGATGCCTTTAAATCCTATAGTATGTCTTACAACAACATACCACCGAACTTCCAATGGGGAAAAGAACTTCATTTAAAATAGGGTAGAATAAGAAAAAGAAAGGCCTCTTCCATGTTCCAATGGATTATGTTCAACATAAAATAACTCAATCACCTGAACCATTGAATTGAACCGGTGAGCACTGCTTGAAAGCTTAGGCTGAGAGGCAATCGCATTACCAAGAAATGTACTTGCATATCTCCCAGATGGACGTGCACCAACTGGAGGATATGTGAGCACCCAATCGTCTGCAGCAGCTAGTGCAGCACTACTCTCTTCGATCCTTTTTAAATTGGCATCCAATGCTTGTTCAACACTAGGTCTAAAGAGTTTCAAGAGCACAGGACAGAGAGCCAACCCACGAGCTTCCAACAAAGAACAATGTCCCACGGCTATTTGAACACATTCGGCAGCAGCTCTTAGGCCGCCAGCAGCTGTTGATGAGGATAATGCATGTCTCTTCACGAGAAATGCAAAAGCCTCCGTCTGCTTAATAGACCAAGTCACAAGCTCGGATGCATATGCCGGCTCCTCACCAAAGACAGCCAAGGAATCATCTGCTGCTTGGGCGATGGCAGAGAAGACTAGCTGCGAGAGGGCAGCAGTATATGCCCCTCCATATGAGGTGCTCGATGGACGAACGCTTTTCATGTTATACTGAAACCTCTGGTAATGAGCATTAAGTAGCAAAGTATGGGCACGAGAGCCATCCCCAAGCTTTTTCAAAGCTAAAATGGCTGCACGGAGCTCAATGCCACGAGTAGAAGGTTGGCAAGCAGCTTCAGCAAGCTGATCGGCTAATTTTTGTCTCTGTTCAGCGATAGCAGTCTGTAATGATAAGAGTGCAGCTGGACTCAATGTTTTCCTCTCATCTGCTTCTTCGGCTACACTTTCACCTTCATCAAGGGCATCCAAAGCTTCATCCACTCTCCTCTCAGCTAATAATACTTCAAGGGTATCAGGAAATTGTAGTGACCATTTCTCTATCTTGGAAAGTTCTCTATGTTCAAAATTAGACATGCCTTCTGCTGTTGAACCTTCAGGACCAGTAGACAAGGAATCAACATGTACTCCTTCAGCTAAACCATGAACTAAAGCTGCTTGAGTAGATAGCAGGTTTCTCATAGAAAGAAGCTCGCCTTCAAGATCCGAAATCTCCTTCGATGTGCTGCAAATGCAAAAAAGATATATAGCTCCACATGTCAAGCACCATAATCCAAGATATGCTGAAATAGCAATCACAATTTCTGATTAAAACATACGCATTTATGACTTGCGCAGAACAAGAATCCTCTAAAAGAAAACAAAGTGACAAAACGGAAAATTAATATACATAAGTAATTAATAGAGCAAGGAAGACATCTGATCAGATGAGACAGTCTGAGTTTAACAGTGGTATCATTTCAGTTCAAGGCATGAGTTGAAAAGTCAAAACTCGGATTAGTTTCCAAGGTTCCCATACAACTTGTGATGTTTTCCTACTATAGGAAGGCTACCCCAACTGTTTGTTATGCATATATGGTTTGCTGATAGCAATAGATTGATATCATCAAAGACTCAAGGTTAAAAACAGAAACAATATGAAACAGCTCTCTGCAGATTGCACTCAGACAAATTACAATGAAGTTCCTGCTCTGAATATTGTTTAAAATATTGACACATAATGCACTCACCGTATGAAGGCTGAATAATTAGCATAAACACTTTTACGCATTTCCTCTGCAGAAGCCTTCTTTAAATCGAGAAGGTAAGAGCACAAGTGCCTTATTTCCTGTCAAATAAATGCACCAGACGTTATGAAATGGAAAAATGATTTAGCCAATCTTTTCAGCATCAAAGCTCATTGATAAAAAGCAAACAGAAGTAGACAAAAAAAGAAGCAACTATGTGCACATGACATCAAAGAATTTAGCCTTGTAAGACATAATCACCATAATAATATCAATTAGCCATACAAATAACACCATACACATCAAACACAAAAAAACTCATTATTTACTGTAAGGTAGTGAAGAACAGAACTATTATTTTGCCCCTCCAAACATATATTTATAAAGACATTGCAGAAATGCAATTGCAAAATACACTAAAAGCTTTGATCAATGTCAGTTACTGAAAATTCCATGAGAAGAAAATCGATTTGGTTTTAATATTATGGTTTTTGTCAGAGGTAATCTAGCAATGTCAAATTGTTGCAAGGTCGAGTACGTTGAATGTTGGACGAGAGCACAAACTACATGTTTTAACTGAAGTTGGCCTTGATGCCCAATTACCTACACATACGTAATGTGTGTTATTTTTTAATGATTTTGAATGAAATTTTTGGAGTGGGGCCCATCTCCTTATTATTATTACTAATTTATTTATTTATTTATTTTTTGATGTGGTGTCTAATTGACTTTCCATCTTTACTAATTTTCTTTTAAATTTACTACTTTATTGTTTTATATCAAGGGCTTTACCCTTATTTTCTGACCGTTCTGCCAAGTTATTAATGCTAAAATGTATTCTTCTATTGATTCTATTTATGCTCTCTAGTTTTGTGATACAAAGACACATGAGAATGAACTTTGAAAAACCAGAGATCCGAAGTCCTTCGAAGATCCTCTTCTGCCTAAATTTTTATTTCTCTCTGTATTTTCTTGGGTTTTACATTGTTGATTTCTCCATACCCATCTACTGTGATGCTGGCTTCTCGATTGGGTTCGGTCACTGTAACCTGGGAAGTGTACGCTTTGATCCTGACAGCAACATAGTCACGACCTGCAGGGAATGTAAATCACCTTAAGGACAGCACAAATTAGATGTGCCTTGATCACTTTGTGCTCACCAGATAAGTTCTTCTATTTCTTAACATTTTGCAGTGATATCTTGAAGATTCTGGTTTCTTTCCACATATACAATTTGGCTTATTTCTTCATATACTGTTGCTCATCAGTAGCGAAGAATCTCCGAATTAGTATAAATCTGCTACCCCTATACGTAAGTGATTGGTTTATCGTGCAACTCGTATGCATTGAATTATTGGTTTATTGTTGTATATTTAATTATTCTGAACCCATACATATTGAATCTAACAATGTGATAATCATGTCACTGTTCATACCTTCCCCAATCCTGTTTTCCATTAAAATAACAAAAACACTGAAGCTAACTACCACTTTCTTAGTCTAACAAAATCGTTTCAATGACAGATTTTCAATTTATAGTTCAATTGTACGTCGGCAAATATTGCTGTATATTTAATTATTCTGAATTTATACATATTATCTCTACCAATGTGATAATCATGTTGCTGTTCATATCTTTCCCAATTCTGTTTTCCATTGAAGTAAAAAAAACATTGAAGCTAACTGCCACGTTCTTAGTCTAACAAAATCGTTTTGATGAGAGATTTCCAATTTATATTTCAATTGTAATCGACAAATTATTGATTTTTAATGAAATTTCAAGCATGAACCTTCAAGATTATAACATTAAAAGATTGTGCAATGTCATTCATAACATATCTCAAATATAAAAATAAAACAACAGAATTTGAATTCCTACCAAATCCACATGAACCAAAAAAAATAAAAAATCTCACAATAGCATTCAAGGAATTACAGAAAAACACAATATCACAATCAAAATGGAATAAAAAGAAAAATTGAAGAAAAGAGGAGCAAACCTTCTCGCTCAAGGTCTGGCATTTGGAGTTAACGTAGGCATGAGGATCGAATTGAGAGGTCTTGAAGACCTTTAGCATGTCGATGAGCTGTGGACTATTGCTGCCGCTCTCCTGAGCGGTCTCATAATCGGAGGATGAGACGAGTCCGCCTGGTGGAAGCGGCACTCTCGACCGAGACGATTTCGCCGACGAAGCCATTTTATTTTGGATCCGAAATGTGAAATCTATTCGATCCGAGAGAAATCAAATTGACACAAATGTCAGGGAGAGAAGAATTGTTAGATCTAAATGAGAATCGGATATAACTGAAACCTCCGCGCGCTGCCATTACAAACGCCGAGTAAAACTTTGACGACAGGGTCCTGTCATCGAGCCGATGACAGCGCCGCATATGAACTACGTGGCATACTCTTATAGGACTCTGACCGTATGGATGTTTGGCCAATCCCTAGGCGTTGGATTGGAATTGTTTTCATTGGTTGATTTTAACCGTGTAAATTTGAGCATTATTGACCAATATTTGAGGTACAAAGATCCAAAGGTTTGAAATCACTAATTGGGCTGATTTATGGTTTGTAGGTCCACCTAGGGATTGGAAAAACATCCATACTGTAGTAGTTCCTAAGAATGTGCCACGTAGCTCATATCGCTCGCTGTCATCGGCCGCGATGACAGGGCCTGTCATCAAAGTTTAACTCACAAACGCCAACTCTTCCGTTCATTCTATCCTCAGAAGTCTTGGGAGGAGGTTCTCTGGGCGGGCCGTGAATAATTCTTTTCTTGGCGACGCTAATTTTGTGCCATGTGGAGGGATGGTGGCCCTCTTCATTGGACACGTGGACAATGATCATGTCCGCACCAGAATCGGGTGAATAGTTCGTTCAGAGTTCTGTTCTGGACGGGTCATTCAGGGGAAGTTTTTTTTGCGTTCAAGTTGAGGTGTTGATGTTTGCCGCTCCCAAGTGCCACGTCTGACAATCTTTCGGGCCCACTTTTGGTTCACCCCTTGGTTGATCTACACCAAAAATCAGCCTTGATGATTTGCAGCTGTTAGATTTGAGCATTTAATGAGATATGCAGTCAATGGCTACAATCGGGCTTATGTTGGGGTTTATTGATACACTAAGGGAGGGACAAATATCCATGCGGTCAGTGGACCCAAAAGAGTGTGACACGTGGGATTTTGGGAGTGGCAAACAGGGACGCATCAAGCAAGTAAACATCAAAAGTTTTCCCCGTCTAGTTGCCGAGTCAGCTTGAACCAGTCAAATTGACCTGGTTAGGATCACGTAAGGCTCCCCAGTTTTCCACGAGGTCGTGGATTCGATTCGATCCCAGCTTACCAACCCATGAAAGATAAGAATAATAAGTTATTTTTTTTTGTGAGTGCACGTTTGATTACTCGAATGGTCCCACCTAGGAGACATCCTAAATCAAAATTTGAACCGATTGGATGATCAAGCCATCTGGTCCATTTGTTTACTCGGTTGTAATTAGCCGGAGTAGTTTGACTTTTGATCGAGTTGAAATCTATTCTACTTATTAATGGACAAAGGCCATTCTTTTGTTATCATTCGATATTGTCCATAATACCAAAATTGTCTCTATGTTTTGCTTTTTTCTTTTTTTTTGATTTATTCACTTGACGACGGCTTTTTGGGTTTTTTGGTGTCAAAAAACACATCACCCCTGCACTACTGCACTCAAATGTCAACCAGAAAAAAAAAAAAAAAAAAAAAACCTTTCTTCTTAATATGGCTCTCAAATTCATTAAATTGACAAACTTACTTCTTTTATTTTTTAGAAGTATTTTAATTTATAAGGGTTCTTTGGTCATTCAACATTTTCACATTTCAGCTCAAATGTTAAAGCATTTATGTATACTTTGTCACCTGAACTTTGTCTATGAAAAAAATTAGATGATACTGTCCATTATAGAAGTTGACGACGGACCCACTGTTTGAGCCATGTGGAATAGATTGCCGAAATTTTATTACTCGAATGCTTGTTCGACAAATCCAGACATTGAAGGAATGAAGCTCGGGCCAAAGACGTGAGTTGACATTGGGATTTCAGAGATTGGGTAGACATCGAGCAGGCATTCTTTTCATGTGACCCCAATTGATTTAAAAGGAAGAAGATAAAGGGTATAATGGTGTTTTATACCATTTGTAACAGCCACGTGGCTAACTTGCATGAGTCAACGACGGTCCTGAGTCCTGACCAATCAAGGGGTGTTTGAAACTTCAGGGGGTAGAATGAATTATTTTTAAGAAACAGGGGGTAGTACTAATTACCCAAAAAAATTGTCCCACGAGAAAAGTTTCAAAATTTGAGCTTTATAATAGATCCTTCGAACCTAAATTTTGAGCATAGCTAGGGCCTAGGGGTGTAAATACAGCCCGTGACCATAAGACTGTCGCCCGGGACCAAGGGCTGGGCGTTGATAGCATTTTGCAACACGGCCTGCAGGCCCATATGTTTCCGCCTCATTTTTTTTGCCCAACAGTCGTAAAGTTGACTGTTGGACACCCACCCACCCCGGCCCATCTCGACTGGCCACAGTGTAGCCTGTGGCTCAGCACATCTAAGGACAGGGCCCAGGCTTGAGATTTGCCTTGAGGACTGGTAAAGGCCCGGCCCATAGGTGCACAGCCCAGCTCGTTAACACCCAGCATAGCAGAATTATTTGCCAACTATTCTGAATTATTCATTTAAGGTCAAAGAAATCATTTTCAGAATTTGAATTTCACATTTTTAAAAAACAAAATGGAAATTTTACGGAAATAACTGCCATTTTTTTAACAAAATTTTTCAGAAATAACAACCATATTTTTTAAGTGTCAAAACGGTTCTTAACCTAACGGGCTTGGGGCGTTACCGTTTTAACGAAAACCGTTCAAGAGGCATTATTTTGAACCATGGTCTATATAACGAAAATAAAAGTTATTGTTTATTAAAAAAAAGAAATTCGAGCCATCCCCATTGGATTTGAGCCATGGTCCAATTGGCGATTTCTAACCATTGGATTTGAGCCTTCCCCATGGGTTGATTTTAGCGGATGATGATGTGCGCTTTATCCTTCCCAAGTTCCCAACACGCAGCAAAAAGTGAAAACCAACATGACCTGAGTTAGCTAATTCTGACCTGAGTTAAACTCTTTCCTTTTTATTCGACCTGTATTATTTTCTACGCGAAATTTCATCCGAAGAAGGAAGCACATGGAGAATAATTTCTGGGAAATTTCGGTCACTGAATGAATATACATAGGGGGAGGAACGGATGAAGTATTGAGCAAAGAGAAGATGCAGGTTCCATTGCTGATTGAAACTAAGTTGAAAACCATGGAGAGTAAAGCGAGCAGTATGTCACGGGGTCACTAGTTGGGCCCGATCCAAGCCCACCAACGAAGCCCGTTCCAAGCCCATAACCAAGCCCGGTTATGGCTCAAGGAGTCTAGAGTGCTTTGGAAGCTTCTAGAAGACCCTAGAGTATGGTAGAGAGCCTTAGAAGATGGAAGAGTCTAGAATACTCATTAGAGTTCTAGGGAATCTCTACCCATGTATTATATGTAAATATTCTAGATAGTTCCTAGAAGAAATATCTAGAGATTCTTTGGTAGAATTGTAGGGAAAGTTCTAGAATAAGGCTTGAAGCCTATATAAAGGGGCAAGCCCCCTCATTTGTAATCATCCTGAAAATCCTGGAAATCCTGGAATCAAGAGTTGAGCAATACAAGCTTCCTCATTCTCTAAGCTTTCTTGTCTTTGTGTGCTTTGTGTGCTTCTTGAGTGAGAGTAGTGCTTAGGCAAGGCCAAGTCCTAAGTCACTTTGGAGAAAGACTGACTTAAGCTAGCAAAGGAGCGACTAACTCAAGTGCCGCACGGTCTTTAGTAAGGGTCAAAGACTAGGTCTGTGACAAGCCCACAGAAGGAAGCAACAACAAGAGGCAGCTTACAGTCCAATAGCGACCATGATTACGATTGCTCATCTTTCTTACTCGTATGTTTTCTGACGTTTATCACCATTTTAAGAGTTGTCCGTGCCTATGCTCGTGAGGACTACCAGTTTGATAGCTTGTCTTCTCTTTAATTACTTGGATTTCACGTCGTTTTCTTGGTGCTGGGATGCTCTTCATAGATTACCTATCCGGGAGGAATCACGTAGGAAGGAGTGCTTGAAGGTTGCAGTTTGGGTACAATCGACAGCATTTCTTTTGGGATCTGCCATTAATTTTGCACCTTTGGTTTTCCCAATTGCTTCTGTCTTCCTTTCCGCCATGGCACTGGTAGCTAGTGCGGCTATGTTCCATTCATTTTTCATCCACCGTGAGGAACAGGGTGATAAGCGTAGCAGTGACGGCAAAATCAACTCCCTTCATTCTTCTCATAAAGTCTAATTTGTGTGTCTTGTGTGTCTGATGTTATAGATTTTTACTTGCTTTTCTGTGACCAAGGAATGGTTGAACCTACGGTTGTAAATGAGTTGCACAATATATTTTGTATTTGTATTGGATGTTCATGCAATGCCTGGGCATATTGGCTTCTATAGACGTCTCGGCTTTGGGTGTATGTTGCATTCACAAGTGTGGGTTCTTTGGGTCTGTGGAAGTTTCGCTAATATGTTTGGGGGAATCACCCATGTAATTCAATTTTTTTTTTTAACGACAACTTGCTCAAAAATACCAGAGAAAAAAAAAAAAAAAAACCTGTGGGTGCAGCATGGGTGAGAATCGAGATTGACCACACTTAAAAAAACTGTGCCAAAAAAAATTGACCCCTTCATTTGTAGAGTGGGCCCCTTTTCATTGTTTGTGACTTTTTGGTCTCTTACGTACCCTCATACATAGGTGGTTCTCTAGGGGTGTACCCCGGGCCCGGGCCCGGGCCCGAACGGAAGTATCGGGCTATAAGAGCCCGGCCTTAAAGTTTTCGGTCCGGACCCAGTTTTCGTTATCGATATGTGGACTATAAGCTTGAGGATGCGGTTTTGGTTCTTCACTAGAGTGGCTTACAAATCAACATTCACAACCCTGGATGTGGACCTCACAAGTCACTTGTACAGTTCTACTTCAACATTCAAAGCATTGGGCATTCCCTTGGTGGGGGATCGGTTTCTTTATCTTTCGACTGTTGCTGGTCTTCAGAAATTGTGTGGTGTAATCTCGAGGATCTTCAGCGGTCTAGACTCAGGCATCCATGTCGAGGTTCTAGATTGGTCAGTCTGAGCTTTTGCCTATGCCCCACCAGAGAGCCAATCAAAAGATAAGTATTGATAAATGAGTTAGTGGGCCAATGTACTGTTAGAGGTAGGGTTCTCTGAAGATGATGGAACCCAGGTCCAGCATACAAAACATCAGCCTTGTCAATAGAGTTTCCCTGTATAAGAACACAAACTGGGGAAGGAAAATCCACAGGAGCTATCGAAGTTTAATTCACCTAACTCAGAGATACGTTTCACTACATAACGATTTCATTGTTATATACAACAACTAAGAATACTAGTTACTTGAGGAAAACAAAAAACTGAGAACTCGAAAAGGATCCCTATGTTCAACATACCTTGCAACTCTTCCGACAATATCCCGGAGATTCTTCAGAACCCACCATATAAATGGGGTTCCTTTGACACTCACCAGTGGCAGCCCAATGGGGACAGTTTACGTCATCATCGACACATTCCCCGCTTGAGCTGCGCTTTGTTGGTTTATCGAAACCTCTCACATGAATCCATTTTGTTGCAGACCACTTCTCGCCCTCAATTACGGGACAGCTCCCATGCAAGCTGTTTGGATCAGTTGTTGCATCGGGGTGAAGACTGAAGAACAGTAATGCATCACCCTTCCTGGTTTTCACTGAGTGGGCCGACACAGAAAAAAGTCAGCACATTGTGATGATATGCTCTTGAATCCTGATGCTTTGCTAGTCTTATAAAATACATCAAAATGAAGCACATAATTTTACAAACTATGAAGATAACATACAGGTCTACATATGATGCATCGAATGATGGGTGCCATATGTCCTATTTTTTATTTATGGATGGTCATTAGTGGCGAGAAACAAACTACATTTGCTCCCCGATAAATAGTTGAAAGCATGCCATGTATCGGAAGGCCTGTGCCTTAAGCTAAACCATAGTTGCGTAACATCCTCTCAGTTACCCATGCTTGACTTAACGGCATTGGTCCATTAATTTTATGACTCTCTCTCTCAAAAAAAAAAAAAATTTACTGGGTATTACTCTATTGATTACTTTTAAGTTCGTGATGGAAGTACCAGTGAACTGGGATAAATTTTTCAAGACCAGTAAGCAAAATTAGTTTATGGCTTTAAGCATATCAATACAAGATCATTTCAACCTCAAAATTGCATTGTAATACCTGCATAACCATTTTTGGCACAGTCAGACCAGGTGTCATCCTTCAGTTGATTCACTTTCTCCTGCAGAAGATGAATGCTTGGTCATTGGCACCCGAAAGAACATGGAAAGAATCAGTGCTAATGGAAATCATTGTACCTCTGAATTAGGGAAGATAGTTTCCCCACCCTTCTCAACATCAGACAAGTACATAAGTACTGTCGCAACCCGGTGGCCCCCGAGTTCTTGATTCGCCTTGTCATGGAAATAATCAAAATGCGGCTCATACTTTTGACCATGCTCATAGTGCAGTATTTGCATGGCCTCTCCATTTTCTGATTACCATAAGTTAAATGTAAGATTGAACAAGATTTCATAATCAAACAAGAAGGAACATGCTACAATATTACCTTCTGGAAGGAAGGTCCAAGCAGCAATCCTTGCCTCAATATTTGAAACAACTTCATCCTTCAACATAAAAAAAAAAATTAAAAAGAAAACAAAAATATCAACTTTCCAATCTTAAAACATGATGTAACCGCATCACTTGTCCACAAGCAAGAACATCTACATTCAGATGAATAAATACATCATTAACTGTTGAAATCAACACTGGTTCACAAGTGAATTCATTTTTAAGTTAGATTCATGATGATGTAAGGCACGCATCTGACGAGGACCAAAGGAAATCATTTCTTGGTTTCCAGGGAAATTCTCTTTCAATAATCAAGGGGCAGGATGCCTCCATTAACTATCTGAGAGTGCTCAAAGAGGCTCCTTTGTTCCTAATGTTGATGGTGGGCAATTGGATGAGCTTGATGCTGGTCAGTAAGGTGAGAACCCCAAGCTTTGATAGCCATTATCAATCCAATCAGCTTTCGAACACTACGTTGACTACACCAACATGGCCATCATAAAAGAGCACTCTCTTAATTCTTCCCGGTCCTGGAGAAATATTTGCCCAAGAGGTTTTGCAGCTACCATTGAACTTGACTTTCACCTAGCTGTAAGGGAGAGGTTTCCAAGAAGCTGCGGCGGAGCATAGGCCTTACAAAAACCATTCAATCTGTGCAAAACCAAGTCCCCAAGATGGCTTTGAAGAATTGCATAAGAGTGCATTCTGAGATCTAATGCTTCCTCCAAACACCTCTAGCACTGAGAATATCTCCATGCAACTCCTAGAGTTATGCTCCTCCATGGTTCAAAAAATGGCAAAATTCTTAAATAGAAATATGCATGAAAGGTGCCTCTAAGAGAGAATTATGCATGGGCAATTGATGAGAGTTATAGCCTGTCCCTTCTGTGGTTTTACAAAAAACATGGGGCCTTTGCTTACGAAGCCCCTCGTCTTGATCACCAGTGAACTTTTCTACCCACGTTGCCTCTTCTAGATCTGTAAAAGTGTTTGCAAGCAGCCTCTGGAGGGCCAAGTTTTCCTCCAGACAGTTTTGATGGTGACTCTATCTGGTGAGTGAAGTTGCTGCAACAGCTAAGACATCAACCATATTGTCACTACTGACAACAGGTAGTCCTTATTATGAGCATTCTGAGATCTAGAAGAACTTGTGGTGAAAAGAGGTATCAAGGTGGCATCCCCTTCCAACTCTCTGTTCTAACAAGGGTTTCTTGAGTATTCTCAAAACTAAAGTTATCTGGGAGAAAGAGGAGAAAAAAGGATTTTGGCCATTAAAAAATGCACTGTTTATTTCTAGTTGTCCCCACAAAGAAGCTGGTATCATTTCTTGTAGACCCAAAGATGCCAACTCAATTTCTTGTAGACCCAAAGATGCCAACTCAATTCAAGATCTGGCTTCGTGTTATCAAAATTATGCACCAGCATTTTATCATCAATTCGTATAGCCCTCGTCAATTCCTAATTGAAATCTGAACAAATTCTAGTGCAGTGCCAGTATTCTACTTTGACCTTTCACTCAGACTTCTCAATTTCTTCCCTTCATATCATTAAAGTTCTTTTTTTTCATCGTCCTCAACTTTCTTCTCTTAAAATTTTACAGGAAAAAGGAAGCCATTGCCGTCATCATGTTTTCTTTGCTTGACACGTCTTCATCCACCAGCTTGAAAAACCTAAGTAACCAGAGCGTGGAGCAAGTGCAGGTGCAGGAGTGGGAACATGGAAATGCCGAATTCAAAAAAATCCTAGGGTTCAGATTGCCTTTGGAGCGTTAAACACACACACACACACACATAGTGTGTATGTGTGTGTGTGTGTGTGTACATAAGATGAGCATCGTCACAAATGTTCAAATTTAAGTCAAATCTCGATGAGGTTAGGAATGTTGAAATGGAATGTTTTTTTGTTAAGGTAGTCTCCACTCTCCACGATATGGCCAACTCACCATGCTGCATGCTTCAAAGTTGCTGGTTTCATTTCGGTTTCGTCCATGGGAGAAACTGAAATGTTTTGGTGGTTTCGGTCCGAAACTTGGTGAAACTATAGTGACATTTACTATGGTGAAACTTGGTTTCGATCAGTTTCGGTCGGTTTCGGATGAAACCAACTGAAATGTATATAGTTTCGTCCTATAGCGAAACTTTTAAACATATATAGTTTCGTTCTATAGCAAAACCAAAATGTTTTAGGCGAAACGTTTCAGTTTCAGCTGAAACTTGTATGATAACACGATCTTCATGTGGGCCCCACCACTAAATATAAGAAATGAGCTTAGATTTATCCTAGCCATGTACGTGCTTAACTATTACAAAAGACTCAATTACTATGTCAATTTCATGATTATGATTTTTCTTTGTGGGTGTTTAAAAATTTAAACTTACAAACTTGTAATTAAGATTTCAATCTAAACTTATAAGCTCACAAAAAATGCCATCCCTAAACATGTCTTAAATATCACTAATGGAAGCACGTGCAATGGACATGGTTGATGAAGAAGAAGAGAATAGAGGCATCAGGATATATATTTGGAATTTCAAAAAATACTAAAATACCCTCATTTAAAACCAGGATACATCACATGTTTATAGGGGCATTTTTGCAATAAAGGTGGCAAAATCAACGTTGACCGCTAAAGCATCGGCTTGCTACTAAAGGGGTGAGCCTCATAATATTCTTGTACAGTTCAAAATTCAGTTTCAAGTACAAATGAAGTTTTATGTCCTTAAAATGGTTGGGCCATGAATAGCTAGTGCACACCATCTCAATAACCAAACACTTTCATCTTTTAGTTCTTAGCAGGTAATGTGGATTGAATCCCCAGCCTTGTAGTGTAAATCACAAGCCAATTGAATTAAGAAGCTCGATCCCAAAAAAGAGGCGGCCTTATAAATAGGGTTGAGTTAGGCTCAACACCAAAAGTGAGGTGGCTTCATAATATGTTTGGTTCTTAAATCTCAGGGCCCTTAGTATAAACATTAATAATGGAACAGACAACTGTTGGTAAACCTCAAGGTTCAATCCACAGTTTAAAGGATGTTTTTTTGAGTCCTTCAATTTTAGATGGGAGGATCTTTTAGGGGATTCTTTTCCCTCTATTTAAAGGGAGGAATCTGCCTTCTTTTTGTTTCTTCTTGGGATTCATCCCCGTTTAATGAAATATACCTATCAATCAAAAAAAAAAAAACCTCAAGGTTCAACTATGATGCAATGTTGTTGTCCGGATACTCAAGAAGAGTCCCCTCCATTCCCTACAGAGATAGATCATTCATTGAGACTACTGACCGTAGTGGTCTGGTTGATTACTTATAAGGAATTTATTGGTGAGTGGTAACAAAGTTTTAAGGAAACCTCACTTGCAGCTGGAGAAATCGCTCTTTTCTCATTGGGTATGTCTAATATGAAGTTTTCCAATTGAGTCAAGACACTACCAAAAGAGAGGTGGCCTCATAATATGTTTAGTTCTTAAATCTAAAGGACCTTAGCATAAGCATTGAAAATGGACCAGATAAAAAAAGTGAGAGAAAGTCTTCCAAGTCAAGTTGGGAGATTTAGTAAAGTCAAAGTAGATAATAAAAAGTGTCTTAAGTTTAAGGGCCTGTTTGGATTGCCGTTTATGCGCTAGAAAAAAGGTATTTTTTTTAACATGAACAACGTTTCAAAAATATCTTTTTCTGGTACAAAATGGTGATCCAAAAAGGCCATTGTATTTTGTATCCAATAAGAACTTATTATTCCAAGTTTAAATTTATAAAGTAATTATGAGTCATTTAGAAGTAATTTATTTAGTCTTTTGTAATAGGTCAATAAATCTATTTTTAAAGGAATTTTAAAAATATATGAGTATGGAACTTTGTTAGTTAGTGTTTTCAAGTCTTACTCTTATCATATATGAGTCTAAGGTTAAAGGTCTTCGGGAGTCTACAGAATAAAAAAATATGTCTATACAAGATCTTGAATGGGGCGGCAAAAGAGGATAAAGATTTTTATAAGGAAAAGGTTTCTTTGCTGTGAGCAACCCCTTTAAGGCCCGATAACTTGAAATCTCGTCCCTTTTGTGGAGTGAACTCCTCTTCAATGCTTTATTTTCTATTGAATTCAAGAGCAACTTATTGATATTTACTAAAGGTATGAATTTGATTTGTTTATTCAATTTTCTTGACTAGATTTTTATTATCACTTGATTGGTAGTTGATTAAAGAGTTCAGTAGTGAAGACCGAATTCTCTAAAAGTGTTCACAAAGGCTGGTTTAATTTCAGGTTGTTTAAAATATTCTTTTTTTATTATTATTACAATCAGATTTTAACGGCTTCCTTTGCTAGACATCAAATCCCCTCTATTAAATTACACGAGGAAATAACACTTTACACCAATTTGGTTTTGGAGCAAGTTATAATCCAACAAGTAGGACTTGAATTTTTAGACGAGCAAAACTTGTTTGGCATTATGGACTGTAAGGAAGATCTGGAGTTTAAAAACCACAGGGGTGGTCGCAAGGCAACTCCCCAACAACGTGGTTGGTTGCTCCAGTAGCAAGAAATATATTCCAAAGACATGGGGGAGTAGTTGACTAGGTAAAGAAAAGGATAGAGAATTTTACACGGTGATTTTTTTTTGGCCTTTTTTTCCTTTTGGACAAAATATTAGGATTGTGTTACTTTAATGATAAGGTCACATACTTTAGGACAATAGTGGAGAAAAGCACGAGGAGCAATCTATGATGTTGAAAATCATTCTTAGATATTCCCAAATGATGAACGCAAAATCAGCATAGAGGATAAGAGTCCAAAGCCTATTATTGTCATTGATCAAGCTACAAAAGTGGAATGATGATGCTGAGAAGTTACTTCAATTCTTGCTACTATACATAATGAAGGCGTGAAGAGGCGGTAACGATATCCAATCCCAAGCAAGAACAATGACAAAATTTTGATGACTTCTACCGATCTATTGATCACAGAGAAGCTGAATATCAAAACCCAACTGTTAATTTCTGCGTATTTGTTTCCAAAATTTGGGACATCAGGATCACACCATTGACTTCAATGGATGTTGAGCTACCAACCTATTATTTTTTGGTGCAGGAGACGCTCCCGATCGGTTGTTATTGTGTAATGATCACATGCTTGATCATGTGGTTGGTAAAACAGTTGATCGCATACTTGATTCAAGGACTAAAAGGATGAGCATCACAGTTCTAGGACTAGCATAAGGGTCTAGTTCGGGGAACCAACATAATACAACCAATAACCTCACACCTCAACTATTGCTCATGACTTTAGATCTAACGATGGACAGAGGAGATACTTTTTCACCTTTTGAGCCAAGCTGCTCACCACGAAGCCGAGTTGAAGTTGCAAGAGATGAACCGTCGTTTTAATGCAAAGACATGTGTCAACCAGTAACACATCCTACAACTGGGAAACGTCTCCTCCTGCAGCGAGTACTCTCTGCAGCACGTTGTCAGCTGCGGTCCATTTCTTCATTCATTTTTGTATCTTGCTTTCAAAGGCTCATCTCTCTCTCTCTCTCTCTCTCTCTCTCTCTCTCTCTCACTTTTAAAGGTTCATCTCTCTAACCCTGGTTTATGACCCTAGTACCCCAAAAAATGGTTGAATCCGATGGCTATAATCACGCCTTAAAAAGTACTAAAATCTAATGGCTAGAGATTACCAATCATGGTGATTTTGGGTATGTATGCTAAAGAGTAAACCTTCGATGACACCTGCAGTCAGCAACGACGCTGACTACAACCAATTTGAGCCATGTGGTACATTCTTAAGAGGACATTTATTGTATGGATGTTTGGCCAATCACTAGATGGACCTACAAACCAAAAATCAGCCTAATTAGTGATTTAAAACCTTTGGATCTTTGTACCCAAATAATGTTCAATAATGCTCAAACTCCTACAATTAAAATGAACCCAAGATTATAACTTCAATCCAACGCTTAAAAATCTCTGATCAGGTTTATTCTTTGTACCCAGAGAGAGAGAGAGAGAGAATGAACCAGGGTCAAAGAGATAAACCTTTGAAAGCAAGATACAAAAAGGAATGAAGGGACGAACTGCAGCTGAAGACCTATTGGGGAGAGTACTCATTGCAGCCTGCAGGAGGAGACGTTTCCTAGTTGTAGGATGTGTTGTTGGTTGACACATGTTTTTGCATTAAATGCAAAGACTTGCTTTCAAAAGACGGTTCATCTCTTGCAGCTTCAACTTGGCTTCGTGGTGAGCAACTCGACTCAAAAGATGAAAAAATATCTCCTTTGTCCATCGTTAGATCTGAAGCCATGAACGATAGTTGGGGCGTGTGATGTTAATGGTTGTATTATGTTAGTTCTCCGAACTGGACCCCTAGTATAAATGAGGAAGTGAGAAGAAACTAAAGGAAAGCAACCATCTGAAGTATTTTATCTGATTGAATGGAAGGATGCAGTATGCAAGTCGAACTTGAGATCGAATTCTTCTTTACCACCTAACGACAAGGCTTTAAATTTCTGAAGTATCTTATCTAATAGAATGGAAGGATTACACCAAAACCGAAATTCATAAAAAAACGAAATTTCGAAATTTTGGTTTTTTATTTTTCTTTGAAATATCATGTAAAATTTCGATTTTTCAGTGAAAGTTTAATACTTTTCTCGAAATTTCGAAATTTTCATAAATAATCTCTCTTTCAAAATTTCACACAAAATTTCGGCTTCGGCCCTCACCGAAATGGCATGCAAAACTGAAAGTTTAAACCTTGCCTGACGGGAATGTTGTAGGACCACTGTATTATGATGGTGCAGATTCATGTGGAATCAAAAGGAAAATCATAATAGAAAACCATTTAAGTCAAGTTGTAAGTTTTATTAAAGTCAGAGTTAAAAATAGAAAGTATTTTAAATTACTGTTGTTTGTATTTTCATGCAGGAATTTTAATAGGTCAAGAAGTCTGTTTCTAAGAAGTTCTTTAGGAATTTTAGTGTGTTGTTAGGTCTTTCTGCAAATGGGTATGAGGTTAGAGGCCACGAAGAGTCTTTGGAACCAAAAAATGCACAAGTCCATATAGTCTTGAATTTGGATAATTAAATAAAAAAATGTTTTGTGCAAAATTGTTCTTGCTGTTTGCAACCCTTTTTTGGCCTTGAGATTTTCAAATCTGGTCCCTTTTATGGAGAATAACTCTTCTTTTCGACACATTACTTATTCTGTTGAATTCAAGATCAGACTTATTTCTTCTCATAAATGTATGAACCTGATTCGTTTACAGAATTTCTTTGTTAGTTTTTTGTTCTTACAAGATTGGAGGTTGATTAAAAACTTTAGTGGTGAAGACCAAATTCTCCAGAAGTGTTCAAAAGGGGGTGAATTCTGGATGTTTAAGCATCCTTTTAGTGATTCAACCTCCCCTGTGTCAGAAGTTCTTTGCTAATGGTTGATGATTCAGAGGTTCAAGTTGTTACATGAAGGATGTCAGAAAACATAAGTGAATAAGCATCCATACAAGGTGACTTTGCCCAAGGAGAAAAGTCCTGTTGTCTTCAGGCTCCAAGGGGATTGCTGCCTGCCCTGACGGCTCTCCAGTAGTAGTTCTTGAAGATCAGGTCAGTTGAAGCTTGTCATGGTTCCTGTAATGCCTCATCCTTGAGTCCAAAAACACTAAGAGTTCAAGTAATTCTGCAATTTGGCCTATTAACGGAAGTTAGAAATATTGCCAATCGGCTATGCACGTTAGGGAGGTTAGACGAAATTTAAATTTGCCAAGGGCCAACACATTCCCGATGCCGTACTGGTGGCTGACAAGGTTATGCGTGTAGAACCAACCTTAGACATACAGTCATGAAGTTATTGAAAAGATGAAAACATTAAGTGTCCCCTGCCTGTGTGACAATTTCAAGAAAATGGATTCAAATGCAAATAAGAATAACAGGCAGGTGGTTCATCTCACAATGCACACATTCATCATGATAAATGTGGACAAGAGAGCCTCTTTCCCCTATTTCTCCTGGGTATTCTCAAGCCCATGCCAGGGAAGCCCTTTCACCATTTTACCAACTCAAGAATCTATGTTTACTGGTTGAAATGTTTGATCACCATAAGGTCTAATCAACGCCATTGAAGTGTATAAAAGCAACCTTTTTCTCCATCCTATATGTAAATGATACTATTATCTTTTGCGAACCCCTCTCCCTATCATGGTCAAGAATTCGTTAGTTACCTTCTATAATTGGAATAATTGGTTTCTGCAGAGTGCAGACCTCACTCAGTATTACTCCAAAACATTACTTTGTATTATGTAATAATTTAACGGGATGCCTATCCATTAAGATCTTCAATCCTATATTCATGTTCTGTTCAAAAACATAAAATTGATCACAATAGTTCACGCAGTTGAGGTTGTTTCCCACACTGCTAATCTAGACTGATCCTAAAACCGTTGACAATATATGCACGGTTCGAAATAACAAAATCTCAAAAAGACAAACGTAATTGACCCAATCAAACTGCATCATACAATTACATAAACAAAAAGTCAAAAACTACCAACAATTCAAGAGAGATTGGGAGGGGAAACCCACTCACCTGCGCTTTACCAAGAAACATGCCTGAGCTCGTCCGAACTTCACTTTTTATGCTCTTACCGGACTCATTATCTGCCACCATTGATATCTCCAGCTTATCCTTGGCCTATTCTTCCAAAAAAAAAACGAATTTCGTTAGCTCTGAAAGAGATCTAAGAAACAGTGAAAAAAAATGTAATAATAAAAATTCCTTCCTCACCAGATTAATGAGGTGATCACATTCCTCGTCTGATAGAAATCCCTTATACAAGAAAGCTCTGTAAAACATCACCAAACCAGCAGATCAGAAGACCATGATCAACACAGATTAATGAAGAGATGCAGAGAGAGAGAGAGAGAGAGAGAGAGAGAGAGAGGGTCAGACCTGGGGTTCCAAGAGAGTTGGGTGACTCGGGTGGGATGGAAAGCAGAAGAACCCGTTTGTTTCAATCGAAGGTACGATCCCTGCCTGAAATGAACAACAAAATCAAATGTGATTTCTGTTCTTTAATGGAGTTCTATAGAAGAGATATGTGACATAGAGAGAAAGAACATTACGTCTTCTTTCCTCCAAGCCAGTCTGGGAGGAGAGATGAATGAGAGAAATCGGGGAAACAAATGAGGAAGGAGAAGAGAAACAGAGAGAGGAAAACTCGAAAATCCATTTGTACGGAGAGAGAGAACGGACCAGAGAGGGAGGCGTTAAAAGAAAAACAGAGAGGGAGGTCTTTTATATTTTTATGACAGTCCACGCGGCGGGCCTCCGTCATTTAAGACTTTAGGTAGCGAGCAGTATTGTGGAGAACGACTTCTCTGCGCCGGTCCTCAAGCTTCATATCTCACAAATCTCGAGGATAATCAAACGGTTTAAAGTTGAACACGTTCTCTTCACTTTGTCAGGACGACAGCGTCGTCTTCCCAATTTCACTGGATTTGGGTTTCTACCGTACGAACTTCTAAGTTCTAAGTTTGTTTGTGTCTGGACTCTGGAAGGTTCCTCGCTCTAACTTGTTGGACCAATTGTTATACGAGTATGCAACCTTGCAAAAAAGACAAGAAAATTTGCACATTTCAATTTAAGAAATGCAAAAAATTTCTCGGGATTGCATCTGTTCAACGCCATTAAGGAGTTGCTTGCTTTCCATTCCCAATTTTATATCGGGGTGGTTCTTTCTTGAACGTGGAATCGCTTCAGCCCATTACATCTAAGGCCCAGCAAACTCAGGTTTCAGTGGAGAATCGAACCCAGAAGAGAGTGATCTTTCGTATGGACACAAGTGTGTTAAAATTTGACGCATTCTTCTCTGTAAATGACACGTGGCAAACTATTGGCCGTAGATTTCGTGAAATCCAACCATAGTTGATAGTGCTAAGCTGGCTTCACTTTATCAAAGCAAAATCACCATTGGATTTCATGAAATCCACGGCTGAGAATTTAGGTAAAATTTTGAATCCTGGGATCCCAACCCATATTAAAATCAGCTTGATTAGTGATTTCTAGCAATTGGATTTGCTTTTTTTTTTTTTCATCTTGGGCTTCATGAACAGGCCTTTGAATGGGTTAAAAGTCCAAAATGAGAAATGCTCATATCCAAAACCAATCAAGCTGATTTTTGGTCTGTGGGTCCACTAAGAAGGGGCCAAGCATTCGTGGGTCAATCATCAATGGGTCCAAAAGAGTATGAAACGTGGCATTTTGGATGATGTACCAAACTTTTGAAAACAGTATTCGGTATCAAAGATTTTTTCTTCACTGATTTGTGTGGGACCCACTTTGAAAAAGGGTGGGACCACATAAATTCATAATGAGTAAGGATCATACAATTGGGGTCCATGAACTTTGTCATGGTGCATGGTGGTGTCATTTTTTCATTGATCACGAACTTACTTCAATAATCAGAAACTTAAAACTGATTTGCATGATACAATTTTGGCCAATGACAAAACGACAACACCATGCACCTTGACAGTCTCCATGGTCCTCGGACCATGTGATCATTACTCATACATAATACGGTGACAAAAGGATCGATTTTTCTGGGGTCACTCTACGGGCACCCACGTCTTTCAGCTGGGGCACCCCACGTGGACCAAAATACCCCCAACCCTTCCTTCTTCGTTTGGGCACCCACACCGGTGAGGGGGCTGAGAGAGATACAGGAGAGAGAGAAAAACCAAAAAGATGTTGGGTTGTGTGGGTGCCCAAACGAAAGAGAAGGGGTCTATTGTGGGTGCCCAGCCGAATGGTGTGGGTGCACGTAGAGCGACCCATTTTGCTATTGTTCCCTTACTTTGTCAGCAAATCTTAAAGATATTAACTGAGTCATTTACATAGGGATGATTTATGGTCTGGGACTCTGAGTACCGTCGGATTAAAAGTCTGGAAGATATTAATTAAATTTATTAAGGGTTGGACCCACCACACAATGGGTCCCACTCCAAGCTAAAAAGTCAACCTAATTTGTTTTAGGGTCGGGCTCTGTTGACAGGTGAAAAAATGACAGGATTCTGTATAGGGACACAATATAAGCCACGTGGCAAACTCTTAGAGGAATCTGACCGTATGGATGTTTTTCCAATCCCATGGTAGACCTACAAACCAAAAATCAGCCTGATTAGTGATTTATTGGCTTTGGTTTGGACTTATTTTCATGGGCTGATCTCAACTGTGGGAATTTGAGCAGTATTTCAGGTACAAAGATCCAACTCCTATAAATCACTAATCAGGCTGATTTTTGGTTTATAAGTCCTCCATGGGATTGGACAAACATCCATACGGTCATATTCCTCTAAGATTCTGCCACGTGGCTTATATTGTGTCCCTGTACAGAATCCTGTCATTTTTTCAGCTGTCAATGGAGTCCGACCCTTTGTTTTATTGTAGACTTCGCTAGAAAAGAAGAAAGGGAGGACATAGAATCTGGAGGAAATTTAGTATATGGAGGACATAGAATGTTCCACCTGGCACACCCTTTCAGGCCCACTGACCATGACTTATTGGCCCACCATTTGATGGACCTACACACCAAAAATAGCCTGATTCGTGATCTCTATCTATTCAATCTGAGTATCCAAAATAATGTCCAAATCCAACAATTAGAAATCACCCCATGAAAAAGTTAGAATCCAACTAGTAATCACCACCGTATAAGTCCATAAAGTGGTGGGCCATTCATTTATGGTTCAGTGGGCCCAAAAGTAGGTAGCGCATTTATATGAGGTCCACATGGTAAAATGTTCTATAATGTAAACTTTTTCCTAGTTTTGGCTCACTCTGGCATCCAAATTGGAACTAACCTGCTTACACATTAACGTCATGAAAGTGCCAAAGAAGAGGTGGGACACTTGTCACAATTTGATCATAAAAGAAAACATTGAACAGATTGCCATCCCTAGGTGCCCTATAGCTCAAAAATAGCCTGATCGATGATCTTAGCCATTGGAGTCTTTATTTTTTCGGGCTTCAAGAAAAGGCCCATACAACCTATCTGTGAAAAGCATTGGGTCTAGGCCCACAGTTTAGGCACCACAAATCAGACTGATTTTTGTAAATGTTCCCGAAATTCTTCCGAGGCTTGCATATCCTTCCTAGTAAAACTGGTACACTTCAAAAAAAAAAAATGGTGCACATATCGCAGAAACTAGCCGCCATCACCCTCCGTACATATAATTCGCAACATTCCGGCACTGAATTGTCAGCTCACCAAATGGAACCTAGGTGAATCCATTTGGTCGCAGACCACTTCTCACCCTCAATAACGGGGCAGCTCCCATGCAGGCTGTTTGGATCAGCAATTGTGTTGGGATGAAGATCGAATAACAATAAGGCATCACCCTTGTTCGGTTTCACTGCAATTGGAACCGACACGCAATGTCAGCAGGTTCGGATGATGCTACATAATTTTTGCAAACTACGACACGGTAAAAATCAATGGTAATACCTGCATAGCCATCTTTGGCACAGTCGGACCAGGTTTCATCCTTCAATTGAGTCAAATGGGCCTGCAGAAGACGAATGCTGCATCGTTCACGGAACAAAAAGCTCAAAAAAATCACAGGGATGATAAAAATTGTTTTACCTCTGAATCGGGGAAGATCGTTTCGCCTCCGTTCTCAACATTAGATAAATACATGAGTACTGTCGCAATTCGTTGGCCCCCGTATTCTGAATTTTCAATTTCACGGGAATAATCGAAATGTGGCTCGTACTTTTGACCATGCTTATACCGAATAATATATAGTTCTTCCCCGTTTTCTGATTAGCATATGCAGGTTTAATGTAAGATCGAACGAGATTTGATCAAACTAAAAACAAGATCAAGGAACATGATTTAGAATTACGTACCCTCTGGAAGAAAGGTCCAAGCAGCAATCCTTCCCTCAATACTTGAAACAATTTCATCCTTCAAAAGACAAAAAGGAAAACTTAGGAACCTTTTAAGCATATAACAAATTATAACCATGGCTTAAAAAATGGCTATTATAATGAAAATAACGGCTGTTATAATGGATTCAGACCTACCCCGTTACATTATGAACTGTTTTAACACTCAAAAAATAATGGCCGTAATTTTATGAAAAAATGACTTATTTTCTGTTATAAATTTTATTGAAAATTTAAAATTCAAATTTTAGCGTCAATTTTTTCTGTTATTTCCTATAATTCCATTTTCCCCATTTTTTCTGTTTTTGCCCCTAACAGCCGTTATAACGGGAAAAATGGTAACACCCCGTCTGTTATACTGTTATAACAGCCCCTTTTTATACCTTGGTTTTACAAGCAGAATAATTCGCGAATTATACATGAATTATTCTGCATTTTTCATGAATTATTGAAAAAAAAATAATAATAATAATTAAAATGTATCAAAATTTGTTCTTTTTCTGAATTTTTGAACGAATTTTTGACGGACAAGCCCAAATTATACTCAGATTAAACGTTTCCATGCCATATGATGTCCTATTATATGAATTGTACGGATTTGCCACGTCACATAAATAAATAAATAATACAAGGATTCAAGGGAAAAATTTTATATGCTGAGGACTCTCGTGGCCCCTACATAGGTCCTTGTTTTGGGCCCACTGACTACGTGGATGTTGAGCCTACCCATTGGTGGATATACACACTAAAAATCAGTTTGATTGATGATTTCTAGCCATTGGATTATGTACCCAAAATACATGATTTAGCATCAATCATAAAAAAAAGTGCTACTATCTATGGCTATGGCTAGAGATAATCAATCAGGGTGGTTTTTGGCCCAAGAAATGCACCATGTAGGGCCACGAGGGTCCTCTGTTTCGGGAGACCTCTGCATCTAATTTTTTTCTGAATTAAAGAGAGAGAGAGAGAGACTCACTGACTTCCTTCTAGGGAGAAACATGCCTGAGCTGGTCCGAACTTCGTCTATTTTGCTCTTACCCGATTCATCGTCTTCCACCATTGATTTCTCCAGCTTACCCCTCGCCTATTCTCCCAAATCAACAAACAGCAACCACCAAATTGTGAATTGTTCTTACAGTTTCTTATGATTCAAAAATGAAAATTTTCTCTTACCAGATTAATGAGGTGGTCACATTCCTCTTCTGAGAGAAATCCCTTGTACAAGAAAAGTCTGTACAGCAGCAAACATAACCAAAAACGAAAAGATTTAGAACCAAGAATGGACCCCTTTTGAGGCTTCAACTGTGCAGACTTCTTCTCTCAACTGTTGTTTCAGTAGATAACTTTTTTCCTTACAAAAGGAGAGAGATTAAAACCTGGGATGCCATGAGAGCTGTGTGACTCGGTTGGTATCCAAACCAGAACGGCTTAAATTCAATCTGACGTGGGATTCCTGCCTGAAAAGAAAGATAAAACCAAATGTTATTTCTGCTCTTTAATGGAGCTTGAGAGAGAGAGAGAGAGAGAGAGAGAGAGAGAGAGAGAGTTTAAGTCTTGTTTTCTTCTAACCACTCGGGTAGTTGAAGAGACAAATGAAAAAAATTGGGGAAGGAGAGGACAACAAATAAAAGGAATGGAGAGAAAAAAACACGAAAATCCATTAAAACTGGTTATGCAGAGAGAGAGAGACAGAGGGGGGATTTGATCAGTGAGTCTCGAAGGAGAAAGAAAGAGAAGGTGAGAGGCGTTTTTGTTGTTGTCGGAGGCACAGAAGAGATGGAGGAGGCGATCAAGCGGTGTTTTATTACAGTCTTAACCGTTATAACCGTTACAATAATGGCGTTATAACGGTCATAGGTCATTACGTTATATACTTTCAAATAAGAGCGGATCTTTGATACGGACGTCCGTTTCAAAAGTTTGATGCATCCTGCCCTTATAAATGAGCCTGATTAGTGACTTCTAGCCTTATTTAAGCATTATTTCATTGTGGGTTTCATGACCAGGCCTACAGATGGGTCAAAAGCCCATTATGAAAATGTTTAAATCCAACGGCTATGAATTGTCAATTAGGCTGATTTTTAGCGAGTAGATACAACAAGAGCGGGGCTAAACAATCGAGAAGTCAGTTGGCCTTACGAGTGCCACGTGGCATTTTGGGGGGAAGAACGTATCAAACTTTTGAAACAGCCTTCCATACTTGAGTAAATAAAATTAAGAAGTTGGACCCACCTACAATGAGGTCTCCACCGAAGAGGTTTCATAGATTGAAGACCAATCCAATGTGTTCATACTATATCTTGATGAAGTTTGACTAGAAGATCTTCTAACCATCCACGTGTCCTGATATCATGCTTTTAGATGATCATCGCCCATTTACAATGTGTAGTTTTGTCTTAAAATTCATGCTTATTTGGCAAACAGGCTCACAGAACCGTTTTTCAAGGTTCTGGGTTCAAGTTGGCCCATTAAAGCCCCATTATTTATCAGGTCAGTTTCTGGTTCATTTATTAGCCTCGTTAGAGGTGGTAGCAAGCAATTCTCACAGAAATTTTATTTTAATTTTTCTTTCTTATATCAGTTATTCTCTCTTTTATGGCTAACTAAGATCGCAAAGGGGTCGAGTTAACTCTTAACAACCCGAACCCGTGATGAAATGGATCCGTCCCTGAACTTCTAAATTAAGTTTTTGATTTCTAAAAGTTGCTATCTGGTAAAACACTTATAAGTAAAATAGTTAGTTTGGCATGAATTAAGTCCAAAATCATTTCCTTACAATCTTATATGTATTCATATTCAAAAACAACATCAATTTGATAAAAATGTGTGATCTTATTCATTAATGGATAAAACAAATTGTCAAAAGCTTACAGGGGCAGAAAATGATGAGAGGAAGTGAGGTGTTATTTTTTTTAATCAAAGGATTACAAGAGCAGAAATGTTAATATAAAAAATTCACTTAAGTTGGCATTTGCGCACATGCTAAAATTCGGAGCACAATAATTTTTTCGCTTTCTAAACTTTTTTGGATGTTGCCGAATAGGCCCTTAAGGTATAACTCCATGTTTAACAGATAATACATGCATGAGTCGATGCGTGGACCTAGAGATTCAAGAAATAAAAAACAAAATAAAAAACAATCTTTCACAAATTTTAATGATCCAAAAGTGACCACAAATGATTTTATGCTATAACAGTGGAATGTTGGAATCCAACGCGGGTACCCGTTTAGAAGAATGCATGCAACATAAGTAACACGCGAAACAGGAGAGAAGCCAATGCTCAGCCTAAAACATGTTATCAAAAAGTATGATTAAGTCATCACTCAGTAGTACGCACCGTCGTCTGAACTCGTTATTCAGGAAAGAAAAGGACAATTATAGTGAGAACATCACCTTGAGTTGGGCTTGTAATGCCTATAGCTGCCTTAAGAAAAGAAAACCATGAACAGTTCAGAAGTTTTATCCATACAGATTTAGAAATTACTGTAACAAGGAATCTGCATTTCTTAATTGCCACAACCATCTGCACTCCCTGCTATAACATTTATTTCTGTTTGTAAGATTATATCTCTAAAGAAATCTTGGGTCATTTCAGGTGAAGATTGGTCTTTTTAAGGTGGTGAGCATGCGATGAGTTTGAGATGCAGAAAAACATCAGTTTTTGAAGGCAATAACCTCATTTACAAGCCAATTTTGCCTGAAAAGTATATGAGAAATGCGAAATAAGCTCACTGCAACCATCCAATATCTGTTGAAGATAAACAAAAGCTAATAAATGGAAACAAAATTTCATTGATGAAGTAAATACACATCAGCATGTAAACCTAATCATCTCAAGGACAACTACAGTATCAATTTCTGTCAAAATTCTCTAGA
Source organism: Euptelea pleiosperma (assembly GCA_035048495.1). Classification (NCBI taxonomy): domain Eukaryota; kingdom Viridiplantae; phylum Streptophyta; class Magnoliopsida; order Ranunculales; family Eupteleaceae; genus Euptelea; species Euptelea pleiosperma. The sequence continues at coordinate 13,645,023 of CM068543.1, forward strand.
AAAATTCAAAGTCTAGGTATGGACCAGATGATCTATCTGAATCAGTAGCTCCCTTGTCATTTGGCGGCTCAGATGATCTGATTGTGTGATTAAAAGAAGAAACTTCAACTGGTTTAGGAATATCTGGAGGGTGAGTACTGCGTATTAGAGCCCAATTCACATTTTCAAAGAAGGGGTGCTGTTTGATATCTGTGGCACCCCTTTTGTATCCTAATCTCTGTTGTGGATCCTTTATGAGCAACCCCCTGATCAAATCTTTAGCAGCAAAACTGACAGTAGATCCCTCTGGGAACTTTAGTGGTTGCCCAACAACATTGAACAATGTCTCACGGTTGCCATTGCCCCTGAATGGTGTCCTCCCGTGAAGCAATTCGTACAGGAAAATACCAAATGTCCACCAATCCACAGCACTCCCGTGACCATCCCCTTTAATTATTTCAGGAGCTAAATATTCATGGGTCCCTACGAATGACATTGAGCGAGCACCAGTTGGCTCTGCAATAAGCATGGGAAGAGAATCCATACGGGCCAGATTTACACCTTCATTCCTCACCTTCTTTGTCTTTGACTGGAAGAGACGGGGAGTAAAGCATGAGGGCTGCAAACAAGCTGGCTCCACACAAGCTGTTAATTTGCATGCTGGATCTATACATGCTGGCTGAATACAGTAGCTAGAGATCCTCCGAGATGATTCGGTACTGGATTTTATGAGCGTGGGACTCACATAACACCTCAATGACAAATCAAAATCGGAAAGCATGATATGGCCATCCTCCCTCACCAAAACATTTTCAGGCTTCAAGTCCCTATACACCACCCCCATCATGTGTAGATACTCAAGGGAAAGAAGCACTTCTGAAGCATAAAACCTGCAAAAACATGGAAACTGATTAGAACCCAATAGTTGGTTTGATAATCAACATGGTTGCCGAAACACTAAGAGTGTTTTTCGAGTATGTGCAGAGAGTGGAGAATATTTTCCCTCTCAATACTCGAAAAAACAGAATCACATTGATCAAGCATGGTGGCCAAAACTGGGTTGGGGTCGTTGGACTGAATTCTAAGGTGTTTTAACCATTGTTACCAGGTTCACCAAAGACCATAGTAGCCTATTTGTTATCTTCATTGTACCAAAAGAGAGGTGGATTGAGAACCAGGCAAACCAAGCCGACTGCAAACCAGGTAGCTCTAGTTTTAACAAGACAGGAACTTAAAATCCTAGCATGAACGTTATAATGAGATTCGAGAAACTTTGCTAGCCCAATCCTTCTACTAGTAACATGATAGATACTTTGATTACGCAGTCCTACTAACATGATTGAAACAGTAGTTGCAACCTGGTTTCTAAAATTTTGATGTTCTGTTTGGTTGGTGTTTCTGAAATTACATAGATATCTCGTTTATTTTCCTGAATTTCTTGCTATTTTGTGATTTTAATCAACAAAGAGAATTCAAATCTGTTGCAGAAGAAACAAAGACCCAAAAATAATACAAATGAAGATGATACTAACCTTGCTGCTTGCTCTGAAAAATGCTTGCCCGGTTGCCTTTGCCGGAGGGTATGGAGATCCCCACCACTGCAAAACTCCATTAGCAAGCAAGAAAACTTCTCCGTCTCAAAATGTGAATAAAGTGTCGGAAGAAACGGATGATCCAACAAACCCAAAATCTCTCTCTCTGTTTGTGCCCTCAGTAACTTCTTCCTCCCCTCTAACAACCCTTTGTCCATAACCTTCATTGCAAACAAACATCCTATCCCTCTCAGCTCAGCCAAGTACACACTCCCAATATCTCCACACCCAAGCTTCTTCAAAAGCCTGAAATTGCTCAAACCCAGAACCCCATTTTTCGACTTCGCACACTGAATCGCATCCCATCGAAGATCGTTACCCTTATGAGGCTTGTTTGAGCAAAAGCTTCTGCAACTGGTCTCATTTACATCAATGCTGCTGCTGCAGTAGCTCGGAGAGCTCAAGCTGCTCTTCTCGCTTTCTAAAAAGCAGTTTACAAATTCACCACTTTTAGTACCCTCTTCAGCTCTGCCCTCGATTTGCTTTCCATAAAAACAACCATCACTAACCTTACTACTTATACTGTTAGTGGAACAAGTACCAGTAACAGTGCTGCTAGTACTGAGACTTGAAGATCTTAACGGTCCGCTCTTCTGAGCACAAATAGACTCAGCATCGCCACCACCACCAGCATTATCGTCTACCATTTAGGAATAAGGGTTAGCTCACCAGGTGTTCGATGAAAGTTCAAAACGAGAGAAGCTTTGTTTAAAAGGAAGGTAAGAAGAAGGAGAGGGAGAGAACGGTCGCCGAGGCGGTCAAAGAGAGCGAGAGAAGCGCGGGCGCGAACTCGACGGGTCATGGGAGAACAGTATTCAAATTTCAAATGAGCGGTTGAGATACCCGATGCCCAGTGCCCGAGTCTGCTTCCGGTCATCTCTACATTGTCCCAGAAAAATGGCAGCTAAGAGACAAAACACAGAGGGACAGAGTCTCGGGAGCTACGAGCACGACAAAGGCTTTCAGAGTTTCCAAACACATTAAACCCCAACACCCATCAAAACCGTTACTCTGGTTAAAAGAGCATGAACTATGTAACCGGATCCATCAGATTCAAATACACATCTACCTAATCACCCTCCACTCTCTATATGGCCCACCAAATTTAACGCCATGATTTTTCTTGTAAACTTGGATTAGGTTATTCCAATTGGTGTAATTTTTTTGAGGTGGAGTTGAGTTACGATTGATCGGCGATTTGGCGGGTCACAAGTAGATGGAATGTAAGATACATTATAAACTTACCAGCCGGGTCTATGACATCAGTGGTCCTCTATAACAAATAAACAAGAGTAGAATATATTCTGGCGAATAAAGAAGTGGGAATGTATGATGCTCCCTATTAGGGCACGAAATGGGCGGATCCAACCCGATTTGAATCTGTATTTTGTGGGTTTGGTGAGAAGAGCTTTTTCACTTTGTCTATAATACCCTTAATTTTTTATTCAGAGGTATTTTTGTAATTTATTTTTCATAAATTATTAATTAATAATTTAATATTATAATGATATTGTATGGTCTAGAGAGCAATTGGGTAGTACACCCTTTAATACATCATAAATTATATACATAGTGCGACACAGGTGTACCTTACACATGGAAGCACCTTACATGTGGCAAACTCGTAGAGATCACTGACATATCGATGTTTGGCCCATCTCTAGGTGGGCCTTTATGCAAAAAATCAGCCTGATTAGTTGATTGGAGTTGTTTTCATGGGTTGATTTTTAACCATAGATTTTAAGCATTATTTGCGGTACTCGGATCCAAAGGTTTGAAATCACTAATCAGACTGATATTTTGTCACCTAGGAATGTGACAAACATCTATAAGATCAGTGGTCTCTAAGAGTGTGCCACGTGGCTTACTATTGTCCCTCATTGATGAGGGACGTGGGCGTGCCAGAGAACCTGAACTCTGAAGGGATATTTTAATGAGGGAAGGTTTTACCTTTGACAGTAGTGAGGCCTCTAATTATGTCACATGTGTGGCAACCTCCCTTGTTGCTTTATAATAGTGTAGATAAGACATTTAATTAGAGAAGAAGATTTTTAAAATTGAATAATTAGCTTATTAAATTTAGAAATTTTAATTATTTTATTGATTATCTATTTATAAATAGTAATTATTAATATCCAGTTGCAAGTTGATTAGATTATAATTTTTGGATGGTCCTTTAAGACTAATTTAGAGATCTTTTGAGTAGTAGAAAGACCTAAAATAGCTTAGTTCATACTTATGGGCCTTAGGCTCATTTTTAATCCATAATTAACTTAAAATAAAAATTTTAAAGAATAGATAAATACACCTCTTATAAAGAAATGAAAATCTCTTTTAACTCAAAATAAATAAATAAAATAATAGAATTAGGAATAAAGAACTGGTAAGACACATTTTAAAATAACGCGGGAGTTCAAAATAGAATAAGAAACTTACTATTGTCCTATTAGCATTTAGTTGCTAAAGTAAATAAAATACTTTTACATTATTATTAAATTAATTTTACAACCTATTATTATCTATATAACAAAATAGGACGGTTGTCTCCCCCTCTTATCTGGCTTCATAAAGGATGGCCGAGATCTTATCACACCAAATGGACGGTGGATCTCAGTCACTCACACCCAATTTTGATGAACGCTTTGTCGATGAGTGCCGTGGGCATGGGTCACCTACTATCTATATAACAAAACAGGATTGGTTGTCTCCCCCTCTCATCCGGCTTCATAAAGGATGGTCGAGATCTTATCACACCAAATGAACAGCGGATCTCAACCACTCACACCCAATTTTGACAAACGCTTTGTCGATGAGTGCTGTGGGCATGGGTCACCTACAATTTACCTACATATAAGGAATGAAATGGGTTAGATTTACCTATAGCCCAAGGGTCAGGCTTAGGAGCCCCATTTTTTATGCCTTGAGAGGGGTGTTACTGTTAAAACGGATTGAAACGGCCAGGGGCAAAAATGAAAAAAATGAATTTTAACGGATTTTAATGGAAAAAAGTGGTGCTGAAATTCAAAATTTAAAATTTGAAAATTGAAAATTAAAAAAAAAATAGAATTTAACGGAAATTTAATAGTTTTCTTATACCCCTCTTATCTTTTATGGCTTCAATAATGAGTGGCTGAGATCCACTATGCTTTCGTATTGATGGCTTAGATTAATTCCCACCCAATTTTGACAAACACTTTGTCGGAAAGTGCCGCGGGCACGGGCCACCCACGCATATATCAAGACAGCTCAGTTGTATTCTCTTATCTTATCCATCCATCTAATGTGGATGGTTAGATAAAGAGTGGCTGAGATCAAATCCATCGATCTAATGTGGATGGTTAGATTTCAGCCACTCAATCCGCCTCATTTGACCTTAATTAATTCAAAATTTAAATTTCAACACCGTTATTTTTTGTTATTTTCCCATTTCTCCCTCTGTGCGATACAATCCGTTATAACAACCATTATAATGGAAAAAAGGGTAAAGCCCCAGTCCGTTATATCGTTTGAGTGCCGAAGGCACCCAATTTTAGCAAACGCTTTTGTCGGAGAGCGCCGTGGGCATGGGCCATTTACTATTCTATATAACAAAACACATTGGTTGTCTCCCTATTTATACCTCCTCTTATAAGCATCAACAAAGAAGGGTCGAGATCCAATCCTCCCCCAAATGGATGGTGGATCTCCGCCACTCACCTGATTTTGGCAAATTCTTTGTCTAGGAGTGCCGATGGCACGGGGCACCCACTAGTCCATCTAACAAAACACAGCGGTTATCTCTCCCTCTTATAGACTTCATATATCCAAGGACCCATATCAACTATTACATAAAATAAAATTTAGATGGTTGGATTAGTTTAACAGGAAAATTGTCTTCCCACTTATACCCCTCTTATCGACTTCACAAAGGATAGCCGAGATCTTATCCTCCAAATGAACTATGGATCTCAACCACTCACACCTGATTTTGGTAAATGCTTTGTAGGGGACTGCCAAGGGCACGGGCCACCCACTATACATCTATATAACAAAACAGAGAAGTCACTTATCCCCCCCCCTCTTATCAGCTTCACAAAGGATGGCTGAGATCTTATCATCCCAAATTGATGGTGGATCTAAGCCACTCATACCTGATTTTGGCAAGCGCTTTGTCGGAGAGTGCCGTGCACGGCACGAGCCACCTACTAGTATATTTATAATAAAGAGTTTTGAGAGGAATTTATTTTTTTAAATTGACTAAAACGTAGTGGCCTTAAAGAACCAAATCGGAAAGTCCATCTTGAACTTTTAATAGTAGCAATCGTTCAGTTTTAGTTCCAGAGTCTTAAAAATTCTTTCCAAGTAAGGCACCTAGCAATCCTCAGCCCATTAAGCGCACAATTTGTTAGGACAAAGCCCGGCTAAATAATGAGTTTAGCAGGCCCAGGTAGCCCGGCCCATATATCTACAGCCTTAAAATCAATCTCAAATTATGTTCTTCTTCGTTCATGTGGGTAACTATTTGTTTAAGGGACACATATTTTCACACTCAAAAATCGTCTGGGGCCAATATATAAATTAGAAGTTTTGGAATGGAATGATTTTTGGTGAGGATGGTCTCTATGGTGAGGAGATCACCCTCACAAAAATTCAAATCATTCTGATAATCATAGCATGGTTTACAAGTTGAGGACTTATGGACCGTCTATTTTTTACCAGTAACTCGAAACCCACATTTGATGGTGTTGAAGATTTCAGAATGAGCTGATTTTTTTGTAGGGGTGATCTATATGGTGAGTAGATCATCTCACCAAAAACCAGCCATTGATTTATCTTGCATGTGGGTACACCAAAATTGTGTGTGAAAATATGTGTCCACTAAGCCTGACCCTTTGTTTAAAGCGAAGTGCCAACATTTTTATGTTTGACTGTATAGATATTTGGCCAATATCTAGGTGGACCTATAAACCCAAAATCAACCTGATAAGTGATTTCTAAGCGTTAGTTGAAGTCATTTTCATGGGTTGATTTTAACGGTAGGAATTTGAACATTATTTACAATTATTTGGATGCCAAAATCCAAAGTTTTGAAATCACTAATCAGACTGATTTTTTGTTTGTAGGTCCACTTAGGGATTGGCCAAACATCCACAAGGTCAGCTTCCTCTAAGAGTGTACCACGTGGCTCATATTATGGGTGGTCACGGCTTCCCCGACCGTCGGTGGTCAGGCAAGTTTTACTCATGCTACTCTATAATGGACGGGTTGCACTTCGGAAGAAAAAAATCTCAGTAGAAATCTCTAAAGTTGGTCTCAATATTCAGGAATTGGTAGCTATAGACGAGGAGATAGGGCCCACATCACATTCTAAATATTCTCCTGTGTAATCATGTGGTCCCACCTCCCCTGTGCTACTTGCATTTTAAAGTGCAATCGAAACACCTTTTGCTTGAAGTTGTACTGGATACTGGATAGTGCTAAGTCACGTTAAAGCAATTTGCAGAGTGTGGATGTTTCTTTTTGGGTACGGGCAAGCAAATCTTTGATAATGAGCCAAAGTATGAGCCGCGTGGCTCTCTGAAAATTGCAGGACGAGAAAAAATTCGCTGCCCATGGGGACTTTGAATTCCCCCTTTTTGGAATTTCAACACGTACCCCTAGTTAACTCTCCCTTAACCAACTAACTAATGGTCAAATGTGGATTGGGTTAAGGCCTTGGGTTAGGGGAGTTAAAGTGCTGGTAGGTGTCCACAGGCGTTACCGTTTTACTCGGGCAAAAAACAAAAAAAATGGGAAAAAAACGAAAAAAATGGCGCTCAAAAATAGAAAATAATAGAATATAATGGAAAATAACGGAAAAATACGAAAATAATGGCCATTTTTTTTAACAAAATTTTCAGAAAATAACAGAAAAATAACGGCCGTTATTTTTTGGGCATTTTATCGGTCCATAACATAACGGGGTAGGTCTGAATCCATTATAATGGCCGTTTTTTTAAACCTTGCCTCATGGGACAACAAATTTTTTCCCCCCATTAAAAGGGTGTCGAAGTATTTAAGAATGGCCACCTACACATCCGGAGGTGGAGCCTACATAATTTGGCAGGAGAACATCCATAATTTGATGTGGTCCAGCCCATCAACTCCTGAATCTTGTGACACGTTTTAGATGTCCCACTAGTTTCTCAAATTGCATTTTTGCCTATTTAGCATTTTCATAATTTTTGAAGAAAATTCCACATAACCGTCAGATCTTTCTTTTGGCTTATTTTTATCCATCAGGATTTAAAAGGGCATTATGAAGTTTAAACGGAAGTGTAACGTTTACTGTTATTTCTGTGTTAAATCATAGTCAAAATCTTGTTATTTTCTTAATTTTTTTGAAAAACATAAATAACGGATAACGTAACGGGGTTGAGCATTATCGCTGCCGTTACATGCTTAGTGAGTGGAAGGCCATTGCAAATTTTTAGCACAGGTTGCCAAGCAGGGGTGGAGCCAGGAAGGGGCCAGGGGGCGCACGTGCTGCTCCTCAACTTGCAAAATCCTTTTAAAAATAATTTATTCTCAAAATACCCCGAAGTTTTAGTTTAATGACCCCTTCAAAATTTTAATTCTTTAAAGTGCCCCGTAAGATTTTTAATCCTTTAAAATCTAGGACACCCACCATATACAACAAGGATTGTGCCCCCCTCATGAACAAAATCCTGATTCTGTCGTGCCAACCTAAGGTGATCCTCTCCATCTTCCAAGCTAGACTGGCACCACAATGTTAGAAATCACTACCGTAGTGGAGTTTCCTTCGGCAAAGTTAGTGTCGATACGACTAGCTCGGGCTACAAGCATGTTTTCACTCATTAGCCAGTTGACTACTAAAAAGAAGTATCATTTGTTTCGCTACTCTTTTTATATATCTATAGTACTATAAAACATGGGTTGACGATGATGTGGGCTACACAAGATGCTCATCTTGACAAGTTGTTCAACACGCCTATGATGATGAGGGACCACAGTATGAGCAACGTGGTACATTATTGAAGATCACCGACCGTATAGATGTTTGGCCCATCCCTAGGTGGACTTAGGTACCAGATATCAGCCTGATTAGTGATTTCAAGCTTTTGGATCTGAGTATTCGAAATCCACGGTTAAACATAAATCAAGGAAAATACTCTAATCCAACGGATAGAAATTACTAATTGGGTTGAATTTTGGTATGTAAACCCATCTAGGGATGGGACAAACATCTATATGGTCAGTGGCCTCTAAGAGTGTGCCATATGGCTCATATCGCGGTCCATCATCAACGTTGATGTGAACCCTACGCACGTGCCCCCACTAGTGTATGTAAAACCCAAAGAATACGACTAAAAAGCTACACCCATTTCTTACATTAAATTTTTTAGTGGTTGGCTCACATGGAGAACATATTGGACAATCCATCCATATATTGAGTTGCCATTTTCCTGATGATCATCATCACCACAATATGGACAACTCACAGTATGGATGGATTGTCTAACGTGATCTCTATACGGACCCCACCACCAAGAACTGGACGTAGCTCTATAAAAAATGAAACCCGAACCCTCTTGATAAATCTTCTATATTAGTGACAATTAAGGGCATGTTTGATTGCACAGAAAATACATCTGGGAAATGCCTTAAATGGCTGATTGATTGCAACTAAGAACACATATTTCAATCATGTCAGAAAATAAAGACGTATTTTCAGGTGGAAATGAATTCTCACCTATCTGGATGGGAAATGAATTTTGGGCCTAGTAAGGAAAATTATCCAGATTTAAAATGACCATCAAACAATGGACTTACAATTGTGTTTTCCGAAGGAAAATGCAATTTGCCCACTTGGCAATCAAACACGCCCTAAGTTCTATTGAAGATTGTTGTTAGTTCTGTAAGTCCTTGGAATTTGGGGTGGCAGGGTTAATTAGATCAATGCTCATATTCTTAGGTTAAAATCAAACCATGAAAATAACTCCAATCCAACGACTAGAAATCATTAATCATGTTGAATTTTGGTTTGTAGGTCGACGTAGGGATTGCCAAAACATCCATACAGTCAGAGTCCTCTAAGAGTATGCCACGTGGGCTCAGATTGTGGGTTGTCATCAGCCTCGATGACAGTCCACTGTCATCAAAGTTTTACTCCTGGCATACCATCAAGATGGGTATAAAAGCTTGTCCACGCTATTGTTGCCTCGGGGACTGTGGGGTGCTGTTTAATAGGTCCGGTGCCCTCAAAATTTGTGGGGTGCGACTAAAATTCCCATTGTCACATTCTATGCTAAAAACAAACTGGCAATATTCAAATGGGCTTTGCTTTAGAAACGTTACTATAGAAAACGACTTTTACACAAGAAAATCAATCTCGGGTCTCTTCACTTTTCATTAATAATATAAAGTGGGTCAAGACAGATCCGGGTCTATGGTACTTTCTTTCTTAACAAAGCTGAGCTATGAACTGGCCCATTTTTACAAACTCAGGATCTCAGGCTCCAGTGATCGGCTTTTCATGACAGGCTCATCACGGGACAGGCCTTTTCAGGCGTGGATTCCAAGAATCCAACGGTTGTAGCTGGCATTCACTTTTTGTCAAAGCAAACCACCGTTGGATTATCGGAATCCACACTCGACAAGGCCCGTCCCGTGAGCCTGTTATAAAAGGCCGGTCCGCGAGTCTGTGCCCCATTATAATGTGTAAAGTGTAACATTGAACTTTCTAGGTCATAAATAAAGTTACGCAAGAAAGGGTTTGGAGGCCCCATCCTTTATCTTTGGATGGTGTGTGACAAAGGTGTCACGTTCCTTGTTTCCATCTATGATGTTGTAGCAACTTTTTTATGTTTTTCATTCACCCTCTCAAAAAAATAAAAAGCAGATTCTCTGAACTGTTATTATATATATTTTTTGTGTTTTTTTAATAACTGCCATACAACGGTTTATGGACCACCAATGACATATTTGGTGTTTTAACCATGGTTTAAAAATCAGTTATAACGTGGTTATAACGGCTAACGCTCCATTACGGTTAAATACATTATGTGGTATTTAATGCTATGTATTATTTACATCCATTTGGTAAATGATCCTTCGGATTGGCCAAACACTCTAAATAACTTACATTAAGTTGTTCGCAAAAAAAAAATTTTGAGAAGCACTTTTTTTTAGCTAACCGCAATGCCAAACGCAACCTAAATAATCACAGTCAATACGTTTGTGATCCCGGTCCCCAAATCAATTCGGGTCAACATCAACCCAAAAATATAGATTTTAGTTAATTTGTAGAGAAAAAATAAAATAAAAAACCTGGGTATATAAGCCGCCCTTTTTGGCCAACCAAACGCCAATTAAATTCAACTTCTTTCTACCTACCAAAATAACCAATTCTATTTAATCTTTTTTTACTAAATAAAAATTAAATTCTACTCAATCAATTTAAATAATTTCCTATTATTAGAATATGTTTCCTTAATTTTTTTAAAAACTTCATATTTTCTCTCTCCTTCTTTCCCTCCCTCTCCTAGTTAATCTCTAATTAGTTTTTAAATTTTTATGAAAAACAAACAAGATTTGTCTTAGAACATGTTTCCGAACTTCTTACAAACAAATAAAGTTTCCTAAATAAAGAACAAACTCGTAGGCAAGGTTTTTAAAAAGTGGCCGTTACAACAGTAGAACGGACTGGGGGTGTTACCATTTTTTCCGTTATAACGAATTGTAACGCTCAGGAGCGAAAACGGAAAAATGGAAATAATGGCGCTGAAATTCAAATTTTAGAATGGAAAATAACAGAAATAATGGCATTTTTTCACAAAATTTCTCAGAAAATAACAGAAAATAATGGCCGTTATAATTTAAATAACAGCTGTTATTTTTAAAATGTTTTAACAGTTCATAATGTAACGGGGGAGGTCCGAATCCGTTATAACGGCCATTTTTGTTTTTTAAACCAAGCTCGTAGGAGTCATTCTCTAATATGTGTTATTCAATCAAATAAATTTCTACAATATAATAACCTATAATATTATAGAATAAAATACTTATTTTATATAACTTACTTTTTCGTGTACTTGGAACCAAGGTTTAAAAAAGGCCATTACATAACAGACCGGAGGCGTTACCGTTTTTTCCGTGAAAAAGAATTTAGCGGATAGTGGCAAAAATGAAAAAAATAAAAGGGAAATAACGGAAAAAAAAAAAAACAGAAAACAGAAAAAATACACTGAAATTCAAAATTCGACAAAAAAAAACACCGATAAAATTTTCAGAAAATATCAGCCCTTATTTTCTAAGGGTCTGTTTGGTAACCCAGAATTGAGCCGGAATTAGATTTGTGATTCCAGGAATGAATTCCAGGAATTATATTTCCAATTCCATGATTTTCCCAGAATTAGAAGTTTCTTGGAATTCTATTTCTGAATGGAGAGATTCGAGAGAATTTTTATCGAGCTCCAACTCTCACACACATCCCTAGGTGGATATATAAACAAAAAATAGTAAGATTAGTTATTTGCAACCATTAAATTGGTGTTTTTTTATTGGTTGATTTTTAACCTTGGGATATCTAGCATTATTTGGGGTACTTCGATCCAAAGGTTTGAAATTTTTAATAAACCTTATTTTTAGCATGTAAGTTCACCTAGGGATGGGACAAACATCCATACGGTCTGCGGTCTCTAATAATGTGCCACGTCGCTCATATTGTGGTCCATCATCAATGGTAACAGTTGGATTGATGTCTTTAACCCTGGGATATACATATAGCATTAGTTGGGGCACGGAGATCCAAAGTTGAAAGATAAGGTCTACTGAGGGATGGGACTAACCGTTGGATTGATGTCTTTTATGAGTTGATTTTTAACCATTAGATTGATGTCTTCCATGAGTTGATTTTTAACTGTTGGATATATAGCACTAATTGGGGTACGAAGATCCAAGTTGAGGGAACTAATCAGCCTAATTTTAGTTTGTAGGTCCACTAGGGATATAACTAACCGTTGGATTAGTGTATTTTATGGGTTGATTTTTGACCGTGGGATTTCTAGCATTAGTTGGGGTATGAAGATCCAAAGTTTATAAATAACCAATCAACCTTATTTTTAGTATGTAGGTCCACTTAGGGATGAGACAAATATCCATATGGTATTAGTGATTTGTACCCATATATTGGATTTGTGTCTTTTTATGGATTGATTTTTAACTATGAGATATCTAGCATTATTTGGGTTACTCAAATCTAAAGGTTAGAAATAACTAATCAGCCTGATTTTTAGTATGTAAGTCCACCTAAAGATGGGACAAACATCAATACGGTCTATTGTCTCTAATAATGCGCCACATGGCTCATAATGTGGTCCATCATCACCGTCGATGATGGACATCCGTATTTGTTGCATCATGTGCCACTTAGCTAGGTTTTAGCCATGAGATTTTGGCACGGGTTAATATTGGTCAAAAAATTATCAAAATAATTTTATTTAGTATTTTTAATTTTTTTTCTCTAAATTGACATTGATAACAGTAAACTGATGGATGACAAAAAAATAACAACCGTTATAACATAAAGTTCATAAGATGATATTTCTCTTAAGTAGATAGATAGAAAATTCAATTCTGTTAGATCTCCAAACAGCTAAAATTCGATTTCATTGAAAATTTCAAGTAAATTCCACAGTGTAGCCAAACATCAGAAATTTCAATTCTTGGAATTCAAATTCCCAGAAATCACAAATCTCGGAATTCTATTTTCAATTCCAAATCCATGTATGTTTGTCAAACAGGCCCTAAGAGTCAAAACGGTTCATAACGTGATGGGCTTTGGGCGTTACCATTTATTTTAAACCATGCTTGGATGCAAAAACTGTCCATATAGAAGTATTTAATTACATTAATTGATGTTTCGGTTGGTATCTCATAATAGAAGTTAACACGGGAAAGCGGAGAGACAATTTGGTCGGAATCTTATTGTAAACTTATTCTTTTCTTAATTAAATTAAGTTCTTATAAAGTCTAAACATTAGGTGAAGCGTCAATGATTTTTTTGGAAAAATGTTGAAGTGGCAAAAAATGAAGAGAGCCGGTCACATCGTCACTTTTTGAATATGTAGATGATCAAAAGTCAGTTGTCTCACCTCCGAATAACCACCATGGATGAGGGATGCCCGTGCTTGGGAGCTCTCGAAGGTTGGGTTGGTGGCTGGCTAAGTCTGTTCGAGATAAGATATTCGTGATATGGGGCTGTCCGTAACATAACTTCCTCAGAAATCGACTATACATATTAGGGTGGCGATGTAACAAGCTGTAGCTTAATCCAAAAGCGCCGCTGCCATCTAGGCTCACTGACCACTTGGATGGGCCGTTGTAACAGTATAACGGACTGGGGGTGGCATTACTGTATTTTTCTGTTGTAATGGCCGTCATAACAAAAATAACGCTCATGGGGAAAAAAATGGCGTCTGAATTCATATTTTGAATTCATGCCGGCCCCACCCATATATAAAAGATTCCCACGAGACCCAGCAATTTTTTCCCCGAGGTTAGAGAGGGACCTTTTGAAAGAGACAAAGCTCTAAGTAATGAGCTGTTAAGTGGGGGTTAACGTCAGGAAACTACATGAGAGAAAAAAGAACAAGCGGGGATAAGATTCTAATTAAAATTCTCGAATCCGGACAGATCACTCAATTCCTTCACATTAAAGAACTCACAAATTAAGAAACTTCAGCCAAATGCCAACTCATTTAAGAGATAATTCCACTTTAGCCTTTTTTTTATTCTTCTCCTTTATTTAACTTCTATTCTTATTTCCAAAAGCATCATTGGCCAGGTGGCACATAATTAACTTAGTTATTCATTTGTGGGCCCTTCATGGCCAGGTGGACCCCATGTAGATGACAGGTCGTTACAACCCACCACTCATGATTCACCTCTCGTCTCATGAGTTGTTAATGTTATAGGGTCACCGGTCACGTGTCGTTGGACATTTTAGAGAATTTTTTTTTTTCTCTAGGCGGTTTTGCATCTTTTGCTCCACTCGATTAGTGGTCCTACCTAATGCATTTTCTGGGCCTACTGATCGCATAGATGTTTAATCCACCACTCGGTGGATATACACACCAAAACTCAGCTTGATTGATGATTTGTAGCCATTGGATATAGCCCTTAACAAACATACTTGCATGTACTAAAATCTAATGGCTAGAGATAATCAATCAGGACGATTTTTTGTGTGTATATCCACCAAATGGTGGGCTAACCATCCCTGCAATCAGTGGGCCCAAAACACATGTACTACATAGCTGGAGCAAAAAAAAATTCCACCATTTCAAGTGTCCAAGACCAATAAGATTGTGAAACGTGGAATGAGGGTCAAGTTAAACAGAATCATATTTTTGGGCCCACTGACGGTGTGGATGTTTAGCCCACCCCTTGGTGGATATACCTACCCAAAAATCACCCTGATTAGTCATCTCCAGCCATTAGATTTTAACACTTATAAGTGATTATAGCAGTTGAATTTAAGTTTGGGCAAAACATCCATGCGATCAGTGGGCCCAAAAACATGTGCTAGGTAGCTTGAGCAAATGTTTTTCCAACATTTCAAGTGTCCAAGACCAATACGATTGTGAAACGTGGAGTAAGGGTAAGATTAACCATTAGATTAATTATCATAAAAAATCACCCTGACTAATTATTTCTAGCCATTATATTTCAACACTTTTCAAGGAGTAATTCTAGCTGTTGGATTCAAGCATATTTTTTGTTTCACAAAATTTTGGTGTTTATATCCATAAGGGATGGGTTTAGGGGTGTCAATTTTACACTATTTTACCGAAACCGAACCGGAACTGGAACTGAAAAATCCGGTTCCAGTTCCCTATTTTTGGGAACAGACAAAATAAGAACTGGAACCGAAGTGAAAATAATGGTTACGGTTCTGGGTAGTTAGATTTGGACCCGAAACCGATAATAATCGGATCTGATATACAAATATAGTGTTAAAATTGTAATATTATCAAGATTTGCAATTTGTACCAACATAACCGGACCCGGATCTGGAGCTGAAAACATCGGTTCCGGTTCCACGTTTTTGGGAACGGACAAAATGAGAACTGGAACCGGAACAAAAGTGAAAATAATGGTTCCGGTTCTGGGTAGTTAGATTTGGACCCGAAACCGATAGGAACCGGAACCAAACCGATATACAAATATAGTGTTAAAATTGTAATATTATCAAAATTTATAATTTTGTACCAATATACCCGGAACTGAAACTGAGAAGAATAAATAATCGATTCCGGTTCCAGATCCATCATTTGGAGAACCGAAACTGATATGAACCGAAACCGATAATATCGCTTCCCGTTCTGGGTACCTTAGGAACGGAACCGGAACGACCCGTTGACACCCATTATGGATTAAACATCCATCCAGTGTGGCCCAGAAAAATGCACTAAATCGAGCCACTGATAGACTGGATCGAAATGTGGTTGGTTCAAAAAATTTCTAGCTAGCTACGGAATGTGTTCTCATTGTTTGAGAAAACCCGTTGACAAAGTTTCCAGGTTTGTGTGTCAGATATCCTTCCACACCACAATTATATAATTTAAAGGAAGCACGTGTGGTCCTTGGTTTATCAAAGTGTCCAATTTGTGGGCCCGGTTGGATGATTGTAACCATCCAACCAATTGTTTCCTTTCTTGAACGGACACAAAGTAAAGAGCAGTGAGTCAATGTAGTGAGTCTGTTTAATAGATGGCTAAAATCACCAACCAAACTTAGTTTTGGTCACCTACGCGGGGTCCACTCAGGACCGATTGGATTGATAACAACATGCACAATCTGTCTGATATACTTTAGCTAGTGAATCGAACAAGATGCTGCTCAGGATCTTCGTGTCCACTGGTTCGGGATCGTTAGGCAGATGGAACTTACTCAACCGACACTTCCATTTGTCAGACTCCTCCTCAAAATGACCAGAGTTGCATTATTTGCATCCATGTTTTCTCCAACTGCACCCAAATAATAGAAAGATAAATGCATCTCTAAATCTACACCCACCTTTTATGCACAAAAAAAGCTACAAACCTTACGAAGATCGAGGAACCACCACCGCCCTCTTTTTCTTCTGCCACCACCGCCACATTCTTCTTTTTCCATCGCAACTGCCACCACCAAGGCACCTCCGCCCTCCCTAGCTCCCTCTCTCTCTTAAATTTTTTTTTTCCGCGTATGTCTGCAGGGTAGGGCTGACATAGCCAAAGCTTTTGACTATTCCTATGTCATTTAGAGATCTGCTTCTTGCATGGCGCTGCAAAGCTTTTGGGAACCTTGGGAGAAAGTTATGGATCCTTGTCCCGCTAGCTATAGTTTGGGGTATCTGGAGAGAGCGGAATAATAGGGTCTTTGAGGGGAGATGTTCCTCGTTAGAAGCTCTCATTTTGGAGATCAAGGGTCTTATTTTTGCTTGGGTCAAACTATATGATGAGGGGAGGGGTCTCAATTTTGAAGATGTGGTGTTTAGTTGGTCATCTCTGATTAGGAGAGTTTGATCGGTTTGGGTTGTTACCCGGGTGTTGGGTTTGTTTTCGTGTTTTGTTTTCTTTTGTGGTTTGCTTTTTTCTTCCTTGTTTCTTTGTCTCTTGCCTTGGCAGGCTCCCTCAGCCTCCAAGTGCTTTAATAAATCTCCCTTTTACCTTTCAAAAAAAAACAAAACAAACATAGCCAAAGCCATGTTGGCCATTGTCTGTTGACATAGACATAGGCATTTCGGCCTTGGCCTGCCAACATGCATGATAGTTATTTTTAGAGAGAGAGAGAGAGAGAGAGAGAGAGTTGGGGTGGTGTGGTGGTGGTGGTGGGAGATGGTGCGGTGGTGGTGGGATATGAAGGTACGGTGGGTGATGGTGGTGGATGAAGGGAGGGCGGTGGCGGTGGTCAAACAAGAAGGAGAAGACAGTGGTGATTCCTCTTCTTTGTGAGGTTTTTATTTTGTTGTAAATGGTGGGTGTAGATTTAGGAATACATTTTTTTTGTTATTTGGGTGCACTATGAGAAAACATGGGTGCAATTAATACAACCGTTTAAAACATGGGTAGGGCTCGGGGGACCCCCATTTTTGACACCCATTTTGGGAGTACCCACGAAGAAGACGAATCAACAACGAATCAGTCTATGAATATCACCATGGCGATCACATCCCCACCAAAAATAAGCCATTGATTCATGTTCTACCTGGGTAAGCCAAAATGGGGGTCCCCCTAGCCCGACGCTTAAAAAAATAACCGTAATATTATAAATTATAAAACTATAAGCAAGTTACGTAATTTTTAATTTAATGCTATTTCATTATAACGGCCGTCATTTTAAAACGGTGGCTAACTATTATTATAACAGATGTTATAACTAGAAATAACGACAAAGCCTCTGTCCAGTATACCGTTATAATAATCAATTTAAAACTTTGGATCAAAGGCTTCCATTAACAATCAAACACCGCGATTAGTGATAATTGGCAGACCGTCGAGGAAATTTTTTGTCAAGTTCTTAGTGTCCATAAGTGGGACCCACCTATAGAGTTTTGGAAACGAAAAAAAACGAAACTGATTTTGATGATCTTATCTACACAACCCATTGGATTTTTTTTTTTGAACGGTAGTATAAAAATTGTATTTGTAATGGTTTGGATTATTCCATCAATACTTTTTCTTAAGAGATCTTGAACATGGACCCCACTAATTTGACAGTCTAGATTGATAGGACCAGCAGGTGCATATAATCCATGATCAGTTGTCTTTCGTGTTTCCATATGAACACGAGAAATCTGTACTTTCTATTCTAGGCGGATTTCTCTATGAGTCGGAATCCTCTCCCTTCAATATTTAAGATTTCGAGTTTAAAGAAGGATCCAATTAAGATTTTAATATAAAAGAAGAATTACTAAGTTCAGATCACATTTTATTATTTCCAGAGAAGCTATTCTTCATTCATTTTGCTTCTTTCAAATATATAAAAAGGGAAATTTTAGTCGCACCCCATAAAATATGAGGGCACCCGAAATCTTTTTCTTTACTTAATTTTTTTATTACATAAATACCCTTTTGAAAACTTCATAACTTTTACACAACGTCTCATATCTCTCTCTCCAAACCAATTGTTTGAGAGTAAAACTTCTGTCACAACGCGTTTATGAAAGCCGATCACAACCCACAATAAGAGCCACGTGGCACACTCTTAGTGGACACACCGTATGGATGTTTGGCCAATCCCTCGGTGGATCTGCAAACCAAAAATCAGCCTTATTAGTGAATTCTAAGCATTGGATTCAAGTCATTTTCACAGGTTGATTTCACCGTAGGAATTTGAGCATTATTAAGCGTTATTTGAGTTCAAAGATCCATAAGGTTGTAAAACTCTAATCAGGCTAATTTTTGGTTTGCAGGCCCACCAAGGGACTGGCCAAACATCGATACGGTCAGCGCCCTCTAATAGTGTGCCACGTGGTTTGTATTGTAGGCTGTGATCGGCTTCGGTCACAAGGCGTTGTGACAAGTTTTACTCGTTTGCTATAGTGCATGTGTTGGATCGTCAGTTTTGTACTGTAACAGCCGTCAAAATCACAAAGTTTGAAATAGTTGGGTGCTTTGACTGGGGAGGGTGCCCCCATAAACTTTGAAATCTTAGTGGGTTGCTCTCAATAGGTCAGGTGACCTCACATTTTGTGGGGTGCCATTAAAATTACCTAAAAAAAAAGCATTAGGGTGATGTAAATTGTGCTTTGAAAATAGTAATTTATTCTTCTTTATTAATTTTGGCACTTATTTTATAAATAACTAGTAGGTGGCCCATGTGGACGACACTCTCTGACAAAGTGTTTACCAAAATCGGGTGTTAGTGGTTGAGATCCACCTTCCATTTGGAGGATAAGATCTTGACCCTTCTTTGTTGAAGCCTATAAGAGGGGGTATAAGTATAAGTGGGGAGACAACCACTATGTTTTGTTATATAGATGTCAGGTGTTGGGGGCTTTACCGTTATATAATAGCCGTTATAACATTTTTTTAAACCACGTTACCAATAACAAAGTTGCAAGTTTATTAGATGTATTTAGGACGTGTTTGATTGCACACAATTTATTTAGATAATTTCTTTTCTCATGGAAGGTTTTCTTGGGAAAATACACTTGATAAGGCTGTTTGATTACTCCTGAGAAAACATGTCGAGAAAATTCGTAATTTTCAATTATGTGAGAAAATAAGAGTAGATTTTCATGAAAATGAATCCTCATCTGCATGGAATGGAAATGATTCCAAGCTTGATTTTGTCATTTTCTTGATTTATTTTTTCAAATTTTAAATGGCTATCAAACAAACAAGGAAAAATTGGCAATCAAACACACCGTTAGGTAATTTCATGAATCAATGGTTTATATATAGTGGGGGTGTCGACATGTCGGTTCCAATTCAATTCCTAGGGTACCCAGAACCAAAATCAATATTGTCGATTCTTATTAGTTCCGGTTCTCTAAATGATGGATCCAGGCCAGAACCATAACCAATTGGTTCCGATTCCAATCTTGATAACATAACAATGTTAATACTAAATTTTTTGTAATTAACATCATATTTATATTTCGGTTCCGATTTGGTTAAAATATCAAACTACTCATAACCGAAATTGTTATTATTCCGATTTCTGTTTAGTCAAATCCCAAAAATGTGGAACTGGATTCAGAGTTTTCGGTTCCAATTCTGATTCGGTTTAAGTTAAACGGGTACAAATTGACACCCCCTAGTTGGTTGAGATAGTGTAAGTACACCCCCTTTCAATATTCCATGTCCGTTTAATTGCCTGAAAATATTAGAAATCGGCCTGGAAATATCACATTCCTAAAACATTCTATCAAGCATTCAAGTGATAAAAATAAAAAAAATGTATAAACAAAGCAAAAGAAATCAAAATTTCTGAAGGTCGGTTTCCTTGATTTCTTTTGTAGATTCTTTCTTTCCATTTTATAATCTCGAAGTTTCCAACTCTCTCTTAGAGCATGACCTGAAACTGTTTCCTTTTTTTTTTTTCTTAGAATTTTCCGTCTTCGCGTCTTACCTTGCTGACCTAAGATTTCTCTTTCCAATTTACGGCTAGGGGGGGTTTGCAGAGAGAATCGAAACAAATATCGAAATTAAGAAAAGAAATCCAAGAAGGGTATCCCTTTTTTTTTTTTCTTTCTCTCCCCTCTCCCTCTTAAAATCCTCTGCTTTGATTTCGTTTATAAAGGCGAGGGTTTGGTGATTTTAGGGGGATTTTTTTCTTGGGGGAGAGAAGATGAAGAAAACGAAGTTAGATACGTTCGTGTCTCTGAGTCGACAGAGATTGATTCAAATGTTGATCGGTGTAGCGTTTTTGTATGTGCTCTTGATGAGCTTAGAATTCCCTTTTGTATTCAGGAGCGGCTTAGGTTCCTTACCCACAGAGGGTTTCAATGAGTTTCTCAACGACGCGTTGTCTCGTTCTTTTAGGCTCGAGAGCGAAGAAGAGGTGGAGGAGAAAGCAGCACCAATTAGACCGTTAAAGGTCCCTTTTAGGGTTTCTAAGAGTTCTTTTCAGCCATCGCAGCAGCGAACGCCTGAGCGACGAATGAGAGAGTACAAAACTGTCTCAGGTTTGATCTTTCAGGAGAGATCTTTGAATAGTAGCAGTAAAGATGGGTTTTCTGAGCTTCAGAAATTCGCAAAGGATGCATGGGATGTTGGGAGGAAGCTTTGGGAAGAGCTCGAGTTGGGGAAAGTTCGTGTCGATGTTGAGAAGAAGGCAGGGAATCGATCGGAGTCTTGCCCGCACTCAATTTCGCTTTCTGGGTCGGAATTCAGTGATCGCGGTAAAATTATAGTTCTCCCCTGTGGGCTGACGCTGGGATCACACATTACGCTTGTGGGGAAACCTTGTCCGGCGCACGCTGAGTATGAACCGAAGATAGCGCTTGTGAAAGAGGGGGCTGAAGCGGTCATGGTGTCGCAGTTCATGATGGAGTTGCAGGGGTTGAAGACAGTTGACGGCGAGGACCCGCCAAGGATCCTTCACTTCAATCCTAGGTTGAAGGGGGATTGGAGTGGGAAACCTGTCATCGAGCAGAACACTTGCTACAGGATGCAGTGGGGTTCGGCACTTAGGTGCGAGGGGTGGAAATCTAAGGCTGATGAAGAAACTGGTACGATAATTTAATGATCTTCTCTGTTAATCTGTGTTTTCTTTAGTTCAGTCTTTCATTGCTGTTTCAGATAACTATTTTTGGACTTAACTATTGGGAAAAAGGAACGCTTTTTTTCGTCAAAACTGTCAGAAATTCTCGATCTTGGTTCTGTATCGAAGAGCATGAATTAATATCAGCACAATTCAAATTGAATGTGGCTTGCTAATTGTGTAATTGCTGTCTATGATTGTACTTCATGAATTCCCCCCTCTTTTGCAAATAGGAGGAAGTTTTTCTCGTGGGTTTTTATTGCCAAGGATTGTAATCTGTAATTTAAACCAGCATCTCTTATTACTTTTGCTAAAGCTACCTGAATGAAAGATTGAAAATTTTGGGGAATTTCAACAGGGGCGTTATGCTTTTTGTGTAATTCTTTGGACTCTGTGCAGTTGATGGACAGGTAAAGTGTGAGAAGTGGATCCGTGATGACGACAATGGATCAGAGGAATCGAAAGCAACCTGGTGGTTAAACCGGCTTACAGGCCGAACCAAGAAGGTTATAGTTGACTGGCCATACCCATTTGCAGAGGAGAAGTTGTTCGTCCTTACCCTTAGTGCTGGCTTGGAAGGTTATCATGTCAATGTTGATGGGAGGCATGTTACCTCTTTCCCTTACCGCACCGTGAGGACCTCATCAACCTTTCAACTTGATATTGGCCCCTGATAAATCTGAATTATTTCTCAAGATTGTTCATAATGTTAACAGGGATTTGTTCTTGACGATGCAACCGGGCTATTTCTGAATGGGGATGTTGAAGTCCATTCCATATTTGCTGCTTCCTTACCCACATCACATCCAAGTTTTGCTTCACAGAGGCATCTCGAGATGTCTAGTAGATGGAAGGCCCCACCTCTTCCTGATGGGCCTGTGGAACTTTTCATCGGTATCCTTTCTGCTGGCAACCATTTTGCGGAGCGGATGGCTGTAAGGAAGTCTTGGATGCAGTCTAAACTAATCAAATCGTCGAATGTGGTCGCTCGGTTCTTTGTAGCACTGGTAAGGTGGATACCATGTGGTATATGTCATTTTTGTGAAAAAAGGAATAAACTTCAGTTTGGAGATGCTTAAAGTTTTTGGGGATTGATGTTTTGGACAGCATGGAAGAAAGGAAGTGAATGTGGAGCTAAAGAAAGAAGCTGAGTTCTTTGGTGATATTGTTATAGTCCCTTTCATGGATAGCTATGACCTCGTGGTTTTGAAGACGGTAGCCATCTGCGAGTATGGGGTGAGTGGTGAAATAAGCCTAAAAGTTGGAATGTTACATGCTTTATGGATTTTGGTGAGATTATTCATCTCTGATGCTGTTGTTTGTGCACAGGTTCGCACAGTATCTGCAAAGTATATTATGAAGTGCGATGATGATACATTTGTCAGGGTGGATGTGGTGATCAAGGAAGCGAAGAAAATCCCTGATGGTAGGAGCCTGTATGTGGGGAACATGAATTACTACCACAAGCCTTTGCGATATGGTAAATGGGCAGTGACATATGAGGTATGATTGACCCTTGGGTTCTGCTTGTCTTCAGTTGTTTATCCCTAGTTACTTTCATGAGCATGCTTTGTAAACTTTGTAATCTCCGATTTATATTAAACTGTTGTCACCAATCCAAATAAAATAACGTGGGAATGATAGTAAATACTTTTGTTTTGGTGTCTGCCTGATTCTTTTTGTCTATTGGCCACAACTTAGCAAATTCGGTAGTTGGACATGAGTTTCTTCACCCCGTGCATCCGATCGTCAAATTTTCTCTAGTTTGAACTTGTTCTTTTCTCTGCTGCAGACACAAACGTTGGTGCCCTGAATAGAAATAGAAGTTTCCCCTCATAAATACGCAAAGATGAACATATTTTGTTTAAAATCTTTAGATACTTTTGAAATAGAATTACTGTCGATGTTGAAATTTGTCCACTTTCAATTATGTAAATAATTGAGATGCCTAATAAATTTGCTTCTACCTATGAGGTAACAGGGGAGACTAGGTTAACTATTAAATTATCTGACAACCGGAGAAAAGATGGAATTTCTAATCTTATTTTTGAATTTCCAAATCGGTGCTATTTTTCTCGTTCCAAATGACTTGAGGGAACTTTTGCTACGAGTTCCTGTCAATCATCAAATTTTAAGTCGGATGGTTGAAATTCCAGGATTTAGGAATTCTCTTCACCATCTGTTTAATCATCCATGCTATTATGCTTATTAGATATTTCGTTCTTTTGGAACCTTCTTGTTATGTACTCACTACTTTTTCTTTCTTCTTTATTTTTGGATTGTCGGGTGGGGGTGGTTTAGGAATGGCCAGAAGAAGATTATCCACCCTATGCAAATGGGCCGGGTTACATAGTGTCATCTGACATTGCACTATTCATTGTAACTGAATTTGAGAAACACAAGCTAAGAGTAAGTGATCTTTAACTCGCTTTCACCATTTGTTTATTTCGGTTTCCCCCTCTCTTCTTCCCTGTCTCTAATTTGATGAATGCTGCGATGATGATGATGGTTAATTTTGCAGCTGTTTAAGATGGAAGACGTGAGCATGGGGATGTGGGTGGAGCAGTTCAACAGCTCAACAGCAGTGGAATATCTACATAACTTGAAGTTCTGCCAGTTTGGTTGCATTGATGATTACTTCACGGCACATTATCAATCTCCAAGGCAGATGATCTGCTTGTGGGACAAATTGCAACGGGAGGGAAGACCCCAGTGCTGCAACATGAGATGATTTCGATGAAGGCAACACAACGGCATTTGGTGACAATGTGGAGAATCTGAGAGGGGACAATCTCATGGAAGCAAGTTTTGCGGTGATAGCATCTTATAGTGTACATTCTGAATAGGCTTCGGATAGAGAGATGTGGGGGCTGTTGATGTGCCCTTTCAAATTCTTTCATTTTTTCTTAACCTTTTTTTTTTTTTTTTTTTTTTGTTTTTTTTTTCCAAGTCCGGAGGAGGAGGGTTGTTAATGGCTTATATGTGTCGAGAACGTATTTAACAACTCTGGGCTCTATAATCTATGGTTTCACCACAGCAGATGGAAATGAATATCATCTGGATTCAAAACAATCTCTTTGCTCACTCTGTTCCTGTTCATAGTTTGAAAGTTGCCCAGACTCCAGAATTTCAATGAAATAGATGCATGCCGGCACATACATGGCAGCTTAAAAATGGTCTCTGAGTAGTCTAAAAATTGACTATGAACACTAGTAGTGCTTCTGCTTATCCTTCCCAAAGAGTAAAACAGCCCACAATATAAGCCACGTGGCACACTTTTAGAGGACGCTGACCGTATGGATGTTTAGCCAATCCCTAGGTGGACCTACAAACCAAAAATTATCTTGATTAGTGATTTCAAACCTTTTTATCTTCTACCCCAAATAATTCTGAAAATTTCACGGTTAAAATCAACCCATGAAAATGACTCGAGTCCAACGCTTAAAAATCACTAATCAGGTTGATTTTTTTTTATGCAGGTCCACCCAGAGATTGGCTAAACATCCATATTGGCAATGTCCTCTAAAAATGTGCCACGTGTCTCATATTGTGGGTGACGGGTACTGACCGGCGGCGGCAGGCGAGTTTTACTCCAACCCAAACAAGCCCTAATCTTAGCATCATGAACGGTCAACATGATCTATGCACCGAAATTCAGTATCTGTTACAACATGAGGATCATCACTCCTCAATAAACAACAGAGATTTCCCGCGACGCGAGAGGAAGACGAATCCAAAAAAAAGTCAAAATTATTCCTTCTTCATTTCTGGTCTGCTTCACTGTGAGGCCGAACGAACAACAGAGTCACAGACATGGTGGTGGTTTCTTCACGTCTGGGAAAATCCAGAACAAGAGACAATCTCTTATTCTTAACTATTCCACTCCAATCTTTCATCTCATTCTCCCCCCAATATCACAGACACCCATTTTCATCCTACACACAAAACCCGTCTTCTCTCGTAAACCAAGTAATGGCCGCTATGCTACAAAACCGATCCTTCGACACCCGGCTCGCAGCGACAACCAGTCCTCATCCATTCACTGTCGATGCCGTTTGCGAGGTTTTGAAATCTGTACCCAAATTCTTCTTCCAGAGCTCTCGATCCATCGGCCGACAAAATGGTTTTCGGCACAGGGCACCTCTGAAACAGAGAGATCTTCGACGGGAATCTGATAATTCTCAGAAAGGTATACTCTTTCTTGGCCCTGCTGCTTACAGAGACCCCATGAAGGTAAAACTAGGTTTAGACAAAACATTAGAGTTCTATTATTGGGTTGAAGCCCAATTCGGGTTTACCCATAATGAGATTACTTGTAGAGAGATGGCTTGTGTATTGGCTAAGGGGAATCGATTGCCAGCGCTTTGGGAATTTCTCAACGAAATGGCGGGAAGAATTGATGGGCGGCAGCTTGTGACCACCGCCACCATTACCTGTTTGATAAAAGTTCTTGGAGAGGAAGGGTTGGTTAATGAGGCATTGGCTGCGTTTTATCGGATGAAGCAGTTCCATTGTAAGCCGGATGTTTACGCTTATAATACGATCATTTGTGCTCTTTGCCGAGTGGGGAATTTTAAGAAGGCAAGGTTCTTGTTGGAACAGATGGAATTGCCAGGTTTTCGTTGCCCACCTGATACTTTTACGTACACAATTTTGATTAGTTTCTATTGCAAGCACACCTTGCAGACTGGATGCCGGAAGGCCATTAGGAGGAGGTTGTGGGAGGCAAACCACTTGTTTCGGGTTATGCTCTTTAAGGGTTACGTTCCAGATGTTGTTACTTATAACTGTTTAATTGATGGTTGTTGCAAGACGTATCGAATAGGCAGGGCATTGGAGCTGATTGATGATATGATAGGGAAGGGCTGTCTTCCGAATCGGGTTACATATAACTCTTTTATTAGATACTACAGTGCTGTTAACGAGATTGATAAGGCCATTGAGATGATGCGTAGGATGAAGTCGATGAAGCATGGGATACCCACTTCGAGTTCTTACACCCCGATTATTCATGCCCTGTGTGAAGCGGGAAGGGTGCTGGAGGCACGGGATTTTCTTGTTGAGATGGTCAATGGAGGGTCGATTCCTAGAGAATATACATATAAATTAGTTTGTGATGCACTGAATTCAGTAGGTGAGGCTGGTTTGCCAGATGAACTACGGAGAGGGATCGAGGATGGGATCATGATTAGATATAAGCAAGTGTTGATGGTGAAACCGATGATGATTCACAAAGCTTTGTCATAGGGGAAACATGACACTAGTGTAGGATGGGAGTGCTCATCCATATTACGAAATTAAGATGACAAGAAGCTTACGCTTATGTATCTTTGTCGCATGTGAAAATCTCAATCATTGGTTCCTATCACCTTTAGATTTTTCATGTCTGTGCATATCTTTGTTCTTGTCCATTTAAAGGGGTGTACTTTTTTTGATCTATAGGTTGCCAAGTCAGCAGCTCCTGGTCTGAACCACTCCCAGCTTGAATTTCAACGACGAGTGCTATGTGATTCCTGTCCCATAAGTAGGTAATTTCCAATAAATGTGACCAATAACAAATTGATTGAAATCAATGTTTTAAATGTCTGTAATTTGCTGTATTATCCTCACTCTCACACCATTGACCATGGCATCCAGATTTTGTCGAAGAAGAGAGAATTCCATGTATTAAGGATCATCTGAGAAGGACATTTGGTGATGTTAGAGGTTTGCATCAATTCCTCTCCTACAAGTTCTATAAATATTAAAATTTTCCTTACATTTTTTATGGATGTCAAACTTTGGCAATTTAGAGTGCTTGAGTGATAGTCTCCCAAGTCCCAAGTTATATTTGTTGTGCTTTTCTGATTAATTATAATTTCCAACCTTTTGGTTCCAGACATACTTGATTGATTTGCTGAATCCTGGATTTATCAGAGACTACTTCTGCCGTATTTACTACTTAATGTTACTTAGATATAAAGAGTAGAAAGATTTCATTGTTGAATTTCCACTTCCACCTAATTCCATAGCTCACATAAATCTTGACCATCAGTACTAGAACCAAAGAAATCCTCAAAGCAGGTTGAACGGACTAAAAGTTGTTCAAAGCACAACCAGAATTAGAGACCACATCGCATAACCTTGTATAATGTCATAATCAATTGCACAAGACTTTGGATTTAAGGCCTTTCTAAAAACATTGAGAACGAGGAAAACAATAGTTATTGACGAATTTGATGATTCTAACCATCTAATTAGTTGCTTGCTTTTGGACAATTAACAAAAGTACGGTCGATGGTATAAAAATTAAAAATCCATTGATCGGATGGTTAGGATCATCTAATCAATTGTGTTCATTGGTCTAGGTCGACTTGCTGGGCACCATTAGAATGGATAGTTAAGTTTATACTTTATACAAACAACTGTTGGTGTTAGCGTAGGTGTATAGCTTGCATAGGCATTCATCTCTTTTAAATTTGATCATGAATATACATTTGATAAGTTATTGAAATGAGTTAAATAATGTTCTCACAATAAGATCTGGCATTGAGTATTCCACATTTAACTTCTATCGGGTTGTTCGCTGGTTCGACAAAATGTGACTCATGTATTTTTCATTTTGTTTTTATTATTTTTATAACCATGTACCTGATGCAACTATTACAAAAGTGCTTGGAACTGTCCACTTCCCTTCATCTTATCATCTTGATTTTCTTCGAAGAGAGGATAACGCTGCAAGCATACTTTACCATGCACCATACTTATCTCTAAAGATTGCCAATCTTAAAACGTGAAATAAAATCCAAGAATAAACACAACACTATATAACATTTTTACTCTTCCAACTGCAAAAAACCTATGTATCATCCTAGTCCCTAACTTTTCTCACTGTAAACCCAAATGAAGCAGCCCAAGCAGTTTGTCACATACTTTCTCCTTCTCTTAATATGGATTTTTCTGCTGTCTGGTAATGCTAAAACATGAAGTTTTTCTCTCTATAATTATACTCTTACCTGCCTTAATCATCCATTTCATTTCTCAATCTCCATTCTCATAATCCTGAACTTCTCTAATTAGAAAATCTTCATCTTGTATTATGCTATGTTGTTTGTAGGATGCTTTATGTTCTCAATTATAGGATAAAATTATACTTTTATCTATAATATTATTGTGTCGAAAATGATGTTGCAGGCCATGCCCAAGGACAAGCAGTCACGTTTTATGTGAGCAACAAATGCCCCTTCCCCATATGGCCTGCGACTGCCTCGAATAAAGGCCAGCCGGTGATAGCTGATGGTGGCTTCTTCCTCCCCTCAGGTCAGATCCAGCGCATCAAGGCTCCGCCCACATGGAACGGGCGGTTCTGGGCAAGAACTGGGTGCAACTTCACTTCCAACTGGGAACGTGCGTGCCAGACCGGTGACTGTGACGGACGACTCGCATGTAATGGGATCATAGGCCTTTCCCCAGTTACGCTTGTGGAGGTATCATTGCAGCCAGATAGCAAGCCGAGTTTCTTCGATGTCAGCTTGGTTGATGGATACAATCTCCCTGTGTCTGTCTCTTCAAAGCCTACGACACCCAAATGTTTCATTGGAGGGTGCTTGAAGAATCTCAACAGCTTCTGCCCACAGGAGCTTCAGGTCTTGAATGATAATAGGGAGGTGGTGGCGTGCAAAAGTGCATGCTTGGCATTTGATCTTGATATGTTCTGTTGCAGGAATGCTTATGGAAAGCCTGACAAGTGCAAACCGAACATGTACTCGAAGATGTTCAAGAATGTTTGTCCCTCTTATTACAGTTACGCTTTCGACACTCCCCCACCGTTGTTAAGCTGTAGTTCCAAAGAGTATATCATCACATTCTGCCCGTCGAAGTGGGGTGCTCACATGTCCGTATAGATGGATGTTTTTCATTCCCAGCCTGCCTCTGAGCTTCAGGCGATTTGTATAACTCAAATTATATTATATGCATTTACATTTTAATGGATGAGATGAGTCCAAGCTCTTTCTTCCTCTCTTTCTTCCTCTCTTCCATGTTTTGCAGATCTCACTATCATTAGACTGGTGGGCATGAAGAAAAACATCCTCTATGCCTGTCCCATGGCATGACACTAGGGTGTGGGACTCACCCTTCAAAGGGTCCCATCTCCAGGATCTCTAGGGCCCAAAAAATTGACCCAACCAGATGATCCTTGTTATTTATCTATGACATTCTTTTGGTTAGAGTGGATCCCTAGTCCCTCCGCCCTGCACGTGGGAGAGTTCATTTTCTGTGCTCAAGTGACAGAAAACAAGAACAAACCTCTCAGTGGAACAGAGGAGCAGAAAAATGGCGGATTCATGACAATATTTCGGTCATGGTCTGCAACTCAAGATCTTTTACTTGTCTTCTCAATCGATGTATCAAGCATGAAGAGGGAGATTGGAAATATGCGATTTGCTTGGAGGGGTGGGGAGATTCGTGGGGATTTGCCCTGTTTTCAGGTTTAAGATGGTTGTAGAGGAAGAGGAGTGCATGAAGAGAAGCGGTGGTGAAGAAGGATTGAGAGGGAGATTTGGAGCCGTGAGAGGATGGGATTGTTGTTAATGGATCGTTGTCAAACAATGAGGAGATTGAGGGACTTTTAAGTGGTACCCACCAGGGGTTAGCGCAGATGGTAGCTAGCGACAGGGGTTTGCTCCCTCTAGTCGTGTGTTCGATTCTGTGCGCCCCTCGATTTACCCCCTGCACATTGGGAAACTTCCGTGTGGGTCGGTGCGGTGCAGCCGGAGGGATTAGTCCCATTCTCTGTGGGTGGGGAACCCTTGGGAAAAATTTTTTTTTTTTTTTTTTTTCTTGTCCTCTGCACAGAGGCAGTGTATTTTCTTTTTTCATTTTTTTTCTTTCTTTCAAAGGTGTAAAGGGTTTAAAAGGGGCCGTTATAACGGACTGGGGGTGTAACCATTTTTTTCCGTTGTAACAGCCGTTATAACAAATTGTAATGGACAGGGATAAAAACTGAAAAGGGGGAAAACGGAAAATAGAGGAAATAGTTGCACTAAAAATCAAAATTTGAATTTCAAAATTTCAATAAAATTTACAAGGGAAAAATAATAGAAATAACAGTCTTTTTTATTTTTCACAATTTTTTTTTGAAAAAATAAAGGTTGTTATTTTCGTTATAACGGCCGCCAGCTGTTTTGCCTCCCTATGTAGGATTTTTTCTCTTCAAACGGTCATTTTTTATTTTTTCATAAAATAACGCTTGTTATTTTTGTTATAATGGCCGTTATTTTCAAAATATGTCCGTTATAACAAAAATATTGATCCTTATTTTTTGAGCGTTAAAACAGTTCATAATGTAAGGGGGTAGGTCCGAATCCGTTATAACGACGGTTTTTGTTGTTGTTATCAAGGTTTAAAAAACGGCCGTTATAGCGAAAAAAACAGCCGTTATAACAGATTCGGACCTACCCCGTTACGTTATGGACCGTTAAAATGCCCAAAAAATAACGGCCGTTATAACGAAACTAATGGCCGTTATAACGAAATTCTGAAAAATTTTGTGGAAAAAAACGGCCGTTATTTTCGTTTTTTTCCGTTATTTTCTATTTTTGAAATTTTGAAATTCAATTTTTTTTTGAATTTTAGTGCAATTTTTTCCATTATTTTCCTATTTTTTTCATTTTTGGCCCTGAGCGTTTTTTTTTTCGTTACAACGGAAAAAACGGTAACGCCCCCAATCCGTTATACCGTTATAACGGTCCCCTTTAAACCTTGGTTGTTATAAGGGCCTTTTTTTAAACCATGGTGTAAAGTATTAAAAAAAATTAATATAGTGTTGGTCATGTCACGTTTGCGTACTTGTGAAAATAAAATAACTGATTACGCGTCCTACCATGGCCATGTTTGCATGCTTATTGTGTTTACAAATGTTTGTATCTAGTTTTTCTGGTAAGAATTCCTGATCTATTTGTTTGAGTAAAGATTTTAGGGAATTTTTAACCATGTGATCTTTGAAATTTGATATATACCTCCCACAATATAGAGAACATCATTGCTCACCAATAATATATCATCCATATAGAGAACAAAGAAGATAAAATGACTCCTATTCATCTTGAGATATATACATTTGTCTATTTTTCTTAAAGCCATATCCAGTCACTATTTTGTCAAAATTTAGGTACCATCGTCTCGATGCCATGCCTGTTTCAAACCATAAATAGATTTCTTCAATTTGCAGACAAGAATGATGCTCATTTCCTTGAATTTTAAAACCATTAGGTTGAGGCCATATAAATTTCTTCTTCTAATTTGTCATTCAGAAACACCGTCTTAGTATCTATCTGATGTATAACTATATATCATAGTGTGTCACAATCACCAAGATGATCTTCAATGAATCCTTGGAAAAAACTAAGGAGTAGTCTAACTGAAATCAATGTCTAGCTTCTGTGACCACATGAATAAACTAGGGCACAGGAACTCATTCGCTACAAGCCTTGCCTTGAATCTCTCAACCTTACCTTCTTAATTTCTTTTGGTCTTGAACACCCATTTACATTTTATCTTGTGATGTTTTGGAAGAGTTACAAGTTTCCATATTTTGTTCTTTTCCATAGACTTCAATTCTTCTTCAATGGCATCTTGCCAATATTGAGATTCATTATTTTTCATCACATCGCTAACTAAAAGAGGAATGATCATTATTATCTGTAACATCTCTGTCCCAGAATTACACCTCATAATCATCTGTAATAGCAGATCTCCGCTCTCGAGAAGATATTCTAAGAAGGATAGATTGCGCAAATGGAGCTACCTCTAGCTGAGGTGTGGGTGTTGGTTTGACTGTTGGCTCTTCTTTTGCAATAACTAGATCGACCGGTGAATTCACAATATGAGGTAAAGGTTGTGGGATAAAACAAATCAGTGGATCACCTTGATTTTCTTCAAAACCAATCTTTCTGTAGTGTTATTTTGCTATGTTCTAGAAATCTGTTCAGGCCTAGAAGATTCATGATTGGCCCAGCTAGGAGTACTATTTGGGCCAAGACAAAACCTGTGTGGTCAAGGAGTAACTTCAAATGTTCTCACACAACTAAAAAAAAAATAAAAAAATTTCAATGTTGATACGTGTATGGTTATGATTCAATGGGTATTTTATATACCCACATGACCCAGACTGTTGTAGCCAAAATAGAGCCAGGTGTAGGCCATTAACGCAAAAGTAACTGTCACGAAAAAATAGAATTTGCTTAAAGCAAACGATTCTATGAAAATTTAAAAGGGTGGGTTCAGTCTCCAAAAGCACGTCTCTTTCACTTGGATCTCTCATGTGTAGAGCGCACTCATGAAGCCTAAAAGACTAGTAGCGTGCGACTATGTAAAGAAAATGACTTCAAAAGGAAGAATCCCTTTGACAGAGCACTGGAACGGAAATTCATGGGACCGCTTACATGGTCTTAGCCAAGGTGTAATGGTTCACCCAAAGGTTAAAAGCCCTTTTGAATGAAAGTGGGCGTGAAACTGATTCTCTGTTAGTGGATGGAAATACTTAAAAAGGAAGAAGGAACCACATTCTTTGAAAAGTTTGAGCTTTTATTTCTTAAATCCTTTAAATTCTTTCAGCTTATACACAGGATATCTACTTTGCAAGCTGGATTGCAAATTTCCCCATTATATATAGGTGGTCTAGTGTTGGACCCCAATAACACTTGATTTTTAACAAAATAGTAGTGTTTTAAAAACTAGACCAGACCGACGGTTCGATTGGATTTTCAAAAAATATCGATCGGGTTCATGTTGAACCTGCAGAAGTTTGAAGAGAACCAACGGTTTTTCAAAACCATTGGTTCAACCGTCATACCGATCGAACCACTGGTTCATAATTGGTTCTTATGAACTATTTGAAAGATGAACCCCCATGCACAAATGCAATCCTAAAATATGGGGATTTGTCTATAGCCTAAGAGAATATTTTAGGAACTGAGTATTGTTTCCAAATTTTCTCCAATATTCGAGCTAAATCTTCAAGATTTTGTGTTATATTTCTATGCAAAAAATAAGAAGTAAATTTGATCAAATTTTCTCGGGAAAACATAATTTTCCTTTTTTTGATAACCATTTTAAATTGGGAATATTTTCCGAGAAAATGTGATTTTCCCATCCAAGCCTCGAATGCATTTCCGTTGCACATAGCCGAGAATCTATTTCCACGAAAATCCACCCTTTTTTTCTCACATAATTGGAAGTAGCATATTTTCTCGGGTGCAATCAAACATCCTTACCAAGTTTATTTTCTCATTAATATTTTCCATAAGAAAAGAATTTTATCAGGAAATTTTTTTGTTCAATCAAACACTCCCTAAGAAAAAAAATTTATTCTTAAATCTTAATCTTGACCTGTAACCTTGGAGGAAGAAAACTAAGGGCATTATACTTCAAATTTTCACATTTTTTTTACTGATCACCTTTTTTTTTACTTTCTGAATGACATATTTTAAATATTTAATAAATATAAACCAGTCAGACCATATCAAACCATGGTCCAACCTCAGGTTCGACCAACTCGTGGATTGAACTATGCGTCGTGGATTGAACTAATCCATATAAACATATATACAGGAGCCATTCACCCATTTTCTAAGAAAATTAACTGTGAAAAATATAGTAAACCAACTTTCTTCCAAATTCTTACCCTGGGCCGGAGTGATCATCAAAGAGAACGGAAAAAAAGAAGATTACAAATGAACATTGGAGTTGCACCCATAGATCTACACAATCTATCCCAGCAGCCAACTGAAAAACCATGCCAAAGACGAGATCAACCAAGTTCCTGCAACAAGAACACACCAGGTAATAATCCATGATTAGAGA
This sequence comes from Euptelea pleiosperma, assembly GCA_035048495.1. Classification (NCBI taxonomy): domain Eukaryota; kingdom Viridiplantae; phylum Streptophyta; class Magnoliopsida; order Ranunculales; family Eupteleaceae; genus Euptelea; species Euptelea pleiosperma. The sequence continues at coordinate 13,679,675 of CM068543.1, forward strand.
CCCCATCAACCATCTAAATGATTAGAAACTATCCTTTAAATACCCACTTACCGATCTTCCATGGAACAAGTCTCACACCACTGTTCCAGTCCGTCGCTGAAAAGTAACAAACCGTCGTAGTATTCTCCCCACCAACACAATTACAGACGAAAGAGTTGTAGGCGTCGCTATATCCACATACCCCATTACTCCTCTCGCAAATATTACAATCACTCGGATATTCGTTCTTGACATTAAACCGATACTTAAGAGTGACACCATATTTCCATCTCTCTGGATTGGATTCTTGGCCATTGAAGCTATATACCGATGTGTACGAAGTGCATTGTAGCTTTTGTAGGTCCATTTCAAAGGCTGGCCCAAGATCAACCGGTGTATAGACACAACATGTGGAGATCGGGAGATCAAGCGTGCTAATAGCTGGGCATGAGTAAAGAAGACTACAGATAGGTGTATTCTCATTATCGCAAAGAGGCACAGTAACGCTGCAGTTATCCTTATTTCTTGAATTATAGAGAGGAGATGAAGTCGTGGAGCAATCGAGGAGAGCAAAGACATTGTCGTCAAGGAAGGCAAATGGCGCATCCCAGTCTAGGCCGAAGCCTTTACTGGGCTGCGTCGATAAGCAAGTTGACATGGATGAGTCTTGTATGTATAAAACTTGGTTGTCGTAGTCGATGGAGTCGATGGTGTAGCATCCAGAGTGGGTTGTGAAGATGAGCTTCTGTTGATCACATGTTACATACTTTTGAAAACGTGGATCGCCGCATCCTGGCCCGGTTCCAAATGGGTATCGGATCAGTTGATCACCACATGCTCTCTTGCAGGATTGGGATGAGACTAATGAGGGTAGGAAGATGAGAGAGATGAAGGATAGCAGAGTAATGGAAGATCTGAACTTCATGTTTATGGTACGGTCTTTGTGTGTAACGCAAAGAAGATGGAGAAATTTTTGATCCTGCAACTTTTGATCCAGCGATCCTGCAACTTATAGTTAAGTGCCAGCAGTACCCCAGGTCAGGTGGCACATAACTGTAGGTGGTAGCTAGCTAATAAGTTTTCCCTTTTGAGCGAGAGAGAGAGAGAGAGCATGTGCTTTTGTTTTTATGGGGATAGTTTCTGTGCTTTCTGTCTTGGCCACTTTTTTTTTATTATGCTTTGGTTTCATAATTAGGGTTCTCATCTCTTCCATGGGTTTCCCTTCTCCAATTCCATGGACATACATGGTATGTGAAATTTCAAGTATGTCCTTGGTAAAATTTTATGGAGATAAAATTTTTAATGGAGGTAGGGCTGTCAACTGATCGGATCAGGGTTAATCCAAATCCAATTTGATAGTATAGGCCTACTCAATCCAAAAACGGTAAGGTCAATCAAAACCCTATCCGCTAAACTATCAGGTAGCTTGATATTGAGCCGATCTGATCGATAAACATGTTAAATTTGATTTGGAAGAATAATTAAAGCTATAAATTCTAAGTCAAATAACAAATAATAATAAGTTTTATGTTTTTAATCGTTACTAATATCTAAAGGATAATATTACGTACATACACATACACATATATCGAGTCATTATTAAATAGGCTCAAGGTAGCCGGAACCGATCCGATATCTTATTAAATCACAATTCCAGATCCAGACTTTTTTTTTTCCCATCTCTAAAGTGAATTTACATTTTTTTCCTAAAGAATAATATCAATTACCAATGACACATTAAATTGCAAACCTAATTGTTCATGCAGACCATCTATCCTCTAAATATCCCAATTCACTTTCAGATTTAAAACCCTTTTCCGAATATGATCCCACATATTCCAAGAATAACCCTACCACTACATTGCTTAAAATAGTACCAAGTCTTTGGGTATTTTTAGATGGCCCCATTGATGGACAAAAAGTCATGATTGATAGAAATGCCCTACACTTGTGTACAGTACTAGTGGGTGGCCCGTTCCCAGACGACACTCCCCGACAAAGCATTTGTCAAAATTGGATGTGAGTGGCTGAGATCCACAGTCCAATTGGGGGATAAGATCTCGACCCTTCTTTATTAAAGCCTATAAGATGAGGTATGAGTGGGGAGCCAACCACTGTCACTTGTTATATAGATATCTACTATTCTAGATTTTTATGGTCAAGTTTGGGTTCAGATAAATATCCAGACCTGACCCAAAAGATGTTCAGGCATCGATTAAACTGGCTAATTGGGTACCCATCATTGGTACCCAAAAATAATTTTATTTTTAATTAAATGTAACAAATGATATGGAACTCGGATTCAAATCTTAAGCATGTGATGCCCATCTTGGATACTCATCATCTCTTGCAATTTCTTGGAAGATTCTCCCTTTATTCTCTATTCTCTTATTCACTTCTCTTCTTTTCTTCTTTTATTTTTTAATAATATTTATTCGATTACTGTACTCTTTCTAGAAGATGTTAAGTTCTAGCCCTAATGAAATGGGGAACCGTTGATTTGTTTTTTCATCATGGGCTTTAATTATCAGTTTATGGGCTCTTATAAAATACAAAAATAATGTCTCCCACTTCTCCTCTTTCCTTGCCTTGGGTGCACTATCTTAAGTGTCGTTAGGGGAATGGTGGGGCCGTTGCTAGGCTGTTGGTCGTACTCTGAGTCAACAATTTTGCATTATTTTACTATTCTTTTAATATTATTAGAGATTCATTAAACTTGTTGTTAGTTAAAGCCTTAAAAGGTAGTCCAAGCTTTTGGAAGATTCAAATGGAGGGGTGGTTTTGGAAATTTGGCAACCCAAAGGGCTATTTTAGAAGATTTGGTTTTTCTTTTTTTGAAAAAATGTGGTAACTCAAGGGGTAGTTCTAGAAACTTCTTCGTGATCTATGCAAATCAAAAGACCTAAAAACCCTCAACTCTATACAAACTTCATTAATTGTTGCATAGAAAAGAAGATTATAATTTCTTGCTGAATATTGTGTGATAAAAGTTATCATTAACCCTTAGGGCATGTTTGGTAATCTACCGCAGTGGGAGAATAAAATATCTGCGCACGCTAATATTCGCCCGGGCACGTTTGGCAGCCACTTGCCCCCGCTGAATATTTAACCGGGCCCACAAATTTGCCTGCTGCGGAGGGAAAACATTTGATCACCCCTCCCCCTGAGTAAATATTTTCACACCAATTTGGCTTTGGAGAGAAAATTTTATTTTATCGCGTGAAAATCACTATTTTCAATAAAAATAAATTTTTTAATATATAAAAAAATAAAAATGAGTTTATCCTTTGACCTAATATTTGGGTCCCACACTTGCCTAACCCATATTTGACTTACTTTGGTATGTGGGACCCACTCAAATTGAAACAAAATGAAGTAAGCTAGCTAGTGCACGTACCGACACGTACCCAACATTGTTAAATATTGATATAAACAAATATTTAGCCAAGATAATATTCGGCTCGCTAAATATTCGCCATTGGAACTCTTTTTCTCATGTACCAAACATGCCCTTAGTGTATAACATAAGGGGTGCTCAGGTACAAATATAGTTTTAGCCTGGATTCTCTTTTGTCTGGGACAAACTGATCTTTGGTAATGTTGTGTGTGCATGCTTCTCAAAAGTTTCTAGCCGCGGTTTTTATTTAATAAGCATCATTGCTGTTGTCAATATCGTTGTCATCAACATTTTAGTATTAGGCTGTAGGTCCACCTAGATATGGGCCCAACATTCATACGGCCAGTGTCCTTTAGGAGTGTGTAACGCGGCTCATATTGTGGTCCCTCATCATTGTTGATGAAAGATGTCAGCGTGCTGAACAACCTGTGAAGGTTAGGGTTGTGTGAGAGCGGTGAATGCCATGTGAGTGGCATGCCCCAACCCTGGTTTTGGCTTTAAAGTAGTAATAGATAATAATCATTTAGAGTAATAATAAAATATCAAAAATGTTAAAAAACAAAAAAAAAAAGATAAAAAGAAAAGAAAGACCTTATAGTGTTACATGAAAAGTCAAGTAGAATTTGGATTTGTAATTAAAAAACGCATTAAAAAATTGAGAAAAAATAAATAACAACCAACCAGAGCCGTAAATGACTCAACCGAACCCTAGCTCGGGGCTCCGCTTCTCAACATGAGGTAAAACTCAGGTTGACTTGGGTTTGAGAGAGAGAGAGAGAGAGAGAGAGAGAGAGAGAGAGATGCATCAGATCGATGATTGGAGATAATATGGTTCAATGGTTGGTTCTGGTTCTCTGAGGCTAGTTAGTAAATTCTCGAATTACTCGTGAATTATACGCGAACCGTATGAATTATCGAAACAAACGAACCGAACAACGTCCTATTCGAAGGTATTGATAAATTCGCACATTTTTTTACATGATCGAATTATTCTAGAATAATTCATGGATTTTTCAAATTACTCCCCAAGTATTGATTGGATGGTCCTGAGTTCCTAAAATCAAATCCATGAAATTCGTAGTGGGTTAGTAATAATCAATAATGAGGGGCCGCCCAAAGGGTGCCATAGAGGAAAGGGTCGTCGTTCTATCCCACGCTTAAGGTTGATATTAGGCTATGTGATTTAGTCGTGGACCATCGGATTCAAGAGATCCACAGTCCACCCGGCTATTATGGCAAAGAGGTAAAACGGTGATCTCATGTACAGGGATCTCTTGAATACGACGGCCAACAGCACCACCACATATCTCTTTCTTGCTCGACTGGGATAGCATTTTTCTAGAGGAAAATGATGGCAAAATGGAACTTAAAAACCTCTAAAATTTTACGGAGAAGAAACGTGAGCAAAAAATGATCTACGACAATTGGTGTTCTTGAAATGTCTCTCAAATTATTTTGAAGTGTGTTATGGCATGAAAGTCAACTTCAGAAAGATTTTTGGGGGAGGTGGGGGACATACAGGATTTGGCATGTTCTAAGGAATCCGTACCTTCCTCATATTTAGGACTTCCCTTAGGGCTCCTTGTAGAGCAAAAGCAATTTGGGATCCGGTCGTTGAGAGAGTCCATAGAAGGCTAGCGAGTCTCCCCACATGTTACCTTTCACTTTTAGCGATCCCAATATCTGTGGAAAAGTCAATTGAGAAGATGATGAGAAATTTCTTATGGAATGACAAAGAGGACTCTCCCCGATATCAGTTAGTGAATTGGTCTCAAGTTTGTTAGTCGAAGAAGATGGGGGTGGGGGTGTTTAAGTATTATAAGAATTGGTTGGATGGAGTGTCGCTCTTGGGAAAATGGATTTAGAGATTTGGGAAGGAAAATAGTACTTTGTGGCGCTATGTGATCGCATGCAAATTTGGGGAGGTTGGATTTCTTTGGGTTCTAGATTTTCTTTGGGTTACAGAGTTTGGAAAGGCATCCGAAGGGTGAAAGAGAGATGGTACTAGAATCAGGTTTTGAAAAAATGTGTGGTACGTCGAGTCGTGCCTTAAGATAGCATTTCCATGATTGTATTCGCTCTCACAACGGAAGGAATAGTTTATTTCCTCATTTTGGATTGGATTTGGTCATTAAGGTTCTTGGGATCTTGGCCTTAGGAGAAATCTATTTGAATGGGAAAGTGAGATGGATCACTTCTTTACTGACCAAAAAATGAATTCGTCGATTTTTTTTGAAGTGGGTCTCTCTCCTCGTAGCATTGTGGGTCACCTAAAAGTATGCCACGTGGCACTCTGTGAGACTATTGTCATCATCCTGTTTTGTGACATCTAACTGTTTGATTTGTATCAGTGGAATTCGAGCATTCTTGCCTATGGGTTGGTTCAAGCCCATAATGAAAAAGTACTCAAATCCAATGGCCAGAAATCACCAATCACACTGATTTTTGGTGTATGGCTCAACCAAATTGTGGGTCAAACATGCAGGCCAGTGTTCACAAAAGAGTGTACCACGTGGCAATTTGAGGGAATTCTACATCAAAATTTTAATACAGAAATCTGTATCATAGATTATTCCACCTAGAGCAAGGGTGGGGCCCAAACATCTTCAAGATCAGAAGTCTCAAGAATATGCACGTGGTAATTTCTTTTACATGCCCACAAGAGTACTCGTGCTACCGCATGGATAACCGGACAAAAATATGTGCAGTTGAGGCCATTGACCGTTGGATTCAAGATATCATGGTCCACGAGACAAGAACCATTTTATCTCTTGCAGTTGCTGCTCGTCGAATGTGGATCGCTTGAATCCAATGGTCAATAGCCCCACCGGTATACTTTTTCATCCGATTATCCGTGGGATAGCATTTTCCTACCCACAATGCCATAATGAGAGAGACCATGGTTCAAACTCTCGGCCCGTTCTGGATTTGGATCGGAGCCCACCGATCCAATCAAAACCAGGTTCTGTCTGGCCCCGAGTTCTGTTTCACAAAGGAGTCCCACTTTGTTTTGGGAGAGATGGGCGATCCCCGTTCTGGATCGGACCGATCCGGATCGGTGTCGGAGCCCACCGATCCAGCTTCCGATCCCGAGATTTAGATCCATGAGAGAGGCCCACTTAAAAGAAAATTGATGACATAATTGTCACGACGCCATTTCGATGACAGCCCGCAGTAAAAATTGATGACATCATTGTAAAGTTTACGCCATGCTTTTTTCCAAAGGGTCGGGCTCAAGGGACCCCCATTTCTGACCCCCTTTTTTTGACCCCCATCTTGGCGTACCCACGTAGAAGATGAATCAATGGCTGATTTTTGGTGGGGATGATAACCTCACCATATAGATCACCCCAACAAAAAATCAGCCCATTCTGAAATTTCTAACCCCATCAAATGTGGTTTTAAAATTACACGGTAAAAATCAACGGTCCATAATGATTCATCTTCTAAACCAGTTTATGAATATCAGAATGATTTGAATTTTTGTGAGGATGATCTCCTCACCATAGATATCATCCTCACCAAAAATCAGCCATTGATTCATCTTCTATGTGGGTACGCCAAGATGGGGGTCAAAAAAGGGGGTCAGAAATAGGGGTCCCTTGAGCCCGACCCTTTTCCAAAACAGGTAAGATTCCGAGTAAATTTTCCTTACACTTGAAAAGTTCTCCTCACACACACCATGCTATTTTCCCAAACAGTTCAGAAACTTAGGATTCGGAGAAAAGTTTATTTCAGTATTCAGCTCACCACACTGACCTTTCATTTTTGGAGTAAAATTTGCCTGACCACCGACGGTCAGGGAATCTTTGACCATCCATAATATGAGCCATGTGGCACACTATGCCATAATGAGAGAGACCATGGTTCAAACTCTCGGCCCGTTCTGGATTTGGATCGGAGCCCACCGATCCAATCAAAACCAGGTTCTGTCTGGCCCCGAGTTCTGTTTCACAAAGGAGTCCCACTTTGTTTTGGGAGAGATGGGCGATCCCCGTTCTGGATCGGACCGATCCGGATCGGTGTCGGAGCCCACCGATCCAGCTTCCGATCCCGAGATTTAGATCCATGAGAGAGGCCCACTTAAAAGAAAATTGATGACATAATTGTCACGACGCCATTTCGATGACAGCCCGCAGTAAAAATTGATGACATCATTGTAAAGTTTACGCCATGCTTTTTTCCAAAGGGTCGGGCTCAAGGGACCCCCATTTCTGACCCCCTTTTTTTGACCCCCATCTTGGCGTACCCACGTAGAAGATGAATCAATGGCTGATTTTTGGTGGGGATGATAACCTCACCATATAGATCACCCCAACAAAAAATCAGCCCATTCTGAAATTTCTAACCCCATCAAATGTGGTTTTAAAATTACACGGTAAAAATCAACGGTCCATAATGATTCATCTTCTAAACCAGTTTATGAATATCAGAATGATTTGAATTTTTGTGAGGATGATCTCCTCACCATAGATATCATCCTCACCAAAAATCAGCCATTGATTCATCTTCTATGTGGGTACGCCAAGATGGGGGTCAAAAAAGGGGGTCAGAAATAGGGGTCCCTTGAGCCCGACCCTTTTCCAAAACAGGTAAGATTCCGAGTAAATTTTCCTTACACTTGAAAAGTTCTCCTCACACACACCATGCTATTTTCCCAAACAGTTCAGAAACTTAGGATTCGGAGAAAAGTTTATTTCAGTATTCAGCTCACCACACTGACCTTTCATTTTTGGAGTAAAATTTGCCTGACCACCGACGGTCAGGGAAACTTTGACCATCCATAATATGAGCCATGTGGCACACTATTAGATGGCTCTGGCCGTATGGATGTTTGGCCAGTCCCTTGGTGGACCTGCATGCAAACCAAAAAATCAGCCTGATTAGTGATTTCTAACCGTTGGATTGAAGTTATTTTCAAGGGTTTATTTTAACCGTAGGAATTTGAGGGTTATTTGGATGCAAAGATCCAAAGGTTGTAAATCACTAATAAGGCTGATATTCGAGTGAAACGTCTTGCAGTGTGGTGAACAAAGACTTTTGAGTGAAACGTCTTCTGAATGCTAATAAGGCTGTGAATCACCAAGTTGCAGCCCTAGGGCTAGCATATCTTCTCGAGTGAAACGTCTTCTGAATGGGCCCACAACAGACGGTATGATCATTGTTCCAACACAGCACGAGCTAGAAACGACAACTTTTCCACCGAACCGCACGTGCTAGAAATGACCACTTATCCACCGCACTTTTCGACAACCTATTTCTTCTACTTCACTACATGCATCCTTTACATATTTATATGTGTCTCATGCTCATCAGCTCATCTCATTGGAGAAGATCGAGACCACAATTATAAGTTGCAACAGACCCTCTCCGATTCGTCTGATTCGGAGGAGAAGATGACGACAATGGGGGAGATGTGGGCAGGGTTGGGATCTACCTTCACCACCATCATGTTCGTGTATGCCATGTTTCAACAGTTCTTCCCACCTCATCTCCGTCTCTATGTAGATAAATACACGCGCAAATTGATGGGCTTCGGGTAGCCTTAAATCGTTGTTACCATCGATGAGTTTAACATTGAGCATCTCAAGCGCAGCGAACTCTACACCGCAATTCAAGCCTACCTTGCCACCAAGTCTTCGAAGCAAGCGAAGCGGCTTAAGGCCGAAGATGGCAAGAACAGCAGCAACCTAGTCCTTAGCATGGACGACAACGAGGAGATCATCGATGAGTATCAAGGCGCCAATCTATTGTGGGCTTCAAGTAAGAAAGTCATCAACACTATCTATGGTGGTGGCGCGCCGTTGAGAAGCGCTTATACACGCTCACGTTTCATAAGCGTGACCAGGATCTCATCGTCGAGTCTTTCTTGAAGTATGTGTTGGAAGAAGGGAAGGCAGTTGGGGTCCGAAACCGGCAGAGAAAGCTTTACACCAATAACCCAAGCCAGGATTGGTATGGGTACAAGAGGACCGTTTGGAGCCACGTGGTGTTCGAACACCCAGCAACGTTCCAAACACTGGCGATGGAACCTGAGAAGAAGAAGGAAATTATGGACGATCTCAACACTTTCCGTGAAGGCAAAGACTACTATGCGAAAGTTGGTAAGGCTTGGAAGCGTGGGTATCTCTTACATGGCCCTCCAGGGACGGGTAAGTCTACTATGATCGCCGCCATGGCCAATCATTTGGAATACGATGTCTATGATCTTGAATTAACGTCTGTGAAGGACAACACCGAGTTGAGAAAGCTCTATATCGAGACTTCCAATAAGTCCATCATCGTGATCGAAGACATCGATTGCTCCCTTGATTTTACCAAGCAACGGAAGAAGGAAAAGGAGAAAGAAGAGAGGGATCCGATTAAAAGGGCTAAAGAAGAGAGCAGCAGCAGGGATCGCAAAGTTACTCTCTCTGGGCTTCTGAACTTCATCGATGGGCTTTGGTCAGCTTGCAGTGGAGAGCGACTCATTGTCTTTACTACCAACTATGTGGAGAAACTCGACCGTTCGCCGACTGATGGGCGAGACCCATATGACTCCTGCCGATGTTGCAGAGAATTTGATGCTCAAAAATGCTAATGGGAACGCCGAGACTTGCTTGCAGCACCTCATTCAAGCTCTCGAGAATGTAAAAGAAGAAGCGAGTTTGAAGGCCGAGGAAGAACTGAAATAAGCAAGTCATCGACAGAGATGAAGCAAAGGAGGAAGGGTCATCGACCAAGGGAGGACGAGTCAACTAGGTTGAAAGATAGGGAAACGAATGCAAAAGACCCTAGCAACTAGAATTTAAATTCGATATGATATATGTAACTCTACTTTTGTCTCTCGTGCATAAAGAAGATTGGGAGTAGTAGGAATATGAGGGTTTTGAGTTAACTTATGTTGTCGTAGGTATGCTGGAATAATAAATAAATCAAGAGATCCGATTTTATACCTTTATCACTTCCAAAATAAACCGCAATAATGTTATCACGTTTATGCAATATTTGAACCAGAGGAGATCAGGGATGAGGCGCGGCCCACGTCGTTCTCTTTAAGGCATTTTGCGTTTCTATAGGAAAAACTCCAAGTACAACTGTATTTTTAATCCATGATACAACAGCCCAATCTCTGAATCCCTTGGTTTCGTATATACTTCTGCACAAAGTAAGAAACTCAAACCACAAGAACCTCTTTGCCCAAGCAAAAAAAAAAAAAAATAAACGAGTGTAGAAGAAGTATACTTCTGTTATGGGTGCGTTGCATAAAATAGAGAGAAACTCATCAATATATAAAGATGAAAGAGGTGAAGCCGACAAAGCTACATGGATAGATACGCGCCCATGTCCGAGAGGAAGATAGGCCACAAATCTATGCACAACGTTTAGAAAACAGCTAGCAGATAATGATCCAAATTAGTAATTAATTAAATAAAATTTATGTAAAAAAAATAGGCGCACGTGTATTGCACGACACGACAGGCGGTACATGTGTGTGTGGTGAATAAGAAGCACGGCCGCACACAAAAATTGGATGCCCAAGGGCTCCAAATATAAGAGTCTACATCATGCTATATAAGCCCTTTTACTCTCTTGTGTCTCTCCGAGTCAACTCCATGCTATATAAGTCCTTTCTCTCTTGTGTTTCCGAGGATTAAGAGAAAGAAAGGAGACAAAAAGAGAGGAAAAACCCAAAGCCGGCACAATTTATACAAAAATCACTTTTAGTCAAAAAAAAAAAAAAAAAAAGCAAAAAACCAAATTGGACTAAAAATGGTAAAAAGTAAAACTATATTAAAAGTACCAACTTATTCTCTACAAGACACTTGTTCACCTTTTTACCACTACAGTTCTTCACTTATCCAAGAGTAGAAGAAGTCTAACAAGGGGAAAGGAATTTTTTTGCTCCAATGAAGTTTTGCCCCAGTCGATCAGTTGCCAGTGGCGGGCTGCATCTAAAGCCACGTGGTAAATTGTTAGAGAGGAATGACCGTATGGATGTTTAGGGCCTACAGACAAAAAATCAGCCTGATTGATGATTTCTAGACGTTGGATCTAAGTATCCCAAGATAATGCCTCCATCCACGGTTGAAAATCAACCCATGGAAAAGACCAATTCCAAAGGTTATAACGCACCAATCAGGTTGATTTATGGTATGTAGGTTCACCTAGGGGTGCCACGTGGATTTTTAGACGCGGGACTGGAGAAAAAAGGCCTAAGAGAAAAAAAATTCTCCAACTTTAAATGTTTGGTTCATCCCTACGGTATGAGTCATGTGCAACACTCTTAGGTGGTTTGGTAAATTAAGTTAGGAGATCCAAATGCTTAAAGTGCTTAAGGTCTGATAGCTTAATGACTTATGTCTGAATTGGATTGTGCCATAAGACTTTAAAATTAAGTCAATGGCATTGTGGGTATTTTTGAAATATTTATTGGGACACTTTTGTAAGTTTTTAAAAGAGAAAGCTTTAAGAAAATGGCATTATCGGTATTAAAAGAGAATCTTAGAATCTTTTGTAAAGATTCATCATTTAACGCATTAAGTGAAGGGAGGGTGACTTTTTTACTTTTCACTTAATTTTAGTGGATTTGGTGACAAGTGCTGAAATTAAGTTGTTTACCAAACGCCAATTAATCACCAAAATCACTTAATTTCAGACTTAAGGTCTAAGAAAAAGTTTTGCCAAACGCCGCCTTAGAGACCACTTACCGTATGAATGTTTGGCCCATCCCTCGGTTGATTTACATACCAAAAATCAGCCTCATTAGTGATGTCTATCCTTTGGATCTAGTACCCCAAATAATGCTTGAATCCAACGGTTAAAAATATTCTCATGAAAAGATTCCAATCTAATGGTTAGAAATCACTATGTAGGCTCATGTTTGGTCTGTAGGTCCACCTAGGGATGGGCCAAACATCCATATGGTCAGTGGTTTCTAAGAGTGCACGATCGATGTTTATATTGTGGTCTGTCATGACCGATATCGGTCAACAAGTATTTGCTAAATAAATTTGGCTCTTAGAGCTGGAGAATAATTAAAAAATAATAATTGTACCCTTTCTATATAGGAGTAATTCTGTCAATTAAAAATGTACCGGCAGTTATTGACACTATGTAGCTCGGAAGCTGAGGATCTAGTTTACAATCGAGTTTGACGAAGGATTTGTGTATTAAGAAGCTTTTTTGAGCATTTCTTTTTTGAATCTGCACTCGGAACATGGGGATTTAGGTTGAAATCAAGTTAGAGAAGGAAGTTCCGTGTCCAGGTTAATTGCAGGGTAATCAGAAATCAAAACTGATTTACAAAAGTACGTAATTAGAGAGAATTGTTTACAAATTTTTTTTTTTTTTGCTAATCAGAGAGAATTGTTTACAAAAGTATAAGACCGTTAGGAACCTATCCAATACTCCAAAAGCATATAGGTGATAGTCGAGCGGAAAGGAAAGCCCTTAAACAGTTTTGGGTCATAAAATTCTATCACGGTTCCAAGGTGGACGTCCACGGTGGCCCACTCTAAGGTGGTTTTAACACTGGTACTATTTTCTCTCTTTTTTGATAGATCTTTTTGGTGTGTACCCACATGGAAGATAAATCAATGGCTGATTTTTGGTGAGGATGATCTCCTCACCATATAGATCACCCCTACAAAAACCAATCCATTCTGAAATTTCTAACATCGTCAAGTTAATAGTAAAAAAATAGACGGTCCATAATTCTTCAACTTGTAAAATAGGCTATGAATATCAGAATGATTTGAATTTTTGTGAGGGTGATGATCTCCTCACCATAGAGACCATCCTCACCAAAAATCATCACATTCCAAAACTTCTAATTTAAATATAATATTGGACCCCGACAATTTTTTTGTGTGAAATTGTGCGTGAAAATATGGGTCCGTTGAGCCTAATCCCTTTTCGAATATATTTGGCGGGGGAAAGTATCCGACGCATTTTTTTAATATAGAGAGGATCCTCTCTTTGATCCTCTCAAATGTATACCTATGAGTTTTTGGATTAGTCAATAGCACATTTATGATTTTAATACTTTAAGCAATTGAATTTTTTTCCAAAAAACTTTAGGATAAATTTTTAAATTGTATTTAAAATTTTAAAAATAGTAAATAATATTTTTGATCAATATTCCTTCACAAAAGTTGATTATCAAGATAAATATAATAAAGTCTTAAAAGAAATATTTTTTTCGATTAACTTTTAAAATTAATCGAAAGTTGGCCGTTTACCGTTAATCGCGAAAAATAAATTTCATATACCTATCAAATAAAAGATTTAGCTTGACTATCTTTACAAAAGGAATTAAAATAATTTTTAAGTAATTATAAAGATCCTAACCAATAATTTTTGTAAAAAATAAATATAACTCTTATTTTGGGTATCGAACCGTTAAATCAAAAAAATTTAATTCTAAAAATATATCAAACAGTTGAATTAACAAAATTTATTTATTTCGATTTTTGCGAAACTAAGATAATCTTATAAAATATTTTAAAATATAAAAAAAATATTTTTATCACACCCTGATTTTCGGGTAAACAGACTGATCCACGAGCATTCGAGTCGGGTTCAAGTGCCCGGATTCAAAGCATGACAATTTTCAACTTACAACTCATTTTTATCATTACATGGAACAACATATAACAACAAATATTTCATTGTACACACATTATCAACATAAACAAAACTTTAATGGAGACTATGATTATTGTCAGAGATACTTACATTTATGTAGTAGTTACAAGGATGCAACTCATGAAGGTGAAAATGTGACGCTCCAACGTCAATTGGTGTCTCTTGCGGTTAGGTGCGACTAGAGTTGAGAGTAAGCCTCTTATCTCTCTTTAATGTGATTGACGGTTCGCAATGATAGTGGCCAGAGTCATGTGGTTAATAGAGTGTTCTTTTTAAAAGATTTCCTATTGGTGCATGGTAGGTGATATTGATACTCCAAAAGTATAGTTTAATTGATTTGAGGATCTTTATTTTTGTAAGCTTTCTTTAATGGCTTTCCTTAGTTGATGCTCATAATGAAATCTGTGACCCTTACAAGTTGTCATAGATTACATCCAAAAATGTTTTTTAATACTCCTAATTAATGTTGCCTAGTGTATTGGTCACCAATTGTGTCCATATCAAAGGTTTCCAAACAAAATCTAAAATTTCAAACCTTTTCATCATAGTTGAACTTGAGATCTAATCAATTCAAAATTAAATAATATATATCTAAAATTTATTATATTAATTAAAATAGTAAAATTTAAAATATTTGAGTAATCCTCTTTCGCGAATCAGTCTTGTTCTTTTGCGTTTTTCTCATTAGGATTAACAAAACTTGAAATGATATATGTTGGAGTAAGCCAAACACCCACTCGAGTTTTTTTACCCCAAAACATGATTTAACCATTATAAGATATGTTGACATATTCGTATAAATTAAATTGTCAAACAATAACATCACGATCGAATAATGAAAACTTATAAATACACAATTTATATAGATAGTCTCCTTTCTCACCCATCTAGAGGGTCTTCTCGAGATTTTTTGGGTCTTTAATCTCGCAGAACTCATGACTCTCAACTTATTTAATCACTTCTGAATATTAAATACGAATGCATGACGGCTATAACATGTAAAGAACCAATCACTATAATGATGGTATTCACACAGGGGATCTCAAATATAGAACAAGCTATTAAAATCAGAATCGTGTGTATAATTACAATAATAAGATTTATAGCTTATCAATCAATACACGCTCATGAGTCCATAACTAGTATTGAAAAAATTATAAAAATTGTACTTAAACATTTGTTGATGTTATAGAAGTATTCATCAAATCCAAGAATAATAAATGAAGGAGATTAGAGAAAAGAGAGGTATATGTATTTTTCAAAATGAAATGTAGTTATATTTATTTATAGGAGTCTCCAAAGTTTCTTTTAAATAGATTATATTAAAAAAATTTAGGATTTAAGTTTTTGTTTAAACTTTGAGGAGGTCAAATCTTAGCCATTGGATATAAGGTTAGTAGATGGTGGAGATCAATTAAGATTTAACTAATAACATGATTTATGATTTTTGAGAAATATTTGAAAAAAATCTTTTAAAATATTGTTATCTAACTAGATTTCATATTTGTTTTCAAATTAAAAGTGATTTTCATCACTTTAAAAGTGGTATATTTTAAGTTGGATATGTACTAAAAATGGGCCCAAAGCTTATATATATAAATTAGACTTTAATTAAGATAATTTTTAGACCCAAAAAGTCTTTAAATTGACTTTAAAGGCCCACCCTACTAATTTTAACTCAAATAACATGTAATATTAACAAAATATCATTAAGATAATTAAAATAATAATTTAAAAATATAAAATATCTTTAAAAAATTTAAAATTAAATAGGTCTTAATGGCCCACCCTATTAATTTTAACTCAAACAACATGCAACCAAGTATTAATAATTAATGTTCATTAACAAAATATTATTAAATATTTCCTTGGTTATTTTGATTGTTGGAGAACGTTACTACCCTAAGTTGTTAGTTAATTCAAAAAATCGTTTCTGCATGTTTTGAAAATTCTAACGTCCATGTGACGTGCAAAAATACAAGTCCAAATGCATTGGATTTCTTTCTGGACTTGGTGTTTTTGAAAATTATCACAAGACTTTTTTTACCCAATAAAATGAGTTCTTTTTTATGTCCAAAACTGTATAATTAAGGAATACTTTGGAATGGTTCGGGAATAATTCAGTCTTGTTCTAACACATATGCAACTTTTGGAAGACGCATTTAAGTTTTTTGTAACATAACACATAATTCTTACATACACAAGCAAACTCATCAATGGAAGCCAAAACGGTTCAAGCCCAAGCCTGGCCCATGACTAGATGTTTGGATTAAAATAAATTTATATCTAGATGGGCTTTGTGGTTATTTAAAGTTATGCCTGAGCCCACCTATCATTGATTTGGCTGAGTTCAATTGCCCATTGGAATCATTGGATTACTCCAGCAGGGCTCACCTGCACCCGTGCTACCCACATTGTATAAAACAGGCGAGATCGTCCACTGCTTTATCTTGTTTAATGATTATATAGAAAACTTAACGAGAACTTGTTTTGCAGGGAATGTAGTGAAGCGGGTCGGATCAGAGGTCTGATGCTAATCCATACCTATATTAGTGGGTATGGATATCCTTGAATAGGATCCATTTTGAAGTGGGGTTTGAATATGGATGGAGACGTGTCAGGCATCACGTGGCACTCAATCATGAATTCATGATCTACCAGCTGGTGGCAAAACCGTACATGATGATTTTTGGTATGTAGGTCTACCTTCTGGCTATGCATCCCCATTTGCAATTTTAGGATATGAAACTCCATTTTTTATAGCTAGGTACTCCCATCCTTGCTTCTACCCCCGCCTCTATTTCAAATGCTTGGCTCTGGTTGTCTGAGGCCTCAATCCAAGCCCAACTCGAATCTGACGGTGACATACGTCTTCATGTTAATATTGCTTGTTATGTAAGTTCGGTTCATCACGTCTTCTTTAAATATTGCTCAAGTACTTATCAGTATTAGAGGTGATTAAAACCAAAAAAAAAAAGACCAAGGTTTAAAAAACAGCCGTTGTAACGAAAATAACGGCTGTTGTAATGGATTCGGACCTCCCCGTTAAGTTACATACCGTTAAACGGGAAAAAATAACGGCCGTTATTTTTCGTTATAACAAAAATAACGACCGTTATTTTGGGTTTTTGAATTTCAAATTTCAAAATTTGAATTTCAGCGCCATTTTTTCCTTTATTTTCCTGTTATATCCCTTATTTGCCCTTGAGCGTTTTTTTCGTTACGTTTTTTTCGTTACGACGGCTGTTATAACGGAAAAAAAACGGTAATACCCTGGAAAAAACGGTAACACCCCCAGTCCGTTATACCGTTATAACGGCCCCCTTTAAACCTTGTTTAAGACTTCAGATAATTTGTCTCATCAATCTCAACCATTCAATAGATAAGACTTCTTGGACCTAAAAGTATTGATAGGATGGTCCTAAGTTCCTAACATCAAATCAATGAGCTTCGTAGTGGGTTGCTAATTATTTTTTAAATAACATAATATATGTTATTATTAATCTTATATATAGAATAATGAACGGCGGCCCAAAGGTTGCCATAGAGGAAAGGATTGTCATATCCCACGCTTAACCGTCAAATACGACTATGCGACTTCGTCATGGGGGACCGTCGGATTCAAGAGATCTACATCCACCCCGGCAATTACGTCAAAAAGGTAAAACATTCATTTGAGTATTAATAAAGTCATTGACATATGGACCACATTGATAGTGATCTCTTGAATCCCACGGCCAACATCACAACACACATCTCTTTCTTGCTTGATTAGTATAGCATTTTTTAGAAGAATTTGGTGTGGAAAATGGAAATGTGACTACAAATTCGACTGGATAAACACGTTTCTCAAGATTTCCCGAAAGTTAAGAAAAATAGTGAGAGGAGTCACAAAAAATCAGCCATTTATTTATCTTCCATGTGGGTGCCTCAAACTTGGTGTGAAATTATGTGTCAAAATGTGTCCCTTGATCCTAACCCAAAACAAAACTGCACTTGAGTTAGCATTTGAAGTCTTGAGTAGTTCTTTTTATTCTTGATTTTTTTTTATTGGGCATTCAGTAAAATGGATTAAGTTTTCTGGATTTTATGTGTCGTGCAAACACTAGAAAGTACTTGGAACAGGTCCTATAACTTGGTCGAATTCAAAAAATAGAGTGGCCATTAATTTCTTACGTTTTTTAGGAAGCTTCGACTATCTTCAAAAAATATTTACGCACATCATCGAATTTTTAACATTTTGTCATCGGTTCTACAACTTTTAATTTATTGTCTATTTTATCTAACACAAACATCCAAATGATTAGCAGTTGGCACACCGTTAAACAAAGACGTAGAGCAAAGCGGACTCTAGGGGACGTGCATTTTGGTGCATAGGTGGGTGGTGGGTCAATTACTTGTGATCGTACGTCATTTGAGCTATCTTCTGGAAGGAAACAAGCTCAAACAATAATCTAGGAATCCCTTTTCTAGTCTTGTCGTCAACCTTGCTTTTTTGTTTCTTGTCTGCCGCCCAAATATTCTACTTTCTTTTTATTTGATTAGAAATTAGAATAAGACAAAGATTGGATAAGAAGTTGGACCCATCTTCTGGGAAAAAAAATACAAAAGGTCTCACGTCGGAACCTTCGTGCGCTGAATTGTTGGGAGACCCTGAAGGTCACATGTAGAACTTTGCTGACGACGGATTACAGTATATGCCATGTGGCAGACACTTAGAGAGATTACTGACCGTGTGGATGTTTGGGCCAATCGTAGGTGCACCTACAGACCAAAAATTAGGCTTTAGTAATTGATATTGTTCACTTCTTTGATGACCAAAAATCAGCCTGATTAGTGATTTATAGGCTTTGGATTGGACTCATTTTCATGGGATGATCTCAACTGTGGGAATTTGAGCAGTATTTGAGGTACAAAGATGCAACGCTTATAAATCACTAATCAGGCTGATTTGTGGTTTGTAGGTCCGCCATGGGATATGACAAACATCCGTACGGTCAGAGTCCTGTAACAGTGTGCCATCTGGCTTATATATCGTGTCCCTGTCATTTTACCTGTTATTTTAGATCTGTCAACGGAGCCCGACCCTTTATTCAATAGCAACTAGCAAGTTGGGTTGTTCTTTGATGCAGCCTTCTTTATCAAAATTTTGATGCAGAAGTCCCACAAATTGCAACATAATAGACTTGTGCGGGCCCACTTGCTACTTGAATATCTGGCTCACACTATGATAGACCTACACACCAAAAATCAGCGTGATAGGTGATTTCTAGCCATATGATTGAGCACTTTTTCATCTTCGGCTTTTTGAACAGGCTTATAAGTTGGTTCCAAGACCATGATGAAAAAGTGCTTAAATCCAATGGCTAGGAATCACTAATCATACTGATTTTTGGTGTGTAGGTCTATCATAGTGTGCGCCAGACATTCAAGTGGCAAGTGGGCCCGCACGAGTCTATTACTTTGCAATTTGAGGGACTTCTGCATCAAAATTTCGATACAGAGGTCGGTATCATAGATTTTTCCTAGCATGTTTAAGATTTGGAGTAAAACTGCTGTCAAAATACACAATGAGCCACATGCACACTCTTAGTGGATGCCTACTATATGGATGCTTGGCCAGTCCCTCGGTGGACCTGCAAACCAAAAATCAACCTGAATAAATCTTTGCACTCAAATAACTAATACTCAAATTCCTACCGGTAAAATCAACCTATAAAAATAACTTCAATCGAATCGCTTAGAAATCACTAATCAGGTTTACAGGTCCACTGAGGGACTGGACAAACATCCATACGGTCAGAATCCACTAAGATTGTGACACGTGGCTCGTATGGTGCGTTGTGACAGAAGCATCTGTCAGAACGTTGTGACAGAAGTTTTACTCTTAAGATGCCCTACCTGATTACCAGAAAAAAAAAAAAAAAAAACATAACATGGCTCCCCACAGGCTATGTCGGCAGTGATGATACTTAGTACAACGTTTGTTGATCGACCATAATATATGTCACGTGGCTTACTCTTAGAGGATGCTGACCGTATGAGTAGTTTGTCTGTGCCATCACTAGGTAGAGCTACACGCCAAAAAAAACAACAGACCGATTAATGATTTAAAACCTTCCGATCTTTGTACCCGAAATAATAGTCAATGGCTCAGGCTCCAGTTACGGCCCTACAAATAAAAATACAGGCTCCCGTAGCAGGATGCAATATGAGCCGCGTGGCACATCCTTAGAGGATTCTGACCGTATGGATGTTTGGCCAATCACTACGTGGACCTACAAACGAAAAATCAGCCTGATTAGTGATTTATAGCAGTTGGATTTTACTTATTTTCATGGGTTCATCTCAACTGTGGGAATTTGTGCAGTATTTGAGGTTCAAAGATCCAACGGCTAGAAATCACTGATCAGGCTGATTTTTGGTTTGTAGGTCCACCAAGGGATTGGATAAACATCCATACGGTCATACGCGTCTAAGAGTGTGCCACGTGGCTCATATTGTGTCCTGTAACGGGAGCCTGTCATTTTAGGTGGTAACTGGAGTCTGACTCATAGTAAATAATGTAGGGGTCGCGATGTAACAAGCTATAGCTTAATACCCAAAAAAAACAGGTTGAATTCAACGGCTAGAATCAGATCTTAGAAAGTACTAAAATCTTATGGCTAGAGATTATCAATCATGGTAATTTTTGGTGTGTATATCAACCAAGGGGTGGGGTAAACATTTATGCAGTCAATGGGCTCAAATGGCAGCCATGAGTAACAGAAATGGTGCTAACTTATGGTGTTGGATTAAGCTACAGTATGTTACATTGCCACCCATGTTTAAATTTTTGGGGGAAAAAAACTATGATATCGATTCTGTATCAAAAATTTGATGTGGAAGTCCCTCATCCTGGTGGTCCACCCTGGTGGACCACACACACCAAAAATCGGTGTAATTAGGGATTCCTAGCTACACCCAACATGGCAGCTCAAGTGGTTGGTGTGTATCCACCTCTTTCGGGAGATCGTGGGGTCAAATCCACACAGGCAGATTTCCTACTTTGAGCAATGTGCCAGGAGAAGAAATCCCCTTTACCGGCTTGACTGGGTTCAGGTTTCACCCGACTTTATCCCTGGGAGGGTGATAACTATCAAAAAAAAAAAAAAAAAGGGATTCCTAGCTATTAGATGTTAGCACTTTTTCATCATGAGTTTGGATTGAACTGATAGGTGTTCATAAAGCCCACAATGAAAAATTGCTCAAATCCTACGGCGAGAGATCACCAATCACACTAATTTTCGGTGTGTAGTTCTATCATATTATGGGCCAGACATTCAAGGGGCAAGTGGGTCAGGGACTTTGCATCAAAATTTTGATAAAGAAATCAGCATCAAAGAACAGCCCAAATCTTAGATTTTGATAAAGAAATGAGCATCAAAGAACAGCCCCAAATCTTAGATTTTGATAAAGAAATGAGCATCAAAGAACAGCCCAAATTTTAGAGTTATAACCCCCCCCCAAGGGCTGGGCCAAACATTCATGCAATAAAAAAAAAAAAAAGCCTTTAAAAGAGTGCTACGTGACTCAAATTTTAATCGGCAGCAAAGTTCTGCTTGAAAAGGAATCTCGTGGGTCCGACCCAAAAAAATTAGAACCCTGTTCTTAATTCTTAATTTCTTATATAGACTCAGCGAGTCCAAGAAGGCTGTTCCCAAATCCAAAGTGACCTTCCTCCTATCGTCTTCAATGAAACGTCCCATTCTGAGTGGTCCCCACAATAGAAGGTGTCGACGTTGTTTCCGGTTTCTTAAAGACTTAGAGTAGACTTATGTGGCGTGGAAAGCAAGAAAAATCCCCATTCCCCAACCCATATCCCCTAAGCTCTTCTTCTCTGCATCCTTTTATTTATTTATATGTGCCGATCAGTTGACAACAGAACACAATTTTAAGTTGCAACAGACGTCCCTCTCCGGATGCAATTGGTCTAATTCACCATTTCTTCATCGGAGGAGATGATGATGAATATGGGGGAGGTATGGGCAGGGTTGGGATCAACCTTCGCCACCGTCATGTTCGTATACACCATGTTTCAACAATTCTTCCCGCCTCATCTCCGTGTCTATGTAGAGAAATACACGCACAAATTGACGGGCTACGTCTACCCTTACATCGAAATCACCATCCATGAGTTTACCGGTGAGCGTCTCAAGCGTAGCGAAGCTTACACCGCAATCCAAGCCTATCTTAGCGCCAAATCTTCCAAGCGAGCGAGGAGGCTAAAGGCTGAAATAGGCAAGGACAACACCAACCTAGTCCTTAGCATGGACGACCACGAAGAAGTCACCGATGAATATGAAGGCGTCAAACTATGGTGGGCTTCACGGAAGAACATCCCCAAGACTCAGTCCTTCTCTTTCTATCCCGCCGCCGATGAGAAACGCTACTACAAGCTCACGTTTCATAAACGTGATCGTGATCTCATCACCGCGGCTTACTTGAATTATGTGTTAGAGGAAGGGAAGGCAGTTGGGGTCCGAAATCGGCAGAGAAAGCTTTACACCAACAACCCAAGCGATAATTGGTATGGGTACAAGAGGACCGTTTGGAGTCACGTGGTGTTCGAACACCCAGCAACGTTCCAAACACTGGCGATGCACCCTGAGAAGAAGCAGGAAATTGTGGACGATCTTATCACTTTCAGTAAAGGCAAAGACTACTATGCGAAAGTTGGTAAGGCTTGGAAACGTGGGTATCTCTTACACGGCCCACCAGGAACGGGTAAGTCTACTATGATCGCCGCCATGGCTAATTTTCTTGATTACGATATCTATGATCTTGAATTAACGTCCGTGAAAGACAACACTGAGCTGCGGAAGCTCTTTATCGAGACTTCTAGTAAGTCCATCATCGTGATCGAAGATATCGATTGTTCTCTCGATCTAACTGGACAACGGAAGAAGGACAAGGAGAAAGAGAAAGAGGAAGAAGAAGAGAAGGATCCGATTAAAAAGGCTAAAGAGGAGAACAGTAAGAATGACAGCAAAGTTACTCTTTCTGGGCTTCTCAACTTCATTGATGGGCTTTGGTCAGCTTGCAGTGGAGAGAAAGTCATCATCTTTACTACAAACTATGTGGAGAAACTCGACCCGGCTCTCATTCGAAGAGGTCGAATGGACAAGCATATTGAACTGTCTTACTGTAGTTTCGAAGGGTTTAAGGTTTTGGCTCAGAATTATTTGGACCTCGATTCGCACGAATTGTTTGAGACCGTTCAACGACTGTTGGGTGAGACCCAAATGACACCTGCTGATGTTGCAGAGAATTTGATGCCCAAAACTGCAACTGGGGAGGCCCAGACTTGTTTGGAGAATCTAATTGAAGCTCTGGAGAATACGAAAGAAGAAGCGAGGTTGAAGGCCGAGGAAGAAGCGAAGTTGAAGGCCGAGGAAGAAGCGAAAGAACGCAAGGAGGAAGAGTCCTCAACCAAGGAGGACGAGTCAACTCGGTTGAAAGATAAGGAAACGAATGCAAAAGACGCTAGCAACTAGGATTCAAATCCGATAGGATATATGAAAATCTGATCTTTCTCTAGTGCATAAAAAATAAAGATTTGGACCCGTTCCAATTCTTTTAGATCTTTTTTTTTCTCTGTTGTAAAGAAATTTGGAAATAGGAATTATGAGGGTTGTTTGTTCTGTTTATAGAAGTTTGTAATTTATTGAATAAACCGAGTAATTACATTAACCTACTCAAAGCTCTTATATAAAGCATTACAAGAGTCCAATATGAATGAGATCCTATAATTTCTCAATCAAATCTAATCCTAATTGATTCTAATCTTGTGATAAGATACACCAGTCATACGGTGTATCATACACAATTTATTATAATATATATTCTCTAACATTCTCCCTCAAGCTCATGGGGATCGGAGATCGACGATCATCGTGAGTTTGCCGAAATCCAGTGTCTTCAATAGTCAATAACGTTGAAGGATGCTATCGCCATGCATTTATGATTGAATCGCCTTGATCAAGCCTTGATGTCCGTGCTTGTCAGTGAACGAAGATGGTTTCCAACCAGAGTGGTGATCCATTATGGTCACATGGGATCTTGTCCCAAAGAAACCTTTGGTTTAAATTAGATCGAAACTCGTCGGATTTCAATCCAGATAAAGGGCCTCATTGGGCCAAGATGTGTGTGGACATCTATGTGCCTCACAAGCTTGGGCTCTATGAGACCGCACATGGAGATAGTGGACCTCTCTTTGGGCCTGACTGATGAAGGGTGTGGGCCTCTTCTGGACCTCACACAAGCTTGGGCTTTAAAGGACCACAAGCAATTTTTTTTCTCTGGTCCAAAATCAGTTCGATTTGGGTCTGGTTCAGACCTGGTTCTAGTTCACAGGGGAACTAGATGGGGGCGGCTCAATGTTGCATGGGAAGTGGCATGTACACAACTTCTTGGCGGCTTACACACGGCTTCCTTGGATGGGAACAAATTACACATGTGGAGAGATGGCTTTCCACATAGCCAATGTTGGATTGCATGCAGCTGGATAAGGCATGCACGACTTCAATTGACTGAGGAGTGGCTCTAGTTAGCTGGTCTGGGCTTGCGGCCTTTTTTTTTTCTTCAAAATCTCGCCTCACTTGACTCTGGTGAGTGGACTTGGACCGATAGGAATAGTCCATACAAAAAATAAATAAACAAAGATCTATTTTTTTTTTTTTTTTGTAACAATCACCATCTCAGCATTTCGTCCTGCAATTGGAGTGCAAAACGGGCATGGCAAAAATTACAGACAGCCCATTAACAGGTTATAGGTGACAACATCAGGGAATAGCCCATTTGAGATGATCTCCTGCTTTATAGATTGAGCATCAACAATACTTCCTCCCTTTACCTATGTATGAATCAATGCATTATAGGTGAAGCTATTTGGTACAACACCTAATGCTACCATCTGATCTCTAATCAAGAAAGCATGGTTAAGATCTCCACATTTTCCATATCCATCGATCACCGCATTCCAGATAAGAGGCTCTGGAATCACCAAATCTAACATACTAAGAAGAAACTCGTTAGCCTTGATAACATCCCCATAAAGGCAAAGACTTTGAATAAATATTTTGTAAGAGATTTGAGCAATGGAAAAATGGGTATTGACGGTGGCTGGACTGTGATGGGTTGAAGTCCATAGTTGAAGTCCATGGGAGGAGGAGAAAAAGTTGTTGTCCGGGAGGTTGGCAGCATGGAGAAGAGAGGGAGAAGGAGCAGCAACCCATAGGGGTTTGCTGGTCAGCAAGTGAAGGGGGGAGATCACACGGTTGTGACTGAAGTTGGATACCAGTCCGGTGGACTGGTTAGGGAAGGAGGCATGGCTGGAATGAAGGAGCAGGTGATGTAGTGATGTTCGCTGCAACTCTGGCGGTGGTAGGAGGAGATGACATTTAGATTGTGCAACATCATGGTGATGTGCAGTGCGGTGTTTGAGAAGGGGCAATGTTTGTGATCCGACGGGCAGCAAAGGTGCCGCCCGTCAAAGGGCCGGTGGACCAAGAAGAGGAAATTAGAAGAGCATAGGTCTTTTGATGACCCGCTCTGATACTATATAAAAGTTTATAATTTATTGAATAACTTGAGTAATTACATTAACCTACTCAAAGCTCTTATATAGAGCATTACAAGAGTCCAATAGGAATGAGATCCTATAATCTCTCAATCAAATCTAATCCTAATTGATTCTAATCTTGTGATAAGATACACCAGTAATGATATGGTGTATCGCACACAATTTATTATAATATATATTCTCTAACATTGTTCCTAATCTTTAATGGCTTACACAAAATGAAATCCTTGGACCCAAAGGGATGGGCCGTGGGCTAAACAATCATGGTGATTTTTTGGTGTGTATATCCACCATAGTGTGGGCTAAACATCCATGCGGTCAGTGGGCCCAAATAGCAGCGCCGAGTAATAGAAATGGTGCTAGCTTACGCTTTTGGAATCAAACGCTAGATATAACCCATTAAAACATTTGATGTTTGGACCAATCTTAGGTGCACCTACAGACCAAAAATTAGGCTTTAGTAATTGATATTGTTCGCTTCTTTGAACACCAAAAATTAAATGGTATAAAATTTTGGATTACATCTTTGATGTTAGATGATCACGCGTTGATGATGGAGCACAGTATGAGCCATATGGCATATTCTTAGAGACTATTGACTGTATGAATATTTGGCACATCCTTAGTTGGACATACATACCAAATATTAGTGTTTTCTAACATTTGGTTATGAGTAGTGATTTCTAATCTGGCCTGATTAGTGATTTCTAACATTTGGTTACGAGTGCCTCAAATGATGCTTGAATCCCATGGTAAGTAAACCCATGAAAAGACTCCAATCCAATGGTTAGAAATCACTAATCATATTAGTTTTTGGTATGTGGGTCCAACTAGAGATGGGCCAAACATCTATATGACCATCTATCTATATATCTATACTATAGCAGAGAAGCGAGCAGCGTCGTCCTCTCTCCTCCACACCAAGTTGACGTGGCACTCTCCTCATGTAGAGTGCCATGTCAACAACCTAAAATTCTTTTTCCTCTCTCATCCACTTGACTTTACTCAATATTTTTTGTCTTTTCCGAAAACACCCCTTGACACTTTAAATAATGCACCTCAAACATTAAGGACTTTTTAGACTTTCTAACCAACTCGATTTATTTTTCTTTAAAATCTCAATTATTTATTCCTCAATTCTCTTTTTCATTCTTAAATTATTTATTCATTCGTTCTTAAATTCGTCTTTCTCAACGTCTCTTAACACTTTTTTATTTTCCAAAATATAACATTCACAACTTTCTATTTATGTTTCAATCAAAACGTTTATCCCATTACCACCGCCTTCTATTATGGCCTTCTAATGGCTTTCCATATCCTTCCTTCAATTTTCACAACATTCTATTTTTGTTTCAATTGGAACGTTTTTCCCATTAACATCACTTCCATTATTGACATCTAATGTCTCTCCATATTTCATTAATAAATAAATGTTCGTTTAATTAGCTATTAATTCGGCCATATATAAATATTAGGGTTTAGGCTGGGTTCTCACATTTTCTCTCATCGACTGAGCTTCTTTTAATAACGAAGATACAAAAGCAGAAGAAAAGCCAATATGGTTCGATATCTTTACCATCTCTTCTAAAACTTTTTTTTTCCTTCAATGAGTCGTCTCTGCTTAATACTTGATTTGGGCCTCTAAAAGAATTGTTATTCAATTATTTACATTTATGTTAATGTTTAGACTCTAAAATAATTGTTTGTTTATTTGTAGGGTTTCAATTTTTTAGGATTGTATAAATCTTTGAAGGTAAAAACGAAGATTATGAAATTTTTTTATTTTCTTCTATTGTTAGCCCTTTTTTTATTTATTTTCTTATCATGTTTTATAGGCTAAGGGGATGTTGTTGAAGATAACGAAGAGAGGATTGTGAATAAAAATAATATGCAGATGGGGAGAACATATGAAAGGGTCGTCACTATTATGGACATAGTGGATGTACTGTTGTGCGATGCTTGAATGTAAAAATGAAGATTATAAAAACTTATTTTTTATTTTCTTTTGGTGTTAGCAATGCTTTTCATTTTCTTATCATGTTTAGAGAGGATGAAGGGAAAGGGAATAGTTAAGCAATTTTTATGTATTATTTCCTATTACAATTAGATGTAGATATAAAAATTAATTGTTGTTAGTTTGTATTTTCTATTTCCACCCATGTTTTAGCACGGGCTTTCGTTACTAGTTATCTATACTAAAGCTCGACCCTGCTGAGGTGTCACTCTCTCCATCTTTTTCAATTATTCCAAAAAACACCCTACTGAACCAAAACGTCTCCTTTAAAAATACTTCACTTTACAACTCCATAATCCCTTAAATCTTAAATATCTATATATTCTCTTCCCTTAAACGTATTACACCAAAATGTCTTTTTATATTCTTCCTTAAACGTATTTTCTCATTAAATGTCTTTACCTTTTTTGATACCTTAAACGTATTATCGAGAACGTCTATCCATAAATGTCGCATTTACATCTTCCCAATTCTAAAAGCACCAAAACGTCCACGCCTCCTTTACACCTTCTTCTTTTCATAAACGCCGCCTTTACATCTTCTCATTTCCAAAAGCACCAAAACGTCCAGCCTTCCCAACCGTTATTTTTTAAGATCACTCTATAACTATTCAAAAACTCTCACCTCTCCCCCTCTCAAATACGTTTCTCCCATGATTTGACAAGAGATGATGATCTGCGTAATTAGAGAATTGCAGAGGCATTTCTCGTGGCAAGAAAGTCCTAAAGGCTCCCTAGGGTTCTTAGGTTGAGTTGTAATTTTATATTATTTTTTCTCATTTTTTGGTTTTTCATTTAGAGGTGGTGTATTTGATTCAATTACTGTAGCAACCTTAAGGTGGGTTTTCTCTATTTGAATTCATATCACGTCTCTGATTGCGAGATTGGTTTTTGATTGCTAGGTAACAATGTAAATAAGTTTTGCCAGTAGCCCCCTAAAACCCATGATAATCTCCAAATCTAAATCCACTTCCCCTGTTATTATTCCTGTGTCCTTGATTTATTTCTTTTTTTTAAATTTTTATAGAGCGGCCTAGGAAATCTAAACTCGGGATTATTATCAAGTTGTTGGCTGCGCCAAATTCTCTGACAACAAGGGCTCTATCCAATTCCCTGATGCAACTCAAACCATGGATCTCAAAACCCAGAGTAGGATAGTTTGTCACCTCTTCGCAGGCTTTGAAAGAATGCTGTTGAAAAAGAAGTAGAGTAACCAAGCCGTGATGGGTGCCACAGACCATAAACAGTAGTTCATCCAGTTTTTAGTTACCCAAGTGAAAAAAAAAATTAAAAATCAAAATCAAAATATTATACCGTGAAGAAGGTGGAGTTTGGTTCGTTGATAAATTAAGCTTGAGTGAAGTTGCAGAGATTGAATGCTCTTATGTTCTAGAGAAATGTACAGATTATAGTGGTGTTTGTCTTCGACAACTGAAAAAAAAGGGTAAGACTATATGTGGTGTTAATAAAAAAAATTCATTTAAATTTCTCTCTTGTACTTTGTTCAAAAGTTTTATTTACAGATCGAGAGTCTCCTAGATTTCTCTACCCACCGACAATTACAGTATTGAGTATTAATGTTATAATACTCATTATACTTTTAGATAAATTTGAGTATTAACGTTTTTAATAGAAAATATGCCCCACATGTCATTTAAGGAAAGTTAACAAACATTGTTAGTCTCAGAAGCTAAAAATTAACAAAAACTGACAAATACAATATGTGAAAACAAATAAAACATGTATTTGTTTTCTTTTGAAGTTCATGATGATACGGTCTTCGATTTTGAAGTGGGTTTGTTTCCAAACATCTAAATTTTTATTTAATTTAATTTTGATTATTTGTGTTGTTAAAGAGGTATTATCTCTGAACGTGTGGTTTTTCGACTTTAGTGTTTCAGCATTTTCCCAATTGGAATTCCTTTTCGTGGCATGTTCATCAAGACCATGATAAAAAAAAATGCTTAAATCCAATGGATAGAAAATCAAAGATAAGGCTGATTGTGCAGGTGCAGAGGGGTCAATAATTTATGCGTCTTTTGGTTGGAAGGATTGTGCAATTAGCATTTTGGGCCGGGCTACAAATTAATTACCCTTGCTTCTTTTTATTCATTTTATTTTTTATTATAATTTTAAATTCTTTGAAGAGTGCCCGTGTTAAGCATAGCTTAAAAAATAACCAAATAAAGAAACTAACTTTTATAATTGTATGTTTCTTTACATGTAATTTTATTAATAATTTTTTAAATATATATAAATTTTTTTCTTTGCCCGTGCTTTAGAACGAGTTCATAACACTAGTTTGTCTTTAAGAGTTTTATTGGGCTCATTAAAGATTTAATAATCAAAGTTCTTTACATGTAATTTTATGTAACATGCAATCAATTAAATAATTCTATAGATGATGATTTGACCCACGTAACACAAAGATTTCATAACATCAAACGGTCACAACTTCGAAAATTTATGCCCCAAAAATTAAAAATATATTAATTTATCTAAATATTTAAAAAAATAAAATGACTCTAAAAGTCTTAAAAATAATTACTCTATCAAAAAGTACCAACAACCGTACAGTAGGTCAAAAGTTTTCAAAATTGTGCTGGCAAATTTTACACTACAGGCCACCTTATGAGCCACGTGGCATACTCTTAGAGGACTCTGACCGTATGGATATTTGGCCAATCCTTCCGTGGAGTTACAAGCTGAACAGTAGCCTGATTAGTGATTTCTAGGCTTTGGGTTGGAATTATTTTCATGGGTTGATTTTAACCTTGGGAATTTGAGCCTTATTGATCATAATTTTAGGTACAAAGATCAAAACGTTTTAAATCACTAATCAAGCTAATTTTTGGTTTGTAGGTACATCAAGGGATTGGTCAAACATCCATACGGTCAGATACTGAGTGTGCCACGTAACTTGTATTGTGCATTGTGACAGAAGCATCTGTCAGAACGTTGCTGCGACAATGTTTTACTCTTAAGATGCCCTACCTGATTACCAAAAAACAAAAAAAAGTAACATGGCACGTATTGTGCATTGTGACAGTTGCGACAAAATTTTACTCTTAAGATGTCCTACTTGGAGTAAAACTTCGATGACAGGTCCTGTCATTGAAGAAGATGATAGGGCAGCACATGATGGCACGTGTGGACTTTGTACCGGTAGACCACCTCGGCCTCACCGCCCACGTACACAGGTGAGTGTATTGGGAAAAAAGCACTCGAGTACTCACTTGGGTACGTGTGTGGTGAGGCCGAGGTGGTCAGTCCGTACAAATCCACGTGCCGACATCTGCTGCCCTGTCATCTTCTTCGATGACAGGGCCTGGTCATCAAAGTTTTATCCCCGTAAGGAGATTACAAAAAGTAACATGGCTCCCCACGAGTAAAACTTCTATCGGAGTACAACTTCTATCACACGAAATTGTAAATCACACAATCACAAGCCAATGAGTTCTCGGCACGAGAACTCATTGACTGTGTTCACGTGATTTGCAATCCGATTGGGACAGAAGTTTTACTCGAGCAGGCTATGTCGTCAGTGATGATGCTTAGATGATGACGGAGATGGGAGTACAACTTTGTTGATCGACTACTTTTAGAGGATGCTGACCGTATGAATAGTTTCTCCGTGCCATCACTGGGTAGAGAGCTACACGCCAAAAAAACAACAGACCGATTACTGATTTAAAACCTTCGATCTTTGTACCTGAAATAATAGTCAATGGCTCAGGCCCCAGTTACCGCCTTAAAAATAAAATAATAGGTTCCCTTTACAGGACACAGTATGAGCCGCGTGGCACACCCTTAGAGGATTCTGACCGTATGGATGTTTGTCCAATCACTACGTGGACCTACAAACGAAAAATAAGCCTGATTAGTGATTTATAGGGGTTGGATTTTACTTCTTTTCATGGGTTCATCTCAACTGTGGAAATTTTCGCAGTATTGGAGGTACTAAGAGCCAACGCCTAGAAATCACTAATCAGGCTGATGTTTGGTTTATAGGTCCACCTAGGATTGGATAACCATCCATACGGTCAGACACCTCTAAGAATGTGCCACGTGGCTCATATTGGGTCCTGTAACGAGAGCATGTCATTTTAGGCGGCAACTGGAGCCCGACCCATAGTCAATAATGTAAGGGTCGCGATGTAACAAGCTATAGCTTAATACCCAAAAATAAAACTGGTTGAATTCAACGGCTAAAATCAGGTCTTAAAAAGTACTAAAATCTTATGGCTAGAGATTACCAAACATGGTGATTTTTGGTGTGTATATCAACCAAGGGGTGGCCTAAACATTCATGCAGTCAATGAGCCCAAATGGCAGCTATGAGTAAAAGAAATGGTGTTAGCTTACGGTGTTGGATTAAGCTACAGCATGTTACATCGCCACCCATGTTTAAATTTTAGGAAAAGAAATTTATGATTCCGATTCTGTATCAAAATTTTGATACAGAAGTCCCTCATCCTGGTGGTCCCACACACCAAAAATCGGTGTAATTAGGGATTCCTAGCTATTAGATGTGAGCACTTTTTCATCATGAGCTTGAAATCAACTCATAGGTCGTTCATAAAGCCCATGATGAAAAATTGCTCAAATCCTACGGCGAGAAATCATCAATCACGCTAATTTTTTGTGTGTAGGTCTATCATAGTATGGGCCAAACATTCAAGGGGCGAGTGGGTCCGAATGAGTGTACTACGTAGCAGTTTGAGGAACTTTGCATCAAAATTTTGATACAGAAGTCCGCATCAAAGAACAGCCAAAACTTAACGAGAACTGTTTTGCAGGGAATGTAGTGAAGCGGATCAGATCAGAGGTCTGTTTTAGTGGGTATGGATCCTTGAATAGAATCCATTTTGAAGTTGGGTGTGAATATGGATTGAAACGTATGGATTGAGACGGGTCACGCATCACGTGGTATTCAAACGAATTCAGGATTTACCAGCCGGTGGCAAAAGTTACGGAGGCAGTGGTGGTGATGCGTTTGCCAAGGTTATGACCATGGTTTAAAATAAAAAAGGCTGTAATTTTTATGCTTTTTTCCGTTATTTTTGTTTTTAAATTTCCCCGCCATTTTTTCAGTTATTTCTGTTAATTTTCGTTACTTTCATTTTTGCTCCTGTCGGTTACAATTCGTTTTAACTGTAACGCCCCCAGTCCGTGCCTCTTTTAAACCTTGGTTAAGACCGCAGCGATGACGATGGCTATGGCGGTAGACTCTCTCTCTCTCTAGGCTGACTGAGTAAATGATATTGACGCAGCCTGAGAGTTGGGCTCAGGTTGAGCACGTCAAGCCCAACCTGTGTTGGGCTCGGGTTGAGCATGTCAGGCCCAACCTTGGGTTGGACTTCTCCCAACACCCAAGTAGCAGGAGCTTGTCTCTCAATTTATGTTGAAAATTATTGTAGGTGTATTTTAGCACATTTAACAAGTTTTATTGCATTGAGGGAATAACCAAACAAAACCTTGTATAGATATAGACGTGAGTGACTATAGGGGCTTCACAAATGTTGTTGATGGACCGTAGTATAAGCCACATGGCACACTCTTAGAGACCACTAAAATTATGGATGTTTGAACATCGTTAGATGGACTTACAGACCAAAAGTCAACCTGATTAGTAACTTCTATCCGTTTGATTAGAATCTTTTCCATGGTTTATTTTAACCGTAGATTTTAGCATTATTTGGAGTACTTGGATCCAAAGGTTAGAAATCACTAACATATTAATTTTTGGTATGTAGGTCTACCTAAGGATGGGCCAAACACCCATACGGTAAGTAGCGTGGCTCTTGTCCCTCATCAAAGTTGATGATGGAACTCCTCGTCAAAGTTTTGCTCTTTAGGTGAGAGTCTGAAACCCGCGTCATCGCCAACCCATGTTTTGGCTTTATAATAGTATAGATAGATATAGGTGCAACTTGGACAAGTTGATTGGATTAGGTGCTAAACCAATCAGAGCCATAAATTACCCAACCCAACCCTGTCTGAGGCCTCAATCCAAGCCCAACTCGAATTCGAATCCGACAGTTACATACGTCTTCTTGTTAATATTGCTTGTTATGTAAGTTCGGTTGATCATGTCTTCTTTAAATATTGCTCAAGTACTTATCAGTATTAGAGGTGATTAAGACCAAGGTTTGAAAAACGGCCGTTGTGACTAAAATAACGGCCGTTGTAACAGATTCAGACCTCCCCCTGTTACGTTACGTACTGTTAAACGGGAAAAAATAACGGTCGTTATTTTCGAAAGGACCGTTATTTTTGGTTTTTGAAATTTAGAATTTCAAATTTCAAATTTCAAAATTTGAATTTCAGTGCCATGTTTTCCTTTATTTTCCCGTTATTTCCCGCCTGAGCGTTTTTTTCGTTACGACGGCTATTATAACGGAAAAAAAAGGTAACGCCCCCAGTCCGTTATACTGTTATAACGGCCCCCTTTAAACCTTGATTAAGACTTCAGATAATTTGTCTCATCAATCTGAACCATTTAATAGATAAGACTTCTTGGACCTAAAAGTATTGATCGGATGGTCCTAAGTTCCTAACATCAAATCAATGAGCTTCCTAGTGGGTTGCTAATTGTTTTTTAAATAACATAATATATGTTATTATTAATCTTATATACAGAATAATGAACGGCGGCCCAAAGGTTGACATAGAGGAAAGGATTGTCATATCCTACGCTTAACCGTCAAATACGACTATGTGACTTCGTCATGGGGGACCGTCGGATTCAAGAGATCTACATCCACCCCGGCAATTACGTCAAAAAGGTAAAACATTCATTTGAGTATTAATAAAGTCATTGGCATATGGACCACATTGATAGTGATCTCTTGAATCCGACGGCCAACATCACAACATACATCTCTTTCTTGCTTGATTGGTATAGCATTTTTTAGAAGAATTTGGTGTGGAAAATGGAAATGCGACTACAAATTCGACAAAAATATTACCTAATGCCATAGAAGAAAATAGGGGAAATGCGACTACAAATTCGACTGGATAAACACGTTTCTCAAGATTTCCCGAAAGTTAGGAAAAGTAGCAGGCGGAGTCACGAAAAATCAGCCATTTATTTATCTTCCATGTAGGTACGTCAAACTTGGTGTGAAATTATGTGTCGAAATGTGTCCCTTGATCATAACCCAAGACAAAACTGCACTTGAGTTAGCATTTGAAGTCTTGAGTAGTTCTTTTTATTGGGCATTCAATAAAATGGATTAAGTTTTCTGGATTTTATGTGTCGTGCAAACACTAGAAAGTACTTGGAACGGGTCCTATAACTTGGTTGAATTCAAAAAATAGAGTTACCATTAATTTCTTACGCTTTTTAGGAAGCTTCGACTATCTTCAAAAAATATTTACGCACATCATTGAATTTTTAACATTTTGTCATCGGTTCTACAACTTTTAATTTATTGTCTATTTTATCTAACACAAACATCCAAATGATTAGCAGTTATCCCACGCATTTTTTTAATATAGAGAGGATCCTCTCTTTGATCCTCTCAAATGTAAAATAAGTTCAACTATGATGAAAAGGTTTGAAATTTTAGATTTTGTTTGGAAACATTTGATATGGACACAATTGGTGACCAATACACTAGGCAACATTAATTAGGAGTATTAAAAAATATTTTTGGATGTAATCTTTGACAACTTGTAAGGGTCACGGATTTCATTATGAGCATCAATTAAGGAAAGCCATTAAAGAAAGCTTACAAAAATAAAGATCCTCAAATCAATTAAACTATACTTTTGGAGTATCAATATCACCTACCATGCACCAAAAAGAATACTTTTGGAGTAAGACTTTGATGACAGGGCCCTGTCATCAAGGCCGATGACAGGGTGCTATAGGAGCCATGTGGCATACTCTTAGAGGACTCTGACCGTATGGATGTTTTTTCAATCCCTATATGGACCTACAAATAAAAATTAGCTTGATTTGTGATTTCAAACCTTTGGATCTTTGTACCTCAAATAATGGTCAATAATGCTCAAATTTCCCATGGTTAAAATCAACTCATGAAAACAATTCCAATCCAACTCCTAGAAATCACTAATCGGGCTGATTTTTGGTATGTAGGTACGCCTAATGATTGGTCAAACATCCATACGGTCAGCGTCCTCTAATAGTGTTCCACGTGGCTCATATTGTGCCCTGTCATCGTCCTTGATGACAGGCCTGTCATCAAAGTTCCCACAGGCTATGTTGTCAGTGATGATAATTAGATGATGACGGAGATGGAGTACAACTTTGTTGATCGACCATAATATATGTCACGTGGCTTACTCTTAGAGGATGCTGGCCGTATGAATAGTTTGTTTGTCTGTGCCATCATATAGGTAGAGAGCTACACGCCAAAAAAAACAACAGACCGATTTTTGTACCCGAAATAATAGTCAATGGATCAGGCTCCAATTACCGCCCTAAAAATAATATCACAGGCTCCCGTTACAGGACACAATATGAGCCGAGTGGCACACCCTTACAGGATTCTGACCGTATGGATGTTTGGCCAATCACTACGTGGACCTACAAACGCAAAATCAGCCTGACTAGTGATTCATAGGAGTTGGGGCAAACATCATAGAGGCTACCTTTTGGTCTGTAGGTCCACCTAGGGCTGGGCCAAACATCCATACGATAAAAAGAAAAAAAAAAAAAAAAAAAAAGCCATTAAAAGAGTGACACCTGACTCAAATTTTGATCGGTCAGCAAAGTTCTGCTTGGAAAGGAATCTCGTGAGTCCGACCCAAAAAAAACAAAACCCTGTTCTTAATCCCTTTTTCTTATAGACTCAGCGAGTCCAACTGACCTTGCTCCTAGCCTCCTACCGTCTCCAATGAAACGTCGCATTCTCAGTGGTCCCCAATCCCATTATAGACGGTGTCGACATTGTCTCCGTTTACTTAAGAGACTTAAGAGTAGACTTATGTGGCGTGGAGAGCAAGAAAGAATCCCCATTCCCCAACCCCTACCCCCTAAGCTGATCTTCTTCTCTGCATATCCTTTTACTTATTTATATGTGCCCGATCCGTGGACAACAGAACACAATTTTAAGTTGCAACAGACGTCCCTCTCCGAATCCAATAGGTCTGATTCACCATTTCTGCATCGGAGGAGAAGATGATGAATATGGGGGAGGTATGGGCAGGGTTGGGATCAACCTTCGCCACCGTCATGTTCGTATACACCATGTTTCAACAATTCTTCCCGCCTCATCTCCGTGTCTATGTAGAGAAGTACACCCACAAATTGACGGGCTACGTCTACCCTTACATCGAAATCACCATCCATGAGTTTGCCGGTGAGCGTCTCAAGCGTAGCGAAGCCTACACCGCAATCCAAGCCTACCTTAGCGCCAAATCTTCCAAGCGAGCGAAGAGGCTAAAGGCTGAAATAGGCAAGAACAGCACCAACCTAGTCCTTAGCATGGACGACCACGAAGAAGTCACCGATGAATATCAAGGCGTCAAACTATGGTGGGCTTCACGCAAGAACATCCCCAAGACTCAGTCCTTCTCTTTCTATCCCGCCGCCGATGAGAAACGCTACTACAAGCTCATGTTTCATAAACGTGATCGTGATCTCATCACCGGGTCTTACTTGAATTATGTGTTAAGGGAAGGGAAGGCAGTTGGGGTCCGAAACCGGCAGAGAAAGCTTTACACCAACAACCCAAGCCAGAGTTGGTATGGGTACAAGAGGACCGTTTGGAGCCACGTGGTGTTCGAACACCCAGCAACGTTCCAAACACTGGCGATGCACCCTGCCAAGAAGCAGGAAATTATCGACGATCTTATCACTTTCAGTAAAGGCAAAGACTACTATGCGAAAGTTGGTAAGGCTTGGAAACGTGGGTATCTCTTACACGGCCCACCAGGAACGGGTAAGTCTACTATGATCGCCGCCATGGCTAATTTTCTTGATTACGATATCTATGATCTTGAATTAACGTCCGTGAAAGACAACACTGAGCTGCGGAAGCTCTTTATCGAGACTTCTAGTAAGTCCATCATCGTGATCGAAGATATCGATTGTTCTCTCGATCTAACTGGACAACGGAAGAAGGACAAGGAGAAAGAGGAAGAGGAAGAAGAAGAGAAGGATCCGATTAAAAAGGCTAAAGAGGAGAACAGTAAGAAGGATAGCAAAGTTACTCTTTCTGGGCTTCTCAACTTCATTGATGGGCTTTGGTCAGCTTGTAGTGGCGAGAAACTCGTCATATTCACTACGAACTATGTGGAGAAACTCGACCCGGCTCTCATTCGAAGAGGTCGAATGGACAAGCATATTGAACTGTCTTACTGTAGTTTTGAAGGGTTTAAGGTCTTGGCTAAGAATTATTTGGACCTCGATTCGCACGACTTGTTCGAGACCGTTCGACGACTGTTGGGTGAGACCCAAATGACACCTGCTGATGTGGCAGAGAATTTGATGCCCAAAACTGCTACTGGGGACGCCCCCCGGACTTGTTTGGAGAATCTAATTGAAGCTCTGGAGAATACGAAAGAAGAAACGAGGTTGAAGGCCGAGGAAGAAGAGAAGTTGAAGGCCAAGGAAGAAGCTAAAGAACGCAAGGAGGAAGAGTCATCGACCAAGGAGGACGAGTCAACTCGGTTGAAAGATATGGAAACGGATGCAAAAGACGCTAGCAACTAGGATTCAAGTCCGATAGGATATATGAAAATATGCTTTTTTCTCTATTGCATAAAAAATAAAGATTTGAACCGGTTCCATTTCTTTTAGATCTTTTTTTTTCTCTTTTGTAAAGAAATTTGGTATCAGGAATTATGAGGGTTATTGTTTGTTCTGTTCCTAATCTTTAATGGCTTACACAAAACGATAGCCGTGAACCCAAATGGGTGGGCCATGGGCTAAATATCTGGTCAGTGGGCCCAAATGGCCGCGCTGAGTAATAGAAATGGTGCTAGCTTACGCTTTTAGAATAAAACGCTAGATATAACCCATTAAAACATTCGAATTCCACGATGTATATCACGAATCAGTTTAATTCTTGGTGTGAAGGGCCAAGCGCTGGGCCGATCATTCATGGGTACATGGGCACAATATAGTACAACAGGTTGTGCTTTGTTATGCGCTCCACACGAAAATTTTGTGCCAGATAAGGCACACGAGGTCGGGCCTATCTTATGGTTTATTCTAAGCCGCACATGTTTCCTTCTACTGATTGAATCAATTGAATCGTGATGGTTAATTGTTTGTTAGCCCAGTCTTTACATTCAACCCATATAAGAAGTTTTACCCATAGTTAGCTAATTGTGAAGCGGCAAAAATTTGCCCATTGAAAAATTCGTGACTTTTGGCGACTGTCGGCGGCCGTCGCTAAAACCCTTTTTGTTGTAGTAATTTCAGTTCAAAAATAGTCAGAAAAGTATCAAAGTCCTCGGTTGTTAGTCCTCCAACTGGCTCACACCCAAT
Source organism: Euptelea pleiosperma (assembly GCA_035048495.1). NCBI lineage: Eukaryota > Viridiplantae > Streptophyta > Magnoliopsida > Ranunculales > Eupteleaceae > Euptelea > Euptelea pleiosperma. Next base: position 13,718,783 of record CM068543.1, read on the forward strand.
TTTGACAAACGCTTTGTCGAAAAGTACCGTGGGCTTGGGCCACCTACTAGTATATGTACATATGACCATAATATATATAAATTGGGTGGTAATATATGTATAATAGAACCGAAACTATATGATATTTTTTGAAATCTAAGTAATATAAGCAACACTAATAATTTTCAAAAATATTTCTCGTTTATAAATGTCTCCAAATGCATAGGAATCTCCTAATATTTTCTAAAAATATTTTTTCAAACATCAAAATTAGTGACATATGACAAATAAAAAATATTTTTAATTTTTAAAACAAGAATAAGTTGTATTCATAAGGTTTTTTGATAATTTTAAAATTACGGGGTTGTTTTGAATTATTTTGCAAAATTTTGAAAACACCGTGATTTGAAATATTTTTTCAAATGATATATATTTTTTTTTCAAAGAGTCGAGTTTCAAATGGAGATTTACTAACTATGGTCTTACCCATAATGTCTGCCTTTTTCCTCTTCTCCGTGACTGCAACCCTAAATTCTCTCCACATTGATCGATCTACTAAAGTCTTTATTTCCTAAAATCTCTCCATAATTCATACTAAATATATTTTCTCATTTCTTTCTTCCTCCTCGTAACACGATGAACATGATAAAAAAAACATTTTTATTATATAACATCAAAACAATATTCAACTGTACATGTCATAAAAACTTATTTTTCATATATATATATATATATATATATATTTTTTTTTTTAAATTGTGTCGGTGCTCAGCACGGGCTCTTGATTCCCTAGTTTGGATTACGCTACAACTTGTTACATCTCACCCATGTTTAAATTTCAGAGTTAAAAATAAACCCATGAAAACGACTCCTATCCAACTCTTAGAAATCATAAAGGCTACGTTTTGGTCTGTAGGTCCACCTGGGGCTGGGCCAAAACATCCATACGGTGGTAAAAAAAAAATCTGAAAGTGCCACGTGACTCAAATTTTGATCGGTCAGCAAAGTTCTGCTTGACAAGTATCCTAATGGGTCCGACCCAGATATGTAAATCTAGTTTTGGACCTGCATCAGACTGCATCAGACTGATTAAAGGTATGTATACTGTAGTTACCATATATAAACAGAATATAAGACCACTTGGTACACATGCAGGGCAATGAGTCACCTCTGGGTGATGCCAGTCGTTGGGTCCACTGTCAACGGTCATTGAGTTCCTGCGTTTATTATCTTTTTCGTAAGTATAATCTGTGAACGATTTTTCTTAGGAATATATATAACGAAATAATCTGTTGGACAGTGGATCATGTACACAATGGACGGCTGGATCTAAACACCTATTTTATTTAGGAATTGAAATTAGGGATATAATGATACTTTAAGTACTTCTAGGTTATTATTGTCATTTAAAAATATATTTTCATGTCCATCCACGGACCAAGGGTTAGACACAAATATTTTAAAAACTTTGGGTGACATGCAAATTGCATCAATAAAGTAAGGGGTGACAAGCTAAAAACCCGAGTAAACTTTTGCTCAGACCTATGTTTTAAAACTCGGAACTTGGACTCGACTTGAAAGTCCATTGAGCCGAGTCACCTCAAAGACTCGGGAGTCGACTCAGCGAGTCATTAAATTAATTATTAATTATTTAAATAAATAAAATTAATATTTATTAAAAAAAGTTGAAAATTTATAAAATATAGTAAAAAATATTTAGAAATTAAAAAAAAATATTTAATTTTGAGTCAACTCGGGCTTTAAATGGTTGACTCGGTAAAGACTCGGCCGAGTTTCCGAGTCAACTCGGAGAGGCATGCAAATTAGAGTTTGTATGCCGAGTCGACTCGAAATACGATGAGTCGAGTCGACTCGCCGAGTCCCGAGTCGATTCTTCGAGTTTTAAAACATAGGCTCAAACCGGGCTGTGAGCGAAGCCGATCACAGCCCACAATACAGGCTACGTGGCACACTCTTAGAGGACGCTAGCCGTATGGATGTTTGGCCTGTCCCTTGGAAGACCTGCAAACCAGAAATCAACTCGATTAGTGATGTCAAACCTTTAGATCTAGTACCTCAAATAATGCTCAAAATTAACACAGTTAAATCAACCCAAGAAAATGACTCCAATCCAACGCTTAGAAATCATTAATCAGGCTGTTTTTTGGTTTACTAGTCCACCGAGGAACTGGCCAAACATCCATACAATCAGTGTCCTGTAAAAGTGTTCCACGTCTCATATTGTGCGATGTGTTCGGCTTCGCTTAGCGAAGGTTTTCTCCACCCCACCCACCCTCTTCCAAAAAAAAAAAATTGCGAAAAAAAAGAATCAATGTGTCGATTCCAACAACTTGGTGTTAGGATCTTTACCAGGCCTCAAGCTGCCATTCCTCCCGAAAAGATATCTTGTCAAGACATGGCAAACTTTAGCCTTTATACCATGATCGACGTCACACCTTGCGGCGATCAACATCGTACCTGCGGGCCCATTCTGTGATTCGATCCCGTGAGCCTTTAACTCTAATGGTGATCGACCTCGTACCTATGGACCCGTACTACGCCCTTAATGAATAGTATTATTTAACCTAACAATCGTCCCCTCAATAATGCGCTTCTCGTGATTCGATTCCATGACCTTGGTTCTGATACCATTTGTTAGGATCTTTGCCAGGCCTCAGACCGCCATTCCTCCAAAAAATATATCTTGTCAGGAGAGGGCAAACTTTAGCCTTTATACCACGATCGACGTCACACCTTGCGGAGCTCCACGATTCGATCTTATGACCCCAAACGGTGATCAACATCGCACCTGCGGGCCCATTCCATGATTTGATCCCTTGAGCCTTTAACTCTAACGGCAATTGACCTCGTACCGCGCCCTTAGGGAAGAGCATTATTTAACCCAACACTTGGAGGTATGGCTGAGTGGCTTAAGGCATTGGTTTGCTAAATCTACGAACAATAAGATTATATCACGGGTTCGAATACCACTTCCTCCGCCAGGAAAGGTAGGACGCTTTGGAACTATAACAAAGGGGATTCCTCGTGTATTGCTTGAGGACGGCCCGCATGCCATTCCTAACCCCCCCACCACCACCAAAAAAAAAAAACCTACTCTAGTGCTCAACGACTCCAAGAGGGCTGTTCTCGTTACCATGTGACCTGAATGGGCCCCACACTAAAAAACCTACTCTAGTACTCATCGACTCCGAGAGGGCTGTTCACGTTACCATGTGAACTGAATGGGCCCCACAATAGGGGTCCACATTGTTTTACATTTCAGAGTTCAGACTCACTCTTCCACCACAGGAGTCGGCAGAAACTGCCAAATCAAGTTTACTTAGAGTAGACTTATGTACCATGTGGCATAGAGAGCAAGAAAGAGTCCCCTAGAAGATCTTCTTCTCTACATCATTAACTTATTTATACTGCCTGATCAGTAGAGATCAGAACACAATTTTAAGTTGCAACAGACCCTACCTCTCCGATACCTCTGATTCAGCATTTCTGCATCGGAGGAGAAGATGATGAAGATGGGGGAGGTATGGGCAGGGTTGGGATCAACCCTCGCCAACATCATGTTCGTATATACCATGTTTCAACAGTTCTTCCCGCCTCATCTCCGTCTCTATGTAGAGAAATACACCTACCAAGTGATGGGTTTCGTTTACCCTTATATCCACATCACCATCCATGAATTTACAGGTGAGCGTCTCAAGCGCAGCGAAGCCTACACCGCAATCCAAGCCTACCTTAGCGCCAAATCTTCCAAGCGAGCGAAGCAGCGACTTAAGGCCGAAATAGGCAAGAACGGCAGCAACCTAGTCCTTAGCATGGACGACCACGAGGAAGTCACCGATGAATATCAAGGCGTCAAACTATGGTGGGCTTCAAGCAAGAATATCCCCATGACCCAGCCCATCTCTTTCTTTCCCGCTGCCGCTGAGAAACGCTTCTACAAGCTCAAGTTTCATAAGCGTGATCTGGATCTCATCACCGGGTCTTACTTGAATTATGTCATGGAGGAAGGGAAGGCAGTTGGGGTTCGAAACCGGCAGAGAAAGCTTTACACCAACAACCCAAGCGATAATTGGTATGGGAGGATTGTTTGGAGCCACGTGGTGTTCGAAGTTCGAACACCCAGCAACGTTCCAAACACTGGCGATGCACCCTGAGAAGAAGTAGGAAATTATCGACGATCTCATTACCTTCAGTAAAAGCAAAGACTACTATACGAAAATTGGTAAGGCTTGGAAACGTGGGTATCTCTTACACGGCCCACCAGGAACGGGTAAGTCTACTATGATCGCCGCCATGGCTAATCTTCTTGATTACGATGTCTATGATCTTGAATTAACGTCTGTGAAAGAAAACACTGAGCTGCGGAAGCTCTTTATCGAGACTCTAGTAAGTCCATCGTCGTGATCGAAGACATAGATTGTTCTCTCGATCTTACTGGGCAACGGAAGAAGGACAAGGGAAAAGAGAAAGAGGAAGAAGAAGAAGACGAAGAAGAGAATGATCCGATTAAAAAGAGTAAAGAAGAGAACCGTAAGGACAGCAAAGTTACTCTTTCTGGGCTTTTGAACTTCGTTGATGGGCTTTGGTCAGCTTGCAGTGGGGAGCGACTCATCATCTTTACTACCAACTATGTGGAGAAACTCGACCCGGCTCTCATTCGAAGGGGTCGGATGGACAAGCATATTGAACTGTCGTACTGTAGTTTTGAAGGGTTTAAGGTTTTGGCTAAGAATTATTTGGACCTCGATTCGCACGAATTGTTCGAGACCGTTCGACGACTGTTGGGTGAGACCCAAATGACTCCTGCTGATGTTGCAGAGAATTTGATGCCCAAAACTGCTACTGGGGACGCCTAGACTTGTCTGGAGAATCTAATTGAAGCTCTCGAGAATGCGAAAGAAGCAAGGTTGAAGGCCGAGGAAGAAGCGAAGTTGAAGGCAAAGGAAGAAGAGAAAGAACGCATGGAGGAAGAGTCCTCGACCAAGGAGGAGGAGTCAAATCGGTTGAAAGATAAAGGAAACGAATGAAAAAGACACTGGCAACTAGGATTCAAATCCGATAGGATATATGAAAATCTGCTTTTGTCTCTAGTGCATAACAAAAAAAGATTTGGACCAGTTCCATTTCTTTTAGATTAGGAACAGGAATTACGAGGGTTGTTTGATCTGTTTGTTTTTATATATGGCAAACGAAAAAACAAAGAGCTAAAACTTATTCTGCAATCTGCAACCACACGGGAATGATTTTTTATTTTTTTTAATTTGGCTCCAGCGGGGTTTTGGTCCTGTCTATCAGTGGTCAATGTTGGGGGAGCTGAGGGACTGACCATCCTCAACTTTGAATGTTTGGCCAATCCCGGTGGATTTACATACAAAAAATCGGAAAAAAAAAAAAATAGATGCAACGGACTTTGGATGCAGTAGATGCAGAGGGCTCTCCTGGCCTTACATTGCTCATTTTTTGGGCCAACTAACCCCATGGATGATTAGTTAGCCCACCCCTTGAAGGTTATACATACAAAAAATCAGTCTGATCGGTTTTCTCTAGCCACGGATTTTTGCACTTTTTTAAGATCGTTTCTCGCCGTTGGATTCAAGCATTTTTTCTTTTATATATTTTTGAGTACTTAATCCAACTGCTAGAAATTATCAATCAAGCTGATTTTTGGTATATATACCCACCAAGGGGTGGGCTAAACACCCCAAAAAATGATCTATGTACGGCCACGAGAGACCTCCGCATTGATTGAACGGTCACACAAGAAGGAATTAGCTAGGGAGTAAGAATTTGATTAGGTTTACGAATAGTTTTAAGGGGATAGGCTCCTACGGTGACACGCGCGCACGCATGCAAAGAAAAGGTTTTGGGTATTGGGCTAAAGCCCCTCTTATTTGCAAAAGAAGATATATATATGCATGATCTCATCTCTAGTCAAGCAACACCATCCATTGTTTGCATCGTGGCCTCTTCCCGCTCTCTACTTGAGCATCAGAGTATCTTTTGCAAGTCCACCCCCATTCTGGCGTACAAGTTCATCAAAGGTTCGAAGGCCTGTCTCTTCTCTTCACGATTAGATATTGAGGATCGTGTGGTGAAAGTAAAATTCACAACATATGGGTATGTGGTTAATTTTATTTGATTATCATGTTATTATTTTATAGAACAATTTACTATGATCAAGCTTGATTATACTACCTATTGTTCAACCTTATTGTGGACTTTTCTTACAACAATTTCCTCATGTTGTGCATTATGAGCATAGATCAAGACCAGAGGTCGGATTGTTCAACATTGATCCCTATCTAGATCGGCCCGATCCATATATATGGTCTCATGTTGTCTTAGACGATATAAGCCTCTTATAGCAAATAGCTTGTCTCAAGCGTGACAACCCCAAAATGAAATGGACGGACCATGGTTTGAAGTCTTGGTCGATCCCATTTTGGATTGGTGGTCCAATTCAAGTTTGGCAGACAGCGAACAATTCCATATCTCGGCATTGTCTCAGCCAAGATGCATTGTTTCCTGAAGAAGCCTCCCATCGTTGTCTCGAGCGAGATGGCCTGAGATCCGGATCGGGATCAGAGCCCACTGATTGAGCCTTCAATCCTGAGACTTAGGACCATGGAAGGGATCTGTTCCTGTCGATCCCAAGTTGGATAGTAGACCCGTATAATAATCATGATTATGAAATATCGTTTGCTGATACTAAACTTCTCTAGTTTGTTTTTTTTTTCAATTTGTACGAGGTGATACCTGGCCAAAACGCCAACTCACAGTGGATGGTGTGGGCAAATTGGGTCCACCTTATGAAAAAGATGGAAACTGACTAGAAGACTGTAACCTTTGGGTTAGCAATAAGCCATGACACTTTGGACGGCTGAAATGAAAAATGACCAATTAAAGCCCCGAAGGAGAGTTTATACAAAGCTTTATAAAAAAAAGGGGATTTTTGACATACCCCCCCAACAATTTAAAAAAGCTGACATACCCCCTTATGACTCGGTCCACTGTCATTTGACCAGTGTTGACTCGAGTTGACTACCTAATTTTGTATTAAATGACAAAAATACCCTTGTCTTCAACCTTAGAACAAGGGTTTGGGCCAAAACCCTAACTCCAAATCAAACGGCTGTGGTAGACGGCCGGCCAAGAGATTCCAATGGGTTGGCCGCCCATTACTGGTGACCAACCCACCGGAGTCTCATGGCCGGCTGGCCACCACTTTAGCAATAATTTAAAACCCAATGTTAAAAAAAAAAAAAAAACACACAAAACATACAATTTTAGTTTTAAATTTTTCATTAACAAAAATGAATAATAAGACAAAGCAATTTATATTTTAAGCTTTTGAGATGTGAATTTTGGAAAGATATCCCAAATTTAAAATTTTATTCTACAATAAAATCTATAAAAAAATCCCGTTCGTTCATGAGTTTTTATTTATTTTTTGGGGTTTTTTCTTCTCAATATTGGTTTAATTCATCAAAAAACCGAAAAAAAAAAAAAAAAACTCAAGTTTACCAACATGGGTTTTAACTTTTATTTTTAATCTCCTCTTTTCATGCTTGATTTGGGGTATGGGTTTTGGCCTAAACCCTAAACCCAAACCCTTGATCTAAATTTCAATTCACGAGTTCAACGTAGATCGTCTCAAGCGGAACGAAGTCTATTCAGCTGTTGATGCCTACCTGAGCACCAATACCTCCAAGAGCACAAAGAGGCTCAAGGCTGAGATGGGCAAAAACAGTAGCCACCTCATGCTCAGCATGGACGACTACGAGAGGGTGACCGATGAGTTCCATGGCGCTAAGATCTGGTGGTCTTTGAACAAGAAGACCTCGTCATCGGCGACCCGGACGATTTATTACGATCCGGAGCCGGAGAAGAGATACTACAGGCTGACGTTCCATAAGTGTTATAGGGAACTCATCACTGATTCTTACTTGGGCCACGTGGTGAAGGAGGGAAAGGCGATCACGGTGAAGAACCGACAAAGGAAGCTCTATACCAATAGCCCTGGGTGGAGCCATATTGCGTTTGAGCACCCCGCGAACTTCCAAACCTTAGCAATGGATCCTGAGAAGAAACAGGAGATCATCAATGATCTTCTCACTTTTAGTAAGAGCAAGGACTTCTATGCAAAAATAGGGAAAGCGTGGAAAAGGGGGTACCTTCTCTATGGTCCGCCAGGGACTGGGAAATCCACCATGATTGCTGCAATGGCCAATCTCTTGGATTATGATGTCTACGACTTAGAACTCACAGCCGTGAAGGGCAACACAGAGCTACGCAAGCTCTTGATAGAGATATCCAACAAATCCATCTTAGTGATTGAAGACATTGATTGCTCCCTTAATCTCACAGGTCAAAGAAAGAAGAAAGACGAGAAATCATCGGAGGATATCGACAAAGAAAAGAAGAAGAAGAAGAATCCTGGTCGAAGAGAAGAAAAAGAAGAGAGCAGTAGCAGTAAAGTTACTCTCTCAGGGCTTCTCAATATCATCGATGGACTCTGGTCAGCCTGTGGAGCAGAGAGACTGATTGTCTTCACTACGAACTATCCAGAGAAGCTGGATCCGGCTCTCATAAGGAGGGGAAGAATGGACAAACACATCGAACTTTCATACTGCCGCTTTGAAGCATTCAAAGTGCTTGCCAGAAATTACTTGGATCTCGACTCACACCCTCTGTTTGAAACCATCCACCAGCTTCTAGAAGATACCAACCTCTCTCCTGCAGATGTAGCTGAGAACCTGATGCCCAAGTCCATTTCAGAGGATGCAGAGATATGCCTGTCTAACCTGATTCGAGCTCTCGAGGAAGCAAAGGAAGAAGCAACTAGGTTAAATGCGGCGAAGGAAGATGTGAAAGATAAATGAAGAAATTGAAAGACGAGACGATAGCAACTGAGAGTCTGAGAGTCATAATTGGGTGGTGGGACTTTTGGGCCTGTACGGTGACCACAGGAAACTTTTCTACGAAACTTTCTATCGATAACCCATACCGGGCCTTAGTTCGAAATACTGAGAAAAATTTCCGAGTATGAACTTGCATTGTATAACAATCTAACTGGTAAGAACAAAATTAGATCGTCTGTCGAATAGTGTTTTTTTTAAGAATCCATAAAATTTAAACTAGGAATTAATGAAACATAGTTCATCTCTTTGGATTGGATCTCGACATATTTTTTTATGGGATCGGGTCCGAATCAGCACCGACTCCAACTCAATCCATTGCAAATATATATATATATGGGTCAGGATCGGGGGGACAACAATTTCATACAATATTTTTTACAACAATTTTGGCGTGCCCACATGGAAGATGAATCAATCTCTGATTTTTGGTGAGGATGATGTCCTCATCATATAGATCACCCCTACAAAAAATCAGCACATGCATTCTGAAATTTCTAACCCCAACAAATGTTGTTTTCAAGTTAACGATAAAAATAGACGGTCCATAATTCTTCAACTTATAAACCGGTCTACGAATATCAGATTGATTTGAATTTTTGTGAGGATGATCTCCTCACCATAAAGACCATCCTCGCCAAAAATCATCCCATTCCAAAACTTCTAATTATATTTTGAGCCGCACCAAACTTTTGTTGTCAGAAATGTTGTCCCCCGATCCTGATCCTGATCCTGACCCTATATATATATTCAATATTAGTCTCATTCTAAGGGTACCAACGATACCTTTTCAATGATACAGATATCAAAAAAAGTAAATTTATAAATTAAAAGTTATATTAATTTTATTAAAATTTGGTTTAAAAGTTAATAGGATACGTCTGGTATCAATTTATACTTTAATACATAAAATAAGGCAAAGTGGAAATTACAATCTCATGAATCGTAATAGAGATCTTTATACAGACCCTTTCTAGTTGGAGATTCAAAATGGGGTCTCCAAGGTGTACCGTTGGAGGGTGTCCCCTCTATTGTAGAGAAATGGCATACTCTTGGAGATGCTCTTAAGGCGTGTTTGATTGCACATAAAATGTTCTTGAGAAAATTTTCTTTTCTCAAGAAAAAGGCTATTGAACCCGAGAAAATATGCAATTGATGAGAGAAAATAATGGTGGATTTTAATGGGTATGAATTTTCACCCATGTGGTATGGAAATGAATTACAAGCTTGGTTGGGAAAATCTCATTTTGTTAAAAATATTTTCCCTACTTAAAATGGCTATCAAACAAGGGAAAATTGGCAATCAAACATGCCCATCCTATAGAAAGAAACAATGGAACTCACATATCAAAGCCAACATTTTTTTTTCTTGTGATGGACATGTATTATGGGAACGTCACACACGAGGGATTGTAGGGATGCTTTTGGAAGCAAAGGCAAAATAAGAAAGTTTCAACCCATAGGGTACTTCTGGAAGATTAGTTTGGAGGGGAAAATCTATACATTTCGGCGAATTAAGGCATAATTAGATAATCAAAATTCTGTGTTGTCCAAACACAGGGTAGTTTTGAAAATATGGAAGAAATGGCATGAAATGTAATTAAGTTGTTATTAAGGCACTATTTTGAAAACAAAATAAAAAAATGACCTAATAAGTAATTAAATATTTATGGAAGGGCAAAGCTATAAACTAATGGCACGAGGACGGAGTTGGTAAGAACTTTTTGTTTTTTATTAAGTGTATTTATCGACTGAGTAGTTCAACATTTTTTGCTTTCCTTATATTATACGTCACGTGTATTCCGAAACAACTAAGATTCCCATAGCAAGTTAAGTAACATGTCAGCGGGGGTATGACATCAGTGCTGACAATGCGATAAAGGGTAGGATCCTCCTCCTCGTCGGCCACCTTAGGAGTATTTTTGCAACACCTCCCTTGAAAATTGAAATAATTAATAATACCCCCGTACGTACTTTCAAACTTTTAGAATAGTACCCTTGTTCTGCATCTCGCCTAATTATAGTTGCATTCAAGGTTTAAAGGTGGCCGTTTTAACGGTTAAACGGACTGGGGGTGTTACCGTTTAAACCGTTTAAACAGATTGAAACTGTCGGGCAAAAATGGAAAAAAAATGGATTTTAACGGTTTTAACGGAAAAAAGTGGCGCTGAAATTCAAATTTTGAAATTTGAAAATATAAAAAAAAAAAACCGGAATTTAACCGATTTAAACGGATTTTAACGGAAATTAAACTGATTTTAACAGAATTAAATGGTTTTAATGGCCTTTTTTTCACAGAACTTTTCAAAATTAAACGGATGTTTAAACGATTTTAACGGCCGTTAAAACAAAAAAAACAGCCGTTTTTTTTCGAAACCGGTAAAACGCGTTTAAACGGTTTTAACGGAAACGGGCTTGGGGCGTTACCGTTTAAACGGCCGTTAAAACCGTTTAAACGGCCATTTTTAAAACCATGGTTGCATTAATGGTAGTGCAATGCGAGTAAATCTTTATTTTCAAATACAGACGGTCCACGTTTATGACCGACGTCAGTCTGAGCCACGTGGCATGTTCTTAGACACCAATTACCATATGGATGTTTTACTCATATGGACCAAAAATCAGCCTGCTGATTAGTGATTTCTAACCAATCGATTGTTTTAACCGTGGGATGAATCGAGCATTATTTTTGTTGCTCATCCATAGGGTGAGTAGTCTCTATTGGGACACAACCGGTTCGTGCATGCCCCCTTCCCAAAAGTGAAAAGCTCATGGATACGGTGATGGAACGATTGTCCCTCCTCCGTAGACCATCACCACAAATAATGGAATCGACGATGTCAATCTGGTTTTTCAACAATGGAAAACCATAGATCAAATGGTGTTGAGCATGATATATGTCACCCTCTCCGAAGATGTGATGAGCCATGTAGTTAGCCTCACGCGCTCTCACGAAGCATGGATTACCCTAAAAAAGATTTTTACGTACACACAAATCTAAAGCCAAAGAGCTTTGGTAACGGATCTGCCAATGAGAAACATTAATTAATTGATCAGAATCTGAAGAAATTTAAGGGCTTATATGATGCCTTGGCGGCCATTGACAAACTTGTCACAAATGGCTTCTTAGTTATTAAAAGTTTACTATAGGGCAATGCACGTGCACCTTACACCTGACATACTCTTAGAGATCACTAACCATATGGATGTTTGGCCCATCCATATATACACCCACATGCAAAAATAATCAGCCTGATTAGTGATTTCTAAAGAGGGGATATTTTTTTTTTGGGTCCTGCGGGGTTTTGGTCCTGTTTCGATCAGTGGCCAATGGAGGAGCTGGACTAACCATGCACCCCTCAACTTTGAATTTTGGCCAATCCCGGTGAATTTACATACTAAAAATAGGAAAAAAAATAAACAGAAAATTGTGAAAAAAAATACGAAATTAAATCTATTTGTAGAAAACAATACTTGTTTTCAAAAACAGAAAATTGTGAAAAAAAATACAAAATTAAATCTATTTGTAGAAAATAATACTTGTTTGAAAAATTGTAAACGAATACACATAGCCATTCGAATTGGCGTCAACTTTTTCAAAATATAATACCCAAAATGCCCTTTTAGTAGCCGATTCAATCGTAGTCTGTCACCGATTGAATTGGCGATAGAATTGATTTGGCGCCGATTCAATCGGCGTCAAATATTGATTGTGGAATTCAACAAAATGAGTTTGGCTCCATTTGCAATGGCGCCAAATCAGATTTGACAACGGAGCCAAAATGGTTTTGGCGCCGTTTGCAATGGAGCCAAATTAGTTTTGACTCCATTTCAAATGGAGTCAAAACGGTGAGGGTAAAAATGACATCAACTTATTGACACCGATAGAAACGGCTATGTGTATTCGTTTTTACAATTTTTGAAAACATGTATTATTTTCTACAAATAGATTTAATTTCGTATTTTTTTTTACAATTTTCTGTTTCAAAAATTGCAAAAACGAATACACATAGCCGTTTCTATCGGCGTCAATAAGTTGACGCCATTTTTACCTTCACTGTTTTGACTCCGTTTGAAATGCAGTCAAAACTAATTTCGCACCATTGCAAACGGCGCCAAAACCATTTTGACTCCATTTCAAACGGAGTCAAATCTGATTTGGGGCCATTGCAAATGGAGCCAAACTCATTTTGACTCCGTTTGAAATGGAGCCAAACTCATTTTGTTGAATTCCACAATCAATATCTGACGCCGATTGAATCGGCGCCAAATCAATTCTATCGCCGATTGAATCAGTGCCTGATTAGATCTAACACCGATTCAATCGGCGCAAGATTTTGTCTATCGCCGATTCAATCGGCTACTAAAATGGCATTTTGGGTATTATATTTTGAAAAAGTTGACGTCGATTCCAACGGCTAAGTGTATTCGTTTTTGCAATTTTTGAAAACAAGTATTGTTTTCTTCAAATAGATTTAATTTTGTATTTTTTTTCACAATTTTTTGAAAAATAAATGCAGAGGACTTTGGATGCAGTTAGGGCTGTCAAGGGCCGGGTCAGGGTCGGGCTAGGCCCTACCCTAATCCTACCCTTATAAAAGTGAGGCCCTAGCCCGGCCCTAGCCCTTAGAGGGCCTGAACCGACTAGGCCCTAGCCTTACCCTCAAGGGCCAGGGCCGGGTCAGGGTAGGGCCAGGGCCTAGAAGAAAATTATTAAAAAATATAAATTTTTTTAGTAGAAAAAGTGGATGCTTTAATAATACAATTGGCTTCATAACGTATTTCCTTGGTATAATCTATATAGATTTTTCAATGAATGATTATAATTTAAAAAATGAAAATGAACCTTCTAATCTTTCTAAAAACCTAGATAAAATAAATGATATTTTATAAATTTACATTAGAAAAAAAATCATTTTAGAATGATTTTGAACCATTCTAAAAATTTTCAAAATAAGAACAATTTTAGGTCAATCATAATTTTGGAATGGCTCAATTGTTGGCAAATAACTCAAAATTATATTTTTTAAAGATAATTGTAGTGTCCAATACTAATAACGTTGTGACATGTGTACCTAAGGAAACCTGGAGACCATGCCAACCGGTTTTTCCCTTTTATTTTATACTAGTGGGTGCCCCGTGCCATCGGCACTCCTCGACAAAGAATTTACCAAAATCAGTTGAGTGGCGGAGATCCACCGTCCATTTGGGGGAGGATTAGATCTCTGCCCTTCTTTGTTGATGCTTATAAGAGGAGGTATAAGTAGGGAGACAACCAATGTGTTTTGTTATATAGAATAGTAAATGGCCCATGCTCATGGCACTCTCCGACAAAAGCGTTTACAAAAATTGGGTGCCTTCGGCACTCAAACGGTATAACGGACTTGGGCGTTACCGTTTTTTCCATTATAACGGCTGTTATAATGGATTGTAACGCACAGAGGGAGAAATGGGAAAATAACAGAAATAACAAAAAATAACGATGTTGAAATTTAAATTTTGAATAAATTGAGGTCAAAAGAAGTAGATTGAGTGGCTGAAATCTAACCGTCCACATTAGATGGATGGATAAGATAAGAGAATACAACTGAGTTGTCTTGATATATGCATGACAAAGTGTTTGTCAAAATCGGGTGGGAGTTAATCTCAGCCATCGATATGAAGCACAGTGGATCTCAGCCACTCATTTTTTAAGCTATATAAGATAAGAGGGGTATAAGAAAACCATTAAATTTCCGTTAAATTCTATTTTTTTTTTTAAATTTTTAATTTTTAATTTTCAAATTTAAATTTTCAATTTCAGTACCACTTTTTTTCGTTAAAACCATTAAAATCTATTTTTTTTATTTTTGCCTCTAGCCATTTCAATCCGTTTTAACGGCCCCTTTAACGGTAACATCCCTCTCGAGGCATAAAAAGTGGGGCTCCTGAGCCTGACCCTTGGGCTATATGTAAATCCAACCCATTTCATTCCTTATATGTAGGTAAATAGTAGGTGACCCGTGCCCACGGCACTCATTGACAAAGCATTTGTCAAAATTGGGTGTGAGTGGCTGAGATCCACCGTCCATTTGGTGTGATAAGATCTCGCCGTCCTTTATGAAGCCGGATAAGAGGGGTAGACAACCGTCCTGTTTTGTTATATAGATGTTTTGTTTTTCAAAAAAAAGGTTTGATTTTCTAGTTAACTTAGATCTCTCATTAATAATTGGACACTTTAGATAACTTAGTGTTATTTTCTGAAAAAAAAAAAAAAAAAAAAAAAGATCCACTATGTGCGTTATTTTATAGAATATAATTTAAAAATAAATAAATATAACATTGATGATTCGCCAAGGGTCGGGTAGGGCCAGGCCCCCTTGAGTGTGACCCTAGCCCGGCCCTTATTTAGAAGTGCCTTATATATTTAGGCCCGGCCCGGCCCGGCCCTAAGGGTTTGAAATTTATTTAAAAGCCCTCTATTTAGGGCTTTCAAAAGAGTAGGGTAGAGCCGAGGCCCCTTACAAGAGGGCCGGATTGACACCCCTAGATGCGGAGGGCTCTCGTGGCCCTACATAGCTCAATTTTTGGGGCCCAATAACTGCATGGATGTTTAGCATACCCCTTGCTTGATATACATACCAAAATTGATTGGATTCATAATTTCTAACTCTATTTAATACCTTAAAAACATGCTTGAATCCAATGGCAAGAATCACTCCTAAAATGTGCTAAAATCTAATGGCTAGAGATAGCCAATCAGTCTGATTTTTGGTGTGTATTCCCCACCAAGGGATGGGCTAAAGTAACATCCATGTGAGCCCAAAAAATTGTGCTCTATACGGCCATTCATTGACTCCATTGAGTGCCTTTGCATCCAACATTTTTGTTCGTCGAAGTATTAACACTAGGGTGACTTGGCAAAGATTTCAATGGGCCGGGCAGAGCCAATATGGTCTCGGCCCTGTAAAATCCCAAATTTTTAAGTTTGGATTTATGGACCTTACTGTGGGTCCATACTATTGATCTTCGGATTTAGACCCATTTGGGTTATTAGCTAGCCCGATTCTCTGGGCGATGGTTAAAACTTTTATGGGCTAACCATAATTGATAATGGAGATACCATATTATAACTATTTTTTCAAAAACTTGTTACCGGCATTTTTACATTATTGGTTACCCGAAATTGAGCCACGATTTGGGATGGAACATTTTTTTTTTTTTTTCCTCCGCGGGGGGAGGAGAATTTATTGAATGAAAATGAGAAAAAGTACACCTAGACAGGGGGGGACGTGCATGCCTGACCCCTCAAGAAGCTATACAGCTGAAAAAGAGTGTAAAAGGAGAGCAACTAATAACCAAACCAGGCTAGACTCTAATATACGGGGTACCGATCTTATCCAACCAAAGAATGCCAGTAAGCTTAGCGGGGATGTTCTCTCTAATCTTCATATAGGATTTGTTAAGAAGCCCTAAAAGGGCCATGTAATCCGCTGCAGTGTTCGAGTCTCTATAGACATGAGTTATAGAGAAGTCAAATTCTTTAAGAATCTCCATTATTTTCCACCACCAAGGTTTTAGAAGCCAGGGAATAGAGACAGGCCTAGTAATCCAAGACACCACTAACTCAGAGTCAGATTGGATATGAAGTTTATGAAGACCAAGCTTCTCGCAAACGTGAATCCCATCAAGAAGAGCCCTCAACTCTACAAGATTATTTGTACATTTCCTGTAAAAAGAGTCGAAAGCCATAATAAGGTTGCCGAACTGGTCTCTAATGACCCCACCCCCACTGGCGAGGCTATTACTGGAAGACGCCCCACCCACATTGAGCACCACCTCGCCAAAATTCGGCTTCTTCCAACAAACAATTTTCGATCTACTACTCTAGACATAGAAATTCTCCAAATGCAGTTTAACTAGAATGTGATTGAAGCGATCGTCATTAGTTTTAGTCGGAGAAATCATGGAGTTAATGTCGTTAATCCATTGCCATATTTTCTTAATAATGTAGGAAATGTTATTACCCTTACCCTCATATTTACGCCTGTTTCTCTCTAACCAAATCTCCCATAGAATCACCATCAGCGTAATAACGTGTAAAATACCTACTTGAGAGTGAGAAGACGTAGCTTTAAACCATTTCCGTAACAATGCCCTAATCCCAACACAATTACGTCTATTAATCTCAAAGATATCTTCAAAAGGCTTCCACACTGCTTTCGCGATATCGCTTTCAATGAATAAATGCTTGAGATTCTTTGAATTAGGAGAGGAACAACAGTAACAACAAGATGCCAACTTAACAAAACTCTTTTGAAGCACCGAATCGACCAGGATGATACCTTGAGCTAATTTCCAGATGAAAATCGCAATTTTAATAAGCACATTTTTATGCCATACCCATTTCGCCAAATACCACTAAGGATTTTTTGCTCTACAACTATTGTAAGCTAACTTGATAGTAAAATCGCCATGACTAGAAAGAAGCCAAATCCGCCTCTCTTCATCCTCACCATTAGTGAAAAGACTACCCTCATAATTAGTGGTGATCTCATCCACATTTGCCTGCCTCAGAGGCTCAAGCAAAAAATTCCTCTCTGCCACTTCAAAAAGCGTAATATTCTTATCCCGGATGTCATCGGCATCCACTTTATCAGCTATAGGCCCATTACCCGACCAATTATCAAACCAGAAACTCATATGCCCCTCCTTAATCAACCAGGAAGAGTTATGTCTAATGAAATCTAATGCCTTCAAAGAGTCTCTCCACATCTGCGTAGTTCTCCCTCTAGGCGCTTCCAAGCGGTCGAGACTTGCATTTCTCAAATACTTGTCATGCATAAACTGAGCCCACAAAGATTTATTGGATGAGATATTCCACATTCACTTCATCCGAAAGTATTCCATAACCTCATAAATGTCTCTGACTCCAAGCCCACCTTCTTGAACCGGTTTGCAGATATTTTTTCATGCAACCCATTTCTTTTTCACCCGCCCTTCATGCTCCCCCCAGAAGAAATTAGAGAAAATTTTTTCGAGCTTAACCATGATAGCTTTAGGAATTGAGGTGGCTGATAGCAAGTATATAGGCATACTAAAGAGGGAATGACGAAGCAGAATAAGCTTACCGCCTTGCGACAGTAGTCAAAATTTCCATCCAGCCACTTTCTTTTGAACTTTATTCATCAATTCATTGAAGTAGTTTATCTTCATTCATTGGAGAGCACAGGCAGATGGGTTGAATACATGAGAGGCAAATTTATGATGAAAAGTGGAGATCTAATCACCTACCACAAGAGTTCTTCTATCTTGCCAGGTATCAAGAAGGCCATAAAGGAATTATCTCCTCACTCAGGTTGGATTGTGGGATATGGCGTCTGGCATGACACTTCGAGACTACGCCATTAAAGACGTTCTTAATGTGCATTCAATGTCTGGAATCGTTACAAAACCAAGATTAGCTCCATTTCCTTCAATGGACATTGGTGCTTCCCAGATGCCGTTCTCCACAAGGCGGGACTAAATTAACCTATCTCTCCAAGGTTTGATCCCCTCATATAATGACACTCGAATCTGGTGTGCCTCCCCTAATGGCAACTTTTCGGTCAAACTAGCTTGGGAAGCAAATAGAATCAAAGGCCAAACAGTCACCTATGGATTAATAGCTCCATCCACCCCAGATCTCTTGCTTTGGAATGGAAAATTATTCGAGGAGCCTTACCTACGGATGATCGCGTACAACGTTGTGGCATCCATCTTGCCTCAAGGTGCCCTCTTTGTAATAGAAGTTCTGAAACTGCTAACCACCTTCTCTTCAAATGTCGTTTTGCTTCTGCCCTCTAGTCTCACCCATTGGGCTTGCTTATTAATATCAATGTTTTGGTATTTGATTGGAGATCTCTCTTCTCCACCTATAGCAGCCAAAGCTCTCTTTCGCAGCTCATTTGGCGGTCTGCCTCCTCCATCATGGGTCTAGTTTCCATCTGGAAGACCAAGAATTAATCGAGCATTTTTTGAGAGCCACAGATCCTCGGTTAGCTTGACCATCCACGACATCATTCAATCTATACAACAACCTGACTTTCAACAACACATGGGACACTACACCTCTAGTACTGATCTCTCGATCCTCCTCAGATTCGGGCTCCACCACAAACCCCTAAAGCTCCAATCTATCAAGCCTTGTTGGACTACACCTCCTTTAGGTTTCATTAAATTGAATTGTACATGATGGAGCCTCTGAAGGTAAACCTGGCCTAGGCGTGGTTTTTAGGGACCCCAATGGCTTGGTTATTGGTGCTCTCTCAGTCAGCTTAGGAGTGGTCACCAATTTCCATGCCGAGTGCAAAGCAATTGTGGAAGGTGTTCCTGCCGCTCTTTCAAAAGGATGGCTTAAGATATGGATCGTATCGGACTTCGAAGCTGCCATCAGTGCTTTTCAGGCTGATAGAATCCCTTGGAGGGTGAGATCTAAATGGCGCTCTCTCAAACCTTTCGATTATATTCGACTGACAACTTGTTGGAGGGAAATCAATTTTGTAGCTAACAGATGTGCAAATTTTGGGACCAAGCTGGAAATTGGGTCTCATACTTGGTGGAATGGGAAACCTCCCTTCCTTACCTTGGTGGAAGATCAATTCAAGACTTACTACAGATTTTAGTAATAAGTCTCATGTGCTCTTATCCTTTTTTTTTTTTTTTGTTCTCCCTCCCTCTGTAATTCTCTTTTCCTCTCTTTAATATAATCACTCAATTTTAAAACAAGAGCAAGATTATGAGCATAGGAGAGATTGAGGACCTAGAGGGTTTGGCTAGGACCTTATCGTGCTCAATTGCCACGTTGCCATCCTCTTATCTAGGCCTTCCCCTTGGCGTACCCTATCGGGCTAAGAAGATTTGGGACCCAGTCATTGAGAGGGTGAGAAGGAGATTAACAAGTTGGAAAGGGAGATATCACTCCAAAGGAGGGAAGTTGGTTCTGTTGAAAAGCAGACTTGCGAGTATGCCGATTTACTTCATATCCATGTTTTCTATCCCCGGTAGCGTTGTGAACAGTATTGAGAAAATGATGCGTAAGTTCCTATGGAACGATAAGGAAGATGTTTTTTGATATCATTTGGTGAGTTTGGATCGAATGTGCCGATCTAAAAAGGAAGGGGGTCTAGGGCTTAAGAGGATTGGGATGATGAACAAAGCTCTTTTGGGTAAATGGATGTGGAGATTTGGGAAGGAAAAGGGAAGTCTTTGGTGTAAAGCAATGATTAGCAAATATGGGGAGGAGCCGGGAGGTTGGATTCCTAAGTCGTCTAGGTTGCCTTTTGGATGTGGTGTGTGGAAAGGAATTCTGTCAGAAAATGAGAGAGTCTTAGAAGGAACCAAAGTAGTGCTAGGGAATGGGGATAGGATCAGATTTTGGGAGGATACTTGGTGTGGCGACACATGTCTTATGATAGCTTTCCGACAGATTTATTCTCTTTCACAACGTAAAGGTCACTTCATAGCCTCCCTTTGGAATTAGTCAAGTGGAGAGGAATCTTGGGACCTTGGTCTTAGGAGGAATCTATTGGAATGGGAGAGGGAACATTGACTAATTTGATGAATCTACTGCGGATACACACAGTTTCACCACAGGAGGTGGACCAGTGGTCTTGGGTTTATAACAAATTTGGATGTTTTCTCTGTGAGATCCTTTTATGATGTACTGTCTCGCCCCAACACTACTCATATGTCCAAATATCTGGAAAGCTCATGTCCCATCAAAAATTCGATTCTTTGCTTGGACGTCCTCTTTGAACAAACTACTCACTTGCGACAATTTGATTGCCAGGAATTAGATTTTGGTAAATTATTGTGCTATGTGTAAGTCTAATGGGGAAAGTACATCACATCTTCTCTTACATTGCGATCTGGCTATACAGATTTGGTCGTATTTTTTAGCACAGGTGGGCCTGCATTAGGTCATGCCGGGGTAATGCAGGGGCATTTTCACACCGGGCTCGAGTGGGGCAGCCTGCATAATATGGGGCACACTCGGGGTAGGGTGGCCTGTGTGATATGGGCCCACAAGGGGTCGTGTCGACCGAGAACCTAGATAGATCTTATGAGATAAAGGAATTTAATCTCACGCTACCAACAGTCGCGGCTTTTGGGGAGTATTGATTAAATGTCCTGCATCAAAGTGGTATCAGAGCGGGAGGTCTCGTGTTCGAGTCTCCTCACTAGGGGTGATTAATGCAGGGGCATTTTCACATCGGGCTCGAGAGGGGCAGCCTGCGTAATATGGGACACACTCGGGGTGGGCTGGCTTGTGTGATATGGGCCCACGAGGGGGTGGCCTGTGTGATATGGGCCCATGAGGGGTCGTGTCGACCGAGAACCTAGATAGATCCTATGAGATAAAGGAATTTAATCTCATGCTACTAACAGTCGCGGCTTTTGGGGAGTATTGGTTAAATGTCCTGCATTACGGGGTCCACAGGCGAAGTGTTGAGAGGATGGCCCATGGTAGATCTCTCAACTAAGGGAAGAATTTTGTGGAAAATGATCCCATTTGCGGTCATATGGGGCATTTGGTGGGAGAGGAATAGGAGGATATTCAGAGGAGAAGTAGACTCTATCCAAGATGTCATCATTAGTATAAAAGCTTCTCTCCATAGTTGGGGAAGTATCTTCAATGAGTTAAGGGGCACCTTCTTTAGTGACACGGTCTTCAGGTTTGATACTTTCTTGATGAGGTAGGGTCGGGGGTTGTTCTTGTTCTTGCTCTTGTTCTGGATTGTTGTCTTTGCTTTTGCCCTAGCTGGGCCGTCCTCTTTGTACTTTCAAGATCTCCTCGATCTCTTTTCTTCTTATATATATCCTCTTGGCCTTTTCAAAAAAAAATATAATCACTCATTTGGCGAAGAAAATATAGGTTGGGAAAGAACCAAACCATTCTAAAACCCCCTTTTTAGTGCTTGAACACATTTACTTTTTACTCGACTACATTAGATGAATTTCTATAATGGAAAATCCAGTTAATGATGGTTCTGTAGTTTCTTGGTTTAATCTCCAAAATAACAAAGCACCTAGTGTGTTTTTGTGTGTCGTTTGTTAAGAAAGAACACACTAGGTGCGTTGTTTTATGGAATGTAAATGTTTTTTTTAAAAAAAGGCATGGTCTGCTGAGTTGATCCTCAACAGTCTTCTTAGCAGACCACAATGCCATCAAGTCTGAAAAATTATATCATACTTATCAACACACCATTTAACGATTTGGTGGCCTTTAATAATAGTTGCTTAATGATCGCCCAAAATAATAACAAATCGACATAAAGGAGAGAATTTCAAAGTTAAACGACACACACTTCATACAACCATAATTGTGTGAGCGAAGGTTGTTTTCTCCAAAATCTCCCCAAAATAAACCTACTCTTGTAGACTCGATCAGCGACTCCAAGAGGGCTGTTCACGTTCCCATGTGACCTGAATGGGCCCCACAATAAAAGGTGTCGACATTGTTTTCCATTAGAGAGTTCAGACTCACTGTTCCACCACAGGAGCCAGCAGAAACTACCAAAGCAAGTTTTACTTAGAGTAGAACTATGTCATGTAGCTTGGAGAGCAAGAAAGAGTCCCCAAGTAGCATTAAAATTAAGCTCATCTTCTCTACATCCTTTACTTATTTATATGTGCCTGATATATGTGCCTGATCAGTACTAGAGATCAGAAAACAATTTTAAGTTGCAACTGCAGACGTCGACCCTCTCCCATACCTCTAGTGATTCAGCATTTCTGCATTCGAGGAGAAGATGATGAAGATGGGGGAGGTATGGGCATGGTTGGGATCAATCTCCGCCACCATCATGTTCGTATATACCATGTTTCAACAGTTCTTCCCGCCTCATTTCCGTCTCTATGTAGAGAAATACACCTACCAATTTATGGGCTTCTTCTACCCTTATATCCAAATCTCCATCCATGAATTTACTGGTGACCGTCTCAACCGCAGCGAAGCCTACACCGCAATCCAAGCCTACCTTAGCGCCAAATCTTCCAAGCGAGCGAAGCGACTTAAGGCCGAAATAGGCACGAACAGCAGCAACCTAGTCCTTAGCATGGACGACCACGAAGAAGTCACCGATGAATATCAAGGCATCAAACTATGGTGGGCTTCACGCAAGAATATCCCAATGACCCAGTCCTTCTCTTTCTATCCCGCCGCCAATGAGAAACGCTTCTACACGCTCATCTTTCATAAGCGTGATCGGGATCTCATCACCGGGTCTGTCTTGAATTATGTGATGGGGGAAGGGAAGGCAGTTGGGGTTCGAAACCGGCAGAGAAAGCTTTACACCAACAACCCAAGCGATAATTGGTATGGGAGGATTGTTTGGAGCCACGTGGTGTTCGAACACCCAGCAACGTTCCAAACACTGGCGATGCACCCTGAGAAGAAGCAGGAAATTATCGACGATCTCATTACCTTTAGCAAAGGCAAAGACTACTATACGAAAATTGGTAAGGCTTGGAAACGTGGGTATCTCTTACACGGCCCACCAGGAACGGGTAAGTCTACTATGATCGCCGCCATGGCTAATCTTCTTGATTACGATGTCTATGATCTTGAATTAACGTCTGTGAAAGACAACACTGAGCTGCGGAAGCTCTTTATCGAGACTTCTAGTAAGTCCATCATCGTGATCGAAGACATAGATTGTTCTCTCGATCTTACTGGGCAACGGAAGAAGGACAAGGAAAAAGAGAAAGAGGAAGAAGAAGAAGACGAAGAAGAGAATGATCCGATTAAAAAGAGTAAAGAAGAGAAGCGTAAGGACAGCAAAGTTACTCTTTCTGGGCTTTTGAACTTCATTGATGGGCTTTGGTCAGCTTGCAGTGGGGAGCGACTCATCATCTTTACTACCAACTATGTGGAGAAACTCGACCCAGCTCTCATTCGAAGGGGTCGGATGGACAAGCATATTGAACTGTCGTACTGTAGTTTTGAAGGGTTTAAGGTTTTGGCTAAGAATTATTTGGACCTCGATTCGCACGAATTGTTCGAGACCGTTCGACGACTGTTGGGTGAGACCCAAATGACTCCTGCTGATGTTGCAGAGAATTTGATGCCCAAAACTGCTACTGGGGACGCCCAGACTTGTCTGGAGAATCTAATTGAAGCTCTCGAGAATGCGAAAGAAGCAAGGTTGAAGGCCGAGGAAGAAGCGAAGTTGAAGGCAAAGGAAGAAGAGAAAGAACGCAAGGAGGAAGAGTCCTCGACCAAGGAGGAGGAGTCAAATCGGTTGAAAGATAAAGGAAACGAATGAAAAAGGCACTGGCAACTAGGATTCAAATCCGATAGTATATATGAAAATCTGCTTTTGTCTCTAGTGCATAACAAAAAAAGATTTGGACCAGTTCCATTTCTTTTAGATTAGGAACAGGAATTACGAGGGTTGTTTGATCTGTTTGTTTTTATATATGGCAAACGAAAAAAAAAAGAGTTAAAACTTATTCTGCTACCAGACGGGAATGATTTTTTATTTTTTTTAATTTGGCTCCAGCGGGGTTTTGGTCCTGTCTATCAGTGGTCAATGTTGGGGGAGCTGAGGGACTGACCATCCTCAACTTTGAATGTTTGGCCAATCCCGGTGGATATACATACAAAAAATCGGAAAAAAAAAAAAAATAGATGCAACGGACTTTGGATGCAGTAGATGCAGAGGGCTCTCCTGGCCTTACATTGCTCATTTTTTGGGCCAACTAACCCCATGCGGATGATTAGCTAGCCCACCCCTTGAAGGTTATACATACAAAAAATCAGTCTGATCGGTTTTCTCTAGCCACGGATTTTTGCACTTTTTTAAGATCGTTTCTAGCCGTTGGATTCAAGCATTTTTTCTTTTATATATTTTTGAGTACTTAATCCAACTGCTAGAAATTATCGATCAAGCTGATTTTTGGTACATATATCCACCAAGGGGTAGGCTAAACACCCCAAAAAATGATCTATGTACGGCCACCAGAGACCTCCGCATTGATTGTACGGTCACACAAGAAGGAATTAGCAAGGGAGTAAGAATTTGATTAGGTTTACGAATAGTTTTAAGGGGATAGGCTCGTACGGTGACACGCGCGCGCGCATGCAAAGAAAAGGTTTTGGGTATTGGGCTAAAGCCCCTCTTATTTGCAAAAGAAGATAGATTATATATCATATATGCATGATCTCATCTCTAGTCAAGCAACACCATCCATTGTTTGCATTCAGTGGCCTCTTCCCGCTCTCTACTTAAGCATCAGAGTATCTTTTGCAAGTCCACCCCCATTCTGGCGTACAAGTTCATCAAAGGTTCAAAGGCCTGTCTCTTCTCTTCACTATTAGATATTGAGGATTGTGCGGTGAAGGTAAAATTCACAACATATGGGTATGTGGTTAATTTATTTGATTATCATGTTATTATTTTATAGAACAATTTACTATGATCAAGCTTGATTATACTACCTATTGTTCAACCTTATTGTGGACTTTTCTTACAACAATTTCCTCATGTTGTGCATTATGAGCATAGATGAGGTCGGATTGTTCAACATTGATCCCTATCTAGATCGGCCCGATCCATATATATGGTCTCAAGTTGTCTTAGACGATATAAGCCTCTTATAGCAAAAGCTTGTCTCGAGCGTGACAACCCCAAAATGAAATGGACGGACCATGGTTTGAAGTCTCGGTCGATCCCATTTTGGATTGGTGGTCCGATTCAAGATTGGCAGACAGTGAACAATTCCATATCTCGGCATTGTCTCAGCCAAGATGCATTGTTTCCTGAAGAAGCCTCCCATCATTGTCTCGGGCGAGATGGCCTGAGATCCGGATCGGGATCAGAGCCCACTGATTGAGCCTTCGATCCCGAGACTTAGGACCATGGTAGGGATCTGTTCCTGTCGATCCCAAGTTGGATAGTAGACCCGTCGAATAATCATGATTATGAAATATCGTTTGCTGATACTAAACTTCTCTAGTTTGTTTTTTTTTCAATTTGTACGAGGTGATACCAGGCCAAAACGCCAACTCATGGTGGATATTGGTGAGGGCAAATTGGGTCCACCTTATGAAAAAGATGGAAACTGACTAGAATACTGTAATCTTTGGGTTAGCAATAAGCCATGACACTTTGGACGGCCGAAATGAAAAATGACCAATTAAAGCCCGGAAGGAGAGTTTAGGGGATTTTTGACATAACCCCCATGTTATCTTTAAAATTTGACATACCCCCCCACAATTTGTAAAAGCTGACATACCCCCTATGACTCGGTCCACTATCATTTGACTAGTGTTGACTCGAGTTGACTACCTAATTTTGTATTAAATGGCAAAAATGCCCTTGTCTTCAACCTTAGAACAAGGGTTTGGGCCAAAACCCTAACCCCAAATCAAACGGCTGTGGTAGACGGCCGGCCAAGAGACTCCAATGGGTTGGCCGCCCATCACCGGTGACCAACCCACCGGAATCTCATGGCCGGCTGGCCACCACTTTAGCAATAATTTAAAACCCAAGGTTAAAAAAAAAAAAACACGCAGAGCATACAATTTTAGTTTTAAATTTTTCATTAACAAAAATGAATAATAAGACAAAGCAATTTATATTTTAAGCTCTTGAGATGTGAATTTTGGAAAGATGGGTTCTCCCAATTTTAAAATTTTATTCTACAATAAAATCCATAAAAAAATCCCATTCGTTCACGAGTTTTATTTATTTTTTGGGGTTTTTTCTTCTCAATATTGGTTTAATTTATCAAAAAACTGAAAAAAAAAAAAAACTCAAGTTTACCAACATGGGTTTTAACTTTTATTTTTAATCTCCTCTTTTCATGCTTGATTTGGGGTATGGGTTTTGGCCTAAACCCTTAACCCAAACCCTTGATCTAATGTTGAAGATAAGGGCACTTTCGTCCTTTAATACAAAATTAGGTAGTCAACTCGGGTCAACACTGGTCAAATGACAGTGGACCGAGTCATAGGGGGGTATGTCAGCTTTTTCAAATTGTGGGGGTATGTCAAATTTTAAAGATAACATGGGGGGTATGTCAAAAAATTTCCAAAAAAAATTATTGGGTGTTTAGAAGTGCCCTGTGTGTGATGTGTGATTTTTCGGCTATAAACCATTCAAGTCAGGGTGTACAATAGTGCTACCCAGCTGGGCGGGCCAGCCCGAAATTGCCCGAAATTTATTGCGGCAGGTCTGGGCTGAGTCGAAACTTGGGGACCCCTACTCGAACCCCGAAATGTCGGGGTGGGATCAGATTTCGGGTTGGCTTCAGACTCTGTAAAAAATAATAATAATAAAAATGAGAAATCTTAAAAACATAGCAGGGGTCTTTTGTTTTTTAAAAAAAAATAGTCGCTTTTGGGCTTGAGTTCAGGCTGGCTCGGGGGTTTGGACTAATTTTGGTCCGGGTTTGGGTATTGAGCCAGATGTACACCCGTGCATTAACGGCACTGATAGGAGAGGGATCATTAGTAACTGACGGCCCTGTAAAACACAAAATAAATGCTGAAATTTGAAAGTAATTTGTAACACCCCATTATACTTTCAAACATTAGGATTACCCCCCTTGACTTAGTTTAACAGTGGTTGACTTGAGTTAAAACGGACTTGAATCACACCTTGTTAGCAACTTAGCATTGTAATTGCAATATTATGGTCCTTTCATAGGTGCATTCATGTCATATTTTAATGTTAGTCAAATGATGGTTAAACTAGGTCAAGGGGGATAATCCTATAAAGTTTTAAAGTATAAGGGGTTGTTACAAATTACTTTCAAATTTCAGGGGGTCTTACTAAAATACCCTATAAATAATGAGCGGAAATTTTTGAAACAAACTCAAGTTTAAAGGTATTTTGCAAAAAGAACCGTATTTTTTGAAATTTATCAAAACAAACCTAGGACGCCGGACCGTTTGGCGTATTCTCACGAAACTTTAAAATGGCTGAATTGCCCTCTTCAAATGATACGCCAAATGGTTAGGCGTATGTTGTTATACGTCGCCATACTGTTAGGCATTTATTTTTTACTGTGTTAACGTGAAACTCACGTTTGATGATGTTAGAAATTTCAGATCACCAAAAATCAACCATCGATTTATCTTCCTTGTGTGTACACCAAAATTATGAAAAAAAAAAGTCAAATCGCCGTCAGACACCATACTGTTTGGCGATGGTTATTAACAGTCGCCAAACCGTTCGGCGACGGTTATTAACAGTCGCCAAACCGTTCGGCGTATGCTATTAAAAGTAGCCAAACGGTTTGGCGACTGTTAGTAATGGTCGCCAAACAGTATGGCGTCTTACAATGATTTGACATTTTTCAGGCACTAGGACAAGGGCAAATCTGCCATTAAAATATTTTTTGAGCATACGCCAAATGGTTCGGCGTCCTAGGTTTGTTTTGACAAATTTCTAAAAATTCGGTTCTTTTTGAAAAATACCCTTAAACTTGGGTTCGTTTCGAAAATTTTCCGAATAATGAATACGGTGGAGACCGGAGGGTTCCTTTCAGTTTTAACATTATCTTTTATTTTGTACAACAAAAATGTCCGGAGACGAAAGTAAGACAAACTCTGAAGATGTGGTGATGGTTTCCTCTCATTTTAAAAAAATAGCTTGCGTAACACTCCTCTCTTCTTGTATAAAGTGTGCTTGAGATTGAGGGAGGCGATTCTCAGTTCTTAAAAACCCAAGAGACATCTAACACACTCAGGGCAGAGAGGAAACCAAGATGATTCCGAAAACGATGATGGAGATGTGGACAAAGATGGGATCGACTCTCGCGGGCTTCATGTTCATTTGGGCGATGATTCGTCGGTACTTCCCCTACGAGCTCCGACTCTACTTGGAGAAACACACCCACAGATTGATCGGCTTCGCCTACCCTTTCAATTCACGAGTTCAACGTAGATCGTCTCAAGCGGAACGAAGTCTATTCAGCTGTTGATGCCTACCTGAGCACCAATACCTCCAAGAGCACAAAGATCTGGTGGTCTTTGAACAAGAAGACCTCGTCATCGGCGACCCGGACGATTTATTACGATCCGGAGCCGGAGAAGAGATACTACAGGCTGACGTTCCATAAGTGTTATAGGGAACTCATCACTGATTCTTACTTGGGCCACGTGGTGAAGGAGGGAAAGGCGATCACGGTGAAGAACCGACAAAGGAAGCTCTATACCAATAGCCCTGGGTGGAGCCATGTTGCGTTTGAGCACCCCGCGAACTTCCAAACCTTAGCAATGGATCCTGAGAAGAAACAGGAGATCATCAATGATCTTCTCACTTTTAGTAAGAGCAAGGACTTCTATGCAAAAATAGGGAAAGCGTGGAAAAGGGGGTACCTTCTCTATGGTCCGCCAGGGACTGGGAAATCCACCATGATTGCTGCAATGGCCAATCTCTTGGATTATGATGTCTACGACTTAGAACTCACAGCCGTGAAGGGCAACACAGAGCTACGCAAGCTCTTGATAGAGATATCCAACAAATCCATCTTAGTGATTGAAGACATTGATTGCTCCCTTAATCTCACAGGTCAAAGAAAGAAGAAAGACGAGAAATCATCGGAGGATATCGACAAAGAAAAGAAGAAGAAGAAGAAGAATCCTGGTCGAAGAGAAGAAAAAGAAGAGAGCAGTAGCAGTAAAGTTACTCTCTCAGGGCTTCTCAATATCATCGATGGACTCTAGTCAGCCTGTGGAGCAGAGAGACTGAGTGTCTTCACTACGAACTATCCAGAGAAGCTGGATCCGGCTCTCATAAGGAGGGGAAGAATGGACAAGCACATCGAACTTTCATACTGCCGCTTTGAAGCATTCAAAGTGCTTGCCAGAAATTACTTGGATCTCGACTCACACCCTCTGTTTGAAACCATCCACCAGCTTCTAGAAGATACCAACCTCACTCCTGCAGATGTAGCTGAGAACCTGATGCCCAAGTCCATTTCAGAGGATGCAGAGATATGCCTGTCTAACCTGATTCGAGCTCTCGAGGAAGCAAAGGAAGAAGCAACTAGGTTAAATGCGGCGAAGGAAGATGTGAAAGATAAATGAAGAAATTGAAAGACGAGACGATAGCAACTGAGAGTCTGAGAGTCATAATTGGGTGGTGGGACTTTTGGGCCTGTATGGTGATTGGTGACCACAGGAAACTTTTCTACAAAACTTTTCTATGGATAACCCATACCGGGCCTTAGTTCGAAATACTGAGAAAAATTTCCGAGTATGAACTTGCATTGTATAACAATCTAACTGGTAAGAACAAAATTAGATCGTCTGTCGAATAGTGTTTTTTTTAAGAATCCATAAAATTTAAACTAGGAATTAATGAAACATAGTTCATCTCTTTGGATCGGATCTCGACATATTTTTTTATGGGATCGGGTCCGAATCAGCACCGATCGACTCCAACTCAATCCATTGCAAGTCCTAATTAATATATATATATATATATATATGGGTCAAGATCGGGGGACAACAATTTCATACAACATTTTTTACAACAATTTTGGCGTACCCACATGGAAGATGAATCAATCTCTGATTTTTGGTGAGGATGATGTCCTCATCATATAGATCACCCCTACAAAAAATCAGCACATGCATTCTGAAATTTCTAACCCCAACAAATGTTGTTTTCAAGTTAACGATAAAAATAGACGGCCCATAATTCTTCAACTTATAAACCGGTCTACGAATATCAGATTGATTTGAATTTTTGTGAGGATGATCTCCTCACCATAAAGACCATCCTCGCCAAAAATCATCCCATTCCAAAACTTCTAATTATATTTTGAGCCGCACCAAATTTTTGTTGTCAAAAATGTTGTCCCCCTATCCTGACCCTATATATATATATATATATAATATTAATCTCATTTTAAGGGTATCAACGATACTTTTTTAATGATACAAATATCAAAAAAAGTAAATTTATAAATTAAAAGTTATATTAATTTTATTAAAATTTGGTTTAAAAGCTAATAGGATACGTCTAGTATCAATTTATACTTTAATGCATATATAAAATAAGGCAAAGTGGAAATTACAATCTCATGAATCGTAATAGAGATCTTTATAGAGACCTTTTCTAGTTGGAGATTCAAAATGGGGTCTCCAAGGTGTACCATTGGAGGGTGTCCCCTCTATTGTAGAGAAATGGCATACTCTTGGAGATGCTGTTAAGGCGTGTTTGATTGCACATAAAATGTTCTTGAGGAAATTTTCTTTTCTCAAGAAAAAGGCTATTGAACCCGAGAAAATATGCAATTTATGAGAGAAAATAATGGTGGATTTTATGGATACGAATTTTCACCCATGTGGTATGGAAATGAATTACAAGCTTGGTTGGGAAAATCTCATTTTGTTAAAAATATTTTCCCTACTTAAAATGGCTATCAAACAAGGGAAAATTGGCAATCAAACATGCCCATCCTATAGAAAGAAACAATGGAACTCACATACCAAACGCGAGGGATTGTAAGGATGCTTTTGGAAGCAGAGGCAAAAATAAGAAAGTTTCAACCCATAGGGTACTTTTGGAAGATTAGTTTGGACGGGAAAATCTATACATTGCGACGAATTAAGGCATAATTAGATAATCAAAATTCTGTGTTGTCCAAACACAGGATAGTTTTGAAAATATAGAAGAAATGGCATGAAATGTAATTTAGTTGTTATTAAGGCACTATTTTGAAAATAAAAATAAATGACCTAATAAGTAATTAAATATTTATGAAAGGGCAAAGCTATAAACTAATGGCACGAGGACGGAGTTGGTAAGAACTTTTTGTTTTTGATTAAGTGTATTTAACGACTGAGTAGTTCAACATTTTTTGCTTTCCTTATATTATACGCCACGTGTATTCCGAAACAACTAAGATTCCCATAGCAAGTTAAGTAACATGCCAGCGGGGGTATGACATCAGTGCTGACAATGCGATAAAGGGTAGGATCCTCCTCGTCGGCCACCTTAGGAGTATTTTTGCAACACCTCCCTTGAAAATTGAAATAATTAATAATACCCCCGTACGTACTTTCAAACTTTTAGAATAGTACCCTTGTTCTGCATCTCGCCTAATTATAGTTGCATTCAAGGTTTAAAGGAGGCCGTTTTAACGGTTAAACGGACTGGGGGTGTTACCGTTTAAACAGATTGAAACTGTCGGGCAAAAATGGAAAAAAAATGGATTTTAACGGAAAAAAGTGGCGCTGAAATTCAAATTTTGAAATTTGAAAATTAAAAAAAAAAAACCGGAATTTAACGGATTTAAACGGATTTTAACGGAAATTAAACTGATTTTAACAGAATTAAATGGTTTTAACGGCCTTTTTTTCACAGAACTTTTCAAAATTAAACAGATGTTTAAACGATTTTAACGGCCGTTAAAACAAAAAAACAGCCATTTTTTTTCGAAACCGGTAAAACGCGTTTAAACGGTTTTAACGGAAACGGGCTTGGGGCGTTACCGTTTAAACGGCCGTTAAAACCGTTTAAACGGCCATTTTTAAAACCATGGTTGCATTAATGGTAGTGCAATGCGAGTAAATCTTTATTTTCAAATACAGACGGTCCACGTTTATGACCGACGTCAGTCTGAGCCACGTGGCATGTTCTTAGACACCAATTACTATATGGATGTTTTACTCATATGGACCAAAAATCAGCCTGCTGATTAGTGATTTCTAACCAATCGATTGTTTTAACCGTGGGACGAATCGAGCATTATTTTTGTTGCTCATCCATAGGGTGAGTAGTCTCTATTGGGACACAACCGGTTCGTGCATGCCCCCTTCCCAAAAGTGAAAAGCTCATGGATACGGTGATGGAACGATTGTCCCTCCTCCGTAGACCATCACCACAAATAATGGAATCGACGATGTCAATCTGGTTTTTCAACAATGGAGATCAAATGGTGTTGAGCATGATATATGTCACCCTCTCCGAAGATGTGATGAGCCATGTAGTTAGCCTCACGCGCTCTCACGAAGCATGGATTACCCTAAAAAAGATTTTTACGTACACACAAATCTAAAGCCAAAGAGCTTTGGTAACGGATCTGCCAATGAGAAACATTAATTAATTGATCAGAATCTGAAGAAATTTAAGGGCTTATATGATGCCTTGGCGGCCATTGACAAACTTGTCACAAATGGCTTCTTAGTTATTAAAAGTTTACTATAGGGCAATGCACGTGCACCTTACACCTGACATACTCTTAGAGATCACTAACCATATGGATGTTTGGCCCATCCATATATACACCCACGTGCAAAAATAATCAGCCTGATTAGTGATTTCTAAACATTTTTTGAGTCATTTTCATGGATCGATGGTTAACCGTAGAATTTTGAGCATTATTTTAGGTACGAAGACGGAAATGTTTAAGATCATTGAATAGTATGGAAAGTAATTATTAATTCATCTAGAGGTAGTCTTGAAAGTTAGGGAGAGAACTAATTAATGAGCTTTTGTACGTTGATGGCAAATAGGCAAAGGAGTGGAACTTTGATGACAATGAACCACAATATGAGACACATGACACACTCAAAGAAATCACTTTTTAGCGTATGGATCTTTGCCCAACGTACCAAAACTCATCCTAAATAGTCATTTTTATTCATTGGATTAGAGTTGTATGCATGATTTATTTTTAACCGTGAATTGTAAGAATTAATCGGGTTACTCATTTCCAATGGTTAGAAATCACTAATCAGGCTGATTTTTAGTGTAGGTCCACCTAGGGATGGAACAAACATCAATACGATGAGTGTCCTCTAAGAGTGTGCAACATGGCTCATATTGTGTCTGTCATAAACCTACGTTTTTTTTAATCGTCAGCTTGACGTGAGATGAGAGAAATTTTTTATTTTTATTTTTTATTTTTTATTGGAGAGTGCATTTAATGCGCACAATAAAGAAAATAAATGAAGAAAATGCATTTTTGAAAATTTTGGGACATTTTGGCGTAACGCAAGAAAGGCCTTCCCACTTTAAATAGTAGAATAAATAACTATCATCTACTAGTTTCTTGATTAAGGAGCATAAAATAGGAAAGATATTGGGGAATGGGGACCAGTAATAAGCGTCAAGGATTGTACACGCCAAAGGCCAGTCAAGCAAAGTGGCATCAATGTCGTGGTCCCACCTCTCTTCAAATTGTCGAGAAGTTAAAAAATAAAAAATAAAGAAGATATCCATCTTATTTAGTCTAGTGAGTCTATTTCTTCAGTTTGCGGCAGTTGTCAAATGGGAAAAAGCACCCGTCTTCCTTTTCAATTGAGTAACAATCGTAATTCTTTATGTCTTTGATTTCCGTTATTTTGTTACCTTCGTAGATGACTTTAATAGATATACACGCTTCCATCCAATGAAAAATTACGCCTTCTTATAGAAATTGTTTTCTCTTCTCCCCTCCTTGAAATTGGGTAGTTGTACCATCATGCAATGTTAAGTTCACAAGGAGTGATGGTCAGTGTATCATGTGAACATAACATGTGAGACCTTGATACACTGACCACATGAAACGTAGGTCCACCTGGTATGTAGGATCTACATGATATTTAAACCATGGTTTTAAAAACGGCCGTTTAAACGGTAATGACCCAAGCCCGTTTCGTTAAAAACCGTTATGATGTTTTGAATTTAATGGCTGTTTTTTTTTTTTTTTTTTGTTTTAACGGCCGTTAAAAGCACTTTAACAGCGTTAAATTCTGAAAAATTGTGTAAAAAAACGGCGTGTGTGGTGTGGATGGACCTGATAGTGAATCAAATGAATGTGGGCTCACTTGGTATGTAGGGCCCACCTGTAATTTTGATTACATGATACGTGGGGCCAACCTGGTAACATGAAACCTTGATATATATATATATATAGATGTGAGGCATCGATAGTGTGATACCATGCACCCAACAAGTGGAACCCACCTGATATATGGATCACTGGGGCTCAGTTGGCTTGTATGTATGATCCACTTGGTATTTCGACTACATGGGACCCTGATACGTGAGGCATTGATAGTGTGAGAACAGACAAACGAGTGGGACCCACCGGACATATGGATCACCTGGGACATTAAACAAGGGACATTTTTGTAATTTTTTGTAGTTAAGTGGGTCTACTGTGCGAAATCGCGGGTGCCAATATCCCGTCTCAAAAAGAAATGGAAGGAGAATTACATAGATGAAAAAATGCTCAAAGACACAAGGGTAGGTGTATGATGGTGGTGAGAGTCGTAGAGGAGGAAGGTTGTTTTCTAAAAGTAGTGAGTTTTAAACTCCCACAAGACTTTGAAATCGAAATTTGGCAAACTAAAATCGTATTAGGACAAGTTTTATTGTTAGGATCCTATTGGTTACAACTATGTACTTTTGGCGTATTGGGTTGAGTCTTAACATTTGGTACCAAAGCCATCCACAGATCCCGAGTCACGGTAGCCGGTAGGGGCGACCTGTGTATAAAATATGCCAAAGTAGAAGTCATGGGCTACCTAAGACCACAGATACCTGTCCGCTGCGGAAAGGTGGTGGTATTTACACGCCTCTGTGTGCTTAGTGATTGCTCCTGAAGATGGAAACAACTGAGGAAGGTGAGATGAAAGCAAAAGGTAAAAGTTCACTTTTCAAAAAATAAATTTGTTCTGTTTTATTAAGAAAAAGTTGGGCTACGAGGCATTTTCGACCACAAAAGTAGAAAACACCCTCTTTGGACAATATTTTTTAAAAAGAGGTTCTTTTGCTTACCTGACCAAAAGAACCCATCCATGATAAACTAGAAAACAAATGCTATTTTGTTCGCCTTCCTAAGAATTTCCTCAGTTGATTCTCAACTCCCACAACTTTTTAAGTCACGTAAACCAAACAGAACCTTGGAGATTAGATTTGGTGAACCTTTTCGATCATCTGAGTATGAGTATTCATCAACAAGATTACCCACTTGTGCATTATGAGATCATACTAAGATTTTGTTTTTAAATTTGTATGAATTGACACGCTAAACGCCAACTCGTAGTGGACGGTGATGCCAATAGGGTCCACCTTTGGAAAAAAAATGGAAACCGACAACAAGATCAAAACCTTTGGGGGTGACCGATAAGCCTTTTGCACTTTGGACAGCTGAAAAGAAAAATGACCAATTGAAGTACAGAAACAGAGCTCGAACGTGGCTTGGTTACAAGTGTATACTAGGAATCCAAGGTTTGACTCACCGATGGAACGGCATTGATAGGGAAAGGATCATTTATAGGATAGGGTCATCTGTTGTTGGACATTTTAAGTGTCCAGCACCAATAAGATCCTGAAAAGTGGAATGTATTTTGGAAAAGAAAAAAGAACCGGTTGGCAAGGGGCTTAGGTTTCTTTAGGTACACGTGGTGCAACTTTATTGGTGTTGGGACAACAAAAGGGGCACCACTGGAAGGTCACTTTCACCTTTATCTTTTGTTTTGTACACAAGATGCCAGTGCTGCGTTTGGTCCACGTCTTAAGACGAATGAAAGACAAAGTATGTAAGATGTGGGGGGGTCATCTCTTCTGAAATTATTTAGCACTTCTGAACTCTCATACTCCCTTTTTCTTTACCTACTGTACTTATATAATTGTGCTAGAGCTGGAGATTTCTAAGTTCTAACAGACCAAGAAACGTCTTAAGACACAGCATTTGGGTAGAGAGGAGACCAAGATGACACCAACAACGATGACAGAGATGTGGGCAAAGACGGGAACGACTCTCGCAGGCTTCATGTTCATGTGGGCGATCATTCGCCAGTACTTTCCCTACCAACTCCAACGCTACTTGGAGAAATACACACACAGATTGATGAGCTTCGCCTACCCTTACATCAAAATTTCAATTCACGAGTTCACTGGAGATCGGCTCAAGCGGAGTGAGGCCTACACCGCTGTTGAGGCCTACCTGAGTGCCAATACGTCCAAGAGCACAAAGAGGCTCAAGGCCGAGATGGGCAAGAACAGCAGCAACCTCGTGCTCAGCATGGACGAGCATGAGAGGGTGACTGATGAGTTCAATGGCGCAAAGGTCTGGTGGTCTTTGAACAAGACTGCCTCGCTGACAAGCCGGTCAATGTTTTACCATCCAGAGCCGGAGAGGAGATACTACAGGCTGACATTTCACAAGTGCTATAGGGAACTCATAACTGATTCTTACTTGGGGTACGTGGTGAAGGAGGGAAAGGCACTCAGGGTGAGGAACCGGCAAAGGAAGCTCTACACCAACAGCCCTGGCCATAAGTGGCCAAGCTACAAGCAGACCATGTGGAGCCACGTTGTGTTTGAGCACCCCGCGAACTTCCAAACACTAGCAATGGATCCTGAGAAGAAACAGGAGATCATCGATGATCTCCTCACCTTTAGTAAGAGCAAGGACTACTATGCAAAGATAGGTAAGGCGTGGAAGAGGGGGTACCTCCTCTACGGTCCGCCAGGGACTGGGAAATCCACCATGATTGCGGCAATGGCCAATCTCCTGGATTATGATGTCTACGACCTAGAGCTCACAGCTGTGAAGGACAACACGGAGCTGCGCAAGCTCCTGATAGAGATATCCAACAAATCCATCCTTGTGATTGAAGACATTGATTGCTCCCTTGAACTCACTGGCCAACGGAAGAAGAAAGCCGAGAAATCATTGGAGGATGATGACAAAGAAGGGAAGAAGAATCCTGTCCGAAGAGAAGACAAGGAAGAGAGCAACAGCAGCAGCAAAGTCACTCTCTCAGGGCTACTCAATTTCATCGACGGGCTCTGGTCAGCCTCTGGAGGAGAACGACTCATTGTCTTCACTACGAACTACATAGAGAAACTGGATCCGGCTCTCATAAGGAGGGGTAGGATGGACAAGCACATCGAACTGTCATACTGCAGCTTTGAGGCATTCAAAGTGCTTGCAAAAAATTACCTGGACCTCAACTCGCACCCTCTGTTTGAGACCATCCACCAGATGCTGGAAGAGACCAACATCACTCCTGCAGATGTGGCTGAGAATCTGATGCCCAAGTCAATTTCAGAGGATGCAGAGACATGCCTGTCCAACCTGATTCGATCTCTCAAGGAAGTGAAGGAAGAAGAAACTAGGTTGAATGCCAAGAAACAACTGAAAGATGACGAGTTAGCCAAGCCAGCCGCAACTCCGACAAATGATAATGAACAAATTGAAAGACCATAGCAACTCGAGTCATAATTGGATTGTGCATTGGAACATGACCATATGAAATATCTTCTATCAGCCTGCAACTATAATGAAATAATAGTCTCATAAAAAGTGTCTAATGCCATTAACTGCCATCCATCCCTGTTATTCACAATTATCACAAAACCCGAGACAGGTTTATCTATGATTTTCTGGAACTCATTCTCACCTTGCTGGCTGCATAATAGATCTCAAGAAAAAGCAAACAAACCTAGAAGCCAAAAGGTTATTGAAGATCTGACCAATTTGAAGTAATAAGAAGCAAGGCACATTATAAATAAGCTCCAACAAGGAATGCTGGATTGAGAGTAAAAAAGTCAAAACTGTTTATCATGGTCAGTCGTCTAATTGTCTGGCAGCCACGTAAGGTTTTCTTTCAGACTCGTACCAATACATAAACAATTTCAACAGGCACACTTCTCAGTAACTTGCATTGGATAACAATCTAAGTGGTGACACAAAATTATGATTGTCAAATATTTCTTAAGAATCTAAGAATATTGAGATCTGGAATTAATGAAATATAATTACCTTGTCAGGGGAGGACGGGTCCATTATAGCAAGAGAATCTTTTCTTGAATATCATCATTCTGCTTGCAGATGAACCAACCAACTTTGAGGTAGATCAGTGTCCTGCGGAAAAAAATAATGGGACTCCAACAACTCAAAGCCAACAAATTTTTTTTCTTCTGGTTAAGGGTATTGTACATTGGTTGGATAAGAACAGACTGATACATTACTCCCTACAAATTCCTATCCAGTAGTACTAGATGCTTCAGATTGTAATATAACAAGATGACTACCCTATCTACACAATTCTCAGCATCATTTTGTGCTCCTTGCTGGAAATAACTGAATAGATTACATTAGAGTGGCTTTCTCGCGTTACGCCATAGAAGGAGAACTCAATGACCCAAACCCCCTTCATGGGCTTATAGCAAAATTTAGAAATTATCTATTGTACACCCACCACCTTCCCTGAGAAAAAAGACAGCAACCTTCACTTTTCGACAGCGAATGAAGAGTTCCAGACATTTCACATGTGTAATAATCTCCCCCTTTATGGGAGGTGGAGAGATTCTTTTCTCCTTAGAAATGCCTCAGAAGTTGTCCGTATCTTCATCTCCCATTATTGTGTTAGAGCCATCATCGAAACCAGTACCTGGGGCAAGCTCGTTTAAGTCCAAAAATCGCCTTTTCCCTACACCCTTGGCTTCTTCTTGACCTGAGCTATTTGTTTTCTCAGGTGAACGGATTTGTTCTTTGTCTGCCGTATCGTTGTATTCTTGAACCGATTGGTCAACTTTCACTTCCTGCTCATCCTCATTGCCCTGGGAATCCTGACTTCCCATTGAGTATTCCACATTACTGCTTGCATCTGAGCACCCTTCCAAGGCATTTAACTTCTCAGGTTTCGCAGAGTCAGCTTCTGATTCTGAAAGCTCATACTGTCGATAATTGATACGGTTACGTGTGGCCCTCTTGCTCCGTCTCAGGCCTGACTGAAGCTCATCAACAGACCTTAATTTGGTTCCTCTCTTGCTACGATTCAGGAGTTTCCCAGATCTGTGGGGCTCATCGGTATCCTCACTACTATTCAAAGAAGCATCTTCTTCTTCTTCCTCATCTTCGGCATTTTCTTCATCCCAATGGTACTCCTCGTCTCCCTCGGAGCTGCTGGACACCTTCCTCTGCTTCCGGCTCCTCAGATACTCCTCGTCGTATATTGCTTCTCCAACTATATCATCATCACTGTCAAAGTCTGCCTCATTATCTGAAACAGCTTCAACGAACTCTTTTTCTGAGTATCTCTGAGGCCTCTGCCTCCGCCGATTGCTACATGCCATTAAATGTTCAGTGCGACCATAAATTAGTGCTTAGAAAAACCAAGATTTCAGAAACAAAACGGAATTGGAGTTATTACATACCTGCGGTCCAGAGGTCCAGATTTATCCTCTACATCAGTTTCTTCATAATCAGTTGACTTTGGGGACAGTGCATCATACGAGACATTTTGAGGGGCATGTGAAGAACCATTCCATCTACCATTAGAAGATGCCTCAGGTTTCACCACGACTTCTCTTCTGACAACAGGTTCTGGGGAGAGTTGTCTTCGCCTATATAACATAAAACCTAAATTATTGGAACAATCTAGTGGCACGAATGAAAAATGATATTTCCTCCAAATAGATATAACATGAATCAAAAGAAAAAGGAGATATATGATATGGCTCTAGGTGATAAAATCCGTACTTGGTTATTTTAATAGCCTCATTGATTGACCGGTCAAAATCATCTGCAAAGTTGTTCAAAGTAACCATCAGTTATACAGATACACAGCCTCATGTAAGAAACATATGATGGGCAAGTAAGGCAAAACCATATCGAGTCTAAGCCAAAGGAAAAGTAAGGGCAAAAAACTAAGCATATCCAATGGGTTTACTTGTATGTTATGACCACAGTGTAACTATGGTCTGCCAAAAAATAAAGAACGTTTACACCACTGATACCTGTCCTAGGTTGATTTCGAGTTTCTAACTTGCCAAGTGGGATATTTAAAGGATAAATTCCAAGATGGTTTGCCTTTAGAGCTCACCAATTTTCCATTGTTAATTCAGGTCATGTATAGCCCATTAAGTCATGGTTCAAAGGTGCAGGTTTTCGTTTCGGTCCGAAACCTAGTGAAATGGACGAAACCATATTGGGAAGCCCCAAAAAAATAAGAAACATATAAATACAAAAAATTTCATTAAATGCTACATCATATAATTGATTTGGGGTAAAAAAAAAGAAAAGAGTGACAAGTGTTATCGGGCTAAAACAGAGTTCCAAGTACTCAAATATCACTCTATTTTGAAATAAACAATGTTAGTTTACTTCTTCTACCTAAGAATACACATTGGTAAACTATGTTGCATGGATCCTTCTAAACAGGCAAAGAACCGTGTTGGACAAGCGTCGGAGTTCAACACGATATGGATTCTGGTGAGAAACTTCCAAATTTTGCGTTGTTTCAAGATACTAATCACATTCATCTCATATTATTTAAAGTATGTTGCTGAGTCCACGAATCCTATTTTGCAAGGTTTTCCGTGTAACTCCAAAGTACTAAAGTACTCTCTAATAATTGCATAAGACATATAATAATATCCCCAAATAGTCAATGAAGTCAAGTTGGTAGTGCCACCTGCTGTTTTGTCATTATCATTACACTTGTCGCTATTGCCTGCTCACCAACTTGATCATTCTCTAGTTTCGATAGTGGTACATTCTGGTATAGACCAGTGTACTATTCGAATTGGAGAATGATCAAGTTGGTGGGCATGCAACATCAATAGAGGCTAATGGAGATGATGAAATAGTTGGAACATGTCTTTACTTGTGTAGTTATTCTAGTAACACTTTAAGACTTGAGTTTACGAGTTTATATTGTATAACTTTGGCCAATAGCCGTAGATAATGGATCATAGATATAGTCA
Organism: Euptelea pleiosperma; assembly: GCA_035048495.1. Taxonomy (NCBI): domain Eukaryota; kingdom Viridiplantae; phylum Streptophyta; class Magnoliopsida; order Ranunculales; family Eupteleaceae; genus Euptelea; species Euptelea pleiosperma. The sequence continues at coordinate 13,760,394 of CM068543.1, forward strand.
CATGGTTGAATTTGGATTAAATATTGTTATTTTATTATATTCTTAATAATGAATGAGTTATTATGTTAAATTGTTAACTAACTAGTTCTAACCAGAACACACCCAATGTACACGCCTTGTATGATTCAAACCCACGACGCCAGAGCCCTAAATCAATTGGGTCATAGGTGTTCAAGGTAGAAAAAGTTAATTACCAATGTGTATTTTAGGTAGAAGTTAACTAACATATATTTATATGAATTTTATCGCAGTTATATGTTTCTTATTTTTCGATTTTTCTAAAGAAAATTCTGATTTTTCAGAGCTTTCCAGTATGGTTTTGTCCGTTTCACCTTGGTTTTACTAGATTTCATACCAAAACCACCAAAATGTTTAAAACTGACCAAAACCAAGAAAACTGCACCAAAACTCCCGGTTTCACGAAACCCCTTTGTATTAGAGTCGTCCTCTGCCAAAGTCGAAACATTTTGGTTTTGGCCTGAAACTTTAAATCATGCGTTGAGTTTGTAAACAGTTGGTGACATGTCATACACCCGATAGTTGGCAGTACAGAATCTGCTTGCTGTTGTACTTGGTACTATAAGATGGTATAAATTCATCTTCTAATTTCCTTCCACAAGACACTAATGCATGTTAAGTAAAGGAGAAACTCTGAGATACCAGTTTCCTCTAAAGAGAGTGAATCAGGACTAAACTGATAAATTCCTAAAGACAAGAGGATCAGAAACGAGAAAGAGAAGAACAACATAAGAAAACCATAGAAAAAGAACCAACAAAGAGGAAAAGAAAAGGAGAATCAACAATAATGGATGATGAAGACAACAATTTTTTTCATTCTTTTACTCCCCATGAAAATGCCCATTATTTTTTGTTCAGATTCTCTGTTGAATAATAATTCTGAAGGGATTCAAAACCATTCCAAGCAGTGCCACTTGATGCAGAACAGACAATTAAAGAAATTGAAGAATTCCAAATTCACTGCTCTTACCAAAAGTATAGGTGACGGGTTTTCTGTCACGGAGGGAGCGTCCTGAGACAAGCCCATCTGAACCCAAAAAGCTATCAAGAAGGATGGCTTCTCTATGTTGTTTTTTCAGCAACCTCTCTTTCCTCTGCACAAATAATTAGAGAATAGCATTCAATCATTACAGGAAGAGAGCATAATCACTTCCATTTCAAGAAAAAAGGAACCGACATCAGTAAGGAGCATTCCATGTGAAAGATCAATCGAACCCAGTTAAATGAATATATTTAGGAGCCAATTAAATCAAATACCTTATGGATCTTCTCTATCTCTGGAAGCAAGTCTATTTTTAACTTCTTTCCAAGTGCCGCCTCTGTTCTATTTTTACTCGAGAAAAGCTTCTCCTGTGAAAAAATTGGGCACGGTTGAATAAAATAAAGATAAAGAGGCAGAAGGGGACAAAATAGCATCTCATCTGACCACAACAGTTTTACTGTCAGAGAGTAGGGAATGGTTGATATATATTTTTATTGAAGAGCTTTGCCAAGTTTAAACCTTTGTAAGTTGTGGTAATAAGAGTTTGTAAATAATGTGAAAAGATATACAAAATACCAAAAAGCCACTAAAAACCTGCAAGCATGTGCAAATGGAATCAGGAACCAATATGTTTTCATGGTCAACAATTTCTTTTCACCTGACAGGCAAATGAAATGGTTTGATGTTAAAAGGTCCTCATAAATTGGGATCAGATATCACATATCATCAGTACGTGGAAAAGACCATTGTTCTATGCCAAAGGTTTCACATGACATGCTCAAAATTTATTTGGACATCCTTTATTGATTGAATTAACCAGCATAATATCCAATTATCTTGCCCTCTGCAGAGAATACAATCATGTAACTTTTTAAAGTTTAGTAAGTATTTAGTAGCGGCGGTGGTTGGACTAAATGCTCGGGGGTCATTAGTTGTGTGTGTGTGGGGGGGGGCGGGTGCTGAAATCTCCTCTAACAAGGTTTGAAACGTTGGTAACTTACAGAGAGTAAGTGATAGAAGAAATATAGGAACAGAGGGCTGAGGAATTTATTAAGCTCATGGCTGAGTTTTTATTGTCAAAGAGACGGTGTGACCTTCTGCAATCCTCATTCCCAAGCCTAGGAATCCTACACATCTTTGCAATTTTTCCCTTTAGCCTTCTTCAGGAAATATATTAAGTTCTAGAGAGGTTACTAACCACTTAGTTGCAGCGAAATTAAGTTGCCTGACAGAAATCTTGTTGGTACTAGCAATGATGACATCATGATCAAAAAGCAAAATGTAGGTCCTTGAGATATTGAGTTTCATCGTTAAAGGAAGAAAACAGGTGTAAGGGTGTGTCTAGAGTCTAGACTTGGGTTCATCAGTGACTTGTAAATGTGATTTTGGAACATCCTAACATCAGTGTCCAGGTCAATCATTAGGTGTGCTGCAAGGGCTTAGTTCAAGGAATTGAGTAATGAATGTGGAACGCCTGAAAATCAATTTGTTCATTTTTCCGTAAAGTATATTGCAAAGATACCATAATATTTTGTGTGTGCACCTAATTTATAAAATTTAAAATTTTTCCATATACCTATATATTCCCTATTTATCTTTTTTAACTTTGCTAAGAATCGTCATCAAGATATTCTCAAGAAAAACATCTATGAGAGTGCATACTTAATGCTCAAAATCACTCTTTGCCACAATATTTTGATAGCTAGAGGCTAATTCTCTAAAGAGAAAAGGATCCTCATGTTCCAACAAAAGGAAGATAATTTTCTCATTCACAAATAAAGATAGGAGGTGATCAAACTACCGTTGAACTTTCAACACAATTAGAAATTTAATTTTAAAATTTTGATAAATAGCCTTCATTCTGAACATGAGGATGGCCAACAAAAGATCCCATTGTCAATGGTCTTAAAACAAACAACGACCTTCGAAGGGACCAATAACCCTTGCCAAAATTGCAGAAAGAAGCAATAGATCCAACTTTCCCTACTTAAAGTCACTTGCATATCTAAGCATCCAAGTGTGAGCTCCTCTAACCAACATATTAGAGAATGGAGATCAAATAGTCCATTTTTTTATATAGGTAAACATAATGTATTAGAAGCAAAGGGGCAAACCCCCAAAGGATACAAGGGCTAGCAGATAATAAAACAGGAGGGTTCTCAATTTGAGAACACAACTAGGGCTGCAACTCGGGCCGGTTGGGTCGGGTTGAAGCTCAGCCCGGGCCCAACCCGACCTTCAAGACTTCAAGCCCGAGCCCAACCCAACCCGAGGTCGGGCCTGAAAATCCCAGCCCGATCGGGTTGGTCGGGTTCAATCGTGTTCAGAACAAAAGCATTCCATCTCAATACCCTAACCACCCAAAACTCTGATTGACATGAGGAAGGGTTTGGGGTTTTGTTGCATATGCAGTGCTAGAAGAAGCATACTTTGCAATTTAGAGTGCCGGCAAAAATACTTGTATAATTTGGATTTATCAATAAAAGAATGTGTTAAAACATTTGTTAAAATAATTTTAAAAAGGAGTCCTGATATTCCATAGACAACCGAACAGAGAGACGGAGAGGAGGAGGGAGAGATGAAAAGAATAGTGAAATAACTACAGCAAGCGGCAAAGGATGATAGAAGGCAGCATCGAACAACAATAGACCGAGGCCAGCGACGAACGGCATGCAATAGAGAGTGGCAGAGAAGACAAGACAGGAGATAAAGATAGGGTTTAAGAGAGAGAGAGAGAGAGAGAGAGAGAGAGGATAAGAGGGGAAGGGAGGGGAGGGGTGGTGAGGGTTAGGGTTTGAGAGAGAGAGAAAGAGGGGAGGGGTTTTTGTAAAGTGAGAAGGGCGGAGGAGATCGGGGTTAATAAGTATTTAACTCGGGCTCGGGTTGGGTTGGGCTTCTCTAAGCCTCAGCCCGAGCCCAACCCGATTTTCATCGGGTTTACAAAATCCAAGCCCGAGCCCAAGTTATAAAAGACCAACCCAACCCGAGCCCAACATCGGGTTCAGGTTGAGCCCGCCCAAGTTGCAGCCCTAAGCACAACCAAGGACATAGAGTTAAAAGGAAAACTAGGGGGAACCACCAAGCAAAAATACCTCCCAATCAGAAGCAAATGCAATGCTGAAAGATATCCCTTTTTACTATTGTATTTGTCTTCGAATATCCTCTTGTTTCTTTCCTTCCAAATACTCCAACAAATTTCCAAAGGAAGTAATCTCCAAAGAATGCGACCCCGGCCCCTTTCTTGGAGAGAACTCAGTCCTTGAAGGAGGACAGACAAATTAATAGACATGACCCAACAAATGTCAAAAATACTGAAGAAAAGGTACTAAATCCTCATAGTAAATGAACAATGGAGAAGAATATGACAAATTGAATCAACACTTTCTTTGCACAGGAAGCACATGTTACTTTGTTAGTCATATTATCTCCCCCCCCGCCGTCCTCTCTTCTCAAGTGATCCACAGTCCAAATTTTGTTTGAAGTGGCAGTCCATAAGAAAAGGGTGACCTAAGATAGAACCAGATTACTCCAAATGAAACGTGCCCGTGGCCTCTAGAATCTGGAAGTGTGTGGGCCTATGAGGAAACCAAGCAACCACCTTTAGGCTCCCACTTCCATACACGTTCATCATGAGTTATCAAGGATGGGAACTTCTTTGAGGCCGGCACACATGCTGGCCAAACTATCCACCTCCCACTTATTTAGGTGCCTCCCTAAATATGAGGTACAAACCACACGACCACCAACCCTCTTGAAGGAATTTGATTTTATCAAATAGTCCATCAACTCCCTTTTACATAAAGCAAGGTCTCAAAAGATTTTAATGAACTCCTCTAACCGTATTAAACACTAGAAGAAACTACAATAATAAAGCATATCCATAAGCATCATCACAACTATGGCACCAATAAATTCCTAAAGGTACAGAGAGAGAATCAACTTATCCTTTCAGACCCTAACTTAAAGAGACCTGCAAAGTTTCTTAAAAAACCTTACCTTTTCAGACCAAAATTAAGAGACCGACAAAAGTTCCTCAAAAACACATTTGTTTATTTATCAAGGTAGTTAAGGGCGCAAGACGAGGCACGCGCTTGACTAAAGCGAAGCGCAATATTAAAAATTATAATAATAAATATTAAAAAATTAAGAAAAATAACATCATAGAATAACAAAACAAGCAATCATTAGACCATATATATATATATATATATAATATAATATAAAGAAATTGTCATTTTTTCTATTTTTTTTTCAAAAATTTACTAGAAAACGACACACTAGCTACGTCATTTATTACTTAAATTTTGTTTTTTAAGAAATATCAGCATATATGATAGATACGTCTGGGATACGTGTCGGTACCGTGTCCCATACCCGTATCCGTGTTGTGCCATGTTGACGTTGGTACGATGGGGGGTACAGGAATTCGAGTATCATAGGTTCTAGTTAACATTGTCATTAATTAAATACAAAATAAGTAATCAAAACGACATAAAATTTGCCCATCCCTAGTTGGACCTACATACCAAAATTCATCTCGATTAGTAATTTATGTTCATGGTCCTAGGGTTTTTTTCATAGCTTATTTTCAACCCTTGATTTCTAGCATTATTGGGGTACTCAGATTCAAAGGTTAGGAATCACTAATCAAACCCATTTTTGTCTTGTTAGTCCATCTAAAGGATAGGGCAAACATCCATACGGTCGATAGCCTCTAATAGTATGCCACGTGGCTCACACTATTGGTCCGTCATCAACTTTTATGGTGTACACCATCATTAAATTTTTTCTTTCACAAGTTGAAATGTTACAATGTTGAATGACCAAAACACCCCTATAAAGTAAAAAAATTCAAAAAATGAAAAAGCAATGTTTGTAAATTTCAGGAATTCGAGGGCCATAGTAGGAATAAGGATTTTTTTATTTTTAACATTTAAAAAAAAAGGTATTTGAGTGAGGCACAAGCGTGCGCCTGGACTAAGGCGTGTGCCTTACTGAAGGTGCCTCGCCTTGACCATTTCAAGGCGGCTTAGGTGCGCCTTGCGCCTCAGGAGCGCATATGAGGAGCCTTGACTACAGACTTATTTATAAACCTTCACCTTTTTCAAAGGCAATTAAGAGGCCTGCAAAAGTTTCTAAAAAAATACATTTCTGTATTTAAAAGTCAAAAATTTGCGTACACTTTCTGAAAGTTGTACAGATTGAGGTAAGAAAACAAAAAAAAAGTGTCAAATATCATGGAAGGTGAATGATCATTGCTAAGTCGCCATAGGTTTGAACCGTTGATAGTCCTCGAGTTCTACATCATCTCAAAAACCATCCAACGGTTAAGATCATAATTCATAATGATATGAGATGGTGATATTACCATATTTTTAAAACAACACATCTCATCTCTCACATGTCTTTCTCTCTCCCTCCCATCTCCCTATCTATCTCGTCTACCTCTCTCTCTCTCTCCGTTCCCGACGCTGCAAACAATGTCAGAGATTCTGAGCCACGTTTAGATCATCAGTTTTCGGCGTCGTACTCCGGCGATCGACTGCTAAGCTCACCATGTTGTCTGTGACCAAGCAGATTAGAATAATTCTTTGTTGACCATCTTGTATTCTGCTTCCTGAAATAGCAGCACACTGAAGGATGGGCTCGAGGTTTCCTATACATGTCTAAAATTAAAGAGAAAAAAGGCAAAGAAGACCTAGAACTAGCACAAGTTTCAAAACAATATTCACAAAGGAAGCACAGAAATACATTAGACACTTAAACAGTGGAAGTGGGTTGCGGAGAGTGTATGTGCAAACTCTTCTACTGGGTTTCACATCGCTGGATCCTGGATGTGTGTTGTTTAGCCTCACATTCTTTCAGTGTACCTGGAGAAAGTGCTAAGCCATATTACATCAGCCAATAACAGTGCTGTACTTGAAAAGCTAAGAGTATTTAATGTGGTTTATAACAAGCTTCTGTATGAAAAGCAATATGAAACATCTAGGTTCAAGATATCCTGCCTTCAAACAGCTCCTGAAGTGATATATTTTATTATAACATCAACATTCCTGCACTAACACTCCTCAACAAAATGGTTAAGGAGGTACCCAAGAAGCCGCCATTCAATGGCAAGGGCAAACGTTTTATAAGTATGCTAAATATACTTTTGATTCTATATATGTCTAATTTTATCATAAGGTAACAGTCCAGCAGAGTATTTCCTCTAACTGCACATCATTAACAATTTTCCTTTAGAGCATATGCATCTATAGACATTATAAACAGTAAATATCAAAATGAGAACTTACAGAAACTTCTTGGAATTCATCCAAATTGGTTGCAACTGTTTCCCACTGGCAAGATACAGTGGGAAGGGATGGAATTCCCTTTGCCTTCACCTTTTTTACCTCAACTTTTCTTATCTCCCGGTACAACCGATGACCAATAATAGGATCATCTTCATACCTACATGGAAGCAATTATATGGTGTATAAAGCTCCTAATCCATCGCAGTGTACAATATATGAAAATCGTGCACCAAAATTTGAAAGCTATTACATATGATATCAGAATGGCAAGAACTACTACAAAGATATAACTTAATGAAGCTCGATTGAGTGATTTATCAAATTGACAAGCTTATTGACTTTACCAGTATGAAATTCCCTGTGAATTGCCCCCAATACGTTCTTTACGAAATACCGAAAGTTGTACACCATGTTTTAAACTATCGTCAATATAGTTTCGAATATCTTCTTGCTGCAAAATGAGGAACAGCTTGTCAATTACTCCCATTTTACAGGGCCAGGAATGTTGAAGTAATGTGAATAAAAGCATGGACAAAGCTAAAAAGACTGCTTTGAGAAGTAACATCAGACCACCAGACCAGAGCCGGATATGAGGTTTGGATTAAAGCGACGAAAAATATTTTGCTGATACATCCATGCCATATATTTTATGGAATAATCGATGTCAATGTGGATATCTTCTTGCAACAGAATAAAAACAGAGTAAGTCTTGAACTCGCAAGGAACAACGTTGCAATGAAACAAACAAGGAAAACAATTGCCTTGAGAAACTAGCAGAGTAGCTTCACTATATAAAGCTTGAGCATGGGTTAAGGTCAAGGTAGTAAAGAATACAGCAGATTTGTGCCTTGTGGATCATTTTATCACGGCTGCATTTAAAATCAAACCTCAGGTGGCACTGACAATACATAAAGAAGTTATAGCATTCCACTGGAACTCTGAAACGGGATTTTATGAACTCCAGGTTATGAAATAAAATAATAATCAAAATTTCCAAATTAACGCTTGGCAGAAAACATGCAATCATCAAGCATTGAATAGCGATCCAAGAACAGTACAAGAAGAGGAATTATTTTCAGAAATGATGATACCTCGACACGGATGTCACACAGCGCTTTCAGAATCACTACACGAGTCCCGGGATCAAGTGCCTTGTATACTTCGACCTCCGTCCTTCACAAATTAACATTATAACATGTCAATTAAGAAATAAATTATACATTTGTGTACTCCAAGTGTGCAAATCTACTCACCCATGAGATGCAACAATTGGTATCTCGCCATCTGCTACCTGAAAAAAGCAAGCTCATGTTAGTTCAAGACTGCTGCATAAAATGATCTCATTCACATTGCAACATCGTGCAATTGACAGAATCAAGTAGAGCTAGGATCGCATACCCAATGCCACCAGTCCCTCAACTTTCTGCATAACACTGTAACCCAAGTAGCACGCCCCAACGCCATCCGGGTAACGGGAGGGATTGCCTACAAACATCAAAATGGGATTAATGTGCATGGGAAGTAACAGTAGCATATCATCCGTATCATTAACAAAGATGTGTATTCCATTTTTGCACGTTACAAGAACATAAATTAGAGCAGCGCCACAGTGGTAGCAGGGCCATATTGCAGCAGAAATCATTAAGGGAATTGCTATTTCCAGAGCTCATTTTGCTTCTTTTTTCACAGGAGCAAAATAAGCAAAAATGCCTCTAGAAACAGCACTTCCCAATATTAAAAGACTAACACAAATTTCAATAATAATCAGTTAATATCTTCTGAATCGCATATTATCAGGAATCCCTGCTGTAAACCAGAAACCTATGACTGGAAACTTTGACGAGTATAAGCAGACATGGAACTGCAAAAATGTTAAATTGCAACATAGAGACATCTTATGTCAATAATAAACCACAAGTGACAATGAGATATCTACCTATTTTCCATAGAGAAATCAACAAAATACAGAAATAGATTAATGTACGCATGGTGCATTGAGAAGTACATATATGCAACATTGCAGTGCTGGAATTTGATTTTTAACAAACTCGTGATACTTCTACCAGGTCGTTTCTTCTTGTCACACCCCAAAATCAGGGTTCCATGACCTGACCCGAATACCCGAGGGTCAACCCATTTACCCAAGATCCAGGTGTGATAAAACTATTTCCGGGTATTACACTTCTCATCAATATTCACCAACCAACAGAGTTTGTAGATATAATAAATGACTAGAGCCACCAATCATATAAGGGTAAGGACATCCAGAAAATGCAGGAAGGTAATAACCCTATGCCGATAGACTGACAGAAATAATAGCTTCATGTTAAAGATTACCCACGCATATTTAAGCAGCTTGGCAACTTTCAGAGAATTACTTTGTCAAAATGCAGCAGCCCAGTTTCAAACATGCAATGATTTCCACCTATGTAACAAAGAAAATGACACTGATAAAATTATACAAAGTGAAAGACCCACTGACCCCCACAAACCCATCACACCGGCATGTTTGTACCGTTTATTCTACATGTTGAGAGATATAGTATTTATTATACTTTGCTTCATATTGAGCGCACAATATAGAAAGAATGAATTTAGATAAGCTGATGCACATCAAATCATATAAAATATATAAATACTAGCTTAAACAAAATATTTAAATAAATAAGATTTCCTTTATAAAGTGTGTTGTCATGTGTCTGACACATGAGTACGAGTCGACATGGTGTCCAACATGAAAAATTCTTAAAAAATGGAGAGTCCTTGTTAAATAGATCGCCACCATCAGTGTGAAAGATAAAAGATTTTTTTTCTTTTTTTGGACAAAATATTTGTCACTGTTAGGGTAAAAAAATCATGAATTATTTCCTTCCCCTAAACAATTTGGCGAAGCTAAGGTGACATTCTGCTGCTCACGATGAAATAAATATTCATAACATGATACAAACTAACACAAGCTCTCAGCCTCTACCTACATAGAATTATCCCATCACCTCAAGGACTAGGATAAATGACTAATATCCTTAGCATTTTTAATTTCATTGTGATGACCTCAAAACAATTCAAACTAGTACTAACAACTGCATCAGGGACACTCAACAATACCATCAAATACAGGTCAGCACAAACAAAACCAGTTTGAGTGACAGATTGTTAGAAACCCATAACTTAACTCTCGATACCAGGATTTTCACCACGGCTATATTAAACATCCCAAAACTAGCATTTTATACTCAGATAATATAGTATCATCAGGATTCATGATTCTATAATCAAGAATCCATTTCTCCTTAAGAACCTAGATATAACATAAATTGATCATCCGCAGAAAATTGTGGCAGCAAGCCAGCTACACATCAGGCACTTGCAAAAATCAATTGACTGAAGGCCGAGAATAAATTGATGTATTTGTAGATGACAAGTCAAATGAACCAAAGCATATAAGCAGCAAAGAATCTCGTACATGCCAAAGACACCAAGTCCAACAAAACTAATAGGATGGATGCTGTTAGGACTGTAATGTCATCTATTACATAACTACTGAATTTTTAGACAGATGACATAGAAAGCAGTGTTTTACACATAGTTACCAAGGTAATGAAGTAGACCCGCATAGGGATCTAAAACCAAGGAACTATTAAACAACTAACCGCTTGAGAGGTGTTCTCATACGAACATTAACAGGTCCTTAAGTCTTCCTTTTCGATCAGTGACAGGACCTTAAGTCTTTATTCCGAATAAGCGAAGCATTAGGGGAAACATATTATCAAAAGCAAAGGAAAAAGTCAACTGCCCCCGCCCAGGGATGACCTTTTCGACACAAATCCCAACTGGATTATCACAACCGCAAAGAAAACAGAAACAAATGAATTAATGATAAAATATCCCATCATTAGTGATAATCCGAAAGATCGACAAAAAAATGATGCATAGGTCGTAACGCCACCTGTTTGACAGCGTTTGGAATCGCAAAGAGTCTAAGCATTCTAACACCCTCATTCTCCAGTCCACCCTGAAAATAGAAATGGAGAAGGGAATGAAAACGAGAAGAGAGGCCAAAGGAATGTGCAATTGCAGTTGGAAAACCAAAAGTCAAAAATATCACATGTTGATTTTCTTTTTGTACCTGAAAAGAACATACTCTCGATAAGGAGTACGCGCGGTAGCGCGCTACAACTAACATAACAGCCAGCATAGAAAACCCAGTGCGTACTCTAGCTTAAAAGCTCTATTGGCAAGGTGGGTGTCATAGCAGCTCACTCAAACCGAGCACGAGTGGGGAACTTTATGAACTACATCTAGATCTTCCTTCCACTCCACCCCCTTTCATACTTCCTTGCAAAGGAAGGAACGTAGATGCTCTAGCTGCTAAAGGTGGTTACCAAATCCATTGTCGTTGTCTTCAGAGTGATGAAACTTAGAATCAGCTCCTTCGATTACCAAGTTCTCCTTTGATTGCCAAACAGTATGCAAGATCCTCTCACTTAGATTTCTAGCAGGATATCAACACCTTATGAGATACTGATCATGGAAGCTAGTGTGGCCAATGCCTCAACAAACTAATTCTTCATCCTCAACAGATAATGGAAGGTAATCCATCTGAACTTTAGGTTGAAATCTTCCACATACTAATGGTAGGAAATGAGCTTCTGATCTTTGGCTTTCCATGGTATGGTAGAAACATTTTGTTATGGTGAAGAGTGGGGAGTGAAAACACCAATGCAGCAAAGAACGACCACATGAATAAGAATCATTTTTCAAAGTAGTTTGGTCCTATGATGCCCAGATATGGATGCGGATACAGGAAGCGGGGATACGACTCGACATTTTCTAAAATCAGGGACACGGATACGGATACGATGGGATGGGTCACTAAGTCGGCAGGAGAAAAGAAATATAGACCAAGCCCCGCACCTCTTCAATTGACCAAGCATCAGCTGCATCACCCATTCTTGACTTTCTATTTCCCTTTCCCCCTAATTAAATTATTCACCAGGAGGCCAAAAGGAAAGGCTGGGGGAGGGACTAATATGATCTCGCCACTAGCAATCGAATACACTCATTCGTGAAAGGGTGGAGAGAGACCCTTTCTCTCTCTCCATAGTTGAGCATTGCTTTGACGGATAAAAGGAGAAGGATTGAAAAGATGATTTCCAAATGTGAGCCTCAACCAAGAGGGAAACTCCATTTTGCACTCACTCTCTTCTGTCTTACCTATTCATTCTGAGTCGAAAGTCACCAACCATCACTCTTAGCCTAAGCACCTTCACTAACTCGCTCTATTACTATAGCCTAGCCGGCCCTACTAGTTTTATCTTTTATGTATAGTAGGCCAGGCTAGGCTAACTCAGCTGCTTACTTCTACTAATGTAGGGGCTTTCGTCGCCTTTTCCTTTTTGAATAACCCATTCTCATATCTTTCAAAAGTCAAGTAGGGGAACCTATAGGTCCTTAATAGTGTTGACAAAGAGGAACAGCTGATTATAGATAACGAATCTTTTTATTTATATCTTTCTGTTATTATATATTTATGCATATACGCCAGCTTGATAAGCTACCCTTTTACCAAAAGCAAGACATAAACTAAGAAAATAAGATGAAAAGTAAAGAAAGAGGGATCCCCCTTAATGTGTTCATTAATCTAACATCAAAACGGCATAAGCTTGTGTTTCCAAGATTCAAATGTATCATGTTGAGTCAGAAGGGAAAAGGGAAAAGAGAAGCATAATCAAGAACGTTTCTTCAAAACTGTAAGTCACCGAGACTGTCAACGCTATAACTGAATCAAGAAATGAATGGAGCAGAAATGGTCATTTATTTGGTTATTTATATTTATATATATATTAACAATTTATTTATTTACAAATTTTTATATATCTACATATAATAATTTATTTATATAATTTAGTCTTTGAGTTAACCTAGAGGAGAAAGAACCACCTCAGCTTGTCCTAGAGCTAGCCTCAAAGGAAGAAGTTTCCGTTAACCATACCATTAGGATAGGGAGGGTGCACGAGTCCTGTGACGTCATGCTCGACAATAGAACCAGTGGGGATGGGTTCGCTAGTAGCTAGGGTAGACTACTAATCTTCTTGAGTCTTTTGAGCCTGGGAAACATACCATAATTGCCGCCGAGAATAAACATGTTGTGACGGGTGACTAGAATCCTTTGAGGTCAACTGAACAGGCTCACAATCGACAGAAGAAGTGGGGCAAAGCTGCTGGCCTGAAGAGTGAGGTTGATTTGTAAGCTCAACACTTTATGCTGAGATATCAACCAAGAATTCTTCCTTCAGTGCTTCGATGCTTGCTTCAAATTTTTCGAAGTTCAAATCTTGCTTGAATTCCTTAAACATATATGACCTCGGTTAAGGCTTACAATGATCACCTAAGTAGAGAGAAGGCTTCTCCTCCAATGATGACGAACTGAATTCTTAGAATCTCTGTAGTTAAGGCGCACCTAAGGCGTCTTGCAATGGTCAAGGCGAGGCGCCTTTAGTAGTGCGCGTGCCTTAAGATCAAGGCGCGCCTCAGCCAAGGCGCAAGGCGCGCGCCTCACTAAAATAACTAATTTTTCTTTTTAAATGTTAAAAATTCTTATTCCTAATATGGCCCCAAAATCCCTTAACTAATTTTCTTTTATTTTTTGAATTTTTTTCTACTTTGTAGGGGTGTTTTGGTCATTCAACATTTTAACATTTCAACTTGTGAAAGAAAAAATTTGATGATGGTGTATATCATAAAAGTTGATGACAGACCAACAATGTGAGCCACGTGGCATACTATTAGAGGCTATTGACCATATGCATGTTTTGCCTATCCCTAGATGGGCTTACAAGACAAAAATGGGTATGATTAGTGATACCTAACCTTTAAATCTGAGTACCCCAATAATGCTAGAAATCCACAGTTGAAAATAATCTATGAAAAAGACTAATACAACGAACATAAATTACTAACCAGGACGAATTTTGGTATGTAGGTCCAACTAGGGATGGGCAAATTTTATGGTTTTTTGATTACTTGTTTTGTATTTAACTAATGATAATGTTAACTAGAATCTATGATACTCGAATACCTGTACCCCCTATCGTACCAATGCCGACATGGATAAACGTATGGGAGATGGTACCGACACATATCCCGGACATATCCATCATATATGCTGATATTTCTTAAAAAAAATAAAATTTAAGTAATAAATGATGCACCAGGTGCGTCGTTTTCTGGTAAAATTTTGAAAAAATGATAAGTTCTTTATATTATATTTATGTGGCCTAATGATTACTTGTTTTGTTATTTTATGATGTTATTTTTCTTAATTTTTTAATATTTTTATTATAATTTTTAATATTGCGTCTCGCTACAGTTAGGCGCGCGCCTCGCCTTGCACCTTGTGCCTCAGGCTCCAGGGGTCTTAGCGCCTTAAGTGCGCCTTGCACTCTTAACTACCTTGCTTAGAGCGCAAAAATTTCAACAAGGAATATGACTTTGAGTTCAAATTGGTTTGGAGCTCATAACTAAAGACAAGGTATTAGACTATGCGTGGACATGATTAAATCTATCATGTGACACTAAATTTTGATACAAAGCAGGTTCCAACGCCCATTATAGATCCTTCTCCCCATTACGAGGTTATTACTTTTCATATGGTTATAAACGTATCCTATATAAAAAACATTGGACAGAATTTTGAATAATACTTTCAACGTTGGGTGGGAATAATAAAAGGTGTTTTCCCACTACATCAAAAACCCTTTCAGCGTTGCACAAAGCCATTACTTTACATTCAGCTAGCACTAAAAAAGCTACTCCTATTAGAAGTGGTAGAATTATTCCAAGTATTTCCACTACAAAAGAAGGTCAGCGAGGGAATACTAAAGTAGCCATCATTGAACAACAAAAGAAAGCATATGAGCAGCATCTACTTTGCCACATCGTTCATAAAAAGATTGAGACATTCAATGAGATATTGAGAAAGGGAGCAATGCCATATCTAGACCCACAGTCTAGGGAGTGCTCTCATTGACGAGACGGTTCTGATTGCTGAACACAGAGGTTGAGGTTTTTCAGGTTGAATAAGTCATAAAAGAAGCAAATAGGTCTCACAGGTTCCATTGAAAAGAAATGGTTTCTAAAATAGTTCCAAGTCGTGAAAGCTCGTAGTGGTCAAACGCAAATGAATCGTTTCAATTCACCTAATTTTCTACATGTTACTTCTCATTCTCACCTCTTACTCTAGGTCTTCCCTGATTAAGGAGACACTCTAACTCTTATTCGGCTCCCTCTGTCTCTAATGGTGACTCAAACAAATCCCATTCAAGTAGAACTGCTATTCCTTCCGGTGTCTCTCCGATGTTATCCCTATTTCTCTCCATCAGTTCCAATCGAATCTCAGAACTATCTGTTTAATCAATTTCCTAGTGAGCTAATACTTGGTTCACCACTTTGGATGATATTTTTTTTTATTAGAGCCACATCAAGAATGTCTTTCATGCACAAAAGCACCTTGATAGGGATCAATCATAAGTAGAAAGTTCATATTCTTCAGTCATCGATAAACAATTTGTTGGACAATACTCGACACAGTTACCACATATATGATACTAGAAAGATTTTCATTCTTGTAGCAAGAATTTGGCCAAGATTTTGTATGCACACCCCACTTACGACTAAACTTATAATCTTAAGTCTTTAAGTTCCACCGCAACCCCCTTCTTAGGAATTAGGGCCTTGAAATTTGCCCTGATAGTTTTTTAAAATCTATTGTAAAATGCCATAGAAATCTATTCGGACTCGAAGCAAAATCACTAGTCATCGTAGCCAAGGCACGGAGAATTCCCTCCTTTTTTGATA
Organism: Euptelea pleiosperma; assembly: GCA_035048495.1. NCBI lineage: Eukaryota > Viridiplantae > Streptophyta > Magnoliopsida > Ranunculales > Eupteleaceae > Euptelea > Euptelea pleiosperma. The sequence goes on from CM068543.1 coordinate 13,776,543, forward strand.
GGTAGAATTCCCTCCTCGAACAGTCTTTCCAACCAATCACGAGTTTCTGACAAATTTGTTCGAAATGAACCCCATCAAGATGAGGTTGGAAACGGCTTGGCTCCTTGTAGAGAATGGCACAAAAAGCCACCACGACATCCCAAATTCTCTTATTCCTCTATCAACTCCCCTCCCACTCTAAGACGAGTTATGGCATTGAAACTTCTTCTAGCATTTGCAATCATGAGAATGAACTTAGTATTTTTTTTGTCACTTTCTTTAAGCCATTTAACCCTCAATTTTTGCCTCAAACTAATTTTCTCCATGCGGGCTATTGATAAAACTTCTTTTGCTACCTCCCTTTTTAAACGATCTTCAATTGAGAGAGTTTGTGCAAAGAAATAGTTTCTTTGATATCAACAATTTACCCTAGGTGGCTATACTAGCCTACAAACTTATGTTGCATTGATACGGGTATGGATGTCAGAGTCCGACATGGGTGCAGAGTGCCTAATTCGGCGAATCTTGAAAAATAGGATTCAGGGACTCAACAGTATAACTTAAATAATGTGAAGCAAAGTAATTATTTTATTTTATATAAAGAAAGTAATATTGAATAATGTGATAGGATATCTTATAGTTTGTATTGACATATGCGTGATGTTATATTTGTTGCGTGGAAAACTTCAATCCTAAAAGGTAGAGCTCATAACAATTTCCAAATGTTAGTATCATTCAAGAAAGGAAAGAAAAAACAAGACAGAATTTGGAAATTTGAAGTGTATAACCAAAATATGTATCGTGTCAAACTTCGACATGTGTCCGACATAGGTACTTCTCCCGTTTAGAAGAATTCAAGCAACATAGTTACAAACTTATGCGACCTTTGTGCTAAACAAGGTGGGGCGATCATTAATACAGAACTTCAAATTTCACTTAAAATTGGACATTGTGACTTGTCCATTTAAATGGTGTTTGTGAAAGGTTTGCAATTCGTCATTTTGTCCTTTCTACCTTAGAGTTTGCATTAGAAATTTCACAGCACTGTAAATATACTTTGTAACTAATAAAAAAAAGTGGTAAAACTTTGAGATATCACCATGAGCTTTTCCTAAGAGTCTGTGACACTGACTATTAAGATTCAACCCTTCTAGCTGAACAATTAAATACTTATAAAAAAAACTCACCAATTAAATATATAAATTTCTTTAGTTGTAAGAGCCCTGAGCATTTTTAATTCTGGATACAACTCGAAACAATTGTCCAATGCAACAAAGTGATTCAATTATCATACATCTCACCTAAAGAAAGTATCCTCAAACTTAATAGGGATCCATGGTTATCAAAAGAACATATATCTAGCAAAGCCAATATATAAACCATATGAAGTCCACACTAGAATGCATTTCAGATACACATCCAATCTCCCATTTGGTAAATTTCTCAAGAGTATGCCATCAAAATAAATATTTTTCAAATCTATGCTACATAGTCAAACTATTTTTCCTATCCAAAGGAGAACTCTATGGCCCTCCTCTACATTTGAAAGTGATACATCAAAATTCAGTTTACATCCATGTTCAATAATTCAATCTTGGATCAAGGTTTTTGACCACGTTTAAGCTCAATACTGTTTCTCTCGGTAGACTTCAATAATGGACCACAAATGTTTAAAAGGAACACCACAATCCTTCAGCTGTAAAAGATAAAACTTCGCATAAATACCTACCTCAGACGCACAAAAAGAAAATGAACCCCATTGTGGCAACCACCGCAATGTGTAATCTTTGAGAGAATTCTATTCTCCATTTAGGTTAAACGAAGACCATAGATATTCAAAGTAAACACAACTTCCACCAAGAGCAAACTAATGCAATTATCATAAACACACTACATATAGTCTAATGCAGAAGTTTTATTTTCCCAAAAAAATAGATTTCAAATACTATTCAATGAACTAAAACCCAACTTCAAACTAAAAATACAAACTTTGCACTTCAAAGTTCAAACCAGATCACTAACCCTTAACAGCGGTATATGTATATCATCCAAAGTGCTATTCGGTGTAATCAAAGCAGTCTCAAGCTCCTCCGCTGAGAACTCCACCGCAATATTCAAAAGCGGCCTAAAAATCTGCACCAAGAAAAGCCAACAAACCTAAGCCCCAACACACCAAGACCAGAAACCCCACAAGAAAAATTAAAACTTTTTGCTGCTCACATGTAGAAAGTTAAAAAGAGAAGCCAACTCCCACATCGAGCGGAGACTCCACCTCGGCAGTTGCGAAGGCGGAGGCGAGTTAACAAGCGGCGTAATAATCTTGCTGCATTGCTGCTGCTCCTGGGCGTGCACGATTTTCTCTTTTTTGGTAAGACCGGGTTTGCGATCAACGGCCGGGGCGGAGGGAAAAAGGCGAGAAGAGGAGCGAGCAGTGCATGCGCGGGGGAGACGCTCTTTTCTTCGGGTGTGATTGTTGCTGCTGTTATTGTTGTTCCGGCACTGCTCTTCCGGGGAAGATCCCTCTTGGGGAATCGCCGCAGCGACCGGCGAGGCTTCTTCGGACATCTCCGAGAGATCGAAGGGGCTCGAATTGTTTTAAGGAGGAATTATGCGAGAGATCGGGGGATTGCATTCGAGACCGAAGCGACGAAGAGAAATCGAGTTGGGCACGAAGAAGAACAAGAACTGAGATAGGAGGAAGGTGAGATTTTTAAAGAGTGGAGACATGGCGAACCAGTGCCCCTACCCATCACCACACATACGTAACTGTTTCTCTCAGAAGAAGAAAAGCAGAGAGAGAGAGAGAGAGAGAGAGAGCAGGGACAATGCCCGGAATTTGGTCTGGAATCTGGTCTTGTATTCAACCTGGGTTAGTGTTTGTGGTTAAATCTATTTTTCCTTTTCTTTGAATTGGGGAAAGATAATGTAATCCAGGTAATATTATATACTAGACATGGATCGATCAATCTGAAGCGTTGATCTAGTGAACCCAATTGAACCCCTTTAATGATTTTAATCATCTGAACAATTGTGTTCTTTTTTGACATGCATAAGAGACTTGCATATTCTTATCAATCAGGGATGTTCATTTTTTCTGGCCCCCATAAGCTTGTGTGGTGTGCCTCTTTGGGAAACATCCTCACGATAACCTAATCAAAAGGACATGGTGTTAGTGAATTGTTGTATGATGTGCAAGGAAGCAGGAGAATCGGCAAACTACCTCATATTGCATTGTTAGGTCGTTTGGGAGGTTTGGAGCACATTCTTCAGCTCTTTCTAGATGTATTGGATTCTATTTGAGTCCGTCCTTGACACTATGTGTAGCTGGACGCTACCATGCTTCTCCCCGTTCCGTCATAGACTTTAGAGTTTTTTGCCTTTTGCAGTTTGGTAGAGAATTGGAGGGCAAGGCTTCTAGCTTTGACAACTTGCTTTCTATCACGGTTCTTATTTTCTTTTGGTCCAAGTTTTTTGAGGAGTGTAAAGGCCTATCCTTTGAGGATTTGGTTTTCATTTGGGATTCTATTATATTGAGGAGCTTTTCTTAGCGTCTTCTTTCTTTTGTAGTTTGTGTCCCCCCATTCTTACCCTAAATATATTTTAACCTCATAAAAAAAAAAAAAAAAATCTGCTGGACCAAAAATCAACCCGATCAGATGATTGTCAAACCTCAACCCCTCTTATCATTCTTGGGCCCTTAGATCCATCTATTGAAGTCATTCTATCAAATAATTATTTTGTCAAAGAAGTCTCCTATGTATGGTCAACTGATTGGACAATACAGATATGGTTAGAATCATAAGAGCAAGTTGATTTTCAGGGAGAAGATGCATTTTTAATTGGAACAATGATTGAGCAAGGTATTAAATGACCTGTTATAATGTAATGACGGTCTCATAGCGTTACCGTTATAACAGGGTAGCATCTCAGTGATAAACGGGTCAGAAAATGATTGTAGGGGCATTACCGTTATAACGGCCGTTTTTAAAACCATGGTATAGTTTGGCCGAGCTTTTTTATCAACTACATTTTATGGAAGTTGGAAATATTGAATGATGAGATTCGAATCTCTCTTTCTTTGAAGCGTGTTGTTGCTTTTGCAAGGGTCGTACTACTCAAGACCCAGGGCACATGTGTCCTCTTGGCCTCTGTTGTCCTTTGTAATGTAGGTCTCAAGTGCCTAAAGGGCTGTTTTCTAATTTCTAAGGTACCCTTCGAGGCCTTTGTTGTCCTTTGTAATGTAGGTCTTAAGTGCTTAAGTGCCTAAAGGGCTGTTTTCTAATTTCTAAGGTACCCTTCGAGGCCTTTGTTGTCCTTTGTAATGTAGGTCTTAAGTGCTTAAGTGCCTAAAGGGCTGTTCTAACTTCTAAGGTCAGGACGGTAATATATGGTCCATAAACAGTATAGTAATTGAACACGTCACCCCCATATGTGCCTGTTTCTTGGTCCCACCGAAGAAGAGATCTCAATTAGATGCAATGAACGTAACCATCTATATCTATAATGATCCACACTTCCTCTACATACGGCCAGAGTTTAGAGGTGTGCAGTTTATGAATGGTGTTTACACTTTACAGACAGAGGTTAGGGACTAGGACCCGTTTGGATGTGCATCATTGTTGCAAATCTAAGCTTGGTTTTAGGGGAACTAAAATTTGCAACTACTGTATCTTCGGACCATATTGCAGTTGGCGCGAGCCTAGATTGCTACCGCCTGCATGACTTAGGCCGTGTTTGATTGCACAGAAAATTTCTCCGAGAAAATATATTTGGGAAATTCCTTAAATGGCTGATCGATTGCAACTAAGAACATATATTTCAATCATGTGAGAAAATAACAAGCGTATTTTCAGGTGAAAATGAATTCTCACCTATCTGGATGGAAAATGAATTCCATGCTTGGTAGGGAAAATATACAGATTTAAAATGGCTATTTAACAATGGACAGTTGTGTTTTTCCAAGGAAAATGCAATTTTCTCACTTGGCTATCAAACTCGCCCCTAGTGATAAAAAGGAAAATTTTAGTTGCACCCCACCAAAAATTTCCAACGATATTGAAAGCCCCCCTCCCCATCAAAGCACCCCACGGGCCTTTCTTCTTTCCAACGCCTCTTCTTTCTCCTCCTCTCCAGCGACCTCCTCTCTAAAGAAACCCCCCCTTCTTCTTCTCTTTGCATGTCGGTATCTCTTCTCTAACAACCTCCTCTCCAATGAAACCCCTAGCCTTCTTCTCTTTCATGGTATGTTTTCTGTTCTTTTTAAGTCATTTCTTCAAGAACACATCAAACACTCATATATATATAGGGTCAGGACCGGGGGACAACAATTTCATACAATATTTTTTACAACAATTTTGGCGTACCCTCATGGAAGATGAATCAATAGCTGATTTTTGGTGAGGATGATCTCCTAATCATATAGATCACCCCTACAATAAATCAGCACATTCTGAAATTTCTAACCCCATCAAATGTGGTTTTTAAGTTAAGAACAAAAATAGATTGTCCATAATTCTTCGACTTGTAAACCGATCTACGAATATTGGATTGATTTGAATTTTTGCAAGGATGATCTCCTCACCATAGAGACCATCCTCGCCAAAAATCATCCAATTCCAAGACTTCTAATTTATACATTGGCCTGTGCCAATTTTTGTTGTCAAAAATGTTGTATGAAATTGTTGTCCCCCGATCCTGACCTATATATATATATATATATATATATATATATGTAGTGATGAATTGGGGCATTGGTTTGCCGTCTCCTTTCCCTTTCAGTGGAGTTCTCTAACAGCCCAAATTAAAAATTTGAAAATACAGCTCAATGTGTTCATTAGAGGGAAGCTCGTTTTGGCCATGGACCGAGTTATGCCTTTTCATATGAATGGGACTCTACTGCCACTATTAAATGAGGCTTGAGCACTTTAAGTTGGATGAAAATGAAAGATACTTGAAAAAAGATAAGTTAGAAATTAGATAGAAAGGAAAGGAGGAGTGGGGTTTGTTTAGATCCTTCATTTTGGATACACAATTATGTTTTAGGGCATGTTTGATTGCCAATTTTTCAATTTTGATACTCCTGTCCAAGCCCAGAATTCATTTATGTTCCACATAGGTGAGAATTCATTTATACGCTAAAATACGCCTTGATTTTCTTATATAGTTGAAAATTGCATATTTTCTTTGGTGCAATCAAATAGTCATTTTGGGCCTGTTTGGTAACGCACCACGGCGGAAAAATAAAATATTTAGCTGCGCTAATATTCGCTCAGGTGCGTTTGGCAGCCACTCGCCCTCGGCGAATATTTAGCCGAGCCCACATATTTGCCCTCCGCTGCGGGAAAACATTTGATCACCTCCCCCCCTGTGTAAATATTTTCATGCCGATTATGCTTTGGTGAGAAAATTTTATTTTCTCATCGGAAAATCACTATTTTCAATAAAAATTAGTTTTTTAATATTTGAAAAAGATAAAAATGAATTTTTTTTTATCCTTTGACATAATATGTGGTTCCCGCACTCGCCCAACCTATTTTTGACTTAGTTTGATATGTGGGACCCACTCAAATTGAAAGAAAATGAAGTAAGCTGAAGTGAGCTAGCTCATATACATACCAAACATTGTTAAATATTGATATGAGCATATATTTAGCCAAGATAATATTTGCCTGGCTAAATATTCGCTGTCGGAACTCTTTTTCTCACGTACCAAACAGACCCTTAAGGCATTTTCCCTTATATATGTATTTTTTTCGAAAATATTTTCTAAAGGAAAATAAGATTTTCTCACGAAATTACTTCTTTTTAGGCATTTTCTTCATTTAGGTTTTGATTTTCTTATTTGTTTCTTCAATGCATGTTTCAGAGAGAAATGTAATTGCTCAGTCACATGTATGAAAAGAAAGATATTATAAAAAAAAGTTATTGTTTCAAATGGGTTTCTCTGGAAATCAATATCTGCACCCCCCATGTGGATAGTTGAGATAGGGTGACGCGTCACGCGTGTTTGGCACATGTCGAAAGGGACGCGCACTACACATGCATCTTAGATGACATAATTGATGAAATTAAGATCTAGAGTGCCATGCAAGATAGGGAGTTCTCAGCCAACCATATAAAGACCTCGAGATAAGGAATTCTTGATCACTGGTTGAAGTGATAACATTCGAGAACCTAATCTGGCCGAGATATCAAATCTTGGCCAAGAACTTATGAGCTGACATCCTTGTGAATTTGAGTAGTGATTGATCTCGAATTCAACAAGTTAGACCTTGAGGCACATCCCGTGAATCACGTCAAATATATGTGAGGTGATTGGGACATGTTCCGTGAATCTCACTTCGATCATGAGGCGACACCTGTATGGTGGGAAACATGGGAAAGATAGTAAGTGGACTATTATGGTAATATCGTCGCAGATATTGTGACAGAAACCATGGAATAGAACGATTACACCAGAAGATCCTTATAAACTCAGGTAACACACAGGTAAAAGGGGATCGAATCTCAATTATTCTTACATTGTTTTCTCCCAATTACATTATCTAACTTAAGCATCATAGGCTCTTCCAGTGGGCGCACCCTATTGGTTCGTTTATGCCTACTGCATGGAGTTTGTGCCCCAGAAGATTTTCATCCCCCACAATTTCTTACTTCATCTGCAATATTTATCTAATAGTGTTCAATTTTTGAGTATTTTTCTTATCCATCTTGCGTGCTCTATGAGAAAGAGAGATGATAGAGTACAAGTTAAGAGCCGCCATCTTATGTTTAAGTTAAGAACTAGAGAAAATTAAGTTGTGTTTTTTTTTTTTGGTATACTTTCACCCAGTCCTGAAGGTTGAAGTTGAATTATTCAATTCCTTCTTTTGAGAAGTGCAGTAATGTTGATTATGTCTCTAACAAACTTCTCAAACGCATGAGACTGGTGCATTTTCAAGCTTAAATTGAAATATTTTGTACCAAATGATGATTGAATCTTCTGCGCAGTGTTTATGCATAATGATATTACTGCAGCCGCGCTCACACAGGGGAGGGATAATCTACATAGAACATAACATAATGCAATTAATTTCTTGGCTAAGCACGAGTAAGGCGTCTGCAACTTGAATCTGTACTATACATTATGAAAAAATACATTTCCCAAATAATATGTTATATCATATCATGTTTAATATACAGGAAAAAGAAAAAGAAAAAAGAAAAATCCTATAACATCTTCATCTTGAAAATAGTCTAGTAAAGAAGTTGCCTGATTTGGATTTCTCTAAACATGCAAATGAATGTATTGACCAAGGTTCTAGACTTGTCCCCAACTCACCTTTGGTGTCACTCTTGTAGACTTTGCATATGTCTTGTTAACCCAAAAATTAGCTTGATTAGTGTTCTTATGCATTTAGGGGTAAAATAGGTATTTTCCACCAAAAAACATTTTTTTACCAAATGGCCAACTTAGCATATAGAATTTTATATAAGTGCTAATGGGTAAGCACTTAAGATACCAATAAGCTCACCCAAACGTAGCCTTATACTACATTTGTATAAATTAAATCAGTTATATAAAGTAGAATCGTAAATTAAGATAGAACATTGTATACTCCAAAACTCAAAACATGATATAGCATTTTCACATTTACAAATATAACTAGCAATCTAAATAGATGATGCAGAATATAGAGAATCTCATTAGATTACTATCGATCGGTATGTAGCCCTGGTTATATTGGCATTATTCTAGTGTGTATTCATCGATGTGAAATGCATCGTTAGATTTTTTGCTCGGGCTAGACGATCTTCATCATGTCTTGATACACTTTTAACTCATTTAGCGTGGGTCATACGTTACCCATGTTTTCAACTTAGGTCACCGTTAGGCCACGATCAGTGGTGAAACATATATAGTCATGTAGGTGGTTGAAATGTTAAAAGTTGGCTCAAGTGTTTGATGCCTAGAAACTTTTTAAGGATCCAAAAACAATTGTGTAGGGCAAAGTTACTCATAACCTCACATCCTATGTCTATTAGGCAATTTTCGTGTAACCCTTTATTTTGCTACTCTCGGTAAATATGCATAAACAAGATCCTTAAAAGCAATCAAATTTCTATAATAAATACCAATGTCATATAATTCTCGCAGCTACCCATCTCACCAAAGAACACATAGATATAAAGTGTATTAAGAATTAATTGATCATTTTAATTCACTTTGATATGTATGTATATGTAATATTCTTAACCTAATTATACTTGTTGAACTCATATTCTTATTGATGTGTGTCAGAAGAGTTCCTAATCACCTAAACCATGGTACCTCTCGTAATCATAACCTGGATCCACATTGGGCACTCAATCAAACAAATTTGTCACTAATCTAATATATATACCACATCCTTCTGACATACTTGTTCTCACACGATAAGCTCAAAATCCAATTAATCTAATTTTTCTCTTTAAAACAAATCCCCGAGTTGTAAATTGGTGAAAAACTGAAAATTAAACTATTTGAAATCAATCAAGATTAAGAAACTATTTAGAAAAACAACCAATAAAATACTGAGTTGACTAAAAGTCAACATCTAGTCAATATAATTTACTTATATTAATCAGATGGTTTCTAATGACCATAAGAGACTAATATAGTGCACTTAGGTCAACTTGATCATCTAGGTTTTATTATATAAGACTTGTTTAATACTAGTTAGTTTGATCACCCTAGATTATTATTACTAGGGGGACACCACATGTGCACCTTACACCTGGCACACTATATGGGTCAGGATCAGGGGACAACAATTTTGACAACATTTTTTACAACAAAAAATTGGCACGTGTAGGCCAATATATAAATTATAAATTTTGGAATTGGATAATTTTTGGCGAGAAAGGTCTCTATGATGAGGAGATCATCCTCACAAAAATTCAAATCATTCCGATATTCGTAGACTGGTTTAGAAGTTGAACAATATTTATGGACCATCTATTTTTACCGTTAACTTGAAGACCACACTTGATGGGCCGGGGTTAGAAATTTCAGAATGGGCTGATTTTTTGTAGGGGATCATGATGAGGAGATCATCCTCACCAAAAAAATCAGCCATTGATTCATCTTCCATGCATGTGGGTATGCCAAAATTGTTGCCATTCTGTTTTTTTATATAAGGAAACTGTTGGAATAGATATGAGGTCCACAATAGGCCTCAGATTGTTACCGTTGGATCCTAAATCCTTAAGATATGCAACGTTTCATACATTGTAGATCTGAGGTACACTCCAACACAGCCCTTTCTCTCAATCCTAGAGTGAACTGTTTTAAACGAGGAGTGTTAACATTGTCCTTGGGACAAAACTGTAGCAGCATCATCATCCCAACATCCGGACCACTGATGGTCATTGAGATCCTCAATACATGAACCGGTACCCAAAGACCATCACACAAATTTAAAAGAACATCCATTAATGGTTTGAAGTTTTGAACACTCGTAAAGTGCTACAGTACTAAAATATTTCCTTGTTAAATAAGGTGGCCGGCCGGTGATCGATCTAAAAATTCAATATACAGTCAAAGTCTTTGTTCCAGGAAGAAAAAGGTTAACTTCACATCACGTGTTTGTCTTTTTTTGTGTGTTAAAAGTTGAAACGCGGTGTTGGCTCTTCGAACAAAGATGACGATAGACATAACGATGACGAAGACAAAAAGCTCTTTTGATGTATACGAGGGCATCTTGATCGAGACACCATTTTAGTAGGTAAATTGAGTTTGAATTTTCATTGCTACGAAGGTGTGAACGATATGAACACGACCAGTTTCACAGTTTAGTCAAGATGATCACTACAGGAAAGTGGACTAACTACAGTGGACATGCTTACTGGGCTCTCCGTAGTACAAAACTCGATTTGTTCTGGTGCATGGCACCCACCATTCAATGGGTCCCACCTGGATGATCTGCACCGTAATTAAAATCCAATGGTCTGGTACGTCTTTGTTTTTCTCAACATGCATACTCCTTTTTGCATTCTTGGTTTAAGTCTTAGAAAAAAAAAATTGTGCTTCAATTTACAAAACTGTCTTCCACAAGTTATACTCGAGATCACCGTGTCCATGTGCAACTTCATGCAAACGTTCATCAGGAACCACGTGGCCCACTATTAGAGGACTCTGACAGTATGGATGATTGGCCAATCCCTATATATGTGGATCTACAAACCAAAAATCAGCCTGATAAGTGATTTCTAGGCGTTCGATTTGAGTTGTGTTTTCATGGGTTGATTTTAATTAAAGGTTGAAATTTGAGCATTATTAACCATTATTTGAGGTACAAAGATCCAAATGTTTGAAATCACTTATCAAGCTGATTTTTGGTTTGTAGGTCCACCTAGGGATTGGAGAAACATCCATACGGTTAGAGTCCTCTAACAGTGTGCCACATGATGTGCCACATGGCTCATATTGCGCACCGTAACCAAAGTTCTACTCTAAAAAAATCACAACTATTATTTGTTAACATATTGGTGTGGGATGGATTAAAACAAAAAAAATTGTCGGACATGTTTAGTGTGCCCTCTCAATTCAAGGGGTGCCACTAAAATTTTCCTAAACTAATCAGATCTGGCTAGTTATCTATATAACAAAACAGGGAAGTTGTCTCCCCCTCTTATACCCCCTCTTATCTATTTAGACAAAGAAGGGCTGAGATCTTATCCCCCCAAATAGATGGTGGATCTCAGCCATTCACACCCAATTTTGACAAACGCTTTGTTGGAGAGTGCCGTGGGCACTGGCCACCCACAATAAATATAACGAGTGATGACTGTGATTTTCTTACACCCCCTCTTATCTTATATGGCTTCAATAATGAGTGGCTGAGATCCACTACGCTTCATATCGATGGCTGAGATTAACTCTCACACGATTTTGACAAACACTTTGTCGAAAAGTGCCACGGGTAGGGACCACCCACGCATATAACAAGACAACTCAGTTGTATTCTCTTATCTTATTCATCCATCTAACGTGGACGGTTAGATAAAGATTGGTTGAGATCAAATCCATCGATCTAATGTGGACGGTTAGATTTCAGCCACTCAATCCGCCTCATTTGACTTCAATTTATTCAAAATTTGAATTTCGACACCATTATCTTTTGTTATTTTTTCATTTCTCTGTGCGTTACAATCCGTTATAATAGCCATTATAATGGAAAAAATGGTAATGCCCCAGTCCGTTATACCGTTTGAGTGCCAAAGGCACCCAATTTTGCAAACGCTTTTGTCGGAGAGTGCCGTGGGCATGGACCATTTACTATTCTATATAACAAAATACATTGGTTGTCTCCCTACTTATACCTCATCTTATAAGCATCAACAAAGAAGGGCTGAGATCTAATCCTCCCCCAAATGGACGGTGGATCTCCGCCACTCACTTGATTTTGGCAAATTCTTTGTCGAGGAGTGCCGATGGCACGGGGCACCCACTAGTTTCTAACATAAGACAATGGTGGGTCCAGTTACTTGTTCATACATAAAATAGTCTACTTGTTCATACATAAAATAGTCTGTCATCAGATGATAGACCCTCAAAGAAATGCATATGAGAGAGAGAGAGAGAGATGTATGAAATATATAACAGATACCTACCAAACCTAGTGTAAACGAATTTATAAAATAGAAGTAAACGAAGCGAAAAGGATAGGAAGCGAGGATGTCTCCATATAGTATATTTTACATGGTATAAGTTGCCGTAACGAAAATTAACATTAAAAAAATAGGTTGTAAGAAACACGAGTGTACATTCAGTGATTGAAGAAAAGGGGCACAATAATTCATGAGACCAACTTCATGTTCTCTCTCTCTCTCTCTCTCTCAACTTACGTCTCTGTGCTTCTTAGGACTTTTCATATATGAAACGGAGCGGCCAGGCGTTGTTGACCATGTGGGGAGGGTGTCTTTTCTGTTTTCTCAATTCGCTTTAATTTCAACAAACCTACGTACCCTACTCTCTAGAAGATGAACCATGGAAGGAGTCTGCCCCCCCTCTATGAAGCGCAGAGAGAGAGAGAGAGAGAGGTGTATGAAATATACAACAGATACCTACCAAACCTAGTGTAAACAAATTTATAAAATAGAAGTAAACGAAGCGAAAAGGATAGGAAGCGAGGATGTCTCCATATAATATATTCCACGTGGTATAAGTCGCCGTAACGAAAATTAACATTAAAAAAATAGGTGGTAAGAAACACGAGTGTTTGTCCTTTGAACGAGTCTCCCTACATTCAGTGATTGAAGAAAAGGGGCACAATAATTCATGAGACCAACTTCCTACTCTCTCTCTCTCTCTCTCAACTTTTCCAAATGAAGTCACTGTGCTTCTTAGGACTTTTCATATATGAAAAGGAAGCTCTCAACTTTTCCAAATGAAGTCTCTGTGCTTCTTAGGACTTTTCATATATAAAAAGGAAGCTCTCAACTTTTCCAAATGAAGTCTCTGTGCTTCTTAGGACTTTTCATATATAAAAAGGAAGCCGCCGGGAGTTGTCGACCATGTGGGGAGGGTCTCTTTTCTGTTTTCTCACTTCGCTTTCGACAAACCTACGTATACCCTACTCTCTAGAAGATGAACTGCTCCATGGAAGGAGTCTGCCCCCCTCTATGAAGCGCAGAGAGAGAGAGAGAGAGAGAGAGAGAGAGAGAGAGAGAGGTGCTCCCTCTATATAGCTGCATGTGCATAGGCTGTTAGGAATCAATAGAGAAGATTGAGAGAGAGAGAGAGAAAGAAAGAGGTTGGGGGACTCTTGTCGCGGGAGAGATGGCACCTGCTCGATATCAGGTTATAGTATGTGCCATCTTCCTGTGACAACAGACCCCTGCAACTTCTTTTGTTACAAATACATTACTGAGGCAATTGGAGGCCGAGCCTGGCATGATTGAAGTCAACAGCTCTCAAAACGTTATTGTCTCCGAACAATCATAGAGATGAGAGGTAAGTGATGGATCGAGTATATCTTTTGTTGACTTTCTGAACGAAGGTGATTCATATCAATTCAAGCAATAGTAATGCTAGATGATATTGGCTTAGCAGTGTCAACGTACCCAACAAACCTGACTGTCCGATTGGCGGACCACTTTTTTAGATGAGGTAATATACGATCGGTGGATCTTACGCATCCAATCTAGAGCTAAAATCTAGATGGTTACAAAAGAATGTGACGAATCCATTTTTGCTCAACAACGCTGTTGAGCAAAAGGGTCAACGCGGCCTCCAGATTTTTTTATTATAAAAAATGCTACCCATGGACAAAAAAGCACACGGTTGAGCTCAGTGATCATTGGATTCAAGAGATTTATGGTCCAAGAGGACTACAACTGCAAAGGATAAAATGGTCATTGCCTCATGGACCGTTAGATCTCTTGAATCCAATGGTCAATGGCCTCAACCGCACGTGTTGATCTGGTTATCCATTTTAAATTAGAGATAGCGCCTCCACCTCCGACACATACCTCTGACAAAACTATTTGATTTTGAAAGTTTTAAGTTTTTTTTTGTTTTTTTTTTTAAAACAGTGTTGCAAAGCCAAATAGCGCTGTTGAGCATAAATATTTTCTCATATGATTAGCAATCACACAAAAAGTCAACACATAAGACAGAACTACAAGTGTATTTTGGGCTTTACCTTATCCAAGAAGTGACCTACGTACAGAATGGATAGAAGCAGACTCTGTGTTTTAATCCAACATGATTTATATATATTAGGGGTGTCAACGGTCCGTTCCGGTTCGGTCCCTAGGGTACCTGGAAGTGGAATATTGTCAGTTCTTATTGGCTTCCGTCCTCAAAATGATAGATCCGGCCGGAATCGAAATCAATTATTTGGTTCAGTCGTTTTCAATTACGATTCTGGATATATATATTTGTATAAATCTTGATATAACATTACAATTTCAACACTATATTTATATACTGGTTCCAGTTCCTATCGGTTTCGGATCCAAATCTAACTATCTAGAACAGGAACTGTTATTTTCAGTTCGGTTCCAGTTCCTATTCGATTTCGGTTAAACGGGTAAAATTTGATACCCATACTTGCCATATATTTTGCTCCCATCCCCAAAAAGGGAAAAAAAAAAAAAAAACTAGGGATCCTATGGATATGATCATCCCATCATGTTGATTATAGGATTAGGAGGGGGGATTGGCTACTGTATTTCGCAATGATAGGATAACGGAATAAGTATTTCTAGAGTTCAGAATCACAATTAATCTAAATTCCATTTAAGAGATTTAAACTAGAAATGATGCACGCGGTTGAATTATGGGAGGTGGATTGCTTAGAGCTAGGTAACATGCAATATTTTACCTTTTAACATACAAATTGTGATTATTCAGAATCTTTGGTGAGCATTACACGATTCTTTCCAGCTAAGATTTGACAATTTTTTTTATAAAATGAAAGCACGTGGACCAATACAAGCTCGAGTACTCTTATAATTAATGCATTTACTAGAAAACATATGCTACACATGGGTGAGGGGGGCATGAGGCACCAATAATTAAGATCCCATCATCAAAGCTAGTCTGAAGGATTTAGAATCTGTACTAGATTCTAAATTTAATCCTCTATTTTATCCTAATCAAAGTTTTGATTCAGTATCTCTCTCTCTCTCTCTCTCTCTCTCTCTGTGAAGATAATTCATTTTCCAAATTCAGATGTGAGGGGGTCCTACAGAGCATGTGGGATTGAATTACTCCCCTCTTATCTCAATTTCTGTGCAATTGAGATAAGAGTGGAGTAATTCAAGGGAGAACAGAAGATCGTGAGAGAAAGAAAGAGGTATAGGGTGGCTTCTGTCGCAGGAGAGATGGTGGCTATATGGTACAATATATATATAGCAGTACGTACCATCTCTTCTGGACTGAAGCCCCTCCAACTTCTTCCAAATTAAACATTCTTCATTTGTATCCATCTCTCCCCTCGATCGTTATCTTCAATAAAGAGGTAATTAAGGCGATCGTGCATATATAGGTTCTTAATTTTCTTTTTCTCTGATAGTTTTCACTGAGATCATGATAGGGTAAGCTTGTAGGGGGAACGATTAGGGGTGGATGTTTGTTTGTTTCGGTTTGTTGTTAGGTTGATCTTTTCTTTTTATTGGTCTCTTTCTTCTGTTTTGTATTTCTTTTGATCACTTGGTACGCCTCCTTAGCCTCCAAGGGTCCCTTTTAATAAAACAGTTCAATTATAAAAATAAAAAAAAGTTTTTTTTCTGAATTAACCTGTCGCAAGTCACTGAATTTAGTCTAACCATAGCGTGGATTGATGAATTGGTGGGCTACAATTGAACCTCAATTCATTATTTCTTCACAAGAATACTTGTTGCATATATAAGAAAGTCTGCGGAATTTACCTTCACGCGTGTACTATTCAATCTTCTCTACCAAAGAACATGATTCAAAATGAAATTAAATAAGCATTGTTGTTCAAAACTAACCCCACAAATTCCATCACTTTTGAGAGAGAGAGAGAAGTTCCATCACCTGTCACGATTACATGACAGCCACCGAGCTAAGATAATCTGAAAATAAGGAAAACAGTGAATGAACACCCATGTGCTTATAGCTAGACAAATATCCCTAATTGGCAGCTTTAGATTTTACTCTTAGGTGAAAACGAGTGTGAATTAAGTTCTTTAAAAGGGATTAAACAAAAAGGTAGATATTACTTTTTGTCACTAGTCATTCTCATCTCCTGTGGGTCTTAGTCTTACGGTTGAATTCCTCCATTGAATTCTAAACATTTTTTCCTGTCATGCACCACTGTTTCTTATCTTCTGACCCCTTTTAGATTAAATGGTCTTGCGCGTTCAACAGCATCGATCTATGTTCAATCCCAAGCATCAAGAATTGTAGGATCACTCTTTCAGTACCTGCAACACCAACTTAATTTTGATAGAATTGTAGCTAGGAATTGAAGCCAATACCTTTGATATGGATGAGTAGTGAGGGCACCCCTCATGTGAGGTAGACCTGGGCTCAAGTCTCATTGACTACAGATGTTGGGAGGGACTGTTGAATGAATGTTGAAGTTGTGAGGGGCTTCTGTCCAGGGGAGATGGTACAAACTGCTCGATCTATCGTCGCACCAAGTACCATCTCTCCTGCGACAGAAGTCACCCATAACCTCTTTCTTTCTCCCACCCTTCTCCTCTTGGATTATTCCTACCATCAAATCTCAATATCTCTCACACATGTATGTATGGAGACCGAGCTTTGATAACCCTTCTGTTTTGAGCTATCGTCTTTATAGGCAGGTAGGTATAAGTGGACAAATTTGGGTATACTTTCCTTGAAGGGTTTGGGAAATGTTGCAGAAGAAACTCTTCTCTGGAGTCTTTTCTTAGTCAATGCGAAGTAATCGAGCAGTAAGAATGATAGAAACAATCATAGACTACTACAAAGTAATCTGGGTATCATAGACTTTCTTTGAAGTTACGAAGAATGATAGAAACAATCATACAGATTAGTACAAAGTCATAAATATTAAAAGGAGGTTGTCTTGCAGTGAAATTGAAAATATATTTCAACAAAGTAGATCCTCTCTCCGATCGACTATTCAACAATTTAGAATTTTTCAAAATAGAAAAAGTCGGGACGAGACTGCAATTCAATTCAACTCTTCGCTTCATCACTTTAATTATGGACAAACAAAGATTCATGGAAGGAGACTGTCCCCTTCGAGGAAATTTTGACGATTGTTGAGTTTCTATGAAGAATCGATGTGGTTTCTTAGGTCCAAAAAGAGAGAGAGTCGATCGCTTATTCTCTCTATAAATATGTGATTTCGGAGGCTGTGAAACCCAAGGAGAGGAGTGAGGGAGAAATAAAGAGGTAGGATTCCTTATACAGAGAGAGAGAGAGAGAGAGAGAGAGAGAGAGAGAGAGAGACCAATGCTTCATATAGAAGTCGGGGGACTTTTGTCGCCGGGAGATGACACCTGCTTTGCTGGGTAGCTAGGTATAAGCAGTGCCATCTCCCAGTGACACAAGTCCCTACAACTTCTTTGGTTTACAAACCTAAAATCTACGTACCATTTGCATATATGTAGTATGTACCTCGTAAGAAATCTGTTCTTGATTTGATAATTTCTCTTTTTCTTTTTCCCTCTCAATTGTCTCTTTGGTTCAGTTTCAGGATTAGCTTTGTGAATGAAATATTTGTCAATTCAAGCAAAAGGTAATGTACTGTTGGATAATGATATATATGCCTTACTAATGGCAAGGTGTCCATCCTACTACTTATCCATCCAAACCATCTGATTGGTGGCTCACTATCTTGATGGGGCATATCAATAAAATCACAATGATCGGAGGATCTTTAGCATATCCAATCTAGGCTCAGATTCGAAAGGCGAAGAAATCCATGCATTTTTATATCTGTCTACTTAGAATTATTTTAATTGGGCTTAACCTCATCCAAGAATGACCAATTGACATAAATATCTTGATTGAATGAGCCAAAATAAGCCAACTGTGAAGTTTTAACTTCATTGATCGTTCATATGTGTTTAGCGGTATCGCCATTGGATGTGACCGCCTATTAGGACTAGAAAACTAAATATTTGCCCTTGACATGTCTAAATATTTCTTGGTGGACCTGCACACCAAGAAACATCATGATTAATGGTGATTTCTAGCCATTGTATTCGAGCATTTCACGAGTTTCATTAACAGGAAGTGTGTGGGTTCCAAGCTCGTGGTGAAAAAAAAAAAACCAAAAAAATACTTGAATCCCAATGGAAGCTAGAAATCACTTATCGGGCTGTTCATAAATTTGTGTGTAGGTCCACCAAGGGATGGGCTCGAAATCTCCACACATTCATGGGACAGTGGCCATGAAAGACTACCGCATTTTATTTTTCTAATAAATTTCCTTAATGGTGGCAGTGGGTTCCAAGGTGGGGGATCGACGGCTCATCCCTTAGACAAAACCAAAAAGGTGGGGAGGGGAAGGCGGGGAGGGCGGGGACCAAAGTAGAGAGAAAAGAAAAGAAAAAGGTGAAAACAACAAACAATTGAGCATTCCGATCACCAGGTGAGGATATTTTGAGAAGCTCACTACTGCTTAAAAATAGTAATCCATTGCATTATTAAAATTTGATTTAGTTTCATGCTCATTTACAATCCACTTATTTTTGTCAAAAGGGTCATACATGTCGAGTTGATCTCATTCGCCCGCTTCACTTTGTTCTAAAAAAATATTCAGCGTAGCGGATCGAAGCTCATAAGAACAAGGAAAAAGATCTCTGTCTTCTACCGTAAACACAACTTTGAATCCACAAGGAGAAACCGTAGGAAAAATCCAAAGATAAAACTCAAAATTTCATTATATCTTCAATTCCTACAAAAACCAATCTTAAATAGACAATCTGAAATCTTAATTTGACTGAAATTAGAAAACTTATTAAAAAGAGCAAAAATCATAAATCTGCTAAAACTCTTAAATTAAACTTAAGTTGCTAAATTAAGATTGTGTTTGACAAAACTTACTTTCAGCATTGAAAGCTTAAAGTACGTAAGTGCTAAAAGAAAATAATTATGTCTGAATTAGATTGTTGGTAAAGGTCTTATGTCTGAAAATTAAGTCAAGGGCATTGCATGTGAGTATTTTAAAATGCTTATGAGGACATTGTTGCAAGTTTTTTAAAGAGAAAATTTTCATAAAAAGACATTTTGGGTATTAAAAGAGAATCTTAATTAAAATCATTTTTTATAGGTATAATTAAAATCATTTTAAAATGCTTTCACTTAGAAAATTATGTGGAGGATGACTTAAAAATTAAAAGTCACTAATATTCAGACATTCCGAATTTCAAAACCGAAATTTAGTCAGTTACTAGATGGTCTGAATGGGCCATTAAGGTCTAAACGACTTTATTTCAAACTTAAGGTCTAAAATTAAGTTTTACCAAATGCAACCTAAGACTCTCCAAAAAATGCCCAACATAAATATAGTAAATCTTCCTAAAAACAATAATTTGGACATGATTTGTAGGTTCAACTGGTTTACTGTTTACCATGTGTACAGAGAAACTAATAGAGCTGCTGATACTTTGTCTACCTGTTGCCATGATGTTGATTATTGTATAGTTTTCATCCCTCCTCTACCTGAGGAGTTGGATATCATAATTAGGCATGATGCGTCAGGTATGATATATACTATGATGTAAAGCCATTTTTTGAATATATCTGGTAGGGATCCGCCTAACACCAGCTAACTGTTAAAAAAAAACACAATTTGGACCTTGAAATGAACTCTTTTTTACTCGAAAATCGACAATAAATCTTTAGACAAAGATTGTATATGCTATATATTTTAGATCAACTTCAAGGGCATAGATCTTCTCGAGACACCCCACAAGCATATTTTATCTTAGGAAATTCGACAGCCAAGTTATGGCTCATCTCCCAAGAATGTGCTTTAATGGAAAGAAACCAACCACTCTATAGAGAGAGAAAGATTACGCTTGATGGATACTGGATTCGGTTCATATTCTTCTGGGTCGGGTCATGGATCCTATGGTTTTGGTGCCCTATCCATTTTGTATATGTTACAAATTATATCTTTAGTATGTTAGTATAAAAATCATAAAAATATATTAAATTGATCAACTAGAATATCTATATAACAAAACAGGGAAGTTGTCTCCCCACTTATACCCCTCTTATCTGTTTCAACAAAGAAGGGCCAAGATCGATCTTATCCCCTAAATGACAGTGGATCTCAGCCTCTCACACTAGCCAATTTTGGCAAATGCTTTGACCGACCCACTATCAATATAACAAGTGATTGTGCTTTTCTTATACCCCCTTTTATCTTATATGACATCAATAATGAGTGGCTGAGATCCACTATGCTTCATATCGATGGCTGAGATTAACTCCCACCCGATTTTGACAAAAACTTTGTCGGAAAGTGCCGCGGGCATGGGCCACCTATGCATATAACAAGACAACTCAGTTGTATTCTCTTATCTTATCCATCCATCTAATGTGGACGGTTAGATAAAGAGTGGTTGAGATCAAATCCATTGATCTAATGTGGACGGTTAGATTTCAGCCACTCAATCCGCCTCATCTGACCTCAATTTATTCAAAATTTAAATTTCAACACCATTATTTTTTGTTATTTCTGTTATTTTCTCATTTATGTTATTTTCTCATTTCTCTTTCTATGAGTTACAATCCGTTATAACAGCCTTTATAATGGAAAAATGGTAACGCCCCAGTCCGTTATGCCGTTTGAGTGCCGAAGGCACCCAATTTTTGCAAACGCTTTTGTCAGAGAGTGCCGTGGGCATGGGCCATTTACTATTCTATATAACAAAACACATTGGTTGTCTCCCTACTTATACCTCCTCTTATAAGCATCAATAAAGAAGGGCCGAGATCTAATCCTCCCCCAAATGGACAATGGATCTCTGCCACTCACCTGATTTTGGCAAATTCTTTATCGAGGAGTGCCGATGGCACGGAGCACCCACTAGTCTATATAACAAAACAGGGAAGTTGTCTCCCCACTTATACCCCCTCTTATCTGTTTCAACAAAGAAGGGCCGAGATCTTATCCCCCAAATGGATGGTGGATCTCAGCCACTCACACCCAATTTTGACAAACGTTTTGTCGATGAGTGCCATGGGCACGAGTCACCTACTATTTACCTACATATAATGAATGAAATGGGTTGGATTTACATATAGCCCAAGGGTCAGGCTCAAGACCCCACTTTTTATGCCTCAAGAGGGGTGTTACCGTTAAAATGGCCATTAAACGGATTGAAACGACTAGGGGCAAAAATGAAAAAAATGGATTTTAATGGAAAAAAGTGGTGCTGAAATTCAAATTTAAAAATTAAAAATTAAAAATTAAAAAAATAAATAAAAATTTAACGGAAATTTAATGGTGTTCTTATACCCTTCTTAACTTAGATGGCTTCAATAATGAGTGGCTGAGATCCACTATACTCCATTTCGATGGCTGAGATTAACTCTCACCCGATTTTGACAAACACTTTGTCGGAAAGTGCCGCGGGCACGGGCCACCCACGCATATATCAAGACAACACAGTTGTATTCTCTTATCTTATCCATCCATCTAATGTGGACGGTTTGATAAAGAGTGGTTGAGATCAAATCCATCCATCTAATGTGGACGGTTAGATTTCAGCCACTCATTTGACCTCAATTTATTCAAAATTTAAATTTCAACACTGTTATTTTTTGTTATTTATATTATTTTTTCATTTCTCCATCTGTGCATTATAATCCGTTATAACAACCATTATAATGGAAAAAATGGTAACGCCCCAGTCCTTTATACCGTTTGACTGCCCAAGGCACCCAATTTTTGCTAACGCTTTTGTCGGAGAGTGCCATGGGCATGGGCCATTTACTATTCTATATAACAAAACATATTAGTTGTCTCCCTACTTATACCTCATCTTATAAACATCAACCAAGAAGGGCCGAGATCTAATCCTCCCCCAAATGGACGGTGGATCTCGGCCACTCACCTGATTTTGACAAATTCTTTGTCGAGGAGTGCCGATGGCACGGGGTGCACCCACTAGTTAAAAATAAAATATAGATTAGATTGATAACAACATTAGCGAGTTTATTAGAATTTGAAGACATGCATAGGAATTAAGTGGAACGTAACTGTCACGCAAAGGATACCCATATGCTCACAAGGAAATGAAAATGATAGAGGCAATCATACTGATTATTACAAAGTAATTAATAAATTAATATTAAAAGAGGTAATTGTCTGTGTAATAAAAATGAAATTTCGTTTCAACCAAGAATTGGCCCCCTCTCCCATCAACTTTTTTGAATTTTTAAGTAGTAGAAATGTCCCCCATTCGACGAAATTTTGATTAACATAGGTCTGAGAGAGAGAGAGAGAGAGAGAGAGAGAGAGAGAGAGAGAGAGAGAGCACTTTTTCCATCTATAACTGTGTGATTGATGGAGGCAGGGCCGATACAAGTTGAGGCCTAAGGCGAAAACTTTATATAAGGTTTTTTATATTAATATATATGGTATTAATTAAAAAAATAAAATCTATATAATTGAAAATAATCAAATCTATGGAAAAAATTTAGATGCAAAGGACTCCCATTGTAGTCGATGCAGAGGACTCGTGGCCCTATATAGATCATTTTTTGGGTTCAATGACTGAGTGGATGTATAGCCATAGGTGAAGAAGCACACTAAAAATCAGCTTGATTGATGATATCTAGCCATTGGATTTACTACCCAAAATACATATATACTTGAATCCAATTGCTAGAATCATGTCCTAAAAAGTACTAAAATCTATGGAAGAGATAATCTCTCTAGTTGATTATTGGTTTGTATATCCAATGAGGGGTGGGTTAAAATCCTATGTGGTTAGTAGGACCTAGGCGACAGCCTTAATGGCCTTAAGGTAGAGCCGGCCTTGTTAGGAGGTTGTGAAACCATAGGAATGAGACAGAGAAAATACACACACACGTACAGTCACCCATGGCCCATGCTACATATAGAAGTCCGGGGACTTTTGTCGCGGGGAGATAGACACCTGCTTTTCTGGGTAGGTACAAGCATGTGTCACGGAGTCCCCGCAACTTCTTTGGTTTACAAACTCAGTCCATTTGCGTTTGTACCTCGTAAGCATTATTATATCTCTCAACCCATAAATCTGCTCTTTATTTATGTTCTTTTCTTTCTTCTTTCTTTCCTCTTCAATTCTCTTTGGTTCTGTCTTTTTATTAGCTTTGCATGTGAATGTGATGTTATTTGTTGATTCAAGCAACAGGTAATGTACGTACCGTTGGATGATATAGGCCTTAGCACTTGCAAGGGGCCCATCATACTATTTATTGACCCAAACCGTGCGATGATTGGTGGGTCACCAGTTTGGAATAGCTTGGGTAATCCCCAAAATGGTGAAGGACCTTTTATTTGCTTGGGGTTGTAAATCTTTAGGCAGACTTGGAAAAAGGATGTGGACTTTGACACCATTAGCGATTATTTGGGGACTATGGAGAGAGCGGAACAACAGGGTATTTGAAGGCAAGAGCATTTCTATGGAGGATCTTGTATTGGAAATTAAAGCTTTGGTATTTTTGTGGGTCAAATTGTATGAGGAAGGGAAAGGGATATTTTTTGAGGATGTAGTATTCAAATGGACAGAGTTGGTTGGTAAGGATCGAGATTAGGGGGGATGTGCGCATTTTTGTTGGGTGCGCTTTGTATTTCTTTGCTTTGTTTTCTTTGTCCTGTTTGATTGCTTGGTAGGCTTCCTTAGCCTCTAAGGGTCTTTTAATAAAGCAGTTTATTTATCAAAAAAAAAATGGGGCATATCCAAATTAAAAGTCGTAGCGATCGGAGAATATTAAGCATTCAATCTGCAGCAGCTCAGGTCGACATTGATGGGGCATATCCTAAATGTCGCAGCGATCAGGGGATATTAAGCAGTCAATTGGGGCCCACCCCTTGGTGAACCTGCACGCCAAGAGCAGCACGATTGGTGATTTATAGCCATGGACTTGAGCATTTTTTTCATCACCAGCTTCACTAATAGGATGTGTGTGGGTTCCATTAATCCCGTAGTGAAAAAAACGCTTGAATCCCATGGTTAGAAATCACCAATCAGACTTTTTTTGGTGTTTGGATCTCTTGCATGTCTTGCAGCTAGCTCAGGTAGGGCATCTCTATCAGGTGCATGGTTCAGCCAAACCAACCCTGCTCGAGTAGCTAAGTCGTCTATATGTTCACCAAGAGGGGGGCTCAAAAGACTGATACGTGGTGCGTTTCTCCTGGAAGATGAAGGCTAGTCGTAGCCTCAATAAAAAGACCATGTTTCCTAGGGCTGAAGTGGCACGCAACCTGGCGAGTGATCTGATATTCTAAACCATGGTTTTAAAAACGGTCCTTTAAATGGTTTTAACGGCCGTTTAAACGGAAATGCCCCAAGCCCGTTTCCGTTAAAACCGTTTAAACACATTTTAACCTATTTGAATTTAACAGCCGTTTTTTTTGTTTTAACGGCCGTTAAAATCGTTTAAACCGTCGTTAAAATCTGAAATTTTTTGTGAAAAAAATGGCTGTTAAATCTGTTTTATTCCGTTAAAATCGTTTAGTTTCCGTTTTTTTGTAATTTCAAAATTTGAATTTCAGCGCCATAAAATCCGTTAAATTCCATTTTTTTCATTTTTTCCATTTTTGCCCCTGGCCGTCTCAATCCGTTTAAACGGTTTAACTTTAAATGCACCCAGTCCGTTTATCCGTTAAAACGGCCTCCTTTAAACCTTGTTCTAAACAACAGACATGAGTAATTCAAGATATATAGGAAACTCTCCAACAATTTCTTCCTAATTTAGATGCTCTCGACACTCATAGGAAGGCAGGAGGATCGTCTAGGATTCCTTTCAGTTTTGGCAGCAGCCACGCCTACTATTTTGGGAGAACCGATTGAGAAAAAAGTTTAGATGTAGAGGACTTTTGATACAGTCGACGCAGAGGGCTCTCCTGGCCCTACATAACTCACTTTTTGCCTGGTCCATTAACCGCATTGTACCCGAACATTTCCCAGTACCTTATTTTTTGCCACTTGCCAGGTGAGTTTTTCTTCAAGGGAACTGTTAGTAGACCTGGGGTCCACGATTGGCAACATCATCAGTTTGTCACCACTGGATCTACAGCCTTTGAATTTAGGATCCAATGGTGTGAAATTAAGGACTATAAGCCGTTGTAGACCGGAGGTCCACTCCAGCACAACCTTTGTCTCAATACCACAGGTGGTATGGGTATGGGTGCAGTCAAAATCATTGTCCTTATATTCACACACACTACCAAAAAAATGGAGCAAAGGCGGTACACTTCACAGGTCTTTCACATGTTAAACGGTCTTGGCTCTTTCAAAAGATGATGATGGTAAAAGGTTCTTTCGACGTACGCGTACGAGGGCATCTCGAGGCACCAACAAAGTGTGAATTCTGAACGGTGGTGAAAATAAGTGCTCCTTAAAAAGAAATCAAACACAAGAGTAACGACAACTTATAATCGTTTTCCTTCTCTTTTCTTCTTGTTCGGATCTAAAATCCCTACTCCTGCTGCCTGCATGGTCAAATTAGAGGACACAAGCTAGTAACCTTCTTTTTTTCTCAGAGAATTTAGGTTCAGTAAGTTGAATCACCAAAGAGAAACAATCACAGACGCCCAAGGGACAGATTTATGTAGCTCAGCTGACCACGGACGACGAAGATCATATATAAATGTGCCAATTTAATCAACTGATTTTGGAACCAGATCTTGTTTTAAGTAACAAAATCCGGCTTTTTTACACGCCATTTTAGCCTTAGGAAACACTGTAGGATCTGGCTTGGAAAGCAAAAATTACTTTTTGAGGAACAGCTTGCCTTAACAAGAGACTCCATTGACTAGTTGCCGAGAAAAATGCATATATGCTGACACATAATCATTACCTGCATGCTACTGCATTCTTGCGATGCGGTGATGTTTTTTGTTTTTTTGGGAGATAAGCTTGTGGTTAGGCGGACTTCTACCCGACCTTAAAGCAAGGTCTAAAATTTCAATTTCACATGCCATTTCCGTGAGGCCCGAAACAGAAATTTCGGTCGAAATGTCGAAATTTCGTGTGAAATTTTGGAAATTTTGAAATTGAGATTAGTAATAAAAATTTCGAAATTTCGACCGAAATTTCAACAAACCGGAAAATATCCAAAATTTCAAAATTTTAAAATTTTTGATTTTTATGGATTTCGATTTCGGTGTAGCCCAAAACCAAAGTTTCGGTCCGAAATTTCAAATATTTCGACGAAATGTAAAACCTTACCTTAAAGCGCAAAGTTACAACCTATAGTATAGATACTTGAGAGGTCTTCAGCCACAATCACAATGAAAAGTATGAATATTTTAGAAGTTATAGCGAAGGGAGTTATTTAAAGAAGCAAGATGGTCTGCAGCTCTATTAGTTTCGCGATAAACATAACTAACAAGTGCATTTTACTTTTAAACAAACAAATGGAGACAAAGTATAGCCTTTAAATATGCTTCATTCCGAATCTTTCATGGCAGCCTACATTAAATTTTATAAATGTTTTTTCCAGCTATGAATTTAAAATGACCTTATTCATTAATATATATATATATTAGTATAGAGAGAGAGAGAGAGAGAGAGAGAGAGAGAGAGAGAGAGAGAGAGAGAGAGAGAGAGGGGGTTTCATTTTTAAAAACAAATAAATTAAATTAAGCACGTGGACCAGATACAAGCTCGAGTATTCCCTCACTTGAGTAATGAAATATTTACTCTTATAATTAAACACATTTAGTAGAAAAACATGTCTCACATGGATGAGGGCCACGAGGCACTAAATGCCATACTTAT
Organism: Euptelea pleiosperma; assembly: GCA_035048495.1. NCBI lineage: Eukaryota > Viridiplantae > Streptophyta > Magnoliopsida > Ranunculales > Eupteleaceae > Euptelea > Euptelea pleiosperma. Next base: position 13,803,960 of record CM068543.1, read on the forward strand.
TTGATATTTCTTAAAGTCAGTATTTAAATATTCTTAGAAAAGTGTATAACTTATATAGATTAGATCCCATCATCATATATAGTTTAAAGGATTTAGATCTGTACTAGATTCTAAATTTAGTGTTCTATAATGACCCTTTTGAAGTTTTGCTTTAGTAGTCCCCCCTCCCGCCCCCTCCTGCAATCCACTTAATTCTCACTCTCCCTCCAGATAATCAATTTTCCAAATTGATAGAACATACATGACGTGTTCCACGTTCACAGATGCGGAAAAATTCTCACAATAAGATCCTTAAAATATCCTACTCCATCTATCATGCCACCAAGAATATAATTAACTAATTTACCGAGCGGGGCGGGGGCGGGGGCGGGTGCGGGGGCTAGACTAGCTTTTGGTGGGATGATAGACCTTCTTTCCTCTTCCCGTCTCAACTTACTATCGGTTTGTAACCTGATTGTTCTTTCTCTCTTGTTTTTTCTTCCTTCTTCTATCTTTTTCTTTTCGTAGGTAAGTGGTGTCCTTTAGCACCTCTTCCCTCTTCCCTTTTGTATCCTTTCTTCTTTTAACTACTCAAGCATTTCGTATATACACACACACAAAAAGAATTAATATATATAATTAACTAAAAGGATCTTAGATCAAGAGATTCCATCAGTTGTGATTTACATTAATATATCCACTGGAACTTTTTATATTCGTTTCTATTTCTCATCAAACTAATTAATGGCATCTCCTAGCCTTTTGGAAATCCTAGCTATTCTCAGCATGATATTACTCAAACAAGCATGAAACATATGTTTATTCTCTCCCCCATCAAATTAAAATTTCTTTTCAGCGAACTATATATAACATAAGTGACAATCATTAGATCCCATCATCAAAGTTTAAAGGATTTTCCATACTAGATCCTGAATTTAGTATTATTCTCTCCCCATCAAATTAAGTTTTGATTTAGACGCGCCCCCCGCCCACAATGAATCTATATAACAAAACAGGGAAGTTGTCTCCCCCTCTTATAGCAGGCTTCATAAAGAAGGGCTGGGATCTTATCCCCCAACTGGACGGTGGATCTCCACCACTCACACCCGATTATGACAAATGCTTTGTTAGGGAGTGCCGTGGGCACTAGTTATATACATTTCACAAAGCACTCTCTCTCTCTCTCTCTCTCTCTCTCTCTCAAGATAATTCATTTTCAAAATAAAAGACAATAATTCGAGCAAGGTTTCTTCAACTTATATATTCTATTTTCTGACCAACTCTACACACCCAAATTCAGATGTTAAGGCTCGCTCACACTGCTTTGTACACAAAGGAAATCTTCTTCAATATCTCTTAGAAAGAGGATCTCTCTCTCTCTCTCTCTCTCTCTCTCTCCACACAAAGTTTTTCAATACAAGGATACCAACCTTTTCCATATAAGAGGTTGGTGTCCTTGTATTGAAGAACGTTATGGAGAGATAGAGAGCTCTTTCACTCTTTCTCAGTTTATGTTTGTCAAATAATTGAGATACAGGAGGGGGAGTAATACGAGAGAGAAATTGAAGAACCCGAACAAATGGTTTTGGAGAACTAGGAGCATATATGGCTAAGAGAACATTACAGTGAAAACTGAAAAGTGAGGTGAAAGTAAGAAGGATCCAAAATCTTTCCCCAAACAAAACCCCTACAGGCCCGAAATCCATTCCCTTCCACAAAGGTGAGAATTCATTTCCACCCGAAAATACTGTCTTTATTTTCTCACATGATTGAAATATGCATTCTCAGGTGCAATACAACAGCCATTTAAGGCATTTCCCAGATGTATTTTCTCGGGAAAATTTTCCGTGTGCAATCAAACACGCCCTTTTATCTGGTAGGGGTATGCCTAACCCCATCTTACTCACCCTAAAAACATATGCGAGACATGAGAGAAGAGTTAGAAGAAAGAGGTATAGGAGGTTTGGACACAGCAGTACCCATTTTACACCATCCACAAATCGACCCCAAGGCCACAATTGAACCTCAATCCATGATTCTTCACATGAAGACTTTTTGATAAGAAAGAGTCAGCAAAATTTTCCTAAGTGTACTCTCCAACCCTCTCTACCAAGAACATGATTCACAATGAAATTGAGCTAGCATAAACATTGTTCTACAAAACAAACCCTACATCTTCCCTCACTTGAGAGAGTCTTTCATGATAGCTACCTATTCCCTAATTGAAATCTCAACATTTTTTCTGTTATAGCATGCCTCTTTTCCTCTCTCCTTGTCCTTGATCTCCCCTTTTAAATTGAATGGTCTTGCAGGTTTCAACAGCACCGATCTATGGTGTTAAATCCCCGTGACATGAGCAATATACATTTTTGTGTTGCGTACGCGCGTCCCAACAACCAAAACATCAAGAATTGTAGGAGATCATGATCACTCTTTTGTAACCTGCAAAACCCACTTAATTTGTAGCTTGCAAGCTACTAGTTATTTAAGCATATGATAGAGTATAGATGAGGTAAGAAACAGCAATTGAAACCAATATACCTTTGATGGATGAGTAGTAAGGGGAGACTTGGCTCATTGACTGCTTATGATGTACTGGTTCTGCCTGACCCAACTTATAATCTGTCAAAAAGAATGTTGGGAGAGGCTACTGTCCAGAGAGATGATACAAATTAATTATGTAACAAACTGCTACATGGATCGCACCAAGTATCATCTCGTCTGCGACAGTAACCACCCATAACCTCTTTCTTTCTCTCATCCTTCTCCCCTGGATTCCAACATCACATCGCAATTTCTCTCATACATTTATGGATGGAGAGTTTGACCACCTTTCTGTTTTGATGAGCTCCTCTTTATAGGCAGCTAGGTGTAACTAAGACAAATATGGGGTTCTTTCCCAGAAGGGATTTGGGAAATGTGGCAGAAGAAACTCTTCTCTAGAGAGTCTTTTGTTTGTCAATGAAGTCATCGAGAAATATCAATCAAACACGTTCCACCCACTTTGCGAGAAGTTCCATTGGATCACTGATACCACCTAGAACAAACAGAACCATCATTTGTTGAAAGGTATCATGGAGTTTCTTCGAAGTTACGAAGTGCAATCGAGGCGGTTGCGATCCCCTTTTAATATATTTTTTCTTTTTGTATATGTTGATAATCGATCTTCCGCGAACCAGCAAAAAATAGAGAGAATAGTCCACAGGTGAGAAGAGCTCTTTCAGTATCTCTAAAGAAATATGGGGAGAACTTGTGAGGGCGAGGGATAAGTAAATGAGGGGTGAAGAGAGAGTGTACATTAGCTTTTTTTCTTTTTTGTTGCTGTTTTGCCTTTCTTTGTATTTATTGCTTTGGCCTTTTCGGTAAGGTTTCTTAGCCTCCGAATTAAAGCCTCTTCAACAAATCATTATACTTGAAAAAAAAAAAAAATTCCTCTCTAATGTACAAGTTAAACCCTGATGTCCCTTTAGAGAGTATAAGTATAACTCTGGTATGACCTAATACCAAAATACCTCCTATACAAATTGTAGCCCAACTTTTAAACTTTACTAACTCGGATGGACAAAAAATGTCATTGGCTCTAGCAGCTGGAGCTACACCCCCGGCCTGGATACCTATGCTTGTGATAAGGAAATGAAAATGATAGAAGCAATCATACTGATTATTACAAAGTAATATATTAATATTATTAGAGGTAATTGTCTGTGTAATAAAAATGGAATTATGTTAATTTCTACCAAGTTGGGCCCCTCTCCGCCCCCGTACGTCAACTCCGGCGCCAATTTAGAATTTTTTAGAAGTAGAAAAGTCAGGAGAAGACATCCATTCAATTCATTAATTATTTCACTTCACTTTATTTTATGAACAAAACAATGCTCATGAGAGGAGACTGTCCCCTTCCAGGATATTTTGATATCTTTCAGTTTCTACAAAAAATCTATATGGTTTCTCTGCATTTTCACACAACGAGAGAGAGAGAGTTGCTTTTCCTATTTATAAATGTGTGATTTGGAAGGTTGTGAAACCAAAGGAGAAGAGAGACAGAAGTATGGAGGTGGGGCTGAGAAATCACACACACACGCACACGGTCACCCATGGCCATGTTACATATGGAAGTAGGGGGACTTTTGTCAGAGGGAGATGACACCTGCTTGGCTGGGTAGGTATGTTCACCAAGGGGTGGGCTCAATCTTCAAACATTCATGGGTTAGTGGGCTCAAGTGTTTCGTAAAAGAAAAAAAAAAACAATGTTTCCTAGGGCTGAAGTGGTACCAACCTATCAATTTCTAAGTAAAAAGCTTGAGTAATTTAAAAGAGTTTTTGTTTCCTACTCACCAGAAATCCCCACTTATATTTTTATATGTCAAACATCAAGTACCGAATAATTTATTCAAATAATTTATTTTATTTTTTGATAAATATAAACTTTATTATAAGCAAGAGCAGAAACAAAGCCGGAGGAGGACGAAGTGACCTCCTATATATGCAGCAAAAAACAAAGTAAAAAAGTAGAGAGAGAAAGACGGCAAAGGGGCCTACTCGATCTACTCTAAACAACAAAGCCTCCCCCACCTAAAAATAAAATCTTCAAAGAACAGCCCCCTAAACTTTTTATTTAACATTCGAACAATAAAGATTTGATATACAAGCTTGTGGGGTTGGAATCACCTTCTATATCTTCAAACACCTTCCTACTTATTTCCTTCCATAAACCCCACACAATTACCAAAATCTTCTACCACACTAGGAAAAAATAAATAAAAAGCAAAAACTACCCATCCGCTAAAAGTGCTCTCATCGAACAACCTGAATGAGGGATGTGTATTCTTAATGTGAGGGAGATCCCACAGGTACGTACCGCTTTAGTAACGGCTATAATGTTATAATTAATTATTTTGGTGCCCTGTCCATTACACTATACAACATGACATTAATGTTGTTATAACTACTTTATATATTGAAATTAATTGTCCTATAACTACTACTATATCTTATTGGGTCGGGTTCAGGTGACCAACATTTTTTACCAACACCCTCATAGAAGATGAATCAATGGCTGATTTTTGGTGAGGATAATCTCCTCACCATATAAATAACCTTAACAAAAAATCAGCCCATTCTGAAATTTCTAACCCCGTTAAATGCGATTTTCAAGTTACACGGTGAAAATTGACGGTCCATAATTCTTTAACTTCTAAACCAGTCTATGAATATCAGAATGGTTTGAATTTTTGCGAGGATGACCAAAAATCAGCCATTGATTCATCTTCTATGAGGGTGTTGGTCACCAGAACCCGATCCTATCTTATCATGTTAGTATAAATTACAAAATTTATTAAATTGATAAACTTAAATGTTAAAAATAATATAGATTAGTTAATTTGAAAACCACTTCGACGCGTTTAGGATTTGAAGACATGCATAGGGAGTGTAACGTAGCTGTCACGCATAGGATACCTTTACTCGTAAGGAAATTAATAAAAATGATAGAAATTAACAATCACAAAGTTTTATAATCTTCGCTTTTTGTGATCTCCGTTGCATTTGAAATGTAGCCTGCATCAGTTGGTACTAGAGCTTGTGTCGTTCCAGTAACATGTCTCTAAGAAGACATGGACGAGATGATGATCCGTTGAAAGAACTCATGAATGAGCATAATATGAAGTAACAAGGCTGGTGTGACAGGTTGAGGCAATGGCCCAGTAGATGGTTTCCTTGAAAACTATATGGTTCAGCGACAGAACCAACTCCCAAATCCATGTTTCGCGGAGGAGAATCGAGGAGATCGACGATGAACTCAAAAATCCCTTTCACGACTATGGTTTAAGGAGAAAAGGGGCCAAAGAAGAAAGCGATGCCAGTCATAGTTGAAGGTCAACATACCTCAATTCCATGGAAGTTTGCGACTGAAGGAGTGTTCCTAGATTGGGTTAAATACCATTGAGGAGGTTATGACTAGCAAAAGGGTTCAACTAGTAGCCCGACCGTGTTGAGTAAGTCAGGCCTGCCCTCGGATTGGACTCGGGCTCGGGCTGAATGTTTTGGAGGCTGGGTTTGACTCGGGGTGGCCCCGCCCCCAACTTGCCCAAGTTGCAGCCCTAATAGTCACCTAGGCAACTAATTTTTTTGATTTTTTATTGCCCTTTTTCTTTCACCTTTTTTTTTATATTTTCTTTCTTTATCCGATTATTGTTGCAGATTTCTTAAATTGTAAATTTAAATATATATCTTTCTTTAATTAAGGCAAATATCATCAATTGTGTCTTTTGTATTTATATTACCAAAATACCTTTAAATTGGCATATCAAAATTATTATTTTATTTTCTATCTAAACGAACGTTCATTTTTGTTTTCAAATAACAAAAATAACAGAAAATAATAGAAAATAACAACACTAAAATTCAAAATTTCATTCTATTGCGCACTAAGGTCAAATGAGTGGGAATGCCCAAATAAATGAGGGGGATTGAGTGGCTGAAATTTGACCGTCCACATTATAGATGGATGGATTTGATCTCAACCACTCTTTATCTTATGAAACAGGATAAGATAAGAGATAAGACAACTTTCATATTTTGTTATATAGATGATAGGTAAAAAGAATGAACAAATCATTACAATATTGGGTTCTTCCTATGCTTGGGATTACATAAATTGCTCCGGTTTCTTTTTCGTTAATTATATTAATAGTATCAATATCAATGAGACCGAAAAAAATATAAAGTAAAAACTTTGGACAAGTTTTTCTCGGAAGCAAGTGGGTGAAGGTGGATTTCAAATTCTAAAATATTAATTAATATATATGATTATAATCCGGCCCTTTTCATAATGATAATATTGCTCATTCTTTCTTTCTTTCTTTCTTTCACTTTTAGTCTATGCTTTTAGGAGCAATTTTTATGACTGAATTAAAAAGTAGGGCTAGAATCCCATGTGAGAAACTCTTAAAGAGTGAATTAAAACACTCTTAGAAACCCAATATTGTAATGATTTGTTCATTCTATTTATCTATCATCTATATAACAAAATATGGAAGTTATCTTATCTCTTATCTTATCCTATTTCGATAAAGAGTAGTTGAGATCGAATCCATCCATATAATGTGGACAGGTAGATTTCAGCCACTAAATCCCCCTCATTTCTTTGATCACTCCCTTGTTTGACCCTGTGCGCAACAGAGGGTGAGGAGTTTGGGGTTTCCTCAATCGATGTCTATTCCAAGTACTTAGTTATTCTCCCATTAAACATAAAGAAATCAATGACTATTTGTTATTTTCCCATTTTCTATTTTTGTCCCTAAGCGTTACAATCCGTTATAACGGAAAAAATGATTACACCCCCAATTCGTTATACTGTTTGAGTACAACTTTTACAAACGCATTTGTCGGAGATAGAGTGCCGTGGGCACAGGCCATTTACTAGTAAACATATAAATGGTGACAACACCACACCATGCATTACAACTTACAACAATTCTTTCCAGCTAAGATTTAACAAAAACCTTCAATAAAATGAAAGCACGTGGACCAATACAAGCTCGAGTACTCTTATAATTAATGCATTTACTAGAAAACATATGCTACACACATGGGTGAGGGGACCATGAGACACCAATTATTAAGATCCCATCATCATAGTCTGAAGGATTTAGTTCTATCCTAGATTCTAAATTTAATCCTCTATTGTATTCAAAGTTTGAACTTGAAATAGAAAATATATGGGTGTTGGTTGTTCTTTTTGCAGCTACACCATGAACCATGCTTGAGACTGTTGTCCTCTCCGTCATGTCCGTTGTTATCTATACATAATATCAAATCTCAATTAGCTTCCAAGGCCAACATCCACGGTGGCCCACTCTGAGGTGGCTTTCACACTGGTACCCCTTTTTGGATTTTTTTTTTGACGGGATTAATTGCATCGTGATGAATGGATAGTAAGTCTTTCCAGATTCCAGAACCACATTTCATCTGGTCCCATTTAGGAGATCCTTTATGGATAGAAATCAACCGGATCAAGTGATCCTAATCATGGGATGTATCAGCACATTCTTTGTAACAGTTCCAAAGAATTTCCCTTAGAACAACCCGGAGAAGAAGAGTATAGATTGAATGGTTACAAACTTACATAGGGTCGGATCTGAGCAGCCACTGTACATCGAATGTAACCATCTGAATTGCCAAACAGGAAAAAAAATTCTGAAAACCAAATAATTGAAAGATTTTTAGATAGGGTCGGGCTCAAGGGACCCTCATTTCTGACCCCCTTTTTTGCCACCTTGGTGTACCCACATAGAGGATGAATCAATGGCTGATTTTTGGTGAGGATGATCTCTATGGTGAGGAGATCATCCTCACAAAAATTCAAATCATTCTGATATTCATAGACTGGTTTAGAAGCTGAAGGATTATGGACTGTCGATTTTTACCGTGTAAGTTTAAAACCACATTTGATGGGGTTAGAAATTTCAGAATAGGCTGATTTTTTGTTGGGGTGATCTATATGGTGAGGTTATCATCCCCACCAAAAATCAGCCATCGATTCATCTTCTACGTGGGTACACCAAGATTGGGGTCAAAAAAGGGGGTCCCTTGAGCCCGACCATTTTAGATAAGATAGATACAGAGGAACATGGTTATTCTAACATGTTAATTACTTAATGGGTCAGGCTCTGAGGACCCCCTTTTTTCTGACCCCTCTTGGTGTTCGTGCGCTCAGCCGTGGATTTCATGAATCCAACTGTTGTTTTCAGCACCCCAAAAGTGGAAAAAGTGATGCCGGCCAGCTTGGCACTGACAACCACCGTTGGATTCTTGAAATCCACAGCCGAGCACATGAACACCAGCACCCCAAAAGTGGAAAAAGTGATGCCGGCCAGCTTGGCACTGACAACCACCGTTGGATTCTTGAAATCCACAGCCGAGCACATGAACACCGAGAGGAGTCAGAAAAATAGGGGTCCTCTGAGCCCGGACCCTTAATTAGATGAGAGAGGGAGATACAATAAGTTTAGCTCTTAATGCCTTCATGACCATTAAGAGGATCCAATCATTTGGGACTCACTAAGCGAAAGGCCCACCCCGTGGTGGATATGCACACCAAAAATCAGCTTGATTGATTATTTATGTATGTTAGTGTTAGTATCCAAAAAATCATGCTTGAATCCAATGGCTACAATAATTCCTAAAAGAAGTGCTAAAACTAATGGCAAAGGATAACCAATCAGGCAGAATTTTAGCCCAAGAAAATGCATTGAGTAGGGCCACAAGAGTTCTCTGCATCCACAGAAGATAACGGAAAAAATGGCGCTGAAATTTAAAATTTGAAATTCAAAATTTTCAAAAGCAAAAACAACGGCCGATTTTTTTTTCCACAAAAATTTCGTTATTTTCTGGAAATTCGCCATAGTGGGTGCAGAGGAATTCCACAAATTATTAATTATCTTAATGGAAGAGTATATAGAATAGATTGAGCAGTAACCAAACACCAACCCCCTCTCTTAGGTTCCAAATTACAATCTTCTACCAAGAACATGATCCAATTTATTAAATGTATAAAAATTGAATCTAACAAATAAACTGCCTAGCAAAATAAATCTTAAAACAATTCCTAAGCAAACAATACTAACCCCCAAAAATTTTGATCCAATTACCTAAATAAAAAATAGTAAAACCACATAATGATACCAAACCCTAAGAAACTATCTAATAACAGGACTCCGATCTGATCAACAAGATACCATCTCCAGCAAAATCTCTATCACCCTTTCTTCCGTTTCTTGGTTGGACTTTTCTGAATCATTCGAATCAATTGCTCAAGACACCCAGTGGCCTTATCGGCAATGGCGTCAGTTGTCTTGGGCATCAGTTGCTCTGCGACGTCGGCAGGGGTGATCTCCATCTCCTCCAAAAGCTCACGCACGGTTTCGAACAATGGATGCGACTCCAGGTCTAAATAGTTCTTGGCAAGCACCTTGAAGGCCTCGTAGCTGCAGTACGATAGCTCAACGTGCATGTCCATACGGCCTCTCCTTATAAGAGCCGGATCTAGCTTGTCAACATGGTTCGTAGTGAAGACGATGATCCGCTCTCCTCCACTCGCCGACCACAACCCATCAATGAAGTTCAAGAGACCAGAGAGAGTGACCAAACTTGCCCCCTTCTTCTTCTTCTCACTCTCTTTTTGGTCCTTTGATGGCTTCTCCTCTTTCGATATTCGATCACTCGACAAGTCCAAAGAGCAGTCGATGTCTTCGATAACGACTATGGACCTGTTGGTAGTGTTGATCAAGAGTTTACGCAGATCAGTGTTACACTTCACAGCCGTTAATTCAAGATCGTAGACATCATAGTCGAGTAAGTTGGCTATAGCAGCGATCATCGTCGATTTTCCAGTTCCGGGTGGACCATAGAGTAGGTACCCACGCTTCCACGCCTTACCAATCTTCGTGTAGTAATCTTTGCTCTTACTGAACGTTATGAGATCATCCAATATCTCTTTCTTCTTCTCTGGATCCATAGCTAGCGTATCAAACGTGGCTGGGTGCTTGAACAGCACACTAGTCCAACCAGTGTTATCGCCTGTGCCCATCGAATTTGTGTGAAGCTTCTTCTGGCGATTCTTCGCTTCGATAACAAGGCTAGTTTCCATGACATGCTTCATGTAGGAGCCAACAACAAGAGATCGATGACGGCGATTAAACGTTAACGTATAGTACCTTTTCTCATCCTGGCCATTAGTTCGTAAAGACCTTATGGTCCGACAATAGTAACCCCACTTGAGGATCACACCATGAAAGACGTCAACGATCTCTTCGTAGTCGTCCATGCTGAGAGCAATGTTACGGCTGCCTCGATCAGTGATAGCCTTGAGCTTGCAGGCCTTTTCAGAGGCAGTCGTGCCAAGATATGTCTCGACTGCGATGTAGACCTTGTTACGGCACCATGCTTCTCGACCTTGCTCTGAGATGGTTATCTGGATTTGAGGGAATAGACGGGTTTTGATCTTGGAGAAGAAACGCTGTATGGGATACAAGTTGATGAACTGAGAGACTGTTGCCCACAAGAACATGAAACTCGCCAAGGAAGATCCGAACCCGCTACCGCTAAACATCTTCTAGGGTTACAAACTTACAACACAACACTACTACTGTAAAATCTTTAACAATGGGATAGAAAGTTGCATAGTGACCTACTTTTAAAGAGGAGAGGGGGGTTGAAATAGGAAAGTCTTGCTTTCTTTAATTGATTATGTTGGAGTAGGGTTTCCCAAAAACTTTGATGACAGGCCCTGTCATCAGGGCTCAATATGAGTCACGTGGCACGCTCTTAGAGGACTAACCGTATGGATGTTTGACTAATTCCTAGGTGGATCTAAAAACCAAAAATAGCCCGATTCGTGATTTCTAGGCGTTGGATTTGAATTCTTTTCATGGGTTTATTTTAACCGTGGGAATTTGAGCATATTGACAATTATTTGAGGTTCAAAGATCTGAAGGTTTGAAATCACTAATAGAGCTGATTTTTGGTTTATAGGGCCACCTAGGGATTGGAAAACATCCATACGGTCAGAGTTCTCTAAGAGTGTGCTACGTGGCTCATATTGAGCCCTGTCATCAAAGTTTTACTCACCAATTGATAGGTTTGGACGTGAAATTTTAATTTTCTAAAACCGTCGTCCAGTCAAACTAGTTTAATGGCTTGTTTGGAAAGTCGTGTTTTCAGGGCCTAACTTCGGGATGGGAGAACTGGTCAATGTTGCAACTACTTTTCAAAAAACGAACTCTGGTTCTGATTTAAGGGCAAATATCTGAGAAAACGGGGCCCACATTGTTACCAACACAGGTTTTCAAACAGGCCCTTACTTTTTAGTTGTTTCCACTTTTCGTACGACTCTTTTTTTTACTTTTTTTTTTTTTGGAAAAAAAATGATATAGCAATCTCTCAAAATGCCACGTGGCATTCTTTTTGGCTCACTGACCATGAATGTTTGGCCCACACTCTTGGTTGAACTACATACCAAAATCAGACTGGTTAATGATTTCTAGCCATGTGATTGGAGCACTTTTTCATCATGGGCTTGGAACCCTTCTATAGGCCTGTTCATGAAGCCCATGATGAAGAAATGCTCTAATCCAATAGCTAGAAATCACGAATCAGAGTGAATTTTTGTGTGTAGATCTACCAACGTGTAGGCCAGAGATTCATGGGTCAATAGGCCAAAAAGAGTGCCACGTGGCATTTTGAGGGATTTCTGTACCAAACTTTTGATACAGAATTCTGTATCATAGACCGGCTCGCCTTTAGCTGAAGATGGTGACATCAATTTAACCCTTCCAATTAGCCCAACCTCCCCCACCGGATCTACTGGTAGATCTGCACCGTCCACCTACCTGAAAGATCTTGTATGCCAAAAAGCAACCGAATCAGGTGGCCACAACCAAATCAGATGGTTAATATCCTCAGGTCAGTCTGATTTTGGGCTTGATCCCACTCAAGCTGCTCCACCACTGAAGAAACAGTCCAGATGGATGACTTGTCTGGTCCACGTTTATGAGGGATTTGTCCATTGGACAATGGGACTAAATTCAAGTCCATGCAGCATCAACAATGAGGGAATAAGGAAAAGAAAAAATGTTGGCATCATCCCTAGGATGATACTGTAGCAGCTTTGTCCCAAGGTCCAGACCATTGTCGGTCATCAAGATTCCCACCACATGAATTTCAAAGAGCATCCAATGGTTTAACACAGACGGCAGACGTCCTACAATTGTCTTACAGATGGACGATATTTCGAAAAACAAAAACAGAATGTGTTAGTTGGTTCTATTGAAAAGCATGCTTTCTAGCCTGCTGATTTACTTCTTATCCATGTTTGTCATCCCCGTTTGTGTAGCAAATAAGATTGAGAGAATGATGCATAACCTTCTTTGGAAGGATAAGGATGATGCTTTTAGTTATCATTTGGTTAGTTGGGAACAAGTGTGTCATCCCAAAAAGGAGGGTGGATTAGGGCTTAGAAAGATCGGGATCATGAATAAGGCTCTTCTAGGTAAATGGATTTGAAGGTTTGGATAGGAGAAACAAAGCTTTTGGTGCAAATCGATGGTTAATAAGTACGGGGAGGAACTGGGAGGGTGGGTTCCTAAATTGTCTAGGTTGTCTTTCGGGTGTGGGTTATGGAAAGGTATTCTTTGAGGTAAGGACAGAGTTCTAGAAGGGATTAGGGTGGTTTTGGGGAATGGGGCTAGAATCCGATTTTGGGAGGACCGTTGGTTAGGTGATTCCCGTCTTAAAGAAGCTTTCCCCAGGTTATATTCTCTCTCACAACGGAAATGTCAATTCATAGCCTCCTTTTGGAATGGCTTTAGCGAAGAGGTTTCTTGGAATTTTGATTTCAAGAGAAATATCTTCAATTGGGAAAAGGAACAGTTGGCAATTTTGATGAACTTATTGCAGAACCACAGTTTCACCATTGGAAGAAGACCATATGTCCTGGGCTCATTTCAAATATGGAGTTTTCATAGTGAATTCTTTCTATGAGTTCTTTTCTCGATCCCCCATTACTCATCCCTACCTTTGCCCCAACATTTGTACAGCCAAGGTCCCCTTAAAAATCTGTTTCTTTGCATGGACATCCTCAATGAGCAAATTACTCACTTGTGACAACTTGATTGCTAGGAAATAGATTTTAGTAAGCTATTGTGCTATGTGTAAGTCGAGTGGTGAAAGTACTGACTATCTTCTCCCTCATTGTGATTTGGCTACCCAGATTTGGTCTTTTTTTATTCAGGGGGGTATCTCTTAGGTTATGCCAGAGTCGATTGGCGCTTTGTTGATTGAATGGCCTACTATTGACCTCTCAGCTAGGGGCAGGATCATTTGGAGGAGGGTCCCATTTGCTATCATTTGAGGTCTTTGGAAGGAAAGGAACTTGAGGGTCTTTAGAGGAGAGGTTAACTCTCTTCAAGACATCATTCTTAGTGTTAAGGCTCTTCTCCACTATTGGGCCAGTACCTCTATAGAGTTGAGAGACTTTTTTCAGTGATTTGGTCTTCAGTTTTGATTCAATACTGAGTAGGTAGTTTGGGCTGTTTTATTTTGTTTTCGTCCTTGAGGGAGTCTGCTTTTCCTCTTCGTATTTTCTGAGATCTTCTCGATCTCTTATATAATATTTGACTTATCAAAAATAAAATAATCTAGCTTTTACCAGAGAAGCAAAGAAATGGGCACAACAAGAATTTTGATATTAAAGCAATATTTTCCATTTTTCTTCAATTTTTGTCTTCCTTTTGCAGAAAGATGCACATACTCCCATCATCACTGGGCAATGACAACAAGCAACTGCCGGAGCCAGAAAGCCATGACAATCACAACACTGCTGTTTCGGTTATACATAGGCAAGGGTTCATTTGGGAGTATAGAAAACAAAAGGGCAATATAGAGACAAGGCCAGTTGTGTAGCCTAAGTAGATCACTTCAGTTCCGACCGTGTCTTGACGTGTTATTACAGCAGGCCTGACTTTGTAGTCCTTCGCTTCCTCCAACTCTGCCCATTGGTGCCAATCTAATAGCTTCTACTATACTGCTCCCATGAGATCGAGTACTCCATGTAGCTGTTTTTACATGAAAAAAATGCCTGCTTACCTTATCGTGGTGGCTTCCATTTCCCTGACGTAAACAAAGCCTCATTTGCATGAGCTGCCTCTCCTAAAGCGCGTTCATATTACTTGCACTGCCTTGGGCGGAAACTTTCATTTGATAAGAGAGAGACAATCAAACGCTCCAGCCGTTTTGCACCAGGCCCTGGCCTGAGGACAGTCATATTACCCACAACCGAGCATGGGTCGGTACCATTTTCCCTACTTCCGACACACCATCCGCCAGGAACGAGCATGCCTGGCCCCCGGGACAAGAGTTCTGAATCAACCTTGTCGAGTACTGGATCATCTCTGTTGAACTTCCTCGCAAATGGGGCATTGCTGTCAATCATCCGTGACATGTCGTTGAGGGTGAGGTGGTGTGGGTGCTGCTTGGGGGGATTGTCCCACGATATGAAGTGCAGGTCACTGTTGACAGTTGTGTTGCGGTACTCCTGAGCATTGCAGATAACAGTGTGGAAGTAGCCTTCTGGTGAGGAAATGAAGTTTGCGTAGTACATGAGGACAGTTCGGGGTAGGTTATCCCATCCCCATATGCAGAAATCGACGAAAGGCCGAGAAAGTGCCATCCATGCCGAACCTGTCATAGAAAATAGAAATCCAAGTTACATGTGATAACCAATTAATACAACACTGAAGGCCTTTTAACATTGACATTCTAGGATGAAGACTTGGGTCAAGGTAAATCTGAACAATTCCATTGATGATAGAGTAAGCATTATTAGTGATTTATTTACCCCCTTCACCATGAGAATGTTTGGTTTTTTGTGCAACATACTTCTCTACAATTGCCTTGAGTTATTCAAATGTGAGCAAACAAAAGGTTGGCCAAGGATATTTTGTGACATTTAAATACAGGAAAGTCAGAAAAATCATTACTTGCTTATTAGCTCATGTATTCCTGCAGTCATAGTGTTTGAACCATTTTTTTTTTTTTGGTAAAAGGGAATTATATTAGGAGGGCTGAGGGAGCCCAACTGACCTATACATCAGAACCAAAACCGCAGAGAAATCAACAAAACTAGACCCAAACCCAAAAACCCCTAGGAAAAAGCAAAACTAAAAGACCAAGTGATCCCAACGGAAAACGCAATCTTCGAATCTTAAGTGTTGAAGCACGGGAATGGCAGAACTCCAATAGAATAGAATAGCTTTGGTGCTCATCAATATCTCCTCTAAGCTGAACCATGTTGTTATGCAAACATCCAAAGGTGTTTGCTTATGTCGATGAGGTTCAAAATTCAAGGTACTGCATCATTCGTGCTATTCGGCAAAGGAAAATTGGCCCTACTTTGAGGATTGCAGTCATTTAGTAAGCTACAATTGAACCTATGAAATCATGATTGTGACAGAGAGTATCATCCCACTCAGAAGCTTAAACCCAAAGAAGATATCCAGCCGTAAGCTGATGCTTTGTTAACCTAAGGTGGAAGAGTTTCTCATCTGACTGTTGGGAATATGAGAGATGAAGGGAGCTCCATAAAGAAGCACAGGTACTAACCCATGCTCTAGTATTATCTAATTCTCATCTTCCGAAAAAGAAAATAGTATGCATTAACTCTGCAAGAAAAAAAAATTCAGCATTTCCTACCCTCATCAAAATGAAAACATTAGGACGAATGATATTAGCCATGGACAGATTCCATAGTGTTTTATTTTATTCTTTTTCTTGGCCAGACTATGGAGGAACAACCTCTGATGCAATCTTCCGAGAGGCATAATCGACACGTTCTTTGTCAACAATTAAGGCCTCTTTCCCATTACGCTCCTTTCCAACTTCAAAATTAGAAAGCTCACTAATCTTACCTTTCAATGCTTTCATTGTAGATGACTTCATCATCACAGAACGATGGGTCCACCACTCTGTTTCATCAAAATTATTGATGATGCTGACAGAGTCAATCATTTGGCTTGTCCCTTCCATAGGGGAAAGCTGAACTCGTCTAACTTAACGGTAAAGAGCTGCAAGATGGAGGAAATAAAGGTGTCAAAAGCTGTCAACTGCAAACAGCTTTTCGAAATTGTAGGAGGTGGAGCTCTGTTTTCTTAATGCCCTCAGAGAAGGAACCAGGAGCAACTCTGCCACTACAATGTGGAAATATAGATCAAGCAGGCAATGGCGAACTGCGTTAATCTAGCAAGGCAGAGAATTAAACAGGAATCCGTACTGGATAAGGGGCTCCTCTGTCAATTCACCTCTAAAAATGTGGCTACTGAGATTGCAATGAAGTGTCGGTGCCTTCTCTTAATTATGGTGTTGGTTAGAAGGATTGCAAGGGACATTGCCATCATTGTCTCAAGGAGGATAAGCATCATCAGTATTATACAACACTATTACTTGCAGATTTTCTAGGTCATCATGTCTGAGGTTATGAACCTTATCGAGCAGAACATCGCTCTGTTTGCTTAAGGCACCTACTGTTAGTGAAGACCTGGGTGAAATGGATCAAAAGCATGGTCCACATTTCCATCATGGCGCCATACAGAGGGTTTCTAGTTTGATGAGTTAGAGATAATCGAACCATGGTTAGCAAGAACAATTAATAACCCAGAACAGGGATAGTTATGTGGATTGGTACATGCTTGTCCAAAAGAATTCAGTATATAAACCCATTTCAAAACAAATCAAAGGGATGAATTTACACACGTGACATACCTGATTGCAGAACTAGGTGTACTTTTTTCTTTTTTTGTGTGTGTAAACCAGAACTAGGTGTACTTGGTTTAAGGAAATAGAGAACAAAAATGCAAGTACCTGTTTGTGGTAACCCATATTTTAGGAGCTCTCTCAATTAAAACCCTGACCTTTATGTTACACAGTTAAGTCATCGGTAATGAGGAAAAGGCTGATTCCCAACTCTACAGGGTTCATAGAAGAGAGCCCTCCATTCAATGGAATCTGATCATCGTAGCCATGATGGCAGTGGGTGGGTTGATAGACTGAAGGAAGCTGTGGACCCTAATCATTAGATGGAGGTCAGACACTCTGATTTTGAGGACTCAAATTTTCCTTATTGTGGTGATTCTTTTTGTGTGGATCAAGAATTCACACATGCATTGGAATCAACTGGATAAGCTTTGCTAGAGGCTGCCCCCAGACAAGACATGGTGTTGTCAGCAAACTACGGGACATAGAAATACTAGAACACCAAATGTTAATCCTTCAAAAAGACTGATGGGTATCTTCTTGAGGGTTTCTTCTTGAGATGGTCCTCATAAAAAATTCCATGTACAAAGAGGATCAACTTAACCCTTGATAGCTCCTAAACAGTATCACCTTACATGATCTTGTCCACTCCTGCTGCTTAGTTCATATATAATATTGGACATGGCATGCAAAGATAACTAGAACTCAGGTATATAGTCTATAACTTGCCCCATGTCTTTCCATAGATTACAACTACTGCAATATGCAACAAATATTTATGTTTTATATTCAATCACTTTCAGTGAAATTTGAACCTACTACACCTAGAAAACACAATCAAGCACGTTATGATATTAACTGTTAAATCTAAAAGAAGATAGATCTCCTATCCTACTATGTTTTCATGGTAGCGTATTTTTGTGTCACCAGTTCAATTTGACATTTTGCTTCCCAATGATGAAATCCAACCCAACAGAAAACTGAATCTAAGATAGATAATAATTATATAAATACTAGAAGGACTTGAAGACTTGCATTCCAAATATAAAAGGTATGACACATTGGTGTAGAGTTTGAGATGCACAAGTGATGCCTCGTGAATCTACTACAGTAACTAAATCTTACCTAGAACCAGGGAAGTATAAAACAATTGATGAATAAAAAATAATTGATGAGAAAACGAGAACATTGTAAATCATCAAAGCAATTAGTTCAAAGAAAGCTCATGACATTATATAATTTACAATTTTCCTTCAACAAAATCCACATTACACTTCTTCCCTGCCTGCGGCACAGCAACTACCAAGCAATCTATAGCTTACTAGTCAAGCCTGCTAATTCTGTTGGCACCACATAGTAATTTCCTCTGGCCAACAAATCCGCTATACTGATGCAATCACCGTCATAGCTGTAAAACTATTTCCAAAATGAGAGGAACACTAGAACTGTGTCTACTGTGTTACCTTCATAACTAGGTCATCTGCATTCCAACTAATGGTCCCAGATTGCAACAGTAACCATGCATACTACTCTTGGACATTTTAAAGGGAAGTTTCGCAACACGGAAAAAAACAACTTTTTGAGTTATTTAAATCAAAAGGTCAAAAAAGATAGGTTTTGATTTTATTTTTATTTTTTTTAACTTCTAGTAGGTGAAAATTGACTACAAACAGAAACTAAAATTTTTGGCTTTTTGACTTCTAACCAGGGCCGGCTCAACCATAGGGCCAGTAAGGCGGTCGCCTTAGGCCCCATGTGAGAGAAGACCCCCAGCCCAGGTGAGAGAAGGCCCCAGTCCACTAACCGCATGGATGTTTAGCCCACCCCTTGTTGGAGATACAAACCAAAAATTAACCTGATTGGTCATCTCTAGCCATAGATTTTAGTACCTTTTAGGATTTGATTCTAGCCACTGGATTCAAGCATGCTTTTTGAGTAGTAAATCCAATGGCTAGAAATCATCAATCAAGCTGACTTTTTTAGTGTGTTTATCCACCAATAAGTGGGTTGAACATCTACACAGTCATTAGGCACAAAAAATGATCTATGTAGGGCCACGAGAGTCCTCTGCATGGACTGCAATGGAAGTCATGTTCATCTAAATTATTTTCTATAGCTTTTGATTATAACGAATAGTTGTTAAATAAGATTTTCTACCATATAGAGAGTTAAAATTTTTAATTAATACCATATATTAATGAGTCAGGATCAGTGGACAACCATTTTGGCAGACCCATGTAGAAGATGAATCAATTGGCTGATGTTTGGTGAGGATGATCTCCTCACCAGATAGATCATCCCCTCCCCCCCCCCCCTACACGGTAAAAATAAACGGTCCATAATTCTACAGCTTCTAAACCAGTCTACGAATATCGGAATGATTTGAATTTTTGTGAGGATGATCTCCTCACCAAAAATCAGTCGTTGATTCATCTTCTAATTGGGTCCACCAAATGGTTGTACCCCGATCCCGATCCTATATTAATATATTAAATATTAAAAGGCCTCATATGGAGATTTCGCCTTAGGCCTCAACTTGCATCGAGACGGCCCTGCTTCTAACTTCTTACTTTGCTTCAATTTAAGCACATGTTGAATTGAAAACAAGGTTCTAAACTTCGACTTCGCCTTAGACTTCGGTCAGTTAAAATTCGGAATTAATTCGGGGAAGTTCAATTCGATTTAGAGAATTTCTGTAAAAATTCGCTAACTTAGAGAAGTTAAAAGATTTTTTGCCAAAATGAGTAAAACAATATTAATCTTGCTTAGGTTGCTCTAAATGGTTGTTTTTATGATATAATAAGTTATAAATGTTTTATTATGTTTGTTTTATCATATCCTTAAAAATCAATGTGTTTTACCAACGTTTTGC